>JAGTXZ010000011.1:1476359-2952718 GCA_018398575.1 Ampelomyces quisqualis
TTAGCGTAGATAGTAGTTAACAAATTTCTATAGTGTACGCAGCTTGCAGCTAGCAAGAAAGTGTATAGCAGCCTACTTCTATTATGCATTTTAATATTAGTTTAAGATATTTATGTTTTTAACTATATAATTCTGCCCTAAGTTCTATAGATTTGTTTATAAAGAGATTAGTTTCTTCTTTTTAACGCTAAGTTTGCTGTTAATATAGTAGTATTCCTTTGTTTAGTTTTTTTCTCTTAGTATTAGCAACTAATATTGCAAAGTGTATAGTATACAGTATTTTACAAAGAATACTATTATTATCTATTATCTTATGTTCTTATATAATAGCCTTATCTTTTGTTAACATGTCTTATAGTATAGTGTCTCTACTTAGTGCTAGTATACTAAGGTGCTTAACTTTCTACGCTACTATTCTACTTAGATGTTACTGTGTATATATAATTTCTTAATAACTCTACTCTTTTAGTTGCATAGATTGTGTACTACTACTTTAGATTATTAATCTAGTCTTTAGCTTAATATAGTTAGTGCTAAGTAATTATTCTTTAATTTTAGAGTTTGCTAGGCTAATGTTATCTAGTTATTTTAGTTAATACGCTAGCTAAAATACTAGAGATTATAAGCTCTGTAAGATAATTTGTGCAATAGCTATTCTTGTTTTAGTTAAGTATAGTACTGTTACGCTTTTCTAACTGTAACTACACTATAATATTACTCTTTGTTTTTACGCTTACAAATAGCCTAGCGTTATCTTATTTTAGGTATATAGCATTCTTGTGTTTGCATTAGCGCAGTCTTACTACCTAGTTGCGTATATCTTTTTAGCGTCTGTCTTATAGCTCTATAGCTATCTATTTTATAGTTACTTGTTGTAGTGCTCTTAGCTTATTAATATATTGCCTATTATTTATAGTAAACTCTTGCTAACCTACGTACGCTTGCAATTAATCTATTATGTCTATTACTTTGCAGTGTAATAGTCTAGAAAGTAATAGTACTTTATAGTTCTTCTTTATCTTATTAAGGCTGTATATTATAACAATATAGTCTAAGAAGTAGGCTAAATCTTTATAGTTAGGATTGCGCTCTTTAGGTAACTTAGTAAAGCTCTTAATATCTATACTATTAATAACGCGTATGTCTTTAAGCTAGTTAACTAAATTATTAAGCTTATAGTAGGTCTTTTAAAAGTTGTCTATATATAGCTATAGGCTGTAGTACATGTTTAAATATGTTAAGATCTGCTAGCTACTGCGTATAGTCTTAGCTCTTATCTTATTATACTACGCGTAATATCTTTAGTAAATAGCGTAGATAACATCTATTATCTTAGTAAGATATTTGCCTATTAGACTTTTTTCTACTACAAAGTGTAGGAAATAGGCGTAGACTTTAGCCTTTTATGCGCAGGTAATGCCTTAGTCTATTAGTTAGTATAGTGTTATACTACTTGTAGGCAGAAATATATTTCTGTTATATTAGTAAGTATTGTAACTTCTATTGCTATAATAAGCTTGTAGTACATTAACACTATATATACTAAACGTTCTGCAGCGATTAGTAGCTTATTTAAAGCTCTACTACTATATGTTTATAAGGCAAGAACCTATTAATTAGTAATAATACTTATTTGTTTATATAGTTATTAAACTACTTTAGCTATTCTAGTATAATATTAGTGTCTATCTAAGTAAAATTATTATTCTAATAGATATAACTAAGACTATAGATATTTAGGTTCTTCTTACTATCTATATAAGTTATATAGTTTAAGAATTCTATAAACTATAAAGGCACTTAGTCTAAGCTATCTGCGTTTATACACAGTATACTAGTTATATACTCTCTAATTAGTCTAGGTTTAGCTCCTAGATTATCTGCTAATATATATTAGAGCAAGTATTTCTAGTATATACTAGCCTTGTCTATGTTATATAAATCCTTAGGCGCGTATCTACTTACTACATTGCAAATCTCTTCTATTATAAGCTTAGTAGTCTTAACTGTTATACTACTATAGTTACTTACTATTTTCGCAAACTATTTATATAACTGTATACTATGTTGTTATTTATATATAGTAAGCTATCTGTTATTAAACTCTAGTATTTTGTAGCTATTATATTTAGGTAGCTGTTACCAAAGTTAACGTACAGTTTTACAAATTATGTTATTAGTAACATTAACGCAGGCTGCCTGTAACTCTATATACTACTTATTTAGAGCTGCTATAAGAGTTTTCTATTGCAGACGCTTATTGTGCGCGTTATTATAGCTAGTATATTTAGTTTTATTACTGTCTAAGTATTCTTACGTTATTACTAGAGGATATTAGTTACATTATTTAGTTATATATAGTAGTAAAAGGCTCTAGTACCCTATATAGCAAGTTATTATAGTGTTAAATACAGAAACAATACCTTATATTTGCAAACTTTAATATATTCTGCAATAGTCTAGGCATAACTGTGTTACTAGTTAGGTATTAGACCTTAACCTATCTATAAACTAGATAATGTAGGCTTAAAGTTATAGTAGTAGAATAATAGTAGAAACTAGATATATTTACAAAGAGTAATCTACTGTCTAATATAGTAAAGAGAATATACTTGCGCATACTAATACTCTAGTAGCTACTTATAGCATTTAATATAAAACAAAATCTAAGCTTAGCCTTAAACCTATACTAGTATAATTATAGTACTAATTAGTTGCTTTAAGTACTTATTGCAATAGATAGCTTACAATTAACACTAATAGTACTCTCTAGTAGATATTAGTTATAGATAGTGTAATGTAACTGTAGCTGCTAGCTATTTAAAGAGCCTACTATAGTAGTAGGTTGCGTGCAGCACTAGTAGTATTTTCTAGTAGACAACAGTTACTAATAGTGTAACGCAACTGTAGCTACTAGTTATTAAAAAAGCCTACTACAGTAGTAGGTTGCGTACAGCACTAGTAGTATTCTTTAGTAAATAACAGTTACTAATAGTGTAATGCAACTGTAGCTGCTAGTTGTTAGAAGATTCTAATTATAGAGATTAATATATTTAAGGTGTTTACTGCCTTATATACTATGTACAAGATTTATAAAGTATTACGCGATACTTCTTATATATATTCTTCTCTACTAAGCGTCTCTAAGACAAATAAATATAGGCATGTTAATTTAATTTATATAAGTGTTCTTTAAGGTCTTAGCTATGCCTACTAGCGTAGTAGGTATCCTTTTTATTAATAGCTAGCAGCATCTTAGTATAGATAAGTTTAATACGCATAACTTCTTTACGTTAGTAAAAGTTCTTAAAGCTATAATAAAGCTTAGTAATAATAAAAGACTTAATATTATGTAAGTTATAGTTAGAATATCTTAATATCTAGATGTTAGATTATGTAAGGATGCTATAGCGTAGAGCTGTTGGTTGCGCAGTAATGCGCCTGCGCTACTACAACACTACTCTAGCTGTTACACACGTAAAACGCGCACAGCTACTCTAGCGTCTTAACAGCGCTACGCTAGCGCAGACCTAGTGTATTCTAGTTGTAAGAATACGCGTCTAGTTGTATCTATAAAAGAGCAGTTCTATACTAAAGCTGTAGAACAGAAATTAACTTACTTCTATCTATACTACTATTGTTATCTTGTAACTTTACTGCTATACAAACCTCTTACAGTTTTAATTTCTTATTGCAAAAGGATAGCGGCCTAGTTACTTAATAATAATAGATTAGGATCTGCCTCTAAGCCTACTAGCTAACCTATTAAAAGAAAACACCTCTAATAAGAAATTAATACTTAGCCTAGGTAAACGCTTAGCGCAGCTAAAGCGCTAGCGCTAAGAGCTTAAGAAGCAGGCTAAGATCTAGACTCTAGAGGAGGAAGTACGCTAATAGGAGTAATTATTAGCAGGTAAACAGCCTCTCTTATCTTCTAAACAGCCCTTAGTCGCTCTAAATAAAATAGATCTACTAACCTTTCTAGTTGGACGCAACACGTCTCTACTAGCGCAACGCCTCTAACTTAACCTATTAGCGCTAGTAGAGTGCAGGCCAAAGATTAAGAAAATTCCTGTCTTTAAAGGCAAGAGAATTAGAAAGTATTAGAACTTTAAGGCTAGGCTATCTATTACCTTTTAATTAGACTCTTTAGCCTTCTAGCTTAAGGACTAAAAGATTGCCTTTACTCTCTAGTACTTACAAACTACGTTTTAACAGATATAGATATAGAGGAAATAGAAAGATAATAGTAAAACGCTAGCGTAGCGTAATATAATATCTTTTTTACTTAATTAGATTAAGAGCTCTATAAATAGAGAGCTTTAAGTTACTATACAGTATCAAAAGGCATTCTAAAAAGACAGCTAAACAGTAAACAAATTTGCAGCCTATCTATCTACTTTAGAAAATTAGGTAAATCTTCTTTACAAGTAGAAACACCTAGTAATACACTTATATAGCAAACTCTACCTAGAGATTAGAGTAGCTTTCTTTAACTACACTAAGTTCTCTACTATCTATAGAAAACTTATTAAACGCGCTGTAACGCTAAAAGACAACTTACACTATAGTAGTAGTATACTATTACTACACTATTGCACACATAGAACGCCTAGTACAGGAAAAGCTTTACAGCCTAAACTAAACGCAACAGCTCTATAACGTTGTGTTGCTAGCACTGTAAACCTAAGCCTAAAGCTAACTAACGCTTACTACTATTACAGCAAGATAGGCTATTAGGCTAGAGAGTGTAGATTAAGGCTTAATAGTTCTTCTTCTGTTACTAGTTTAAACGCAATACAAACAAAAAACAAGTAGGCCTAAGAAGAGCCTTTCTCTTAATAGCTTAAGTCTTACTATAACAGAAGAATTATATTAAAGTACTTAGAACGCTACGTAACAACAGCGCTACGCAGCCTATACAAATACTAATTAACTGCAGTGCAGAACTTAGCATAATTAACAAAAAAGTTGCCTTACTTAAGAACTTCTCTTAGATTAACAGCGTAGCGCTGCTAACTATCTATCTACCTAACTTAAGTACAGTACCTAGCTTCTACGCTTATTAGGCCTATCTAACAATAAAGGACAACTAGAGTGTTACTAAGTTCTTTACTACTATTCTATACAGAATTGCTAACATAGCCTAACCTATTATTTTAGAGTTACTAAGCCTAAAAGAGGAACGCGTTGTTATTAACTGCAAGTTAAAGTAGTAGCGCTACAAGCTTAACACTAATATAATAAGAGTTAAAGACGTAAAAGCCTTTGTAGAATGCTTTTATAATAAGCTAAGTGTGTACGCAGTCCTAGTAGGTAGTCTATAATTCTTCTCTACTAAATACCTATTATAGCCTATTAAACTTAAGAGCTTTAAAGACGTTGCAAATAGTAACGCTGCTAACGTATTACTACAGCACTACAGAGGCAACTACACTATTAAGCTAGAAGTATAGTAGTAAATAGGTAGAGGTTAGGTTAGAGTTAGGTACCTTTACGTAAGACTCTACCTCTAACCTAACCTCTACCTATATAATCTACGCTAAAAGTAAGTAGAGGTTAGGTTAGAGGTAATTAATTGCAGGTTAGAGTTAGGTTATATAACTTTTACGTAATTAAATAAAATTAGAAGTATATACCTACTAATTTTATAAAATTAGGTTTCTAAATATATGCAAGATTTTACAGAAGCAAAACTCTGCTAGGGATATTAAAAATAGCACAGTAATTACAGATTTTTATTACAAAGAATAGGAAATTAGATCTTTATTTCTAATATATATAAATATAGAAGATTCTAGAACTACTACGCAATTGCTTAATAAGAGCTAAACTTCTAATAGTACCTTAGCGTAAGACTAATATCCTTTGCCTGTATAGTAACTCTTTTTGCGTAAATTGCGTTTATATTTATATCTATATTAAGTTAGAATTTTGTTAGAAGAAGGTAAAAAAAATAAACTCTTAAAAAAGCTAACTATATAGGCCTTAGCAGCCTCTTAAGCTGCCTTAACAGCTAATTTTTAGAAGCAAATATTACTACTAGTATTTTAGGTATAGTCTTAAGCTATTTTGCGTAAAAGTTGCTAGAAGAGCAGCTTACAGATAAGGAGCTTAGTAGACTTCTAGTATTAGTAGATCTCTCTAAGCAACACAGCTTTAGGCAGTAAGTAAGTAAGTGTAATAAAGAATTGTAATAACCTACTGCCTAGCTTAAAGTGCCTTTTTTTTAGAAGCTGCTTTTTAAGTTTTTGCAGCTAGACTTTTCCTAGCAGATTTCCTAGCAGCCTTACTAGCTAGGTCTTTAGCAACTATAGTGCCTCTAGTAACAGCGTTGTTAACTTTAGATTTGCGTTTTTTTAGAGCTATAGTAGTAGTGTTATAGAGTTATAGATTTAATATTGTAATAATTTAAGTTATTTTAGTGCTTAGTAAATAAGCAGTAAGCAGGCTTAGCGCAGGAAATTAGATCTTAGCATAAAATTTCTACAAGAGCTAATTTAAAACTAGCAGTGCTACTAGAAGACTAGAATGTAATAAGAAACTATGTTAAATTATAGGCCTGCCTAAAATTGCGCTAGCTTTTGTTCTAGCTATATATTAAAATTAAAGGGTAGATTTCTATAGACTTGTTTGTTATTTATGTAAAATAGGCTAAAAGGCAGTAAGCGCAAGTAGTAGGCAGAAAGTACACTAGTAGCCTACGTACGCATAGACTAACTTACTGCGTTATTAGTTATAGGCTGCTAAAATAAAACACTAAAGCTACACGCCTGTAATAGTAACGCGCTTTATTACATTACTTTATTATACTTATTGCTATAAAATCTGTTAAGTCTAAGGAAATTAAGGTTGTTAACAAGCTGAAGGGCTTTCTGCTGCCTATTCCTGTTCAAATTCTGCCAAATTTTAAGGAAGAGAAGTAGGCCTAGCTTACAATAGTAATATTCTTAGAACTTTGCTATAAATTATACTAATTTGTCTAGGGTTTTACTTCTAGAAATAAGGAGATTAGCTATATTCTTAACTCTTGTAGTAGTAATTGTAAGAGGCAGACCCTAAGAGTAGATACTAGGAAATAAAGACGTAAATTTGTAACCTATCCTAATTGCTACTTAGAAGGTTTTTATAGTCCTAAGGCAGTCTAGACTAGAGGGTTTAGGCGCTCTAGTCTAGAATTTTTTTAGTATTCTAGCCTAGAGTATTTTTAGTGTTCTAGTTCAGAACCTTTTTAGTGTTCTAGTTTAGTAAGCTAAGGTTTTTCTATAACTAAAGACTAACTAAGCAGCAGCCTATTACATAATCCTCTTGCTCTAGCGCTAAGTGCGCTTAGACCTACGCGACTATTAAAATAAAAATTACTTTACTTAGATCTGTTATTCTGCACTCTTACTTCTCTTTTTAGGTAGCACTATATACTACACTAGCTTTACCTTTTATATATATTGCTTACGCGTTACTCTTCTTATAAGCCTACGCATCTCTTTTACTTATACTGTTATCTGCAAAGATACTAAGCCTATATACTTTTTGCAGCACTTTTACTAAGTGTTACGCTGTTAACTCTTTTGCTGTAAGTGTTACATCTAAGGCGCTAAGCTAGGTCTAGGCATATTACTAACTAGTAATAGAATAGACCTAAGATTGTTATTAAGGCTAAGCTTAACTTACTGTATTATCTAGGCTGCGCTATTACTTAGCTTAAGAGTAATAAGTCTAAGTGTAAGATTACTTGTAGTAAGAGTACCTGCTCTTAGTGTAAGAATGCTTACATTATGTATAGGCCTATAAGTTAACTACTATATTCTCTTACTTTCTAGGTTAATTCTAATAGCTTTTTAGATTAATAATTACCTTAAAGTTATAGTTATCTTACTTTGTAACGCGCTTACTTACAATTCTAAGATTAAGTAGCTGTTAACGTAGTATATAATTACTAGTCTCTAATCTAACTTTGTTAATAAGCTTAGGGCTGCTTAGGCAAAGTCTTATAGTAGTAATAAGTCTAGTTACTAGGGTCTAACGCGCAAGGTTACTAAGGTTAATGTCCTAGTAGATATCTGCTAGCTCTTCTAGCAGCTTTTTATTAAGCAGAACACTATTATTTGTAAGCTTAATAATGTTAGCGCTAGCGTGCAGTAGCTCTATACTAATATAAGTTATTTCTAATTTATTCTTCTTCTGCTAGAGTTTGTTCTCCTGTAGCGTTTCTATGCATTCTACTAATATTTAATTAGGCTAAAGAGCACAATATACAGATCTCTAGCGTAAGCTTCTAAGTTTTTTATGTTAGCAACGCCTTCTGCACTACTAACAGGCTACTCTGTTACTTTAATGTAATAGAGTCTAACATCTATAAGAAGCCTATGTATAACACAGAAGTGTAGGCTAAGACTAACTGTTTAGCAATAGTAACTATTGCGCCCTCTAATAGTAGAAAGGTAGGTTCTAGTGTATAGTAGCCTTGCTATAGTTTCTGTGTAGCGCTTGTAGGCAATTTTTATAGTAATAGACTTTCTGTTATAGTCTCTGCCTTTATTCTATTACTAAGCCTAAACCTTATAAAACTAGTCTTGTATTCTTTAATACTACTTATATATTAGAATAGATGTTGCGCTTTACGTCTTAGGCTTATAGGTTCTTATAGCTC
Organism: Ampelomyces quisqualis; assembly: GCA_018398575.1. Taxonomy (NCBI): domain Eukaryota; kingdom Fungi; phylum Ascomycota; class Dothideomycetes; order Pleosporales; family Phaeosphaeriaceae; genus Ampelomyces; species Ampelomyces quisqualis. The sequence continues at coordinate 1,485,010 of JAGTXZ010000011.1, forward strand.
TACTTTTATTACAGATGTTAACATTCTTACTAGTCTTTGTAGTCTAGCGCAGTCTAAGCATTAGAATTCTATACCTCTTCTTTAGGTTTTTTTAAACTTTCTAAAGATTTATGTTACGCTATGTCTTAACTAACTATTGCCTAGCTTAAGTAGCTAGATCTCTAGAGTTAATCTAAGCTCTTCCTCTTATATTCTTTAGCTATTAATCTGTTAACGCTAAGCTTTTTAACTCTTCTTTCTTTGTTTCTAGGTTCTTCTAAGTAGGTAGTAGGACTGTTGCATTAGTTCTTAGGTATTAGTATTTAGGTTCTTTATGTCTAGTTCTTAAAGACAGTTAACTACTAGTTATGTTTCTACTGTTAACTAGTTAAGGCAGTTACAGGTTAGCTAATAGAATAGATATAAGCATCTTCTTTCTTTTCTGCCTTTTGCTAAAGCTTTTAGTCTTAGGCTCTGTCTATTACAGCATTCTTGCATTCCTTCTATTAGTTACTTTCTAGCGTTAGGTATTGTTTTTAAACGCAACTAAGTGTGCTACTATATTATTTTTTATGCTTTAGGTTCTCTTTGTGCTTGTTCTAAGTTTATTCTCTTTCTTCTAATCTCTTTTATGTATAACACTGTTATCTGTTCCTATACTTGTTATACGTACCTGTAATTTTTCTTTTCTTTCTCTTTCTTCTCTAATGTGCTTTTATTTAGTAGTTAGGAAGAGCAGGCGCTCTACTAACAACCTATCTAAGTCTTGTTTTATTCTAGTTTTGTTTAGCTATTTCGCAAGAGCTATAGTGTTAGCAACATTTACTTATAGTTTCTATGTTAGTTCTGTATATTCTACTTATTTTATAAGGTACTGCAGCTGTATGCCTTACCCTTTTTTCTTCTACTATTTAGTAAGAATATAGTTAACAGAAAACTTATTATTAGTTATATCTTTATTTTCTATTATTACTTCTAGTTGCTAGTTATTAGACTTCTAGTATAGGAGCAGATTACTTGTATTAAGCTAGAGGCAGTTAACGTAGAACCTTAGGTACACTCTAGAGGGTACGCTTAGCTCTATAATATATAGAAAGATAACCTTTATAACTATATATTTCTTGTTTTTCTAATCTAGCTTCTTTGAAGGTCTTTTGTTAGATATAAAGTAACTGTACTAGAGCTATACTTTGTCTCTTACATAGAGTTTTAAAGCTTTCTGTCTGTAACAATTAGCCTAGCGTTTTTGTTCTTATTGTGCTTCTGCTATCTTTGCTTATACGTAGTCTATTATTTCTTTTATCTTAGTTACTATTACTTTAGCAGTAGCTCTTTTATTGTTGCTAGACTAGTGCTAGTTTTTTACAGTCTATTCTAGGTCTAACTAAATAAGGTCTGTGTTATACCTATACTAGAGAAAGAATAGGCTAACGCCTATAGATGCTGTATTTTATTTAGCTATTGCAATTTGTGCTAGTAGGTATAGAGCAGCCTAGTTTAACTAGTCTTAGTTTACAAAAGCCCTTAAGTAGGCTTCTACTATACTATTTATTTGCTTTGTAGCGCTATCTGTCTAGAGGTAGTATACTATTAAGACCTTTCTTTGTATTCTAAGCTTATTATAGAGTAAAGACTAGAATTTACTTATAAATCGTAACTTTCTGTTAGACACTATAGCGTCTAGAAGCTAGTAGTACGTAACTACTTGTTTAATAAATGCCTTAACTATAGTAGAAACTTCTAGGTCTAAAATAGGCACAAGCACTACGTTTTTACTTAGCTAGTTAGTAACTACTATAAGGTGTAACATTTTGTAGCTTAGCAAAAGGCCTATAATAAAGTCTACTAATAATTTCTTCTATATTTAGACTAGAAGTAGAAGTAGGCGTAGTAGTTCTTATTTAAGTTTTCTTTAGGGCTTTGTCTTACTATATACTGCGCAGTTCTAAACAAACTGCTAGATGCTTAAGAATATTTTAGGCCAAAAGTAATCTCTTACTAATATTGCGTATATATTTTCTCTGCCTAGGTGCCTAGTAATAGAAGAATTATATCTTTCTAAGATAATATAGGTTTATAGGTTTATGCATTCTAGTACCTATTTGCGCTCTCTATAGAGTAGGCGTCCTAAGTTATCTAAGCTACACTCTGCTAGAGAAACTTTTAGGCTTAGATAAAAAGAGAATTTGTGCTATCCTATTCTAACAGCGTTAACTGCTAATTAGTAGGCTTTATCTATATAAACAGCCTATTCTTACAATTCCTTAATAGCAGGCTCTGTTAGTTTCTTAGAGTGTTTGTTTGTGTAAAGACTTTACCTAAGCGTAGTCTTATATAGTACTACAGTTTCTTTAGTAGTATCTAGAGCATCTTTTGCTGCAAAGGGCTTTTTAGTACTTTAGTTATAGGTAACGTTCTCTTTTCTTAACGCAGCGTCTTTATCTACAAGTATGTTTTAGAACACTTTCTTTTTAACTATAAAGTAATCTTTAGTATTCTAGCTTTAAGTAACGTTTCTTTTCTTTAACACAGTATCTTTGTCTATAAGCCTGTTTTAGAGCTGCTTTGTTTCTTCCTTCTTTTGTAGTAGTGCATTCTCTACTAAGTTGCAAGAGAAGTAGTTAACGTAGTATCTTTGTTTATAAGCACGTTTTAGAGCTACTCTATTTTTTTCTCTTTTTGTTGTAGTACATCTTTCTGCTAAGCTGCAAGAGAAGTAGTTAACGCAGTATCTTTGTCTATAAGCGCGTTTTAGAGCTACTCTATTTTTTTCTCTTTCTATTATAGTGTATTCTTTTGCTAAGCTACAAAAGAAGTAGTAAGTACTAGGTCTTCTTTATCTTTAGTTTCTAAAGCAGAAGTAAATAATTAAAAGGTCTAGGACTGTACCTGCGCGTCTACTCTTTCTTAAGAAAGATCTTATTCTTTTCAAAAAAGGGTATCTACTCTACTGTTAACATTTCCTAAGTAGTATTAGAATTTAATATTAAACGCGCTAAAGAACCCTGCCTAGTAGACATGTCTTTCTGTTAGTAGTTATGTAGTAGTAAAGTATTCTAAGTTCTTATAGTCTGTAAGCATAGTAAAATGCTTTACTTTCTAAAGTTTAGTTCTCTACTACTCTAAGCACTTAACTATAGCTAATAGCTTCTTATTATAGATAGTGTAGTTAGCTTCTGCAGCTATATTCTTTACTAAGTAGTAAGCTATAGCCTAGAGGTGTCTGTCTCTACTATATTAAGATAGCACTTCTCTAGTTAACTATTCTAAGGCGTTGTATTTTACTACTATCTCTAGCTCTATATTAAAGTTTACTAGAGATAGTTCTGCTATAAAAGCTTTCTTTAGCTTATTAAAGGACATCTGTTGTTTAGGGCTCTAGTAAAAGGCTGCGCCTTTCCTAGTTAGCCTAGTTAGTAAGGTAGCTAGCTCTAAGAAGTCTTTTATAAACTGTTAGTAGAAGTTAGCAAAGCAAACAAAACTCTAGACTTCTTTAACTATCTTAGGAGGCTTCTAAAAACGTATAGTAGCTACTTTCTTAAGGTCTATGCTTATTTCTTTTTTAGCCTTAATAATAAATCTAAAGTATTTAGTCTTTTTTATACTAAACTTACTTTTCTCTATATTAAGGTGCAACTCTACTGCCCTAAGTTTCTAGATTACTAGCTTTACTGTTTTCTTGTAGTCTACCTTAAACCTACTTGTGTATATTAACACGTTGTCTATATAGGCTAAACAGAAATTATCTAAGTGTTTTCTTAGTGTCTAATTAATATATCTCTAGAACGTGCTTAAAGCGTTTGTAAGTCTAAAGAGCGTTACAAGCTACTTATAGAGGCTAAAGCGCGTTTAAAAGGCTGTCTTTTATTTATCTTCTTTAGCAATTCTAATCTTATAAAAAGCTTAGATAACATCTACTTTAGTAAACTATTTAGCTTTAGTAATCTAGGCTAAGGTCTCTTAGATAAGTAGAAGCAGGTATTAGTCTTTTCTTGTAATTGCGTTAAGAGCCTAGTAGTTTACACAGAACTATAGGCTCCTTTCTAGCTTCTTTACAAATAGGACTAGTATAGAGGCGCTTAACTAGCTTACTTGTATAAAGCTATAGTCTAAGTAAGAAGTAAGCTCTTTTTAGAGCACAAAGAGTTTTTCTCTTAACATGCTATATAGTAGGCCCTATAGCACCTCTGCAGTCTTTCTATCTTTTTCTACTAGCTTAATAAAATAATTAATAGTAGGTCCTCTTACTTAGGGGAGTTAGTCTACTTTCTTGCGTAAAAAGGTTTTGTATTTCTCTTTTAGGTAATCTAAAAGTACTAACCTAGGGTCTACTTAGAGCTTAGTTTTTAGAGCCTTTTAGATGTCTACTATTAACGTAGCGTAAAGGTAAATAGATTTGTTCTTCTAGCTCTATTATAGCTAGGCTAAGTACGCAGCTACTATAATACTCTATAGTAAGAAAAGTTTTTTTCTCTCTTAGCTTCTAACTTGCGTCTAAGTAGAGTATATATATATTAATTTCTTTACTAGTACAATAGTAATATTATGCTAGTTTATTTATAGTTAACTTAGAACTAAGTTATATTCTTTGTCTTTGTCTAGTTTATAGGCCTATAGTGTCTTCTTATGCCTATTAATGTTAATCTTTATCTAAGCAGCTGTCCCTATCTAAGACTAGGCTCTAGCAATTCTAATAATTTCTCTTAAGGCTATTAACTTACACTCTAACTTATTCTTGCAAATAAACTTAGTTAAGGTTATAGCGTAAGTAAGATACCTAGTATTAATTATTGTAAAAGCAACTATTGTTTTATTAACAATAGTGTATATAGTAATAAGTTCTATATTTAGCTATTTTCTTTAGAATTGTTAAAATCTCTTATTCTCTTTTAGTGTTATGTTACTATACTCTTGTCTGCGCCTTTAGACAAGAATTACTTATTTTCTAAGCTTAGAGTGTCTTCTAACGCATTCTCTTCTTTTTTGCCCTATACCTTAGCTGCTGCAGCTTTAGTAAGTTTTAAAAGTAGAAATAGTTTACATCTGCTAGCGTAGTGTCCTAACTTACTACAGCAGAGGTATAAGTTGTTTTGTTTCTAGTAGAACTGCTCTTCTGCAGTAGCCTACTTAGCTTTCTTCTCTTTAGAAGATTTTCTCTTAGTGTTCTTAGAATGTCCTCTTGTAAGTTTCTAATCTATAAGTTTCTTAACATTTTGTCTTTTAGCGTGCTTACTACTAAGTTTTGCCCTGTACAAGTTTTTCTTAATAATTACTACTCTGTTTATAAGGTTATAGATTCTCTATTTAGGTTTAGTCTCTACAAAGATTATTCTATCTTATAGGTCTAGCTAGATAGCGCTTAAGTACCTTGTTTTTAGGTTTGCTTTGTTATCTTTCTTACCTGCATTATAGGCTAGCCTTATAAACTTTATATTACAGCTCTAGAGAGAAGACTTATTCTATTAGATTATTTAGAGTTTTCTTTATAATCTTTTGTTATGTAGCTTGTTGCTAAATTAGTTGTTTAAGAAGTCCTAAAGTTCTTCTGCAAAGCTCTAGAGGTTCTAGGTTACCTAAGATAAGGCTACACTAGCTACTAACCTCTTAAGGCAGTTAAAGATATAGCCTGCTTAAGAGCCTAGTTTTGCGCTATTATGTTCTAGTTTGTACTTTATTTAAGCCTTAAAGATGCAGTAATCCTTTTAATTTCTTCTATACGCTTCTAAGTTAAAGACTTTGTAAGTCTTTAGGGCAAGAGAAAGCTTTCTAAGGGGGTCTATATAAAGCTAGAAGTTTCTAGAGTTACTTAGGCTGTAAGCCTTGCAACTTGTTCCTGCAGATTTCTTACTAGCAATACTAAGTCTAGATCTGCGCTTATAAGAGACTTTTCTTTTCTATTGTTAGAGGGTCTAGCTACTAAAAAGTTATATACTTCCTGCTAGGTAGGCGTTCTCTTAAGGCTATTTAACAGCAATTATTTCTTAATCTGTTATTCCTCTAGGTCTAGGAAGTTATTAATAATTATCTAATTAAACTTGTCCTTAATAACTAACTTAGGGACGCTGTTACGTCTTATCTAGATAGTATGTACTATTATGTCTTGTACTGTTATAGAGACAGTTACTTGTTCTATGCCAAAGGTTACTAATAGCTCTTTAGCCTAGTTAGGTTTAACAAATTTAATTGTAAGGGGTAGACTCTAAGATTAGATGCTAGGAAATAAAGACGTAAATTTGTAACCTATCCTAATTGCTACCTAGAAGGTTTTTATAGTCCTAAGGTAGTCTAGACTAGAGGGTTTAGGCGCTCTAGTCTAGAATCGTTTTTAGTGTTCTAGCCCAGAGGATTTTTAGCGTTCTAGTTCAGAACCTTTTTGGTGTTCTAGTTTAGTAAGCCAAGGTTTTTCTGTAACTAAGAACTAACTAGGTAGCAGCCTGTTACAGTAATACTCTAAAGCAAGGCTGCCTAACAAATTTTCAAGTTAACTCTAGTAGGTATCTTAGCAGCAGCGCTATACAATCTAGAGAGCTAGCTGCTATTGCAAAGGCTAAATCCTTAGACTAATTAGCTAAATACTAGCTTAAGAAGAAGGTTAAGAAAGGTAATAGGTACACAGTGTTATCTTTAAGGTAACAAGTTAAGAAACTTAAGCATAAGCTTAAGGCCTAGGTAGTAAAGCGTTTTAATAGTAAGCAGTCTAGTAAGTTATTACACCTTTTTATTACGTTAGTTTTACTTATATACAAAGCTAAGTAGTTAACAGCCTCTATTACTTAAGTTAATTAAAAATAGAAGGCTATCTAAATTAAAATTAATATGCGCGCCTATAACGTTGTTATAAAGGAGTTCTCTTTTGCAATTTTAGACTTAAAGCAAAAAAAATTGTTAGCTTAAGCTTACACCTGCGTTTTTGGGCCTAGTAGAGCTGTAGAGAAGATACTCTAAAAGAAGTATACTTGTAGGCTACATCTTCTTAAGAGAAATAGCTTTAAAATACTACAGGCTAAGGCTAAATAGCTAAAATTTTGCGATAAGCTAACGCCTAACAAGTTAGCTCTAGTTACTAATTAGAATTAGTAGGAAGTTTATTACGTTATTTTATTATATACTTATTCTAACTAGTCTGCTAAGAGGTGTAAGCCTACACCTCTCTCTAAGTTTAATTAGCCTCTAGAGCTCTATAGTAATAGGCTATACGTTAAGAGACGCAATAATACTAAATGTAAGGAAGAGGTTAACAATTCTAGTAAAAAGCTAGAGGTATACTATAAGACACTGCCTAATAAATATAAAGATAAGGAGGATAAGGATTAGAGCAACAGCACTTAGAAGAAGTTCTCTAATAGTACTTAAAAGAGCTTTTTAGACACTAAGTAACATGTATAATTAAAGTTACTGTATAATATTGCCTAATATAGTTAAGACTAGAAAATTTTGCTACTACTGTAAAACCTAATTTCTTAATTTGTAAAAGTTTAGCCCTACTATCTGCCCCCTAACTAGAGGAATAACGCCTCTAGTAGAACAACTACTTCTCTTACTTAAAGTAACACTACACTATAGTATTACTATTCTATTATTACTGCAATTTACTACTCCTTTTTTACAAGACATTAACACTTAGTTATTACACTTTTTTATTACACAAATAGACCTAAGCGACCCTCCCTTACTTCTAGACAACCTATACCTTAATCTGCCTAAAATACTCTATAATCTTTTACTTAACGCCTTCTAAATCCTTAAGTCTAGAATTAAGAGAATAGTCTCTGTCCTTAGGCAGCTAATTTAAGACTATGTAACTATATGTGCTGCATAAGATGCCTGGTAGCAGAACACGTTATAGGCCTAAGACCTTAATAATTCTAATTTACAATAGGATAGAGCCAAACGTTCTGTAATAATATAGACTTAATTTAGAAAAAAAGCCTATATTAACAGCAGCAAACTATACGTATAGTGCCTAAACTATAGGCACGTACTTTAATACCTAACTAACAAGTATATAGAGACAAAACACCTTAGTAACTACTTTTAGTTTAATAGTTATAGAGATGTTATAGAATCTATCTATATAAGACAGCTTCTTCTACTTGTTACACTATTACGTCTATAACCTCTGCAACTGTTTACTATACAGTAATTTAAACTAGAAATTATACACATACTTCTTAATAAGAACTAGTTCTTTTAAACATTAGAGTAACCTTTATTTTACTACTTTGTAGAGTTTCTCTAGCCTAGCACTACTATACCTAGCTGTTACAAGTTTACTCTTATACTCTAGAAACAATATAAGCAGGTAACTAAAAATCTTCTTTCTAATCTTAGTAAGTTAACAAAAATCTTAATTGCCTTTAACGCCTAGTCTACTACTAACTACTTAAGCTTTTTAGCTATTAAAGCCTATTATATTAACAAAAGCTAGCAGATAAGAAAGGTTCTATTAGATTTTGTACCTTTGCGTAGGCAGCACACTAGGGTTTCTATAGCAACTAATCTTATGCAGGTACTTAAAAACACAAAAATATTAAAACAATTACTAGTAGTTACCTGTAAGAACGCTTTAAACAATAGGACTCTTAGCAAAAGCCTAGAAAGCAATCTTGCTAATAAGAGGGTTTCTTAGAACGCAAAGAAAAACACTATACTATACCTTGCTAATATTATTAACCTAGTAGTACAGGATATTAAAGCCTACTTAAGGTTAACAGCCTTACCTAAGATTAAAGAGGCTTAGCAGCTGCAACGCTATTACGTTTACTAGATTAATAATAGTATATTAGTGCCAAACTTATTACAAAAGGTATGTTACACTCTTTATTACAATTCTTTATTACGCACTAAGCTCTCTTTAGATCTAGGCAATTTGTATTGCTATTAATTTGTCTCTTTAACGTTTTAAACAATTCCTAAAGGTACAATCTAATATACTGCCAAAAAATTAACTCTATATAATCTAAGATGTTAAGACTGTAAGAGGCAGACTCTAAGAGTAGATGCTAGGAAATAAAGACTTAAATTTGTGTCCTATCCTAATTGCTACCTAAAGAGTTTTTATAGTCCAGAGGATTTTAGTGTTCTAAGCCAGAACGTTTTTAGTGTTCTAGTCTAGAACGTTTCTAGTATTCTAGTCTAGAACGTTTTTAGTGTTCCAGTTTAGAAGGCTAAGGTTTTTCTGTAACTAAGAACTAACTAGGCAGCAGCCTATTATATAATTCCTTTGCTCTAGCGCTAGTTGCGCTTAGACCTGCGCAACTATTAAAATAAAAATTACTCTACTTAGATCTATTATTCTGCACTCTTATTTCTCTTTTTAGGTAGCACTATATATTGCACTAGCCTTACCTTCTGTATACTTGCTTACGCGTTACTCTTCTTATTAGCCTATATATCTCTCTTGCCTATACTGTTATCTGCAAAGATACTAAGCCTACGTACTTCTTACAGTTCTCTAGCCAAGTGTTATACTACTAACTTCTCTATTGTAAGTTTTACATCTAAGGCGCTAAGCTAGGTTTAGGTATATTACTAACTAGTAATAGAATAGACTAGACATTATTATTAAAGCTAAGCTTAACCTACTATATTATTTAGGCTGCGCTATTACTTAGCTTAAGAGTAACAAGTCTAAGTGTAAGATTACTTATAGTAAGAGCACTTACTCTTAGTGTAAGAACGCTTATACTGCGTATAGGCCTGTAAGTTAACTACTATATTCTCTTACTTTCTTAGTTAATTCTAATAGCTTCTTAGAATAATAATTACTTTAAGATTATAGTTATCTTGCTTTGTAACGCGCTTGCCTGTAATCCTAAGGTTAAGCAGCTGTTAACGTAGTATACAATTACTAGTCTTTAGTCTAACTTTGTTAATAAGCTTTAGGCTGCTTAGGCAAAGTCTTGTAGTAGCAACAAGTCTAGCTACTAAAGTCTAACGTGTAAAGTTAACAAGGTTAATATTCTAGTAGACATCTACTAGCTTTTCTAGCAGCTTCTTGTTAAGCAAAACACTATTATTTATAAGCTTAATAATATTAGCGCTAGCGTACAGTAGCTCTACACTAATGTAAGTTATTTCTAATTTGTTTTTCTTCTGCTAGGGTTTGTTTCCTTGCAGCGTTTCTATGTATTCTACTAATATTTAATTAGGCTAAAGAGCATAACATGTAGATTTCTAGCGTAAGCTTCTAGGTTTCTTATATTAGCAACGCCCTTTGCACTACTAACAGGCTGTTCTATTACCTTAATATAATAGAGTCTAATATCTACAAGAAGCCTACGTATAACGCAAAAGTGTAGGGTAAGACTAATTATTTAGTAATAGTAACTATTACGCTCTCTAACAGTAGAGAGGTAGGCTCTAGTGTATAGTGTTCTTGCTGTAGTTTCTGTGTAGCGCTTGTAGGCAATTTCTATAGTAATAGACTTTTTTTTTATAGTTTTTACCTTTGTTTTATTACTAAGCCTAGACTCTATAAAACTAGTCTTGTATTCTTTAATACTACTTATATATTAGAATAGATGTTGCGCTCTACGTCTTAGGCTTATAGGTTATTATAGCTTTACTTCTATTGCAGACGTTGTTATTTTTACTAGTTCTTATAGTCTTGCGCAGTCTAAGTATTAGAATCCTATACCTCTTCTTTAGGTTTTTCTAGGCCCTTTAGAGATTTATACTACGCTGTGTCTTAACTAACTATTGCCTAGCTTAAGTAGCTAGATCTCTAGAGTTAATCTAGGCTCTTTCTCTTGCATTCTTTAGCTATTAATCTGTTAACGCTAAGCTTCTAGACTCTTCTCTTTTTCTTTCTAGGTTATTCTAGGTACTTAGTAGGATTGTTGTATTAGTTCTTGTATTTAGCATTTAGGTCCTTTATATCTAGAGCTTAGAGACTATTAACTACTAGTTATATTCTAGCTGTTAACTAGTTAGAGTAGTTGCAGGTTAACTAATAGAATAGATGTAGGTATCTTCTTCTCTCTCTGCCTTCTACTAGTACTCTTAGTCCTAGGCTCTGTCTATTACAGTATTCTTGCATTCCCTCTATTAGTTATTTTCTAGCGTTAAGTATTATTCTTAAACGCAACTAAGTGCGCTACTGTATTATTTCTTATACCTTAGGTTCTCTTTGTGCTTGTCTTAAGTTTACTCTTTTTTCTACTAATCTCTTCTATGTATAACGCTGCTATCTGTTTCTATACTTGTTATGCGTGCTTGTAATTTCTTTTCTCCTTTCTTTCTCTGCTAATATGCTTTATTTAGTAGTTAAAAAGAGCAGGCGCTTTACTAACAACCTATCTAAGTCTTATTTTATTCTAGTTTTGTCTAGCTACTTAGTAAGAGCTATAGTATTAGTAATATTTGCCTATAGTTTCTATATTAGTTCTGTATATCCTACTTATTTTACTAAGTACTGCAGCTATATGCTTTGCTCTTTCTTTTTCTACTATTCTGCAAGAATATAGTTAATAAGAAACTTATTGTTAGTTACGTTTTTATTCTGTATTATTACTTCTAGTTACTAGTTATTAGACTCTTAGTGTAGAAGTAGATTACCTGTATTAAGCCAGAGGCAGTTAATATAGAATTTTAGGTACACCTTAGAGAGCACGCTTAGTTCTATAACGTGTAGAGAGATAATCTTTATAACTGTATATTTCTTATTTTTCTAATCTATCTTCTTTAAAGGTCTTTTGTTAGATATAGAGCAACTATACTAGAGCTATACTTTGTCTTCTATATAGAGTTTTAGCGCTTTTTGTCTGTAATAATTAGCCTAGTGTTTTAATTCTTATTATACTTCTACTATCTTTGCTTATATATAGTCTATTATTTCTTTTATATTAGTTACTATTGCTTTAGTAGTAGCTTTTTTATTACTGCTAGACTAGTGCTACTTCTTTGTAGTCTATTCTAAGTCTAACTAAATAGAGTCTGTGTTGTACCTATACTAGAGAAAGAATAGGCTAACGCCTGTAGATGCTGCATTTTGTCTAGCTATTGTAATTTATGCTAGTAAGTATAGAGCAGCCTAGTTTAACTAGTTCTAGTTTATAAAAGCTCTTAAGTAAGCTTTTACTATGCTATTTATTTGCTCTGTAGCACTATCTGTCTAAGAGTAGTATGCTATTAAGACTCTTTTTTGTATTCTAAGCTTATTGCAAAGTAATAACTAGAATTTACTTATAAATTATAACTTTCTGTTAGACACTATAGCGTCTAAGAGCTAGTAGCACGTAACTACCTGTTTAATAAATGCCTTAACTATAGTAAAGACTTCTAGGTCTAGAATAGGCACAAGCACTGCCTTTTTACTTAGCTAGTTAGTAACTACTATAAAGTATAATATTCTATAGCTTAGTAGAAAGCCTATAATAAAGTCTACTAACAATTCCTTCTATATTTAGACTAGGAGCAGAAGTAGGCGTAGTAGTTCTTATTTAAGTTCTCTCTAGAGCTTTATTCTACTATACACTGCGCAGTTCTAGACAAACTACTAAATGCTTAAAGATATTTTAGGCTAAAAGTAGTCTTTTACTAATATTGCGTATATATTTTCCTTACCTAGGTTCCTAGTAATTAGAGAGTTATATGCTTCTAAGATAATATACGTTTATAAGTTTATGCATTCTAGCACCTATTTGCGCTTCTTATAAAGTAGGCGTCCTAAGTTATCTAAGCTATACTCTACTAGAGAAACTTTTAAGCTTAGATGCTAAGAGAATTTTTGCTATCCTGTTCTAACAGTGTTAACTACTAATTAGTAGGCTTTATTTGTATAAATAGCCTATTCTTATAATTTCTTAATAGTAGGCTCTATTAGTCCTTTAAAGTGTTTGTTTGTGTAAGAACTTTGCCTAGGTATAGTCTTGCATAGTACTACAGTTTCTTTAGTAGCATCTAGAGTGTCTTTTGCTAAAAATAGCTTCTTAGCACCTTAGTTATAAGTAACGTTCTCTTCTCTTAACGCAGCGTCTTTGTCTGCAAGCACATTTTAAAGCGCTCTTTTTCTAACTATAAAGTAATTCTTAGTATTCTAGCTTTAAGTAACGTCTCTTTCTCTTAACGCAGTGTCTTTGTCTGTAAGCCTATTTTAGAGCTACTCTGTTTCTTCCTCCCTCTATTATAGTGTATCTTTCTACTAAGCTATAAAAGAAGTAGTTAATACAGCATCTTTATCTATAAGCACGTTTTAGAGCTACTCTATTTCTTCCTTTCTCTATTATAGTATATTCTTCTGCTAAGCTGCAAGAGAAGTAGTTAACGTAGCATCTTTATCTATAAGTACGTTTTAGAGCTACTCTATTTCTTCTTTTTTTTATTATAGTGTATCTTTTTACTAAGCTGTAAGAAAAGTAGTTAATGTAGTATCTTTGTCTGCAAGCACGTTTTAGAGCTATTTTGTTTCTCTCTTCTTCTATTATAGCAAATCCTCTTACTAAGCTATAAAGAAAGTAGTAAGTACTAAGTCTTTTTTGTCTTTAGTTTCTAAAGTAAAAGTAAATAATTAAAAGGTCTAAGACTATACCTGCGCGTCTGCTCTTTCTTAGAGAAGATCTTAGTTTTTTCTAGAAAAAGTATCTACTCTGCTATTAACATTTCTTAAGTAGTATTAGAGAATCTAACATTAAACGTGCTAAAGAACTCTGCCTAGTAGACATGTCTTTCTGTTAGTAGTTGTGTAGTAGCAAAGTATTCTAGGTTCTTATAGTTTATAAGTATAGTAAAATGCTTTACTTTCTAAAGTTTAGTTTTTTACTACTTTAGGCACTTAACTATAGCTAACAGCTCTTTGTTATAGATAGTATAGTTAGCTTTTACAGCTATGTTCTTTACTAAGTAGTAAGCTATAGCCTAGAAGCGTCTATTTCTACTATATTAAGACAGCACTTTTCTAGTTAACTATTCTAAGGCATTATATTCTACTACTATCTCTAGCTCTATATTAAAGTTTGCTAGAGATAGTTCTGCTATAAAAGCTTCTTTTAGCTTATTAAAGGACATCTGTTGTTTAGAGCCCTAGTAAAAGGCTACGCCTTTTCTAGTTAGCCTAGTTAGTACAGTAGCTAGCTCTAAGAAGTCTTTTATAAACTGTTAGTAGAAGTTAGCAAAGCTAACAAAACTCTAGAATCCTTTAACTGTCTTAGGGGGCTCCTAAAAACGTATAGTAGCTACTTTCTTAAGGTCTATACTTATTTCTTTTTTAGCCTGAATAATAAATCTAAAGTATTTAGTCTTCTTTATACTAAACTTACTTTTCTCTATATTAAGGTGTAACTCTACTGTTCTAAGTTTCTAGATTACTAGCTTTACCTTTTTCTTGTAGTCTGCCTTAAACCTACTTGTGTTTATTAATATATTGTTTATATAGGCTAAACAGAAATTATCTAAGTATTCTCTTAGTGTCTAATTAATATATCTCTAGAACGTACTTAGAGCGTTTACAAGTCTAAAGAGTGTTATAAGCTACTTATAGAGGCTAAAGCGCGTCTAGAAGGCTATCTTCTATTTATCTTCTTTAGTAATCCTAATCTTGTAGAATACTTAGATAATATCTACTTTAGTAAACTATTTAGCTTTAGCAATCTAGGCTAAGGTTTCTTAGATAAGTAAGAGTAGGTATCTATCTTTTCTTGTAATTACGTTAAGAGCCTAGTAGTCTACACAAAACTGCAGGCCTTCTTCTAGCTTCTTTATAAATAAGACTAGTGCAGAAGCGCTTAACTAGCTTACCTGTATAAAGCTATAGTCTAGGTAAGAAGTAAGCTCTTTTTAGAGCATAAAGAGTTCTTTTCTTAACATGCTGTATAGTAGGCTCTATAGCACCTCTGCAGTCTTTCTATCTTTTTCTACTAGCTTAATAGAATAATTAATAGTAAGTTCTCTTACTAGAAGAAGTTAGTCTACTTTCTTGCGTAGGAAGATTTTATATTTCTCTTTTAGGTAATCTAAGAGTACTAACCTAGAGTCTACTTAGAGCTTAGTTTTTAGAGCCTTTTAGATATCTACTATTAACGCAGCGTAAAGGCAGATAGATTTGTCTTTCTAGCCTTATTGTAGCTAGGCTAAGTACGCAGCTACTATAATATTCTATAGTAAGAAAAGTTTTATTCTCTTCTAGCTTCTAACTTGCGTCTAAGTAGAGTAGATATATATTAATATCTTTACTAGTGCAACAGTAATATTATGTTAGTTTATTTATAGTTAACCTAAAACTAGGTTATATTCTTTGTCTCTGTCTAGTTTATAGGCCTATAGTATCTCCTTGTGCCTATTAATATTAATTCTTATCTAGACAGCTGTCTTTATCTAAGACTAGGCTCTAGCAATCTTAATAATTTCTCTTAGAGCTATTAACTTACGTTCTAACTTATTCTTGCAGATAAACTTAGTTAAAGTTATAGCGTAAGTAAGACACTTAGTGTTAATTATTATAGAAGTAACTGTTATTTATTATCAA
This sequence comes from Ampelomyces quisqualis, assembly GCA_018398575.1. NCBI lineage: Eukaryota > Fungi > Ascomycota > Dothideomycetes > Pleosporales > Phaeosphaeriaceae > Ampelomyces > Ampelomyces quisqualis. Next base: position 1,500,452 of record JAGTXZ010000011.1, read on the forward strand.
TAGTAGTGTATACAGTAATAGGTTCTTTATCTAGCTATTTCTTCTAGACTTGTTAAAATCTCTTATTGTCTTTTAGTGTTATGTTACTATACTTTTGTCTACGCCTTTAGACAGAAGTTACTTATTTTCTAAGCTTAGAGTATTTTCTAACATGTTCTTTTCTTCCTTGCCCTGCGCCTTAGCTGCTGCAGCTCTAGCAGGTTTTAAAGGTAAAGACAATTTGCATTTACTAGCGTAGTGTCTTAACTTACTATAGCAGAAGCATAAGTTATTTTGTCTCTAGTAGAACTACTCTTCTATAGTAGCCTACTTAGCTTTCTTTCTTTTAAAGGATTTTCTTTTAGTCTTCCTAGAATGTCCTCTTGTAGGTTCCTAATCTATAGGTTTTCTAACATTCTGTCTTTTAGTGTACTTACTACTTAGTTTTGCCCTATATAAGTTTTCCTTAATAATTACTACTCTGTCTATAAGGTTGTAGATTTCCTATTTAGGTTTAGTCTCTACAGAGATTATTCTATCTTGTAGGTCTAGCTAGATAGCGCTTAGGTACTTTATTTTTAGGTTTACTTTGTTATCTTCTTTGCTTGCGTTATAGGCTAGCCTTATAAACTCTGTATTAAAACTCTAGAGAAAAGACTTATTTTGTTAGATTATTTAGAGTTTCCTTTATAATCTTTTGTTATGTAGCTTGTTACTAAATTAGCTATCTAGAAAGTCCTAAAGTTCCTCTGCAGAGCCCTAGAAGTTCTAGGTTACCTAAGATAAGGCTATACTAGCTGCTAACCCCTTAAGGCAGTTAAAGATATAGCCTACTTAAAAGCCTAGTCCTGTACTATTATGTTCTAGTTTATACTTTATTTAGGCCTTAAAGATACAGTAATCTTTTTAATCTCTTCTATACGCTTCTAAGTTAGAGACTTTATAAGTCTTTTAGGGCAAGAGAAAGCTTTCTAAGAGGGTCTATATAAAGCTAGAAGTCTCTAGAGTTACTTAGGCTGTAAGCCTTGCAACTTGTTTCTGCAGATTTCTTACTAGTAATACTAAGTCTAGATCTGCGCTTATATAGAACTTTTCTTTTTTATTGTTAGATAGTCTAGCTGCTAAGGAGTTATATACTTCCTGCTAGGCAGGCGTTTTCTTAAGGCTGTTTAATAGCAATTGTTTCTTAATCTGTTATTTCTCTAGGTCTAGAAAGTTATTAATAATTATTTAATTAAACTTGTCCTTAATAACTAACTTAGAGACGCTGTTACGTCTTATTTAGATAGCTTGTACTATTATATCCTGTACTGTTATAGGGATAGTTACTTGTTCTATGCTAGAGGTTACTAATAGCCCTTTAGCCTAGTTAGGTTTAACAAATTTAATTGTAAGGAGTAGACCCTAAGAGTAGATGCTAGGCAATAAAGACTTAAATTTGTGTCCTATCCTAATTGCTACCTAAAGAGTTTTTATAGTCTAGAGGATTTTAGTGTTCTAAGCTAGAACGTTTTTAGTGTTCTAGTGTAGAACGTTTCTTGTGTTCTAGTCTGAAACGTTTTTGGTGTTTCAGTTTAGAAGGCTAAGGTTTTTCTGTAACTAAGGACTAACCGGGCAGCAGCCTATTACAAAGACTAGGTGGAATTTAACCTATAATATGTGCAAGCGCGCCTACTCTTTCGCTACTTATATTAACAAGTAGCTAGAGCAAGAGATTATACTTAATTAGGCTCTGTAAGGTAGTAGCAGTAATTTACAAAACAATAACATAGTTATAGACTTTAAGAACCTTAAAAGGCTTTGGCTAGCACCTACTAAGTAGTTATACCTTAGGGCAATAACACGCATACTAGCAAACTTTAAAACAGCTACTAATAGGATTAGTAAAAGTAACACACCTTAGGCCCTATATATCTAGTTAATATATAATAGACTTTTTAACTTTTTAGATTAAATAACAACTAAGCTATCTTATAAGGAGAATAAGACTAGCTATTATAAGAAGTAGCTAGCAATAGTAAAGGTAGTAGTAGAGAAAGGTAAGAAGAAGTTATTAAAGTATTATTTACGCACAGATAAGAAATAGAGATATCTTTACAACGTTACAACTATCCTTAATCTATTCTAAAAGCTTACTATATATAAGGTAAAGACTATATTTATTATATAGGTTTATTACAGCGTACTGCTAATAATACCTAGAGAGATATATAGGAACTAGACTTTAAACGTATATACTAGCGTTAGTTTCTAAACTATATTAATTAATACAAGAATAACTCTGCAGTAATAAACAGAGACTACACTCTAGTTTGTCTTTTGCAACTACAGCGTTTACCTAAACACTAGTAGTTTAGAAGGCTTCTCTTCTAAAGAATATAGTCTAGTAGGTTAAGTGCTAATCTCTCTTATAAAACTAACATAAGTATTAGACTACTTTATGTAGAAGCTCTCTACTACCTTAGCACTTCTCTAACTAGTAAAGAAGATTATAAGAATTTATTAAATATACTTGTCTAGTAGTAGGCTAACGCAGAAACGTACTTACGCCTAGCCTAGGTTACTAAAGACGTACTAGCTGTATAGCTTGCAGAAGTTAGAGTTAAGCGCTTGTTTAATACTGCAAGAGACGTCCTAGAAGACTAATAGCATAGGCTTAGAGCAGAAACAATTTAGAAGATTATAGTTGTAAAATATACAATTACTAAAGAAGACGTATAACTAAACTATTCTACACTACAATTACTAACTATAGAATCCTAATAAAGCGCTAAGAGTGTCTAGGATCTACTTAAGCTTCTAGGTCTTATTAATTTTACTAGTCTAACTAGCTTACAAATCTAACGTTTTAAGAATTAGACAAGTAATAAGGAGTAGAAGAGTAATAGAAAAAGTAACATTAGGGAATATGCAACCCTATTGTATAGTGCACTACTCTAGACTCCTTAGTATAAGTAGCACCTATAGAAGAAGAGATTAAGGCCTTCTTGTTTCTTAGACTAGTAAGTGTAATAAAAAAATGTAATAAAGAGCAGCTCTTAACTAGCTAAAACAAGCAAAGTAAAAACTGTAATAAACAACTATAATAGGCAGGTTATAAAGCTAATTAAACAACTGTAATTTTAAACTATAGTGCCTAAACCTAGTTCTTGCAATAACCTTATTTTAGGATACACGCTAAAATACTCCTATTTCTTTTACCCTACTTTACTTCTAAGTAACATACTTGTTACAAGCGTTAGATTAGAGGCGCTGCATAAGTATAACTCTATAGCAGGTACCCTAACCTAACTAACAACCTAACCTTAACCTCCTAAGCTATATACCCTAACCTAAACTCTACCCTAGCCCCTGTATAACCTAAACTCTACCCTACCTCTCTTAGGTTATACTCTAACCTAACTACTACCTATAGAAGAGTACCCTAAACCTATTTACTAGCGTAGCTAAAAGAGAGAGCTATAGCTCTATATAGGCTGCTCTATAACCTCTTACTAAAGGAGCTTAGTATACTGCGCGACTACTTAGCAACAGCGTAAAGCCTAGGCTAGATCTAAGAAAGTATAAGCCTAGCAGGGGCACCTATTCTGTTTATGCCTAAAAAGAATAGAATGTTACGCCTTTGCATAGACTATTAAGGCCTTAACTAAGTTACTAAGAAGAATAAATTAGCTCTGCCCTTAATTAGAAAGACCCTTAACTAGCTCTGTAGATTAGTAAAGTTTACTAAGCTTAATCTTAAGAACGCGTATTACTGCATTAGAATCTAGTAAGGTAACAAGTAGAAGACAGCGTTTTGTACGCAATACAGCTACTTTAAATACATAGTTATGTCTTTTAAGCTAACTAACGCGCCTGCTACGTTTTAGGAGTATATTAACAGAGCCTTAGCCTTGTATTTAGATATCTTTTGCGTTGTCTATCTTAATAATATCTTAATCTTTTCTTAAAAAGAAAAGGATTATTAGGAACAAGTAAGAAAAATACTTGCTAAGCTAAAAGAATACAGTCTTTTTGTTAACTTAAAGAAGTGTACCTTTACTACCAACTAAGTTAAGTTTCTAGGGTTTATTATGCGCCTTAATAGCGTTACAATAGATCTAGAACAGGTTTGCGTAGTTATTAATTAGCCTACGCTAACGTCCTTTAAGGATGTTTAAGTCTTTCTAGGCTTTGCAAACTTCTATTAACGCTTTATATAGAGTTTCTCTGTTATTATTAGCTCTATTACTAATCTTCTAAAGAGATTAGTTTAAGAGAAGAAGTCTAGTCCTTTTAACTAGCCTAACGTAGTAGAGAAGGCAAAGCGCTAGCTTTGTAACAGGTTTGCAACTGCGCTAGTCTTACAGCACTATAACTATACGCTCCTATCTAAGCTAAAAACTAATACCTCTATCTAGAGAGTAGTAGGCATCTTTTCCTAACTCTATACAGATAGGAACTAGCACTCTGTAGCCTTCTAGTTAAGAAAACTCTTGCCTGTAGAAAGGAACTACTACATATACAACCTAGAGCTCCTTACTATTATTATAGTAGTATAGCACTAGCGTTACTATGTTAAGAGGCTAGCAGTTTAGTTAGAAATATAGACAGACTATAACAACCTACGCAGCTTTATAGGCACGTTAACCCTATCTAGAAGATAGGCTAGCTAAGCTATAAAGCTAGCTGCTTATAACTTTAAAATTAAGCATTAGTCTAGAAAGATAAATCCTATAGATAGGCCTTTAAGGCAACTTGTAGACAATAGTAACACGCTAGATATTTAACTATTAGACATGTTACTAGTACTGTAAAAGAAGTTGCAGCTAGTAGAAACCTAAGCTAAGCTACCTAGTAAGAAGCTAGCGTTAGTAAGAAGCTAGATAATAGCTTAATAGTAAGTAGGTACTCTATATCTTAATAAAGATATTTCTATAAGCCTAGCGCATAGCGTTAAGGTAACAGCTACGCGCTACAGCTCTAATTAAGAGATTTCTAAGAGTAGACTAGTAAGAACCTAAAGGGTTACGCAGTTACAAAGCCTAGCGCACAGCGTTAAGGCAATAGCTAAGAGCTACAGCTCTAATTAGGAAATCCTTAAGGGCAGACTAGTAATAGCCTAAAGGGTTATACAGTTACAAGCAAGAGCTGCAGCCTTAGAAAGGTTAGCTTATAAGAAACTTTCTAAGTCCTTTTTTAAAGTCTGTGTACAAGTATAACAGAATAACCTAGAAGTAGTTATAATACGCAGGGATATTAAATTCCTAGCGTCTACCTATTAAGGCGCTAGTAAACGCCTAAGGCACTAGAATCTTAACACTTTAGGTAGCCTTTAGTTTAAAGACTAATTATATATTCTACTAGAGCTAGTTCTTAGAGCTAAGCTCCTTAAGCTATATTATAATAATCTACTTACTAGCTATTTTAGGTAAGCTAAAACGCTTAAGCTTGTCGCCTAATACTACTATTAGCCTAGGCTTAAAAAAGAGCTTAAGGAGTATATTAACTCTTGCTTAGTGTGCTAAGGTATAAAGTTACTTAAGCAGCGCCTTACTAGCGCATTAAACGCGCTTCCCTAACCTTAGAGACTATAGTAAGAAATTACAATAGATTTTGTTACAGGTCTACTACCTACTAAGCGCTATAACGTTATATACAATATAATACTTATTATAGTTAATAGGTATACTAAAATAGCTAAGTATATCTCTATATAAAAAACAGTTACTACCTTATAGTTAGCAGATCTGTTCTTAGAACACGTTGTACAATTCTTTAGATTGCCTAAAGGTATTATATTAGATTAAGAAAGTGTCTTTACTTTATAATTTTAGGTAGACTTCTACTTTATAGCAAAGGCAAAACGCTAGCTTAGCACTGCCTTTTACTTACAAACAGATAGGCAAATAGAATAGTAAAATTAGACTCTTAAGCAATACCTAAGAGCTTTTATAGGCAATTATTAAGAAGATTAGATACATCTCTTGTTACTAGCAGAATTTGCATATAACAATGCTAAGCAGGCTATATTAGAAATATCTCTATTCTTTGCCTGCTACAGGTTTTACCTGCGCCTTAACTGCAAGCTAACAGCGCCTACTAAGGTCTCTAGCGTTAGAAAAAGATTGTAGAAGCTTATGTAAACTTAGGACGCTCTAGCTAATTACTAGTATAAAACTTTACAATATTAAGAGCAATATTATAACAAAAGATACAAGCTCTAAGGGTTTAAACCTAGAGATATAATCCTCTTGTTAACAAAGCATCTACACTTGCGCAGCGCTAGCAGAAAGCTGTTACTGCGCTAGATAGGCCTCTTTCTAGTAGAAGAGCAAATTAGCTTACAAGCTTTTAGGATCTTACTTCTATTGCATATAAGAATCTACCTAGTATTCTATACCTCCTTACTCTAGCTATTTATAGCTAGGAAGGGAGAAGAGTTAAACTTACCTAGGCCTGTTAATCTAGACAATAGTAAGAAGCTGTAACAATGCTATAAGGTTAAAGCTATATTAGCAAAGAGGCGCAACAGGCGTTTAGTAAATTACCTAGTAAAATAAAAAGGCTGGCTCTTAGAATATAACAAATAGGTTAATTAAAAAGATATAGACAAATTACTTATAGAGAAGTATAACTAGAGAGGAGATTAATTATTACAAATTAATATACAGAAAAAACAAAAAAAAAGAAAAAAAAAAGAAAAAAAGAACTAGGCGCCTTAATAGCGCAGCGCTAGCGCCTAAGCAGCGCAGCTAGGTATAAACACTAGCTTACTCTAGAAAGTTCTTGTTATCTATGTCTTTAGAGATAGAGAACTTGTCTCTATTACTCTTCTTATTCTCTTCTATACCCTTCTACTCCTCTAGGGCAACTTTACCTAGGTTACCTAGTAGCTTACAAGTTACTAGTGTTATAGTAGTGCGCTGCAAGTGCTTTAGCTTACTCTTAGTAGTAGAGCGCTTAAAGATAGGGTGCCTAAAAGGCTAGAACTTAGCTAGGCGTTTTCTAGAAGCCTTAGCCTTAGTCTTAGCCTTGCCCTTGCCCTTTCCTTTAGTAGAAAAAGGCTAGAGAGTAAGGCTCTAAGAAAGAGAGGTTTTATCTCTCTTCTTCTTCTACTCTTTACGCTTCTTAGAATTAGAGCTCTTGTTAGTATTAGCTCTCTTTAAATTGAGGTTAGAGTTAGACTGCGCGTTAGCCTTGCTAAGTAGCAGCAGATTAGCCTAGATAACGTTAGAATAATAGCGCAGCAACTATAAGAAAGAAGAAAAATAACTTACCTAGGCCTGTAGGAGATTAAGAATGCCTTCTACTATAGTAGAGAGGTAGTTAGTTGCCTTAACCTACAAGATTTAGATCTTATTACCCTTAGGCTAATAGCAACCTCTAAACTTAACCTTCTTACAAAGGAAAATCTTTACTAAGGTAGTCTACTAGCGCAACGCTGTCTCCTACGCGTTAATATCTAGGTCTACTCTAGCCTTATTAGCAGCAAAGCGCTACTACTACTAGTATAACGTATTCTAGCTCTTAATAAAACCTAGTAGTACTAGAGTATAAGACTTTTTCTTGTAGGCGCACCTATTGCACTACAGGCTGCTAAGGACGTAGTTATATACTATACTATTAATCTTTAGACTTTTAGCATAACGTAGGTAAACTAGCTTAGCTAGCTTAATATTAAAGACACTACTATAGTAGGTAACAGGCGTAGCCTAAGCGCTAGGTTAGCAACGTTATAACGCTAGCGTTACACTACTTACAGAGATAGTAGAAGTAGTAGGTAGTATAGGTATAGTACTTATAGTAATTAATATAAAAGTAATAGAGTTATAATAGCGTAGAGCTAGAAGATAGTGTAGTAGTAATAGTAATAAAATTGTTACTAAGAAAGTAGAAAGAATTAGGCATACAAAGTTCTGCTATATTTCTACTATTACTATAGCTACTAGCTACCTCTTAGATTTACCTAGAGTTTTAGCCTTAGTATAACAACAGCTCTTATAACAACAACGTTAGGCACGTGCTAATAAGACCTAATATTATATAAATTACTAGAACAGCAATTCTAGAGAAAAAGAAATAATTATAAGAATGCTATAGCGTAGAGCTATTAGTTGCGCAGTAATGCGCCTGCGCTACTATAACACTACTCTAGCTGTTACACACGTAAAATACGTATAGCTGCCCTAGCGTCTTAACAGCGCTACACTAGCGCAAACCTAGTGTATTCTAGTTGTAAGAATACGCGTCTAGTTATATCTACAAAAGAATAGTTCTGTACTAAAGCTGTAGAATAGAAATTAACTTACTTCTATCTATACTACTATTATTATCTTGTAACTTTGCTGCTATACAAATCTCTTACATATTACTACTTGTAGAGTCTAATAGAAATACATTATATAAAGTATAAGAAAGGTTATAGATACTTAGGTAGCCTTTGCTTGTTATAAACCTCTAATAGAGAACACAAGACGTTATAAATAAACAAGAGAACAGGTTGCAAGATTTAGACCTAGTGCAGAGACATAGCACGCTAAGTATGTTACGTAACCTTCTTATTAGTCTTATTTAGTCTTACTGTTTCTTGTAACAAGAAACTATAAGAATCTACAATAAAGATTAAGAATAATAAGAACTATAAGAAAGACTAAGTATATAGAAACTACAATAAGCCCTTATAGATTATTGTGTTTAACTTATATTACAGACGCTTAAGTTAGTTATATTAAGCTATTCTACTATTGTTACTCTTTTTAGAAAGCCTTAGCCTTTACTATCTTAGTAACAATACCCTCTGTATCTAAAGCAACTCTGCACCTATCTGCAAAAACTAACCTTAGCTATACCCTTAGTCTATACTAGCATTCTTATTGTTTACTACTAGACTAACAGTCTTAACACTTTAAACACTCTTATAATAAGCAGTAATATTGTAATAGATATACCTAAGCATTCCTAAGTAGGACAACCTAGACTTAAAGTTAATAAACTTAATTTCTACTATAGAGACTGCAACAAACTTAAGACCTAGATTCTCTAGTTTAATAGGTACTTCTATGTAGAAGAAGACAAGATTAAGAATAACAATAAAGTTATTTTTACTACAACTTACATAAAAGGTAACACTAAAAAATAAGTACTTCTAATTATTTAAAAGTATATAGATAATAATATTACAGACGTATATAATACTAACCTTATAGAAGACTAGCACGCGTTTAAACTACGCTTGCAGTAGATCTTTTTACTTCTTAAGGAATCTGTAATTGCAGAACAAAAAATCTAAAGTCTAAAACACACCTAATTAACTGCTAACTATACTAATGTTTTTTAATAATATGCTAAACAAATCTAGTAGAACAACACTGCTCTAATGCGTATGTACAAATAAGGCCTTAAGGCTACTGTATAAGCTAAACTTATGCGCAGTAGAATATATATTACTACTCTTAAAGAACTTTAGAATAAAGCTATTTGCTTAGATAATAAACTCTATAAATTAGCACTTAAAGATAGTTTATACTCTTTGCGTCTACTATAGGAACACAAAGGATTTTGCTTAAACAAAAGATATTAGAGATAAACACAACTAAACAAAGGATAACAGCACTACTACCTAAGATAGAGAACTTACTAACTACGCCTACTAAGAGCCTACTTAGGGTATAGACTTAAAGCTATGCACTTAGATAACCTTAACAAAAGCCTAGAATAAAAAAGTTACTTAAAGAAACAACTACAAAAGAATAGGCCTAACAAGAATAAGATTACTTGTTACAACTGTAATAAAGTTAGATATTATGCGTAAGACTGTTGCTCTAAGAATAAAGTTATACCCTAGCTTAACGTGTTAACTAACACTTTAAAGAAAGATGTTAAAGAATAGATTATAATTAAGGATTAAATTATTATCTAAGTAACTAATAGACTACTAATAATAGAATAGACAAAAGACACCTCTACTATATTAACTAATAACTAGGTCTTAACTAACGCTGTGTTATCTTACAATTAGAAACAGAACTGTAATATTAAACAATTCTAATAGATAGGAATACTCTTACTACAAACATAACAAAACATTTATAACTAGTACAACTAAACTAACAAAGTTAACTAAGAATATATAGAATAATATTACTAATCCTTATAAGCCTATTATACTCTCTAGATAAATAAATACTCTCTAAGCATAGATAGAATTACAGAGAAGGAACAATTGCTACACTTAGGAAACAGAGTCTATAGGACATAGAATTAATAACAGACTACAAAGGTCTATAATACTTAGGAAGACTAAGAACTTATACTAGATAAGCTAGATATACACTTATTACTAGCTAGCCCTAAACTAGTGTGCTAGAATGTAATAGTTAGAGATCTATGTTAAGAAGCAGACGCAAACAGACTATATAAGACGTGCTGTAACTTATATACAAAGCAGACATGCTATGCTAACAATAGGTAAGTATTAGTACTAAACCTTATGCCTATAAAATACTAGAATAGGAAGGTAAACAAATTGCATTAAATTCTGCTTATAGATAGATACCTACAGGATCCTTATAATCTAAAACATAGACTTCTATTATAGACAGCGTACAATAGCAACTACTACTTAATATATTATAGCAGTAAAATTAACTAATACTTCTCTTAGCAAAAGAAACTTTATAAGTACTAATAGTACAGTTACTCTAAAGATACCTGCGCAAAGTACTTATATAATAAACAAAGTATAAGAAGTTTTCTTAACGTATTAGAAGAAGAAAGTATATCTAATAGAATACTTGTTAACAGCAGCTGTATAAACTACACATAGCAGTTCTGCTTATAACTAGAGTGTAAGAAGCACTATAATAACAAAGAAAATAATAAATACAAGATAAATAAGTCTTTTTTAGAGTTAACCTTAGACTCTAAAAAAGAAACTTAGAGCTGCAACGCAATTAACTTAGCTAAGCTTATAAAACTTACAGTAAGAGTTAATAGAAAAAAGATAAAGGCGCTTCTAGATTTAGAATTGTAAGTAAACTATATTTCAGGCAATGCCTTGTTAAGAGCTAGGCTCTAACCTTGTTAGAAATAACAATTATATAAACTTTATATTGCAAATAAAGAACAAATACCTAATAAGTTACTTATTAGATATAAGACTACTACAGAACTTAACATCTAAAGAACTAAACAGGAAATATACCTAGACGTCTTTAGATTAGCTACCTATAACATTATATTAGAACTCTTATAGTTTAGAAAGAATAGCCTATAGATAGACTAGAAGAAGAGATCTATCTCTCTAGGGAATTACAACAACATAACAGATTCTAAGCCTATATATTAGCAGCGTTTAATAGTAAATAAGAAGATAATTAATAATATTACTTTAACTAAAACGCAGTTAAAGATATAACTAGTTAACTTAGATAATTAAAGAAAAAATACTAATACGTTACAAGTTTTAAAGAAACGTGTAACTTCTAACATACTTAAAGAATACAAAAAGATTAAAAAACTATTCTTAGAAGAAATAGGTTTAGAAGCACTACTTAAGCATTAGGAGTAAGACTACAAAATTGTCCTAGAAGAAGAGAAAAGGCTAACCTTTAGACTAATCTACAGATTATTAGAAAAAGAGCTAGAAGCGCTCTAAGAGTATATCTAAGTAAACCTAAAGAAAAGTTTTATTTAAGCATTGGAATTACTAGCTAGATACCTAATTATGTTTGTACTCAAGAAGAACAGCAAACTATAACTATGTATTAACTTTTAGAAACTTAATAACATTACAGTTAAAAATTAATACCTACTACCTAACATTTTAGAACTATAGGATTAACTAGCCTATATAAAGATCCTTACAGTATTAGATTTAAGAGGCGCGTATAACCTTATACGCATAAAAGAAAGTAAAGAATAAAAGACAGCGTTTAGAACACGCTATAGCTACTACAAGTATTTAGTAATGCTATTTAGTCTTACTAACGCCCTAGTAACATATTAAGCACTTATTAATAATATGCTTAGAAAACACCTTAACATATTTGTTATAGTATACTTTAATAATATTCTTATCTATTTAGAAAATAAAAAAGAATATACAAAACATGTTTATATAATCCTAATACTACTAGAAAAGTTCTTTTTAGTAGTAGACCTTAATAAGTGTAAATAGCACTAAAAAAAAGTAGAATTCTTAGGGTGCATAGTTAGAAAGAACAGAGTACAAATAAGTAAGGACAAGATTAAAGTTATTAGAGATTAGCTAACGCCTACTATTGTTAAAGATATCTAATTCTTTCTAGGCTTTGTTAACTTTAATTAACAGTTTATTTAGAACTTCTTACTAATTGCTACGCTACTTACTAAACTTATACAAAAGAATACACCTTAGAAATAGATAGAAGAATAAAGTTAGGCATTTAAGACGCTTAGAGACACTTATATAGCACTACTTATTCTTATAGTATTTAAAAGCAAAGAACTGCTTAGATTTAAAACTAACGCATTAGATTTAGCGATTAGAATGTATGCAAAACAAGAACAAGATAAAAAATAGTACCTAATAGCCTACTACTTATAAAAGTTTACACTACTAGAAGAAAATTACAATATATATAACAAAGAACTACTTGCAATTGTAGTAGCACTTAAATATTAGAGAATCTACGCAGAGAGTTGCTTAGATCTTACAATATACTTAGACTACAAAAACCTAACAACCTTTACTACTACTAAAGTACTTAATTAAAGACAAGTATAATAGTTAGAGATATTAGGATAATATAAGTTTAAAATTATCTATACACTTAAAAAAGACAATAGCAAAGTAAACGCTTTTAGCTAAAGATTAGACATTACTAGAACTAAAACTATTAACAGCTTAAACATCCTTAAAACACAAGATAATAGATCTTTTAGACTAGTAAAATATATTAATAATCTAACTATAAAGATTAGAATTAATGTCTTAAAAGAACTACAGGAATTAATTATACGTTAACACTATAATAATACAGTATACGGTTATTCTAGAGTAAGCTAAACTATAGAACTAATTTAACAGAATTACTAGTTTAGAAATATAAAAGACAAAATAAGCGCTTATATTAAGAAATGTGTAGACTGTTAACGCAACAAACACAGTACACACACACACCTTATAGAAAAATGCAGCTAATAGAGCTCCTAACTAAGCCTTAGACTAACATATTAATAGACTTTGTAACAGAACTACTACTGTTAAAAGACCCTGCTACAGGATTAGCCTATAACGCTATTATAGTTATAGTAGATTGCTTTACAAAATACGCTATAATGCTACTCTTTTAACAAGACTACACAGCTATTTAGCTAGCATATGTGCTTAAAGATAGACTTATTAGATACTATAGCATACTAACGTTAATTATTAGCGATTAAGACAAACTCTTTACGTTAAATTATTAGACTACTTTAATAGCAGAAATTAGGACGCAACAGAAGCTATTAACAGCTTACTATTCTTAAACTAATAGCTAAATAGAAAGAATAAATAGAACTATAAAGACGTATCTTAAGATATACAGTAACCTATAACAGACAAATTAAGTCTTGCTATTACTAATAGCACAGTTAGCCTATAATAACAAATTATCTAAAGCTACAGGTAAGACGCTATACTTTGCAAACTACAAATAATATCTAAATCTCTTTACAAGAATATTACCTAGCCTAATAGTTAAAGCTGCTATACAGACAGCAGAAGAAATAAAGAAAACTTATATTAAAATAGGGGAACAAATACAACACGCTTAGGCACAGAGCATCTTATATGTTAATAGAAAATTAAAAATAGCACCTTAGCTAAAAGAGAGGAATAAGGTGTATCTCTACACTAAAAATTTACGCACAAAACAACTAAGCAAAGGACTTAACTACGTTAAAGTTAAACTATTTTTAATTTTAAAGAGAAACAGACTAGTTATGTATACACTTAAGCTTCTACTAGATGCAAAGATCTACTCTAGATTCCACGTAAGCCTACTAGAACTAGCTAACCTAGAAACACTGTTACAGCAAACCTTTTGCTACAAACTTAAAGAAGAAAATAAATTTAAAGTTAAAAAAATAATAATATACTAAGATAACAACTGCTAAAAAGAATACCTAGTTAAATAGTTAAGTTATCACAACTTAGAAAATATATAAAAACCTAAGACAAACTTTACAAATTGCTAACTGCTCCTAACGCACTATTACTGTGCTATAGAGCAGAATAAGAACTAGACCTTTCTAGAATTAACAATTAATCTATAGCTTAGTTTAACAATTTTAAAGTATCTAACTCCTTTAATATTAGCAGACTAGTATTAAAAATATGCTGCTCCTTACAACAAAGAGCTAGCTTCTGCTTTTGTATATAGCGTAGTTTGTTTTAACGCGCGCGCATCTAGAGTACTACTAACTCTGCTTCTATCTTATCTGTTGCTAACGCAGCTTCTTTTAACTTCTCTTGCTATTTTAACTCTTTTATTTGTTAGTCTAGCTTTAAAAAATCTAGTAGCAGAATGTTCTGCAGAACACACTCTTTTGCACCTACAGACTTACAGTTTCTATACTTCTTACTTAATAATAATAGCTTGCAAGACAAGCCCTTCTAAGAACATTAGACGCAGGCTACTATAGCAAATAACCTTTTGTTATTAATATAATTACTTTAAAGATAATAATAATGCACAGCCTAAGAACTTATAAGGATATAAGAGTAAAAGGAGAGAATAGTGTTACAAACCTCTAATAGAGAACACAAAACGTTATAAATAAATAAGGGAACAAGTTACAAGATTTAGACCTAGTGTAGGGACATAGCACGCTAAGTATGTTACGTAACCTTCTTATTAGTCTTATTTAGTCTTACTATTTCTTACAACAAGAAACTATAAGAATCTATAATAAAGATTAAGAATAATAAGAACTGTAAGAAAGACTAAGTATATAGGAACTACAATAAGCTTTTATAGATTATTGTGTTTAACTTATATTACAGACGCTTAAGTTAGTTACATTAAGCTATCTTACTATTATTACTCTTTTTAGAAAGCTCTAGCATTTACTGTCTTAGTAACAATACCCTTTGTATCTAAAGCAACTCTATACCTATCCGCGAAAACCAACCTTAGCTATACTCCTAGTCTACACTAGCATTCTTATTATTTGCTACTAGACTAATAGTCTTAACATTGCTATTAAAGAGCTTAATAAGAGTGCTAGAATAGAAAAGTCTTAACAAACAACTGTAACTTAACGTTATTCTTAATTTTTATCTGTAACAATATATAGACAAAAGCATGTAAATTGTAGTTATATCTCTAATATCTTCTAGTTACCTAAATATCTTTTAGTTACCTAATAGTATAAGAATTGTGTTCTTAAGTTAGGCTAAGTTGTTAATGTATGCACTAGGATACTATTATAGCTGTTGTTATAGAAATTCTTGTTATTAAATACGTTATAAGGTATCTTAGTTAAGTAATAGTATTACAAGATATAACAAAGTTGTTACAACAATAGCGCTCTTATATTAGGCTAAGTTATTAATATGCGTACTAAGATGCTATTATAGCTGTTATTATATAGATTCTTATTATTAAACACGTTATAAGGTATCTTAGTTAAGTAATAGTATTATAAGATATAACAAAGTTGTTGTAACAATAGCGCTCTTCTATTAGGCTAAGTTATTAATGTGTGCACTAAGATACTATTATAGCTATTGTTATAGAGATCTTTATTGTTAAATACGTTATAAGGTATCTTAGTTAAGCTTTAACATCTAAACAGCTGCTAAAGAGTCTATCTAGAACATAAATTTGCTTCTATACTAGTAGGCCAAGAAGTAGCGCAAGTGTAGTGCTAACAATATAGTAAAGCTTAATTTTAGATTTTTAAACTATATAAACATATAGACGTAATAGGTATAGTTTTAGTTTTATAAGAATAAAAATATAATAAAAAATTAAGTCTCTTAGACTTAAAAGAAATATATATACAAAGATAGTAACATTAAATTAGAAGTATAAGTTATGTGTTAAGAAGTAGATATATATATAACCTATACGTAGTTTGTTTTATATATTACAGACGCAGCTCTTAGTCTTATAATAGATAAAAATAACATAATGTTCTATATATATTTTAACAAAAGTCTGTTACTTTAACTCTAAGACTAGAGATATATAAGTAAATTTATCTTTAGTTTTAAAGTTAGAAAAATGTAAGGAGGCGCAAGTATACAATAGATAAAAATAATATAAAGTTCTATATATATTTTAACAAAAGACTATTACCTTAACCCTAAGACTAGAGATACATAGGTAAATTTATCTCTAGTTTTAATGTTAGGAAAACATATATATAGTAAGAGGTAGAAAGTAGCTAGCTAGTAAGGCTATTATATACGTTAGGAAAATTTAACGTTATTAAAGTTAGCGACATCTGCGACACTGTTAGAACAGTTAACTAGATAGTTCTTAACTGTACTTAACTGTCCCTAGAGTCTTCTATTTGTTCTGGCTGCCTATTTAGCCTAAAACGCTCAAACTGCTCTACCTGCTCCACTTGCCCTACCTGCCCTACCTGCGCCATTACGTTATTATCCTAAAATTCTTAAATATAGAGCTCAATTTTCTGTTTAAAACGCACTTTTTAGATTTCTTATAGCTGCTCTTGTTGTTAAGATGCAAGGCAGTAAAGTTTGTAGATTTTAATATTCTTTGCTAAGGCTTGTTTTCGCTAAAGCTCTAGCACTTTAACTAGATAATATATTATATTTTTTATTAAAAGAATAGTAACTAAAGTGCAAATTTTACTTTAGAACCTTTTATTTTATTATATTATAATGCAGGCGCGTAGATATGTTGTGTTGAACGTACTTAAAAGTTTTTTTCAAAAAGTTTATTACTTCAACGCGCTATATCTCAATAACTAGAGCAGCTACAAAAATTCTGAATAGTGCATTTTAAAGAGGAAATTCCGCTTTATATTTTGTATTTTTAGGTTACTTACGTAATTATAAAAATACAGCAATACAGTTATGTGAGTAAAATTGGCAACATTAGCAACACTAGCAACTCTGTCAGATCTAGCAACTCTGTTAGGTTGCTGTTAGGTTGCTGTTAGGTTGCTAGCGACTAGAAGTAAGTGGAGCAACTTTAGCAAATTGTCTAGTAGACAGTATTGCTGTTAGGCTGCTGCAGGTTGCAGCAATTAGGCTAATTAGATTAATCTTAAATTTTTCTAACATACTCTATTAGCGCTAATAGTTTAAGAGTAAGTAGTATGTAGATGCGTTTAATATATAGCATTTTATTAATAGTATTTGTTACTATTTAGCCTCTGTTATATTTGCATATTATAGTAAGTTAGAATAGTAGTTTCTAGTAGACAACTGTTCTATACTGTGCTAGAAAAAGAATATAAATTAGATCTATAGGTATTTTAAAACTAGATAAGATTAAATATACTAGCTGCTTAGAATATTAGTTAACACTGTATATAAATTATACTTATTATTTCCTACTATTAAGTAATTGCCTACGCCTGTTACTAGTCTTACCTATAGTATATATAGTACACTATTCTACCTACTTCTATCTATACTAAGCCTAGCTACCTTAGTACAGGTTATATACTAGGCTGCTAGAGCTACTAGTCTATTTTTTGTATACTTTTAAACCTTATACGTGTTTACTTACAGTTATACTTACTTTTTCATGCGTTTAGGTTCTACTATACAAATTCTAAACGCGCAGTAACTTGCTTATTCTAAGGTGTTAATATTTTCTAGCATAAGAATTATTATTAATATTAATCTCTATAAAGCTGTGTTAGCTAGCCTAACTAACCTAGTTGTTAACAAGTAAGCACTAGTGCAGTTACATAACAGTTGTTAGTATAATAAAGAATATAGAAGAAAAGAAAAATATTAGTTGTTACGCCTATAACTATTAGTATAGATCTGTATACAAGTTAAGTAACTATTGGCTACAGTAGACTTTAGTAGACTATAGTAGACAACAGACTGTACAGCATAAGATAAATGCTACTAGTAACTACTCTAACACTACGTAACTAATACTAATACTGTTTTTACATACTTAGTCTTCTTATACCTAAACTACAGAGTTATATATAAGTAAATTAGTAATAGATTGTATATATATACTGTGTAGCTTTTACACTAAGATATACGCAGGACTTATTAAACATAGTGCCTAATGCTAGACGCGTTACTACCTGCTAATTAACAATACGCTAATTATAACTCTTAACACTATAATATAATAGCATAACTCTAATAGCTATAACGTAATAGATACTACTATAGATAACATAGTACCTGTTTTATATAGTAACACCTTATATAAACGCAACTATACTCTAGCTAAATATAAAGCAAAGAGGTAGATAGGCCTAATATTAGTATTTATATAAGAAAAGGATAAGCTATTTAAGACAGTAAGTAGACAGCACGCTAGTAAACTAGTTAGTTTAAGATTAGCAGACGCAAAGTAGTAGGCTATACGTAGCCAAATAGTACACGCGTACTAACACTAATAGAAATAATATAGTAGAGCCCTTTAGTTTACTTTTTGCACTAGCGTTTGCATTGTAGCTATAAAGGATAAAATGCATATTAGGTAATATTAACAGCTTCTTTACTAATTTATAGCTACACAAGTTATATTTATAGCTATAGTTCTAATTAGAGCGCTAATAGCAATAGGCTATGTTAAATATTTAATCTAGGCTATAAGACAACGTATAGATATATAAGAACGTTACAATTACATTTAAGTTATTAAACCTTTAACCTAACTAACATATATTTATATGCTAAGACATTATATTATAGATTGCCTTTATACTTAGTTATTGCCTTTTTGCTAATAAGATAGTTTACGTACCTAGCTGTTTATTTATAAGCACGCCTAATAATTCTATAAGAGTATATTATAAACTATACTTAGAGAATTAGTAGTAGTTAATATAATAGCGCTTGCTAAATAGTGTAACTCTTGTGCTAGTTATACTAGCAGTAGACAAAACATAGTTGTTTATAATATCTAGCAACGTAGTAGTATAGCTAATATATATTACTATTAAGAATCTTAACTATAAGGCATAATAACGCAGAACAACACCTAGGACACTACTAGCTAGATTTATCTTAACAGCTAAGCTCCTAGACTCTATTCTAAAGAGTAAAGTATATTATTACTATATAGGCAAACTATTATTGCGTAAGTACTAACTACAGCGTTAATAATAGAAGGTTACTATAAAAAATAGAAGCTAACTAGTAACTGCAGCACTTAAAGAGGCTACTAAATATAGTATATAACTAGAGTATGCTAACTAATAGACGCAATAGTGTTACCTAACTATTTATATAATTCTAGCTAACTATAAAGAGTAAGTGCTACTAATAGGTGTAAAGAAAAATAGACACTGTACTTAATATATAGTACTACTAGACAAACAAGACAACTTATATAATAAATATCTATAGCAAATAGAAGAGTATACACGCTTATAATAGAGTTGTTGTCTTAATAAAGAACACAAAGATTACGTTTATCTAGTAGAGTACTTTAGCTAGAATTACTACAACTTTAATATATATAAGTTGTTAGCTATAGATATATTATATCTACTACTTAAGAGGTTAGTTATAAAGATATTAGAGTTTACAGAAGATATACTAATAGATATACACCCTAGACAAAAGAAGAGCTAGAATAGTGCTGCAGTTCTAGTAGTAGAAGATAATAGCTGTACCTAGTTAAATAAAAGGTTCTGCTAGGTTAAGTATAACACTAGACTAAAACAGTTTAATAAGAAGAAAGCTTTTATAGAAGTGTTATAGTAGACTAGCGCAGAATAAAAAGTAGTAATTTACTAATTTATAGTAGTAGTATCTTCTCTGCTAGTAACTAAGGCACTATACGCATTATATTTTATCTAAGCTGCGTGCAATCTGCTAGTACTATTATAATATAAGAGTTATAACAAAAATATGTTAGAGTATATATTGTTAGCTATTAAACAAATAGATGTTCTAAAAGAAGAGTTTTAACCTTTTAAATAAACGCAAAAAGAAGAAAAGGATTTTAACTACTCTAAATAGCACGCGCTAACCTATATTATTAACAATATCTATATATATAAAGCTCTTAATAGTATATATACTAGAATAAATAGCAAAGCCTACTATATTATAATAGTAAAACAATTCTACCTAATAATAAATAAGAAAGATTTTCTTACGCAGATCTGCTTTTATAACTCTAGACAGCTTACGCTTATAGTGTTTAAACACAAGATAGTTATAGACTAAAGTTAATAGTGTACTACTACTAACTAGTGCAAGTATACCTTTACTATAAGCGTGTTAACAGCAATACTATTTAGATAACTTAGATAGTCTATACTAAGTATATTACTAAATTCTATTATACTACTTCTTAGTAAGGTTACTACATATATTACGTTGCTAGACTTTACATATGCTACTATAGTATTTGTCTAATACTACTATTAGAAGGTAACTAGCTGCCTTATTACCTTATATAATAAAGATAGATTAGACTTTAACTTTTACTAGGTAAATAAGATAAATATAAAAATATACTCTTTTATAAGATGCTTAAGGCTATTAGGTAAACGCTATAACAACTCTAAACATTGCAAAGAAGACATAGTATAATACGCGCCTAACTAGCATAAGACTAGAAAATAGCGCAAAGATTACGTGTAGGTGCAAGAGTTTAAATATAAAGACTATACATAACTATCTTAAACTATTACAAATAGTAGAGCTGCAGCTTAAGTGTACCTAATACTTATATTTATTAATAACAAATACTAAGACAAGAATAGAAAGAAATATAAGTATATAAGTGCCTTCTATAAGGTTATAGCGTTTAATAATAATAGTTAAATAAATTATATAATAAAGATACTAAGCGTACACTACTGCACACATAGTATAAAAACTAAGCAATGTATACTATAAGTATTTAAGGTATATAACATAATAACTATTATTTACTCTATACACCTAGTAGTAAAGAATCTACCTACACTTAATAATAAGGTCTTTATTTTATATTATATAAACAATTACTATTAAGGAGCAGACTCTAAGGGTAGATGCTAGGGAATAAAGACGTAAATTTGTGTCCTATCCTAATTGTTACCTAAAGAGTTTTTATAGTCTAGAGGATTTTAGTGTTCTAGTCTAGAACGTTTTTAGTGTTCTAGTCTAGAGCGTTTTTAGTGTTCTAGTTTAGAGAGCTAAGGTTTTTCTATAACTAAGGACTAACTAGGTAGCAGCCTATTACATAATCCCTCTACTCTAGCGCTAGGTGCGCTTAGACCTACGTAACTATTAAAATAAAAATTACCTTACTTAGATTTATTATTCTGCACTCTTACTTCTCTTTTTTAGTAGTACTATATACTACACTAGCTTTACCTTCTGTATACTTGCTTGCGCGTTACTTCTCTTATTAACCTACGCATCTCTTGCGCCTATGCTGCTATTTGCAAAGATGCTAAGTCTACGCACTCTTTACAGTTCTTCAGCTAAGTATTATGCTACTAACCTTTCTATTGTAAGTTTTACATCTAAGGCGCTAAGCTAAGTCTAGGTATATTACTAACTAGTAATAGAACAGACTAGATATTATTGTTAAGGCTAAGCTTAACCTACTATATTATTTAGGCTGCGCTATTACTTAGCTTAAGAGTAATAAGTCTAAGTGCAAGATTACTTGTAGTAAGAGCACTTACTCTTAGTACAAAGACGCTTATATTGCGTATAAGCCTATAAGTTAACTACTATATTCTCTTACTTTCTTAGTTAATTCTAATTGCTTCCTAGATTAACAATTACTTTAAGATTATAGTTATTTTGCTTTATAACGCGCTTGCTTACAATTCTAAGGTTAAGTAGCTGTTAACACAGTATACAATTACTAGTCTTTAGTCTAACTTTGTTAACAAGCTTAGGGCTGCTTAAGCAAAGTCTTGCAGTAGCAACAAGTCTAGCTACTAGGGTCTAACGCGCAAGGTTAACAAGGTTAATATCTTAGTAGACATTTGCTAGCTCTTCTAGTAGCTTCTTATTAAGCAGAACACTATTATTTGCAAGCTTAATAATGTTAGCGCTAGCGTATAGCAGCTCTACACTAATATAAGTTCTTTCTAATTTATTTCTCCTCTATTAGAGTTTGTTTTCCTAAGGCGTTATATATATTCTACTAACATTTAATTAGGCTAAAGAGTATAACATGCAGATCTCTAGCGTAGGCTTCTAAGTTTCTTACGTTAGCGACGCCTTCTACACTACTAATAGGCTGCTCTATTACTTTAATATAATAGAGTCTAATATCTATAAGAAGCCTACGTATAACGTAAAGGTGCAGGCTAAGACTAATTATTTAGTAATAGCAACTATTGCGCTCTCTAATAGTAGAGAAGTAGGCTCTAGCGTGTAGTATCTTTGCTGTAGTTCCTGTATAGCGCCTATAGGCAATTTCTATAGTAATAGACTTTCTTTTATAGTCTCTGCCTTTATTCTATTACTAAGCCTAGACTCTATAAAACTAATCTTATATTCTTTAATATTACTTATACATTAGACTAGATATTGCGCTCTATATCTTAGGCTTATAAGTTCTTATAGCTCTACCTCTATTGCAGACGTTGTTATTTTTACTAGTCCTTGTAGTCTAGCGCAGTCTAAGTATTAGAATCCTATACCTTTTCCTTAGGTTTTTCTAGACCCTCTAAAGATTTATGTTACGCTGTGTCTTAACTAACTATTACTTAGCTTAAGTAGCTAAATCTTTAGAGTTAATCTAGGCTCTTTCTCTTATATTCTTTAGCTATTAATCTATTAACGCTAAGCTTCTAGACTCTTTCCTCTCTGTTCTTAGGTTATTCTAGGTAGTTAGTAGGACTATTACATTAGTTTTTAAGTATTAGTATTTAAGTTCTTTATGTCTAGTTCTTAGAAACAGTTAACTACTAGTTATATTTCTGCTGTTAACTAGTTAGAGCTGTTGCAGGTTAGCTAATAGAATAGATATAAGCATCTTCTTCCTTCTCTACTCTTTGCTAAAGCTCTTAGTCTTAGGCTTTGTCTATTACAGTATCCTTACATTTCCTCTATTAGTTACTTTCTAGCGTTAGGCATTGTTTTTAAACGTAACTAAGTGCGCTACTGCATTATTTCCTATGCTTCTAGTTCTTCTTATACTTATCCTAAGTTTATCCTTTTTCTACAAATCTCTCTTATACATAATACTATTATCTCTTCTAGTATTACTATACGCAACTATAGCTTTCTTCTCTACTCTCTTTCTTTACTAATATATTTTATTTAGCAGTTAAAGTAAGCAGTTACTCTACTAACAGCCTATTTAAGTCTTGTTATGTCTCTATATTATCTATCTACTTAGTAAGAGCTATAGTGTTAGTAACATTTACTTACAGTTCCTATATTAGTTCTATATATTTTATCTATTTTACTAAGTATTACAGCTATATACCTTACTCTTTCTTTTTCTTTTGTTTTACAAAGATGTAGTTAATAAGGTACTTATTATTAGCTTTATTCTTACTTACTACTATTACTTCTAGTTACTAGTTATTAGACTTCTAGTGTAAGAGCAGATTTCCTGCATTAAGCTAGAGGTAGTTAATGTAAAATCTTAGGTGCACTCTAAAAGGTACGCTTAGTTCTATAACATAGAGAGAGATAACTTTTATAACTATGTACTTTCTGTTCTTCTAATCTAGTTTTTTTAAAAGTCTTTTGTTAGATATAGAGTAACTATACTAGAGCTATACTTTGTCTTCTATACAGAGCTCTAAGGCTTTCTATTTGTAGCAATTAGCCTAGCACTCTTATTCTTACTATAATTCTACTATCTTTACTTATATATAGTCTATTATTTCTTTTATCTTAGTTACTATTACTTTAGTAGTAGCTCTTTTATTGTTGCTAGACTAGTGCTAGTTTTCTACAGTCTATTCTAAGTCTAACTAAATAGGGTCTATGTTATACCTATGCTAGAAGAAGAATAGGCTAACGCTTATAGACGCTGTATTTTGTCTAGCTATTGTAATTTGTGCTAGTAGGTATAGAGTAGCCTAGTTTAACTAATCCTAGTTTACAAAAGCTCTTAAGTAGGCTTCTACTATGCTGTTTATTTGCTCTATAGCGCTATCTGTCTAAGAGTAGTATACTGTTAAGACTCTTGTTTGTATTCTAAGCTTATTATAAAGTAACAACTAGAATTTACTTACAAATTGCAACCCTCTATTAGACACTATAGCGTCTAGGAGCTAGTAGTACGCAACTACCTGTTTAATAAATGCCTTAACTATAGTAAAAACTTCTAAGTCTAGAATAGGCATAAGCACTACATTTTTACTTAGCTAGTTAGTAACTACTATAAGGTGTAACATTCTATAGCTTAGTAGAAGGCCTATAATAAAGTCTACTAACAATTTCTTCTATATTTAGACTAAGAGTAGAAGTAAGCATAGCAGTTCTTATTTAAGTTTTCTCTAGAGCTTTGTTTTACTATATACTGCGCAGTTCTAAATAAACTGCTAAATGCTTAAAGACATTTTAGGCTAGAAGTAGTCTTTTACTAATATTGCGTATATATTTTTCTTACCTAAGTGCCTAGTAATTAGAGAGTTATATACTTCTAAGATAATATACGTTTATAAGTTTATACATTCTAGCACCTATTTCTACTTTCTATAGAGTAGGCGTTCTAAGTTATTTAAGCTATACTCTGCTAAGAAAACTTTTAGGCTTAGATACAGAAGGAATTTTTGCTGTCTTGTTCTAACAGCGTTAACTACTAATTAGTAGGCTCTATCTATATAGATAGCCTGTTCTTACAATTCCTTAATAGCAGGCTCTATTAGTCTTTTAGAGCGTTTATTTATATAGAGACTTTGCTTAAGCGTAGTCTTGCATAGTACTACAGTTTCTTTAGTAGTATCTAGAGTATCTTCTACTATAGAAAGCTTTCTAGCGCCTTAGTTATAGGCAACGTTCTTTTCCCTTAACGCAGCGTCTTTGTCTATAAGTACGTTTTAGAGCGCTCCCTTTCTAACTATAGAGTAATTCTTAGTATTCTAGCTTTAAGCAACGTCTCTTTTCTTTAACGCAGCGTCTTTATCTGCAAGCCTATTTTAGAGCTACTCTATTTCTTTCTTCTCTTGTTATAGTGCATCTCTCTAATAAGCTACAAAAGAAGTAGTTAACATAGTATCTTTATTTGCAAGTACGTTTTAAAGCTACTCTATTTCTTCTCTTCTCTACTATAGTATATTCTTCTACTAAGCTGCAAGAAGAGTAGTTAATGTAGCGTCTTTGTCTACAAGCACGTTTTAGAGCTACTCTATTTCTTCTTTTCTCTGCTATAGTGTATCCCTCTACTAAGCTATAAAAAAAGTAGTTAACGCAGTATCTTTGTCTGCAAGCACGTTTTAGAGCTACTCTATTTCTTTTCTTCTCTATTATAGTAAATCCCTCTGCTAAGCTATAAAGGTAGTAGTAAGTACTAGATCTTCTTTGTCTTTAGTTTCTAAAGCAAAAGTAAATAGTTAGAAAGTCTAGGCCTATACCTACGCGTCTGCTCTTCCTTAGAAAAGATCTTATTCTTTTTTAGAAAGGGCATCTACTCTACTATTAACATTTCTTAAGCAGTATTAGAATCTAACATTAAATGTGCTAAGGAACCTTACCTAGCAGACGTATCTTTCTATTAGCAGTTATGTAGTAGCAAAGTATTTTAGGTTCTTATAGTCTATAAGTACAGTAAAATGCTTTACTCTCTAAAGTTTAGTTCTCTACTACTCTAGGCACTTAACTATAGCTAACAGTTCCTTATTATAAATAGTATAGTTAGCTTCTACACCTATATTTTCTACTAAGTAGTAAGCTACAGCCTAAAGGCGTCTATCCTTGCTATATTAAGACAGCACCTCTCTAGTTAACTATCTTAAGGCGTTGTATTCTACTACTATCTCTAGCTTTACATTAAAGTTTGCTAGAGATAGTTCTACTATAAAAGCTTCTTTTAGCTTATTAAAGGACATCTCTTGTTTAAGGCCCTAGTAGAAGGCTACGCTTTTTCTAGTTAGTCTAGTTAGTAAGGCAGCTAGCTCTAAGAAGTTTCTTATAAACTGTTAGTAGAAGTTAGCAAAGCTAACAAAACTTTAGACTCCTTTAACTGTCTTAGGAGGCTTCTAGGAACGTATAGCAGCTACTTTCTTAGGGTCTATACTTATTCTTTTCTTAGCCTTAATAATAAATCTAAGGTATTTAGTCTTCTTTACGCTAAACTTGCTTTTTCTTACATTAAGGTGTAACTCTACTACTCTAAGTTTCTAGATTACTAGCTTTACCTTTTTCTTATAGTCTGCCTTAAACCTACTTATGTATATTAACACGTTGTCTATATAGGCTAAACAGAAATTATCTAAGTATTCTCTTAGTATCTAATTAATATATCTCTAGAACGTACTTAGGGCGTTTGTAAGTCTAAAGGGTGTTACAAGCTACTTATAGAGGCTAAAGCGCGTCTAGAAGGTAGTCTTCTATTTGTCTTCTTTAGCAATCCTAATCTTATAGAATGCTCAAATAACATCTACTTTAGTAAACTATTTAGCTTTAGTAATCTAGGCTAAGGTCTCTTAGATAAGTAGGAGTAGGTATCTATCCTTTCTTGTAATTGCGTTAAGGGCCTAGTAGTCTACACAGAACTATAAGCTCCTTCTTAGCTTCTTTACAAATAGAACTAGTGCAGAGGCGCTTAACTAGCTTACCTATATAAAGCTACAGTCTAGGTAAGAAGTAAGCTCTTTTTAAAGCACAAAGAGTTCTTCTCTTAATATACTATATAGTAGGCTCTACAGCACCTCTATAATCTTCTTATCTTTTTCTACTAGCTTAATAGAATAATTAATAGTAAGTCCTCTTACTAGAGAGAGTTAGTCTGCTTTCTTGCGTAGAAAGGTTTTATATTCCTCTTTTAGGTAATCTAAGAGCACTAACCTAGAGTCTACTTAGGGCTTAGTTTTTAGAGCCTTTTAGATATCTGCTATTAACGTAGCGTAAAGGCAGATAGATTTGTCCTTCTAGCTACGTTGTAGCTAGGCTAAGTACGCAGCTACAGTAATATTCTGCAGTAAAAGAAGTTTCCTTTCCTCTTAGCTTCTAACTTACGTCTAAGTAGAGTAAATGTATATTAATTTCTTTGCTAGTGCAACAGTAACATTATACTAGTTTATCTATAGTTAACCTAGAACTAGGTTATATTCTTTGTCTCTGTCTAGTTTATAGGCCTACAGTGTCTCCTTGTGCTTATTAATGTTAATTCTTATCTAGACAGCTATCTTTATCTAAGACTAGGCTCTAGCAATCCTAACAATTTCTCTTAGAGTTATTAACTTATGCTTTAACTTATTTTTGTAGACAAACTTAGTTAAAGTTATAGCGTAGGTAAGATACCTAGTGTTAATTATTATAAAAGCAACTAGTATTTTATTAACAATAGTGTGTATAGTAATAGGTTCTCTATCTAGCTATTTCCTTTAGAATTAATAAAATCTCTTATCCTCTTTTAGTGTTATATTACTATACTCTTGTCTGCGCCTTTAGATAGAAGTTACTTATTTTCTAAGCTTAGGGCGTCTTTTAACACGTCCTCTTCTTTCTTGCCCTATACTTTAGCTAACATAGCTTTAGCAGGTTTTAAAGGTAAAAACAATTTACATTTACTAGCGTAGTGTTCTAACTTACTACAGTAGAGGTATAAGTTGTTTTGCCTCTAGTAGAACTGCTCTTCTATAGTAGCCTACTTAGCTTTCTTTCTCTTAAGAGATTTTCTCTTAGTTCTTCTAGAATGTCCCCTTATAGGTTTCTAATCTATAAGTTCCTTAGCGTTCTGTTTTTTAGTGTACTTACTACTAAGTTTTACTTTATACAAGTTTTCCTTAATAATTGCTACCCTATCTATAAGGTTATAGATTATCTATTTAGGTTTAGTTTCTATAGAGATTATCCTGTCTTGTAGGTCTAGCTAGATAGCGCTTAGGTACTTTGTTTTTAGGTTTACTTTATTGTCTTCCTTGCCTACATTATAGGCTAGCCTTATAAACTCTGCGTTAAAGCTCTAAAGAGAAGATTTGTTCTATTAAATTATTTAGAGTTTTCTTTATAATCTTTTGTTATGTAGCTTGTTGCTAAATTAGTTATTTAGGAAGTCCTAAAGTTCTTCTGCAGAGCTCTAAGAGTTCTAGGTTACCTAAGATAAGGCTACACTAGCTACTAACCCCTTAAGGCAATTAAAGATATAGCCTGCTTAAGAGCCTAGTCCTACGCTGTTGTGTTCTAGTTTATACTTTATTTAGGCTTTAAAGATATAGTAGTCTTTTTAATCTCCTTTATACGCTTCTAGGTTAAGGACTTTGTAAGTCTTCTAGAGCAGAGAAAAGCTTTCTAAGGGGGTCTATATAAAGCTAGAGGTTTCTAGAGTTACTTAGGCTATAAGCTTTGCAACTTGTTCCTGCAGATTTCTTACTAGTAATACTAAGTCTAGATCTGCGCTTATAAGAGACTTTCCTTTCCTATTATTAGAGAGTCTAGCTACTAGAGAGTTATATACTTTCTACTAGGCAGGCGTTCTCTTAAGGCTGTTTAACAGCAATTGTTTCTTAATCTGTTATTTCTCTAGGTCTATAAAGTTGTTAATAATTATCTAATTAAGCTTATCTTTAATAACTAACTTAGGGACGCTGTTATGTCTTATCTAGATAGCTTGTACTATTATGTCTTGTACTGTTATAGGGACAGTTACTTGTTCTATGCTAGAGGTTACTAATAGCCCTTTAGCCTAGTTAGGTTTAACAAATTTAATTGTTAAAGAGCAGACTCTAAGGGTAGATGCTAGGGAATAAAGACGTAAATTTGTGTCCTATCCTAATTATTACCTAAAGGGTTTTTATAGTCTAGAGGATTTTAGTGTTCTAGTCTAGAACGTTTTTAGTGTTCTAGTCCAGAGCGTTTTTAGTGTTCCAGTTTAGAAAGCTAAGGTTTTTCCGTAACCAAGGACTAACTAGGCAGTAGCCTGTTACAATTACATTAATTAAAACAAATATAATAGACTATATTCTTTTACGTTTAATTAAAACTAGACACGTATAGTGTAGAATTATAAACAGAAGTAAATATAGTAAGACAGCTAGTATATAGCATTAGATATAGTAAATAGAATTATATATCTAATAATAGCTCTACTATTACTTTAATATACCTAATAGAACACAAACCTACTAATATAATAAGCGCTATAATATATAACTATAGCGTAAGGCTACTAACGCAACCTTCTTACTATATACTATATACTACTACAAACGCGTAATATTAGTAACTCTTATTTACGTACACAGGTATTATAGAGATATTACAATAGTTACCTAGAATTACTAGTTAGTGTAGACAAGAGAATAGTACTACTATAGTAACACTAGACATAATTGTTAAAAGACAGCATATATAATATAATGTAACTAACAGTAGAAGAATATAACTTAATATACTTTAATATAAAACAAGAGATAAAAAGGTAAAAGATGCTAGGCTGTTTTCTATAGATAACTATAGTAAAAGAATACTTATAGCAAATTACAAGAGTAATTGTATTATAATAGAATAGACTACTATAGAACGCAGCTAACAGTTGCCTTATCTAGACAATTATATACTTTACTGTTTAATATAACTACAACGCAGCCTAATAGATGCGCTTGTAATAAAACAAAACTAAACTAAATAACAATTAGGAGTAAGCTTTGCTAAATAGAAACCTGCGTAGAAAGATAATAGAAATAGTTAATAAAGAGTTAAGTATAACACAAATTACTCTTAATATAACAACTATATTAGTATTAAACGTAACTAGAAACAAGTACACTCTGATTAAGACAAACTAGCTATTATATATACACTACAACCTGCTAGTAATAAATAAGTATATTAACAACTTTAATTATAATTTGTTTGTGCAGATATTAGAGCACAAATTAGGCTTTAAAAGTAAATGCAATAGTATATACTACTATATAAAAAAGAGAGATAGGTAGGTATAAATATAGATATCTATAAAGGTACGCTAGCACAGCGTATTATAAGAGATAGTTGCATTAAAGATATACTAGGCGTTATTTATAATTCAACTACAAACATAACTAGTATAGTAGTATACTAGATCTATAATAACAACTTACTAGGTAAATAGTTTTCTGCGTATAAAGCTACAGAATTACCTATATTGCGCGCATAACTATTTATGCTAACAGTAGATAACTATTGTGTACACTAATATTTAGTTAAGAACAAGAGAATAGAAAGGCACCTAATTACCTATCTTACGCGTACTACTATTTGTGCTAATAGTAGACAACTGTTATATACGCCAATAATTAGTTAAAGACAAAAGAGCACTTAATTACTTATATTACGCGCACTACTATTTATGCTAACAGTAGATAACTATTATATACACTAACAATTAGTTAAGGATAAAAGAGTACCCAATTACTTGTATTATATATACTACTATTTCTACTAATAGTAGATAACTATTATATACGCTAACAATTAGTTAAAGACAAAAAGGCACCTAATTACTTATATTGCGCGTACTACTATTTGTGCTAACAGTAGATAACTATTATATACGCTAACAATTAGTTAAGAATAAGAAGGCACCTAATTACCTGTATTGCGCGCACAACTATTTGTGCTAATAGTAGATAAGTATTGTATATACTAGCCTGCAGTTAAGAACAAAGAGCTATCTAATTAAATAGCTTAACTACTACGCTCTAGCAGAATTTAAGGTAATATTAGACTGTATATATTACAAAAACCCTACTTATACCTATAAAGTAAAAACTCTATTGCGCTATATATATTACTTACTTCTACTACTCTTCCTAATAGTTTTTTAATATTTAAAGTGTAAGCGCTTACTCTATATACTTTATACTAAGTAGTAAATTTAAGTAATATTAGCAGCACACTATATCTCTGTCTAAACAAGCGCTAAAACAAGCGCTAACAGATAATAGTGTAAAGGTTAAGCTCTTAGAAGATGTAACTCTAGAACTAACATACTAAAAACTAAGACGCTGCAAAGACTAAAAACTATTTAGACTCTAATACTACTATTCTTAAGCCTTAACTCTAGTGTTAAAATAGACATATAACTAACTACTACACTAGCCTAACTCAAAAGTTACCTAATAAGACAGCCTACATTAGGAAAAATTAAGATTTGTCTGGTTAACCTAGTTGTAGCGACCTGCGGCTACCTAACAGCAATACTGTCTACTAGACAATTTACCAAAGTTGCCCTACTTACTTCTAGTCGCTAGCAACCTAATAGTAACCTAACAGTAAGTTACCTGTGTTGCCTGTGTTGCTAGTGTTGCTAGTGTTGCTAATGTTGCTAATTTTACTTACGTGACTGTATTGCTGTATTTTTATGCTTACGTAAGCAACTTAAAAATATAAAATATAGAGCGAAATTCCCTTTTTAAAACGCACTACTCAGAATTTTTGTAGCTGCTCTAGTTATTAAGATATAGCGCGTTGAAGTTATAAACTTTTTTAAAAAAACTTTAAGTATGTTTAACACAATAGATCTACCCACCCACGATATAATATACTATAATAAAATGTCCTAAAGTAAAATCTGCACTTTAGTTACTATTTCTTTAATAAAAAATATAATATATTATCTAGTTAAAGTGCTGGAGCTTTAGCGAAAACAAGCCTTGGCAAAGAACTTTAAAACTCTACAAACTTTACTGCCTTGCATCTTAACAACAAGAGCAGCTATAAAAATTCTGAATAGTACATTTTAAAGAGGGATATAAGCGCTATATTTTAGGTTTTTAGAATAATTACGTAATTGCGCGGGTGGGGCAGGTGGGTCCAGTAGATCAGGTGGATTACTTTAGGCGTTTTTGTCTAATTAGGCGGCCAGAACAAATAGGGGACCCTAGGGACAGTTAAGTACAGTCAAGAAGCATCTAGTCAACTGTTCTGACAGTGTCGCTAATGTTGCAGATGTTGCTAACGTTGTATTTTCCTAACGTAGAGATTAAATACTATATACTTCTAGATCTGCAGCCTTACTTGCTTATAAATAAGAGAAATCTAGACGCAGCAGTAGCATAAGCACAATAGGCTAACACAAACTAAAAACCTATAGAACTAACATATAGAAAACGTTAGTAGTTAAAAGAGAACTACTATTAGACTTAAAGCTATTGTATTATAAGAAGATATCTTACTATGCATAAATAAGTAGTTCTAGCTATTATAGAGTTTTAACTCTTCTTATCTAGTGTAGACCTATTTAGGTTACTACTATAAAGAAAAGAAAAACGTTAGGTAAAGAAAAGTGTGTTACTAGAAAACAAGACTATACTAGAGAAGGTAAGAGTTATTCTAGTAACGCAACTACTTACTAATAATAGAAAGACGCTATATAGTATAGTAATAATACTATAGCTTAATATACACAGGTATGTGTACGCCTAAATACTGCTAGACGCTTAGATAGAAGTATAGAATACTCTACTATTATTAGTTTAATTGTATATTAGCTTAATACTATGCAAAGAAGCTGCCTGCTATATAGGTACTATTGCGGCCTGCTAAGGACAGTAGCTAATAGTAGGCACCTAGATACTAAATATATATAGTAACTTGTAGACCTACGTAATAAGGCAAGAATAACTAGAAATTACTAGTACCTATATAATAAACTACCTAGATAGATAGGTTCTTAAGCCTAGCAAACTACTTAAAGACTTTATTTACCTACTATAAGACCTAAAGAACGCAAGTATACTTCTAAAACAGCTATACTAGCTAACTAAAGACAGCCTAAATCTACTAGATTTCTAAACTCTAGTCTTGCAGTAGTAATAGCATAGTTACTCTATAATAACAGGAAATAGAGCATTGCTGCAATAACTAAGAATTAAGAGAAGTTTAATAAACTAAGTGTAAATATAGTACTACTAGAAAACACAACGTTAGTAACATCTGCAACATTAGTAACACTATTAATATAACTATACTACTAGCTACTAGATAGTTCTTAACTGTGCTCTACTATACTAAGCAACAATAGTAATACTTAGTATACTATTATTAGTAGCCTAGTTTATAGAACTCTTTTGTAAAATAGTTTATAGTTCTTATATTTAATATAGCTTTACACTATCTATACAACTGTGTTGCTAGTTAGTAGCCTATTCTTAACTATGCTTAACTATAGTTTAAGTCTAAGGCAATCTCTTTAATAGCGTTATTACTTAGTTTAGGTTTTACTGCAAATCTACACTATCTTTACACTTTAAATTAATTTTGCGTTACGTCTACATATATACTTCTTTTGCAATACTTTTTATATTCTTATACTTCTAGAACTAGGCTATGTATCTACTTAAGCGTTTTTTATTCTATAGCTTTGCACAGTAGTGTACTATACTCTACAGTTCTACTGCTTAATTTACCTAATTTACACTAGCTCTTTAAGCTTTATAGGGATTTTCTTGTTATAATCCTACTTAATCTCTTTTCTTTCTATTGTTATACCTTGCAGACTACTGCGCAACAATATCTTTATATTCTACTTCTTTAGAACTTTTGTTTCTAGATTGCTTTTAAGGTTATATAGAATAATACTCTTATATACGTTTACTAGCTAGCTTAGTTAATATACTCTAAATATAAATTAGTCTTAGGTACTCTATTTATCTTAAGGCTCTGCAATTATAACTTTATTTGCCTTAATTAGCGTAATAGCTTCTGCAAACGCTATTAACGCTACTAAAATAAATGTTAAGTCTAGGTCTCTCTATTTTACTAACATAGCATCTATTTTAGACTTTAGCATTTCCCTTCTTAGTAGAAGAACTATATCTTTGCTAATTTTTTTTAAAGCTCTATCTAGAGCACTAGTTGCACATATAGTTTGTATAAGCTAATAAAGATTTTAGCTTAAACGTTGCATAGTACTGTTTAATTATCTGCTAGGCCTCTCTAATTAGGATTAGGTTTAGTTTTAACATAGGTCCTTTTAGCTTTTAGCTTAATTACCTTGTACTTTATACTATATACAAGTAGTAAGTTAAGGTTATTAGTAAATATTTCTTTATTTAGCTGCTAGAAGTACTATTAGATATGCGTTAATATAAACTACTTAGTTTTTTTACTTCTTTTGCTTCTAAACAGCGCAGCCTTAAGCTAGGCTAGTATTAGAAATATTGTAATACTTTGTATCTTAGCGTAGTTAAATATGTATATGCTCTTAGCTTTTACGTTATTTAGCTCTTCTTATAGTAGCACTTTCTTATATCTTGTTATTGCGTTAGCTATAAGTAATTAGAAGTTATTTGTTTAGTATAGCTAGTAAAATGTTAGGAAGTTGCCCTTAATATCTATAATCTTCTAGCCCTATAGGTCTTGCGTAACTAGAGTTTAACGCAGTATAAACTTTACTACAATCTTTTCTCTTAACGCTATAAGCGCTATATACTTAGGAGAATTAAGCACGTTTTTAACTTCTTCTTATACCTTAGATAAGTAAGTGTCTTAGCTCTTTGCTATAGCTAAGCTTAATATCTTTCTTATCTTTCTTATATCTACAATTTTCTTAATACTTGCGTATATAGGGTTAGTAGTAGTAAATAGTTTAAAACTATCTATGTTATCCTTCTTGCCTGTAAGACAGTGCTAGTTTAAGAAGTTCTTATTATTTTGTAGTCTACTAAGCGCTAAAGAGATAAAAATAAGTATCTTATAGAGACTCTTCTCTATTAGTGTACCTAAGAGGGCCTAGGCCTTCTACTAATAACTATAGTTCTTGCTTTAAATAGTCTTATATAAGTTACTTATAATAGTGTTCTTAGATTTGCAGTTATAGAACTTGTTAAAGATAATATGTCTCTATATTACTACGTAGCTAAGAATATTAAAAGTGTCTTTTACGCTTACTTTACTACCTTTTAATAATATTTTGCGTGTAGTTATAAGTCTTATAGTTTAGTATTTATTAAGCACGCGTTTTACTAGTATTTTATAGCTATATACAATTATAAATTAGCTAGTAGATAGTACTAGATAGTGTATAGTTATATTTAGGTAGACTTTTAGTATATAGTATTCTTAGATGTACTATAGAACTATCTTTACATACTTCTTACTATTCTTTATAGATTTGTATAGTAGGACGTTTTAGTTAGACGCTATAAGGTGCTGTTTAACTTACAAATTAATCTTTATCTTTATTTCTTTATCTACTATTAGTACGCCTATGCTCTATAAGAGAGTGTTGTCTATAAAGTAGATATAGAGCGTAAGAGAGTCTTTTAAGTTGCACTATTTAGATTTGCAGAGGCCTATAGTAATAATTTTAGCCTTCTATACAGCTAGTGCGCAGCTCTATCTGCTTACTATAGATACTGCTAACTATAGCTCTTTTAGTATTAAAGGGTTTTTTTTGTATATATATAAGAATATCTATTAGTCTATTATAGAGCACTGTTCTTAACTGTTGTCTTTAGCTCTATGTTAACTAGTTTTATTCTTAAATTAGTTCTCTTGTACTTTAGTCTAGTTTTTAAAGTGCGTATGCCTTATAATTATTATAAGTATAGCTAATCTTGTTTTTTCTATACTTATTATGTTTCTAAATATACTACTATTGTCTAAAGATAGCTCTTTTTTGTAAAGTATATAGGCTTCTGTTAGTTAGTATACTATAAATAGAACTATTAGTCTCTATAATAAATGTAGTATTATAGGCGCATTATCCTTAAAGTCTTTTAGAAAAGATCTAAAGAGGTTAGCTACTGTCTGCTATTTGTTCTCTTAGCAGTGTTCTATTGCTACTCTAATTTAAGCTTATAGTTTATCTACTATTCTGTCTTACGTATTAGTTACGTAGATTATAGTTATAGGCTTTCTATAGTGCACTTACCTTGCATTTAGTAGAGCTTAAAGCTACAGCTTTTCTTTTAACGCAAGTTGTTTTACTAACTAGAGCTCTTTATCTTTATTCTTATTACCTTTATTATACTTTTCTTATTCTTCTTTACTACTAGAGTAGGTATTTTCTTCTAGCAACTTTTGTTATTTTTCTATAGCACTCTTGTGTTTCTGTCTAGGTATAGTAATTAGCGTAGATATTATATTGTTTTATATTTGCGCAGTATCTTTGTCTCTACTTCTTTCTACTTTCTTTATAGTGCTATTATTCTACTTCTTTAGGCACTTAATTTTAGTAGTTAAAGCCTTAATGCGTATATCTAAGCTATTATTCTTTTTCTTCTTACCTTTGCTCTATCTGTTAAAGCGTTTGCTACTATTTGCTTTAGGTCCTGTTAATAGTTTATAGGCTAGGTCTGCTAGCGCTCTTGTTATCTTTTGTTATTTATAGTTATTATCTTTAGTGTTATTGTTAAGCTCTAAGTAGAGGCGCCTTTGCCTCTTGTCTCTAGTAGCACCTACTAGGTTTATAATATTACTATTACTGCCTAAAGTAAAGTGTACTATATTATGTAGTTAGCTATTGTTATTTATATACTATTCTAGGTTATATTACTACTAGGCTTAACTTTGTCTTGTACTAGAGTCTAGTATTTAATTGCAACGCCCTTAAGGCTTCTTATCTTAACGTATAAGTTAATAGTTATAGCTAGATTATTGTTATTAGTAATTAGGCGCAGCGCTAACGCGTTAAATATCTTTAAAGTCCTAACTATATACTAGTCTATAAATTTTAGTTGCAACAAGTAGTTAATAAGTGCACTATATTTAAGATATTATAGCTTTATCTTAAAGTTACTATCTTTAAGCTACTATTAATGTATAGCTATTATTAGCCTTTAAAGTAGAAAGGTCTAGGCAGTTTAATAATATACGCTGTCTATAATATAGACATTAACGTTATTAAGTAACAGTTTAGTTATTATTATAGTAAGGCTTATTAGCTAGGTTACTAAAGTAGTAGAAGAACTTTAGACTACTAATACTAACTACGTACGTTCTAGTTCTAAGTTTGTAAGTATTAGCTATCTTTTTGTGTATTTAGCTTTAACTTTATTACTATAGTCTTAAATTTCTAAGATTATCTTCTTCTATATAGCGCTAGCTATTGCCTTGTAGAATTCTCTTAGTATACTACTATTAGTTAGTCTAGGGCATATAGTATACTTAAGCTATTTATCTATTGTTAGGCTGCGCATTATCTTTAGGTAGTTAGCCTATAGGTGTGCCTGTTTAATCTTATTATATATGTTCTTGTATTAGATAAAATCTATTATCTCTTTAACCTATATGCGCTAGTCTACTATATTAATATTATAGCCTATTCTTACAATTGCCTATAATATATTATTAGTAGTTATTGTCTTTGTATTACTTATATACTATTTATTTAATTAAGGTAGCTACTACTTATACTTATTATTGCGTTCTTATAACGCGCGCATTATATAATATGTTACACATAATAGTTAAGAATAGTGTAGGCAAGTGCAAGAATAGTAGAATAGCTATAGCTTAGTTAGCGTGTGTAGGTGTGCTTATATTATATACTTACTTGTAATAGTATTGTAATATACAGCGTAGTATAGTAAATGTAGTATAGAAAATTACGTGTATTTACGTTGCAGCACTATTATTATTGTTATATAGTTATAGTACGTTTGTTATAGCAACGCAGTATTATATAGTTATAGTAGTAAGTTAAATTATAAGTGCAAGTAAAAGTAAGTAAAGTTTTGTCTTAGTATTATATTACCTTTTACCTAGCGCTAACGCGTTATATTATATCTTTAAGG
Source organism: Ampelomyces quisqualis (assembly GCA_018398575.1). Taxonomy (NCBI): domain Eukaryota; kingdom Fungi; phylum Ascomycota; class Dothideomycetes; order Pleosporales; family Phaeosphaeriaceae; genus Ampelomyces; species Ampelomyces quisqualis. The sequence goes on from JAGTXZ010000011.1 coordinate 1,538,426, forward strand.
TAAGTAAAAGTATATTCTAGAGAAGCACCTCTTACTATATATTATTCTTAGTGCAGCACTATATAGTACTATATAGTACTATATAGCACTAAGTAAAATTCTTACTTTTTAAGTTTTTACATTATAGTATAGGCAACTTACCTCTTGTATATTATAGTAGTAGTACTCTCTTTAGTCTAGCAAGTAAACTTAGCTAAACCTACTAGTACTATTATAGTAGACAGGTTATACTAAAACCTTAGTCCTCTTATAGTAGCACTATACTCTACTATCTAGTGCACTACTTTATTCTAATATCTACAGCTCTATATAGTATAATAATATTTGTTAAATAGTTATTGCTTTGTTCTAAGTAGCTAGTAATATATATATACCTTCTATAGTCTTAGATTAATAGTATTACGTTTAATAGTTTATATCTATTTCTTTAGTGTAGCAAGTATAACTACAGGACTCTAGCCTTAGTAAAAACACGTAATAAGGCTGTATTAGAAGGTTTAAGTTGTATACTAGCGTCTAGTACTTTATATAGAATAATAAATAAGTTTTTTATATGTCTGCAGTTCTATTAGTAAAGGAAACTGTCTGTTACCTTCTATTTTTTTGCATTATATTATTCTATTGTAATTCTATATTGTCTGTTAGTATATCTAACGCCCTGGACTATATACTATTAGCGTAGATAGTAGTTAATAGATCTCTATAGTGCACGCAGCTTACAGCTAGTAAGAAAGTGTATAGCAGCCTACTTTTATTATATATTTTAATATTAGTTTAAGACGTTTATGTTTTTAACTAGATAATTCTACTTTACATTCTATAGATTTATTTATAAAGAGATTAGTTTCTTCTTTTTAACGCTAAGTTTACTGTTAGTATAGTAGTATTCTCTTGTTTAAGTATTTTCTCTTAGTATTAGTAACTAATGTTGCAAAGTGTGCAGTACGCAGTATCTTACAAAGAATACTGTTATTGTTTATAATCTTATATTCTTGTATAATAGCCTTATTTCTTGTTAACATATTTAACAGTATAGTATCTCTGCTTAGTGCTAGTATACTAGAGTGCTTAACTTTCTACGCTACTATTCTACTTAGATATTACTATATATGCATAATTTTTTAACAACTTTACTCTTTTAGTTATATAGATTATGTACTACTACTTTAGATTATTAATCTAGTCTTTAGCTTAATATAGTTAGTGCTAAGTAATTATTCTTTAATTTTAGTATTTGCTAGGCTAATATTGTCTAGTTATTTTAGTTAATGCGCTAGCTAAAATACTAGAGATTGCAGGCCCTATAAGATAATTTATACAATAGCTATTCTTGTTCTAGTTAAGTATAGTATTATTACGCTTTTCTAACTATAACTACACTATAATATTACTCTTAGTTTTTACGCTTATAAATAGCCTAGCGTTATCTTATTTTATATATATAGTATTCTTATATTTGTATTAGCGCAGTCTTACTACCTAGTTGCGCATATCTTTTTAGCGTCTATCTTATAGCTCTATAGCTATCTATTTTATAGTTGCCTGTTATAGTGCTTCTAGCTTGTTAATATATTACTTATTATTTGTAGTAAACTCTTGCTAACTTACGTATACCTATAATTAATCTATTATATCTATTACTTTGTAGTATAATAGTCTAGAGAGTAATAGTACCTTATAGTTCTCTTCTATCTTATTTAGGCTGTATATTGCAATAATATAGTCTAAGAAGTAGGCTAGATCTTTGTAGTTAGAATTGCGCTCTTTAGGTAACTTAATAAAGCTCTTAACGTCTATACTATTAATAACACACATATCTTTAAGCTAGTTAACTAAATTATTAAGCTTATAGTAGGTCTTCTAGAAGTTGTCTATATATAGCTATAGGCTGTAGTATATGTTTAAATATATTAAGATCTACTAGCTACTATATATAGTCTTAGCTCTTATCTTATTATACTACGCGTAACATTCTTAGCAAATAGTGTAGATAATATCTATTGTCTTAGTAGAATGTTTACCTATTATACTTTTCTCTACTACAAAGTATAAGAAATAGGCGCAGACTTTAGCCTGCTATGCGTAGGTAATACTTTAGTCTATTAGTTAGTATAGTATTATACTACCTGTAGACAGGAATATAACTCTGTTATATTAGTAAGTATTATAACCTCTATTACTATAATAAGCCTATAGTATATTAACACTATATATACTAAACGTTCTGTAGTAATTAGTAGCTTATTTAAAGCTCTACTACTACGTGTTTATAAGGCAGAAACCTGTTAATTAGTAATAATACTTATCTGTTTATACAGTTATTAAACTACTTTAGCTATTCTAGCATAATGTTAGTGTCTATTTAAGTAGAATTATTGTTCTAATAGATATAACTAAGACTATAGATATTTAGGTTCTTCTTACTGTCTATATAAGTTATGTAGTTTAAGAATCCTATAAACTATAGAAGTACTTAGTCTAAGCTATCTGCGTTTATATAATATTATAGAAGCTATAGTAATAAAGTTATATAAGATAGCTTCTTTAACTACACTAATCTAGTAGACTAGTAGATAGAATAGAACTATAGTATTTATCTTAAAGCTTTAGCTATATATACTCTTTCTATTAATCTAACTAGTAGAGTAGCTAATAGAAACCAGAGTATATACTTATATATACACTTAAAAGCTTATAATTAGCTTAGTAATAAGTAGGTTTAAAAGCTTATCTACCTGTTCTAAAACCTCTGTGTGTAAGGTAAAGTGTTAACTGCAACACCTAGTTATCTTGCAGTAGAGAAGGTAGAGAAAGAGTCTAAAGATAAGACAGATTAGAACAATTAAAACCCTAGGTAAATAGATCCTAATTGATTACTACCTCCTTTCTTATACAGCTAGCGCTTATTTAATATTTGTATTTGTATTTAGTATAGTATAACATTCTATTCGGAATATTCGAAAAAATTACCTCGAATTCCGGATATAGCCATCTCTAGATGTGGGTAAGAGCATATTTTACCTTTGACAAAACACATCTTCTACTCCGTGTACTAGCATGTTTTATTCGCAGCGCAGCACAAATCGCAATATCAAAGTAGAAAAGTATACATGTGCCGGTGCTCCGCGCGGGCAGCTCTTGAGAAGGATGGGACCGTCAAGTACAAATGCAGCTTCTTATAAAGGACGTTCATATTTCTATAAAATGTACAAAGTAAAGTTTTCACTTGCATGTTTAGACACGCTGTGTAGAAAGTTCGCGTGTTGAGCTATTTTTGGTAATGGTGATCGGGCTCGCTTCGTGATGGATTACTCTACATGCTTCCAAGTGGAATAGCATTCTCAACGCTCAGGTCTTCTTGTCTGTATAAGAATAGTGTCAGTTACTACTCCGTCAGCTTTGCGCCAAAAGTCCAAGTTCCGAGGTTGATCTCACTTTAATCATTTTGTTAGTAGGGGGAAATCTGTGGGTAGACTCCTGCGTGTAGTAGTAAATGCCCATGTATGCTGCGGGCCTGTGCCGAAGAAACGCTCACTCCCCACTCTCAACTCAGGCTTGGCTCGCCAAAGGTTTCCTCTTCCTCGTCAGACTCGTCCGAGATCTCGATCAGCTCGTCTGCGGTGCGTTTTGGCGCCTTGTTCTTGCCGCCTTTGCCATTCGAGCGAGCGCTCATCGTGTCGAGGAATTGGCTGTTGGTGAGAGCTGAATGCAGCTTCGGCGCTTCCGAGATGTCGGGGAGGAAGAGTCGGTCGCTGTAAGCGGCATATGCTTCTTGCGACTGCGCCATCATTAGCAGATGTGCAATTCAAAGCATCTTGAGGTCATACGTCTTCGTCGGAGTAGTTCAGCTTGTTCCATTGCTCTTGATTGGCTGACTTCATAAACGCTTGGTTGAGCTCCGCCGCAGTGTCTCCGCCGCTCTTCTTGACAGTGGGGAGGAAGGCCTTGGGCTCTGCAGGCTTTGCGCCTTCTTGCGACTCCTTCTCGCGACGGCGGGAGACTGCCTCTAGCTGGGCTGATGCGTCGATGTGGTGGAACTGCGTGCGGAGCTGAACAAGGCCGTTCAGTCTTGTGAGATGTAGCTGATCTACTTCAATCAGTGCGTGCATTCCACACAGCCCGCGAGTGGCCTACCATGGCGAAAAGTTCCAAGCATGTAGCTAGGTCCTTTGCCGTCGTCTTTCGGGATCTGGCCCCCGAAGGTTTGCACATTGAGAACGTGGCCCTTCTCGTTGGCGTCCTCGAAGTGCGCCACGTACTCTTCGATGTTGTCGTCGTCGTCGGCTGTTGCTGCTGCCACGGGTGCGCCCTCGCCTGCGCCTGGCCGGTTGGACGCGCGGGGCATGGTGCGCTCGAATCCAGACGCGATACCAAACGCCCTCTGACCGAAGCCTTTGGTCTTGCGCATGGACTCGCCCCAGCGCACACCTGCAGGGCGGTTGTAGTTCTGGTGGATGTCGATGGGGATGTCGACCTCGACGAAGCCAGACTCGGTCTTGAGGCGCAGCTCGGCGGGCTGACTCTGCGTGGCTTTGGTGAAGGGCTGGTCGGGCGGGCGGTTCAGGTACTGCAGGACGTAGAGCTGCTGCTCGTCCGAGTTCGCGGTGATGTAGACATGGTACTCGGCCACGACAGGGTCGTTGTCTTCTGCATCCACTGCTGCTGGATCGGTCATGCTTGTTAGTCGCGGCCTCAAGCAGTGTGCGCGGATCACAGGCTTGTCTTGCGAGCCATGGTGTTGTTGTGGCCCCTCACGCGGCGGGGCAGACGCGAACCCGCGTGCAAGTGGGCCGCGGCGATGTATAGCACCGACAGTCCAATGACGCCCATGTGATACTGGTCGCGCCGCGCTTCCTTCACTCTGCCGGGCGGTAGAGACACCCGAGAACCAACATGGCGTACATTGCGCCCATCCACCGGCCGAGCAGCGTCCGCCATGCCCTGAAACTGAACTTCTTAGCTCCGGACGAAGACTGTCTGGTCGTTGCGTAAGCACAACATTGCCGGTAGCGGCCGAAACACTGAGACATGTCGCAGCAAAGCAAACAGGCTCGAGTTCCATATCCAGACAGACGATGGTCTGGCACTGCGACATCAGCACGCCATCTATGGCAAGGTCACGATGCTCCAGAAGCTCCGCCCGGCCCTGTCTCGGACCGACCATCTCTTCGTTGGAACCGATCGGTTCATGTACTTCACGCTGTCGTGGGATGCCGAGAAGAAGCAGCTGCAGACGGAGAAGTCGTTTGCGAGTGTGGCCGACAATGCTGCACGCGAGTCGCAAACGGGAGAGAGATGTCATGTAGACCCCAGCGGACGCTTCATGACGGTCGAGGTCTATGAGGGCATCATGACCGTCATACCCTTGATACAGCGGGGCAAGAAGCGGAAGCAGGAGCCAGACATTGCCTCTCTGGGTGAGCCCCAGCCCGTGAGGCTCTCGGAGATGTTCGTTCGCTCCTCAGCCTTCCTCCGGCCCAACGCCTTCGACGACAAGCCAAGGATTGCCCTGCTATACGAGGACACACATTCGCAGGTTAGGCTCAAGCTTCGAGAGATATCGTTTGCTGGAGGCGATCAAGTCGAGCTGGAAGAAGGGGAGGCTTGCAGGGCGGAGCTGGAACTCGGCGCAAGTCACTTGATACCGATGGAGGAGCCCTCGCATGGCCTGATAGTGATCGGAGAGACTTCGATTGCCTACTTCGACGATAAGACTACTGACCTCCAGACTGAGCCCCTGGATGAGGCGACAATCTTCGTGGCATGGGAACGAATTGATGCGCAGCGCTTTGTGCTGGCAGACGATTATGGCCGGTTGTATCTCTTCATGATCATCCTTGATGAGCAGAATAGGGTCAATTCCTGGAAGCTAGACATAATTGGGCAGACATCACGAGCATCTGTTCTGATCTACCTGGACGCCGGCTATGTCTTCGTTGGCTCCCATCAGGGCGATTCACAGGTCATCAAGATTGCCGAGCAGTCAATGGAGATTGTCCAGACATTCTCCAACATTGCCCCAGTACTCGACTTCACTATCATGGACATGGGCAACCGTTCTGGCGAAGGCCAAACCAACGAGTACTCTTCTGGACAAGCTCGCATCGTTACAGGCAGCGGTGCCTACCAAGACGGAAGCCTGCGAAGTGTTCGGAGTGGCGTTGGCTTGGAAGATCTCGGTTTGCTGGGCGAGATGGAGCACGTATCCAATCTATTCAGCCTCAAGTCGAATCCTTCTGCGGACTACGCCGATACTCTGCTAGTCACTTTTGTCAACGAGACTCGAGTCTTCCGCTTCGACTCACAGGGCGAGGTCGAAGAAGTAGACGAATTTGCGTCCGTAGCCCTGGACGAGATCACTTTGGCAGCAGCCAACATCTCGCAAGGCCGAATAGTGCAAGTCACCAGTGGAAGAGCTCGAATATGTGATCTGGACGGCGGCATGATTGCGTCGGAGTGGATGCCTTTCAGTGGCCAAACCATCACAGCCGCCTCCGTCAACGATAGCCATGTCCTTCTGTCGCTAGGCGGTGTCTCTGTGGTCACACTCAGCATAGAGGGTCTCAAAGTGCTCACGGAGAAGAATTTTGGTGTTGAAAGTCAGGTTGCTTGCATTGCATTGGCCCCAACATCCAGCTCAGTGTGTTTTATTGGCTTTTGGAAGAACTCGCAGCTTGCGATATGCTCACTCGATACTCTGGAAGCCGTCAAGACCGTTCAAATGTCGGAGGACTCCGTTCCACGGTCACTGCTGCTCACCCAAATCTTCCCAGAGCAGCCACCCACTCTTTTCGCGGCCATGGCAGACGGCAACGTGGTAACATACTCTTTCAATCTATCCAGCGGCGAGCTATCCGGGCGTAAGAGTATAGTACTGGGTACGAGAGAAGCCACGTTCCGGGCGCTACCTCGAGGCGATGGGCTGTTCAATGTGTTTGCAACCTGCGAGCATCCGTCTCTCATCTATGCATCAGAAGGTCGTCTTGTGTACTCCGCCGTCACAGCAGAAAACGCGACCATGGTGTGCCCTTTTGACGCTGAAGCATACCCCGGCTCAGTAGCTATCGCAACATCATCAGACTTGCGTATAGCGCTCATCGATACCGAGCGAACGACGCATGTACAAACACTCAAGGTGGATGAAACCGTCCGGCGGATAGCCTACTCGCCTAGTCTCAAAGCATTCGGTCTCGGCACAATCAAGCGAATACTGAAGGGTGGCGAAGAGCTTATGCTAAGTCACTTCAAACTCGTGGACGAGATTCAATTTAAAGAGCTAGACACATATGCCCTCAACGAAGAAGAGCTCCTCGAGTGCGTTATGCGCTGCGAACTGCCCGACGGCTCCGGTGGCCTCGCAGAACGCTTCGTCATCGGCACTGCATACCTCGACGACCAAAACACGACCTCTGAACGCGGGCGCATCCTCATCCTCGAAGTCACGCCCGAGCGTGTCCTTAAACTCGTCACCGAGACCGCCGTCAAAGGCGGCTGCCGATGTCTCGCCATGTGTCAAGCCAAAATCGTCGCCGCCCTCATCAAAACAATAGTCATCTACAACGTCGAATTCCGCACAGAAAGCAAACCCGACCTCGTCAAAGCAGCAACATTCCGCTGCTCAACTGCACCCATCGATTTGACTGTCAACGGAGCGCAAATCGCCATCGCAGACCTAATGAAGTCGATGGTCGTAGTAGAATTCCAAAAAGGCGAAACAGGCCTACCAGACAAACTGGTCGAAGTGGCGCGCCACTTCCAAGTCACCTGGGCCACGGCCGTCGCGCAAGTCGACGACAACACATACCTTGAGAGCGACGCGGAGGGAAATTTGATCGTGCTATACCGCGACCCGAACGGTGTAACAGACGACGATAAGAGGAGGCTGAACGTTAGCAGCGAAATGCTCCTAGGCGAAATGGTCAATCGCATTCGTAGAATAGACGTGTCTACTCCCCCCAACGCACCCGTCATTCCTCGCGCGTTCATGGGAACCGTAAGACCCATTCCTTTCTCTCTCTCTTCCCGCTATACACGACTGACAAGCGAATAGGTCGAAGGCTCAATATACCTCTTTGCACTGATTTCACAATCCTATCTCGACCTCCTCATCACACTGCAATCGAATCTAGGCAACCTCGTCGAGGCGCCGGGACACATGGAATTCGCGCGTTTCCGGGCGTTCAAGAATGCTGTGAGAGAGGAGGAAGAGCCGCTGCGGTTTGTGGATGGGGAGTTGATTGAGCGATTTTTGGATTGCGACGAGGATGTGCAGGGGAAAGCGATTGAAGGGTTGGGCGTGGGGTTGGAGGAGGTGAGGGGGTTGGTGGAGGGATTGAGACGGTTAAGGTAGGGGTGATGGGTGTTCAAGGCATTAGGATTATGAATGAAGCATTGGGAGCGCCATGGAACTTTCCCATGGACAATATACTTCTCTTCCCGTCTCCATTTCTACATTTCCACTCCTCTCAACCGCCCTATCTTGGTTTCCAAGATCAATCTTCTCCTTCTCCCTTCTGAACTTTCCATCCCACTCTCCCCCTTGCCAACCTACAATCTACAATCCAACACCACATAACCCACCCCTCTATCCACTCCCACCTCACCACCCCTCCCGACCGTCCCACTCCGCTCCTACCCCCCATCCTTCCGCCCCCACCCCTTGTTCTTGTTCTTCTTCTTCTTCTTCTTCTTCTTATCCACCCCCCTCACCTGACTCCTATCCACCCCCTCCAGCACATCATCACCATACTCCCCGCGCCCCGCCCCGCGCGCTGCGTACGCAGGCTGCGGCGCCTCGGGCGCGCAGCGCGAGTACATGTATTCGACGGCGTGGGGCAAGAATGCGGGGCCGTGGTAGTTGCCGAGGACGTGTGGGTAGACGTAGAGAGGGTGGTGGTGGGGGGGATGGAGTGGGTGTTTTGCGGTGTTGGTGTGAGGGTCGTAGGTGTGCGTGTAGGTGGGGTTGGTTGGTGTGTTGTGTGTGTCGTTGGCGATGGTGTGGTTGGTGTAGGAGGGATAGAAGGGTTGTGCTGTTGGGTTGAGGGGGCAGGTCATTTTGAGGAGATGGGTGGGTGTGTTGATTGGGTAATTTGGTGGTTGGGATTGGAGGGTTGAGAGGATGGTTGAGGGGACTAGTGGTGGGAGATGGAGAGGAGGGGAGAGGTCTGGGGCGGGTTGAGTTCTTAAGCGGTTTGGGTGATGGCTTGTTGTGCGGCGGGTTCCCGTTGTTATTTGCTCGTGTCACGAGGCGCGAGGGTGCTGTGAATCCGCGGCAAGGACCCTGGGAAAAGTCGACTGTGCAGAGATTTCAAAGCTCATGTCGTGAAGATGTATGTTCCAGTCTCCAGTGTTTGGTTGAACATGTGAGGGTGAAGAGCTCTGGACTCAGCATCGTGAACTATCGTATGCTCCCATCCAAGATCTCATCGGCACTGTAGGTCCCTCTGTTTCTGACACCTCGCAAGTCCACTTTCTCGTCTTCCTTGGTCCCGGCATTCACAACCTCATGCTTCGCGTCCTTCTCCACTACCTCATCTCTCATACCTATTATGACGCTCCCAATCACTAACATGGCGGCACCGAGCCACCACAAACCCGGCAACTTTTCGCTGAATACCAATGCTCCCAGGATGGCGGTCACGACAAAATTCGCAGACGTGTTGATGATGCTGACGCGTACGGTGGAGGAAGCTAGCGTCAAGGCGCGTGTGAAAAGCCCCCACATAATGCCATTAAAGACGAGATTCAGTGCGAAGAAGAACTGTGGCGGGAGTTAGAGGACACGGACACGCTAGGTGTGTTGCCGATGGGGAACGAGAGACAGTCATACTCCACGAATCGCATAATCGACGGCTTTACTCGAGGGTCCAAGTCCCAATGTGGCGGCTAGGTAGCTGGACCACGATGTTGTGAGCTCGGTGGTTGTGCTGCATGGGTTGTTAGTGTGGCAATGGAGTTGGGACACATGGGTATCGGTACAGCTTCGCGAACACGCCGTTGCATGCGGCACATGCTCCGCTTGCAATGGCAAGCACCAGCCATGATGAGCTGGCGTCGGAAAAAGTCATTGCTGTCTCGTTGGAGTTTGCCAGGGTGGTTGTGTAGTTGTTGGGCAGCGTGATGATCTGAACGACGATGGGCTGCGGCTACCGGTAAGGCCGCGTGCCCGTGTCTGGGGACATGGAAAGACACAGGCTGATCCCGAGATGGTCACGTCACGTGCGCAATCGGTCATGTTTGCTTTCATCATTCTCTATGTTGTAATACAAGTTCGTGGTAGTCGTGCAGCGCGACATTGAGCCGTCAAACCGTAGCAAAACTCCGTGCCCATGCTCGAGGAATCCACGACTGCTTTGGTCGTCCATAACGCCGTGTGATCATGTCAAATACCCATAGCCCTCCATTTCGCGGGGCTCGTCCAGATCTACCACACCCCCGGCTCTACGCTTCCCCGGGGCGCTTCGTGTTGCAGCTGACAATCTTGACGCGGTCGGCGTGGACCTGGTTCGAGTTGTCGAGCTTGAAGTTGATGTCCTTGATAATGAAGGTCCAGACGTCGTCGCAGAAGCGGTACGTGTCGAGGTGCCCCTTGAACGTCAGGCGGGTCTTGACCTTCTCGGCCAGCCCGTCGGCCACGGCCTTGTCGAAGTTGATGAGGATCTTCATGGCCAGCTGGGGCTCGATTCGGCGCTCGGTGATCAGGTGGTCGAGCGTGTCTGTGAGGGCACCGCCCAGACTGTGCTTTGTCAGCCACTGCCTCCGCGACCGCCCCCCGTCGGCGCATGCAGTACCTGCTTCGGCGGTACAGCTCGTAGTACTTGGTCTGGTCGGCCATGTTGGCGAGCGGTTTGCGGCGACGTTGGTGGTGAAGCCGCGGGGGGCACGGGGGCTATGGTGCCTGGCCAAGCGCCCGCCGACGTTGGCCCGACGCAGCCAGAGAGCTCCCGCCCGCCGCCCTCTCCTCTCCGTCCGTCTCCGCGCCCACCACCCAGCGCTCCACCATGTCTCTCACCTACGGCACCGGCGGTGCGACCGCAGCTCTCGGCGTGGTTGCGCTGTGTATGTCCAGTCGCCAGCGCCGCACAGGCAGTCGCTAATGACGGACAGACATGCTCTTCCAGAACGAGGGCGAAGCGTTCAACGTACGCGCCACACGTGCTCTGCCTGCCACGCGCAGCTCTAACACCCCGCCAGGTCGGACAATTCCTCGAAACCGTGTCGCCGTACACGTTTGCGAGTCTGGGCATCGGCCTGTGCATCGGCCTGTCCGTCGTCGGCTCGGCATGGTATGGCATCGCGCCCGAGACAAGCACCGCGGCTCTGACACGGGAACAGGGGCATCTGGACCACCGGCGTGTCCATCGTCGGAGGAGGTGTCAAGGCGCCCCGCATACGGACCAAGAACTTGATCTCCATCATCTTCTGCGAAGTCGTCGCCATCTACGGCGTCATCATGGCCATCATCTTCTCCTCCAAGCTCAACCAGATCGACACCATTGAGCAAATCTACTCGCCCTCGAACATTTTCACCGGCTACGCCTTGTTCTGGGCTGGGCTGACCGTGGGCATGTGCAACCTGATCTGCGGTGTCTGCGTCGGCATCAACGGAAGCAGCGCGGCCCTGGCAGACGCCGCGGACCCATCCTTGTGAGCCGCAACGTCGTCTGTCTACCGCCATGACGTGCTAACAGCTATAGATTCGTCAAGATCCTCACCATTGAGATCTTCGCTGCTATTCTTGGCCTGTTTGGCCTCATCATCGGTTTGCTTATGCAAAGTAACGCAAAGGATTTCGAGTGAGGCGCTGTGGTTTTTGCGCAGCCAAACGCCGAGAAGCGTGTCGCGAGGTCGCTGCTTCAAGGCCTCAGTCGTGCGTGGAAGCAAAATCACCAGGAGGCTATCAATGGGAGGGCGGCGTTGAGATTGTACCATGTACATAAGAGTCACCGCTTGTACAATGCGTGTATCATGAGCGAGCATAGGCGTGTCATACCAATTTTGGGTTAGATATCTAGCAATTCACTGGCCTTGGAAGCTGCATACTGCTGAGCACGTCGAACTGCTGGTCCGTGCGTCCACGTACATTTCCAGCTTGCATAGCTCCAGAGCTTCCCTCATTACATGTCATTATTTCGGATCAATTCTACCACAATGAGCCAACGTGGCAGCAAGTTGAAGGCTGCGATTCTCATCGTCTCTGATACTGCTTCGAATAATGCATCCACTGATGAATGCATTCCGATCCTTACTGACGTCTTCGGTACTGTGGGCGACAACCAATGGGAAGTGACCGAAACCGGCATCGTACCGGATCATGTCCTTGCAATCCAAAAGTCTGTCCGCCGCTGGACAGACTCTCATGAGCCCGTCAACTTGATCGTGACTTGTGGGGGCACAGGATTCGCGACCAAAGATGTGACGCCTGAGGTGCGTGCTTGACGACAAAGCGTGCGAAGACGACTAACTAACATGAGGAAGGCGATCACCTTGCTCCTCGACAGACATGCTCCAGGGCTTGTGTGAGTGTTAGATATACCTGAATTATCAGAGAACTGACCTGCATAGCCATGGCATGCTCACAAGTTCATTCGCGGTAACACCTTGTTAGTCTATCGCCATTTTCTCAAACTAATTCCCTGACGCTGTGCAGTTGCACTCATGGCAAGGCCTGTGGCTGGCGTTCGCAAGCATACACTCATCATAACATTGCCTGGCTCGCCAAAGGGTGCGAGGGAGAATCTTGAAGCTGTTCTCAAGTTACTTCCCCATGCTTGCATCCAAGCAGCTGGCGCTGATACCAGATTGTTGCACATTGGTGGTGTGGAGAGGCTTGAGAAAGAAGCAGGTGTGTCGCCAGGAGTTGCTGCAACAGGTATTCGAGCATTTCTGGTATGTCTACGAACTATGTGCTGATTTGCGAAGGAGCGGCAACAGGGCATGTACACTCTCACGGCCATGGGGGTCATGCGGGACCGCGAGCTCATACAAAGCCAGAGGAGCGGCCTCGATCTAATGATCCTACCGCAGGACCCACACGCAGGTATCGATCATCTCCATACCCGATGCTTGCAGTTGACGACGCTCTCAAGCTTATCGCTGAGCAGACGCCGACTCCTACTACGCAGGAGGTGCCGGTAGATATGAAGCTTGGAGGTTCTGTTCTGGCTGAAGACGTCAAAGCCGCCGAGTCTGTTCCTGCTTTTCGTGCCAGCACCGTGGATGGATATGCCGTTAAGATACCGTCTACTGGTAGTTTCGAGAAGGGTGTCTATCCAGTGACCATCATCTCGCATGCTCATGCAGGAGTGGTAAAAGAGCTCAAAGACGGTGAAATTGCTCGTATCACAACCGGCGCACCTCTCCCCCCGGGTGCTGATGCTGTTGTGATGGTGGAAGACACGGTATTGAAAAGCCAGACCGACGATGGGCAGGAAGAGAAGGAGATTGAAATCCTCACGGACGAGATAAAGTCAGGCGAGAACGTACGCGAAGTGGGGAGCGATGTCAAGGAAGGCGACACTATCTTGAGAAAGGGAGAAGGCCTTACTGTCCTAGGGAGTGAGTTTGGTTTGCTGGCATCAGTGGGCGCAAAAAGAGTCTCGATTTACAGGAAGCCGATCGTTGGCGTACTCAGTACGGGCGACGAGATCATCGAACACGGCAGAGATGGTCCGTTGCAGCTGGGTGAAGTCAGAGACACAAATCGTCCAACGCTCCTCACAGCAGTGAGAAGCCATAGATTCGAGGCCATCGATCTCGGTATTGCTTCAGACAAGTATGCTACCCATCCTGACATGCAGAGCGATATACTAATAGCAGAAAGGCCCGGCAGCCTGGAGCAAACACTTCGCGACGCGCTGCGCAAGTGCGACATGATCATAACATCTGGCGGCGTCTCCATGGGCGAGCTCGATCTCCTGAAGCCCACCATTGAGCGCTCCCTCGGTGGTACAATCCATTTTGGCCGCGTCAACATGAAACCCGGCAAGCCCACAACATTCGCCACTGTCCCTGTCAAAGACGATAAAGGGCACCGCGTCGACAAGGCCATTTTTAGCTTGCCCGGCAATCCTGCATCTGCCGTGGTCTGCTTCCACCTCTTTGTGCTGCCGTCGCTGCATCAGCAGGCCGGCATTAAACCACGAGGGTTGCCGAAAGTCAAAGCTGTGCTGGACGAAGATATTCGGATGGACAAGGGACGACCCGAGTATCACCGTGCGCTCGTCGTAGCCAAAGACGATGGCCTCTTGTACGCAACCTCGACGGGAGGGCAGAGGAGCTCGCGCATTGGCAGCTTCAAAGGCGCGAATGCGCTGCTGTGTATGCCGCAGGGCGAAGGCAGCCTGAAGACAGGCGCAAAAGTCGACGCGCTGCTCATGGGCAAATTGGGCGGGATTTGATATCTGAGCCATGATCGTCGTGCGAAAGCACAAACAACCAACAATAACTCCAAGAAATATGGAAACCTCCCGCCCCCCGCGCCCCCCAAACTCGAGACACACTTGACACTTTCTATACCCAGGCTCCCCCAGTTCCAACGTCGCCCTCAGCACATGCATGTTCCCAGCATCTCCACCTGTCCCTCCGCCCGCACCTTTTCCTTCGCAAACCCGCCGCTGCCAACCAACGTCGTGCAACAATCCTACCTACCAATGCCCAACAAAGCGCGCTGCAAATACCCACGTTGCACAAGCAGCCCCTCATCTCCACATCCTCATGCAAGGTCCGCGTTATGCCGCGTGGCTGTATATAACCGTGCAACTCCCCTTTGTCAATCATTCGTGCTGTAATGCATGTACTCCGTACAACACGTTTATTTCCGGATACTGCATGCACTCGCGGTTGTTGTTGTTGTTGTTGGAGCAGGCTAGGCTAGCGCTTTCAGCTTCGTTTTCACCTTGTGTGTGTGTATTGTTTCTACAGCTGCCGCTTCTGGGAGGACTGCGTACTTGCGTCTGTGTTGTCATGTTCGGCGAGATGGCACGGTAAAGTTTCGCCGGGTTGTGCGGTAGCGGTAGCGAAAGGAGAATATTACCGTAGTGCCGGGTAGTTGGGGGTGTGGGGAAGGGGATCCTTGTACAGGGCTTTCTTCTTGTCATTGCTATTATTGTTGCTTTCGGCAGTGCGGAATTGTGTTTAACTGGGTAGGATGGATAGATTCCGAGACGCGTGCGGATTGGTTGTGCGGTTCATGATGGGCGTTGTGTTTCGGCTGCGTTACAGAACTCATGAGAGGGGGGTGGGTGAACTTGATCAATGTCGAGAAACGTCGACTTCATCTCCATGCCAGAATGAAGTCGATTGAGATAGTAGCGAGTTTACTATGCGGGACGGGCGTGAATGCATCGATCCAGCAATGCGCCCATCCACAGCAACACATTCTATCGCGCCAACCGCCGCAATGCCACCACGATAGCTCCGAAAACAATTTGCCCACCATCATCAGCAAGCCTCACAGCCACCCAACATGGTCCCACGAACCCTTCTGCCTCTCCCAAAGCGGGAAACGATACTGCGTCCACACGACCGCACACTTCCGCACGCCCCACACTGGTCTGAGCATCATCTCCACGCCACCCGCCGCAGAAGCCGTATCCGGCGCCTTTGCATTCACCGCCGCAGCCCGACAAGTGCCCGATGAGTACTCCAGCGTAGTCTCGATCCCAGGAAAAGGCTTCGGCCTCGTTGCTACCCAACACATACCGCGCGCCACCACCATCTTGCTCGATGCGCCGCGCATCATTGCGTCGGCAGAATTCCCGTCACACTTGGCCCGCAGACAGGGCAGTCAGCTGTTCGACCGCGCGTTGGCGCAGTTACCACGTGCAGACCGCGAGCTTGTGTTGGGCCTGGATAAGAGCCTTGGAGGATCGGATATGGAGGATATCATGAAGACCAATGCGTTTGCGTGTCAGTTCCATGATGGTGGAGAGGACGAGGCGTACATGTGTTTGTTTCCGAATGTGGCGCGGATTAACCATGCGTGTCGACCAAATGCGCATGCAAGGTTTGTGCCTAAGACGCTGTTGATGGAGATCAAGGCGCTGAGGGATATAAGCCCAGGCGAGGAGATTGGAATTAGTTATGGGCGCGTGGACTTGCAGCAGAAGGAGAGGAAGAAGTTGTATAACCAGGGTTGGAACTTTGATTGTACGTGCGATATGTGCACGGCTTCACAATATGACATTGCGGGGAGCGATCAGAGACGAGCGAGATTCGCGCAGTTGAGGAGGAAGTTGGAGAACTTGACGCCTGCTACGTATGATGTACAGCAGATTGTGGCGTGGGAAAAAGAGATCATGGAGGTCAGTGCCAAAGAGGGGCTGGACGTGCTGCTTGCTGCAGACTACGAGAGACTCGCATACGTGTACGCAGGGCATGGTATGCCGAAGGATGCGATGATTTGGGCTCGGAAGGCCAGGGAAATTCTGCTGGAGTGGACGATTGTCGACGGTGGTCCGGACAATCAGGCCCGGAGGATTGAGAATTTGATAGCAGAGCTAAAGGGTTGAACACAGGGCTGATAAGTCGGACCAAAGGCCTTCATAGTTCTTAGTTCGTCAACGGGTGTCTCGAACCGTCGCAAGAGTCATGAACATCAATCAGGTTCGGGTCGAACAGAGTGAAGACTTTCAACCTTGAAAGCGGGCCGGACGACCTGCAGGTGTCAGTGCAACTTTAATCGAACGTTACTGCCGCAGAAGCACATGTCGACCCAAAGGTCGACAGTGAAAATATTGGCCGAAAGCAAATTGTCGGACCCTTGGCTTTGTCGAGTATTGGGAACGGTCTGTTCAATAAGCCGTTGACAATTGAGGAAACTCCTCACGTCATCGTCGGGGCAGCAAGGGAGATCGTGTCAGATGCGTTCGGCACACGAGTCTCTTTGGAGCTGTGTGGTGGAGCAGTGATATTGCATGTAGCAAGCTGCAGGTATCCCCGTGCGCGGGCCGCATGACAGAGACGTGAAGCGTCGTTTGAATCAACGCTTCAAATGATGGATACTCCCAGGAGAGTTGTCGAGGTTTGCGATACTTCTAATCGAGGTGACATGAAGACGAGACGGAGCGTTCGCGAGGAAAAATCATCCGTAAAGAACGCCTTCAGTCCAGAATGGATGGAGACGATAAGACTTGTCTTTCTCGCTGGCAGGTCCTCCGCGTTGACCAGTCAGTTGCTGGAAAGGGTCTTCGGGAGGTCGAGAAGCCAGGTAGAAGAGGCTCAAAGCACGTGCCGCACGCTAAACTTTGCGACCAATGACTCCCTTTGCTTCTACTTAGTCTTTCAAACCTCAAACTCTCCTTTGCCCTTGGCGCCTCCACCACTAGGTCCATCGTGGTACAGCATTTCGTTTTGCCAGACGCTGACCCTCCGCTTTGCTGGCTTCCTCCTGCGGCAGATAGCCTCACACAGCCCGGTTAAGCAAATCTTACCAATAACAAAGACATCATTAAGCGCTGGCACCCTTGTTGAAGCGCGCAGTTCCCATCAAGTCCTTTGACAACCTCTTCGTCAAGGCGACGCTCGAATTGCGGCGCCTCCAGTCCAGTGCTGTACCACCAGCAGTGCAAGTTCAGGCTGCACGTCCGAGTCAAATCTGCGACTAGTTTGCGTCACCAGGATCTGCCAGTGATTTGCGTACGGGGATGTGCGCACATGCGACCCCGGTTTGATGACCATGTTTCATCTGAAGACGAGCAAGCCCTGTCGAGACCTGGCTGCCGAGGGCGGTGGTTGTACAGGGCTACTCGACGCATAACAAATGTAAATAGCGGTGCCAGTGGTGAGCTTATGTGGTGTTGATAACCGGACTGCATCGCCCTGGATTCTGGCTGCTCAGTGTATATCGTCCAGCTGTCACTCTCCTGTTTCGCGCTTGTTGCTAGTCGTTCTGTACTCGAGTCACTCCTTTGCCCGTCTAATGGTCCTGTCTAATATGCATTCTCTTGTCACGTTCCTTTCTCTCTTTGCGGCCTTGGTCGCTGTCGCTGTCGGCCAGCAGTGCTACCGTCTTGATGGATCCCAACTCGACAACACATTTGCACCTTGCAATCCAAGTGCAAATCGAAGCGGCTGTTGCGCCACCAACAAAACTACGGGTGCCGATCTCTGTCTAGATAGCGGACTCTGCCTGTCGACAAGCGGGGAGTATACGGGCATGATATGGCAGAATGGATGTACAGATCCTACCGGAAGGGGCGTGGGGTGTCCGAAGATATGTCCAAGTAGTACGTTAGAATCGTTGCTTGACATGTTCACCAACTAACCAGTCGCAGCGGACAGCGATCTGAACTCAGTAAAGGCATGGAACGTTCAGCAGTGTGATTATGGAGTCTACTGCTGTCGAGCGGTGAATGATCGAGGAAGCTGTTGCAACAACAATTCTGCACCAACAGCCACAATGTCTTCCATCGGTGCGCTCCAACTACCCACTCCAATCACGAACCCTACCTCAACTCAAGTCGTCGCCACCTCCGTATCTGCTGGCAGACCATTCGACGCCACCGCCGCTCCTATCGCGAACGACTGCAAGAAGGAGAAGCATCAGACCGCAGTCGTCGGAGGCACCATCGGAGGACTATTCGGTGCAGTCATCGTCGGTCTAGTAGGCGCAATGTGGTGGATGTACAAGCGGGAGAAACGCCAGCGCAAGCTCAAGGAGCACTACGAAGAGCAGTTCTCGCAAACGGCGGCATACCGAAGGGCCGTCGCATCGACTGTTTCGCTCATGGGCAGCGAGATGGAAGACATGAAGAATACGTCGAGCGAGGCGTAGCGTATAGCCACGTTCTATTTGTCACGAGTCTTTTTTGTTGCATTCACGGTTCACGATTGGGTCGGTTTAGGGGCTGCGTTTGGGGGCTTAGCGATACATTTCAGTTTCTGGTCGAGGATTACTTCTTTTGTTGAGCGAATACCCTTTACCTGCGACATGATTCGAAGCCTTTGGCAACACGCTACTTCTTTTTATTTGCTCTATCATGAGCTCACTCACAATCTTTACATCGCCGGCGGAGATATGTGACGTGTATGTACTGTTCTACCTCATCCATATTGTCGTGAAGTAAGTAAACGCACCTCAGGATCCGTCTTACATACCAGCCACTCGAACAGTGCGACAAAACCCATCGACTTACCACGACTCGAGCACAAACACAGCTTCGCAAACACGCAACACCTCCGAGCGCCACCTTGATGCCGCGAGCACGACAACCGCAAAATTCCATGAAAGTATCATAGTCCCTCACACCAAACAGCTCTTCTTGCCAACCATCCAATCTTCCATTTCCCCTCCCAAAACAGCCCTCACACGTTCAAATCACCACGACCATCATTCTCGTCGCGGCATTATACCCCGCACGCCCATTCTCCAACACAAGAAGAAAAAAACACTCATCCCACGCCAACCACCCAACAACCCACACAACCCCATCAGCGAACCCACCTCCTCACCAGCAAGCACAACCTCACACAAGAATCTACCCCTCACTCGCGCCGACAAACGAACGAAAAAAAAAAAAGTCACGCATTCCCAAAATCTGTCTCCGTACTTACATATCCTAATCCCTATCTCCCCCCTCCCTCCCCCCCGCGAGTCCACAACTAACTCACCCCACCCCAACCATGTACGAAAAACCACAGCAACGAGCCCGTCGACCAACATGTCCAGCCAAATTGTTTTCGCCCGCTTTCCCGAGCGGGTTTTTTCCTTCGACATGGATGTTTGGCGTGCAGTGCATGTATGAACGTGGCGCAGTGGCGTGATGCAAACCAAAAAAAAAAACACGATTTGAGCAAAAGAACGACAGTCGGAGTTTGAAAGTTTGGGGGGGGGGGAAGGGGGGGGCGGGAGGGGGGACGGGGGAAAAAAGACAGTGTAAATGGCAGTCAGTGTAGTGAGATTGCATGCGGATGTCGTAATTGTACCATTATGGGTGAAGGCTTGATTGTCAATACCTGGTGGAAACACGGCATGGGCAATTGATCACCATAAAATAGGGCCGATAGATTTCCGGTGGATGTTATTAGCAGTACAAGGAGCATATCTGATCGCTCTATATCCCGTTCCCCCATTCATCGCATCTCCCTATCATCCATCATCGATCTGCGTCTTCGCAAGCAGTGAGACACGGAGAACTTGGAAACAATGTCAAACACGGAGTCACAAAACAGGTCCGAGAGTGAAGTAAAAGGTGAGAGTGCCGCTTCCTCCTCACTTGAAAAAGTGCAGACAATGTGATCCACCAGATCGTTGTGGTACAGAGTCGCAGGGTGTGCTGGGAATGAAGAGAAAAAGTGGAAAAATTGAGCATGCTATATAGCCTCCACGAAATCGAGCCTAAGCGCCGTGTAGGGATCTCTGTTGACAAAGTCTTGTTTCTGCAGAGGCTAACAATGTGTCGAGTGTAGTGTCTTCCAGTCGTCGGTTAATACTGGTACTTCAATCCAATTGTTTCATGCCGAATGGGCAACAAAACTAGTGAACTGGAGCAGCTGCACGCCTTGCCCAGGTAGTTGCTTGATGGGCTGGGGTAGTACCGGGGGTTGAGCGGTTGTTGTTGGACCAGGCGTTTGTAGGAGTTGGACGTGATGAGCTACTCGGGCGATCGGTTTGGCCTTGCTGCGACGGCTTTCGTGGGCGATCTTTCGAGCCACTAGGATTAGCACCACTCGGCACAGTGCTGTTGCGCTTCTGTTTGTTGTGCTGATTGCTCATTTTCGGGCCGCGGCGACGAGGCATCGATTTAGTGATGCCGTCACGCATATTCGTGATACGGATAACGACCTCAATCCTTTGGGCGGATCGCTCATGGTCAAAGGCTTCGAGCCGGCGCTGTGTAAAAGGGTTCTCGATCTTCTTGAAGCGCACGAGTACAGGGTCATCTATAAGCGGTGCTTTGGCTACTGGCTCATTCGCTGCTCGGTGCGAGACCTTGGACAGCTTTACCGTGGGCAATGAGCCGAATTCTCTATCCTCAAAGAGAACTTCGGTACCCTTCCGGGTGAGTGCATCCCTTCCACGATCGTTTGCGAAGTTGCGCTTAGCAGGAGCATTGGGCAAGGAGACAGTAGCTGATCCAGCGTTACCACGCACATCGAGCGCCGCCTTGGAAGAAGCGGCGACAGGCAACGATCTTGGCTTCGAAGGAGTGGTTGGTACTGCTGCCATTGTGGTCCGGTTGCTCGCGGCTTGTGCAGCCTGTGCAGGTGAGGTACCTGGCTTTTCCAGAAGCTTGTTGAAGCGAGCCTGCCATTCCGGGTTCATAGCCAACGGACGGGCACCTAGACCATGGTTGCCACGTGGTGGCATACTTACAAGGGCTTCAGCTGGCGCAGCTTCTCCAACAGCAGCCGGGGGTAGTCGCACGACAGGCGATGGCTTAGGTAGCTTCACCATTGGCTGGCCGTTGCTTCCAGTGAAAGCAGGATGCGTCTCGGTCTCTGGTGGCGGGGGTGGAGAATCTGCCTTGCTAGTCGCGGTCATTGTTGGCTGTGAGATCTCAATTGATCGAGGGAAGAACCGCGAGGCGCGGGGTCCGGTGGCTTGCTGCAACGGAGGGCCTTGCGCCATTGTCTGCTGCGGTGATGGACCATCGTGGCCCAATTTGACGGCTTCATCCTTCTTAGCACTGCTGCCGCCAATCTTATCATGCATGGTGGTCTGCGCCTGGCCGAGCTGGTCTTTGTATGTCTCCTGCATCTCTGGTCGGAATACCTCACCGCCAAGGCGTTCCAGGTCTTGTCGAGTCTTCAGAACCAGATTACGGTCATCTTGGGCGATATGGGCCGCGAAATTACCCCAGCCTTTACCTGGAGGTGGCGCAATGGGACCAGGCCGAGCAGCGGCGCCTGCCTGTGCTGGCAACGGCCCTGCTTGGGCATGCATAGGTTGTGGTACGGGAGCACTGTTCGCGGGGTGGGAGTGAGGCAACTTGGGTGCAATATTCAGGCTTGCAGAGGCTGCTGCAGTTGATGGTGGTTGTACCGGCAGCTGTTGCTGAGAAGAAGAGCGAGGGTGACTGCGGTCGTACGCGGAACCAAAAGTTCCATTACCAAGCGCTCGGTCCTTTGTTGGCGGCGGTCCCCAGACTTGCGATGTCCACCCACGAGCTGGCTGTGCGGTGGCAGGCTGCCAATTACTTGGCGTGGCCTGTGACCTAGGTCCCGATGGTGCAACGCCTTCTGATTGGTTGCCTGTACACTTTGATTGCTCACCCGTCTGCCTTGCTTTCTCGGAGTCGCGGGTGAGGTTGTCGAACGGCTGTGCGGGTTGTTGGCCATGTGAAGGTACATGTCTTGCCTGGTTCTCAGTCTGTGCTTTCGTATGTGAGGGACTGTGCGCAGGCTCCATTGGTGCCACAGGCGGCGACGCTTTCTTGACTGGTTGGGCATGGTGGACCTTCATCATGCCGTACTGAGCAATCTCCCCATCGACTGTGGGCACCGGTGGCTTGGGCGGCGAGTGAACATTGGCAGGTGTAGCCTTGTCTTTCCTGGGTGATCGCTCCCGAACTTGCGAGGGTGGTTGCTCCTTGACCTTTGGAGGACCCATGGCAGCCAGCCGCTTAGCAAGACGCTCCTTCCTCTCAGCTTCTTCCTTTTCCTCCGCTTCTCGCTCCTGCTGTTTCTTGAGGCGAGCGCGCTCAATCTTATCGGCCATGAGGCGCTTCTGCACTTCGACAGGGTCTTCGGCAGGTGGTGCAGCGACTGGAGTAGGTAGATCTTGAGCGCCGGAAGAGGCCGCGGAGCCGAATGGTGAAGCTGGGTGTGCATTGGCAACATTGGGAGAAATTGTTTGTGCAGCAGACGGGTGCCGGGATGGTGCAGACTCCACGGGATCCGCGCCATTGACAGAGTGCGATCCTCGGCGATCGATACTTACAGGTCCAGTGGGCATGTCCGGTGGGCGCCTGTCCAAGGACATCCGCCGGCCGTTGCCTCCGCTGACATTGGAAGAGTTCCGTCTCCTGCCCCATGTTTGTCCGTCGCCGCTTGCCCTTGATGTCTGGAATGCGGCAGAAGGCTCTGCTGGGCCGCCGTCTTGGGAACGTCTTTGCAGAACAGATGGCTGCTGTCGGAAGTTTTGCTCACGTACTGAGCCTCGTCGCATGTCGTTGTTAACGGGCTCATAGCGGCCGCTCTGCGAGTTGAACAATTCAGGTCGTGTACCACGGTCATCACGCCAAGCACGGTTGAAGTCGTCTGGCGCTATTTCTTTCGCTGGGAGTGAAGACATGGGTTCGTAGCTATACGAATCTCGCTGCGAGTATCGCTGTTGAGGCTGCTGCTGTGCTGGGGGGTTGATCGGAATGGGAGGTAATTTTTCCACTGGTGGTAGTACTGCCCATGGAGACCTTTTCCCCGAGTCTGATGGCTTGGTCACCAGAGTTGGCTTTTCCGGTTGTCCTTTCAGTACAAGGCTCGACTTTCCAGTCGCAGGCTGTACGTGCGCGCCTGGCTTCAAGATGGTCTTTGCACCCCCAGTAACGCTGGGCTTGGGAGCGTTAGTAGCTACCACTGGCACAGGCCTTGCGGTTTCCTGGGGCGCCTCCAGTGCCTTTGCAGCGATTCTTGGCTCTTCGGCCGTGGGTATCTCATTCTCTGCCACTGCGCCCGAAGATTTTGTCCCGTCCATCCATTGCACCGTGTCTGGCGCCCAATCGTCCTCATCATCGTCGATGTCAGCCCACTTGGCCTCCTTGCCGGCTTCGTCTGCTTGTAAGCGTGTCGCGAGGTGGATGCCGTATTGCTGTTTGAGCTCCTCGTCGGTGAACTGCTTCGGTGGAGGCACCGGCACGGGCTGATTCTTATTCCAAACTTTGCTCGCATCTGGGCCAGAGCCTGCGCCGTTGACCTTGCCAAGCGTGCGGGGAGTATTGCCGGCTCCGGATTTGGCTACGAGGCGAGGTTTCGCGGTAAGCACTGCCGCTGGAGTGGCCGGGGCCGCCGGCGCTGCCTTGTCACCCGGTCGTGCTGTTGGGGTGGAGACGGCAGATTTCAGGAAGTTCTTCGTGAACGAGACAGACTTGAAGGTAGAGGGCTTCTTCATCGAGTTCGCCCGCACGTGGTTCGCTTCTCGCTTGGACTGGTCCACGCTGCCAGGGCGGCTAATGTCTGTGTCTGAGCCACCGCTGGCGTCCGCTATAGCGTGCTCGCCCGAATCGCCATTGAGGCACGGTTTCTCGGCGTCGTAGCGTGGTGTTCCGGCTTGCTTCTGTCCGTCGGGAGTCTGCGCCTGTTAGTGCCGAGCTGCACGTGTCCGCCCCGTGACTACATACCGCTGCCGCGTGCGTCGCCGTTGACGTGTGTTTCGAAGTCGTCGCGTGGGTAGTTGCAGGGTCCGAGGGCAGCTCGCCGTTGACGGCGGGGTTGCTGGTAGTTGACGCAGTATCGTCGATGGGCGCGGGATGACCCATCGACTGTGCTTCCTTTACCACATCTTTGGTGACCTGCTCTGCCATAACAGTTTCCGGAACTGGTGTGGCGCAAGATTCGTTGTCAGACTCAGGCTCAGCGGCGGACAAGGAGACGGGGGGGGTGGGTGTCGGCCGCCGCGTGTCACGCCCGGCGCAGCGCGGCTCCACCATGCGCGCGACTGGACAGACAGGGGAGAGCGGGAAGGTGCGTGACGCACCTATTGTCAGAAGCTACAAGTCGCCACGGAGGGGGAGTGGGCGCTTCCGCAGAAACGTCGTCTGCGTGTGTTGCGGGCTGAGGTGGTGTTGGTCGCGCCGAGAGCTTTGTAGGAGCGGCAGGGGCGTGTGGGTGCTGGGCCGCGCTGATGTTCCGAACGGCGTGTGGCGCTTCGTCCGGGAGGGCAGTGGAGGGTCAGAGATGCCCTGTGGTTGAGGGGCTCGCGGGGGGTGATGGTTGTTGGCTACGGCGCATAAGGAGAGCGGAGGCAGTCACGGACTCACGGCAAGGTGGAGCGACCGCTCTTGGCGCTGCGACGGGGAAAACAGCAGGCGCCGCAATGCTTCGGCAGCGCACACGTCACACGGTCTTTCCAGCCGTTGTTTCAAGGCAGATGCACCCTGGCACCGTCTCGACTCGACTTCAGCTCAAACAGAGTGGTAGAAAGGGAATGCGCCTGCTCGGACCAATCCATCCTCTCGGCTTGCTGTTTCATTGATCGACTACAGTCTACAGTTACACGCCCACGCCATTCGTCCGCCATCGGTCACATGCAAAGAGATCGCTTAGTGGGTGTTGTTCTTGTGGTGGCCTGGCTCGTGTGAGTCACTCGGTCAGGACATGCGCACGATTCGACTTACGCAAATGGAAGTAGTAGTTCTGTGCGTAGCCAAATGCAATCAGGAAGCCGATCACGTGCACAAGTGCTGCAGCAAGTCAGTCTCCGGAGCTATACTCCAGATTCGCTGGCCAGAGGATTGCTGGACCGCTGGGCGCTACGCACGCCTTGCTGATGCATTCTTGCCCATGTACTTCTTCTGGTAGCGGCCGAGAAGGCCCTTGGACTCGGGCTCGGGAGCTGGGCCACGGGGGAGCTTCTCGTAGAAGCTCACGACTTTCTGCATGCGGACCGCATTGGGGGAGGATCCGATGACCTTGATACGTTAGCTCGAGTTTGGGCCTTTGGTGCACGGCGGGTGCTATCGTCGGGTGTGTAGCGACCAGCGTTGCATGTGGTGGAGGAGATGGAGGGTGTGGAGGGTGTGTTGCGGCCAGCGTTGCATGTGGCCGAGGAGATGGAGCGTGTGTCGGCTTGCGCATGCGAAGCTGGTGGTCCGGCGCTTGATGGATGTCCACGGCGAGTTTCTTACATTGGGTGAAGCAATCTACATAGAACCGTCAGCTGGGCGCTATTCGCGGCCATGGGTTTGGGAGCGGACCTTTGGGGGGATCAGGGTCGAGAGACCGCGCTTTTGCATGAAGCTCATCTTGACGGCTGACTGGCGCTCAATTAGCACCGGCTGCCCTCTCCGTGGGGTCTCCTTCGATCCGGCGAACGCACCTTGGCTGGCAAGATGATGGCGGGGAGATGGGGTCGTCGGTGAGGTTGTGCAAGCGGCTGCGAGTTTCTGCCGGAGCCGCCAAGACGCTTGATCCGAGCTCCATCATCGCCATGGACAGCGAGGGTTGACAGCATCCGCCGCCCTCCAACGCCACGCCCACCATGTCTGCCGTCCCCAGGTCAATTGTCCCCAGGGTACTCGCGCCAGCTCTGCGGCCCTCCGCAGCGAGGGCCCTGGCGCCCAGATGCCGCGCATACTCCACCACCAAACCCGAGACGACGGCCGAAGATGCGCCCGCCGTCCCCGTCAAGAGCGACTCGACCCAGATCCGCCAAGAAGACGCAGCTGACGGCATGAGCCACCAGCCAGACTACAACGTAGCAGTCGATTACCGGACATCGTGCGTGCCCACGCCGAGTCACCGAGTGCGAGGGTAGCTAACCAGGCCCCAGCAACTTCTCCCCGGTTCCCAAGCGGGTGATGGACGGAAGTGAGCCTGGCGAGAGTGTCGCAGCTGCCGTCCTCTCCGGCGCCCCAGTCGATCTCCAGGCGCGTACTGTCCGGTATGCCAAGCCTGTAATCGGAGCATGATGTCAGACATGGGCTAACCGTATCAGCATCTACAAGCCCACAAAGACAGCCACTCAGTCCGGTAACTGGAACGCCTCACACTGGCTGATGGACTGGGATGTGCTTCCCAAGGGCCACCGCTGGGAAAATCCGCTCATGGGATGGGCATCGTCCGCGGACTTTATGAACGGGCACCGAATTCAGTTCAAGAGCAAGGAGGATGCCATCAGGTTTGCTAACAAGCAAGGATACGAATACTTTGTGCAGGAACCCAACGTGCGGAAGGTCGTCCCCAAGGCGTATGCCAACCTCTTCACCCACAAGCCGGGCAAGTTGAAGGTCATCCTCACCAAATAAGTGGATTTGAGACTTTCGACCTGCGCATTGTATATACTGGCCATGAATACCTTTCTTCGCTTCGTCATGTCTCTTCCTTCATGCCCACAGTTGCTGCGTAGTTTGATGACACTCCTCGTGTGTTACTCGACATCTTTGCGTTCAGTTTGTTCTCAGGCGGTAGGCCCAGTGATGCTGATAAGAGGCGTTTACAGCTGCCGCATCTCGCCACCGTGTAGGTCGCATACGCTGATGAATGGTCCCGTAAATCCTGCTCTCTTTTCTTTCATACCCTCTCCATGAGCTACGACCGCCCAAAACCCGCAACTTCCACAACCAATTCACTCCGTCTACCGCAGGGGCTCGGCAAACACTGACAACTGCAGTATAACACCACAAGCTCCTCGTAACCCTCCTTTCTCACTCGCCCGCCATCTCAACGTTCACCTCCTGATATATCCTCGTCATGTCGAGGTCACCCAAGGTGAAGGAGAGTGCACTCCTTCCACGTGGGTTTCGCCTCTGTGCCTCACCAAGCCGACTTCACCTTGGGTTCTAGGTGGCTGAGGGTATATAAAACCTTTTCAGGACAACCTCACCTTCCTTATAGCATCACAAATTCAACCGCTTCAACCACTACACACCACTTCACAACCACAAACCCCACCGCATCCTCCCGTACACACCAAGACACCACTTCTCGAGCTTCGACAATGGGACGCGGCGCCTACGACACCACGGAAGCATCGAATTCGCGCTCATCAGCGGCACAGGGCGCCCTCAATGCCCACCGCGTGGCTCGGGCGCAGGCAGAAGTAATACCTTGAATACCTACGAGGCGCATCATCAGGTATTGACCACAACTCAGCATGAAGCCGACATGAAGGCATTGGCGGAGCAAGAAGACAAGCTGAAGAGGCAGAAGAAGTCCAGGGGCATCATGGTATGTTTGAATTAATTATCTGTTGTTAATGGGTATCACTAACGTGAGTATACACAGGCTGCCAAAAGGGCTGCCAAAGCGCAGGCCGATGGTGCTACCGGGAACACGTCAGCAAAGCCTTCGGGCGACAAAAACGCCTCCGTGTAGCCTTGAAGGCGACAAGATTGTGTAATACAGGCAAAACAGTGCGGCATTTTCGGCATCGTAGCCTCCAAAGTGGAGTGCTATACCGAGATCATCCCATCTCCTACCATTGTCACAGTAGCAAATCGTTCATTTCATTCATCTCTGCTCTTTGAGAAAATCTTGCACGACAGTGATGAAATCGGTGCCGACATTCGAGTTCCTCATCTCCTTCACTGTTCCTTTCGACGCCTGTTTTCCATCGTCACCCTCCGAAGACTCAAAAGTCCAGGCTTGCGTGTTTGACTCACTGCTTGAATAGCGTCCCTGGTCGCGCTGAGGAACTTGGATGCCATCTTCTCGTTGCCGGATTTGTTGGGGTGCTCGCCATCTTCTGTGTCGGCCACGGGATCGTAGCCGGAGAAGTTGTCCACGAAGCGGACAGGGGAATCAGTCGTCGAGATGCTGGGCGCGTACTCCTTGATCTTGGCGGACAGCGCGGCTATGTCCTTGGAGTTGTTGGGGCCGCTGTTTGTGTCCCAACGCTTGGGGTCCACGGGGGTTAGGTTCGACCATACGATTTGCATCTTGGGGTTCTTGGTGCGCATCTGCGCGATCAGAGTGTCGTACGCCTTGAAGATTTGGTCCTGCGGCTTGTGGCCAAGGATAATGTCGTTGTGGCCGAGGAACATGACAACAACGTCGACGACGGGCTGTTGGTTCAGCCATGTGGTGAGGTTACCCTTTGCCGCGTAGTCGGTAGCCTGGGATCCAGCATGTCCTTCATGATCGTTGTCGGATCCGGGGAATTGCGCGACACAGTCCGGGGAACCTTCTTGCGATCCAACAAAGTCGAAGTTGGTTATGCCAGCACTCCTGAGTTTGGCATCGAGGTTGTTGCGCCAGCATCGCTAGTATCAAGTCAGCTGGAGATGCTCATGTATGATCTCATCATCGGAGCACAACTTACAGTGACAATGGACGCGCCGAACGGCATGACCTTGACGGTTTGTTGCGCCATAGCCTCACTGGCTAGACTGAGTAGCCCATAGGCCGTAATGGCGCCAAACTTGACCATCACGAAAGACAGTGAAACAAATTCCGAAAAACAAGTCGCAGCAAGAGAGTAAGAAAACGAGACCAAAAGGTCGCAGCAGGATGCAAAACTTTGGGGTACGGGCTAGCTCAGGGTTGGTATCGGAATCGGTGGTGGCGCGCCTAGTACATGTACTCTCTGGCCAGAACGTGTCAGGGTACCAAAGCGCAACGAGACTGAGGCTCAGTCAGCAATATGTCGGTACAGTACAAGTCGAGCTCCAATTGAAAAAAGCTGAAGGGTGTTTCGTGTATGTAAATTGTATATCAGGTATGCTCAATACACCCTGGCAAGTTACACAAGCACGAACAAGGTGTATGTAGGACAATGGTAGATAGGTATATAAGCCAAAGCGAGGGCCCAACACTCGTGTTAAAGTTCAGAATCTTTCGGGTGTGGGCTCGCCGCTGACACCTACGCAAAGCAAAGCTCAGACACGAGGCATTTCTAGCTTCACGTTGGAGGCTTCGCTTCTCTCAGGTGGGCGCCCTTGATCATCACTCTCAGTCGCCTAGGCCCGCGATCTCAGACCAGGGTATAAGTCTTATACCGCATGTCATAACATACGACAGAAAGTGACCAGGGCCCCAGTCGCGAGAGGCTATGTTGTAATGTGGTTAGATACAAGATACAGCATCTTCTGGTGGTGTCTGGGGTACGGTAGGGCTGAAGAATGCTAGTCAACACACTTCACCAGACCTCTCTCTCCAGCCCGATCAAACACACCACACCTGAGCGCGGAGAAAACCTCACATATTCCGCAGACACGCTCGTCATCGTCCCCTCCTCTCAGTTGTCGGCGGTGCGGCGTCCACTCCACCCACACACACACACACTTTCCTGCTCAGCCAGCTTCGTCCAAAGCCACGATATGCACAAACCACCCCTGTCCGCCCACTACTGGACCAGCCCAAGATCACTGTCTAGCTCGATAGTGCGCCACATAGACCGGTCACTCAACCGCAGGTAATCATGGACAAGGGGAAGCCAATCAGCAAAGATAATCTGACGAAAAGCTTAAGCTTTGGCTGTCTCTCACGTTGTCTTGGGGCGTGGTGAGGTAGGTCACCGTAGGTGGTGTGGTTTGGGAGACGGAACGTGCTACAAAGGGTTACCCCTGGTCTGCGCGTTCTGGGGGGTTCCGGGGTGAGTGATTGGTGGGCTATACGGATACGATACTCTGGAGTCTGGACCCCTTTCCTTGGGGGCTGATGCAAGCTGTTCGGCTAGTACATAGCTTCGCTTGGGTCGTGGGCCGGGTAGTGCATGGGGGCGGAATCAGCGACGAGAAACGGTGTCAAACAGTCTAGAAACTCGTTTTGGCAGGCTTTGGATTCTTTGGCTGAGAGGTGGCCTGTTATTCCTGACCTTCAGTGTACTTTGGAGGTTGATGAAGAGCACATTTGATGCCTCGTAGGCAAATATCTACCCGACAGCCCTGCTAAATAAACATGACCCACCGTTTCGAACTCAAACCGCCTTGTCGGCGAGCCTGCTGATCTCAACCTCCACCTCCTTCATCGCGATGCCTCATCACCATCTGATCGGCCGGTATGTGCAATTGCCGCGTGTCCTGTTCACTGTCGCAGAAACGCGACGGTTCCTTCGTGCTTCGGTTAACAAGTCTCACAAGGCCAACCTACTCTGTGTGATCAGCAATCACAGGCTGGCTGAACGAGAGCCCCCATGACCCTGCCCGTCTCTTTCCAACCAATGCGCCGTTGATATTTCTACCTGCATCGTAGACGTCATCTAGAGTGTGCGCAAATCATACGTCTGTCGTGATGCGCAAGCCGCCTTTACAAAAGCCGCCATGACATATCCATCGCCTAGCCCTCACGGCCATCTTGGAAATCTACCTACAAGAATTCACAACTCAACATACTCTGTACCTCGGCTTACGCTACGCCACCACTTCCTCCCGCACCCACTCAACATCTAAGCATGCAAAGGAAAAGGGAAAAAGGGCAACAACCACCTTGCGTAAACCCTCCCGTCCTCTGCATCATGAATAAGTGCCTACACCACGGAATACATGGCAACAAAAGATTTACGTAGATGTCTGCCCTGCCCTGCCACCCTACCCTACCCATCAGCATCAAATCTAAACCCCCCCCCCTCCCTCAATTTTCAATGTTGGAGAGGCGAGAGAAGGACGGTTGGAATGTGGTGTGGAAGGTGGGTACGGAGTACTGCCTCTTGTGATGCATGTTCCGTCAACGCGAGGAGAAAAGGCCAAATACCTACTGGGAGCGACACGACATGCTCTGCTCATCACGTGGCGTTTAGGAATTGGCGAATAGAGACTTGCGCGTTGTCTTCGCTGCTCGATGAAATGATGCTGTATTGGTACGCTGGAAGTCCTCATGCATGAAATCCTGACACGATGTGCTACCTGCTGAAGAGACATATCCTTACGTACGAAGAGTACCCGGTCACATGATACCCTGATCCTTCACATCCATCACATAATCCGTCATAGTGGTGGGGCTGATGGTCCAGCTGCATCAAATTCGTAAAATTACTTCAAACGTCAGCGATTGCCTACATGGCGAAGACCCTCCGTAAGCTTGTTACAAAAGATAAGAGGGCATGACATACGATAGACTTGCGAACACCCATTACCACCTCAGCTCATTTCCCAGTCTTACTCTTTACATCCTAGTTGCATGTTCATCCACACACAGAGTCGGCGCTTGACGGAAGCCCACAAACGGAATCGGGCTCTTGTGCTACTTTCTGAGCGTCTGAAGCACTCGGCAAATGGTCACTCGATGCCAGGATGCTCATGGCAGCCGCAATTGACTTTGTCTGAGTAGAAATGTCGTGGCGATCATTGGCACCATCGCTACCTCCCAAGTTGTAGGGCGAGAACATCCTGTTCGTGGTATAGAAGGCGTCCATAGCTGCCGAGTGGTGGCTTAGAGCATCGCCGTCGCCGAACAATGACCTGTACTGGGGTGCCGGTATGACAGTCATGCCGTCAGTAGGATTGACCGCCTCTTCTGATCTGATGTTGGTGACATCGTTCTCCTTGTCCTCGTGATCGTAGTTCAAAGGCGAGAGTGCATTGGCTTCTACTGCGAGCTGGTCTTCCAGGCGCTCGGTATAGATATCAAAGGCCGGTCGCTGCCTGTTAGGCCACGAGTCCTTATCATGGCGGAAGTATCGCTCGCCAGGCTTCAGGAACCATACATCAAGTCCTTCTTTCTGACGAATACCGTATGGTGGCGGAGTAGTGACGACCGACAACGGAGAGGACATTTTAATTTGATTATCTGTGCTTCTCGTCAGTACATACTCGACTTCGGGTATCTTCAGCAGGCGAATGAAAAGGTATGCACGACTAACCTTGTTCTTCGCACGGTGTTGTCTCGTCTGTGAGCTCAACACCACCAGCGTCGTTGCACGTAGACTCTTCATCCTCCTCGTCTGAGACTTCGGAACTGATCACGATGGCAGTCGAACGATCTTTAATCTTTGCAGGGCTTGAAGGACTTTTCTCAATCGATCGAGATGTCTTCTGCCGCTTCCTCCTGTCCGATGGCGCTCCAGTGTCTCTATCGTTGTCACTTGACACTTCAAGATCCCGATCTTGGGGATGGACATTCATGTTGTACGACATCTTCGGCTTTGTCGTCCGCCGTGACGAGCGTCGGATGGGTTCGGGCGTTGTTGAGCAGTGTCGTGCACGCTTCTTGTCTTTCCTAACTGGCTTTGCTTTCTCCTCAATCTCTCGGTCGTATTCACTCTTGTCGTCGTCAGATTCAGCGTGCACTGAGAAGGACTCGCTCGCGTCACTCTCATTATCCGAGATGACTTGAATCTCGCCGTGAGCTGATCGACGTTTCGCAGCTTGTGTCGGGCGGATACTGTCATCCATAGGATGGTATTTGACATCGTAGACTAGCTTGCCCTGAGTCGCCCTACGATTGCGCAGGGAGTATGTGGAAGGAGGCATCGAAGACGTGGATGGTGTGTCAACAGCGACGTGCTCGCTTTCTTCTTCTGTGATGTCGATAATGTTCCCGAGGTCGACCGATGTAATCATTGAACCTCGTTTTCTGCCTTTCTTCGGAGGTGGGCGAGAGATCGGGGTTGGAGGCTCGTCATGAGACTCCTGGGATCATACCACTGTCAGGTTTCCCGTCACAATAGGCGGATTTGAACTC
Organism: Ampelomyces quisqualis; assembly: GCA_018398575.1. Classification (NCBI taxonomy): domain Eukaryota; kingdom Fungi; phylum Ascomycota; class Dothideomycetes; order Pleosporales; family Phaeosphaeriaceae; genus Ampelomyces; species Ampelomyces quisqualis. Next base: position 1,571,642 of record JAGTXZ010000011.1, read on the forward strand.
ACGTTAGTCGTAGATAAGACAGATGGCTGCGACAGGAACAAAAGCCTGCCTCTGCCATCTTCCAAGATCTCGACCTTGTGCCCTGATGCTGTGGTGACTGTATCTCCAGGCTTGCGTAAACTACGCAGCTCTTCTGTTGTTAGACGATGGTCCGGCGTCAATCGAGGAACTCGAGCCTGGGCAACTACAGTCGTTGGGGGTACGCTAAAATGCTCTGTGTCTGCCCCTTCAGGATCCTCAAGTGAAGATAGGAATGCCTCTACTTCATCGACTGCCGAGTCTGGTGATTTGGGGGTTTGAGTTTGAGCTGCACCGCTCGGTGGAGATCGAAGTCCATCTTCGGGTGTTGCTTCAATGGTATCCTCGAGTGAGTTAGATCCATGGCTTGCCACTGGGCGCATTAAAGCAACTTACCTCACGATGCATGACCCTCAGTCCACTGAGAGGAGTCGGCTCAGGTGGCACGTTGCCCGTCGGAACCTCTGTAGGCATTTGTACAACTTCCTTGCTCACGACTGTTTTTGCTGGTTGTTGCCATTCGCACGTTGCGCTCTCGTGGCGATGTTCTGGTGGTTCAACGCTCATCGTCAGACGATGCTCTTGCTCGACGTCTGCCATGGTGTCTGTCTGATGTGAAGCAGGAGGAGTACTCGCAACGCGCGACGAGTAAGAGAACATGCTTCGACACAGGAAGGCACGCGTTCCTTCGTTCCTTCCCTCTACGCGGGCTCACATGACATCCACGAAGCTCGCGTGCGGTCCTGAACGCGGCTCAGAAGGAAGGCGCAACACCGCAACACCAGAGACGAACTCTCACGCATATCATTAGCACCGCGTACGTAGGAGCAGTGAGACTAAGCGTAATGATCACATGTTGAATTGCAATGTGCAGGAATTTGTGAGTCCAGAGGTTGGATCGTGTTCCATTCTGATAGTTACAATGTCAATGTAGTGATGCAAAGAAATGTGAGCGTGACCTATTGCTCGCTGAGTGACGAGGAGCTATTTTGCAGCAGATATACTGTCCTGATATGATGATTATGAAATGGCGTGCCGTTCATGCAAGGCGTAACGATAAGAACCCGCTTGGTATGCCTCCCAAACACCGACAAGAGAAGACAATGATGCCGCTTAAATGCAAATAAGTAGACAAAGAATCAAGTAGGTAGGGACTACACTCGCACACCAAACCGTGCTGTGAACCGCACTGGCATTACAAATTCGTCGTTGTCGTCTTCGTCATCTTCATCAACCTCAATTTCCATCGTCTTCAATGGGGCGTAGGGCGTGTTGATGGGGATCGTTGACAACATGTTCTTTGTCAATAGGAGCTGTCGTGGCGGTTGTGATAGTTGTGGGAAGTGCTTCTTGTACGAAGGCTCTACAGAGGAAAGCGATGTGTTGGAGGTGACTTGTGAGGGGGTTTGCTGGGGCTTTGATGCTTTCGTAGCAGCAGATCTTGTCACCTCGATCTTTGCTGTCTTCATGACGTCGGTGAAGCTCTTGCGCATGCCTGCTAGCTCTGTCCGGCAATCGCCATCGCGCAGGACAGCATGTGCAGCCTTCTCGCATAGGGCTTGTGCGTGCTCCAACGTCTTGTCTGTGGTATCGAAGAGGGCGACAGGCGTCACCGCATTACCGCTGATGCCATTCCGTGCAGCTATACCTGCCGCGGCACGAGTTCTCATCGACATCATGCGGGGCCGGTAGCTAATCTTGGCCAGGATGGCGTCGTCCTCATCTTCGTCCACCTGGTCTTCGTCCTCGCTCGCACCGGCGAGGGCCGCAAGCTCATTCATCTTGGCCTCCATCTTGGCCTTGCGCAACATGTTCCGGCCTGTGCCAATTGCGCGCACCAGCAGCTCAAATGACTTTTGCATGTCTCCATCGTATTCGACGACAGCCACGGCCCGCCGGTATCTCGCTGGCGCAGAGCCGCGCCCTGACAGCACGGAGAGTGTCTTTCGCTTGCGGGTGGGCAGAGGATTCGTCTGCGGGACCTGTGATGGGGCAGCTTCCTCTGCAATGGCGCCCAATCCGGCACATTTTATCGACTCGAGCGACTCGGGGGTCGGCTTTGCGAACGGCGACACGGCGATGGGTATCTTCGCCACGCTCTCGTGCATAGCGGCGACCTTCTTCTCCAGTCCGGCGAGGTCCTCGAGCCATTGCGGTATGCTGTCGTGCAGGAACGTGAACGACTTCTCGATGTCGGACATGTCGGGTGGGGTCGAGCGGACTTAGCGGAGGTGAGGTGCGATGGCGGGAGCGGGCGGGCGGGCGGCGTGTGTGCTGCTTGAAGACGTGCGAGGCTAATGGCAGTGGGCGTAGGAGTGAGGGTCGACCAGCGAGCAGCAACGGTCGTTTTCAATGGTGCAGGACGTGGCCAAGCAGGCCGACTGCAATGGTGCGGAGGAGGCGGAGAAGGGCGAGTCGCCTCAGGTCGGCGACCAGTGCGGGTCACGGGCGGGCAGGACCAGGGTGCTCGTCTGAATACGTCGGGCGGGTGTACTACGTACGGATACACTGTACAGGCTCGCGGCGCATTGCTCGACGGCTCACCAAAGAATGAATGGGGTACCGGCCAGAGGGAACGTCCACGGTCTGGGGTTGAGACGGCCCTTCCGTGCTGCCTTGGCGCCCATGGCACTAACGCCGTCTCATTACAGCTCCATTGCTAACGCCTCACTCTCGCGTCCCCGGGTTGCACGGGGAAAACGTATTGTTTGTTGCCTGCGGGGGCCTGTGGCACCTGTTTGCCGGTGCACATGGCTGGCGATGGAACCGTGTTACAGTGCGGACGGCGGCCGTTGCGACGGCCCAGGGGATCGCCAGCCAGCACACTCGCGCCCTGGAAATGGGAGTAGGCTCTCCTTGGCTGCCTGAACTACGGAATGCAAATGCATATGCAGACGGCGCTCAATGGCTCAGATGGGAGGTCGGTCAGCAATCTGGACCAGGCCCATGATGCGGATGCGTGCGCTGATGCTAACCGACCTGCTCGAATCTCCACGTTGAAAACGATCATAAACAACGTCTGTAGCTGCAGCATCGAACATTATGCATGTGTACAAAGCTTGAATCAACACGCTGCGAAGGATTCCAGGAAGGAAAGGCCGAGCACATGACCATCACTCTCGTGCTGCACGCGTATCAAGTCAAGCCCAAGACGCCAAGTATAGCTGCCAGCGTGCCCCAATTCTTCAGGATCGTCGAATCAAGTCGGCGAGGCTATCGAGTGTCTTCAACAATCAACCACCGTCTGTACGGAGTATCCTACCAAAGGCTGCAGGAACAACATTCAACAACCTCCTACCTACCCCTCTAGCACCAAGTACGCCTCCCCTCCATCCCTGTTCCCTGCCCCCTTCATACTCAAGTAGCAATTTCTGCGCCTCCCTGCCCATCATCAAATGTACGAACAGGTTACTGCATCCGGTAAGCCCCTTCCCCCATGACGAAACACACGCACAGACCAGCCCAGCGTCCTCGCTCCCGCAAAAGCAAAGCGCAGCAACACCTACCATCTTCCCCGCCGACAACAGCAATAGCAGTAGAGAGTAGAATCCTCCCGGTCTTGCCAGCACTTTCTTGAAAGCAACATACATTCAGAAGCGGTCGACGCGTGTCCTGGCACGACATTTCATCACTGGTGTGCGAACGGTGAGAACAAGGCGTGAGCGAGAACGGGACTGGACCAAAGTCGAGGGAGGGGGTAAAAGGCGAGTGCGAAGTGAACAAGGGAACAAGTGACTGCTCATATGTGTTCGCCGACCTGAGCCATTGACTGGGGATTTTTCGGGGTTTTGTTTCGTGCTGCGTGCTAGAGTAATTTAAAGAGCATGCAAGGTATGTTGCGACGAATGGGTTGCACGGCGGCCAGGAGCGTTTTCGTGAGTGGGGTGGTTGGTAGCAACGTACGTGTGGTGCGAATGCGAATGTGAAGAAGAAACCTTCTTCCTGCGAGATATTGGGTGCGTGTTGTTATCACGTCTTGTTGTCTACGGCCACAGTTCCTCGGTCCTCCACCCGCCATTTGCCCGCGTGCTCTCGTCAAACGTGTACCTGAATCTCCGCGCCTTCGCTGGGTCGCTCAGATCAGTTTGTTCCACCGCGTCCGGAACAATGACGACGAGTCGGAAGTTTTTGCGCGCAACAGAGTCATGCAGATCGTCCGCCTTGCCGCCGAGCGTGAGGTTCTTGTCGTCGTAGGCTTCCTTGACGGATTGGCCTGGAGGCGGATTCTTGAACGAGCCTGGCAGGAAAACATTAGTATTGGCAATGTTGCACAAAAGGTAGAAACTGTAAACATGACGAACCTTTAATACCAGGCGATTGGTTCCCAAAGAATCCCGTAAGTTCCTTTACCCAACTCCACTCCCCTTCCTTGCCTTCTTCAAGCACACGCATCCGCTTGCCGACCTCGCTCTTCACCGTCCTTACACCACTGCTCTCCTCGTCACCCTCAATATCGTCCGAAATAACAAACGCCCTACCCTTGATCCGCCACTGCGTGCCCGTCTCTGTAATCCAGTAAACAGCCTCCACGGGTCCTCCACCCCCACTGCCCTGAATCTGCTCCTTACTCTCTGCATGTCCCGCGCTCGTCGCGAAAATCTGCCCTACTTTCTCCATGCGCACGTCTGTCGTAAACGTCGGGCAATCGCTCGCAAACACTCGTGGATTGCGTTCGGCATCGTTGTGTTTGTTCTCAGGGAGTTCCGCCCAGAAGCCGCGGAAAATGCAGTAGCGCACGCGCGGGACAAAGGGTGTAGGTGAGCCCTTGGGAGCAGAGCCTAGTGTGCCCAGGACGAATTCAGGGGATTTCATCTTCGAGAGGTGCTCGTTGAAGAGCTGCTTCCATGGTGCGGGTGGAAGCGCTGATGCTGAGGGCGTTGTGGTGGACATTGTGCGTAGAAAACGCGAGAGGCGGCGAGGTGCTGCGCGTGAAGCTATGGTTGCTGTATGGAGAGGTGAGATGTGCAATTGGTTATGGTGAAGTGTGTTTGGTTAGAACTTTGGGAGCTTTGTTATAATGAAATCAATCATGTCGTCATGCATCCAGAGCTTTACTCGGCAATGGCGCGGGACGACCGCGATGTTTGTCCATTATGGTCTTCACTCATGAAAAAAACCTCCCAGAGCGGCATCCTCACTATATCGCAATGAATATAAGACTTTGAGCTTCACCAGCACTGTTGAAAGCTTACGTTACGTGAGAATAGAGTTGTCGCTTGTCACGAGCCAATGCCCCTCCACATCCCGCACTTCGCTGCACCTACGACATAGGAAGCGCTAAAGGACCACAACTTCGCAAAGAAAGGTAGCGTGAAGGCCCCGAAAGACCAAAAATGCTTAGCTAGAACTCATGATCGCAGATAGGCCAAGCCACCACCAGGCACAAACAGCTTCCAGGTCGGTCACACACGGCCATGGTGCCACGGTCCACCGAAGGATCAAGATCTGTGTACGACCACCTATTTGCAGACACAAACATACCCCACGTAATACAGCCCGGCGACTTCAAAATGCCATTCAGACTATCTGGGACCTATCTTTCTTGCTCGGAATGTTGGCTAGCTAATAGCGCTCAGCAGTACTTATGTACCAGGGAGAGAAGGTATGGTGACATCTGCCCTGCTGCAAGGACACAGTTGAGGGCGGTGTGAAGCGTCGGAGGCGCTTTCTGTGCGAGATGACAAACTTTGACGTGCACGATGGGTTCAAAACAGTGTAGCGAGTTCTGTGGTGGTTGCGTTGCGTTCCGCTGTGAACTTGAACACAGACTGGGAGCACAAAACCTGCAATTGAATTCCACGACGGTGGCGAACCTGTGAGAGGGCGTATGTACGAATGTACAAAATGGCATGTCCGTCGGAGATGTCTAGAGCCGCTTTCTGAGCCGATCAAGCTTTCTTGAAGAAACTGGCAATGCTTCCTTGTCCCTTCTTTGCGACAGGCTTTCCCTTTGCGCTGCTCGACGGCTTGGAGGCAGCAGGCTTGAACTTCTTGGTTTCTGGTTCGTCTTCCGAGAAAGACTCCCAGACAGCTTCTTCTCTTGTAACTGGACGGATGAATTAGCTCGACAATGTGAGATCCCATGAATCTGCTTGCCTAGATAGCCGTCCTCATCCTTGACCTTCTTCGTTTTCATTACTCGTCTTCTGCCACGTCTTCGACCGCTCTCAACTGTGACAGTAGCCTCACTCTGAGACGGCTCGGGGGTGTCTGGGTTACTAGCGGGAGTAGTATCAGGTTGGGATTCGGCTTCGGCGGGTGCATCGGGCATGTCCTCGTCTGTAGAGCGTCAACACTTGATTAGACAGCATTGCTTCCGACCTACCATCGTCGTCCATCATCTTGCGCAACTTCTCTTGCCGCTCCTCACGGGCTTTGCGGGCTGCTTCATTCTTCACATCATCGACCACGACTTCAAACTCGTCCTCGGCATCGCCTTCGTCTTCGGACATGCCTTGCATGGGTTCTGCATGTATTAGTAACTGTGATTGAGGCATCCATATGAGCTTACCGTCTTCAGCGGGTGCAGGCGTCGACTCCTTCGACTTAGCTGCATCCTTGGCTTTTGGCTTCGCCTTTGCGAACGACCTGAAGAGATCTCCTGCCGTCTGGGTTTTCTTTGCGCCTGACTTCGAATCAGATCTCTTCGATGTACTGCCAGGTGCCGATTGCTGAGGTGTAGATTGTCCAGACGTGTTGTCTTCCGATGCGCTGCCTTTGCGGGCTGGGGCTGCTGGCTCCTTCTTCGGCTGGGTTACAACAGCGGGGTTCGCGGCAGGCTTAGCGGCAGGCTTCGATGCAGAGGCAGCTGTCGGGGGAGGGGCGTTCCTGGGTGTTCTTCGCTGCAAAGGCGTCAGTACAAATCTGCCAGAGTTGCACGTGGGATGCCATGCTTTAATGTATGGGTTCTGTATGGAGCCATAAACTTTCCACCGTTCCAAGGGATCCGCATCGGCATGCTCCGTCACAGCTTCATGGTTGCATGACGCGAGCACGCCCAGGTTCTGTGATGCTTAGCTGCCATGTGGGTCGCCGCACTGCTCCTGTGTCGTACCTCTATTGGACCGGGCTCCAGGCTGTAAATGTGTATGGAGGTGATGTCATCGAACTCTGCGCGAGTCTCTACAACACAGTCAGCGCAGACTTGCCCCATCTCCAACACGATCGTACTTTTGAGCTCCTCCTCCCTGACCAACAGTATGGTTGTCTCCTGGGCCGGCTCCTCGGCGGGCTCCTCTGGCTCGGGCATCGAGCTCATGAACGGAGAGCTGCGCATGTCGACGTCGCCTCCATCTCTGCCGTTGATTCCGTTCGTATGCTCGGGCTTTCGCTGGCGGCCAGCGAGGATGTAGGTCGCATGGATCGAGGCCGGCTTCTTCGCATTCTGCTTCTGGTGGAAGTCGAAGAGCATCCTCAAGTACGTCAGTTGAGTTCCGGGGTCGAGTTCTGGTATACTGACCGCTTCGCGGAATTGACATGGACCTGCAGAGCGCGCGACAGAAGCCTGTATGTGACCTGCCGAGTGTTAGACGGAATGTTTCCCTCGAGGGCTAAACTCACGGGCTTGTTCTCGGCGAGCACGCGCGCGGCGAGGTAGTCTTTGTAGGAGTCTTCCGCCATGGTCATGTTTGCAGCGCTCTGCTTCGGAGTTGCGTCGCTGCGACTCGAGGAAGACGCGAGGAAAGCATTACGCGGGGTCAGGTGCACGCGCTGCACCCTCTCAACATGACTCGCGCTCCACATTTACTACACCACGCTGAGGAGCCGCAACGTCCGGTTCCCTCGACACGCGATAAGCACTTCCACTCCGTCCGCACAGCAAATGAGTGCCGGCGAAGATGACGACGTCAGGCTGCAACGAGCCTCTGCCTCGCTCATCGCCGACCTGACAAGCCTTCTCCCCAATCTGCTCCGCAAACGCAAGCATGGCTTGGTGAAGGCGAGGCTCATGTACCAGGCCTGTTCTCTGGTGCGCTTGCCGTATGTACAAGCGCCATATCTACTGACATGACGTAGATCGAACCCTTCCAAGAAGACCCCCAGATTCTGGACACGCACCTAAAAACCTTTGTACCTCCCCTGGTTGCGGCCTATCTCGAAAACCTCGGCAGGATTCCTGATGATGATGCCCAAAAGAAGGGCTCTCTACCTCTGTCTCATGCTGTTTGCTTCATCTTGAACGTCTTCTGCAAAGTCAGAGGCGAGAAAGTCATCAAAGGTTTCTTCAACAACGAGCCTCGCTATCTCGTACCCATCCTCAATGAACTGGAAGATGGACAGAACTATCGAGAAAGGGCCGACGGCACTGCTCGCTTTGAACACGTCGTCCCGTGGATTGAGAGTTATATCCTCCTCTCATGGATGTCCCATCTCATGCTTGCACCATTTCCCCTGGAGTCCATCTCTGGTCTGCAGTCTTCCAAGCACATCTCAACTGCCCTTGGCCTCGAGCTCCCTGATGAAGCTCCTGGCATTACACTACGAGTCCTCAGACTCTGTACTGAACGAATGCAGTCGGCCTCAAAAGAACGCAGTGCGGCCGCCAGCGTGTTAGTGAAACTTTGTGCACGTCCAGATATGCAAAAACTTGGGATGCTCGAAACACTCGTAAAGTGGTCTGTATCGTTACTTGAGACAGCAACAGAGGGTAAAGCAGACATACATCAGTGTCTCGGCGTGCTCTTCTTCCTGTCTGGACTCGTCGCTTCTACTACCAGCAATGAGGTCGGTCGCTCTCTGGCTGCCATCTATCGTGCGTGTCGAAGCATTATAGACCAGGAGAGCCTTGCACACATCAAGTCGTCGGCAGTGGCGCGCAAGGTGATCGTAAAAATTCTCCGCAACATTGTCGTTCATTGCCTTCATCCTGCTTCGACTCTGCCAGGCCTTGATTCGACATCCGTACTGGAAGAGGTCATCGAGTTTCTGCTTGAGGCTGTGGCTGACGGCGACACACCTGTGCGTTACGGCGCCAGCAAAGCGCTCAGCATAATCACGTTGAAATTGAACTCGGAAATGGCCGGAGAAGTGGTAGAAGCTATTCTTGGTTCGCTCAACGAAAACGTCTACTGGCAGGGATCGAGGCGTAACCTTAGTGGCGTCAACGCACTTCGATGGCATGGCTTGACTTTGACTCTAGCGCAACTTCTGTACCGTAAGGCTATCTCGACATCTAGGTTGCCTGACGTGTTGAATGCGCTCTTGCTTTCCTTGAGCTTCGAGCAGCGATCACCTACCGGCGGGTCCCTCGGTACCAACGTACGCGATTCTGCTTGCTTTGGCATCTGGGCACTCTCTCGGCGCTATGCAACAGATGACCTTCTCAGTGTAGACACAGCCTTGATAAGAGCATGCGAGTCTGACAAAGCCCTCACTGTTCCACAGGCGTTGGCCATCGAGCTCCTCACCGTAGCCTGCCTCGATCCTGCGGGCAACATCAGAAGAGGCTCCTCTGCTGCACTACAGGAATTGATTGGCCGGCATCCAAATACAATCGAGAGCGGCATACCTTTGGTACAAGTAGTCGATTTCCACGCTGTCGGACTCCGTCAAAGGGCAATGTGCGATGTAGCAATCAAGGCTGGTGCCCTGGATCTATTTTACTGGGAGGCGCTGTTCGATAACCTCTCGGGCTGGAGGGGAACAGGGTCACTCGATACAGACTCTCGTCTGTTTGCTGCGAAAGCCATAGGTTCTCTATCCCAATCACGACCAGCAAATGAGGTATGCCGGCTGTCAGAACGTATCTGCGATCAGCTCGCGGGCTTGAGACCACGCGAAGTCGAAGAGCGTCAAGGAATTGTCTCAGCACTCACGGCAATTGTCAGCACCGCAGGGTCAGACGAGACTCTGGAGACTCAGAATTCCCTTCTCCATCTCTGGCAGCTACTGAAAACGGATTTGATACTGGAGGACAAAGCGTTTACATCTCCAGCTTTGCGACCAGAGCTAACCGCTTCTTCCCTTGCTCTATTCATTGCTGCCATGGCGGATCTGACAACCCAATTACCCGAGTCGCGCAGGCCAAAAGAAATTCCAGTGGCAGAGGTCTCCCGTATTCTGAGCCTGTGTCTAGGCCGCCACGAGGAATCCGTCTTAGAGGCTATCATAGTCACTGTTCCAGCGGTAATCAAGCTGTTCTCTGCCGGCTCTAAGATGGCCATAGATAGCATGGTTGGCGGATGGCTATCACTGCTCGAAAATGAGGCAAGCTATAACGGATCACGATGTGCAGGTCATGCGCTCGCACTTGGCTCAGCATATCCTGTACTCTACAATCCAAATAACCATGGACATGGCTCGAGCACAGAAACTCGTGTACGCATCATTCAGGTCCTCTGTTTCAGATGTACCGCAGGTGTTGTGATCGAAGCTCGAACTGTAGCACTGCGCGCCCTGAAGGCACTGGTTAGTGCCTCTGCGCAGATCGAAGCAGATGTGGAGAAGCAAATTTTATCTGCGCTTCACATAGCTCTGAACGACTACACAGTTACAGAGCGTGGGGATGTCGGGTCCCTTGTCCGAACGCAGGCTCTCGAGACTGTTGGCACAGCGTGGGCGGAGCGTACGATACAAGCTAATGGAGATGAGACCCACCAACAAGTATATACCGATGTCATTCGGCTGTCACTAGAGAAGCTGGACAAGATACGTAGCGTAGCTGCTCGCATAAAGAGGAGTTATTGCCCTGCGCAAGTATCTGAAGGTGACACGGTGGTCAACGACGTATCCTCTGTCGAATACTTCGTTGAAGCTCTGCGAAATTTCCAGTCGACAACATCCAGTGTCATTAAGGAAGCTATAATTCTGGGCTATGTCAACTCCGCGGGTATGGGCTCTGAATCGGTTGCTCAAAATGCCAGAAAAGCTCTTCTGAGCTTCATCGATGCCTTGCCAATTAGCAGCGAGGAGCTGTCGCTGGCAGAAGTTGCAACTTGCATGCTGAAATTACTGAAGAGCAACATCAGCAACGATAGAGTCTTGATTCCGCTTTTGGAGACTATTGCGTTTCTTTTCGACATGCAGGTCATGCAGAGGCTTGTCTCAACATCTTTCAAGTAAGTGCGGTAGCATGGATTCAAAAAACAGACACTAACGGGAGAAGCTTCCGTTATCTACTCTCCTATATACAGAAGGCGCATTTCAAGTCAACGCATATGCAGAAGTTGCACCTCGCTCTGGATGTCTATCGCGGACTGGGCGCAATTCCTGCAACTCGTTCCGACACACTCACGAAGGTGCTGAGCATGCTTTTACATCCGTTCCCAAAGGTCTGTAACTCTACTGGCATCCACGTATGCGACTAACGGAGTATAGGTGCGTATGACAGCAGCAGAGACTCTGTGGATCTTGACACAACACGAAGCTTTGAAGTTGCAGGATTGGAGTCTACCATCGAAGAGTCTGAAGCCCGCTGTTGACAATATCAAGCACGATCTCGCAAGCAAGAAGGAGACATAATCTCGACACGTTTTACTCCCGCGGTCGCGCTCACTCATTTCTACTCCCCCCCTACGCACGACCCGCTGTCGCACTTCTACTGGACACATTCATCCACACAACAATGTCAATCGACTCTATCGAGCTCGACATGAGCGGCTACAACTTCCGCACGCGCAAGTCGGTCTTCTCTATTTCTCCTTACTTCAAAAACCTCCTCACACGATGGGAGGACTGCACAGACATCCAGCCCAATGGCTCCTTGTGTATCGATGCGAACCCGATCACCTTCCGGCACTTGCTAAACTTCATGCGCCGACCCTCTAGGTTCCCACTTTTTGGACCAAGGAAGGCGGCTTTGACTTTACATTGTACGCGAACCTGGAGGAAGAGGCCGATTTCTTTCTACTCGAAAGCCTCAGGGATTGGATCCGAGAAGGTGGATACACGAAGGCCATCGTGACCGAAACGAAACTACGGCCCACGACCCAAGCTCACGAGACAGGCGACATTACCGTCAAACAATTCGTGGTTCCAAAGGGTGGAAACTACTTCGCCTGTCCTGACGCTACGCGCAGTGTTGGAGAGTCAAGACAATGTTCACACAGCGTGGGGTGGATTGAGCAAGATCCGCAGCACCAGCATCGGTGGATTGAGCCTATAGTGGAGGTACAAACTGTGGTTACGAGGGTCATTCTGGATAGGCGTGCTCTGGAAAATTCAAACTAAGCCATCAAGGAGCCGATTGAAAGCTGGAATTGAGAGACTGCAAAGGCATTTCGGAAAGTGCAGTGGGGTCTATCATTTTGCATATCACATAGCGCGACGAGTATAGGTCGCAATACATTTACTTCCTCATCGGAAACCCAACAGCCTCCAAATTCGTCTCCCCAATCTCGTTATGACTGGCAGCCGTAATCAGCCCGTCCAGCCAATCCTGGTGACCTAGTACTACAAGAATATAAGCAAACCCCTCCACTTTCAAGCATTAAATACTCACACATCTTATTCGGCTTCTCCCTCTCCAACTCCTCAAATATGCCACCAATCTGGCTCTCCTGCGTCAATATCCTCACCCGCTGACCCTCCAAATCCTCCACCAACCACGCATGATACACCTCCAGCCCCTCGTCCGTCTTACTTCTCCACGCCAACCTGCCCGCACGCCCATTACTCTCCGGCGCCTCGCTCTCCTCCACCACGCATGTCAACGGCGGGAAACCAAAAGTACGGAATTGAAACACGTCGCCTTTGTGCAGGAATGGACTGTTAGAAGAGGACGAAAGGGGCATAATGTCAGAGCAGTTTCTGTAGTAGGATTCCCATTTCGATGGGTTGGCGAGCAGGGCCCAGATTTGCGTCGAGGTGAGGTTTAGCGCGATGCGTTCGTTGCTGACGAAGTTTGACGTTGTGCCGGGGGTGAAGTGTGGGGGGAAAAGTATTGCGGATTGAGTGGCCATTTTTTCGGGGGTTGGGGTTTCTGAGTTGGAGAGATGCGGAGGTTTTGCTAAGGATGGTCGGGGGTTGTAGGTGTTTGTGTAATGCTGGTATGGATTGGGTGATGGGTACGGGCATATGCGATCGGCAGGGTCCTAGACGTCATCGTGAGGGTTAGACTAGTGATGGAATCACTTCTTGGAGGTGTTTGTATCTTTCCTTCTGGTTTCGTATATTCCAATTTTTTGTATGCTATGCTTTTAGCTTCGACTCAAACTTGGTGCGCTTGGCTCAATATCCTGCACTGCTCTTCCTGCGCTGCCATTGCCAACCACTGATCATTCATCCTTGGGATCTGATCCGCTTGGAACACCGCTCTAGCATCGCCCTGATATTCTAAAAGAGGTGGTATGTATGCGTTGAAGTCTCGAGGATCATGTCTCTGACAATCGCATCTCACATCCCCGCAAGGTCCCCTGTATATTTCGCCAGCCGGTGGTGCGATATTGTTGATGTTGTCAACGCGTTGATATGGCGCCCACATCTCTCTTAGATACGATTGACGTCCTTCTGATGTGTTTCCGTCTGTCCAAACAGGTGCAGGTACATGTTCGATATACTCAGGATAGCCGTGCGCGCTGGTTAGCCGTTCGTTGGCGTACTCCTCCAGTTGCCCGCCATCAAACCAACATGATGTGTAGTCTCCCCAAATGATCTGCTCCTCTAGGGACTGCTCGTAAGTTTGGGGTTGTTGGGCTGATATTTCACTCTGCATTTCCATGTGTTGAAGGCTCTCCTGCTTGTCTGTCCGACTAGTAACCGCCATGTTGTTGGGTAGACGTTGCTTTGCAGCTTTTGCGGTGATCACATCGCCTTGTAGTTGACGGCATTCCTCAGACTCTGTGATCGCGCGCCCGTTGCTACTTATGTAGGGTGGACTAAAGACGACGCCGGAGCTGCCGAGAAAAGATGTGAAATCAGCGAGGAGGTCGAGGGAGGTCATTCGTGCGAGCAGCAACAGAGTGAGAAAGTGGTTGATCGAAGTGGGGAGCGACATCCGCTGGCGTGTTGAAGAAGGCGGAAAGGGGATTCACATTGTTCTTAATGGGCATTGAACCGATACGTTACACGCGTGGAAATATTCAATACCCTGCCATGTCGGATGAAGAGCATCACAGCTGCGCACGTATCCATGATGATGGAAGTGGTGCATCGTTACGTGACCTCTGATCGCGCATCACAGTGTTGACGCGTAAGCTCTCTTTTCACCACATCAAGGGTCATCTCGTCCCCTGAAAACAACAGCCTCGGGATTGAGAGAAGGCTCCATCATGGCGGTTGAAGTGTTGGAGCGCGGACCCCCCGTTGAGTAGGGGATCAGCATGCCTCACTAGTCCTCATCGTCTTATCAATATCCAGACCTGTAATGATCTAGGAATGCAAGTGAGTATCGAGCAGTCTGGCTACAGATGACTGTGGATGTGCATGTGCACACCAGTCGGTTGATGCTCGATTATGCAATACAAACCTGTGAACGTCGACTGTGACAGCTACATCGAGGTCCTTGTTTCAAGACGACAGTGTAGCCTCAGGCTCAAATGCCGTGCAAGCCTGTACTACCACAGAACGTGCACAAGAGTCTTCTAGAAGGACAATGCGCCGACGAGTATGCCGCACGGCGCAAGCCTACAGAGTGGTACAGACCCGCTTCGCAATGGCTGCCAGATTTAGGCTGGCCGAGCAGCTATCGCATTGTAGCAGACTTCCACAAAGGACCTTCGCGGATGCTGACATGACTCAATGTATCGCATTCTCATGTGATTACGTGCGGACGGATATCAATGGCACAGAATACCGCTTTCGTGATGAAGAGCATAGGAAAGGACTTAGTGTGTCGCCATCTCAGGTCTCTTCAACCTTATTGTGCGCTCGGAACCATCCAATGTGCAGATTTGTGGGGCAAAATCCCTCCATGTATTGCAACTGAATGAACGTACCTAACACCATACGTGAGACGCAAATTGCCATGATGCTGGTGTCGACTTTGCGGCATCATTCATCACGTGTCCCCCCTGATGAGCTGGTCTGGAAGCGACAGGACCACTCCGAGCTTCTTGGAAAGACATCAGCTACTAATTGGCGATGCCGTGTTGATGAGACCTGTGGAGGAGTCGTCGTGAATGTGCTCTTCAGTGAAGCGCTCTTTCTGATTCGCGCCTGGGCATTCGTCAATGCGGCATCGACCGCACACCCCACCATACCTATTCCATCTACTTTAGCTTGCGCGCAACGCGTCGCGACATTCCATGTGTTGTCGATTTGAGCTCTTGAGCTTGCTCATCGTCTTTATACAGCGTTTCACGAAGCGCAGCGGTCAACGCTGAAGCAAACCGCGTCTGCGCAGACCAAAATGCTTCACGAAATCCTCCTCTCCCTCTCTGGTCATCCTTCAGCGCTCTTCGACGCGGATCCCACTTCACGGCACGTGACCTCAACTGCGTCACGCCTTCTTTCACCTCCCGAGGCCGAGCTGCTCTCGTCCATTGGCCACCTTTCGCGGCTGCACCGCAAGATTCGCGACCATGTTGCGAGGATTGCTGCATCCCATCCTTCGACCGTGTGCCGAGCAGTAGCAGCATCCATTACTTCACATCACCTCAACTTGTTCCAGCGGAAGGTCATAGAGGTCGAGAGCCGGATACTGAAGCAAGATGCGTCCACCGTTGGTGCGTACAATATCGTGCCGTTAGCCGGTATTGTCAGCGAGTTTTCGGAGTGGGTCAGATTGATGGAATGGCTGTGGGATCTGAGCAACTTCATCTTGCCCCCGGATCTTCCACCCAAAGCTGAGAAGGAACATAGTCAAGCGGCTTCAGGGGCGCAGCTGATGGACAAGCTAAGAACAGAAGCACAGACAGGATATCCGGGAATCGAGGAAGCTGCGCGTTACCTGGGCACTATGGCGGAAACATCATGGCTGAGGCAGCTGGCGACTTGGCTACTCTATGGGCGCTTACCCTCGTTCGGAGCCTCCGACTTCTTTGTACGGCGTGAGGAAGATGACTCAGACGAGCTGGTATTCCGAGTCACGCATTCATTACTGCCCAAGTTCGTTACGCGCCACACAGCTTCCTCGATTCTCTTCATTGGCAAATCGCTCAATCAGATCCGCTCGGTACCAGCTACAACGAGAGCAGTCAAGGCTCCAACGAGCATTTCTGACGTTGATCTCCTTCCTAGGCACGTTGAGCTGCTGTCACAAGTTCGCGCACCTGTAGCAGCAGCAGAGCTTGCGGAAGCCGTCACAGCGATCCGACTATCATTATCTCGGAATCTTCTCCAACACCTACTCCCACGCGAGAAGATTGTGGAGACACTCACCGTACTTCATCAATTCTTCCTACTGGGCAGGGGTGAGTTCGCGATGGTCCTGATAGCTGAAGCAGACGAGAAACTGTCTGGGCGTAATCGTGGTCCACAATCGTCCAAGTCTAGTCAATCAGTCAAGGGCCTCCTGATGAAAGAGGTGGAGATTAGCCAAACACTAGCACGTTCTTTTGCCACACTTTCCACATTATCTGGCCAGGACGAACACATCGATGACGTTCTCGACGTCGCAGGCCACGTCCTGCATCTAATACCACATGATTCACCCAGCCATCGCCCCGGCACGCCAGGACGGGCCAAAGATGCAGAGTCTATATTGCCACGAATTTCAGACCTGACTTTCAACGAGCTGTTGCTGTCCAGGCCATGCTCGCTCACCATGGACGTCCCCTTTCCACTGGACCTGTTCATAACGAAGGGCGATATGGATGTATATTCATCAATAAACGCATATTTACTTGCACTTCGACGAGCTCATCTGCACATTGCCCAGCTATGGAGACATAGCTCTATTCGACGAGAACATCCCTGCCCTCCAGGCTATCAGTACAGCAATTCTGCGCATGGAAAGAAGATGCTCAATCAGCGGCGTCAAAGAGCGGCCAAACGTTCACGAGCTATGCGCAAGGTTTGGGCTACTTGTGCAGCTGCAGTATTCTTCCTTGCCGAGAGCGAGGCTTACTTCCAGGGTGTGGTTGTTCAGGAGTCTTTTGTGTATTTTCTGTCTTGGGTGGACGGAGGCCATGGTGACTCACGCCCACCATCAGCTGCTGGCATGGATAAGTCGGCACTCGAGTCTGGCACTTGGCAGCAACACGATCCAGAAGCTCTTGGGCGTGCGCACCACCAATTCCTAGCCTCCATCACATATTCCTTGCTTCTAACCGATCCGGCCTTCCCAAAGTACCTTCGCACGTTCTGCACGCATGTGGATGAGCTAGTGGCGTACATCTCGCGCCTGACTAGCATACAACAGAGTTTGGATATGGAGGAAGACGAGGGGGTTGAAGACTTTGCACAGAACTACAGCAAGGAGGAGAAGGAGGTTCTGCTAGAGTTGGACCGTGCAAGGAAACGACTCGACAGCGATCTCAAGGGACTTGTAGAGCGATTAAGAGATATTGATGGCGAGAGGATTGGGGCATCAGCTCCTGGTCTAACAGAAGTCCAGGTGGGAGAAGTGGGCTTCGAGCCACTCAGGGTGGGAGGCATCGATCGGCTGCTGATGAAGCTGGATTGGGGTGGTGAGGACGAAGAGGAAGATTCGCCTGAGGATCTGTTGTGATATCAGACTCTGCAAAAGACTTTGTTACAGGAAGGAATTGGCAATTGGTCCTGAAGCACACGACCCACCAAAATGCCCATACGGTCGTCCCTAGGAGCAATCTGCAGGCCTTTGACGTTTATCGTTACTACAGGCCAAGCTACATATAACACAATCAGGCCACGGCATGTGCAATCGTCGCTAGGAGTGTTATGAACTCTGACGTATACCACCACCTGACGACGCGTCTCGCTAGCACTCATATATTCATGGCCACTGTCCCACCGTTTCTGCTCTTTATCATTCAAAACTCTCAGTACATACCCCCTACGTTTCCACCGCATCGCATTGCTAATTGTAGTGTAGGAATGGCCAACCACGGATCTCCTAGCCACCGCGGTTTTTCTTCGCCTAGTAAAGCTGATATTTACCAAACTAATAATACCAACAACTCGCAGAACTCGAACGCTTGAAAAACACGAAACTCGAACACCAATTTCGTCACTTGTGGAACACGATTTCAAACGAGACGAGCTCCAAAAGAGTTGAGCTGCGTGAGAATCCTTCAAGGTAATATACTAGCCCGAAGAAAACCAGCGCCAGTCCGGATCGCAACGCGTCTAGTCTATGCTCGGCGCGGACAACAGCAACGGATCTGACTAGCGGCTCTCCTCCAGCCATATCCCGAACCCCACAAGCAGTGATTACTGAGACAAACCCCAAAGGCAAACAGTCCATAGAAGGCCAAAATTGAGCACGTCATTCCCTATCGCACTTTCTCCCTTCCCTTTCCCTCTCCATCTGACGTATCATTTCCTCGTCCCCGACAAACCCCCAAGTCTACACAGATGGGCCACAAATCCAGCTTGGAAGTGTCCATGTACGCAAACGGCAGTGACATCCATGTCATGGCCCCTCGGACGTGTGAACGCGATTGAATAGCCGCCAGGACCTTTTGGTCTAGAATATCGTCGGTGGAATGGTTCTTTTTTTCCTTACTACGAGTTTGTGCGGAATAGACTTTGGGTGCCGTGGAAGGATGAATCTTGACGTGATCTTTTAGTCATGTGGGCTACGGAAAGAGGAGAAAAAAAAAGTAATCCTCGTGAGTGGAGTGGAGTTGCGCAACGAGAGATATTTCTCTGCTGGGGATTCTTTTTTTGGGGGGGGACGATGGGAGAAGGGAGGGGGTCTTCAAGAGTGCGTGTGTGTTTGTTACATCAGGTATTATGGCGTTGTATATGGTATCAATCATGTGGGAAGTACGCTTTGCATTGATTCTTTTTGTTTTTGTTTTTCTTTTTTTTGAATGTTGTCTGCGCTACACTTCGTGTCCGCATGTGCCTGTGTGTCTCTCGCCCAACTCAGGTATTGTCCACTGCAGCTCCACACCTGTCAGTCCTCGCGAACTAATCATGCTCGCATTCACGGGGCTGGGAGGAATCAAGTCCTGGCCGCTCGTGGCCAAGATGGACAATACATGTGCCGCCGCCTTGGCGTTGAGAGTCAAGGTCGTTGGGTTGGGATTGTCAATGGTATCGCATGCCTGGTGATAGCAGGGGTCTTGCTCGACGCCAGTACCGGTGTGTAAGCCTCCGACGGGCTTGCCGATATTCATGAAGGACTGGTAGTCGCTGCCACCTGTGAAGCGTGCAGCGGTGACGTTTACGCCGTTCTGCGTAAAGTGCTCGACGAAGAGTTTCTCAATGGCAGCGGAGCCGGGTGCGCCGGTCAGATTGAAAGAACTGCCATCGCCGTCGAAGACGCCAAAGTAGCCGCGCGACACCATGTCGAAGTTGAGGTAGGTCAGGATCTTGTTGGCTTCGCTGGCGTTGAGGCTTTGCGTATAGTGTTTTGATCCGAGCAGGCCATTCTCCTCGGCGCCCCACCATGCGAAGCGGACTTTGTTCTTGGTGCGGAATTTCTCGAGGGCGCGCTTGATCTCGAGGATCAGGGTCGAGCCGGAGCCGTCATCGTTGATGCCAGGGCCTGCTTGTACGCTGTCCAAGTGGGCGCCGAGCATGATGACATTGTCTTCGTCCCCATCGATGGTCTCCGAGAAGACGTTCTGCGTGATGCGGGTCTCGACAGTTTGTGTTTGCTGGAAGTATGCCTCAATCACTTCACCGGCTTGGAGTCGCGCAACGAGCGGCTCGCCATCTGCCTTGTTGATGTACCCAGATGAGACATACTCCTCAGGGTTGGGATTCGACAGAGTTCCGCCAGTTACGGGAGTCACAATGTCGCTGTAGACGATGACAGCAGCTGCACCAGCGGCCGCGGCAGGCTTTATGCGACCAGCAAGTGTGGTTCCATCAGGGCAAGCAAATCGCTGCACCAACACAATCTTGTCCTTGACATCAATGTCATCGTATGCCGCCTTGTTGCAGGCTTCAGCTCCGGTGGCGCCAAGCACAAGAGGTGCAGTCAGACCCTCTGGAGTAGTCGACGGGGAGTAGGAGAGTCCAATCACATGGTAGGATGTGTTGCTGACGCTGAACTTGATCGAGTTGACCTTGAAGAACAGCGCCGGAAAATCCTGCACCCAAGTGCGGAATTTTGTAGCATTCTTCGTCTGTGACACGATGTAGTCAACGGATGCTGCGTATCCAGGGAGTCCGAAAGCTCGGTTTCCTCCATTGGCTTCCGCAATGGCTTGAAGTGCTTCCAGGTTTCCCATTAATCTATGATGAAATTAACTCCCGAAAATCACCTCGAATTGCTTGCCTTACCCATCAGTAGTGATCAGACTCTGAATCTCCTTGGAAGACACCAGT
The DNA here is from genome assembly GCA_018398575.1 of Ampelomyces quisqualis. NCBI lineage: Eukaryota > Fungi > Ascomycota > Dothideomycetes > Pleosporales > Phaeosphaeriaceae > Ampelomyces > Ampelomyces quisqualis. The sequence continues at coordinate 1,591,964 of JAGTXZ010000011.1, forward strand.
GGCCGTAGGCTGTCGCCATATGTGGTAGCAGGGAACGCCGCACCGAGCGCTAGAGTCGCAAAGGCCAAACACAGACCACACTGAACCTTCATCTTGACTATTCTAATGCTAATCTCAGTCCTTGCAACGTTTGAAATGCCTCCATTCCATGGCGGGGCCTGTCCATCTCATATAGTTCCCTGTCCCGCTGCCACATCCTTGGGTAAATGTGCGATGATTGCGCGCACGACATCTTCCGATCCACTCTTATCACGAATATACGTGCTCGCTCGCGGTGGTGCTTCCAGAAGAGAAGGTCACAAGAAGAAGATCGCTGTCGCCAAGCTCGGAATGGTTTCCACCTGCCGAAAGAGCGGTTAGTGGAGCTTGGCGTGAAGATGTCCTAGACCAAGCCTCAATTCATACTCTAGTATACTCCGTAATGCCTTCTGAAGTTGAGTAATGGCCGTCCAGGATCGATGTTTCTTGTTGGTGTTCATGGTGATAGCGACGCACGTCAGGTCTCCTGCTCATGCTACATGAGACCGGCGATTAGCTCGGAATCTGTGCACCCTTTACCGTTCCTCTCCGACACAATTATCGAGTCCCTTGGATCCTAAAGAGTTTCTCCATGTATTAAGACAGTTTTGCTGTTCCAAAGTGCAGTTGTTGTCGGTTGAGAGGAGGGCTACGGCGAGACACACTTGTTTACATCCAGGCATTGAGTATCTCCATTACCATTCTTTCCACCCACCGCTCCGGCCAAAGACAGGGCTTGGATTCCGTGTCACGTTATTGTCCACATACACATCCTGCTCCGTGTCGAAGTAGACAATCGAACATGGTATGACAAACGAAAAAGAAAGCAGTGACTTTATCTGCTGAGGGGTAAAAATCGGAACAACCAAGTCTCTTAAATCCCTTCCAAATAACGGAATGGCTTCAGGTCTCCTCACAAATCAACTCGTGTCTATACAAGAAACTCTCCCTAAAGTCAGCCTGCTCAAATACTCTGCTCCATCTCTGTGATATAAAGCTTGATATGGCTCTCCATCTTGAGATACTCGTCGTGAGCAGCATGAACCTCATTTTCAATGTTATCCTTGAGCTCTGCCATCTTCTTCTCGGTCTGTTCGATGCGAACGCGCCGCCTCTCCATCTCGCGGCCTTTCTCGCCCCTTTCTTCTGCCAATTTTGCGTGTGTGTCACGTAGCTCTTCCATTCGCTTCCGCGCGCGGTCTGCTTCCTCGTCGGCCTTGGTCTTTAATTTGTCTGTTCGCGCATTGATGTTGCCCAGTTGCTTCTGTAGAAGTCGCTCTTGTCGCTCGACGTCACGGACGTTGTTGCTCCTGTCTGCAAGGGCGTCCCTGTGTCGACCCGCCTTCGCCAACTCTTCTTCCTCCTTGGACAAGTCGGCTTGTACATCAGTCAATAGACGAGTGCAGGATGTAACATCGGTCGCCACAACGCCAAAGGAATCGGTCGAGGTTTGCAGAGCACGAGCACGACGATCGAGCGAATCAATTTGCGTCTTGTCGCCAGTGAGTTTGTCGTTGAGGTCGCGCAGTGAGTCTTCCAGTGCCGTCGGGCTTTGCTGCGTGTATGGCTTCAGCTTGAGAACCTCGCGCTGCACGTTCTCCTTGTTTTCGGCCTTCTGCTGGAGAAGCTCCTTCAACCTCTGCTGCTCTGCTCGCGCACGCTCCAACTTCTCTGCAACCGCCTCCTGACCTCTCTTGAGTTCCAGAAGCCTGTTCTTGAGCTCGTTGTTGCGCTTTTCCTTCTCCTGCATGAGGCGCTGGGTAGCGGCTCGATTGCGCTCAAGGTCTGCGAGCTGCAGCTCCTTGGCTTGCTTATCATCGTAGAGTTGTTCGATCCGGAGCTTCGTACGCTCAGCCTTGTTGAAGTGTTCATCGATGACTTCGGTTTGCGACTCGCGGAAGCGGATGAAGTTGATCATGTAGGAGAAGATCTTGACGAGTCGGCCGTGAGTGGGTTTGTACAGGTCATTAAAGGTGAAGTCGTGAATGCCGCACTGATACTGTCAGCTCGTCGGTTCGCGCACACCGTTGGGTCTACTTACTTCGCGCAGCAGCTTCCGCAAGACAACAAAGAAGCCCATCAGGTCGCGCGTGTCACTGGTAAAGATCCGCTCGGCATCGCCACCACACATGTCCTCGGCGGCGGCGCGCATCGCGGGGGCGACAACTTCGCGCGTTGTGTTCATCAACAACTCGGCAAGCCACTCAAAGACCTTCTGGATGATCTGGGGGTTAGGTTTCTGCAGATCCGTGACGCTGAACTTGATGCCAATGTCGGTGATACACCCAGCAATCTCGTGGTCGGGCTAGAGTCTGTGAGTGATGCGCTCATCAAGAACGAAGCTGTGGGCGTACCAAAGTCATGAAAGCATCATGCTCGTTTGCAGCCGGCGCGCGCTGATTCACCGACGTGGTGCGAGGAGCCATGCTCATGCGCGGGTTGTAAGACATGTTGTATCGTGTTGAGCTCCGCTTTCGTTGGGGCTGTTCGGTGTGCTTGCGCGTCGAATTGTGTTGGTCGTTGTTTGTTTACGGTTGTTGCGATGGCAAGTGCACTCTGCGCTTACTTGATTCGGCTAGTGCGGCGAACACGAGCATCAACACCACAGACCCCTTGAGTTGCAGTCTGTGCGATGAAGTCTTTGGCATGATTCGGACGAACATGATCTTCCAACTGCCCGAAGACATGTCAATGCTTCGTACGATGGTTTTTTCAGCTGTCACTGTCCGTCAAGTCCAGCATTCCCATCAACCAATGCGGTGGGCGTCACCCACAGACACGATCCAGAGGAACGAAATCATGTGTCACCTCACCAGGCTCGCGCGTCACGACGGATGTCGACAGATCTGACGCTCGCTCATCTCCAGCCCTCATTGTCCAGCAGCCAATAGGGGCCGCGGACGCGACCGTCTCACAGCTGCCCGTATCCTCGCTACGATGCGGTCCCGTTACGGCGTGACCGTTGCTGTCGTAAGTAGAGCAGGATTACGCGAGGAGGCGAGGACAAGCCCAGCTGGGCATGTCTGTACCCCGTACCGGTACGGAGTACTTACACAGTATTTCTCAATCTCTGTCCGCACTGCCTCCGCAGTGCGCACATAAAGTTTTGGGCCCACTGGTTAGAGCTGCACCGTGCAGGCAGCAGGACAGCATTCGCTCCGATTGTCCACTTCAGGCTTGCACCCCGAGCGCTACCAGTGTCGACCCTGCAAAGCTGCTGTGCAGTACGGATACATGCGCTTCAGTGATAACTGATGGTGTTGGCTCGAGATACATGTGCCTGGGACGCAAGACACGATAAAACACAGCATCGCGCACTTGAAACGGTAACATGTGTAATGGAGGGGTCTCGACACGCGGTGTACAGCCATGTGTCGCACAGTCAATTCCTCGTCGTCAAACACGGCGCAAGGGACTTGGAGAGCTGTCGAACTGGCTTAGTCTGGAGAGGCTGCAGGGCCCAGACAGGAGGAGCAGTGTGGAACGACGTCATTGGATAGGAGCTGGCCAAAGTTCCGGCTGCCATGATTTGGCCGTTGACGCCGGACGGCTGGAGACATGGCTTGGGTCCAGGATGCACGACCGACGTGTCCCGGCTAGAATCAATACCAGCACTGAGCACTGCAGTGCACTGCCGCGGACGAGATTGGCTGGTGGTGGGAGCGACGGGAGTGGCGGCAGTGAATCAAGTGCCAGGCACATGCGTCGCCGTCAGCGGCGTCCCGATAATGGCAAGACGAATCGAGGCCTCGGCGGGCAGGTTGTACATACGGTGTAGCGACCAGGGCTTTGCCGACTGCTGTGTTGCGTCCAGGGCGTGAGCAGGGCATTTACACAGTAAAGTAGGCCCAGGTATTTTTGGAGCTGCCCAGTGCCCTCCGCGTCCTCACATCAGCCGTCCCCAGTCCACGAGCCGGCATCCCCTCCCTTGCATCGCCGCAGGTACTCCGTCTCCCTTTCTCCCCGACTCATGCTGTACACACCCTGGCCTTTCCCCGTCCCACCGAGAGACTAAGCGGAGTCGGACGTCGACCTTGTCGCCCGCCGCACGTTCCGGTCGCTTGCCAACGCTCCGCGCACCCTTGGTTTTGCCACACGCCCGTCTTACTTGCGACCGCGCCCCAACCTACCCAGCCCGCGGCCATGCCGCTCGTCGACAGATAGCACCCAGTGCCTGCAAACGCCAGCCGCGCCCCGCGTCGTCACGTTGTCAGCGACTCCGTCTGCGCCTGCCACCCACGCGATGCCTTGGCTCTTCGGCCGGAGAAAGAGCGGGAAGCCTGCCAAATTAAAAGAGGGTCGACCCGCGACCGTTCCTGACCGGCTACTGCCTGTCCCCGCCCAAAGCCACCCGCCTCGCCAGCGCAGCGGCCGCCGGCGCACAAGCTCGCGCTCCGCCGACTCGATGCGCGACGTCGAGAAGCCCGAGAACATCCACCCGGCCCTGCGCGAGAAGCCCTACTTCGCTCAGCGCCCGAGTCCCGACGGCATCACTGCCCTGCCCTCCCAACGCCGCCTGCAGCACAGCCCGCACCTCCGGCCCATCACCCAGGACCACGGCTCCATTCCCTACAGCTTCCAGTCGCACTCTCACGCGAGCCTGCCTGCTGCAGCCCGAGAGCGCGGGAAACTGCAGAGGCCCCAGTCACTGCGCAGAGACCCCGCCGGCGAGTCGCTTGTCCGCCGAATATCCAGCAAGAAGCGGCGAGAACATGACCACATACGAGAAGAAGAGATCCGCGCAATGACCCTGCCCATGCCCCAGAAACGACCGGCTGGCAGCTCCGGTGGCATGCTGCGGCGAGACAGCAAGAAAGTCAAAGGAGCACTCAGCCACCGCTTCGAGAGACCCATGTCCAACGTATCGCTCCCATTCGAACACTCCGTACACTCGTCCATGTCGAGCAATTCTGAGCTCCGCGCCTTCCGCGTGAGCGCACTCGACATGTTCTCTCCTCGACCTACCATTCGCTTTTCTGTCGGCTCGCAGTACTACTCGCCCGACCGAACCTCACCCACCACACAGCTTGGAAGAAACGACTCTCGGGCGCAACGAAGGCCCTTGAGCAGCCAGGATGAGAAGCCAATGAGACGGACGAGCAGGATAGACGACCTTGCAGACACACTGGATGCTGGCGCTCTACGCGAGATTCTAGAGAGAGACAAGAGGCGGAGAGACAAAAAGGCAAGATCCGACCAAGAGCGTCTGAGACGCCGTCTCGAAAGACGAGCAGAGAAGCAGAATGCTGCCACCGAAGTGGGAGGCACGCCGGCAACGCCACGCAGAGAAGCGATAGGCATCGTCGGTCTAGGCATCGAGCAAAGGCCAGCCACCCCAATGGAAGATGTTCGCCCATCAACACCCACTCGGCCACAAAGGCTAGAGATTTTGCCCACAACACCCAACGGGCAAGGGAACAACCAGTTGCCCACCCCACTGGAGAGCCCCATGGAAGAGCCCGTCGTGTCTGATGCGCGTGCTATTCGCTACTCGAGAGGTAGCGTTTCCAACACTCACGCTCGCGGACCATCCAACGTATCGCAACTTCCAGAGCTCATTTCCGAGAAATTTGCCCAAGAAATGACTGTGGATGCCAACGAGCCGCAAGACCCGTTTCGAAGCGGCTCTTTGCACGCTGTCGACACACTCGAAACCACAGCCTCTAAGCGTGGATCGAACCGCCGACGCAGCTCAGACGGCAGGCGCATGGGTATCTTCGCATCCTTCTTCCGGCGAGGGAAGCGCAATTCCCAAGACCAGGGAAGAATCACGCCATCAGAGATTTCATTCTCCAACACTTCGCGAGAATCCATGTCTCGCCAGCCGCTTCCTGCTCATTTGGTCGGTACTGCACCACCCACCGAACCCATCATGATCCGAAGGCCATCCAGTGTCCCTCGACGAACCATGTCCAAGTTCAGAGAAGATCTTCCCGAGTTCCCAATTTCACCGCCCGACTCTCGAGTACAATCGCCGGACGCATCATCACCAAGTGCGCTTGCTGCTCGCCGGCGAAGTCCCGGGCCTTCAGACCTACGTGTTGAGTCATTAAATTCACAATCTGGTGCACGATCAGACTCACCCGTAAGTTCCAACATACCACCCATCAACATGATGGCACAGTCGCTCGCGTCAGTCGATTCCGAAGCATCCTGGCTATCTGGAAAACCCGTAAAACGTGCCTCTACACAGTCACAACTGCGTTCTGGAGTCGTCTCCAACCCGGTGCAGAGAAACGAGACCTTCAACGCATCGTACGAAGAGTTGGGCATGGCAGACGATGAATACTTCCGGAGACTGAGTCCACGAGCAGACGAGCGGCGCAGGTCGGGTGATACAAACATACTCGGCAGAAAGGCAAGCAGCACGCTAATGGCTCTCGAATCTGTCGCCGATACTGCCGCCGATATGGAGATAGAACAAGAAATTATTGCCGCCCATCAGTCGTCGACGGAGGACGAAGAGCATGTGCGAACCGTCCCAGGTCGCCAACCAACAATCATTCATCGCCAGCCTCGCATAAAGTCTACAGAAGGCTTGCTAAGCTTCTACACCAACGGAAAACCCGTTTCCGATGAAGAGTCGAAGCCTGAACTTGCGGAGCCACACACCCCAGACTCGCCATCATCGGACACGGAGCCAATGACGCTACAGCGCGCACAGAGCGTAGAGCTGGGTAAACACCACGTGAGACACCTCAGCGCTGGCTCGGCGAGACTCCTCGACATCTCCAAGCACAAGCGCTCGAGCTCAAATTCGTACGGCAGGAAATCAGAATTAGATCCGTAAACTTTCTGTTGTGAGTGTTGCCTTTGCTTCCGGACCTTGCCACTCTGCCAGATCGCACCACTCCTTTTCTCATTTCCTTTGTCACTGTCAGTCATTACAGCACTCTCCCATGTCCCCGTCACTCACTGCACCTCTCCTTATGTTTACACCATTTGTTTTTGATTGGCAGAGTGGCAGTTCCTGAAGCAAGCACCTACCGAAAGAGAAGATGATCGGATACCTGGGTCTGAAGTTGCATGGTTAGAGCACGGCGTTGAGAATGGGCTGGGACTTGCGTGATACCCTTTTGTACTATCGCACGCCGCCAAAGGCGGCTTTCTATTAATACCCTCTTTTTTTTTTATCAAGCATAGATGGCACGTGGTATAGTGCTCTAGGCTTCGCAGACCATTTCTGGAGCCACGGTGGGTCTAAGAATGGGACTTGAAGCATTTTGGCCATGAAGCGGTACAAGTAGTCAAAATTTTGTAATTTGAAATGGTCATCTGACAGTTACACACGCTGTTTGTCCCTTTGCCGTATCTGGCATATGCTACATAATGATTACTGATTTCTCCATGGCTGTCGTCAGTGGTTCACAGTAGTCGCAGTGGCTGCTGCCCCATCACCAGGGTCTTGCTTGCTTTGTTTGGCTAGCCCCGGGCGGCAAAGCAGCACGTCATTCAGTTGCCCAACCGAACGAGCCGACCGATTCATCATCGCACCCTACAAGTCGAAACCCCGTTGAGTCTTGCATACCACGACTTGAACACTCGAATCTTTGTAAGTCTCACGTCCACTTTCTGCTCATATACCTGTTCTCTGTCGCACTGCGCCTCGGCATCTCTGCGCTCTGCACTCTGCGCATGGACTGGCGCTTCTGCCGATAACTAAGCGGACATCTCTGTCGTCAGCGCGTAATCGCGGCCGAGTTCGTTCCATCGGCCAAGCTTGGAAATCGACTTTCCTTCTTGTCTCATCTGCCTACCGCTCTTATATCATGCTCGTGCCTTCGTCTGCGAGGTTCACTAGATCCGTACTGATATCTGCCCGCGCGCGAACAGCGGCTCCCAACCCCACTTCGATCGCAAACCTCTACCAACCACTCTTCGCCCCAAAGTTCTTCTCCAACACAAGCAAAATGAGCGAACAAAAGCAAGGTGTACATAACCTCCAGTCGTGAGTCTCCCTTCGACCATGTCTTGCACGCAATGGCGACGTCACGTGTCTCAGGAAACAATTGACTGACTGCGCAAATAGGACGGCCGACTACAAGAAGGCGCTCGAGGAGAAGGACTCTTTCATTGTTCTCGACTGCTTCGCCACGTGGTGTGGGCCTTGCAAAATGATTGCACCCACTATTGTTAAGTGAGTCTGGCCATTGCGCGGATGATTCTACATGCAGACCTGACACGTACAGGTTCTCCGAGAAGTACCCCGAGACTCGCTTCTACAAGCTCGACATCGACGAGGTCCCCGACGTTGCCCAAGAACTAGGTATCCGCGCCATGCCCACCTTTGTCTTCTTCAAGAACGGCGAGAAGGTTGGCGAGGTTGTAGGCGCAAATCCCAAGGCCATCGAAGCCGGAATCCAAGAGCACAACAAGGCATAGAAAGCGCATGGCTTGCATAGGCGGTCCCGTTCGGCAGACTGAAATACCGTAGCGGAGGGTACATTTTTACTGCGATCACGTCCTACTGTGGAAGTGGTCTACTTGGAGGCAGGCCTTGGACACTTTACATATCATGATGTCAACCTGAAATGATACGACCTATTATCACATGGTACTTCTCAGTGCATTGCTTCCACTCTGCCTTCCTCAAAGGTGCAGTCTGCGTGCGGGACAGGCTAACAAATGCGGTCCGAACATCGACACAAATGTTCTAGATGGGGTGAACCACTGCCACAGATATCTGTCCCTTGCTGGCCTTGGAATGCATCTCATAACATGAAAAGTGCTCAGTATGACCTGAATTCATAATGACTCCTAACTACGCACGCAATATACCGCTCATCAATCACAAATACAATCCTCTCACAACTGATTCGCCCACTTCAAAAGCACTTCTGCGCCTCTTTCCCACTCGACGTGATTCTGAAGATGATGTTCCAATCCCTCGACAAGCGTAAACGCAATATCATACCTCTCTTCAATCCGTGCATCATGTTCGGACACACTATCCAAAATCCCCACTCTCACGCAATGACAAAACGCCGCTCTATACCTCTCCGCCGCATCCCGCAGCACTGGTGGCGTACATAACACACCATGCTCAGCCGCTAACACCAGCAGCCTAGGCGTGATGCCCGCAGCTCAAGACCTCCGGCCCCATAACAAACGGCCAGAGCGCTTGCACAGGCCCCATCATACTCTCATACGGCACAAGCAAGCGCTCTAAATCCCTGACCACAGTGCGCAGCGTGTCGCGCGTGAAGAAGGCCGAGTGTATTTGTGCGGTTGTAGCAAGTAGGTAGCGCGCGTGGAAGAATCAGTATGTAAAAGTGTATCGGGGCGGTAAGGAGCCAGTAGATACTAGGTAAAGTATAACACGACGATTTTATTCCACGCGAGTAACGAATCCATACTAGGGAGAGACTAGAGTTATATGAAAGACGCGGGCCCGGGCCTTGCGATCCGCCACTACACTAGCTGACAAACACAAATCCTTGATTAGTACACATGTCTCCAGTCAAGATGTACTTGTTACTGACCAAACGCTTCACCAGCACCATGTCCTACAAGGAAACAAACATACAACATTCCTTTCTCCTTCGTCTCTCTTTCGTCTGAGTTTCCTTTCCCCCCCCCCCCCCCTCCCCCGTCGTTCCCCTTCATCCTCAAAGTCCCTCCACACCCCGTACCCCCAGCACTTAAATCCCTCCCCCGATCTGCTGTCGCGGAGTCGACACTGAAATACATGCCGATACGAGGATACTAACCCCGCCTTGGCCCCGATACGACACGGCGTTGTTATCCCCGTGCAGAAAAAAATATAACATCTACGCGGTCCACACGGATGCGCAGCCGAAACCGCCGTGCGCAAACAGGAGCGGGGGGTTATGCGGCGAGGAGGGGGTCGAGGGGCCCACAGGGAGGGGGGGGCGTAGAGATGGATGTGCGGTGGAAGCCTTGGGGGGTAGGGGTTAGGATAGGGGGAGGTAACGTGAACCATATGAGTGTGAAGGGATTCTGAAGGGCATTTCTTTTTTTGTGTGAAAATACGAGGGTTGGACATGGACGATAAAAGTATGAATATGCTCTTCGCAAGAATGTCGTCGTGGTTGGTTGATGGCTTGATAGACGTGGAAGAGAACAGTATATGTGGCGCTCTGGTTACATTTATTCATCCTTTGTTGCGCAATTGTTCTTGGCCTTGCTTTTCTTCGGCGTGTGTGAGTGGACATTTGTTCAGCTGCACACCTGCTCGGCAATCGATGTCGATATAACAGTTACCTGCGGCTTTTGAGAATGTCGCGACTCGACGGATGCAAACGTATGGCTGTGTGGTTTGAGGTGAAGGAATGCTAGTGCGCGTGACCGTTGAGGCTGTTTTGGACTTGCGAATTCTTCCACGATTCGAGTGTGACGATAATGCATCGGCAGCCCATCTTGTGTCGGCCTGGAGAACACGGCGTTGCTCGATTATAACCCTGCTTTTGCCGGTACTGGAGCGAGTCACCTGAGATAGCTGCGTTGAAATCAGAATGAAAATTGCGAGGTGATGCTATGCAACCTTCCAATCTGTCATCTGCCATAGCAGACTTAATTACGGTATAATACACCACTGTATATTCTCCTACACTCGGTATCCTTCTCGATGACAGTTCTAGCATTGTATTCCAGCACTCGTTCAAGCACTTTGTAGCCTAGGCTTGCTTGTCGCCCGCAACAGTCGCAGGCACAGGCGCGATTTGGCTGCTTGCCCTGCTCATGTTGGCCTCGTACGCATGCTGTTCAAACATACTCCAATCACCAATCTGCTCACCATCGCAGAACTGGTCAGCATCAAGACCCATCATCTCAGCCTCATTGCTAACACGTAGATGCATGCCAGGAATGAATTTGAGGATGAACAGTAGGGCGCACGACACGGTGAAAGCATATGCAGCGATAGTGACAATCTCTGCGAGCTGGCGACCGATCTGGACACCGACGCCATCCATGCCACCAAGACCATCGTAAGGACCCATGCCGTCGAGGTCGTAGATCCAGGCTTGGCCGAAGATACCGGTGAGGAAGGAACCGACCATACCACCGATGCCGTGAAGCTTGAAGACGTCCATGCCTTCGTCAATCTTGATCCACTTGTCAACATTCTGGCACAACGAGCAGATAGATCCCGTGAGGAAACCGATGAGAGCGGCAATCCAGAGCGAGACGTATCCAGCAGCGGGTGTAATGCCGACAAGACCAGCGATAGCGCCAGAGCAAGCACCAACCACAGAGAACTTGCCCTTGTTGCGGACGTACTCGACTGAGACCCATCCAAGGACACCGAAGGAGGCAGCCGTGTTGGTGTTGAACGCGACGAGCATGGAGCGAACAGTGCCGTTGAGCGCGCTACCTCCGTTGAAGCCGAACCAACCGAACCAAATGAAAACGGTGCCGATGAAGACGAGTGTGGGGTTGTGTGCTTTGTGATGGATCTTGTCGCCCTTGGGAAGACGCTTGCCGAGGACGAAGGCGTATGCAAGAGCAGACCATCCGGATGCGATGTGGACGGGGCCGCCACCAGCGAAGTCAAGGGACGGAAGATTGTACAGCCACCCGTTGGCCTTTCATCAACATTAGAACATGGTGAATATTGAAGGGGGAACAGGGTATTGACTTACGTTCCAAGTCCAGCATGCTAGAGGGCAGTAAACAATTGTCGCCCAGAAGAAAGCGAAGATCATCGAGGGCAATATGCGACCACGTTCGAACGATCCACCAATGACGAGCATGACTGTGCATGCGCAGAAAAGCATCTGATACAAGCAAAAGACGATCTCGGGCAGTAGGTCGGAACCTGGCGATGGTGCAGACATGACATTCTTCAAGCCAAAGTTTGCCATGTCACCGATGAAGGGGCCGGCAGTACGGGAGTAGGCCAGCGAGTAGCCCCAGAACATCCATTGAAAGCATACCCTAGAGGATTCAGCTAGTCTCCATGTATATTTTAGGCTTCAACTCACACTCCTAGAACAGCCAGGACCTGGAACAACATAGCCAGCGCTGACTTGCGTCGCGAAAGACCAGAGTATAGGAATCCGATACCAGGGATGATTAGCCACACGAGGAACGTCATTATCATCAAATAGATGTAATGGAACTCGAGCCCCTGATACTGAGCGTTGACATTCTCGACATTTGGGTTGCCGCCATTAGGCTTGCTTTCATCGAACTCGGGCTGTGGTTGTCAGTGGCATGTTTCCCATCCAGCATCTCAAAGTACTCACAGCGACTGGTACCTCCATCTTGGTCGCTGTTCGGTGTCTGACTCCTTTAGAATCTTCTGGGGAGTGTGAAAGTCAAGTTGCAGGGGGTCCTACGATGTACAGTATATATACGTACCCATATTTCCTGATGCGCCCGCCTATTCTCGAAACAGTATCCTAGGAGATTGGCAAACAGTTCCATGTCCACATGTCCAAGACGTGCCCCCATATCTTCGGAGCGTCCATGCTTGGCACAGATAAGCACACAGCGTTAAGTTGCTCTCCAGCCGAGACCATGTTGCCGAACAATTTACTGATTTTGGGTGGTGGAACTCAAGTCGCAAGATGCTGCGAAGGAGCCGGCTGCGCCGCATGCATGCTCGAAATAGCCTTAGTGTCCCGAGCAGGAGTCAGGACTCATGCAGCTGTATGGTGTTTGTGAACCGGTACCAGTGAAGTCTTGGTGTAAAGAAGGGGGCGTCTGAAAGAGGTTTAGGCGAAGTTGCCGGGATGAAAACGCGGCAGGGACAAGGACGATTGGATGGCGTCAAGTTGGCTACTGTTAAACTTACAGCATTGCCATGTGTAAGCAGCAGCAGCATCCTATTCATGGAAGAGCGCTTGGTTGCCTCGTCTATCGGTTTCTCGTTGCAGTTTACAAACTGTTGTGCTTTTTCGGCCGTTCGCGCCGCCTGATCGCTCCTCCATCCGCATTACCCGAACACGCCACAGGTCTCGACCATGCCGTTGGAGAATCCCCACTCTACGGTAAATTCCACTCTATTTATCCTCCCTTGCCCGCTCTTTTCTTCTACAGGCCAAACCGCCGAAGACGTCTTGGGCAGCTTTTTGATTCGGCGAGATACAACGCTATCATTTACAGCAGCTCGAAGAACTCTGAAAAGTGACGAAACGCCACGCTACAGCCAAACCACGGACTCCCTTGTACATTGAACAAGCAGCCGGAAGTAACTTTAGGCGCCTAGTCGGTGAAGACTAACTAAGGACTGTAAACCTACCCGGCCACCCGCCCAACGTCTTCGATATTGATGTCTGCGAAAAAGTATCAACCACTGAGATAGTCTTCACTAGAACCCTTATTGCTTTGTATTAGACTGTTGTTTTTATACTCATTTACTGCTATATAGTCAAATAAACGAGACGCAGTTACGCGTTCTAATAGACATGCCACATACCAAGGTGTAAAGGTTTGTTGAATAGCAACTAACCTAGAGTGATAGAAGTTGATAAAATATATACCAATGCAATCTAGCATCATGTGTTATTACTTTCGTAGCACGTACCTCTTCTATCTGAACCAGTGAACCAGTGAAACGGTAAACCTATCCAATCGCGTCTTGACTTTCCGACGTTGAGCGTCATCGAAAATTCCCGTGAGTACACCTTTTGATCTGATTCATCCGTACACGCATACACTAGGAATTATGCTCGGTGGGGTGTGGAAGAATACCATGCATCTCTCAGTCTCAACCAAGGATGATTAAGCAACTCCCTCGCCGTCATTCTATCCTCAGGCTTCCACCGCAACATACACCTCACGAACTCCAGAAACGCTTCTTTCTCCTTGTCAACCAGATTCTCCTCTGAGCTCTCCAACGTCAAGCCTTCTGGTATCGGTGTATCGACGATCCATTTACCTGTGGGGCATTTGGTAAGCTGGTGATAGCACCTACACAGCACGAAGCCCTACCTTCATCATCGAAAAACTCCTTGCTCCGCAACCCGCGCTTGAGTAGATCTGGAGGCGGTGGACCAAGTATTGCAATTACTTCTGCGAGATGCGCTCGCGTCAAATATCGTTTCTCGACCGGGTCAATGCCGTAAAAGAGGTGTTTGTCTTCGTAGATATCCCATATCTGTGCATGATCAATTAGCTATCGCATTCGTTGAGAATTCGATAGAGTATGTACCATAGTTCCGACGTTCCAGATATCTGTTGGACAACCCCATTCTGTCTTCAGCATGACTTCTGGACAGCGGTAGACATCGGGCTGGGCGTCGTGTATTTGCGGTTTGATACTGCGTACAGCAGAGCCGAAGTCGCCCAGCACAACCCTTCCGTATTCCTTGGGTAGATTGAACTGCCTGGTCGCATATATCGGTTTGCCGTCGACCGTTTTTCGGGGCGATGGAGATGTCAGTTCGGCGTCCACGAATGCTTTTAAAATATCCTGATCTTCAATCTCCACAAGGATATTGTCGGCTTTGATATCTGTAACAAAATCAATTAATGTTTCAGCGACAGTATGGAGGGGATGTAACCTGTGTGTATGATATTGCACTCAGAATGAAGATAGTCCAGCGCTAGCAGCACTTGCGACAGCCCTGCTCTCAACAGCTCCTCTGTGAATCGATGCGAAGCGTTTCTGTTCAAAAGGTCCTTGAAACTATCCCAAATGGGGGTCTGGACAAGGCATCGATGGTCCCCGCCTTGTCGAGGAATAATGAACATGTCAAGTGCTTTCCTGACATGGTTGTGGCCTGGGTGAGATGTGTTCCCGTTGCTCAGGATCTTGTACAAATCATACTCTTCCTCATCCATACCTTCCCATGTGAAGACTTTCAGAGTGGTATAAGCATGGCGTCGGTTTGTTTGTCAGTATATATGGTACATAATACTTACACAATAACTTACTGTAGATCACGGGCCAGCCAAACCGTGGATGTAACACCAAAACCTAGCTTGCCTACTACCTGGTACTTCGATGCGAAGACATCTCCTAATTGACTGGGTAGTAGACACCTCTCTGGAATTCTTCAAGCTTTTCTTCCTCAAGTAGCACAGTATCGCTAACGACTTCGAACCCAGAGGTGGGAAATTTGAGATGAGGCCATGGTTGTCTTCGGAAGAGCGACTTTACAATTTTGAACATGAGTCTGTCTTGGACAGAAGTAATCGTTATAGGTATTGGTTGATTTTTGTTGAACGTTGCGAAATGGTGAAAGATGGTGTACGTTGTCACTGCGGTACAGATGCGGTGTAAAATACCCCGCTTGGACTCATGTAAAAAAAACCCGCAGAAAGTCCCATATAAACACCGCTAGAGCGTGTATATTTACATGGTCCAGGGATATTTACATGCTAAGCAGGTATATTTACACGCTAAGCAGGTGAATTAATACCAAGGTATTTTGTTTTTTTACTTTGCAAGTTTCTCTATCTTGTCTCTCCAACGCCGCCCCCTTAACTATTTTGCTAGAGAACAGCACTTGACCAATACGTCCTATTACCTACGCGCGCTTCAAAATCTAGGGTTTAGTAGGTTTAAAAGCAAGAGGGAGGAAAAAGGTAGAAGATTAGTAAAGATAAAAAGAGGTTAAAAATAAGCGAGAAAAAGGCTTAGCAGTGAACACTAAAATCTTACAAACTAATATAATTAACGCCAAATTTTATATACTAGTAGAAGTAGCAGGTAAAAAAACACTGTACTAGTGTAAAAAACACTGCAAGCGTGTAAATTCTCCTACGTGCGGTGTAAAAGAGTGAATTTACACGATACTGCGGTGTATATTAACACCGCGCCGGGTTTTTTACACCGCATTTGTACCCCAGTGTCGAAACTAGACTCAGACAACGACAACACCCAAGCCACGGAAAGCGATACCAGCATGTATCTCGAGATAAACCGGGATCAGTAAAGCTCTTGGGGCCACGGATGCTCCGCCGGCGACTACCTCCGGCCCGAGCTTATGAGCGCCATTGAGACGAAGATGTATGCAGTTCGGAACCTTGAGAGATGGGACCTAGGATCGATAATTTGGCTCGTTACCAAACTTTGGTACACCAGTCGCTCACATCGGCTGGGTAATTAATCTTCGTCTTGAGAAATGCCCCTCAACATTGTCCATTGCTACGATAATCCCCATTTCCCACTCATATTTTTTTCACTTCTACACCTCGGTACAAATGGTGGCCGACCATGTTCGCAAGGCTATCACACAACTTGGGTATACCATGGAGGCGGCAAATCAAGAACTTGCTGGAGGATGAAATTGCATCGTGCGATACTGAAATGGGGGATGGTTCTGACCCCGATGTTGAGGGCACCTCTCCGTCAAGTGCATTTTCGATTACACCAAACAACAGTATGGCGGAGCTCATTCCAGAATTCCGACCACTTCATATCCCCCCCTTCGATATTGCAGGATTGAATATGCCTTCTTCAACCCCTCGGACTACTAGCAACAGGCATGACAGGCCCATCAGGCATCCCTGGACGGTACTCTCAGAGATGACACGGCAGGAGGTGGTTCTGAATTCGCACAGTATTCGACAAGAGGTTCCAGTCCATCGTCCCTCTGACTTCAACATATGGCCACTGTCAACAATTGAGGAAACGGCCAGACAAGGACTCGAGTCCGACCGGTACGTGCGTGACAATGTGGCAGTTCCATCCGCCTACGAGGAAGCCTCCAACCGACTAGCTCTCGCACCGACTCAAGAAAGCCGACTAAACTCGCATCACAGCTTCGCAGAGGGCCAAACGTACCGAGACGAGAATGACCTCACACACGACCCACCTCCACCATATCAAGCGAGCAATCCGAACAATCTCGCAAACCTGATACCGAACACTGCACCGACCTGTTTCCCAGTCTTTGCATCAAGCTTCACGCCGAACCTGGGGCCCAGCAGCACCACGTCGAATTCCGGACCAATCGCACACAACACTGCTTTCAACGATGCGCTCGAAACGGCAACGGAGTTCCCCATGGATACTACCTCCGACATTGAAATGCAAACTGCATACACCACTGGACCCAACGCGTTACGTGCAAGCGAATATCCCCACATCACTCCATCATCCCGCATAGCGAGTCAACCCAGCTCACTCGCAACAGGTCGGATCGGCGAGAGCATGGCTAGGTGTGTGGAGGGGATAGGCAAGACGGCTAAAGATGTGCCCAGGGTGATGAAGGATATGAGGCAGCTGCATAGGGCGAGAAGAGCAAAGGCAAAGATGTCGTGGTTGGAGAGGCATGCTTTTGTGGCGCGGGATGGGAGTTTGGTGTATGCGGCGGAGATGTGAAGGCGGCGGGTTCAGCCTATCTATTGTTGGAGCTTCGACATGTTCCATATGGACTTTTGAGATACGTTAGTCTGCTGCGGAGCATACGGAGTACACGGTCTTTTACTTGGTTGGGAAACGAAAGATGATTCTCTCGCCTCATTTAAGCAGCACAAAGATAGTTTGACGTGAATCCTACGTATCTACCGTATCATCGTGCAGCAAAGGGGTCTGCTCATCACTTGTAGAGGCACCATGCTCATCCGCAGCCTTGGCAGCTTCCCTATCGCGCCATATGAACCACAGACTCATAGCCAGTAAACATCCTTGCAGACAACCCGTGAATATGAACAAGCCCCATGCGCTCCACCCTCCCGGCCCCAGTCTCACTGCCAAACTCGCCGCAAAGACGAAGCTTCCTGGCGTCTGTATGCACATCATGGGCACCGACAAACTGCCGATCTCCTGCAGTTTCCACGTCATCATGATCTGGGGTACATACTGTATTGCAGCGAGTCCCGTGGCCAGCAAACCGAGGAAGTTTGCCCACGCGCGGACATGAGACGGGACCGCGTAGACGAAGATGATGGAGCCGAGCAGGGCGACGATGAAGAAAGCGAGCGAAACGGCGAGGACGACAACAGCTTCTTTCCAAGTGGGCATATTGGCGTCTTGCTCGTCGACTTGATCCGGCTTGGGATTGCGCGGGAAGAAGATGAGGAAAAGCAGCATGCTAGGCAGACGTTAGCAGAGGCCACGAGGAGGGCAGAAGCAGATGCACATGAAGAAGAAACACGACCACTGCACGCCGATCTGTGCGATGCCCAGCAGAGCAGCGGCGCATGGGAACCGGCCAATCTCTTTGCAACATGCCATGTCCGTTGTGCTCTCGGGCAGCGTCAGCATGTTCGCGATACTGGCTGTGCCGGACACGGTGCCTAGCAGCACGAACATGGGACTCAGGCCACGTGACGAACGGCGCGCGATGATCTTGAAGTGTTGCGGCAGGTACGATACGAGGATGCCTATGACGAGGAAGCTGTTCGTTTGCACACCGTGTTAGCTACGGGAGCGCTGTGGACCGGCCATGTGAGGAGCCTACACTGAAACAACAAAGTTGAAGATGCCGGGAGAAGCCAGCTCCCGACATCTGTCGCGGTTTGCCAGCCAGACACCGGCTGCCATCTTTCTGTGAGAGTTGGTGTTGCAGCGCTGGTGAGGGAGGCTCGAGCTGCGGGCGTGTGACGTGCGACGCGACGGAACGGCAGGTGCAGCCGACCGCGCGAGCCTCGGCTTATCGAATCGCGTACCTTGACTGCCCTCGCGGCTCCATCCCCCTTCTCGACAATCCTCCATGCGCCAATCCGCAAACCAGCCCCGATCAACACCACCATGGAGTTCCTGCCTACCCTCCAGAACGGCATAGACGACCTCAAGCCCTCTCTCTTCGAACTCCTCTCGGAACAACAGCTCGCGTCGCTGCTCCCGCCGTCGCTCCGCTACCTCCTCGCCATCTCCACACCCCGCTATCCACGCTACCTTCTCCCCGTGCTCAACTCGTTCGATGAAGTCTACGCGCTAGTCATGCTCCTCGTCGAGCGCCACTTCCTCCGCACATATGGCGGCTCGTTCACCGAGAACTTCTACGGCATGAAGCGCGCCCGCGTGCTGCGAGTAAGAGGAGGCGAGATACCGCGCGCACAACTGGGTGCGAGCGACACGGTGCGAGACGCCGTGAAGCTGGGCGACGGCGATGTGTGGAAGAATCTGGCAGTGTTGGTAGGGCTGCCGTGGCTGAAGAGGAAGTTTGATGAGGGGTACGATGTGCATGCTGCTCATGCGAATCTCCTCGGCCCGGGGTACAACCGAGACAGAGATGGGCTGAGAGCTGGCGCGAGCTTGAAGGAGCGATTCATGTTCTACTACAAGTGGTTCCTGCGGAACGTGTACCCGAGCGTGAATGCCGCCTACTACTTCTCGTTGATTCTGTTCAACATGGCGTACTTGTTTGATGGGACAAAATACCACTCGCCGTTCCTGTGGATGATTGGAACGAGGATACGGAGGCTGGGCGCGGCGGATCACGCTGCCATTGAGCTTGCGACTGCACCGAGGAAGGTTGGACCCGCACGCCCAGGAGAAGGGGGGTCGATGTTCACACCAAGAAACATGGCGAGAAGCATACAACCGCGACTACTGAGCTCGTTGAAAATTCTTCTGCCCACTAGCATCTTTGCGCTCAAATTCCTAGAATGGTGGCACGCTTCAGATTTTGCGAGACAACTGTCAAGAAAAGCGGCGGAAAACATTGACCTGCCGCCTCCAATATTGCCCTCTTTGCCACCGGCTTCGAAGCAGAAACATGCCGAACCGAACGAAAAGCAACGTCCTTCAACCGCCTCTTCAGATAAGCAGAAGCACATCGACCCCATCATCTCATCTACCACACTTCTACCCATACTCACAGTCCCTGCTCCACCATCTTCAACGCTTTGCCCGATTTGCGTAACGCCAATCGTCACACCCACAGCCTCACCAACGGGCTTCGTGTACTGCTACACCTGCATACATCGCTGGGTAGAAGGCGACCACGAGCGACAAGTTGCATTCATGGAAGGCGCAGCCGGTTTCCGACGAGACCAAGACGGGGATGGGGTGGAGGAGGATGAGGGTTGGAGCAAGGAAGAGGGGAGTCGAGAAGGTAGATGGGAGAGTGGCAAGGGCAGAGACGCGGTCACGGGGAGGCGAATACTCGGTGGAACGGAGGGATTGAGGAGAGTCGTTGTGTGAGATACCCATGGCAGTAATTTGAGCCCTTTGCGCAGAGTTGTGACTACTTCCAGACCAACTCTTTCACCAAGATCTTCCTACTATCACTTTTTAATTACTCCATGGCCCATGTCACATGTCATCGCCATCTTTCTAGCCCGCCGCATTCCTCACCTTGGCCGCCTCCACCGCCCTCTCCCAGCTCGTCCTCCAAATGAACACGCCCTCAATAAGCGCCACAATTCCCAGCGCAATCGCGGGACCCTTGGATGATTCGTTAGCAAGACAGTCGACAAAATCATAAAAAAAGAAAGAAATCATCAGACAAACTTACAATCCACAACCCATACAATCCCCAGCCTGCTCCAAACCCCGTGCCAAAACTAATCGGTAGTCCAACGACGTAGTATGCAAATAACCCTACGTAACCCCCAACTTCCTGCCTACCCAAGCCGCGCAGTATACCGTTGCAATTGGCGGCCAGGGCGTCGAAGACCTGGAAGGTAGCGCACAGGGGCAGCAGCGCAGCGACCATGCTGCCAACGTGCTGGTCGGGGGTGAAGAGTCGGGGGATGTAATCTCTGAGCAGGGACAAGAGGAGGAGATTTGCGAAGCCGACGAGGACGCTAGCGAGGATAGCGACGGTAGCAGCTTTTTTCGCGGGGACAGCGAGCGTGGCGCCAATGAGGTTGGCGATGCGCGTGCTTGCGGCTACGCTCATGGGGAAGGGGATCTGGAAGGTGATGCCCGTGACGCTGCCCAAGACGCTCTGCGCAGCGAGTTCGGTTGGGCCCAGCCAGCTCGAGCTCAGCGTGAGGATTTCAAACGCTAGGAATTCTGCGAGCACCATGATGAGGCCCGGGAGAGCGAGTTTGATCATCGGCGTCCAGTTCCTTAGCGCGCGCCGGTCGAAGCCCGCCCAGCATTGGTGGCCGTCGATGAGGCGGACGTAGAGGAAGAGGAGCAATGGCATGACGTTCTCGGTGAAGGCGACGGCAATGGGCGCGCCTACGAATCCCCAGCGTAAATGCCAGACCATGAACCAATTCAGGAAAGCGTTGAGAGGCGCGCAGATGAGCAGGATGTACATGTTGGCGCGGAATATTCCTTGGGCTTGGACGTAGCGCTTGCCAGCTTCAAAGACGGCATAGCCTGGGGCGCCTGCGATGAGGATGCGTAGGTATAACCCTGCTAGGCGGGCGGTTTCTTGTTCGGGAACGATGAGCGACAAGATCTGACTTCCTGCGGCCCAGATACAGCTGATGGGAATCGTGATGAGGAGTAGGAAATACACCATTCGCTGCAGCTGGAGACCGACGAGTTCTTTGCGGCCGGAACCATAGGCCTGCGCGCACAGGGTGTCGAGAGATGTAGCCAGGCCTTGATACACTGCGTACCCCGTGATACTAGCCGTCATGCTAGCCAGACTGACGGCGCCGAGTTCGATGGTGCCGATGTGTCCTACCGTGAAGATGGATGCGACAGGGAGGGAGTATTGGAGGAGAAACGTGAGGACCAAAGGGAAAGACGAACTCAGCAAGACGGTAGTTTCCCTGGTATATGTCGTATGTATCGAATTGGCCGCCACCGCATCCGTCCAAGCCTTATTCAGCGAGGGCTTTCGTCCATCGGGTGCGAGGAGTGCAGAGCGCTCAGTCGCTCCAGACGCACGTGATTCCTCATGAGGCGTACTCTTGACTTTACGCAATCCGCTCCACGATCTCTTGCCAACTAATCGTCCCTCTCCTTCAGGCGGCAATAACTTATTGTCTCGCAACAACTTCCTCTCTTCCTCCCGCACCTGCTCCCTCTCGTTCTTACTCAAATATCCATGTTTCTTCCAACTCCCCGTCTCCAGGCTTCTCTCAGGTACACTCGAAGACAGCGTCATAATCGCCGTGCCTCTTGCTCCAGGATTGACATACGATGGCCGTCGATACGAATTGATCATCGAGTATTGCCGGACTGTGGAAGATCCCGACGACGACGAATCAGAATCAGAGTCATCGTGAATGGTTTGATCATTGGACTCTCGAATGTCTCGCGAAATAGCTTCTTCAGTAATGTTTTGAGATGTGGCAAAGTCTTCGGCTTGAGATGTGACGTCGTTGGCAAAGTCGGTGATTGCTGATGCGGATGAGGTGTAATCTGCATGTGGGGCCATGGCGTTTGCTTGCGCTCAGGACTTTGAGTGGAAGTAAACAGGCCGTAGAGTGATTGTACTTGGATGCTGCCAAACTGGTATGGGAAAATAGAGGCAATCTCCAGAAACTGAAGATGAGGCTCCCCCACCGAGACATGTAGCTCGCATTAGCTTGGTCGAGTTCGACCAATCCGGCAGCTCTATGCCGAGTTTTCCTGTCCAGCGTAGTCTAGCTCGCCGCCCTTTGACTTGTCAACTTGCTTGGCGGCATGCTATGACCCTTCTGCTGAGAGCTCATTGCTGCCGCTGCTTAAAGGTGACAGGGTCAGGACATAGTCGGGGATGCTTGCACAAGGGCTTACGCTTGCAAGACCCTGAAATGATTCTTCGAGGACGATGGATACTCAAAATATTGACTCTTAATTTTTCTCGAAGTGAAGCTATCTCTGTGCAATTACATGAACTGTATAAGGTTCCAAGTTCCAGATATGTGATCAGGGTCATAGAGGCCATGTTTCTGAGGTCTGAAAAAAATCCACAAGCAGCCTTCTAAAGCAGATGGTCTTTCATCATGCGTAAATCAAGGTGCGCGTATGCAAAAAAAAAGGGTGAAAGCGCCAGAATATGCTGTTGATATGCCTGGTTGCGATGCATGTCGTGAAATGGCCCAAGCCAAGTGTCCAAGGAAAGGCCGGGAGGAAATTTGAAAACGCCGTGTAGTTGTATGGTGCCGCTAATCGGAAAAAAGCCAGGGTATCATTGCAGCGAGACGAAAAGGAAATGGTCTGTACATTATTCAACTAGTCGGAAGGCGAATTATAGAGTCGACGGGGATCGTTTTCGTGGTTTGTAGATCTGTGAACCAGAGCTGATCGAGTGCTTCTTGTCGCGAACCGTCAGGGTTGGCTCGGTTGCTTGAGACCTGACTGAGCGGATGGCAGACAGAGCGAGGGTGATGAGGGTGAGAATTTCTGCCAAAGCAGCGCCGATGGCAGTGTAGAAAGCGACTCCCTGTAGTGGGGTCAGCTGTGTCATCAGGATTACGATTGAAGATGAACTAACCTGCTCCTCGCAGACGGCGCGATATTGGAAGCGCCCGTTGCTCAACACGTTCTTATGCGTGCACGAGTAGCGGCCCAGACTGGCTTTGCTGGCTTTGTCGAGGAGGTGAAAGACGACGAGGGCTGTGATCCACAGGACGACTCCGAAGCTGCCAGCAATGATGCGGTATGCGTCGCGCGAGCGGATGGGTCTTCGGAAGGAGCGCTTGAGCGAGAGGGAGAGAATGGCGGCAGAGGCGAGGAAGTTGGCGCCGGCGATGACGAGCAGCACGATTGTGGGCGCCAGGTTTGTGTGCGCGGGCCATGTCATGGGCAGTTCGCCGTGCCGCAGGTCGATGTACCTGTTACCACGGTAGATTCGCAGCGTGTGCACGAGCATGCAGACGACGGCGCCGCTGAGGACGATGATCAACAGGCGGAGACATGATCGAGCCCTGCTGAGCCAGTGCGCGCGAGGCACGATGACCAGGTCGAGAGGCATGCGAGCGCGCAGGCGTGCAGGGAGCGCAGCCAGACGGAAGCCGCTCCAGTGGTCAGACTTTGCAGAGCGGAAGATGGGCGCGCTGTGGGGTTTGGGCAGGTTGTAGGGCGTCGGCGGGGAGACGAGGCAGGTGGTGGTGGTCGAGGACGCGATGTAGGCTCTAGCCATAGTCCGGGGCGTGCTGGGCCTGCGCGGGCGTGGCAGGGCAGCGTGGCGCACGTCTTGACGTTTTGTGCTGGGGGGTCGAGGGTGGTGGTGGAAACCCAGAGGCGTTGTTGGTGGCAGTGGCAGAGTCGCTGGTGGAGGATTTGGGGTATGGCAGGTGCTTGTTGCAAGGGGATGACGCTACCACCCGAAGCGGACTGGCCACGAGCATAGGGCGATTGTTGAACTGAACAGCCCCAACGTGTTCCGCCTCCGAAACCAATCTGCCGAGTACTCCCATATCCTCCTGCACAGGAATCGGCACAGCCCGCTCGACGACGTGTACCAAGGACTTTGCACATTTCCAGCTGCCCGCCCATGCCACACAGCAAGCCTGTCCCGAAGCCACTGCTCTTCTGAGTCCTGATTGTGTCTCCAACTTGTCCCACCAGCGACGACGCGCGTCCATCGCGAATCGGGCGGCCAATCAGGTGCCGTTTGCGACAGGGGCGTGCGGCTCGCTACCTTGCTTGGCGGCGGTAGTGCGTGCCATGCGCATCAGATACCCCGTACTCCGTACAAAATTATACACTCCTGGCATCAAGGTTCCGACCTCGAGCGGTGTCTATACCTCAACACTGCACTTTGACAAATCCAACACTTCACACGCGTGGCAGGGAAAAAGGCCTCGTCTGCGGGCTAAACTCCCGAGATCGAGCAAGCAATTCAGGTCGCACTGCTCGATAAGGATTCCTCTCCCCAGTCACTATCGTCACCGCGCAGTTCGCAAGCAAGCATTTTATCCACATTCGAGGCATGGACCGGGAACAATGGGAACACCAGCTAGATTGTGCTCTACGCTTCCCGACCACACCCGACAAACATACCTTTGTATGCACCGCATGTAGTGACCAGATCTGCCGTCTCATCCACCCACGTATCCCGCTCTTCTGCGGCCTGCATGATGGCATCCAGCATAGCAACCGTTTCTTGTATTTCTGCCTTGACCTCTCCAATGTAGTCGAGTGATGACGAGTCGTCCACACATCGGCTCCAGCACAAACATAATCCCAGCATCATGTGGCCTCTATGACCCGGTATTCTTGGCCAACCATTTTGCATCGCTGCCTGTAATCCTTTGAACGTGGACAGGGTCAACCCTTTGTGGCTGACTATGAACGGCTCTTGCAGGATGGCGGATAGGAGCGGAATGATGTCGGGAAGGTGCTTGACTGATTCGATGCCTAGGTGGCCTAGCAGTACCTCAAGGCGAGACACAATGACTGTGGCGAGCTCGGGATATGTCGAAGGTGAGGAGAAGTGGGTGAGGGGCGAGAGGATGCCTTCACGCACGACCTTGTCCAGGAATTTGACCCTCGTATTACCGTTACTGTTCTCTACAGGAACAAGTAAACCAAGGGACGTGAGAGTTGGCAATAGCTCTTTGAACAGCTGAACAGCTTCGGCTTCTGGCGTTAGGGATGGTATGTATGTGAAAAGTGGCAGTAAAGCCTGGGCAAAGACGTTGTGGTATCCCGTGCGCTGGAGAAAGTCCGAAGAGGCTTGTCCATTTGCTGTCTTGAAAGACTCGCCCTTGCTACATGGCTGGCGCAGACTCTCGAGTAGAATCCCAAGCGTATGGCAGCCCCTCGTTTTCCAAGCCGCATCCATGTCATCAATCATCTTCAGTATCGGAGGGACCAACAGGTGCCATTTCGCCTCTTTCTCTTTCCGACTCAAGGCGCCAATTGACCATTCTAGCAACCCAAAGACATACTGCGCTTCAGGATCTTTCCAGGGCGCTTCCTGGCGCGACGTTTGTAGTGGGTTCATGCTGGCTTTATTCTGCGGGAAGAAAGGTGGAATGGTAAGCTGCAGGAAGTGTGAGGCGAGGCGGGAGGGAAGCTCACTGTCAGTCTGCTCTTGTGAAGCTCGCACTGCCTCGATGGCCGCATTGATATCTGCCGATTCAGGGTTGCGGAGTTGCCACGCCATGACTACATCCAGGGCGTCCTTCATCCAGGGACCTGGTTTGGTACCAAGAGCCTTTGCGAGATCGGTGCCTTTGAGGAATGGTTTGAAGGTGTCGACTTGAAGAATTTCTAGTTTCTTTAATTGCACGAGGAAAGCTGTGTATGAGCTTAGGGTTTCTGTGGGGTGTTAGTTCTCGCCTACGCATTGCTTATATTCACACTGACCTTCTCTTGAAATCCGGCCAAGCACGACCTCGTACATGAGGTTGAAGAAGACCTGCGACCTCCATGTCGGACCCCAGCGGCGCAGAGCCATGCCCAACGTATCTCGACCGGTAGCGTCGTTTGCCAGGTTGACAGTGTCAGGGCGACGAAGGCCCTTTGCACACTGTGCCACCATCTTCCGGATCTCTTCTCCGTTGCCAAGAGAGGCAGCAATGACATCGCACACCCTGTTTGGAGCCTTGAAACCCCCACGAGCGACAAGATATGCGGTGTAGAAGGGTCGCTGCCCGGTCCTAGGGTTAGGCACGGTGGGTGCGTCGGCCCATGGCATGACCGTGGCACTTATCCAAGCAAGGTACCGCTCGTCCGCGTCCCTCAGAAGGATAGTGTTGATCGCGTCTGGTATATCTTCATTTGCTTCGACGACTGACTGAACAAAGGCGTATGCCGACTGAAAGAGTGTCGTGTCGGGATCTGAGGGCAGCTCTCTTGTAGGGTCCGTAAAGACCGTCCTGTAGAGACCAAAGCGGTCGATGAGTTCCAGGGCCAGACGTGGACGAGGGCCTCTCAGCATCTTCTCGAGCTCTATACCGACCCGCTCTCGGCTGATCTTGATCTTCAGCACATCTTGAATCTCGGGGTTGCCCATGGCTTTCGCGGTCTCGGGATCGACCGTGTAGTGGAGGCGACTTGCGAAGCGTATCAAGCGTAACACGCGGAGAGGGTCGTCCTTGAAGGTTTGCATAGGGTCCAGCGGAGTTCGAATTATCTTGGCAGCCAAGTCGTCGAATCCTCGCTGTGTGAAGTCTTCCACCTGACAGGTGTGGAGGTTGTAGAACATGGCGTTTACGGTGGCGTCACGGCGCATGGCATCCTCCTCTGCAGTGCCGAACTCCATGTGCGGATTGCGCGACACCTCGTTGTACGTCTCTTTCCGCAGATTGACAAGGTCGAGGTCGATGCCCATGACCTTGGTGGTGGCAGTTTCGAGGTTCTTCGACTTCTCTGGGTTGGCTTCGATCTTGTGTAGTCCTGGCGCCATCTTTTTGGCCTTGCCGCGAGGGCTTGTCTTGTCGTTCTTGCTCGCCGGAAAGTGCTTTTCAGCGTTCCCACGAATTGTGAGATACTCCTGCATCTTGAGCCCAAAGTGCTCGCCGGTCATGTTGTTAATGGCCAGATCGATGTCGTGGCTGCCCACCTTGAGTAGCTTATCTCGCACCCATCCTCCGGTCCAGCGCAAAGTAGTCTTTTGCTTTGCGAGATGCTCTGGAACCTGTACGCCAGTGGTGTCGCTTTTGACAGGCGCGTCGTCGATGTATGCGGCCACATCTAGGAGCAGTTGACGCAGCTTGGATTCCACCTCGGTGAGTTGGAGCTGGACATCCGAGCCCGGTTTGGCAGCCATTTTGCCGTAGGGCTGTATCAGGCGGATTGGGCGCGTCTCCGTCTTGCGCCTTTTCGTGCTGTGCTCTTGCAATGTGGGAGATGAAGATTGGCTGGACATGCGGTGACGCGGGGCAACAAAGGCAGGATCTTTTTCCCGCAAACACAGAAGCCGGCTTGAGGCCCAGGTTCTTGGCCCAAGCAAGGTGTAGTTGTAGAATGTGGCAATTGCGCGCGGTGAAGGAATACGGCAGGCTCGACTCATCCAAGGCATCCGTCCGTGTGAGTCAGTGCCCCGTGTGGCACCGTGAGTGGGAGCCGGGAAGAGACGAGGACTGGGCGGGAGGAAAGGAGTGACTGTGGTCAGACGGCTCAAATGGAGGTGCCGCATTCCCGTCCAGTCAGAAAGCTGAGCGGCCGCAGCAAGTGCGACCATGGCCACGCATCGTCACCTGGCATCCCTACGCCCAGCCCAGCACGCCCGCAATACCGCCCGCAGTCGCCAGCCGGAGGAGACTCGCAGCATACATGCCGACGGCCTCAGCAAGTTTGCGCGCCCTCACAACCCCGCGGGCGCACCGCCCTAGCCTCTCATGACGCCGCCGCCAGATGCCACGCCGAACCCCCCAAACTACCCGGCCCGCCTCGGGGCATCGATGACCCCGCCCAAACAGCGCGCGTCGCCCGCCTCGTCTCTGTCTTCTCTGCCGTTCCGCAGCTCGAATCCGAGCCTGTCGAAGCTCTTCGAGTCGACAACGAGCACAGCAACCTCGCGGCCCAGCTCCGGCACCGCAACCCCGACGCCGTCTGCCGCGCCTGGGTCGAGGTTGAGCGGCACAGGCACGCCCAACAGCCTGTCGGCCGGCGTCTCAGATGAGCATAGAGCGCTCATACAGAGGGCCTTTGTGCCGCACATTGCGGTCCTGGCAGACGCGCAGACGGAGGAGCTGGTGCGGGGGAAGGGCATCGAGGGCGGCCTGCTACAGCTTCTGCGGCCTTTTGGGGAGTCGGTGCCGGGCAAGGTCACGATTAGGGACAGCATCGGAGCGAGCAAGAGCTGGGATGATTTTGGCGTACGCTTCATCTCTGTAGACGATGCGTACCCAGCACTGCGGGGAGATGCCGCGGCAGGGCAGAGAACCTCGACGAGCTCAATGCAGCGCAAGCCACCGAGAACAGGCGGAGACGTGGCGCAGGTTGAGGAGCTGGTGGACCGCCATCTGCAGTACTCCGAGTTCAATCGCCAGGACCCCGTGTCCGATTACCTCAACAAGGGGGACCTCGCACCACCAGCGGAAAGCACCTCGTCGCCGTTCCATACACTATACTTGCGGCGACTGCTATCAGGACTGCCGGTGGTGCCTCACGAGACCTTTTCGCATCCTGTTGCTGGCATCATAGCGATCAGCTCACGCAACCCGCATCCGATAGAGGAGTTACGACGACTGTACAACAGGCAACACGACGGAGATCTGCGGTTTCCGCAATGGGTGGAGAACGATTTCTTGCGCTACTATGTGCTGATACACGATGAAGAGACGGGCGATATTGCCAAGTCCAACCAGACGTTCGACTCTATGAAACGCCACTTCGGTCTCCACTGCCATCTACTTCGATTGAAGAGCCACCCTACTATCCCCTCCGATGATGATAGCGTGCGGGTGCCCACTTGTGAGTGGATGTCTGCATCGGAGGAGTTGGCAGAGATTCAGAAGCGAGGTATGTCCATGGCACAAGGAAAGACTGCCTGTTGGTCGAATTAACATTTCTCGATAGAGACCGCAGACGACATTATAGATCCCGCACCTTACTTACCTGACTCTGACATCAGCAGTCTACGCACCGTCATCCGTGAACTAGTAACCCAATCGATCATCCCAAACATGGAGCGCAGTGTTGCGACTTGGAACGAGCAAATCCTCTCCCGCCGACGCGGTCTCTCCGGGCGCTTCATGTCTCTCAGCAAACGATGGACCCCCTTTGGCAGCTCTCGCAATAGCTCCTCCTCATCCACCGCCTCCTCAAACTCCAACTACGACAGCGTCCAAGGTTTTTACCGCCCTGACGCCCCAGAAGCCATCATGCGCCGCTTAGCAGACTACTGCTTCATGCTGCGCGACTGGAAACTAGCCCTTTCCACCTACGATATTCTCCGCACCGACTTCCAAAACGACAAAGCATGGCGACACTACGCCGGTGCCGCTGAAATGGCCGCTCTATCCGCCCTCATGGCACCAACACCCTTATCCTCCAAAAACCGCGCCGAAAATATCGACGTCTGGATCGAAGCCGCAAGTTATTCATACACAGACCGTCAACGCAGCGCCGCACCATACTATGCCCTCCGCACCCTCGCCCTCGCATTCGAATTACTCCGTCTCCGCGGCTCCAGCGCCGCCGACGACGCCGCGCGCTGGGCAACCCGCATCCTGGAGTCAGGCCTCGTTGGCGCAATCGGCCACGCGCTCATCACAGAGCGAATATCAGCGTGCTATGAAATCCGCACGGGCCTGGGCAAGTATAAACTCGGCAGCCGCAAGCGCAAAGCAGCCTTCTGGGCTGTCCTCGCTGCGGAGCACTGGTGGCGGTTGGAAAAGTCCTTGCAAGCGGAGAAGTGTCTGGATAATAGCTTGAGGCTGTACAATGTCCACAGGGAGACTACAGGGGACGTTGTGCAGTTGCCGACGGAAGATATGCACCGCTTCGTGGACGAGTTACGCCAGCAAATCATGGGGTTGCGGTTGGTGAACCAGGGATATACGGCGGAACACGAGGGCCAGCACGATGCTGCGGACGTTGAAGAAGCGACCGAGACATTAGATGCGAGTCCGCGATTACATCGCAAGTCGTTGATAGGTGCTGCGGCGCCGCCGATGGATGTCGGGCCCTTGAGTCCTGCGCTCGAGAGGAGCAAGGAACAAGCTGATCTCAAGCGCGAGGGGTTTGAATAGACGTGCGTCGAGTTACCGCATGAGCAATGGCGTTGGGAAAGCGAAACAAGTTGGGTAGATAATGCAGCAATGTATCATGTGTCGTGACTACAATCTTCACGTACATTCAAACAGCACGCTGGACGACTGCAGCTATAGAAAAGTCGTGTCTTCAAAGTATCTAATCAAACCATTCATATGCTCTCGAGATCCGTTCGTTCAATTCCTTTAAACGCCAGTAAAACCAGTTCATCCAAAGACACAGGCCCAAGCACTTTGGCACCCATCGTCTTGACTGGCAATAATGCAACAATGTAGCCGTATACCATGCTTTTATGCTACGCAACTCATGATCAAAGGACAATAACATGCGCCCAGGCTATGCAGGGGAATGGGAATGGGGGTATCATCAGCTCGTCCGTTATCCTAGTTCGTCCAACATTTCTTCTCTCACAACGTTGCTACGGTGGGTGTCTCCTTTACAAGGCTGGTTGTGGCGTGAGACGGCAATGATGTCGGAGCGGCCGTGGGGACGGGAGAGGACGCCCGGGATGGTGAGGGTGAGTCGGTCGTGCGGAGACCGCGGAGTTTGATGGTTAGCTTCTGTGGCTTGACTTGGTGCTCCGGTGGGGGTATGCTGATATTCGACTGTTGTGATGCCATGAAGCCGTTGGACTCGTCTGATGAGCTCTCGGTGCCTTCAGGGGTGGAGTCTGAGTCGAACAGTGGTAGGGGTGAGCGGCGCTTCCTAGCGCGCCGACGTTGGTCGTCATCGTCGCCATCTACACTAGGGCTCGGACGCTTCTTGGAGAGCATCTCGGGGACGATGTGTACGCAAGGTAGTCCGGTGTGTGGTCCTGCAAGCTTGCGGACGGAGGAATAATGCTCCCAGCTCTGTAACATTGTCAGCCATGTAGCCATGAGCACCCACGTGTATACTTACGTGATACGCAATGTGGAGTGTTTGTCGGTCATCTATAGCAGTAGGATCGTGGCTTGAAGTGTAGTGTATGCGGGGTGAAAAGAGGTAGGTGTAGTCCGCCTGCCAGAGACGGACGTGTACGTTGAGGGCCGATGCAAACGCAGATACTTCCATGTTGTCTGCCCACTCGCCAGGCTGTCCCATCTTCTCTACATGCTCTTCAAACTGCTGTTGGAGCTGTTCTTCGGTGAAGTATGTGGTGTCGATACGCGTAGGTATAGCAGACGTCGTCTTGCGTTTGGGGTTTCTCCGCACGTTATTCACAGCCATGTACTGGCGGTAGAAGTCTGAATTGTCTCGCATGTGCTCAATGGTTGCCGTGCGCAAGACCTCATGCATCTCCTGGTGTCCGTAGAGCTGGTCTGACAGGGCGTTGAACAAGCAGTTGCCTTGGACGAAAATCAGCCTCAGTCAAAGGAATGATTTGCAGAACGCGGGCTCACCATCGCCTCTGATCTCACCAGCATAGAGAGCATTGGCGTCTAAGACAGGAAACTCGGGTGAGTTGGCTCGCTGCTTCCGAGGCGCCATGTGAACAGCTGTTGCGAGCACGAGACAGGAGAAGTCGGTATGGTAAAGGGAGAGCAGCGGTGGGGTGACGCAGTCATTGAGAACAAAGCATGGGGTTATACGATGAGGTGCAAAAGTGAAGAAGGCTGGGCCGCCACCGCAAGGTGGTTATGGTTGGCGGTGTGAATGGGAGCTCTCGACGGAACCGTGACGGCAAGGCGTGTAGGGCAACTTGCAACAGGGATAGCTTCGCGCACGCCAAGAACAGGAGAAGAAACGATCGCAGCCAGCCTTAGCTAGGGCCAGAGGCAAACGTCGCAGCTGATGGAACAGTCAGCGAGCTGCACACAGAGTGAAGGTGAAGGTCTGCCTGCGCGCTTTTTGTACTGGAAGATAGATGGCCTGGGTGGGTGCGAAAAATTGACGAACCTCGGGAGCCCGAGTACGTCACCTGCTCTAGTGTGCTGGTAACCGCCGAGCACCTGCCCGCACTGGGAAAATTGCGTTGGAGAAGGTGAAGCGGATGCGAGAAAGCGAGCGGCTGCGTGGGTGACGGAGGCTTGTTGTAGACAGGCTGGCCACAGGCTACAATACGGTGTAAACAAACTCTCACACACATTCACGCGTCTCGTGCTTCGAAAGTGTGCGGGTGGTGGCTGCCCTGTCCAATAAGCGAGCAGCGGGGGACGCGCTGCTGACCCCACCCAACAGCAGACCGCCTCGTGTGGCGCTAGTGAAGGTGAAGGCCCTGGGTGGCTGGTGAGTGACTTGGTTTGCACATACGCGTTTCCCTGCGAAGATTTGACTCCTAATTGACCAACCCTGGGCGTCTCGTTCGCAGCAGAATGGCGGTCAATAACGTTGTTGTCATTGGGTAAGCTCGCCGCCCTCCTTGCCTCTGCCAGATCTCGTCCGGCCCCTGTACTAGCTGCTGATTGAGCATGCAGAGCTGGAGTCCTTGGTCTGTCAACGGCACTAGCGCTCTCCAAGCACAAACATCTCAGTGTCACGCTTGTGAGCAAGCACATGCCGGGCGACTATGATATAGAATACGCATCACCGTGGGCTGGAGCCAACTACTGGCCTGTTGGCAAGCCTGGCTCCAACCTGCAGAAGTTCGAAAAGGCAACATGGCCAGAACTTGCGAGGATATGCCGTGAGGTTCCAGAAGCTGGTGTGCATTTCCAAGAGTCGAGAATCTTTGGGAGGACGAAGGATGCAGGCACTGCAACAGGCCAGTGGTTTGAAGAGTTGTGCAAAGAGGATGCCTGGTTTAAGGATGTTGCGCCAAACGTATGTTATTTCCTTTCTTCGCTCCGGACGTATTTCATCGTAGTGACCGGGCTCGACTATGCTAGCTCAATTGGCACTTCACTCAGAGTCGAATCGCGCTAATTCAACACCAGTTCCGCATTCTTCCCAGATCTGAACTCCCAGAAGACTGTGATACTGGCACGTCCTTCACATCTGTCTGTATCAATACTGCCGTCTATCTTCCCTGGATACTTGGCCAGTGCGCTAAAAACGGCGTGACATTCAAGAGGGGCGTTCTTGAACACATCTCTGACGCTGGAGGGTACCATACTTCCAGCCGGGCAGACGTTGTCGTCAACTGCACAGGTCTACTAGCCTCCAAACTCGGCGGCGTCATGGACAGCTCAGTATATCCAGGACGTGGCCAGATCGTACTCGTAAGAAATGAGCCAGGGTTCATGACCACAACTTCTGGAACAGACGACGCAGCTGACGAGGCCGTCTACGTGATGGGAAGAGGACTTGCCGGTGGCACAGTACTTGGAGGCTGTCTGCAGCATGGCTCCTGGGAGTCTCAGCCAGATCCAAACCTCGCCCAGCGAATCATGCAGCGTTCAATTGATCTTTGTCCTGCTCTAGCCCCAAAGACGGGGAAGGTTGGTGAGCTGAGTATTGTAAGACATGGTGTCGGACTACGACCAATGCGAACAGGTGGCCCTAGGGTCGAGAAGGAAAGAATCGACGGAACCTGGGTCGTGCATAACTACGGGCATGCTGGGCATGGGTATCAAAGCGGGTGGGGAAGTGCTTGGGAAGCGGAAAGGCTCGTCTTGGAGGCGCTAGCGCATAATAAATAGTCCACGGGCGAAATTGTAGCATAAAGTCAAGTCACGTGAGCTATTCCCTGTGTACATCAACAGCAATGTTAATGAATTAGTAGCCTGAGAGAGTATATGGCACTCTATCCTATATTAACGAGATTGGGATTTCAGACATTGAACTATCAAACCCGGCACCGGAAGACTCTGATTGCACTTTCAAGTCTTGTCGAGACGAGGAGCCAATAGAGAAATGCTCCAGTCATAACCGAGGCGGTGAAAATTCTGCCGCAGTCTTTATTGCTTCCATGCGGGGGAGAAATGCACCTCGATGCTCGAGAACGAAACCCAGTACTAGCTAGCGCTAATCTCCCGACTGTGCTCCGTCATTGGCAACCGGGTTTTCAATTTTGACTCACTGGAACTTGGGACCGCCCTCAAATAAGTAGCGTCTCTCATCCACACTTTTGCCCTCCATTCGTCTTCACTCTACACCAACATGTGTCCTTCTTGTAACAACGGCGACACCAATGGTGCCTCCAGCGAGAGGACGGACGGCTATACTGGCATTACATCCTCGCACAATCCTCATCCTTCCCACAAGTCGCCGTACGCCCCAGTAGGCGATTTCCTTTCGAACGTCAGCCGCTTCAAGATTATCGGTACGTTGTCCTGCCGCCAGCGAGCGCGATTGGAGGTGCGCACAAAGCGCAATCAATTATTCGCATTCCAGCTCGCAATACTGCGCGGATAAATGGCATTGCTAATCTGCCGCACAGAGAGCACGCTACGTGAAGGCGAGCAATTCGCCAATGCGTATTTCGACCTCGAAGCCAAGATCAAGATCGCTAAGGCGCTCGACGAGTTTGGTGTGGACTGTAAGGCTCGGCTCCGCGGCTCTTTGCCTCCAGCGCCTCCATACTGACCGGTATCGCAGACATTGAATTGACCAGCCCCGCCGCGTCCGAGCAGTCAAGAAAGGACTGTGAGGCCATCTGCAAGCTCGGAGTGAGTTTTAGCCGTGTGAGAAAATTTGGGACGATTTCTGACATGTGAGCTAGTTGAAAGCCAAGATCCTCACCCACGTCCGATGCCATCTCGAAGATGCCAAAATTGCTGTCGAGACGGGGGTCGACGGTCTCGACGTCGTTATCGGAACCTCGAGCTACCTCCGCGAACACAGCCACGGCAAGGACATGACATACATCAAGAACACTGCGCTGGAGGTCATTGAGTTTGTGAAGAGCAAGGGCAAGGAGATCCGTTTCAGCTCTGAGGACTCTTTCCGATCAGATCTTGTCGATCTTCTGTCCATTTACAGCGCTGTTGACAAGGTTGGTGTCAACCGTGTCGGTATTGCTGACACTGTTGGCTGCGCATCGCCTCGCCAGGTATACGACTTGGTCCGCACCTTGCGCGGTGTGGTCTCCTGTGACATTGAGACTCATTTCCACAACGACTCTGGCTGCGCTATTGCCAACGCATTCTGCGCACTCGAGGCCGGTGCTACCCACATTGACACATCCGTGCTCGGTATCGGAGAACGCAACGGTATCACGCCTCTTGGTGGTTTGATGGCTCGTATGATTGTTGCGGACCGCGACTACGTCCTCAGCAAGTACAACATCAAGAAGCTCAAGGAGGTTGAGGATCTCGTTGCCGACCTGGTTGAGGTGAACGTTCCCTTCAACAACTACATTACCGGTTTCTGCGCCTTCACCCACAAGGCCGGCATCCATGCCAAGGCTATTCTGAACAACCCGTCGACCTATGAGATCATTAATCCTCAGGACTTTGGCATGTCCCGCTATGTCCACTTCGCTAGCAGGCTCACCGGCTGGAACGCCATTAAGAGTCGTGCTGAGCAGCTGGGACTCCAGATGTCAGATTCGCAATACAAGGAGTGCACGGCTAAGATCAAGGCGATTGCGGACGTGCGCAAGATCGCTCTCGACGACACGGACTCGATCATTCGTACCTACTACCACAACTTGCACAGCGAACAAGAGAAGCCGCTTCTGCCAGGCATGACTGCTGAAGAGGAGAAGGCATTCTTGGAGGCCGAGAAGGAGCTCCAGGGTGTCAAAGAGAAGAGGGATCTAGACGTGACGGCCGATGCGGAAGCCGAAGTACCTTCAGCTAAGAAGACAAGGACGGCTGTCGTCTCGTAGGACTTTGAGCATGTTCATGTCGTCAGTGTGGAGTTTTTCGTTTGCTACTTGTCTCTTTGGGGGTTTCCTTCCATGTTCCAGCATTTATTCCGGTCACGGAAAAGTATTTGTTTTGATACCAGAGTTCGATGAAGCCCGATCGCTCATCGACTGTACGTGTGCCCATAGAATAAACACATACGATCATCATGGGGAAGCTGCAGCGATGACAGGCTCAAAAGTGAATCAAATAAGCACTAAGCAGGGTATTTCTCTTAGTGCGAAATCTAACAAAACTGACCCTCAAGTTACTCCGTACTCCGTACTCATGCAAAGCTGCCGTTTAACCGAATATGAGCTCTATCTTATCTTCGTTTCCAAAACGGAGCCTACTCCAGTCGAAAGGGTAGCTCGAAACGGTATACCGAACAGGCCCTAAGTCTCCGTGTAAACAGATTGCCAACGCGCGGTGCCGCAGACTCTAAGATGCGAGTGAGAGCTAATTGTCTCGGCGCTCGGTATCTGAAGCGGCAGTTCGATGTACATATTTTCGGGACTCATCTTTGAACATGGCGAATGGCAAAACCCCCAGATGTGTAACAGCTGACACGAGGTGTACTCCGTACCGGCGGCCGATTTCCGGGGTCAGCCAGGGCCCAACTAGGCCAGGGTTTAGGTCGCGTTTCCATTATTTTGGTCGGCAATAAAGCCCTGGCCCAAGAGCAACTGCTCCCCACCCACGCAACCCTCACACTACCTCCCCTCTTGCTGCATTGTAAACATGAGCGCCACTACCACTGTCACCGAGACACCCACGCTCGTCACCGTCAACGAGCAGCCAGTCATTACCGCCGAGAACGTGTTGCGCCTGTTCCCCGAAGTCAACACCAGCCTGATTGGAGGCTCTCACAACTCTGCCACCGCCGACAACTCGCTCGATGGCTACGACGAGGAGCAGATTCGATTGATGGACGAGGTGTGCATTGTTTTGGATAACGACGACATCCCGATCGGAAGTGCGACCAAGAAGCTATGTGAGTACATGTGGTACAGAGGGCAATTGGAGTCCCATAGCCCACAGCAAAGTCGAACTTCACTGATTCGATGCAGGCCATCTTATGGAGAACATTGACCGAGGACTCCTCCACCGCGCCTTTTCCGTCTTCCTCTTCGACTCCCAGAACCGCCTTCTTCTGCAGCAGCGTGCAACCGAGAAGATCACATTCCCTGACATGTGGACAAACACCTGCTGCTCCCACCCACTGGGCATACCCGGTGAGACCGGCGTTGGACTCGATGCTTCGGTACAGGGAGTGCGCCGGGCAGCGGTGCGCAAGCTGGACCATGAGCTAGGCATCCCATCTTCCCAAGTACCTATTGACGACTTCAAATTCCTGACAAGGATACACTACAAGTCGCCAAGTGATGGAAAATGGGGCGAACACGAGAGTAAGTCCTCACCTCGCGGTGTAGAAGGTGGATGGTGCTGATGCATTTACAGTCGATTACATTCTGTTTATCAAGGCGGACGTCGACCTCAATGTTAACCCCAACGAAGCCCGCGACTCGCGATTTGTTTCTCAGGCAGACCTGAGAGAGATGTTCAAGGACCCATCGCTCAAGTTTACGCCGTGGTTCAAGCTCATCTGCGAGAGTATGCTCTTCGAGTGGTGGGACCACCTCGACTCTGGTCTGGAGAAGTACCTTGGCGAGACAGAGATCAGAAGAATGTGAACAAGAAGCCAGTAGAAATGGCCATGTGTACCAGTGCGTCAACAGGATCACATGTTTCCTCCAAGAAAAAATCATATTCTGCATTTGTCGGCGACCGTATCACGAAATCGACTCCGTCCGTCTAGGAAGTGAGGCGGCATATGCGCGTTGGAACTGCGGAGATGTTTTCGACCAGCGAATACCCACGTTCATTAGTGATGGCGTGCAGCAACCCATCACTGTGCAATAAAGCTGACTTGCTGCTTATCTTTCTTTCAATAATGACCGGCCTCGCAAGTCGAGCCAATAAACCATGAAGTCATGCATGCATTGTCTCCAGTAATGCCAGAAAATGACGTTCAATTGCACAACGGAAAGCTTCCGTACGAAGCACCAAGCCCGCAAGGATCGCTGGCACATGGTTGAGAGTAGTCCTGACGCTGATAGGACGAAGGAGGGCTACCCTTGCGCTTGCTCTTTTCGGCATCTACAACCGGAAAGCGTACCGACCCGTCTCCATTCACCCCACACTTCCTCACCAGCGCCACTACGACAACGTGCAGACGTCCATGATTATTGCAGTGGACACACGCCGACTATGGCGACGATCAGTCAGAGTAAGCGCGACGTGGTGGCAATGACGACGAGTGGAACCGGCCGGAGCATCATGCTGATTGTCGTTTGATAACAGCGACCTCTCAGCTAACGATGCTAAGAAAGATCCCGCCGCAACCTGACACTTCCACCCCTCCCGAAAGGCTTGGTATCATGCAGATCGATACGGCCAGAGGCGCAGGTATATCAGCGTACCATGCCCAGGTTCCACCAACTGCCTATACAGCATCTCGGTGTCACTGCATACCTCCGTTGAAATCGCTGCACATAAATCAGTCGTAGTCTATTGCCTTACCTACCCCCACCAAGTGCGAACTGGCCTTTCCGCTGCAGCCGAGCCCCGCTCAGCTATCCAGACCAGTACGCAGCTATCCAACTGCTAGCCAAGCCATCGTACAGCAGTGATACTAGTCTTGTGACGAACGTTCGACGAGTAAAAAGCAAATCGAAACACCTGCTGCAGCCATACATCTACGGCCACCAGATCACACGCATTCATACACGGGAGGCTGCACATCCCAGCTCTCTGCCATCGTCCACCTGCTGCATAAAGGCGATTCGTCCAAACTCCTACATTGATGTCAGTCGATTTGCGTCAAGCTTTCACATCGTTACGCTATCCATCTCGAGTCGGAACGGTCTCGAGATCTCAGTTGTCCAAAGTTCATACAGGAGACATCACCCGGCCTGCTGAAACGTAAACGTCAGTCCAAGTTGAAAAGGTACATTTAGGCAGGGTATTTGCTGTTCCGGCTCCTGTTCATTCAATCGTCCACATTCACAACCAGACTAATCTGCAATAGCAGTGTTGTTTGAACTAAAGGTCTTGTCTTAGATATACCTGGTTCAGGTGATCCTTCCGGCGATCCGCCTAATCCTTACGCAAATCATCACGCTGGCGTATCTTACCACTGTCCGAATTATCAAACGAAGCGGCAGATCACACTTGAATACCAGTAAAGGATTACGGAGCAAACCGCAATCATGGCGTCGAAAACGTTCAGTCACGTCTCACCTGTTGCTTGTAGCTTTGGTGAACCAAAGTCAGCCATGAAGACAACGGCCATCAAGATCAATGACGTTCCCGCCAGTTTCAGGATCCTCAAGCAGAAGCCTGCTGCTACTGTGCCTCCGCTTGCCGATGGCGTGCGGGTCGTGACGGCTGCAGAGTATGAGCAAGCGGCTGCTTGCCTTGCAGAAGCTTTTGGTGAGGATGAGGTGGCACGGTATTTCATTGACGTGCCTGATCGTGATCACTGGACTGAAGCTGAGAAGTGGGATCTACATGTTGAGATTATGGAGTATGTCACGTACGCTCACATCCTCAAGGGACTGGTAACGACGGTAGGCGACTTTGAAGCTGTGGCGTTGTGGTAAGTCCAAGGGTAACATTCACTTGTAGATGCTGACATGGATAGGATGCCGCCCGGCCAGAACATGGACGACTACCTGACCATGTTCCGTAGCGGCATGTGGCGTCTCAACTATCGCCTCTCTGCAGAAGGCAAACGCCGCTTTTTCGATGAGTTCCTCCCCCTTCTCCACGACACTATGCACACGACGTTGGGTGACCGTGAGCACGAGGCTTGGTACCTCGTGTATATTGGCACGAAGCCCTCTGGACGTGGTAAAGGGCATGCTCGCAAGCTCATCGAGCACGTCACGAAGCTGGCGGA
This sequence comes from Ampelomyces quisqualis, assembly GCA_018398575.1. Classification (NCBI taxonomy): domain Eukaryota; kingdom Fungi; phylum Ascomycota; class Dothideomycetes; order Pleosporales; family Phaeosphaeriaceae; genus Ampelomyces; species Ampelomyces quisqualis. Next base: position 1,632,027 of record JAGTXZ010000011.1, read on the forward strand.
CGGTGAGGGCAGAGCATGCTACCTCGAGTCGAGCAACGTTGCTAATCCTCCCATCTACCGCCGATTTGGATTTGAGGCCTGCCGCACGATCCAGCTGCAGCGTGGAGGCAGGAACATCCCGCTGGACATTATGGTCCGGGAGCCTGTTGCACAGGGGAAGAAAGGTGGGAAGTAGCAAGATTGACTAGGAAAGACAGGAGGAATGAGCACTGCTTCAACACGGTAGCTCGCGACAGATGGTCGAGGTCGGGCGGCAGCGTCTGGAATCCTTCAACAGGGTTTGGGGGTTTTGTTTGATATTGCTCGCTTTTTACAGTCTTTATCGTAGATGATGTACACAAGAAAAATTTTGGTGATCATGTCCAGCGGGTTTCAACAGCCATGGAGACGACCCGACACGCAACTGTGGGGTTTCTGGTTGCCCACGCGGCGAGGGAAAGGCGGGGTGGTGCAGTACGTACTCGGTATGTCTCGCTAATCACCTCTTGCGTCAGCGTGGAACGCAGACGCATGGCATGGGTTTCATGCCAGCAGATTTGGCGATGTCTCGATTTCCGCAGTTCGGTAATGGTTACACACGAGCATCGGCCGTGGAGATGGAGGCAGTGCACGCTTCATGGGACAAATTACGCTTGGCTACCTGAAACGCAGTGCTTGCATGGCGACACCACTCATTTCCTCCTATCCTCAACCCCAACCCAGCTGCGTGCACTCGCTGTCCTCTCCCCTTCTTTGCCTCGACCCATTAGCACTGCCTCCACGGCCACGCCGCTCGCTTGGTGCCCGTCCCCAGCTTCACCGCGTGCAGTCGATCGCCGGCTTCCCCCCCGCCGCCAGTCCACCCCGCAAACCAGCTTCGTCCGTACGCGTCCGTAGTCGAAGTGGCCCTGTGCAGCCTGCCAGCACACTGCGACAAGCTTCCCTGCACCGCCACGTATCACACCCGACGCACCGCCCCGCAACCTCGCCCGCCCCAGCAGCCACAACAACCACAGAATGGTGACGCAGCGACGATACTCGGTCACGGGCCAGACACCGCCAGACGATGCCGAGGCTATGAAGGCCGAGAACCGCTCACCAAAGCTGCAGGCGCTCGACACGAACGTGCCGTCGACCAGCTGCGGCTTCTGCGAGAGCGGGGCAGCCGAGGCGAGCATCTTCACCACGGCCAGCAACGACAGCGGAGCGGAACACGCGCGAGGGCGGAAACCAACGCAGGCCGGCACCCTTGTCCGCACCTCGAGCAAGCGCTCGGCCACGCAGCTGCCGTCGCCCAGCTCGCCGTCGCACGAGCAGCTGCCCAAGCATGCGAGGTACCGTCTGGGCCACGGCGACGACGACGATGACGACACCGACTTCGACACCGACACCGACTCGGATGGCACCGACTGCTTCCGCGACCGGAGCGACCGGGACGACGACGTGCTCGTCTGGCACGGCCAGCCGACGTCGATGCCCTCGTCGCCCGGCCACGGGCTGCCGCAGTTTGTGTGCGCTCTGCCCGACGGCGTGAGCCTCCAGAAGCTGCGGCTGTGTGCCGGCGAGAGCTCCGAGGACGACTGCATGGAGGTGCTCGCCCTTTCCCCACCGCACTCGCGCAACCACAGCCTCGACTGTGCCTACATGGACGAGAAGGCGCGGCTTTTGGAGGATTGGGACAACTTCCAAAAGAACAACAAATTGCCCGCAGCACACATCGTCCCTCTCGAGAACGTCGGACTGCACCAGCCTGACGAGGCCCACGTCCCGCCCACATTCCTCACGCTCCCGCCCGAGATCCGGCACCAAATATACCGCAACTGCGACGAGCTTGTCTTCAGACACCCGCTGCTCTACTGCATAGCCACTGCCTTTGACAAGATCCAGCACCCTCTCGCATCCGTCTCACGCCAGGTCCGATCCGAAGCCCTCGCCATCTTCTACAGTTACAACACATGGACCGTCAAGGTGGAATTCAAGATGATGTACCAAGGCTTCCAGCACTGGATCATCCGCCTGGGCGACGGCGCTGGCTCGCTCCGCCTCGTCGACCTTTCTGTCCGCGGCACGCTCTTCAAGCCCCAGCGTACACATACTCAGAGCGTCCTGGTCCACGGCCAGCTGATCCAAATCACACCCGGCGTCGTGACCAACGGTAGAGAAGAACTATACTCCCCGCCCGACGGCGACGCGAGCTTCAAAATCGATCTTTCAGAGAAGCATCCCGGCGGCAAAGTCCAACTCGTGCGCAACGACGGCACCAAGGACGCCGGCGAGAAGGGCCGCGAGTATCTAGCCAAGATGGTCGAGGTTCTGTGGGAGAAGAGACGGGATGGTTCTTTAAATGGACAGGACTGGGTCACTATGGTTGACCGGTTCATCAACTTCATTGGTGGCGGGGTTAGTCACGTCTTGGAGGTTGTTGGGGATACTGCTAATGTATAGACAGGATGTCTTCCCACAACGACTATAGACAGAGCCGACGTCTTCCATGATCTGGATCCCACACCACCATGTCATTTGTGGATCAAATTTCTTCCATCTGCGTTTAGCGACCGAGCATGATTGTGCATTTTCAGCGGGCTCAACATGGAGTTTAGGGCGCGATCAAAAAGGGTGGATTGAAACAATTCGATGTTGATGGCATCGACGCATTCATCACGGGGCTGCATGACCGGACAAGTTTCGAGCGTAATGACCGTGATGCATACGACGGCGCAATGGATTTTTCAAGAACAGCAACGATTCGCGTAATATACCCCATTCGCTTTGACTACAAAGTATCGGCAGAATCTCATGTGCGTGCGTTCCTTTTCTTCGGTTATAGGAAATGAATCGTAATGTTTTCCACGTTATTCTTTTTTCACTTTGACCCACAAACGCCTTTCATCATCCGCACATGTCGCATATTTTCTGCTCGGTTTTAAGCACTGCACTCTTGGTATTAGATTATCTGACACAAAGAATTAACCTGCTACACAAGTTCCCCGCTCGTTCGACCAGCGTGAGAATATGGTTCACTGGCTACCAATCCCTGACCAAGGGCATAAATGGCCCAGGCTCAGGACCCTACGGGTACGGGAATCATGTTCCTTACACCGCGTACGCGAAAGTAGAATCACAGGGCTCACATAAGGATAGTTCAGTGAACTGTTTTCGCGCAGCATTCGCCAAAAAGGTAGATGATAAGAAAATAACGAGAGTCCATTACAGATTTGCAGGGGTCGAATAAACTGCACCCACTTGATTGCATGACTGTTGCATTTGCTAAGCAAGGAGAATACTCCATGTGTGTGCGTAGCTCAGGGACGCACATCTTACGAATATCGTGCGCCAGATGTAGAACTCACTAGATGCTGATAGAATTGCAGTCGTGCGCCATGGTCAAGAAGATGTAAATGCAGCGAGACGAAGCACGGCGGAAGACAACGCGGCTCTCGACAAGGCTAATGCTTACTATAGCTACTTCTCTACTCCCACTCTGCTGTTGCAGACTAGTTTTACTAGAACACAAGACTTTGCGTGAGCGATTACTTGTTCGCGCTCAGGAACGGGTCGATGAGGGTCGCGCTTGCCGAGGTGAGCGGGATGATTCACATGCACGTCACTCGAGTCGCGAACGACAACGACATGGCTCTGCTGAGCGCCATCGGCAATATCGCTCCAGTGGCCGTACTCGTCGAGATACGCGACATGCTTCGCCTCACCACTCACGTAGCTCGTATCGTGAGCGAAGTCGGTCACGGCGTTCGATATCACAGCCCTGATGGCGAGTACGACTCCACGGGACAACCTCGTCAGAGATCGCACAGCCGCAGCCGTGGCGGTTCTTTGCTGCATAACCGAACAGAACAGACCACATCGCGCTCGCACTTGAACAAGCCTTGAGCGATCGCGCCCCTCCTCAGGGAAATACTTTTCTTTCCGGCGGGAATCACACAACCACTACTCCGTACCCAGCATCGAGTCTCGGCACTAGACGACATACTTTACTGACGTAACCCAAGTGAGCGAGCAAAACCAACTCGATGGAGTGACCTGCACAAGACAACTTTGGGGCCGACTGTCTGTCCTGGACGACTTCATTCCTCGCTGTAGTGCCCAGCTCGTCCCGCCAAGACCGCTTAGACCGCGTCACACATGGGCTGTGGCAATGTATCTCTGATCAAGGGCGCATGTCACTCGAGCAAAGTGAAGCCGTCGTCGCTCCAGCAGCTGCCAATATCGCGCTGTCACAACTGTCGAATAGCAGATTGAGGACGGAAACTTGCGCTTGGCCGATGCCAATGCAGGTACGTTTGTGCAATGAGATAGTTGCTGCTGGTGCTGATCATGTTGTTACCGAGCTTGGGGCTGTCCAACAATGACTGCGGAGTGTGCAAAGCCCAGGTACGAATCGGGCATGGGGGTATCGGACGCGCCGAGAAAAGGACTCCGAGGGACGGATAAGCTCTGAACATGGCTGAGAAGAAGGACTACCTCAAGAGTATGGGTTGTTGATAATTGCCACGCTGCGCATAGCGCGCAAAGATATCTACAACTTGACACCAATCTCCCAGATGGTGCCACCACGGCTTCTGCTTGACTACTTGAATCATCCATCACCGCCACGGCCTCCTCCTGGCCCCCTCCAGCCCCGCACACCGATGCCCGCCTAACCCCCTCCTCACCCCCTCCACATCCAAATCCAGCCTCGCAGCCCATGCCCCACGCAAATTCACAGCATTGTACCTGATCCTCCCCTGCACCACTGCTCTCGCCAGCCTGTACAGACCTGGATCACTGGGATCATCTGCACGAGGCTGCAGATAAGCTGGATATTGGTAGGGCCACACACCCAGAGTACCGCCCGCTGGCATAGGGATTATGCCTGGAGAGCCGGTTCGTGAACCATGCGGGATGGTGAGGAAGTCCATGAGTGAAACTGTGGCACTGTCCGCGAGGGCGGGGTAGACTGTGCGGGACGAGGAATTCTGGGTGCTGGTTAGGTTGAGGTTGGCGATGCCGGAAGTGATGGATGAAGAAGGAGTCTTTGGATGTGGGACTGGTGGTCGCTGTATCGGTGATGGAACGCCGGTATGAAGATTTGGTGGTCTGGTTGATGGCCTAGGTCCAGGCTGGAGGGGATTGCGATTTGATGCAGAGGCATTGCTACGTGCCGTTGCAAGTGCGGAAGTCCATGCAGCTGCAGACGAAGTCATGGCTGCAGGGTGTTGTGACGATAAAAGTGGGCGAGACACAGGCGGAGCATCTCGTCTGGTTCTGCCACTGGACTGATCCCATCGTTGGGCATGTGTGGACGGATAGGGTGTACTGGCTCTTGAAGAAGTCGGAGTACTGACAACTCCCATTCTAGCTTCCAGATGATCGAGAGCATTCAATTGCGCACGTAACATGGCGATCTGGCGGATCTGGCGGTTCATTTCGGCCAGTCGTTCACCTTCTTCGGTCTCGGGTTGTACGAGACGTTCTCCGGTCCCTGCTTGAGCCGATTCACTGTCGTTCCCTTGTATTGCCGTCCGAGAATCATGTGGTTCATTGCGAGTGCCTCGAGGTCTTGAATTCTCCAGCGTTTCCAGTCTCTCCACCTCCCGCTCCGCTTCCCGTAACCACATTCTAAGTGCCAATCGACTTGGCGTTAAGGTTGCTGCGACTTGTTCATGTTGAGCCACCGCACCAAAATCTTCGATTGGTACCCGGCCATCATCGAAGAGCACCGCACGGCAGATTGGACACCGATTGTGCCCTCGGTTCGAAGACAGCGTCCATGTGCGGAGACAGGGTAAGCCGAAGACATGCTTACATACGGGTAATGTGACCGGTTGGTGAGCTTCGTTGTATCCATCCTGGCAGATGATGCATTCTATCGGTTCAAGTGCGTCGAGGAAGGTTCGTGCGCTTGCACTGCTGCGTAGGCGTGGAAAGTGAGGCATTGCGATAGTGCTAGCGTATGTTTCCAGTAAAGTGAATGGCAGCTGGTCAAAGAATGTTTGTCATTATCACCTCGAGATGTGTCGGAAGGAGATGCGGTGCTGAAATTACAGAAACCACTGCTGCAGAAGGAAGGAAGTAAATGTCTTTGCACGTGTTGTCAAAAACTTCAAAGGCAGCGTCGTGACAGAGAACTGAGGAAGGTGCTCACGAACCTGGTGAGTTTAATAGTTGCTGCAAGAAGAATTGCTGGACGTGCCTCTGGTATTTGTCATTACAGGTACGCGGAGGATTCACCCAGGACGACTGATATCTTTGTGGGCATTGAACTGGTTTCCAGCCCGTACATCTGCTTCCAGTGCAGCATTTTTGCTGCATAAGAAATACATGACTGAGCGAGCAGCTTTATATAGCCTTGACGGCCGGGCTGGCGACTGGAGCTGCTGGTATCGCTCAGCTCTGCATGTCGATTCTCCAGGGACTACCATCTGGTGCCACGATAACTTTCAGTCACGTGTAGGCTAACCTTTCTCGGTCTTGATAGTTGAAACGCCCATAACTCACCTGTTTTGGGCGTGTTCAACATTGTGAGATAGAGAAGGCTGTAGAGGGATTGTATAGTTGTAGAGTTGTAAAGCTATATAGATTTAATATGCTATAGTGTTGTAACATCTTGAAGTTCGACACGTGACCGAAAGTCATCGTGGCACCGGGTGGCACTAAGCGGATGTGAACCAGCGAGATTACAAAATCTTCACACGTGATGTCTGAGCATGTCACCATGAAAATGAGGCTCCATATGTGATCGGGCCGTCCGATCAAGGTAGTTCTTGGCTCACTGTATTTAATCTGATCTTCCTTCCCGCAGAATGGAAGAAGTGAATCGACTTGCTTCACTCAATCCAATCTTGATCCCTAGTCTCGCTCAGCTCCAACAAACCCTCATCACTGCCCACTCCACCAAAAAAACACATCAATGCAGAACAAACAATAAAAAAATCTTTCATAAACGTCCGAACAATACTGTAGGCAAGGGTGCTCCCAAACCCTCTTGACTGTATCTATGTACTCATTGCCAGTGGAATCCACTCCCAAACGCCCGTCGTATGCTGATGCGGATGGATGCTGTACCCAGGAACGCCGTTTGAAAGCAAGGATTCATGCAATGAGAAGAAAAAGCAAAGAAAATGCGAGATGCGAAATGCAGATATTAGTTCAAGACCACGCCCAGGGCTAGGATGATCGTTAGGGCGGTGGCAAACATGACATTGCTTGATCCATTGAGGATGGAGGCTGCCGAATTCTTCCTGGAGATCTGGGTTGGGTCGGGCTTCAGGACGAGGTTGACGCCAAGTTTCGAGCCAATGTTTGCGATAACGGCTTGCGAGTCGCGGACTTGGACGGTCAATCGGCCGGAGCCGTCGAGGGTGAACTTGTTCAAGCTGTCGTCGACAATGGTGGAGTTTCCCGTAATGTCGTCGTAGCGCATGCCGTTCCAAGTGACTTCGGTTTGTGATTCGGCGCCAGGTGCGCTGAGGTAAGAGAGGTAGACGTCCTTGTTGGCATTATCAGAGCCGAGGTTGAGGTTGAAGGTGAAGGAGCCCTTTGAGGCAGAGCTGTTGGCTTCCTTGGAGTTGATCATGACGACAGCCTGTATCCTGTCGTTGGCGTAGGCGGCGTAAGAGCGAATGCGGCCGGTGTAACCAGAGCCGACATTGCTGGTCTTGAGAGCAGAGATCTGTGTGGTTCCATTGCCGTTGCCGATAATCTGAGCGACGGCAGCGTGCGCATAATACTGTGGTCGTACGAATGAGGTGTCGTGGCCGTACATAGGGATGGGCGCCCAGGCGGATGCGTTGGAGTTGTCGGTCATGTGCATCTGCACTGACGAGATGCCGAGCGAGGCCGCCTTCAGGAAGAAGTTGAGGGTCCAGAGAGAGGCACCAAAGGTGTCACTGACGCCAGACATGCCGATGGGCCCGACGGAGCTCATCTCGCGCAGCACGTAGGGCGCACCGGTCTTGAGCGCGATGTTGACCTGTTTTGCCCAGTAGGTGAACTGGGTGTCGGTCTGGTCCATGTCCATGAGGTCGTCTTGGGTGATGGGTTTGGGAGTTACTCCAATGACTGCAGGTTGTTAGCGTTCATGATAAGGTGCTAGATGGGCGAGGGGGGGAGGCGTGCAGTAAAAGTAGTTGTGCTGGTTCCAGACAGTCATGTAATTGTCGCCGTTCCTGCCCTCCATGATGCCGTCGTCGACGAGCTGCGAGATCTCAAAGGTGGTGCCAATGGTGGAGGCGGTCGCAGGCGGCTCGAAGAAGGCACACGGCAGGTTGGAGGGCTTTAGGACGCGCTCGCAGATGACCTCGCATCGGTCGAGGAACTGCTGGGTGTATTGCTTGCCAGACCAGCCTGCAGCCCTGAAAGCGTTCTGCATCCACAGATCGGGCTCGTTGCCGACCTCGAACGAGTACAGCTTCGTGTTCTTCATGTTGTCGACGGCGCCCTGTGCCAGGGCGACAATGCGCTCCTCCCAGTCGTCGTCCATGTACGCCATGTTCAAGCCAAAGGTGATGGGGGTGTCGGTGGGGAAGCGGTCGAGCGCTTGCACGTAGCCAGGCCCGATGATCATCGAGTCGGCGGCGATAGCGCCCTGGGCCTTTGAGTTTTTGTTTGCCGTCCAGCGGTGCTCCTGCTTGGTCGCGTTCCACACCATGTAGTCCTGCGTGTTTCCGCCGAGCCGGATGTGGGCGGGCGCGCCCGAGTAGTCGGCCAGGTTCTGCAGCAGCTGCATGGAGAAGTGGTTGACCTCGTCGCCGCCGGTGAAGGAGAACAGGTTCGAGGGCTCGATGCCAAAGCCGGCAAAGGACGGATCGATGTAGGACGAGGCTCCGGACGGGGCCTGGGCGCCGAGGGCAAGCGACAGCGAGTTTTGCGCGAGGGCGACGGGCAGCGAGAGCAGCGCGGCGACGCTCGTGGTGGCGGCCAAGGCGCGGTGCATGGTTGCGGGGCGGGGGGGTTACGCGGCACTGCGTCGGGGCCGGGGAAAAGTCGTGTGCAGGCAGAGCAGCGGGATTGTCGTGTGGACCAGCAGCAGGCAGAGCAGCGGAACGGTCGTGTGCACCAGCAGCAGGCAGAGCAGCGGAACGGTCGTGTGCACCAGCAGCAGGCAGAGCAGCGGAACGGTCGTGTGCACCAGCAGCAGGCAGAGCAGCGGAACGGTCGTGTGCACCAGCAGCAGGGACAAAGAGCAGGCCACCAGCGAGCGTGATTGTGTGGCGGCGGGCGGGACAAGCGAACGGAAGTGGGCGGACAAGGGCAAGGGAAAGGGAAAGGGAAAGGAAGCGGGCGGACAATCAATGTGCAAAAGACAAAAGACGGCTGGGGGGCAATAATGGAGGTGAGTACGGATAGGTATTACGGAGGACAGTCAACAAGTTTCTCGCACATGCGTCAGTGTAAGCGCTGGCCAGTGTTTCGTGGTGCGGGTGGCTTCGCCCAAGGTCCATCCATACGCGTCAGGATTTCCGCTTCCGGCAGAGGTGGCCAAGTGCATTCACACTTCTGTGACGCCGTCATCCAAGTGCTTGCAATATTGCCCAGCCGGCCCAGCCCTCAACGTGCATGCAGCATCCGAACCTTCCGCGACATCGTCATCAGGTGCAAGACACTCACAAGCCGGCTTGCGACAACCCACATCTACTATCTACTATGCCGCCATCCGGGTGAGGAGCCTGGCCAGCTTTGCGCCTCGACTCGGCTCGCTCCTCGTCCTCATCGTCCGCTCTGCCAACCGCACAGGCTGGGCATCACCCGTCGACGTCTCCCTGGTGCCCGTTCGCGTCCTCCTCCCTCCTCCCCTTGCGCCATCATCTCGCGGCATGACCGCCGTGCGCGGGTCGTAGCCTTGCACCGGATGCGCATACCGCACAGGATCACTGCGAGCCCCAATCCTCCTTGCCTCCCTCTCCGCCACATTCTCATACATGAACTGCTCCCAGCCTTCCTCCCACGCCTCTCGCGCATCGTCCGCCTCGGACATTTCCGTGAACCGCGGTCTCTCTGCCCGCGGCACTCGCCTGGCCCGTGTGGTCAAGGAAGCCTCGCGCCTCACCCACGCCAGCACTTCGCTTCCGACAATCTTCGGATCCCACGCCGAAAGCTGCTTCAACACCTCGATGACAAACGTTTGGCAGTTCTGTGTCAATATGTCAAACCTGAATTTCTCCAACACCTCCAAACATGCATATTGCACCCTCCTGTCCGTCGACCAGCATTCGGCAAACGCAACCACCTTGCCTCCCTCCGCCTCAATGGTTTCTTGACTCCAATTGAATCTCCTGCGGAGCTGTAGTGTCGGTGTCGGCGCAGGGAAGAAAAAGTCCACCAATGCCCACCCGCTGGATTTGCCCCCAATGTCGTAGAGTGTGCCAAAACCAGCATCATCTCCGTCGTCGAGGAGAAGGCCCCAGTGCTGCACCTTGTTGGTGGGGTGGTAGATGACAACCTTGAGTTGTCTTGCGTGGTCGGGTGAAGGCATTGTGGTAGCGTGTGGTGGTAGGTGAAGTGGTGTGTGAAGTGGTGTGTGATGTGGTGTGGTAGTGTAGTGTAGTGTGGTGTGGTAGTGTGGTGTTCAGCGTGGTGTGGTATAGTGTGTGATGTCAAGAGGTACAGTAAAAGTGTCTTGATTAAGACTTTGTAGAGAAGAAATATACCAATGAACAAGGAAAGGAAAGCACCTCTTTTATACCTTCAGAAAGAGCTAATCAGCCTCTACAATAACTTCACAGTACTGAGATAAAATTCATCCTGGACACAAGTTTCGGTATCCAACCACAGCCTCTGTACCAAACTCCAGACTATGGTTCATGAGAGCCTGACCACTACAACAACATCAACTACAGTCCTCAACCACGGTACACATAATCATAATATCTTTGCACTACTAACACGTCCTCAAGTACCTCCCCGAGCGCGCCGAGGATTACCAGAAATAGCTCCACTAGACTAAACTACTCCTGCCGCCTGCGGACGAAAATAGGCCGTCCACGACTGCACGGCTCGGCGCTTGTAAACGCCGGCATGCCCTCATTGGTCTTTAGATCGCATCACCACCTTTGGACCTCTACGCAGTCGATGTTCTTACGTTCTTATGTTTCGATGCGAGGAGTAAGCGTAGGGGTAAGCTCGCACACCAAAGCTACAGCGCAACACAGCAACGTCCTAGGCTGTGCAAATAATTTATTTAGCACGTGCATAGCAGTACGGATCAAACTTATTTAGATTGCAAAAGATTTCAACCTTTTATACCTCGCTGTCATTTTTGTGAGGAGCTTAAATCCGGCTTACTATGCAACGCGAGAGCGACCCTCCGAGATCACGTCGGCCGAGCTGCATCGGTGAATCGGTGGTTAGCACCTGCCCTACCGGTACGGCTTCATAATGCACAAAGCAGGCGTGAAACAGGATAGAAGGCATGTATATCAAGGTTAGGTTTCTATGTCTGCTGCTTCTATCTACACTCCATAACCGCCCCACATACCATCAACTCAATATACTATACCTTGAAGTCAATCGCACCACCAAACCATCATCTGCCGACACGATGAGGCTCCCAGCATTCTTCAGTCGTCTGCGCAAATTCGAGTTCGAACCTACACTCGCCGACAAGAACCGGTCACACTTCAGAGATGACGAGTGGACGGGCATCCGCAAGAAGGTCATGATCCAGCTCGCGGCAGGAGGTGTAGCATTCATGCTTTGGTTCCTCGTCTGCCTCTGCTACATGTACGGCGCGTTGTATCGCTCGCCTGAACGACACGCGAATTTCCACGTCCTCGCTGTTGACTACGACGGAGGCGTTGTAGGTCAGGCCCTGCAAGCCGCCTATGCGCAGCTCAAGGGTCCTACCTTCTTCACTCTGGAATTTCGCTCGCCAGAAGAGTACCCCGTCCAGACCGATATGTACCAAGCTGTATGGCGGGGAGACTACTGGGCTTCGATAGCTGCAGTCGAGGGAGCATCCGAACGCTTGTCCGCAGCACTGCAAGGCGGCCAAGCATCGGCTCCTTATAACCCCTCCGACGCCTTGCACTATGTTTGGGATCAGCAATACTATCCTGCCTTTGCGAACTCTGTAATCCAAAGCCACATGTCCCAACTCATCGGTGCCACACGAATCGCATACAACAAAATCAATGGCACTCAAGCATCGACCATCGTCAACACAACCAGCACAAGCGCGGTCCAGGCTCTACTCAATCCCATCCAAGCAACTGAAACCGACATCCAGCCCACATCCTTCGGCACAGCCACGTTCTTCAACACAGTCTCAATGGCCATGCCCATCCTTCAGCAGTTCTTCTTCCTCCTGGTTCTCAACGGCGTCCTCGGCGCCCACAGCCTCTACAAGAAAATGACCGTCCTATCCAGCATGCGTTTGCGCCGTCTCGCCGGCCTGCTCTTCACCTTCGGCGCCGCCCTCTGCCAGACGGCATACTACTGGGCGTTCCGCGAAGACTGGCAAGTCAACGGCAAGCAATTCGCCTTGACGTGGTTAATCCTCTGGCTGCTCATGCACATCCACCTCCTCGTGCTCGACAGCACATCCACCATTGCGCCACTTCCCTTCATGCCTTTTGTCGTCTTACTCTGGGTTCTCCTGAACATCTCAAGCGTCCTCAGCCCCCTCGAAATTCAAGCCGGCTTCTATCACTGGGGCATCGTGCTCCCCTCCCACGAAGCCTACTCGGTCTTCGTCACCATCTGGACCGGCGGCGCACACAATCGCCTGTACCGCGCCCTCCCTATTCTTTTCGGCTGGTGGGTCCTGACCAACGTCACTACAAGTCTCACACATATCCGCGCGTGCCACTTGGCGTACAAACTCGACGGCGAACAAAGTCCCGCGATTGCGGCGCAGAAAGACGTTGAGAAGGCGTATGAGGCGGGCGAGGATAAGGGCAAAGGTATGGAGGAGGCGCTGGACGAGCAAAATACACTTTCGAGCACGACGACAAGGATGACGAGGCACCCGACACGAGAGGAGATTAGTCTGGATAGGAGGGAGGTGTATGGGCCGAGTATTCCACCGTTCCTTGGGCGGGTGAGTACATACTAGATTCTAGTCGTTTGGGATATCATCTGTAAAGTATATGTAGCTTAGGACAACCTTTATAATTCATGACTGAACGTTTTACCTGGGAAAATGTGTGGATTCGGCATCTTTGACTAGGTCGAAGCTTTTGATCTTTTGGTATCCATGAGGAAAGTCTGGAGGATAAGCAAAACATACCACCACTGATGGCAGTATAACCTGCCACCGTTCCCAAACTCGTTCGATCCACTATTGTGCACTTTCAATAATAGTTGATGTATTACCAACTAGGCTACGACGTTGACGAGAAATCCCCAAACTTTTATGACGGCAAAAAACACAAGCACGTATCCTTTTCCCCCACCACGTCATGAACAACCATCGACTCCCCAAGTCATGGTATGATCAAGTACCCCTCCGGAATCAAAACGCCCTCGAGGGCATCAATCCGTTCCTTTGCGCGCCACTCCCCCCTGTCTCTCATTTCCTTTATTAAAGCGTGTCCTTCTTTGGCTGATTGCGTGGAGGTTTTTGTCGTCGGAAAGGCGAGGCTGCTGCTTTTCTTCTTCTTCTTCTTCTTCTTCCTTTCTTCTTCTTCTTCTTCTTCTTCTTCTTCTTCTTCTTCTTCTTCTTCCTGGGAACGGCGAGTAGCATCAGCTAAGCGGATCGACTCGCATCGCCGCAGTCCTTTGTGGTGGCTAGTGTGAATCCCATGTCAAAACCGCGGTGAGGCGTTGGTGGCTCGCGTGCTGCCGTCTCATGTCGCTGTGCGTCCTTTTTTTGGCGCTCGGGGAATAGGGTGTCCCAATGCTCGTTTTCGTTATTGTTTTTGTTTTGTTTTGGTGCGTGCAAAGGCAGGTGGGATAGGTTGTCCTGTTTCGGCGCGTGCAAAGGCCGGTGGGATAGGCTGTCCTGTTTGGCGTGCGGGGGCGGGGTTGATAGGTCCCGGTTGCGGGGGTTGTTTACTCTGCTGCTTCGATGCTTTCGATGCTGGATACACTGGATGATCGGGACGGTGTTCTTGATGGGGATGGGTGGGTGGATGAGTGTGGGGGTTGTGCGGTCGTCGGGACAATGGACATGTGCGGTTCGGCTTGGACGGCCTCGAGGGGGATGCGGAGCATTTGGCGGCCGACGAGGTTGGGGATGTATACGTATTGCGCTGTTGGAGAAGACATGTTGTCGAGGTGTGGCTGAAGGTGGATGTGGTGATGACGTAAGATGCGGCTTGATGGTAGTATGACTTGATGTTTGTCGATTGCCAATCTCGATTTCCGATAATTCCTGCTGATTCAGAAAGCAGTCCGGGGAATCGCTCCTAGCTATATACTTGCTCAGCTCTCCCTCCCCATCGTACCATCTCATAACGCCCCCCTCCCTCCCCATCTCCCCCCAGCTCAAACGCTATCCCCGGCACCTGCGTGTCCAATCATGTCCGCAAACAGCCGTGCGCTTACGATCCGCTACTGCGCTGATTCGCCCGTCAATCGACGCGTGGCAAGCGCACTGGCGTGCAACACGTAAGCCGTGTTATCGGGCGACGAATCAGCCGTCTTCTTGGGCTTCTTAGGCTCCTCCCCTCTCCGCTCGGCCCAGTTGAGGGCGGCGTTAGTCTTATCGCCAGCGGAGTCTAGACTGTGCTGCTCATCGCCGTGCAAGGGTGAGGCTTGGTGCTTGGTGGAATCCCCGTTTGCGATGCAAAGTTTGTTACCTGTCGTCGACATTGCCGACCTGGCGTTGGGGTTGACTCCGACTCGATCGTGTTGCGAGAGTTCACGCGCTTCCAACGCCCATCGCGACTTGGGACGAAATCGAGCAGAGCGAGCACACTCTGACTCGCGAAACGTTCGGTATGACGAGAGTGGGGCCACGTGCAACCGCTTGCGGCTGGCCCATTCTCTAGGCGCTCACAGTGCCCAGTGCCTAGTCCGAAAATACGACCGCCAGAAGTTCCCAAACCTTTCCGCGGGCTGTTGTGCTACATACTTGTGGATCGTCTTGTCCTGAGGTGGTAGGTCCGATGCGCGCAAAACATGCCTTTGTGCGTTGGTGGTCCGGGTAAGCAGCAGAATGTCACCATGGCAGTACACAGTAAGCAGGTGTGCGTGGAAAAAGTAATCATTGGCATGTCGCTGTGATGTTGAAGGCTCTAACTAAGGACATGCAAAGCCCCGCAGATAAGTGCAACTTTAACTTGGCCCTCATGGCAATGAATTACGTGATGCACGCGGAACGCTTTGGGAACCAAGAACCAAGCCCTCCGCTCGCCAAGCATCTCGCGCCCATGCATCATGTGATATTCACCGACCACTGCGGCCAAGCGCCATCACAAGACATTGCCAATCTACCCCAGGAAACCCGATCGAACCACTATCGAGCGGACCATGACCAACCGCTACAGCTCTGCTTTCACGCCCCTCTTCTGCTTTAGCCCGGTCTTGCACTAAGAGCACCCTGAGACACATGCGTTAATGATAGAAGTTCCAATGCAACAAACTCGTGCTTACAGGTTGGTCGGTAACATCTTAGCTCTTTGCCATGCGCGCTGGTAACGCTGTAGAAACCAGTAATTCGCAGCTTCTTCGTGTACTGCAAGAACCGTGTCCAGGAGAACTTGTCCATTCAACAGACCGCACCTCCGCGAAACATGGGCGATGTTAGACACCCAAAGATTCGCAATATGCGCGGTTGGCAGGTAATCCAATATCCGGAACGCCAATTGTGCCCGAGCTGTACAACAGAACAACCAAACTTTGTTTCATTTCTTCTTCGTCGGTGACTCGCCTCCACGTCAACCCTAGAGCCGTTCTCGCAGTCCACACTTCACGTCAGCCTACTAGGACCGTTCTCACTTTCTACGCCCATCAAGCTTTCCACTTGCCATGTCGGCTCGCTGCTCAAGACTACAATCTTTCCGACAGGCAGCCCAGCAATGTGTGCAGCTCTCCTACCATCCCTAACACTGTCTGAACTGACTACCAGCAGATTGCTCTTGGTACACGTGATCTGCCTCGCCAGCCCTTCTGGTGTACAAGACAGCGATACTACGCTTGAAACCCCACTAGCAACAATCACACTGTAGAACAATGCTGGTACAGCACGCTGCCCTAACGAGCATACTACTACGACATGTCCGTCTTATGAAGTCCAACTCCATATACTTCACCACGATGGAAGTTCGAAACACTTGGCACGCGACAAGGGGCTGAATACCGCGCTATCCGAGGTACAGGCAGATGGCGAGTGTCTGGCTTATCCCAAGTATTTCGATCCAGAATTGATGCCGATGGACGCGGCCAAGTTTTACTATGGTGCTGCTACTTATAGGAAACTTTCTGGCATTGAGAATATTGTGCATCTGGAAGCCGCGGGTGATTGGATTGTTTTCGTCATTCTGTCGTACCAACAGTCACGGACTATCTCAATCGCTCGTGTAAATGCTAATTCTGACATGGCTGTTTATTCGGCATCGTGCGACCGCCAATGACCCAGATGATGCGCATGCTCATTCTTCCTATTGCCCCTCCAGCCCCAAGCAAGTCGTTCCATCGACTTGTCCTCGTCTTTTCCAGGCCACATGACATCGCCTTGCCAAACAGCGCGGATGCAGAAGAAGGCTACGATGAGCCACAAAATGACTAGAATGATGGTCAAGGCACTGGCAATGCCGTTGATGGCTTCACTCTTTAGCGCACTACCCGCTTGAATTGTGGCGAGCGTGAGACCGGCGTTGGGGAAGATGAAGGCCCACCAGTTCAGCGAGAACTCCATCTTACGGATTCCAGCGATGATGGCAATGGTCGTGATGAAGAAGAACCAGTATGCGAAAAGAATGACAAAAAGTCCGGCCATAATACCAATTATACGTACGATTTCGCCATCAGGCACAACCGTGTCTGTGAAGAAGTTTGGCGGTATTAGTCGGGGCGCTTGAGATGCGAGAGAAAACATTCCTGCTGCGGTATACCCTGCAAAGTATTAGTACATTACTTTGCGCAAACGGGGAACTCGTCGTACCTGCTGGTCCTACTGACACGTACATGCCCGGTCGCACCGTAGCAGATGGCAAGTGACTTGTCATGAGGCGTTGCATGTAAATCGCGTACATCAAGAAGGATACCAACCACGCTACGCCCTGAAACAAGACACCCCCAACGAAGATTTCCCAGCTTGCCGAGTCCGGCTGGGCCGGCAGAATAGTTCCCGCCAACGTGCCAACTACCAATAATGGGTAGATGGGGAAAATCCACGCCGGGACAGCATCCGTGACATTGAGGCGCTCCAGTCGGAAGAACATGGAGTACTGTGCGATCGAAACCGTAAACGATATGGCGCAATATATCCAGAAGCATATATTGAGTGCCTCCGTAAGCCATGTTCCCACTTCCCCGTTTCCATAAACGTATGAGCAATTCAAGATCAACGCCACAGAGACCCAGTACGTGCCGTGGAAAAGTCCTTCGACTGGATGGTGAAACGAGGCCGTCAATTTCCGAGGAACACGACAGAAGCGCATGATCATGAGTCCAGTGAATAGCAAGAAGAGAACCATGTCCAAGATGAAAAATATCTTCCCTATCGTCTTCACTCCAGTAAATGTGTTTGGCGTATTTCCCAAGACTACGGCCAGGGCACCTGTAGACATTGTCGCTGAGAACCATGGCCTTATCACGTCGATCAGCTTTCTACCCCTCATATACACAGTTCTTCAGTCTGCTCACCAAGTAAAATGCGCAATTCGATCGCGCAACCCAACTGTCGTTGCCGGCCGTTCTTCCTCATCTTGAAACCTGTAGGGTTTTCTCTCCGTGAAATGCATAGCTTCCGGCGCCTGCTCGGTCGCGGTGGAAGTGGATTCGGGCATCGTGGCGCTTATATCTACGCCCAAGACTCTTTTAGATAATCGGAAAAGTCAAACCGCTCTTTAAGCTGCATGTCTGCGTGTCTGCATTATTTGGCTTCTCACATGACCAGCAAGCCTGGCATCGTCACTGATGGTCATAGCGTACGACAAGTACGCTTGTCGAGTATGTTGGCAAATGAAGTCTGCCACAAGTCTTTTCGTGGAGCGCACTAGTCGGTTAGACGGCGGACTTGCGCTTGATCAGCAGAGGAAGGTTGGACAGGAAAAGAGAGGATATTAATGTATGCCTATGATCTTGATGGAAAAAGTAGGTTGTCCTGGACAGAATTGGATTTTTCTCAAGTGTACATCTGCGTATAATTTGGAGGCTTTGAATACTTTCAGATTTATTTGCTTTGGAAAGACATTCGACGTTGGTGAGAAGCACTGGAAGCCAAGGTCGAGAAATCTGGGCCTCTGACGTCACACCCCGCCAGTCAGCAACCCATCCCTGTCCGCTTCAAGTCAGCCCTCCCGCGAACGATTACAATTCGGTCCGAAGAAAATAATGAGAAGAAAATGTACCGAGTACAAGACTTGAGATGTCTCGAGCCCAGACAAGATTGGCACACCTCAACGCCAGCGGACACTACTGCTTCGTTGAATACTTGGAAGTCCTGAGCATAGTTTGTGGTGCGTTCGAGAACACGCCATCCGCATCACAGCTGAATGAATTTACAAAAGCCAAGTCACGAACTACTTCGCTACTTGGGTGCTGCAGGTGACGATGGTGTTTAAACGCGACAACTCATGTCACGATCTTGCCGCCGCCTAGAACGGTTTGTGTCCCTTGAAGCCTTTCCAGAGACACGAATCGCGTAAAAGCATGACGACGTCAGCGAACTCCATAGTCTTCCATAATAAGGGCGTCGAACAGTTATGATATCATTCGTCCATGGCATCTCCGGTTACCTGCAGTGGTCTATGGACGACGTGTCATGTGAGTGTCTGAGGAATACAGCGGGAGTGTGGAAGTATACAAATCCTTCATCAGTCTAGTAAGCCGGGATGACTAACTGCGCAAATCACGGATGCCATGTACGTCTAGATAACTTTTATCGGGGTTAAAGATTCTGAATCTGCAGCGACCACTGCTGGCGTGCCTCCGTGTATTTTGTCTTCACAGGCTCCAGCAGCTCCACAATCACACCATCACACCCTTGTAGCTTGCGCACCGACAACATCTGGCCGAACACCTCAGTTGGAACATTGCCAGCAAGTGGGATATTGCTCTGATGTTGGGAGCGGAAGACTAGTGCAGGGTCTAACAGGTACTTCACTCGCTGCTTCTGCTTGTCCCACCTGGGATCAAAGGCCTTGGGAGCGAGAGTTACAAAAATATGTGCCATGTGCAGAGGCAACGAACAATACTGTGGTAGACCTTGATTCACTTGTCGATTTTCTGCATCTGTTGCGGCACATGGACAAACAGATCCTGCTCCGTCCGAGTACGGATCACATGTGTCAAGCTGTTGAGTTCTTGATCGACTGCCGCCATATCGTTTGGCAATGGAAATCGCTGAGGGTCAGTATTACAATCTGCTTGACAAATGACGTCTGGTGGCGCTCCACATAGCATCCTTTGCTTGAACTGTATCTGTGACAAGTCCATTGCGGCCTTGAATTTTCGCCCTCGAGCTTCTTCGACGTCTTTTCAGAGTCTAATCCTGGAATATTTGGTAGACAAGTGAGCCTGAGTCATATTTGCTTGGGCCGCATCGATGAGGTAGCAATGAAGGTTGTATGAGTGTACAAAGATTATGAACTAATTGAAAGGATTGTAAGAACACAAACCTGATGTTAACGTCGTCGCACGTGTAAATGGGAATGAACATGTGAATGTAGCGGGCAGCAGCACACATGGTCATGCTTGAAGTGAACGTCGCTGAAGGGGGTTTCGCGAGATCGGAGCATAGTTGGAAGCGAGTTTCTCATGCAGCTTTATGGTCTTAATTTTGGTTCTTCTCATAATGGCGCGACATACACCACTCTTAAAGATTCGAGTGTCTTTTTCTTTCTTTATACCACTTGTTAGCTGTCTAGCTCCACCTCCTTCACTTCCACCAACATATCCAGAACCGAGTCGTGCCTAGAATGCTTTGCCGGTACTTTGAAAGTCCTGGTCCTGGCAGTGATCGCTGGCTTCTTTCGGCGCTCCAGCTCCGTCATCCAGCACTGCTCCAACTGCGCTGTTCGCCGCGCACTCTCGAATCTTGAGTGTTCTTGCCGGCGCAAGGCGTTGCAGAAGGAGTCGGCATACGGTCGCGATTCGCATGGCCAGTTCCAGGATTTGGCGTCCATGAAGATTCTCGGGTCATTTGTAATGTATGGCCGAGGGCCGCCGGGGACGTATATTAGGTAGGGCATGGTGATTGGCGTATAGGAGTTGGCTTGACAGTCGGTCGGATGCTCGCGTGTAGGTTGAGTGGAGTATGCGGGAAGCGTAGACGAGCTTCGATCATTCGTGATTGAGAGTCTTGAACGAGAGTCAAAAAGTATTCAAGGGGAATACAGATGTGGACTAAAGTGCGGTGGAGTCTTTGTTGAGCTGCGATTAGGGTACTCCACTCTCCTGCAGTCAGAGTCCAGTAATAGACAGGGAAGACAAACACCTCTTAAACGCAGTCCACAAACGCTGTGTTCAGCTGTCACAGTTTCGTCGTGGTCTCGGATCCCGAACGTGTTCGAGGAAACAATGTGAGACGTATTTGGCAAAACGCACGTGGCGGTGTGATGATACGTCGTCAGCACTCCTTACCTGGGCCCTGTCGGGACCATGTGTGTAGGTAAAGCACGGGTTCCAGAACTAAGACTACAATGATTGTGAATTTGATGGGTCCATCACCGAGCGTTACTGGTCGGGGTGACTGATGCTAGTATTAACTTCGGAGGGTGGGCGTATTTCTTCCTCGGCTACATTGTGGAGTAAGGTTGCTGAATCATATCGCGCTTCGTTTTCTCCTCTCTTGCTTGCCCACAAGTGGGCGTGTTAAGTGACATTGCACATCGCATGGTGGTCGCAGGTTGCGTGCTTTGGTACGATGCAATTGAGATATTTTGGTCGACATCTGAGGCGGAGAGGAACGGGATTTCTCCGCGGTCTTGGCGAATGACTCAATCCCTAAACTTTCTGGAGCCCCTCCAAAACATGCCCCAGAGTCCAGACTCCACGACCAACATCGACAAGCCGTCGATCGCCAGAATGAGTGCGCCAGTAGAGACCAAGCCTCTTCCCGACTTCGACATCGTCGCGACATATCGCCGAATTCTCAAAGATGATCCAGAACTCACCATGCCCGTCGCGGCCATTGAAGCACTTGTCGAAGCGATTGCGCAGAGCTCAGTGTCTACCGTCGCCGAAACTCTCGCCCTGCTTGAACGCCACACTGCGGCCCTGAAAGCCTCGATAGCGAATCCGATTTCGCTCTCCGCTGGTACCGATCTCTTCCAGCGATACCTCATCACCACGCTCAACCGCCCTGCGAGCCTCAACCTGGGGCCCGATGACGACTTTCGCGCGATTCGCAACCACCTGCTGTCAAATGGAAAGCTGTTTGTCGAACGCGCAAAGCAGAGCAGAGAGAAGATCGCTAGCTTCGGGAAACACTTTATCCGGGATGGAGCGACAGTGCTCACCAACGGAGGTTCAAGAGTGGTGGGCGCGTTGCTGAGGAGAGCTGCCGAATCAAGCACTCTCCGCTTCAAAGTCATATACGTTCTCCCCTCTCCAGGTTCATCCGACCTTAAAGAGGGCCAGCAGACTGTCGCCGACCTACGGTCGAGCAACATTCCCGTGGCAGCTATCCAAGACTCCGCCGTCGCATACTCACTTGGCAGGGTCGACATGGTCATTGTGGGCGCCGAGGGTGTAGTCGAGAATGGTGGAATCATATCGCGCATGGGCACATACCAATTAGGTTTACTCGCAAAGAGCAAGGGCAAGCCTTTCTACGTTGTTGCCGAGAGCCACAAGTTCGTGCGCCTGTACCCGCTCAGCCAATTCGACCTGCCCATCGAGCAGAAAGTGCTCGACTTCAAGGTGATAGAGGAGCCATCAGACAAGGATTCTGAACAGAAAAACCCGTTTGATGAGGCGATTGCCGATATGGACATGAAGACAAATGGAGCTGGGAGCGGTTACGATGCAGTCGACTTCACTGTATGCCTCCCAAGAGCACTCTTCCCCTAGCATCTGCTGACACGCTCCAGCCGCCTGATCTGGTATCCGGGATCATCACCGAGTCTGGTGTTCTTACGCCATCCGCAGTTTCAGAGGAGCTCATCAAGATATGGTTCTGAGTCCCCCCGCTGCACAGATGCCGATCTTCTTCTAAATTTACTTACCCCGTACACACGCATCATCAAATCCCAACGTCTGTTGACGTGTACTAGCCCAACTTGCTGGCGACTCGTTGAGGGTGAAAGGCCGCTCCCAAGCGTCCAAGCTCACGCCGCAACAAGCGGAGCACGTCCGAGCAGAAATAATTCATACGACCAGGACAGACCCCGAGACAACGATGGCTCGAGGCGCGATGTAGACTAAGTCCTCACATAGCTAGCTAAGCTGCGAGCGGAGTGTAACAGCGCATTACGAACGACGATGTCACATACACGATACCCTATAGATTCTTGAATGGTAGCGAATGAACCTCCAAGCCCTGATGGAACATCGGCATGAGTGCCACTTCATGGGCGTGAATCTCGCCCTTCAATCACAAGACTTCACTAAAGACAACTGTCTTTTCTCGACCATGGACCTCTATGCTGAAACTGCACTTTTGTACACCGTGCCCCTGATGTCTACCTCAACTAAATCATACGACATGCCCTGGGTAATTCGATCTCCAGTCAAGACCACGGCGCCGGATCATGCGAGCTTGACATATACCATCATCTACCCCGATCTGCACGAAGAGATCATGTTACAAGACCTACAAGCCTGGGGATGGCGAGTCACTCAAAATGATTTTGGCGACGATATATTTGTCAACGCCTTGAAGATAGTCGAGAAAGAAGTCAAAAGAAGACGACGACAAACACATGCTATCGCGGGCGACTTGCACGGCTATCACGAGAGACCAACGCTTGGAGATATATGGGAGATGGAAGCGGAGAGAATGCTTCGAGAGAGCGCTTACGAGGTCAAGAGACTGGCGGTCGAGAAGCACGTAAGTGTTTCCCATCAATTGCGCAGACAACGTCGGCGATAACAACTAACCCGACAATCTTACGACCTGGCTTAGCGCTACTGATCGTAACCGAAAAACCAATGGTCTCTCGACTACCAAGATTCTGACAACAAACAAGCTAGGTTGGTAACACGAGGACTCGAACACAGCGGTATAGGTAAGGAGTGGGAGCCCGCACATACATGCTATGGAAGAGACAACCGCTATCCCTGAGATGTTCACATGTTGAAGCACAGGAAGCGAATATGACCGCACTGTGCAAAGCACAAGCAAATTTCACGATAAATCTAACTGTAAGAAGCGCTACAATATGCTGAAGCGACTCAGGAACAAAACGTTTTCTTCGTCTTCCGCACGTTTCAAGAAGCCGCGTGACAAACATCCCAAAAGGTCCACAGCAATCAGCCCTCAACCAAGATTTTAGTCCCATCTTCCCAGGCGACCTTCCCTTCAGGCGTGCATACATTCGCCATACATGGACCGGCATTGGGCGCCCGGTTCCCGATTGTCTTCCCCGTCGCAATTCTACCCACCCAGAATTAGGCGTGGATCCATATGGCTGGCATGTATGGGACAACCAGACGCTACGGACAGGTAATGCTAAGACTACGATACGAGGAGTGCGAGAGGGAGAGAGTGGGCGATGGAATTGGAACAACAGTTAGATGCAATCTTGGAGAAGATGTAATGCTGCTGTATAATTCAATTTCGGTAATATTAATCACCATCACAGCATGATTTCATCCCATTCAGATCCGACCATGCCACTCCTCAAGCGCCCAGATCCCGCCCCGGCCCCACACCAACCAATCAAACCTAGCATGACGTTTCAAGCCCCTAGCTCTATCTTGGCTCTTTCCGACATCCCGTCTCCAACCTCACTAAAGACACGCATCTCACATCTTCCACCGCCATCCCGCATTTCCTCCCTGAAGGCCGTACAGACATCGTCAAGCTGCGGTTCCCACATCTAGCTCATTTGCCCGCCATGGACTTTTCGGATATCTTGTGAGTTATGCACCAGCTGCAACCACCTAGGCAGTAGCTCTGCAAAATAAGAGTGCTGATGATTTGGTGTAGTCGCATGGTGAATTTCGCCGTCGCTGTGTTTATGGTCCTTGGCGGTGTTGCGAAGCTGTTGCCGTTCAATGATTTGTGAGTGGGATCGAGTCGAGTCGAATCGTCGCAGCCTTCGGACGCGCAAGCCGGGCATCGCATCGCATCACATCGTAGCATTGGTCGCGGATCTATATTGTACATCTGGGAAAGAGGCTGGTAGATCGTTCTCAATACTGTGCATGACTGCCGGGGTTTACGCAGCGGCATTGCTGTCGCGTGTTCCGTTCGAGTCTCTGAGGGCTGCGCGCAAGAGAATGAGAAGATTCATACAGGATGGAAACAATGCAAAATGCGGCGATGGATGCGATGCTATGTGGAATGTTGCTGTAGAAGGCTGCAGGCACGATGAGGCGCAATGCTCGCTAAGGGCAATGCTGACATGAGATTCAGCTCACACATCATCCTTGGTGTATACCTGATAATATTCGGTCTTGGTATGGAGCTCAGTCTGAGTTTGATTTCGGTCGCTAATTGTAAGCACAGGCACTGCTCTGCTTGGTTCGTGAATTCTTTACCGAGGCGCAACTGCGCATACTTACATGTCGAGCAGAGTTCCAGATTCCCCAGCAGGTGGCACGCTATGCGTCGTTCATGTTCTCCTTCCTAGGCCGTGGTATCTGTAAGGAAATGCTCCCTCTGTGATCCATCAGCGCTGATAGACCTAGTCTACATCTTCATCGGCTCCGTCATTGTTGGCGAGAAATGGTTCCGCATCGTTCCAGGTACCCTTGTCGGTATCATCGGTATCGGCTACGCTGCTCTGGAGTTTGTTCCCTCGATCGAGCCTCCAGCGAACATGCGGTACGTACACTGCGTGTGATGGGCCGCATTTTTCATGCTAATTTCCATTCTAGTGATGCTGATGCAGGCTGGGGCGCGGAGCAAGTCTAAGCTCCCACTGAAGCGCTCGTGGACGGCGTTCATAGATATGTTGCAAGATTATGAGCCTATTCCAAGTGGATCAATTGATCATCAATCGTGCATGGTTTGTGTACAAATTTAGTAGTGGGGAGCGGAACAAATCTAGACTTCCAGTCTTGCTGGTGCGTGGATTTCGGCATTGCCGTTGTGCCGGTTGGCCATTTAAGGCGGTGTTATGAACACCATGACGAGCGCCCTGAAGGGCGGAGGGTTTCAAAAGTATCTCTAGAGGCTTGTATGATAACGTTCAACATTATCAGAACAACGGGCTGTGATTGTCTTACACGTGCTCGCTTGTATAGTGCCCGGTGTGCCTGAAACGAAGAAAGACTTTCGGAACATGCGAAGTGCCCAGTGCACATCTTCGGAGATTTTTTTAATTGCCTCTATACCGGTCTTCTGCTTTGACCGAGCACGTCGCAAAGCCGAAGCCATTTGAGCAGTGTCACGTGCCTCCGGAGTGGTCCACTCGGCGGAGAGCCTCGGAGATTTTTGGCATCTCTATGATTGGTCGTGGCGATGCAGGTGACCCAGTTGAGGCGAGCCGGCTATGGATCCGCGGGCAAGCTTACTCGACGGCAAGACTCGATGGTCTGCGACCTGTTCGGACCAGAGTTTGTTTTTCCTTCGCCACATGTAGCAAATCAGCGTTGGTAGAGCTAGATGAACCCTGTTACCAAAGGATTATGCTGTCATGATTGGACGGGACGCGCATCCGCAAGCATACAGCTGAAATTCGTTGCGGGCTTGACAGCGTTGGTGGTCATGTTTGATAGTGGTCAGAATCAGGGTCGTGCGCTAGTGAATTTGCTTAGAATGCCGGAGCTGCCATTGGACAGCTAACGAATTTGTACATGATCGGCGAGGCCACCTAACAGTCGACACCGCGGTGTGTTATCGCGACCAGTGATCCGGATCTGCAGCCCGAATCTCTTTGCCTTTGTGCTCCAAAATCCACGTCCTCCTCTGCCATCTGTGTCGCACGTCACAAACACGACATTCCAAGACCTGGGCCCCCGTGAATCCGCCGATCTCGTGCGTGTACGATCGGGCCTCCTCCTGTCTATCAGATTAGTTTGATTACAGGCCGGATTGCCGGGACCTCACTCAACTTCAATAACATCCATAAAGTCGTTGCACCATTCCCAGGCAACAGTAATCGACGACATTCCAAAAACAGGTGCTAGCATCGACCATACCATTTCGACACACAACCATCACGCTATGGCGCATCCTTCTGGCAGCGGCGGCACGTCCCTGGCACCGGCACCGACCCACCCCCATCATCTATCACGAGAGACCAGCAAAGACGAGCTTGAAATGGCCGAGAGTCTCCGCCGCCTGAATCAAGCGCACGATCACCACAATGCATCAAGGACGGCCGCCCCTTCGCATGCACAGCAACCGGCCCAACCTTCAACTGAGGCGCAGCCAGAGATCTACCATTCGCTTGAGGACGCAAAGCCCATCGTAGTAGGACCAGCAACACCAGCCACCTCAGCAGCCTCACCACTACCCCCAAGCGGTGTCACAAGAGCCAGTGCGCCTATCTCTGGGCAGGTCTGTAGGTAAGTCGTATTTTTTCTCGTACGACCTGCATCACTGGTCACCAAGCAATTGGCTGGCCGCTACGGAAGCAGACAAGGCGCTAATGCAACAAAGCAACTGCAGAACAACGCAGACACCTCTGTGGAGACGTTCGCCAACCGGGGAGACCATTTGTAACGCATGTGGTTTGTATCTGAAAGCGCGGAATCAGCATCGTCCCGTGAACTTGAAGCGCAACACCAGCACACAACCAAATGTGCAAGTGCAGCAAGCTCTAACACCATGCCAAGACAACAAAGAACGCACTCTACCTGAAAATGTAGCTGCATCCCCCAAGGTCGCAACCTATGTGGCCGCTGATCAGATGGCGGCTGGAACCTGTCCTGGCGGAGGTAGATGTAATGGCACGGGTGGACAGCAAGGCTGCAGTGGATGTCCTGCATTCAACAACCGCGTTTCAAAGACAGCAAAGTTCGTCTTGGCACAGGCAAACACTGCATCAAACTCAAACAAGTCAGATTCTGCAGGTGGAAGTAACGCAGCGCCTGGTCCATCCTCTGGGGGGGCCTCTACAGGCGCCATCCCGGCTTGTCAGAACTGCGGAACCACAATCACGCCCTTGTGGCGGAGAGATGACACTGGCAACATAATATGTAACGCTTGTGGTATGTTTAGATATATTCTCTTGTCGCCTTAGGATTGGACCACTGACTAAGATTGCGTGCATCAGGATTGTACTTCAAGTTGCACAATACGCATCGTCCAGTAGCCATGAAGAAGCAAGAAATCAAGCGACGAAAAAGGATCGTGCCTGCTGGAGATAGTGGCTCTCAGGCCGCACCATCTGTTGCGAACTATTCACCTCCACAGCGCGCTTTGCAGACGCCTGCGTTTGAGCACTCGGCATCGCCCGAATCTTCAGCAGCTATGGAGTCTCGCGAGGAGTACACGCCGGAGCCTAAAGGTCCTCTAGCAATCGACTTCACTCACTACTACGGTGGCAACGCTGCTGCGAATTTGCACCCTCGCGATCTTCCCACTCCATCGAATGCAACCCCAAATGCACCGTCACCAAGGAAAAGGAGTCGAAGTGCCACCTCACTGGACTGTGAAGAAGCTCGTTCAGTACCGGCCCACCCTGTTCCACATCGTCCGAATGCGATATCATCTATCCTGAATCCTCATACCGAAGAAACGAACATCGATCCCTCACTAGCTGCACTACCTAGGGCAAGCGGTGGTCCTTCTACCTACTCCGCTACATTTCAAGAGGACAAGATGGCTAGGAAGGAGAGGTTGAAACGAGAAGCGGATGCTATGCGGCAAGAGTTAGAACGGAGGCAAAAAGAGTTGGACGATTTGGAAGACTGAGGCTACGAATTAATGATTGTGTCTAGAGCTATAATGGGCGGAGATTTTTCTTACTTGAATGACGGCAGGAGATTCACAAGGCGAACGGGCACAACGTTACGAAAAAAGGCAGGTGTTTTTATTCGTTGCAGAGAACATCACTTGTCTCAGCTTGGAGTTTGCTGGGTGGGCACGACAAAGGCCACGCTACTTGACGGACGATTTTCGAACAGCAGAAGGCTGGTGTGTTTTCCTCAACAGTTAATCAACTTTTCTTTTCGGATCGATTCTTGGCCTTGAAAAGATAAGTACGTCAGATACCTTCAACGCTAGGAGCGGATTCGCTCATACTCCCTGAATCATATGTGCCTGGCTACATCTTGCAAGTCATTGTGCTTTATTTTCGTCGTACATTCTCTGTTCATGACTGTCTCTCTCGATTTTCTGTGTATGTTTGATTTATAGGCCATGGTGAGTGCATGATAGAATGACTTCAGTAGGGTTGCGCTCATAGACACCCGTCATTCAGCTTTTCAGGAGGTCTGACGAGTTTTCATCACATGCACCCCGGGGATGTTTTGGCAAGTCACACAGATATCTGGTCGATTAAATTCATCCCAGCAACCAGCGCTCATCTGCCGCGAGGCAGAAATCATTCTCGACTTTGTCTAATGTCCCTGCCCATGCGACATTTGTGTGACTCTACCGTCCTCCTGTTTCCTTCCGGATGTCTCTAATGATGGCTGCCGGGTACAAAAAATACACACCGCCGTCAATTCACGCGTGGGCCACTGCCCCAATGCTCCAACTGCTCGACCTCGACGAGCACCCCGGTACTATCAAGTGGGGTATGTTAGATGGTCATGCGCACCAGGACCCTGTGGAATTTATATTTGCAACCCGATATGAAGCAACATCTTGAGCAGGTGGGTCAGAAGTGCCTAGTCAACCACCCATTTCGTCCCCTTATATTTTCCGACCTTGAAGACCTTTTGACGTTGAATATGTCCACCGAAGGACTTCTTATCCAAAGTCAATAGCCCCCAACAACAGTGCAAAAAGAACAAACTACCTGATGCCACACACGGAGCAGTAGAAATCCGAAAACGTGCTTGGTAACAAGGGGAGAGTAGACAAAGGTTTGAAAACACACCACATCGTGACCCCAAGAACCTTGTCCCCATTCGACCTCTACTCTGCGCCCCCTTCCCATCATCCCTCAAAACTTCTAGCCCAAAAAAAGAAAACACCATATACAATCCTTCTTTTCCACCTCACACCGCCGCGCCCAAGCACCCACCGTACCACCCAGACTCCCAAACAAACCCACCCGATCCAGAACCGTATCCCGCGAGCCCACCCATCCCAGCCCACGACCCACCGACATGGACCGCATACTCACCCCTCGCGGCGAAGAAGTTTGGTCTGGGGATTTATTTATTCGCTGTTTGGCAGCGCGAACACGGGAGGGGGGGGGGAGGGTGCGTATTTTGACGTCTTGCGCCAATGCTGCGCCCTCGGGCAATACTTCTGCTGGGACGACCATCCAGCGTGTTCGCGATTGTGTGGGTTGGTGGCGCACGCTGCTGATGCTCAGGGGGAAAGGTGCGGCGGGGAGGGAAATGATTGGGAAAATTTGTGTTAGGGGCGTGGGTGGTGGGTGGGAGGGTGTGGAGGGAGGAGAGAGTGTGAAGAAAGAAGAAGGGAATGAATGGATCGGGGGCGAGTTTGGACGGAGCGCTGGATGAGAGGTTGCGTGGAATGACGATAGAGGAGGCTGGAGAGATAGATGGGGCGTTGGATTTGTTAGCTGTTCAAATCGTGTACGATTCTTGTCCTAGCTGAGTCGCATGATGTGGTAGCGGGAAAGGTGGTGACTCTATATCAATGCTTTGGTTTCATTATTCTTTCTTCTGCACATCTATATATACAACGGTGTGACCCGTCCTTCGCAATCTCGCGGTGCGAGGGAGTGGGCAATGACCGTGATTCTAGTAGAATGCCCAAAAGTGCCACTGTCGATGCTGCGTCTGACATGTAGCTTGTACTGCTTCATCTTCTGCCTCACTCTTCGCTCAGTCCTCCCACTCGGGGTTCTAGAAGATTGATTAGCGTTCGTTCCGCGCGGTAGTTAGGAGTTCCTATCACGTACCTTCCGCAGTATGACCACACCCTCTAGCACATTCGTCAGACTCAGATACTTTTCGTCCTCCAATTCTGCCCTCTCTCCATGTGCTAATAGCACTGGCGTGCTCTGTGTCTGCCACCCAGTAATGGTCTTGGGTCGACCAGCTTGACCGACAATATCAACGGCTTGACCAACACGAACATTGACAGTAAGCGGCTGAAGCTCCTTGTCGAGTGTGATAAGGAAGCGTGGTGCCATGGCGGTCGCTAGGTAGTATATAAGGTAATGTGAGTCGCCAACGATGAAGCTCTTAGCGTCAATCAGGGAGACGAGCACAGTGAGGAGACCGGCGGCCGCCACTCGAGACAGGACTTGTCGGTCGGTGTGGAAGGGACTCACGGTCAAAGTTCCCTTACCCATGTGGAGTAGACCTTGAGCAATGCGCACCATGAACAGGGCGTTGGGATCGCGGTGGTAATAGCTTGCCAACTGGCGAAGCAGTTGTGCAAGACGGGCGTTGTTGGTCCCGGCACCGCAAAGACCCATGGCGAAGATGGCGTTGATGGCGACATCGTGGTCATTATCGTGAGAGTATCTCGAGAGGGTATCGTAGACCTTCATTTGAGGGTTGCTGGGGCTGATGAGACCGAGCGCAAGCGGAACAGCTTTCCTGATGTTGGCCTCGCCGTAGTGCATCAGGTGACCGAGAGTGCGGAGAATCATGTCTTGGCCGACATCTTCGCCCATTGCAACAAGCGACAGGCCAATCACAGCGTATGACTGAAGTAGCTCATCGCCCTTCTTTTCCTCGCCTTCGTCCTCAATGTGCTCGTTGCAGATGTGGAGCAGTTGCTGGATCTTCAGCACAGCACCTGTACCAGCCCAAGCGCAAACCTCTGTCAAGACAGAGGCAGACTTTGCCGCGGGATGGTCAAGTGCCTTTAGTGTCTCGAGAATGACGTCGACTTCCTCTTGCTGGCCGAAGAAAAGGAGCGCAAGACCGAGTGCCATGAAGCGTGTCCACTTGTCCTTTAACTGCTTTGACCTGTCCTCATCAAGGAGGGTGTTCATCAGTGCATCCGTTACCTCCCCATTCGCAGAACCAACAAAGATCATACCAAGCGACAGTGCTGCCATAGCAGAGAGTTGCATATCCAGGCTTGTGTCGCTGACGATGGGAAGGAGGACCTCAAGAAGCTCCTCCTTGTTGGATCCCGCATAAGCGAGGCCGAGACCCATGATCGAAGCGAGACGAATCTCGCGATTCTTGGACGAGATGTTGTCCTCGTCACCTAGAAGGGCAAGAGCAGGATCCGCATCAGTGCGCACACCGGAATTAGAGATACCCGTTGCAAGCATGGCACCGGCCTTGACAGTGTTGTCGTCAACTGTTGTGTAGGGATCGATCTTGTCAAGACCGGTCTCAACGTCCCACAGAAGAAGCAGACCCAATGAAGCAGACGTCGAAAGCATACCGTCCTCTTTCGTCTTCCAGACCCAGCTGTTCTTGGCCTCAGCGTTCAGCATGAGCTTGTCGTTGCCGTAACCTGTGTTGACAAAGGCGTTGACGAACGCCGATGCAAGATTGTGCCTAGCAGAATCGGTGTTGGTGAGGCCGGCAGTCCTGCTGCTTTCGAGATGTGTCTTGTAGATATCGTCGGGGGTCTTGGGATCGAGAATGTTGAGTTCCTTACCCAACGCCTTGTAGTAATCGGGTAACCGCGTGTTGTTCATACACTCTTGAAGCTCAGCATCGTCGTCCTCGGATACATCAAACCATATCCGCTGTCGAGCAATGAGGAAAGCCATCTGCCGCCGAATAGCCACGTCCTTTGTCGAGTTGAAGACTTCTTCGATCAGGTCACGGTCGTTCAGGCGTATGGCTAAAGCTACTGCCTGTGTATATTGCTTGTATTTTCGGTAGATCTGGTAGGCTGTTCGGAGGAATTTGTCGTTGTCCGGGTATGTAAGAAGTGGAACAATGCTACACCTGTTAGTAAAGGCCATCGATACTGCCTTTGAGCTTGCTTACCCGACCATGTACAGACAAACTCGGGCGTATGTGTTCTCGTCAATGTACTGCTCGACCTGATCAATCATCTCCAGCTCCGACAAGATGTCCACGGCATCGGCTTCGGCGTTGTGCTTGAGGAAGAAGGGGACCAGATTTGAGGCGAGTTCGGTAATGTCGTCTGTGGGCTTGTCCTCGTTCATTCGGTTCTGGAACTCTCTGCCAATCTCGAGGGCAAGGTGGCGCATGTACTCGTGGCCCCATGATCCGAGATCTGTAGATGGAGCTTGCAGGCGGTACTTCAAGCAGTCGAGGCGCTCTTCGTCCGAGTATGTCATTCCAAGCACGGACAGCATGTCGGCGAACGATTGCTGTTAGTGTCAGTCCACTGCTCGCAAAAGTCTACCAGGCACAACCAACCTTGTTCTCGCCTTCTGGCCATGATGCATAGGACTTCTCCAGGTTCTCGTAGTGTGGTCGAAGGAACTTGAGCGGCTTCGGTACTGCCGTCATCGAACTTGTAGACGTCTTGATCAAGTCCTTGATCTGGTCGAGCGCAGGCTTGTGTAGGCTGGTGTCGGATTCCTGTTCGTAGTGCGTCAGCGCAAGCTGGGTAAACACAAGACGGCTGTGTGGGAACAAAAGCTCACCAGTATCCGCTCGACGAGCATATCAAGCTCGCTCTTGAGTTGTTGGTCCTCCTCACTGAGCTCCTCTGCAGCTTCTTGTTAGATCGAGTCCGTGGCCGAATGCACCAGCTATCCCGCAAGCAAGACATACCTGTTGCTGTCGCAGCACCGCCCTTCTTGCCCTCACCATCGGCCTTTGCATCCTTGCCGTTCTTCGCGTCTTTGTCTGCATCGCCATTGGCTGGCGCCTTGCCCTTGCCCTTGTCGGCGGCCGTGGGCTTCTTCTCGTCTTCCTTGGCCATGTTGATTACGAGTGGTAGCT
The DNA here is from genome assembly GCA_018398575.1 of Ampelomyces quisqualis. NCBI lineage: Eukaryota > Fungi > Ascomycota > Dothideomycetes > Pleosporales > Phaeosphaeriaceae > Ampelomyces > Ampelomyces quisqualis. Next base: position 1,665,153 of record JAGTXZ010000011.1, read on the forward strand.
AGGGCAAGCGGCGAAGTGGGTAGGTATCACGGCGGGGGACGACGGTATCGACGTGGAGGGCGAAGCAACCGTCCTAAATCAGTGAGAGAATGAGGAGCGGACCACCGAAACGTAAGCGGAAGTGGTGGGTGACGTGCGGAGGAGTACTGCGTGGATGTTGTCAACGAGGCACCTCACGTCCGACGGTGCCAAGCTCCCGCCCGCCGAGCTCAGACCTTGTCGAACGCTCCCAATCGCCCACTGCGCCGTGTGAACGCGTGGGAAAACACCATTTCCATCCCCCAAACACAGCCTCGGAACACGGCAGCCATGAAACTGAACGTCAAGAACATACGCTACCTGTCTCCGGACGACTGGCGCACCCTCACTGCAGTATGCGCCCGCACTCGCCTTTCCATCGCATGGCGGGGAACTAACGCTGATAAAAGACCATGACAGACAGAAATGGGCAGCCGGAACCATGAAGTCGTGCCAACACCGCTGATATCCCAAATCGCCTCGCTCCGGTCCGGTAATGGCGTGCACAACTGCATCTCGAACCTCGCCAAAATTGGCCTCATCGCCAAGGTCAAGAACGCAAAGTACGATGGGTACCGGTTGACCTATGGTGGCTTGGACTACCTCGCGCTACACACACATACCAAGGGCTCGGTCGTCTACTCTGTGGGCAACCAAATCGGCGTGGGCAAGGAATCAGACATCTTCGTGTGCGCGTCAGAGGAGGGAAGGCAGTTGGTTCTCAAGATCCACCGCCTAGGCCGCATCTCCTTCCGCACCGTCAAAGCAAACCGCGACTACCTGCGCAACCGCCAATCCGGCTCATGGATGTACATGTCGCGCCTCGCCGCGCTCAAAGAATACGAGTTCATGAAAGCCCTGCGAAGAGAAGGGTTCCCTGTGCCCGAACCCGTAGGCCAGAACAGACACACCGTCATCATGGGCCTCATCGACGCCTTTCCGATGCGCCAAATTTCCAAAGTCGGCGACCCAGCGCCCCTCTACGCCGAACTCCTCGCCCAGATCGTCCGTCTCGCGCAACACGGCCTCATCCACGGCGACTTCAACGAATTCAACATCCTCGTCCAAGAGCGGCAGGAAAGCGATGACAAGATCTCGCTGATCCCCACCATCATTGATTTCCCACAAATGGTCTCCATAGACCACGCCAACGCAGAGTACTACTTTGACCGCGACGTGGCGTGCATCAAGCGCTTCTTCGACCGCCGCTTTGGCTTCACAAGCGACGAGCCCGGCCCCTTTTTCAAAGACGCTACCAAAGTCGTCGTGAAGCGCTTAGACGTCCAAGTCCAAGCCTCGGGATTCAGCAAGAAAATGGCCAAAGAGCTCGAAGTATACATGAAAGAGCACGGCGTAGACGGCGACGCAGGAGAAATCGACACGACCCCCGGCGACGAGCGCGACCATGACAACGATGACGAACAAGACGTCGTCGACGCTGACTTGGTCGTTGACGACGACGCCCTGTCCGGCCCCGTCAAGCCTTCATCAGAGGCAATCTCATCTCCCACTCCTGCAACACTCGCATCGCAAATGACCATTCTCGACATCCGAGATACCGACCCCCTCCCAGATCTTGGCCAAATCAATCCCCCTCCTCAACCTTCCATATCAACAAAAGCAGCAAAGAAGAAGGCGGGCTGGGCCATCTAGAAGCCATGTTGGCACTTGCTCTCCATCATTCTCAACATGTTCACCAGCGATACCCCCCTACATTCTACAAGCTGCGGGCCATTCAGGTCTTTCAAAAGTTACTCTTTCATAGACGCGATATCATCGCACTGCATCTAGACACCAATGCCATCCTCTTCGCCAACCTATTCTCTTTGCTCTTGTGATTGCCATTTCGTTGCTTGCAAAGACCTCCGAAAAGCCAATGAATCTCATTGCAATGCAAGGGTATACATATCATGCATGGGTCCAGCGCCACGACAGCAATCACAGTGTCCAAGGCCATCATACACCAGGTGCACAACACGAATCGAGATTGAGCGGGAAGAAGATCTATTATACGACGAACTAGCGAAGCTGCGAGAAATCCGCCCATAGACCTTTGGCCACTGCCACCATTTTTGAATCTGCCCACCATCGATGAAAGAAATGCTGGATAGCCCATGAAAATTTTCGTTCCGCTGCTTACGACCAAATATTAACAAATGTTTCTAAGATGATGTAGGAAAGTCGGTCAAGCAAGACGGCCGTGAAGAACGAAAGGCAGCCCATGTGAAAGGATATGCTTAACCAGCACAGCGGCCAAGGACAATATTAGGGTGGATGATGGACTCATGAAAGGACCCGACGACCGAGCGAAGAGTTAACGTTGGCGCCATAGCCCGAATGAATGCCGTCATCGAAATGTTGAGATAGGTGAACAGTCGTATACGATAGTATGCTGAATGGTATATGATCGGCTGCTGCCAAAAGGGTTCTCAAGAAGATGCGGCTGGTGGATGCTGAGGGAGCGATCGTGAAGAATAGAGCGTACACGGAGATGAAGCGGCAAATAAAGCCCCTTCAGTCATCGCGAACAGACGTAGACCTAGCCTCGACCTTGACGGGCGTGGCGGGATTGGTCTTGACATCGACACCGTTCTCGGAGACGCCGTCCTCGCTCTTGATGCCTCCGGCCTGTGCCATCTGATACACGGTTGGGCGTGCGGTGCCGAGAGTCGAAGGAACTGCTGGTGCCCACGGCGGGCGATAGCCACGCTGCATGAACATCTCGAACTCATTCGTGCCGTTCTGTGAGACCGGTGAAATCGAGTTGTAGCGGTCAGGAGTGCCCAGTGCCCTAGCCTGAGCAACACCGACTTCGTACTCAGCTGCGCGGAAGACTCGGCCAGCTGCTGTCTGTTGCTTGAGCATCTTCTGTTCATGGGTATCGGCGAAGCGAATCTGGATGAGGTGCTCGTCACCGCCTGGCTTGGAGACAGCCTTGTTGTTGTAGTCGCGGATGACCTCGTCACAAATGTCGCGAGTCTCGAAGCTGGGAACGTTAGCATACTGATGCGTCAAGCAGGGGGTAATGTGTACGCACCGGGCGAAGCCAACGCCACGGCCAGTGCCAGAGGCGTCACGCAGTATCCTGCTCGAGCAGACCTTGTGGGGAGCGAAGATGCCGGCAAGCTCCTGAGTAGCGGGTCAGTCCTGGAAACCCAGCGATGATGAATGTGAGGAGACTTACATGCTCATTGAAGTTCTTGGGGATGTTCGACACGTAAAGGTTGGTGTTGCACTCATCGGAGAACTTCTTGAGCTTGGAGTAGAACGATTCCTGATGTCAATTAGCATGAAGTCGTGTCGTTGCATGCAACAGTGCGTGGACTTACTCGAGCAAAGCTGACCTCGTAGCCAAGGTAATGGAAGCCCCGAATGCAATCTTCGGCATCTTCGAAGTTGTGGTACTTGATGAATCCGAAGCTGCGATGCGGTGTCAGTAATACCCAAGGTTATGAAGGACATGTCGGCTTACCCCTTGCACAACTGTGTCTTCATGTCGATGATAGACTTGGAGCTCTGGATGTCACCGAAACGCTTGCCCCAAGACTGGAGCATCTCGTCGGTGGTCTCCGGGAGCAGACCTCGAATGTACACGTTCGTCTCACCAGTCTTGTTCTCGAGGCTCCTATCGAGCGGCTTGTGAGGCGAGCTAGGTGCAGGAATGGCACGAGGAATAGGAGGCTCTTGATGAACCAGAGCGAGAAGATGTGGGGGCAGCGAAGGCATAGCCTGCTGCTTAGCCATCGGTGCCATCAGCTGGTATGGATGCGCCAGCGAGGATGGAGACGGTGTGGCACTGCTCGTGTACACGGCGCTCGGCGAACGGTCCATGATGGTAGCACCGGCTCCATAACGATACATGCCACCACTGCCATATGGGGTGCCGGGGATGTCGTTCTCGTTGGAGGAGACCGAGTCGCGACGGGGCGTCATGAGCGAAGGCAACTCAGCAGAAGCCAGACGGCCTGCCCAACCAGGCGGCATGGGGCTGTTGTCGATGGCCTGACCATACTGGTATGAAGTGTGAGGGACGTATGCACCGGCATGGCTGTACATGTTGGGTGACGGTGTCATGCCAGCCTGTTGTTGGCCACCAGGCATCATTTGGTACATCGAGCCCATGACGTGCTGGTTCGGAACCCAAAGGCTCTGTCCCTGGAGCTGTTGGTGGACGTTGTTGTAGTCAGAAGAGCTGCCAGACATGCCCGAGGCGGCGGACTTGGAGGTTGATGTTGATCCGTACGAGGCGTGCATGTTGAGGGCTGCCATAGTGTTCGTCAGATTCTGCATGTTGCCTTCAGCAGTCGGGGACATGGGCAGACCTCGGGGTAGGTACTGGTTCGATCCGTGACCTTGGCCGCCGGCGTAGGCGTTGTGCATGTTGTGTCCCTTGTAGCCGGCATGGGGTTGCGGGTAGTTCTGACGAGGGTTGGAAGCCATTGGGATTTTGTGTGGTATCCGGTAGCTGTTCCAAGGCGGTGACTTGACAGAGGGCCAGGAGCAGGCGGGTCAGGTGCTGGAGCAAGTGGTGGCGGAGGAGAAGGTCCAGATGACTCCGAGGAAACGCTCAAGGGGGGGCAGTGTGAGCGAGCCGATTGAGATGCAGAGAAGAACGTTGCTCTGCAGCGGGAAGTCAGCCTTTTATCCTCACGATACCAAGCCGGGGCCATGAAGGCTGAGCCGGTGAGCGGGGATGGTGAGGACATGCACAGCTCCCGCAGAAACGCGGGGGCTGGGGAGCGAGTCATGGAGGTGAAAGGGACTGCGAGGCGTGCCCGGCGGGACTGCTTACCGCGTCGTAAATGTCAAACTTTTTGCAATGTGCGGGACCGGTAGTGACTCCAAAGCTGCCCGCTCGGTCAGTATGGCTGGGGTGGGACAGGCAATGGTGCAGGCCACTGACCTGCGAAAAGCTACAAAGAATGTGGCCACTGATGCGTATTGGTGAGAAAGAAGTGGAGTGAAGAAAGAGTGAGGAGGAGGAGAGACGGAGGATGGCACGGGGCGGAGGAAGAAAAGCTCTCTCGGAACGGCGCCCGGACGTCGATGGGGTGGAAGGAGCGACTTGGGAGATGTTTTGGTGGAAGTGAAGAGCGCGGCAGGTGTGCACACGAGAGGCAGCCTCGCCCGCCGTTTGGGGCAGCGGCCGGGCAGGACTTGCGACGCTACGGAAAAAGGCTCACCTGCTGAAAATGCTCAGACAGCAGCGACAATGTCTCGATGCGGCGATGGGTAGCAATGATGGTGGCGGCCAGTGAAAGTGCAGCTTGGTTCCTGCCGCGCTGTCTTTTTGCGCGCCCTATGGAATGTCCTGATGAGCTGTTTTGATATCAATGTCAGTGTGGGAGCTGCGGGCAAGGCTACAGCGTGTGTAGGTACTGCCGCCTCGCTGCGGTGGGCAAGGTGCTGCTTTAATGTCTTCTCCATGTGCATACAGACGCTGCATCGATATGGACAAGCCAGGGATGCGGCTGCCCGGCGCGCTGCATACGGCATGACCGTGTGGACTCGCATCAGTCGTGCACAGCTGCCCGCATCCGCTGCACGGTCATGCCTGTTTGAGCCGGGCGTGTAGCACTCTCGAGACGACAAGGCGCTTCCAGCAGCAGTGAGGCAGCTCCTTCGAGCAGCCTGCGCCCAAAAGGAACCCTCTGCAGCCACATCGCCCTTGCAGTAGGGCTGAACAAGCCATGGCGTCAGTCGAAGCGCCCGGTGGGCGTCGGTAGTCGTTTGCGATGCGCGCGTCGAATCGTCCAGGCGTCCTTGTGGCTTCCCGTGCGGGACGGCGCGCGTTGAGGATTCGACCCGTCGTCTTCTCACTTTTTAGCTTTTCCAGCTGCCGGGCGCCCGCAACCAACTCCATCCGAGCCCGACGACATGCATACCTGTAGGCTGTGTTTAACATCAATGGTACCTGTGGCATGGTACTGAGGGCACACAAACACAAAGCACTTACAATGAGCCATGGCTGTGTCGCCCGCCTCTTACGATGAGCAAACAGCCTAACCTGGGCCGCGTCTGAGCTTCCTGTATCTCCCGTGACGAACCGGTACCGTGCAGCGAGCGGCAGCTGTTGCTAGTCGTATTTGGCGCTCGAGGCCTCGAGTCCTGTGGGTGGTGTCTGTGGCCCCACTTCTCAGCGTTGAGAACGCCTCTTGGGTAACGGCGAAAACGCTCCACAAGCCGCAGCCGCGGTGCACGCCAAAATGCCTGATTCTCGTTTGCCAAGGGAACTCTTCACCTCCTCTGCGACGGTAATGTAGAAGCAAGGGGATTGCGCCAGCGCCTTGCTAGACCTGGGCAAGCCACCCCATTTCCATCCGCGGACTGTTACGTCCACGCGAAACATCAACAGCAGAATTGTGGGAGCCATGCCCGTCGGCAGCAGACTTGTTGCGAGCCTTGGGCAGCGAAGCGGTTGCCTGTATAAGACTCGCGGTGAGTACATGTAAGAGCTCGAGGAAAGTCACTAACCATGGTAGTATGAGCAGGTGTTCTGCAAACGGACACATGGAGCTCTGTATGCTTAAGAGTGCCACAACTTTCGCTCAATGGAGACCTGGCCGCTTCCCTCGCGTGCTGCGTGGGCGCAAGCGCGGTGATTGCCGTGTCGCATACAATGCTACGCAGCTATCCGTGAGCCTGGTCGCATGCTGAAACGAGACAGTAGTCTAAGAAGGTAGCATACAGGGACGAGAGACGAAAGCTTCTTCTCGGAGCCAGGAGTTGATTTTCGATGGGTTCAAGTAAATGTGTGGCGTGCGGTGAGAAGGCTGTTTGAGTGTTTGTCACATGGCATGCCTGTCCACCTTCTAGGTTGTCATGTCTGCTGTGCTCCGTTCTGAGGCGCCGTCTACCCTCGCCCCAGGCATCTGATACACATTCTCACTTTGGAGTTCAGGTGATCGGAAGATGCCTCGCTGTGACGCCGAAAATGTTACCTCACCTCACCCTCCGACCTGGAAGTTGGGACCTGTCGCTAGGGTAAGTATTGCGGAGAGAAAAGGGGTGGCTGTCCGGCTCTTGTTCGCTTGTCTTGCGTATTGCCCGAGGTCGCACACGACATATGCACTTCAGCCAGATTTGTGTTGGCCTCGCAAGGATCCGAAGAATCAACAGGAAATTTTGGGTCATCGCTCGGGTCGCTGGTGGATCAAAGTGGGCACAGCCGGAAGGCCACCGGAGTATGATATTACACTTTGTACATTATCTTCGCTTTCGTAAGTCGATGCAGATTCAGGTACTACAAGGCCGGATAGAGTTTCTGCCTGTATCAGATACATGTGTTAACGCTGGGAGCTGCGTGCCGTAGTTTCTGAGAGTGCATGTCGAGCATTACTCCCATCGCGAGCCAATGCGTTGCTGCTGAGAAAGAGTCATATTCTTGGTGTGCGATAGAGAAGTCTTCGAAGTTTGATGACACGAAAGGGATGTATCGATTCAGGTGCGCACCGTCACGAAACCTATTCTCAGGGAAAGTACCGCAGTCTACCGGTAGGGTGAAGAGTCCACAGTCCTACCTTTATCTTTCCTTGTTGCATGCCTGGTCTCGTCGCATCGATGGGGAACGATAGGAGAGGTGAAGGAAGCGTTGAAGCGCTGAAGATGGATGAGGAGGTGAGGTCCCAGCGCAAAGGTTCTGGCACTTCCCTGTGCTGAAGCTGGCCAATAGGAGCTTCATTGACGCGCTAGTGAAGAAACCGTCTGTCACTGCAGGCTTCACAGCATTAGTCCAGGCGACGATGCATATGATACAATATTTCGCTACTGCGGTGTCGGACGCATGTGGCTGCTCGGTGGAGTGAGTGGAGTAGTATGAGTTTGGTCTATGCGGTATCTACATCTTGCAGCCAGAATACAAGTTATGAGGCGGTATAGTAAGTCGCTGCAAACGCCAAGAAGCGAACATCTTCTCCTGTCGCGCCTCCAATGCCACAAAGCAAACGCCGTGCTAGGTCGCATCTGTCCTGAAATGCTCAACAAGGCTGCCTGCTGGATCATGACCACACATCTTCTTGGTACTGGTTAGACGCTCTCATCGCTTTCACGATTTCCTCGCCCTTTGTTCCTGAAACGTTTCTGTACTTGGAGATGATCTTGCCAAGTAAAGTGTTGACTTCCCGAGCCATATGTGCTGCGTCACCGCAAACGTAGAAGTAGGCCTTCTGCTCGAGGAGTTTGTTCACCTCTTCCCCATGCTCTTCGATCTTGTTCTGCACGTACACCTTCTTCGGTCCGTCTCTGGAAAACGCGGTGTGCATCTCAAATTTGTCGCCAAGATCTTCTTGGTATTGCTGCGTGATGTTAGCGACATATCCGATATGTGTCTTGAAATATAAGCTTACCTTCCACTCATTCGCGTACATGAAGTCCTCAGCCTGTTTCCTGCAGCCAAAGAACAAGACGGTTTTGCCGACATTCTGACCAACCTTGGCTTGTGCAGCGCGCTCCTGAATGAAGCCACGGAAAGGTGCGACACCGGTGCCGGGGCCGACCATGACAATAGGCTTCGACGGGTCTGAAGGGAGTTTGAAGTTGGAGTGTCGTACATGGACCGGAACATGGATCCCGTCATATTTATTGCGAGGACCAGTGATGGAATAATTGAGACCGTGAGGATCAGGATTCGGGTCACCATGTTGCTTTTGTTTCAGCGCCAAGAGGTAGTTGGTTGTGACACCCTTGAGGACATGCGGAGCGCCGGGCTTTTGAAGTGATTCGACAATGGCAGTAATTGAAATCTTGTTCTTTTGCACAAATGACGAGGACGAGATGGAGTAGTAACGAGGCTGAATCTTTACTAAACCTTCAAATAGGAAGGTAAATGGGACTCTGGACCAGATCTGGCCCTTGCCGGAAATTTCGAGCAGTTGCGCCAGGTTCAGGTTGCGGTCGGTAACATGCTGCTTGAAGTAGTCTTTATCGCTACCGAGCTTGACCATTTCGGCCTTGACGTCGTCGCTGGGAGCAAACTGGGCGAGGGTGGAAACCAGTTGACGGGAGACAGCTGCACCAATCTCTACATGGTAGCGAATGGCCGCGTCGTACGTGGTGGGCGACGGGAAGGGAACCTTGGCGGTAGGATCAAGTCCTTTGACGGAGATGACAGTGTGGCGCTTGTCTTCCTTGCCAAGAATTCTGAAAACACGATCGACTTCCTTGCCTGCGTTGTTGGGCCAGATGGCGATGTGGTCACCGGTGGTGTAAGACAAGTTGGAGCCAGCAATGTCGATTTCCATGTGGAGACAGTTCCTCTCTTTGGTGGTGAACAGCTCGTAAGACTCGATGATGGGTGCAATGTAGGGGTTGTTGGCGTTGAAAGGCCCCTTTTGATGGCCCTCAAGATGATTCTTGTTCGGCTCACCAAGGTATACAGTGTCGTCCTCGGCGCTGAGCTCTGGCCTCTCGGTGATCTCAAAGACTGGCTCGTATGCGGCTTCACGCTCCTCCAGGCCCATCTTCTCGGTGACGGCAGCCCACATGGGTTCCTTCCAGGCGAGGAAATCCTCTTCCATTGTACCAGCACCGTCGTCGCCCTCGCCGGCATCGCCGAGTCTGGTCGCGCCCAGCTTAGTCAAGTATTTGTCGACGTTTCGAACCATGGAGTTGTAGTGTTCGTATGTGTTGTTTCCAAGACCAAAGGCGACGTAGTTGAGCTTGCTGAGAGGCTTGTCGTCGGGGCCGCCGCCTTCGCTGAAGCTGATGTCCTCGGAACCGATGAACTCGTAGAACTCGACAGCGTTATCGGTGGGCTCGCCCTCGCCGTAGGTCGCAAGAACGAAGATGGCGAGCTTGTCCTCGGGGAAATTGTCCAGGTTCTCGAAATCGTACTCTTCGAGGTCTGCGACCATGGTCTTCAGGCCGAAGCGCGAGTGGCCTTCCTTGGACAGACGAGATGCATAGTCCTCGGCGGTGCCAGTCTGGCTGCCGTAGAAGACGACGCAGTTCTTGTCCGTCTCGTCCATCTTGTCGAGAATGTTCCGCGACTTGCCGGCCTTGGCCGCGCCATTGGCGTTGGCCAGCGAGCTGCCGTAGGGGTCGCCATAGACGGCCCAGTATGTGCCTTTGGTGAAGTAGGCGACGGTTCCGAGCAGGAGCGCGGCAAGGACGATCATGTCCAGGGTGTCGAGCTGTGCCATGGTGGGCGATGTGTGAGGATCGCTGCCAACGCGGTGGGGGGTCTCGCCGAGTCAGCACGGTAGTCGCTGCCAGCGCAAGGGGACCAGCGGTGGTGGTGTGTGTTGGTAGTGGTGTTTGTCGGCGGTGGTGTGTGTCGGCGGTGGTGTTTGTCGGCGGTGGTGTGTGTCGGCGGTGGTGTTTGTCGGCGGTGGTGTTTGTCGGCGGTGGTGATGTTTGTGGGCGTGTGGTCGAGGGGCGGGGGGTGTTGCCGTCACCATGTGCCTCACGGGCGCTGTTTTTGACCGCTGCGTCGGCGGCTCGGGAGTGTTTCGGAAGGCTGCCATTCCGACTTGCGTGCACTTGTCTCGGCACACCTACTGCCTGCAAGGCAAGTACTGTAGGCGGACGGCCAGCCCGTGGTCCTCGAACAGCTATCGGACCACAGTATATATTCACCATCACACATCCCACACAGCCTCCCGCACGTGTGCTGGGCATGATTTCCGCTGATCTCCAGCTGCCGCGCGCCCAACGGAGATCAGCACAGAACCCACCCACCTCTATGGCACACGCCGCACGGCTAGCCACAATAGCGGCACTCGTCCAGCATCCTGAGGCAGGGCAGGGTCCGGGATTCCGACCTTCACGACACATCGACGACCTCAGCCACTCCGGGCTGCCCGCCGTGTTCGCCGTTGACCCCAGACATCAATAATGCGCCGTTCGAGGCTGGCGGCATGTGTAAGTCCTGTCGAATCATGCGGACGCCCGCCGTGTCGTCGCAGGCCATGCGAGCCCCTGTGAAGCCCGTGTGCACTGGCAGGCGCGGCCCGTTTCGCACCCGGCCTCCTGCTCTTGTACCGACTCTCGCTGACGGCTGGTGTGCCCGCTGCAGCAGCTTCCTTCCCTCTTCTGCAAGCCCGACAGGCTGCTGGGAATGTGTCGCACCACCTAGAAAACAAGAACCCTGCCTGCGCCTCGCGTGAGCCGAGTCAGACGCGCGGTCGCGCGCTCACGGCCTCGTCCACCACCAAGTCCCCGCGCGCGCAGACGCCCGCCGTCTTCGCCGCCAGCAGCAACTCCAGCCCCGACCGGGCCGTGGGCACCCTGGAGCGCAAGCCATCGGGGGGGTCGTATGCCCACAACCGCAACACGTCCATCGTCCATGGCATCCAGCATTCGAGGAACACCAGCTTCGTCAACTCGCCGGCCACGAGTCCCCTCAGCCCCCAGGCCATTGCTGCCGCCGGCGCCACTCTCGATGGAGCCGTCATGTCGCAAGAGTCGATAGCCGAGGCCTTTGCCGCCAACGGCAGTGGCCCTCACCGCAAGCCCGAGCGGGCACCGAGCGCGAAATCAGGACGGAGGGGGCACAATCAGCAGCGCTCTTCGTCGCGCCACCCGCAAAACCCCCACGAGCTCAAGACGGTCGGCGAATACGCCCTCCATCACCTCTTCAACTCCTTCATCGGCCAGGCTGAGCTGAAAATCAACCAGTGCATCACGGACCGCGGCCAACCTGAGGCACGAGTAGAGCTTGTCTGTGGCCCGGGAGTAGACACCAAGTTTGATCAGCTCATTGCAGCCCTTGGCCATATTGCTCGGCCTGCGCCGAAGCCGCTCATCGACTCCATCATGCTGTGGCGCAAGGCCAAGAGCGAAGACGCCTCCAAACAACGCTCCCAGTTACTCAACGTAAGGCTTGCAACACTCCTCGATAGTCAGGAACGGGCTAATCGTGACTAGGCGCAGAAGGCCGTAGCAATGCCTCACATGGGCCTATCCCGACGAAACACTGAGCCTGTCCATCACCTGGCGGACAACCATTCAACGACATCCATATCTGGGCCTGAAAACTTGCCTGCGCTGCAACAGATTGTGACGCAAGCGGAGCAACGCTCGACCGTGTCAACATACATTCTCTGTCGTGTACTTATCGAAGTAATGACCCAGACGACTCTTCAGAACCTAACATTGGAAATGGCTGATCGTCTGCTCAAATTGTTTTATGGACAGCTGAGCACCTTGGACCCAGACTTGGTAGAGATTTCTCCACTCAATTTTGCTAACTGGACTGTCTACAGCCAGCTACTGGGTGTGATGAGCGGCCTGGTTCCCACTCATGTCCACGACGGCTTCATCTCCGATCTCAAAGGCATTGATACCCAGATGGCTATCAAAGGCCAATACAACAGGGACACTGAGGCCAGAGGAGCTCTCCTGCTGCGTGCGTTGCGCAATGTTAAGATCCCAACTTATCCCGAGGATGCGTGTGATCGCTCCTGCGACTTCATGTTTTCCATGGCTAAATTATATACAAATGCTCACGGCCAGCCCATGAAGTACGCCTACTGCCAGGTGCTTCGGGAATTGCTTCTGCGGATCGCTTCCAAAGCTACGACTGAAATCAACAGCCCCAAGTGGAAAACCGTGATTGACATGATGAAGCAACGAACCTCGATCCTGCTCGGCAAACCGAAACACTGGCATGAAGCATTTCCCCTGATGGTTGCACTACTGTGTATATCACCAATGTCGTCTTTCCTGTCTCAATGGCTGGCCCTTGCATTGACCACGCAGCCAAAACTCAAAGAGCGTACCACCAGAGCCATCGCACTTCGTGGAATCTGTCGATTAGTCTGGACTTACCTGTACCGAAAGGGGACCGAGCTGCCTGACGTCGCTGTCCGACGACTGGAGGAAATTATTCGAATGGTATTTCAACCGGGCAAACGGTCGTACCTCTCTACGGAACCAGCTATCGCGGAGCCCCTAATCCAACTCACTCGAATGATCGGCTTCAAGTATCAGGACCTGTGTTTCAAAACAATTATTTTCCCTTTGCTCAATTCTGACATGTTCACATCTAACCGCGAACTCCGTGTCGAGAATCTTGAGCCTGATCGGGTGGTCATTGGAATCCGCTCATTCCTCGCAATCATGGCAGACTTGGAGAACGTAGCACAGCCGCCATTCCCAATCACTTTCGACTTTGATCCAAATGCGATATCTTCCGAGGTCCCGGCCTTGCCCATGGGTCCACAACCACCCGTGCAACTACTCTCTTTGAAGTCGACATTGAAAGAGGAGCGTTTGTCGCGACCAGTCAACTTCAATGGCTTCGGTGAGGTGGCCAAAGAGTACTACGTCCGTTTCTGCAAGATCCTGGGTGAGATCACAATTATTTGTGACAACGCCTTTGGTGGGCAAGCTGTGCTCGACGAGAAGTTCTCTCTACAAACCCCAAAGACCCCGATGTCAGAGGCATTCAGTTTCAGTCGCCGCGAAGAACACCAAGCTCCAACCGACCCTCGACAGGGATTCTACGATCTGTTGCATGTCGCGGTACAAGCTCTACCGCGCTGTTTGTCTCCCCATATCCCTTTCAACTCACTCGTAAATTTGTTGTGTACTGGAACTGCACACGTGCAGAGCAATATCGCTGCGTCGTCTGCTCAGTCACTGAAGTCGATCGCACGGCAGTCGCACGCACAGCAAGTCACCATCGGATTCGCTCGTTTCATTTTCAATTTTGATGATCGCTACGCCACCATGTCCGATGGTGGTATGCTAGGTGCTGGCCATATCGAGAGCACGTTAAAATTGTACGTCGAATTACTCCAGATCTGGATCGAAGAGATCAAACAAAAGACACGCAAAGCGGCTCTGGACACACCGGACGATGGCTCTGGCAACCGAGCCGTCCAGCTTGACTTGTCTTCCGTTTGGGCTCATGTCGACGAGGTGGAATCTCACGGCTTATTCTTCTTGTGCTCACCCTCACGTCGAGTACGGTCCTATGCGGTCACTGTCCTTCGCTTGATCACAGAATTCGACACCGCCCTCGGTGGGTCCAACACTCGTGTCATCCGTGTCATGGAAGGGAGTCCTCAAAAGGTCATGGAGATTAGTGACGAGAAACTCTCGCTGGCCGAACGAAGTCGGCTTCAACGTGGCATGCGCAAGAGCAACGTGCAGAGCACACTGGTTGAGCTTTGTAGCAGTGATGTCCCCTACGACTCGACTCTCTGGTTCAAGATCTTCCCAAACCTGATTCGCATCAGCTTTGAAGTGTGCCCTTTTGCTGTCACACTCACCCGAGACATCGTATGCGCAAGGATCTCACAGATGCATCGCACTCTTCTACTACTTGCAGACAGTCAGCGTGCCACACCGTACTCGCCCTTTGACCCTGCTGCAGGGAAAATCAGCGGCCGTCTGGCTTCCACCTCACCCGCGGTCGTCGTAGAGCAATGGAAGTTGTATCTCATCTTTGCCTTCACAACATTGACAAACCTTGGTCCCAGCAGTCTGACTCCTGCGCAAAGTCAAGCGGCGCACTCTAGGAAAAGCTCGAAATCATCACAAAAGAGCGCTAGCAAGCTCTATACGGCCATTGAGCTTTTCTCCAAAGTTCTCCCGTTCTTATCCGTCGACGACAGTGCGATCAGGGATGCGGCTGTGGTTGGTCTTGGGTCTGTGAACCGCAATCTGTATCGAACCTTACTCGAGACACTCCAGGGCCACGTTGCCGCTTGTGCTGAGGAAGCAAAGTCACGCCTAGCCACGCACAGCCGGACAGTTAGCAGTCCACGTCGCAACTTTCGCACTGATCACCTGCGGACCGAGATTACTCACGTTTACAAACTCACATCTCAATTCCTCAAAGTACCAGAAGCTTACAGCGACGAATGGATTCTCAACAATCTAATGAATTACACGAAAGATCTACGAATTTTCCTTAGCGACACCGAAATTCAGAACGATGCACATTTCCTGAAGCTCCGCACTCATTATTGCGGTTTGGTTGAAGTTTTGTTCGAGGGCATCAGTAAGACAAATGATCCACTTCAATGGATGCCATTTCAGGCACGCAAAGCGGCTTTCACATTGATGGAGGAGTGGTGCGGCTATGCTGCCAACCAAGCCCAAATCCGTCAACGAGAGGAGCACATGCGACGATCCATGCTAGACCGCGAGGTTGACATGGGACACAAGAATCAGGCTAGTGCGGCTCATGAGATCGAGAGACGAGATCTCCGCACCGCAGCTCTCAGTGCTATGGCTGCTCTTTGCGCAGGTCCCGTCAGTATTACAACAGACAGCAAAGTGTTGCTTCAATTTGACGTTCGTCGGATGTTGTCTTGGATCGACAGTATCTTTGAGACACCCAGCGATCGAATACACACAATTGGTCGACGAGCTCTCACCAACTTGCTCATTCACAATCGGGAGCACCCCTATCTGCTGGATCGAGCCATTGAGATGTGTTATCTCTCCAAATCGGTAAAAGCCCTGGAAAGCTACTTTGAAGTTGTCACGCGAGTTCTTACGCATCACGAGGAGTACACTCTGCCATTCTGGAAGGTACTCAGTGCCGGTCTCTACACCCTTGGGCACGAACACAGTGGTATACGTACGAAGTCGGCCAGATTGCTTCGTACGCTTGAAGCTCGGGAACAAAAGAACTCAAAGCTACAAGACTTGGACATCAGTATCTCGGATAAAACTATTGCTGTCTACAAGCTCGCTCAATTTGAATCATCACGCAGGCTCGCCAAGCAGCATTCGGAGCTAGCTTTTCTGGTGTTCTCTCAATTTTCTTATTACTTCAAGGATCTCCAAGCCGATCATCAGCGGAACATGGTAGCCGCGATGTTGCCCTGGATTCAGACGGTTGAACTTCAAGTTACCGCTGACGGAAGCCCCACTGCCAACTCCTACATGCTTTTGGTCAACATGTTTGAGATTACTGTCCGATGCGGCACTGCTTTACATAACGAGATCCAAGCGCTATGGCAAGCCTTGGCCACAGGTCCCTACGCAGGGAATGTGCAGTTGATACTCAACTTCATTATCAACTTATGTCTCGACAAGCGTGAGCAAAACTACGTGGACTTCTCGAAACAAATCGTGGTTCACCTATCGAGCACACCCGCAGGGCTCAAGGTAGTGGAATTTCTTCTTATGCACATCAACCCGCGTTCGATGGTAAGCGAAAAGCGCGAGCCAGCAGCACCTCCACCAGACGCTGCCAACCTTCCGTATCTTGCTGATCTGAGTGCACTGCTTCCAAGCAGCAACAAGCAGGTATGTATCCGGTCATATAAGCTTCGAGCTTTTAAGCTAACGCAGCCAGTCTGGATTCGCGCTCGGACAAATATGCCTCATACTGTTGGTGGATTTGATGGTTTCGCCTGTCGATGTCGCTCACGAGTATATTCCTCTCCTGCTGCAAGTGGTTCTCGTTCTTTGGGACCACTATACTCCCGTGGTCCAAGATCAAGCGCGAGAGATGCTGGTTCATCTCATACACGAACTTGTCATCTCCAAGATTGACGACGACACGGTAGGTGTCGACAAGCGATCGATTGAAGATTTCATCGAGGGAGTTCGACAACATGATGTCAGGCTTGTCTGGAACTACGATGACAAGAATGGTAAAGATGCGGAAGACGCCGGCGCTAAGGTACCCGAGTCCATGGTATACGTTGCAGCCGAAGTTCTCAAGTTCTTTTCACTCGCCTACCCCGGACTCAAGGAGGCTTGGGGTCGGGTGGCATTGAATTGGGCCACATCATGCCCAGTACGACATCTTGCATGTCGGTCGTTCCAGTTGTTCCGTTGTATATTGAGCTCGCTCGACCAGCAGATGCTCTCCGACATGCTTGCTCGGCTTTCGAACACGATATCAGACGAAGAAAGCGACATTCAGACGTTCTCCATGGAAATACTGACAACTTTGCGGGCCATCATCGAGGCGCTCGTACCCGAGGACCTGATACAGTATCCTCAGCTGTTTTGGACTACATGCGCTTGTCTCGATACAATACATGAAGGAGAATTTATGGAAAGTCTGCTCATGCTCGACAAGTTTCTCGACAAGCTTGATCTCGGCGACCCCGCTATTTTACAAATTCTGGAGGACAGCTGTCCCGACAAGTGGGAAGGCAAATTCGAGGGTTTGACGCAACTCACCTACAAAGGAGTCCGTTCCAGTGTGTGTCTTGACAGGTCATTGCGGACACTCGATCGTCTGGTCGTGCTACCCTCCAGTCGTATTGTAGGCGATGATAGTCGCCTCGTCTACACGGTCCTCGCCAACCTCCCTAAATTTTTACGTTCTTTTGACTCCACAACCAACGACACTAGCGTTAGGGCGACCGCTGAAACACTTGCACGTGTAGCTGATGAGCAATATCAGTGCTCTGCGCTTTCAGATGCCCTGAGCGCATTTGCTTGGAAGAGATACCGCATGGAGAACGATTTTCTTGCTCAGATCATGTCGGCTATCCGAAGCACATTCTTCCCCAATCTCGAATTTGGAAGCCTGGTCTTCCTTTTCAGCCTACTTACGAACAACATCGATTGGATGAAGATCAACACCATGGAAGTCCTCTGCGTTCTTCTTCCAGAAATTGACATGCGCAAGCCTGAAATAGTTCCCAAGGGACCCGACCTTATGTCACCACTCTTACGTCTGCTGCAGAGTGGGTTCTGTACACAGGCACTACGGGTGCTAGACCTTGTGCTCGATCTCAATATGGCGATTTCGCCAACACCACAGGAGAAACAACACATGCGCATGAGCATGGCAGGTTCGCATTCGACTAGGGGCTACAAGAAGCAGTTCGAGAAAACGCAATCGCTGTATGGCATTCCTGAAGAGAGCGGATGGTCAATTCCGATGCCTGCGCACCACTCGCACCTGACGCGCGCCAATGTACATGCCGTGTTCTACACTTGCAGCAACCTCGAAGATGGCGACGTACCGGACACGGCAACCCCTAAAGTCGAATTCCGACAAGAAGAATTCCCCTTCAGTCCGTCGTCGGATTATCGTACAGCGACCATGACATCCGAAGATACGCGTGGTGACAGTCACATTGGCGAGCTGGTGATGAAACTCGATAGCCTCGACGATTTTTTCGAACACGATGACGACACCGAGACGCTCACTGATCTCCCCAATTTCTCATCGAGTTCTCGATACGCAAAGGGACCGTACTCAAACGATATGCGTGAAAATCTCTACGACCAACAAACCGCACCTATCCTCAATAAGTCGCTCACGCGCAATGCGAGCGTGACATCCTTTCAGTCTGGGTTTATATCCGAGGTCAAGCTTTCCCCAGCTAGGGATCCTGGTGTGATGACTCCCGGAGCGTTCAACTCTCTCACCTCCTCGACAATGAATTCACCACCGACCACTAGCGCCTCTTCACGGCCAGGTTTACATGCCCGCTCCGTGACCTCGCCATCTGCACCCAACCAACCCCCACGCATATCACCTGCCCTCTCATCGACCGCACTTGACGAGCACGGCGAGCCGTTCTCAGACGATGAGTACGCGTCCGGTCGAACTGGCAGCATAAGCACAGATAAAGGCAACTTCAGCCTTGATACCGTCACCAAGCCGATTGCGCAAGACACTCGAAGCAGGATTCGTAGCGGTATGCGCCGACTCACGGGCGGAGGCGGGGATGCAAGAGAAGGAGCAAAAACCCGTGAAGCTATCAAGCACGCTTTGGAGACGAGCCCGGAGGTCCCTAAGGTGCCTGATATTTACCTTGTCAATCCGAGGAGCGCAGATCTTTGAGCTGGCGGCAAGCCTTTCACTCGGCGTTTCCGATGCGATGCTCTTTGAGGAAATTCCATGCATGCACATACGGCCGCGCAAATACTTGTGCTGCGCGAAGCATCCATCTTTCCTCACATTCACGGGCGTTTTTGTGTTGATATATAGTCTCATAACAAATCTTCCAAACGCCATATACGAAACGAAAAAAACGCTCATTCTTATCGATTTGCAACTAGCGAGATACCAAACTGCCACCCACATGCATCTTTCTTGTCGCTTCACAAGAATATTAATCAATCTCTGTTTAACATGTCGCTGAACGAACAGCCCTCTCCCCCTCTCCCCACCAAACTGCTTTATTTCCTTGCGGCTTGGAGTACATGCTTCAACCCCCTGACTTGATTCCAATTCATGCACCACCACTCCACTTCCCTTTTCTCCTCCTCCCTCGCATATCTCCCACCACACATCCACTCGCTAGCCCATTCCGCGCGTAAGCGCGCATTGTACCATACCCGCTCAACACCCGTTGGACATGGCACGGGCATGTAGCGCGGGACATGACGGTACTGAGATTCCATAGGTGTTGTGCAAGGATTGAGGCAGGGGAAAGAGAAGAAGAATGTAGCGAGGACGGTGTCAAGGGGGGAGATGTTTTGCATAAAGAGGGGAAGATGATGGGATGGAAGAGGGGGCTGTCGAGGTATGCGTTGTGAAGATGGGAGACGATTGGGAGTGAGACGCGGACGCGAAAGGCGTGCGTGGTGGAGTGCATGTACTGCTGCAGATTGAAGGGTGTGGTGTAGGCGGGTAATGTACGGGGTGTGAAGCGGTGAGTAGTGAGGCGCGGATGGGTGGTGGTGGTAGTAGTAGTAGTAGTTTGCAATCGTGTTTACATGTACTTCTTTTATACGTGCTCGCAGCCATGTACTGCTGTTGCGATATCACGTTACGATTTTGCCGGCTTCTTCGCGCTGCGCAATCTGAATGAGAGCTTCACCTTTGAGTCCCAGTACCCGCACGAGCAGCGCGACATATACAGCCACCTGCGCGACGCGAACACCAAATTGCGTTTTCAAGGTGAAAGACCACTCTCGTCGCTGAGTCGCCCCACCCTGGTCGTCAACAACATCAACGCGCATTCACCTCGCACCTCAACGACCTCTGATTCCACCGCCCACTTCTACCTGGCCTACCCTTTCTGTGTTGCAACCGCTACATAATATACTTAATGCTCGAATCTCCCATCGTCACATCCGAAAGTATATCCGTCAGATGGGGAATTTTGCGTCGTCATGGCTGCCGTATAAACACTAGTTTGTCCCAACATCTTAGATCCCCTGCTTACCCATCGGAAGTAGCTGGCTTCTTTCGGGGGGTTTTCAGCAATTACCGCTCGTCTTTGGGTTCGAGGTTGTGTTTTTGCCCCAGCGGCGTGAGTTCGAGTCACGCTTGGAGAGGCTGTTTTGCTTGAAAAGATGTGCGTGGTTTTGGCAGGTGAAGGTGGTTTGTAGGTGAAAGAGAGATGCGGCGGCGTTTGGCGGGTTTCGGCGCAAGCAGAAGCCACTGCTGTAGTTACGGGCTCGCAGTGAAGTGGTCAAGCTCTATGCTGTTGCAGATAGGCGCATTGAATGTTGATGAAGTGACATGATGGCTGAGTTTGGGTTGTGATGACTGGCTGAAGGGAGAGCAGTAGAACGAAGTGGAGAGAAGGAAGAAAGAAGGCAGAGAGAGAGAAGACAGCAGCACAGGGAGATGCCGTTTAATAGCATTGACAAAGCTTGGCGTCAGTGGTCAGACGTGTCCCGTCTGGGTGAACTGCGGATACCTGCGCTGGACCGAGGGACGAAGACCGTGTGAGTAAGATGATGATGACCATGCAGTCAGAGTGCTTCATTCCAACCATCGCTCAGTCACGTGTTGCTTGGAGTTGCGATTCTGGATGAATGACACTGAAGACGTGGGAACGATGAAGTCTGGAGACGTGACGTTCGGCGAATGCGTCGAAGCTTTTCCCTTACGGGGCTAGCGTGAATGATGATCCCTGTCCGAAAAGTTGAGGTCCCACCGAACTTTTCGAGCTTCACAGGCGCGTGCTACAGGTTCCAGTAGCAAGCGATGCACGATGGGGAAGCGGACGCTTTTTGACGCAGATGCAAAGGGCGCGCAGGGCGGGCAAGAAGTCAAGCGCCAGAGAATAGAGGGCAGCGATGAGCGCGATTCGCCGCGCCCGCATGGCCTTGGGGACGAGGTTACTACGGCGCGCGACTTGCAGAGGGCGCTGCTGTTTGACCAGCGAGCGCATGGCGACTTCCGCAGCGGTGAGTACCCACGGCACACGTTCCTCGGCTTCAAGAGCTCATCCCGCCAGGCCTGAACATGTTCAAGCGCTTCCTCGACTCGATCCTCTACACGACCCAGGCGCACCATGTTCCCCGCCAGCGCGCGATTCTCCGCGAGTACCTCGACAGCCAGAAGGGAAGAGGAAACGACGCCAAAGACACCCTCTTCCTCCAGAACCTCGTACAAGCATGGGACTTTGCCGCCGAGACCAACTTCGAAGCCATCCTCGCGCACGTGACCGCCGTGCTGGCGCTGCTGCTCAAGGTGCTTGCAAGCCACAGCGAACTCACCGCCTATGGCACCCTGCTGGCCAAGACGATCCTGCAGCCCTCTGTTGCGCGCCGTCTTGTCCGCAGCACCTCGGCCGCACCCAACCACGAAAACATCATCTCGCCGGCACTGCGCCTGCTCACCGAGCTCACGCGCTTCAACGAGGGGGCGCATGCGAGGGCCGTGTACGCGAAACGGGATTTTACGCTTGAGCCCAAGATCCTGGCACGGAACATCGGCCTTCGTCGGGAGCAGAGTGCCGCAGATCACAAGAAGAGACCTAGTGTACGGACGACCGCGATACGATACCTCTTGATGCACCTGAGGTATCAGGACGAACGGGCAAAGAGCGAGATTCTTTCCAACGTCAACATCGTCCGAGGCATCTTCGACCATCTGAGTGCAGACCCTCCGTTCCTTATCTTCGAAGTCTTCGACGTCTTCAAGAGCCATGTCTTCCAGGACAAGACCATGGCAAGGAGCACCAAGAGCCGGATACTAAGCGGGAAGGCTCTTTCGCGAATCGCTAGTCTCTACAGCTATGAAATCGAAGAGGGCTCCCAGGAAGATGGACAGAAGACTCCAGCGGAGCTAGCTCACGACTTCTTGCGCATGGTGTGCACAGATCCAGCGTATGGTGTCATGCTACCGACTAACGGATTCTATCCTTCCACTTTTGAAGACGATGATGCCGAGCTCGAGGATCCTGCTGACAAGGGCATTGATCTGGGCTTGGATTCGGTCGAAACCCGGTCTGGCAAGGTTCGCAACGTCATCTTGTCCGAGTTCATCCTCAGTCAAAGACCTTATGCCAACACCCTCCAACAAGACCTAGTACTTGAAATTTTCAAAGCATGTCCGGAGCTCGTCGCGGACTACTTCACTAAGCGCAAGGATTTCAGCTATGACCCCAAGCTCACTTCTACCTGGATAGGCTACTCTGCGTTTTTGTACCAAACCATACAGCTTCCGGTGCCAAAACACCTCGGAGGAAAACGAGGCTTCAGAGATCATCCACCACCAGTATCTGCAATCATGCAGAGCATATTGCCCCAGCCTCTGAATCAGCAAGTGCTTACCAAATGTTTAAATCACAACTCGGATCTAGTGCAGCTGTTCGCTGTGCGCGTGCTCATAGCTGCGCTGCAGAAATTACAAAATGTCGTTCACGTCCTCGGCAACGCAAACATGGCGAAGTCGTCCAAGTACTGGGAACAGGCGAGCAAGCGCTTGACCACAGAAATCAGTCGACGTTGTCCTCCCATCAAGACTGTACTCTTGGCTCTCAAGAAGCCCGGCTTGAAGGCTATGAAGCGAGAGTCAATCACTAGGCTGCTCAAACTATACTACGAGGTCACTCCACAGGCTGCACTTCAGGAGAAGTTCGACGTCTCGTTACCACTTTGCAATGCGCTAGCAGAAGCAGAGAAGCTGCGGACGTCGACCGAGGACAAGGTCTTCCGCGTCATGGAGCTTGAGCACTGGATTCAGATGGCCAGGCACTCGCCAGCCATGCGCTGGTGGCAAAAGCCAAGTAGGTTTTGTGAGGTGGTCTGGGATGCACTTACTAACACTTGACAGAAACTCTTGTACACTCACCCTTTGTGACACTATTGAGACTGCTCGTCACGTCGCAGGAAAATGAGCTATACGCGGGTCTCCGGCCACTTCTAGGTGCAATCCTTCAGGATCAAGAGATGCTGCAAACACAAACATCGCCTGATGCTTTGGACGCACTTACCGCAAGTCTTGGTGCCTCACCCGGCTCATCTGTGCCATCCAACGAGGTACTCGGTTTCCTTGACGATTGTTGTTCTCGCTTTATCAAGGCACCGATCAAATACTTTGACGACATCGACGCCATCTGCGCGCGCGGCCCAGATGTACATAGGCCCTTCACTCCTCTGCTTATGACATTCATCGAGCAATGGCCGTTCAGAGGTGGTGAGGCTGCGACGAGCGGTGCAGCTGAACCTATTGCACAATGGCTATCCAAGCTTCTGTATCTTCTCAAACTCATAGGCGAGGATGAGACAATGCTTGCATCTGTGCGCGACGCTCTTGTCGAATCGGCTGCCGAGGCACATAAGCAGGTGCTCAAAGACGCATTTCTCTGGAAGATGGGCAAGGAGAGTGCCAAGGAGGCTTTGAAGTTGGCAACCGGCGCTGACTTTAGTGGATCAGAAAGATCCGTCTCGTCGCCGTCTCCTCCAACTGAAGCTGAGCAGAGCGCGGTGGCCAAGCCTAGCGTAGATGTTGAAGCGCTGCCAGAAGAAGACGAAAAGCACACCGGTCTCACGCGTTGGAAGAAGAAGGACTTGAGCGAAGCCATCGACGATGGCGACATCGGACAGTTACTGCTGTGTCTATGCTCCAAACACCCTGAAATTCGCTTGCAAGCCATCAACAACATCCGTCAGCTAATGGCAACACTCGACGCCAGCGTGTCTACAATCGTTCGCGAGGACGACAATACAGAAAATCCGCAGAAGCACACGACCAACGCCGACCTTCAGCAGTTATATCTCCTTCTAGGCGAAGCGCTCGAGTCGGTTGAGCAGTTGGAGTCTGATGTGTTTCCCTACCTAGGCGGTGTGCTCGCAGCTCGCTGTGCGGGTATCGTGGCCGACCCTACGCACTCGATGTACAGCAAGATCAGCAGATTCCTCACCAAAGCTCCAGCTTGGAACATACAGCATCTCTTGAGCGAGTTCTGGCATTCTATAGTAGCCAGCGAGCCAGATGAAGACGGCACCTATCACCAGGAAGTGGACTGGTTTCTTGAATATCTACTAGACTCTCTTCGAACTCCTCAAGACATGGAGTACTTTAGGAAGAGCAACATTATCGAGCAGCTGCTTGGCCACTATAGCTCTCGCTCGTGTGCAGCTTCGGCGAAGGAGAAGATTTTGAGATTATTGCTACGCGCTACTCACGTAGACGGAAGCACAACACTTATCACGAGGTGTGGGCTGCTGCCTTGGGTGCAGATGATGCTTGACAACCAAGACCCACGACAGCGCACGCTGAAGACATTGGCATTGAGACTTTACGAAACCTGTGATCGAGAAAGGGTGGATGAGTGGAGTAGCGGTGCGATAGCTCAGACGATGGCTGCGCTAGCATAGTGTATGAAGGCGGTATTCAGGTCATTGGCCATCAGCGAGGCGTTATTTGTGTTCGGACGAGGATGCATAGCTGGCGCAATTGTTTGGAATGCATCATAGGCATCGAGCCAACCGTGCTGCTTCCACGGACCACGTAGTACAATTCGAAACGCTCAGACGTCGCGGGGAGGGTGGTGAGGTGAGGCAAGTCACATGTCCATGACGCACCTCGCGTAGGCCTGACGCTGTCTTGGCGTGTGTGCTCAGCGACCGCAACGTGCAAGACAACAGCCGCAGCCCGAATCACACAACCAGAACAAAACACTACACCCGCTATTCTTCTGAACCCAGACCCAACGCCTGCCTCTCCCTACGCCCGCTACCAAACCCGCTGAGACGACGAATTGCCGCCCGCCGCATGCTGTGCCCTCGCTACACCCTTCTCCGCTTTTCATCGCCGCCGCGCAGCAACAGGGGTGCGTTACTCCTCAACCACGTTGCATCCCACCCCGAGCTCGGTCGACTTGACTCGACCTGCTGTACCTAGGCGCCGCACCTTCTTCGTGACCGCACTCGGCCTTCAACCCTGCGCTTTCGATTATCGCTACCTGTCGCAAACCCAGCCGGCACCGCCCTGCTGTTCTGTACGCACTGAATACTGTCTAATTACCCTTGAGCCGAGCAATCTGCCACACACCCGCCTTCAGCACTATCTTTCACCTCTGACGCCAATCCGACGTGCACCACCATCAAACCACACTATCACGCCTGCCCCACCTTCCCTCACCACGTCCACACACGCAAGCTGGAAGACATGGGAGGGTCTCCCTACACCCATGATCAGCTGTTGGCTCTGAGAGAGTCGCCGCTCGTCAAGAAGCCTGACGGCCTCCCTTCAATTTCGCAATGGATGGATGTGCCTCCGGACCAGAACAATACCAACAACAACCACGCCAACAACAATGGCACTGCTCGTAGGGTGCGCGGCATGCGCGAAGCCGAAGCCGGCGCCGCCAGCGAGCAGCGGCCACTCATCAACCCTATGGGTCAGTTCGGTCGCCGTCAGAGCATGCGTAAGTCAGAAGCTCATGGCATGGTGGCCGCAATTAACGCGCTTTTTCTAGAACCCGGCGAAGAGCTCGCCCTCGGTCCTCCAAAGCTATCGTTCCTGTCAGCATCGCGAAACGCAGCCAAGGCGCCAGTCGAGACGAAAGAGCGCACCGGAGTAGTGTCGACAGACGGTGACAACCTTGGCGACCGTTTCCCGCGCGAGAAGACTGATCGATGGAGTCGGGACCGCGACACTGATCGGAACCGCGACAAGGGCTTCCCCAATGGGCGACGCAGTGGGCGAGAGGACGGTGAAGGCTGGACGACTGCCAAAGGCCGCAAGAGCATTGGCCAGGAGGACTTTGAGCGATTTAGTGGACGCAATGGTGAGCGTAATCGCGAGAAACAAGACGGCGATGCAGACAACGATGCAGCTCAACGAAGAGGCACTCGCGACCGAACAGAGCCGCGCTGGGGTCGCCGCGAAGAGACAAAGGAAGAGGCAACCAAGGCTGGTCTCCAAGGCGGCTGGCGTGACCGAGACCGGGAGCGTGAGCGCGACTGGATTCGGGTCGGTAACCGGGCGGAGGAAGATCCAGAGTGGATGGACACCAAAGTGGAAAAGAAGGAATTCAAACCGCGCACTCAAGAAGACTTTCAGCGCTGGAAGGAGCAGATGAAGGCCAAAGATGCACCAGCAGAAGAGAAGGACGAGCGTCGTGCCATACCTGATGAGATTTCAACGGCCATCTCTGCGACAGTTCCTCCGATGTTGACTCGTGAAATGAGCACGCAAGAACCTACGCAAGGGATTCTCTTTGGAAATTGGGGCAGAGACAAGGCGGTTGACACAAATCCGGCGGAGCATTTTGCAGCGAAGCCGAAGCCTGACAAGAAGTCGAGGTTTATGACAATGTTTGCGAAACCCGAGGAAGCAGCAGCAGCACCGCCTCAACATGTGGCCCCAACGCCAGCATCACCTCCACCTGGTTTGGGGGGCAATGCGGACAAGGAGGGATTTCAACGTATTTTGCAGATGCTGGGACAAGTAAACGTAGGTGATGGGCCAGTCCCTCAGGCAAGTCCTCCAGCACCTCCCAACGGTTTGCGGCATGGCGGTGGAGTCTCGCTAGATTTCCACCAGCAGACCCCTCCCCCTGAGCCACAGAGCAACCGACCGCCGCGGACTCTGGAGCAGCAGAATATTCTTGAAAATATTCTAGCTCAGCGTCCATCAGCACCTGACTCCCGGCGGTCTCAACAGTCACAGTTCAGCAGCATGTCTCCAGACAGTGCAGTACATGAGCAGTTCCGACTTCCGCGCGGCGAGCCTGAAGAACACTTCCATCAACAACAAGCATCAAGAAACGCCATGGTTCCAGACGCCAATCTTGCTGCTCTTCTCAATGGCCGCGCGCGAGAGGAGTCACAGCGTGATCAGGCAACCAAACAGCGCGAGCGCGACTTCCTTCTCAATCTCATGCAGCAGCCTTCTCGTGGCACACCACCTCAGATGGGCAACTTAAACCTACCTCGCCAGAACCAGGAGAACCATCTTCCGGCGTTCTTTGATCAACATAGGCAGCAACCACAAGCACCACACAAAGGACGTCCTGGCCCACCCCCCGGCTTCATGGAAGATCCCCGCATGTTCAACGAGAACGAAATGGCACGTCGAGACGCTGAGCGTCGCGAGCAGGAGATTCGCCAGCAGCTCAGCCTACAGCAACAGCAGCAGGATGTCTTGCGTGCTAAGAACGCTCGTATGTCTATGGGATTTCCTGGACACGAAGACTCCATGATGGGTGCGCAACGCCGGAGCACAGCTGGCGACCCTCGTCCTATGACGAATATGGGCATTCCGTCACAGCCCGTACCAGATATGACGTTCATGGGCGCACGTGGTCAACCCGGAATGCCGCCTACACCTCAAGATCGAAGTAACATTGCACCACCGCCAGGTTTTGGAGGCGGTCCAATGCGCCAGCCACCAGGTCTCAACGGCCTTAATCCACAGCAACAAATGGGTCTTGGAGGACCTAGCTTCCCAGCTGGCAATACACCACTAGGCCACCCTCCTGGATTCGCACCACCAAGCAACATGCGTGGGGCAATGGCTTTCCCAGGCGGTCCTGGTGGTAACGGCATGCAGGGCCCACCGCAAGGCTACTTTCCGCCTCCCGGATACGGACCGCCGATGCCTGGTATGCGCGGCGAAGATCCCCGCATGATGTTTGACGGTCACCAGGCGTTCGGCGGACCCGGCCCACGCCAGCAGCAGGGCCGTCCTGGTCCCCCTGGCATGTACTAGATGCAGGTACCGCACCTTAACTGCGTTGACCAGAGCGTCATCCTATACCAGAGCACATAAGATCCTGGGCAAATCTCTCTCTTTCTCAGCGATGTATACTGTACCTAGGTTTGTGAAATGAAGCTCAGCGTGGCGTCAGGTATTCAGTCTCTTTAATGCAATCATCCGGCATCATGTGCAGCATTCGACATGGGATCACGGGAGGTTGATATGGACTCAGATGTCGGATCTGATGTAAGAGCGTTTGGCTGCTCTACTTGCGTCTGGGCTTGGGTCAATGTATCCACCTAGCGAGTGTATGGGTATCAGCTGTGAGCGAGAAGGACGCATCGCTAGTAAAGATGAGAAATAAGCTTCGGTTGGTAGATGAAGAATTTACCAAGATTCAGAGTATAAAAAATACGTACTTGACGTGTTTTGTTGGTGATGCCTCCGGTACCCAAATCATACGCCCTACCTGCTACCATCCCTCCACTACCTGCCTCACTCTCTTCGTCTCTCTATCCTCTACTCTAAAACTATCCCCCTATCCCCCCTCGCCTCCCCCTGATGTCTCAGACTCCTAAAACACTCTTTCTTCCACCATCTCCGTGCAGCAACGTAATCGTTCTACGTACTATTCTCATCAGCTATCCTCGCGCCACGCACCTCCTCGCGCCAACGCTACATGTATCCAACCCCCCCCCCTTTTTTCCACCCTCTAAAATAACACAAAATAACGCTCCCCCAAGAGAAGAATTCGTCTCAAGACTCGCGTGATGGGCGCTGTCCATGCTGGCTTTATTGTCGCAAGGCGTGTTGTGCCAGGACTTATTTCTCTGACTGGTGGGGGGGCGGGTAAATGTCACAATTGCAGGACAAGAAAGTGGTCAAAGGAAAAGAGGTTGGCGCACGAAGATTCGTTGTTGTGTGTGTATGGCAGGGCGCTTTGGTTTTTTTGGGGACGTTGACTAGGGGGGTGGGGTGTGTGCGTTTGGAATGTGTTGTGGGGGAGGGTGGGGGAATTCGGAAGGATGGGGAGGTGTAAGATTTTTACGGAAGCACTGCAGGACCCTGAGGTTGTGAGCGGCGTAGTGAGGCGCTGTGGAATGGGGAGTGGCTTTTTTTTTGAGTGGAAAGTAGGAATGAGTTTGGCATGAACAAGTGAAGAGAAAAAAAATCTTTCTCAAGTGAAGTCGGCGGTGTTATTCATGACATGGCACACGATGCAACATGCTACATCGTATCAAGTAGGACTTTTTCTAACCCCCACTTGCGCCCGAAAATGCAATCAGATATCATAATGCAACATCAACTCCTACCAATGCTTTTCCACTTTCGTTCTTCAGTCTGTCATTTTCATATCGTCAAAGTCGTCGAGCAACTGCTCCATTGGAATGATGAGACCCTGCTCCTCCTCATCATCGCCAGCCTCACTCGCATCGGTTTCCATAGCGTCTGCCTCACGTTGCTTCTGTTCCTGCTGTGCCTTATAGAGCGCCAGACCTTGGCGAAGATCCTGATCCTCCTCGACGTCCTGCAAGAACATCTCAAAGTCGCGCTCCATTTTTTCTTGATCCTGCTTCCTTGGTAGCATCTCGCCCTCATCCCTGTTCATGCGCTTGAGGCGCCAGTTGCGCTTGTTCTTGCTCTTCTTGCTGCGCTGGTAGAACTTCTTGACGAGCATGACGTCGGGGATTTTCTGGGAGTACTTGTTGGAACCTTCAAGTATGTCGAAGAGTTCACTGTTGAAGTTGGTGTTGCTGAGAAGATAACCCATGACCGAGTCGCCAACGTGCAAGATACCGCCGAGATGTGTCCGGCAGTAGTACGTTTGGTCATTGACACCCATGTCTGAGGCGCGAGCAACCGTGGCTTCGGCGAGGAAGTTGCGACCTTGCTGTTTACCAAGCGGATCGATATCGAGGACGATGAACTCGGTCAGCTCCTGAACGTCTGCGAGCGGCCGGAATGGCGTCCGCCAGTACATGTCGGTGGCAATGTCGGCAGTTTGGAGAGTGGCGGGGTCGAGGAGTTGCACAGAAGTGCCGATGCGCGTGCAAAGGGTTAGGGGAGAGATATTACCAGCCTTCTTCGCGAGCGGAATGGGCAGTACGACGAGGTCATCCTTGCAAATGGGGACAATTTCACAGGAGAAGGAAAACTTGAAACTCCTGGTGGAGGTGTGGATGTCCATGGAAATTAGCTCCTCCGACTTCTTGATATTGACTGGCACTACGGCCTTGAGGAAGTCGCAGAATGTAGTGGCGTGGTTTCGTGCAGCGAAGAAGAAGTCGATGCCGTCGTGGACTTCCTTGATGTTGATGGTGTCCTTGTGGGCTCCGTGCTTGAGAATCAACTGCTCCAGGTACAGGAATGTCCTCTTGTGCGGCACCTTTTGTCGCACCTGCACACAAGCCCTCCAGGTGTTGTGTGTGTAGCTCTTGGCGCAGTCGGGGCACTGGTGGTAGTTTTGTGTGAACTCGCACTCAAAGCTCTGCTGGAGAATGGCGCCCTCGTTGATCTCCGACTGTACGGTGATTTTGACCTTTATCCTCCTGCTATGCGGCTCGGTCCAGATGAAGTTTGCGTCAATGATCCTCAGCTTGTTCAGGCCGCGGAGTTTCCGTAGACACAGGGCGAGCAGTTCGCGCGATTCCGGGGCAGCGACGACCCAGGAATTCGGGGGCGACAGCCACCGGTCGCAGTCACGGCACATGTGAAGTACGGCCTCTCGCGGGACGCCCCCGGTGACGTCGGTCTTGAGTTTGATGCAGTCGTAGCAGAAAGCGCCTGATATGGTGCCGTCAACCGGCGCACCGCAGTCGGCGCAAAGAATCGTTGCCGCATTCTTAGGCACAGGCGCAAAAGCCTGGCTGTCGACTTCCATCTTGAAAGGACGTCCAGTTGTTCCGAGGGTCTACTTCTGTGTGAGAGGGGTTTAGTAGCCTTAAAACCGGTGGTATGAGAGGTCTTGGGAAAGAAAAGATATGTGTGCGACTATGAGTCGAAAGCTGGGGCGAAATGATGCTTGCAAATTCACCCCGCCAAAACTTTGTGACTTTCGCCGCACCTTATCTTATCGTCACGTGCGCGCCTGCGTGGCGATGATGCGGCGGCAAGGCGGCGTTTATTTCACCGATGCATCGAAAAGTTGGGGCCAACGACACCAATCATCACTCCATCCACGTCTCGTGGACTCGCGCCGCACCAGCATGTATCTTTCACGGGCAATTTCCTCGAGCTTCGTAGGCACTGCATGCCAGAAGGCTGCGACACGCACGTGTCCGAGGGCTAGCCGCTTTTCATCAAAACGTGCTTTCAGCGCACGTGTTCCAGTAGCGAAGGTGGAGCAGAGCACACCCGTCACGACCGAAGCGTCGGTCGATGTGCCCCCGGAAGCACAGTCGGTCTTGCATGATCTCAATGCTTCCCCGCCCGCAGTCGACGATGCGCCTGCCACCACCCAATCCACCCCATCCGCCGTAGACAACTCCATCCCTTGGTATCTCAGAGAACTATCCAAGCTTCGCGAGACTCAGCAACAGCCCATCGACATACCAGATCTGCCGCCAAACCCGCCGCCCCTCCTCAAGACGATCCTCGAATATATCTCCATCACTGCCGGTCTCGATGACCTGGAATTGCTAGATCTGCGGCATCTTGATCCGCCACCCGCGCTAGGGCCGAAGCTCATCATGATCATCGCAACAGCACGGTCAGAGAAGCATTTGCATGTAGCTGCAGACACTTTCTCTCGATACCTGCGTCGTGAACATGGGCTGAAAGCAAATGCGGCCGGCTTGCTTGGGCGCAACGAGCTGAAGATCAAGCGACGCAGGAAGGCGAAGCGCATGAGAATGCTGGCCAATGTTGGCGGTGCGGCACCCGACGTCAACGACGACGGCATACGTACAAGTTGGATCTGCTGCACGCTCAGCAAAATCGAGGCGCATCCCGACGACACACACATGCCTGGGGATAACGTCCAAGGGTTCGTCGGGTTTAGGGACGTGAAGCCGGGCGTGAATGTTGTGGTGCAAATGTTCACAGAGGAGAAGCGGGCGGAAACAGATCTTGAGACGCTATGGAAAGGAGTGCTAAAGACACATGAGCGACAGGAGAAGGCCGCGGAAGATGCTCTCAAGGAAGCGGAAGAGCCTACCGAAGTTGACGAGGCACTGCCTGAGGTTGAGGAAACGGTTTCTGCTACACCCGCCATCCCACCATGACCAGTTCGCCTGCCACCGTCAACGCCTGGAGCTTTCTTTCCTCCTGCTTCGAATGCTGGAACCGCGAGGCAGGTTCGCAAGCTGCACACAGCCGGCCTGAGATGATTTCCCAGCATGAAAGACACAAAACTCATCTACATTGGCCTCACTTTCAGGTGCGGTCCTGAACATTGGTCCAGTCATTCGATCTAGCTTTGCCGCTACGACGGGAAAACAACAATGCAAATGGTCGCTTCGTCTCACTTTCAGTCTCCAGACACATGACCTGTATGCGAAAGTCGAGCTTTGCAATATGTTCCTGCGTTCCACGTTGACAGGCGCAGCAATCACTCGTCATATGGTTCCGCGTGATGCTCCAACAATCATACATGTGAGATGTCTCTGGTAGCAAGCAGCAATCAAGTATGTCTGACTTTGCTTACCTACGCTTATCAGTCAGTTTCTCTCCAAGTTCATAACAATCTGTACGAAAATGGCACTCACGAAGGCCGCCGCATACGAGAACTGGAGTAACACCAAGCTACGCGCTCTCATGAAAGACCAGAAAATCAGGGTTCCGGAGATGAAGCGCAGAAAGAGCTGGTACATAGCCACAGCTCTGAAACTCAAACTCGATCAAGCGTACATTGCAGATTTTTGGAAAAGACTGGAGGAAGGGGAGGAGAAGGAGGCGGAGGTTGCGCATGAGGCGGAGGAGGAGCAGGAGGAGGCCAATCGACAGAACAAGGCACAGCACGAGATCCGGGACAAGGAGCCTACTATTACCAATGTCAAACATGCCAAGGCAGCGCTTAATCTCAGCCATGTAGACAAAGCTGATGGCAGCGACGACATCCACAAAGTGATTGGCCACCCGGATGCAGCGGACAGAGATCGCGGCCAGCTTGACCACGACGTAGACATGGCGGCCAAGAAGAGTGCTTCGATGGGCTTCATGACCGAAGCGAAATACATGGAGAAATTCACCTTGGAGCGGCTCCACTACTACCTCTCGTACACCCACAAACAGCAAATCGCCGACAAAGATAAGGACGACATGACAAGATTGACAAAGTACGCCGCGAGTCTATTTCTCTCAGAGTCCCAAGTCGATGCATGGCTTACGAATCACGAGAAGAGTGGAATATCAGAGAGCGTGGACGACGGCGGCTATTCGAATGAGCATCTTGTCGAAAAGGCTCGTGCTGCATTCGAAGAGTCAGTTTCACTTGAAATGCCACTTCCAGAAGCTCTCTGGGCGGCCGTGGTGGCGAAGGACAGGGAATAGAGAGCGCGCGAACAGGTCCTCATCCCTGCAATCTGAAGGAACCACTTGTTGTGGAGTCGCTCAGATGGTACGAGCAGGCCATTGCGCTCAATCCCGATAAGTTTTTGGCGTGTATTGGGCTGCAGAAGGACTAGATCGTATACAGGGCCAATCAAATACTTGCAACGTGGTATCTAGACAGTGGTTGGGGCACGTTCTTAGGTGGTGAAGATGGGTGTACTTCCGCTTTTCTCCACGCTCCCATCCCACCTTTCGTGATGCTTTTAGCGTAAGGTAAATCCAGAAGAAGTAACTAAATTCTTGCGGCAATGATGGCGTGGAGATGGAAGCGACTATGATCTGGATCTACTGCCAAGAGACCTGTTGCGTGCCAGGCGCTTCTGTAGTGCTGGTTGATTGGTATCGCGAGGTTCACTTCTTTCATTGACTCTGGCACGATTGCAAAAAGGTGCAGATATGTAAGGTAGGTAAGTAACGGCACAAGCCAATGTTTGATTGTTGATAACGATCTACAGAGTAGCTTTAGATGCAGCTGTAACACGGCCACGGGCACGGCTGGTGCAGCTAAAGTAGACGACTCTTATAATCTATGTTTCTCCATCTTACAGGATTGGTTTGAGACTCGTGCCGTTCTGGAACGTGTTGTGGCATACTGCAGTATTGCAGTGAATTGGACAAGGACTAAAGGCAGTCGACTAGTGAACCGCGCTGTTCAACACCTGAGCAGCGCAGCCGTAACTCAGGCTCTTGAGAACACCAGCTGAAGACACCTAGAACCTTATCCCAAGCCACCACTTTTGGCATCTACCTAGACCAAGTCCAAGGCTCGTTCAAATCTGCCAAAAAAGGATCGTGTTCACAATATAGAAGACATGAAATATCCTGCTCCTTGTCGGCTGGTTCAAGCATCACCAATTTGAGATGTCGATAAATACACAAATTACCGCGTCTTTCGGATCCGACCCTCTGCTCAAGCGACCTCAACCCTCTACTGAGCGTTGTGACAGCCTACATAAACGACGAGCGCAGCACGGTATTTCAAGCCCTGACTGGGCTTTACCCAACTAATGCCCTTATCATCGGGAAATTGCTGATTCAAGCTTCCTTCTGCTTCATCTCATTTCCATGGTGGAGCGATAGTAGTCCTCCTTCTCCGCTCCATCCTTCTCCTCCTCGGCTTCAGGGAGCTCCGGTTCACGCTCGTTTGCGGAAAAATCCTTGTCGAAAGGCCGCTCGTGCACATCGATGTATTTACCCGCAACTACGTCATCGCAGACAGGGCCGAGAACTCTAGCCTCCCACATGGGAAATTGAACCGGGTGGTGAATCTATAGCCTAAGAGACTGTAGAATGCTATTACCTGAAATCAACATGATGGGAGTGCATCATGTACACGTGACAGTCCGCAGCCTTAGTGACGTCGATGAGCTCCTTTCGGTTTTCTTTGACGCCCTCTTCGTGGAGCTATATGACCTGTGACAGAGCAAGTAAATCCATGTTGGTTTTTGTGTGCTCTCATACTTTGGCCAGTCTCGGCGGCGCTGCTGCGGTGTTCTCGGGCTCCACCTTCTTCTCTCTAGCCACAGTGGTTCAAAGTCACTGAGTACACGTACAGAGTGGGTTTATGGAGATCAGGGGAAAGCCAGTGATGGAGCCGTTCAGACTCTGATAGCGGGGATGGAATGTCGAACTTTGGCGTGAGGGTAGAGCAGTTGTGGTGGTTGCTCAAGAGACAAAGCGTGAGAAGCCTTTGTCGACCGGTTGCCGCGTCCAGAGTAACAGCGGCGTGCCTCAACCACATGATTTTGAAGCCGTCGTTATCCAGTCAGTCAGTACAAGATGAAAATGATGCTTGAGAAATTTTTTGAGCCGTCATAACTAAGCGAAAAATTCTCTGTACCGAGTTCAGAGCACTGGAGATTTAGCCTGCCGGTCTACAGTGCCAGGAACGGTGACAAAATACAAGACAGCGCAGATGCCGGGTGGCTTCCATAACTTTTTCACGCATAAAATCAAATCTCAGGAAAACGTCAGAACATACAGCCTACTTCGTTCCGGCCAAGGGCCCGACCAGATTGCGCGTGAATCAGAAAACAGTGAAAACCTACGTACCGTTCACACAACTCTTTCGGGATTCTGTAGCCGCTCATTGGCATCGGCGATTGAGTGCCTTCAGAAGTGTCGTATGACCAGCAAGGCGCAGCCGACAAGAACGGAATATGGAACCGTAACATTCTCCAAAAGACTCGGCAAACAGCGTTCAAGCCGATATGACGCAACGCGTTAAGTGGAAGATTGTGTGTGCAGAGTGGTTGAAGGCCACAGGCGAGCTGCAGTACATTATCTGGAATGGATAACTCACTGTGGTCGTCCTTCTTGTCATCTGGGATTTGAATGCCCGAGTAGGTTGTACATACCAACCTCACTTGCTGTAAAATTTTGCCAGGCACATTCGCTAGTTGTGTGCGTACTTCATGTTTTAAGCCAAGCATATGTTTCTTCCGGATACCAGACGCCAGCTTTACTATCCACTGCGGCTTACCTAGCCGCTCAGGAAGGCCCGACTCTAGATCATCGTGACCAGGCTTTCCAGCACACAGCAGATGGCACTGCTTCCGCAAGCTACTGAAGTGATCTTGCGCTGGAATCGGTGATGAGACCTCAAAATCAGAGGGAAGTTACGAAGATCCTCTAAAACTCGACAGTGGCCCGATTAGTGGTGACTATCGCTAAGCTGCGGAGGACATCATGGTATCCTTGGCCGATAGTTGCGCTGGTAACTCTTTGGAGGCGTCCATGTTGCATGATTCCCAATGCGAGCTTCCAGCACATGCCGTGATGATTCTCAAAGTGTGAACCTACCTCCCCGCTCTTCTCTTTCTCTCGCAGTCTCTTTGTGCGGGAATACCAAAGTTTTCTTACAGAGTCGGATCAAAACTGGTCGGCTGCTCCGCGGCTGTTGAACACTCAGGCATGTGATTCCTTAGGTGGTTGCCTGTTTCGCAATACTCATTCTCTGGCGGTCAGCTTCGTCTTGCATATAGTCCCATCCCCTTCTCGTTGTGCATGCTACGGATGCGTTCTTCAGCGACTCATTTTAGCACAGGCGTTATCTTCCGTCCACAGTCGATAGTACAATACAGACTGGCACATTTTTTTTCATTTGGACAAGCGCTTGCAAGTAAGCAGACGCAGCGCGGTACTGTTGAAAGTCTGCAAACACTGCTCACGCTGTCGCAATGCATGTCCGTAAGCGCGTCCTCTTTCATTGAGTTAGGGGTGAAACCAAGGGTACAAACGATGTTCGTGCCGGTCCATCGCGTCGTCTTCATCAAATATCGTTGTTGCTTTGGTGAGGCCATCCTTCAGGATGCAAGGAAAGGTCACGCGACGCGATTCACCATGACGTAGGTGGCACGTGCCGCGGCAGCTCAAACAGCTGCGCCCCGCGTCACAATCAAAACCCAGGCAGCAGCCATCACTATCGAACAACCCTCATCTCTCGTAGCATACATAGCAGCTGCTCGTGCAATCACTCTTCATCAGAACCGAATTAACAACCGCCATCATGTTCAACTTCGTTGTTGCAGCACTTCTCCAGCTCTCCTTCTTCATGCTCGCCGAGGCCGCACCCGTCTCCACTATGGGTACCAAGCCATGGCAGGCTGGAACCGGCGGCGGTATCGTTGGATTCATTGTCTTGGTCCTCGATATCATTGCGTGGAGTAAGTCTTTCTCGTTTCTGTTTGACGTGCTGGGCCATGCTTGTGTAGTCATTTTTGCCGCCTGTCCGAAGCTGACCGATATGCCTTTACCACAGTTGAGATCTTCAAGTCGAACCGCCCTGTCCCCAACAAGGTCCTCTGGGCACTCATTGTCTTCCTCTTTCCCGTCGTCGGCATGCTCATCTACTACCTCTTTTCCAATCGCCAGGCTCACAACACCTACGAGCCCATCCCCAACGTGTAAAGGCTCAAATCAATCCATCGCCACCAGCAGTCCATGACCTTGAACACACAAAACGAGTGGGTGGACTTGTTAAGACATTCCGCAATGCATTCGACGAGCTTAGTGGTAGCAGTAGATGATTCGCTGCTAGGTGCCGGATTGAGCACCGGATGAATCAGTCGAACCATCAGACAGTATGAGCGCTGTGTATATTTGTCGCGGTTTTGCTGAGAGTACGGCTCCATGCATCAACGTCCGATTTCTTTTACGACGGGAATGAGACTGGAGTCAGAAGCATTTGTTGCGCCATTGTGGCAACAGCATGTCCGTTAATTTGGAATATCAAGCTCTCGCAAAACCAGCATTGTGCCCATTCCTACACGTGACCATGTCGGCATATGCCCTAGAGGGTAAGCTCGATGTGCCTCTCCAAATGCCGACGTCCTGCTCAATTAAATTTTCCGCGCTGCATCATTGATTCTGCTGCGATGGACATGAGCATCTACTATGGAAACGTCTTCTCGACACTCAGGCAAAAGGGGTGTAAGTATAGTTGCTATCCCAAAACGCTCGGGGAGGCTGAACACCCTACGTTTGTGCATGGACAAGAGTCATTTGGTCGCTAATACCTCGGAAGCCCACGACACTGAGATGCAAAAATCAACAATGGTGTAACGGTGCTGGCTGCGTATTGCATTGCATGTGGAGAGCGCGCGCGTGTGGCGTCGTGTGTTCAGTATCCACTAGCATGGATTGAATGCTGACAGACCCGCTCTCCCCAGTTTTTCCAGCCTCCTGATATTCTTTGACAACTGACTGCACACGATCCCCCAATGCATATACACAATACTTTCGACGTACCTGTAAATTCGAGTCGCTCCGGACCGAGAATCACGATTGAGATACCGCGGTGAATGCAGTATAGTTGTGCTATGCTATAACTGCAACTCATGTGCTCATCGTGCGATTTTTCCCATTGGTGGATCTCTCTCCTCTCCATGCCAAGCACACTGAGTTACAAAGTAAAACAGTGGCGCCGTTATTATAGATTGAAAAAAGTTTAGCCATCGTCCGGTCATGAATCTGCCAGGTACCCTCCAGGCCTAGTCCCCTGCAACTACTGCCGCTGTACGCCCTTCCCTAGTTATGTACCCCAGATTTCAATATACATTTGACAGCCACAGTTTCTGCCTATTTTTCCCTTACATCTTGTGTACATTGAATTCTGTTTGGTGGATCATTTGGTTATGCAGTATACCCCTAAAGAGGCGTATGACATGGTAACGGAGGATTCAGTCTGCGGATGGTCAAGACTCAAGAGTAGTACTCGATGTCGTTGATATTTAAGGGATGCGCCTACTGGAGATCATGGATCCTGCATCGGCATCCTACGGCTTGGTATATTGACTGTCCAGCATATAAAACCTACCCCCCAAACATTGTTTTCAATCATCAGTGCATCAGCTTATCAGAGTCGACCTCTTTCCCGTTCTTTACATTCTCCACTCGAGATTTCCCTCATTATTTGAAGCTCTTCAGTCACTCTTCACCACTTCAACATGCATTTCACCAACGTTGCTATCGCGGCTTTGTCCGCTGCCTCAGCCTACGCTGCTCCCATGGAGAAGCGTGCTGCCAAGGTCGACGAACTCGTCGGCTTCGGTGCTGGCACGACAGGTGGTGGAAGCGGTGCCGGCACCACTGTCACCTCATGCGCGGCCCTCACGACTGCGGCCAAGGCTGGTGGCGTCATCAAGATCTCGGGCAACCTTTCTGGCTGCGGTATCATCAAGCTCGTCGGCAACACCTCAGTCCTCGGTGTCGGAGCCAACTCTGGTTTAACCGATGGTGGTTTCCAGGTTCGCAAGGTCTCGAACGTCATCATCCGTAACCTCAAGCTCTTCCGTGCTCCTGCCGGCAAGGATCTCATCGACATCGATGCTTCGACTAAGATCTGGGTAGACCACAACGATCTGTCCTCCATCGGCATCACTGGCGACAAGGACACCTACGATGGTCTCCTCGACGCAAAGCACGGATCTGACGCGCTTACCTTCTCCTGGAACAA
Organism: Ampelomyces quisqualis; assembly: GCA_018398575.1. Lineage (NCBI taxonomy): Eukaryota > Fungi > Ascomycota > Dothideomycetes > Pleosporales > Phaeosphaeriaceae > Ampelomyces > Ampelomyces quisqualis. The sequence goes on from JAGTXZ010000011.1 coordinate 1,704,446, forward strand.
GTTCCACGACCACTGGAAGGGCTCCCTCATGGGCCACTCCGATAGCGCTGCTTCCGAGGACACCGGCAAGCTCAAAGTGACCTACCACCACAACTCCTTCATCAAGGTCAACTCGCGTCTGCCCTCCGTCCGCTTCGGCACCGCCCACGTCTACAGCTCCTGCTACAACGGAGGCATTTCCGGAATCAACTCGCGCATGGGTGCCCAAGTCTTTGTCGAGCAGAACTCGTTCACTGATGTTCAGCGCGCTATTGTGACCAACCTTGACTCCAAGACGGACGGCTTCGCTACCGAGAGCAACAACCTCTTCGCCAACAGCAACACCGAAATCACCCAGGCTGCCTCTTTCAAGCCTTCCTACGCTTACACTGCCGATCCCGCTGCTTCGGTCTGCGCTATCGTCGAGAAGAGCGCTGGTGTTGGTGTCGTTACTTTCTAAACAACAAAACAACTTAAGATGACCACGTGCTTGCACTGAAAAACTTATGGGACTCAGATGCTGAACCTTCAAACCTTTGTATATACATTCACTCCTTCATGAACATATCTAGCTTTACAGATTTCGAATAGAACAGCCCCTGTTCATTACATTAGTGCCTTTTTCATGGGATGCTTGTGCCTAGATGAGCACAAGTTACGATTGTACACTGAAAAAAACATGCGCGAAGCAGACTTCAAGTCGCAAAACTGAAGGTAAATTATTTTGTCAACAATTCTGGGTATTCGTGATGCTTCTTTCCATTGCATGCGCGAACCTGTCGTGATGAAGCCTGACGACCAGGCAGCCCCTCGCCACCTCCATTCTCTGACGCTGAGCGCCCCATTCCCGTGCTCCCCTTAACCAGCAAACACCCACACCGCCGAGAACACGACGCAAATAGCAGCAATGATGGCAACAACCTCCGGACCAGCCTTGATTCCGACTGGCAGTCCCTCCGTGGTGAATTGTGCGACAATGCCCTGAGTGAAGTTCTTTTCCGCCTCGACCAGCGCGATCTCAGTCTTGTTGCCACACACAGCATTGAGCATCGGGTCCGCGGTAAGGGCGGGTAATTTCTTAATCGCAGCGTCCATCATGCGCGCACTGTAGATGGTACCGACGTTTGCCTTTTGCATAAGCACAGTGCGGTATGACCCGTTGGCGCCGATGGTCGACATGTTGGCCGTCCATTCATAATCGAAACACAGTTCTCTCTGGGAGGGTTGCGCAGAGACTTGTCGAGCCACGAGTTTTGCTGCGACTGGGAGTTCGGAGGCTGCGATAAAACCGAAGATGGAGAGGAGGAAGATGATGTTGGCGAGGAGTGAGGAGCGCATCTTGAACGGTTGGAATTTGGATTCGATTACTTTTCTCCTTTGGGAACGAGTGTGTAGAGGTAAGTCGTTCTTATCTACAGGGAAGCCTTGTTGAGAAAAGAGTGTAATGTGAACCAGCACAGCGAAGAAAGTGTGGTCGAACGGAAAAAAAAGTTTAGAGGTTGTGTGTATAGATCCTAGGACGTAACCGCCTGAGGTACCAAGAGCGATAAAAAGTGGCGTCAAGAGAGGAGCGTAAAATCAGGCCACTTCGTCGTGATTTATGAGAGTCCCTGAAATTCGATGGCTGCAGGTCATACTACGATGCGACATGGACTGCCGGATACTGGTCGTTATGAACCTCTCCGTGTCTCGAGTGAGATGGGCGGCATTACGCGTCCCTAGTAAGCGCCGGGGTTGGCTTCGCGAGCCAGATCGTGCACTAGCCTCTTGTCGCTGGCTGCACGAATCCAATCGTCGCACAGAGCCTAGAAAAAGGCGAAAGCCATCATCGCTTAAGTTGTACGCCCTCGCGCCGGTGGGCGATGGCTGCGTGATCACTGATGGGCATCTTTGGTGGTGTGGTCGCGAAAGGGTCTCTGATTCGGTGTGGGAAGGACGGCATGCACGCGCATCAAGCGAACACCCTCAACTGACTCATCTTCCTTGCTAAACACGTGCCCAGCAGCGCCTTTTCCTAGATAAGAACAGAACGACCGCTACATGTGACAGATGAGCTCCCAGGTCGATAGTTGCCAGGTCGATATTGGCTGGCCGCGAGACTAATTCCTTCTTCACACTCGAATGATGGACCGAAACGTTAAGACCAGCATAAATACCATCAGGCGTACTATTACAGTGTGCAGTACACGAAAGGAGGAACATCTATCTTGGTCGCACCAAAGCTGCCGTTAGGCCGGCAGCTATTAGCCCAAGGCCTTTCATCTTTCAGTCCATCATTTTTCACCTGAAGCTCGATATCGTCGGACACCGTCTTCTCTTTGGTTTCTTCCTCACGTCAACCCACCCCATGCCCAAGCTCACAACCATGGAGAAAGCTGTAATGCCAACGAAGAAATAGAAATTGTTCCGCACACCCTCTGAATATGCCAGGAGGAGGCCGTCCAGTTCCGACTCGTGACATACGACTAAACGACGAACAGCACCGGCATCAGTGCCTGCGTCCAGGACGTCTTGGGCGGAAACAGAAGGTGCTTAATATGGAATGGCATTGGTCTGAGTTTGTGAGAGGATGATGCTACTGAGTACTACGCAAATCGACGTTCCGACGTTCTGGAAAAATACGAGGAATGCCATGGTCGCTGGAGGCTGCTCGCGTGTCGTTGACTTATGCACAGCAATGAGCGGCTGGTACATGTTAGCAAATTGTCCCAGATTTTTATCTGAAGCACGCGCTGTACTCACTGTTGGCATGCCTAACCCGCGGCCAGCACTCACGATAATCTGGTATCCGATCCACTGTCCCACTGATGTTGTCGGCGAAAAGGTCGACACGAGCCCGTAACCAATGGTCGTGACGATACCAGCAGCGAAGGCCCACGGCAGGTAGTATCTTAATTTTCGAACTTCAAAGTGTCAGTTGCTGCTTTTACAGAATGTATGAGGCGACATACTGAGGAATCCGGACATGATGACAGCTGGTAGCTGGGCCAGAATACCAGGCGGAACGTGGAATCCACTCATCGTAGGATTGTCACTTCTCACGGCCTGCAAGTACGTCGGGACATAACTACTTGCTGAAAGCATGACGCACATACCAATCGCACCAAAATGCAAGCTGTCCAGACACTACATTGCGAGATCAAATTCCCAGGAACCACGGCTCGGTCGCCCATCCTCCCCTCCCAAAGTATGAAGATGATAGCCAAAATTCCAGCCTCCATAAACAGTCCGATGATTGTCACATTGTTCCATGTGGAAGTATTCCCTGACCCGAATTGCATGCAGCGCAAGATGGAACATGGCAAATGGGGGAACGAATAGCGCGAAGCCGATGAGATCGAGTTCCTGAATGACTTTGCGACACGGGTGGCAAAGCGAAGCCTTGCTCCCCCGAGCTCGCTGGGAGTTTGGTAAACGCGAATAAAACGGCTGCTACACCCCCAACGCGCAGATTGATGTAAAAACCTGACCGGTGTCAGCTTTTACTTGCACATTACTACTCGATCGCAGTGCCTAGCAAGGGGAACTTACACCATCTCCACGAAACAGTATTGCCATGCCGTGCACGTCAATAGACCAAGAAGCAAGTCTACACTCTTCTTGCCACCTACCACTAGCCGCTGAGCTATCGCTCCTCGTAGCATTTTACACATTTTGATTTGCCGAGAGTGTGATTTGTTACATGTGATCTTCATTTCAAAAGCCAGGAGCGGCTTGTCACTGTGCAGTTGGTCGGAAGTGAGCATCAAAGGCAGATGAATGAACGGAAGATATGGTAAGTGAAGCTGCCGAATTTTTTTTAGTTCTTCATCCGCCAGTGTATCGTCGGCGTCTAACGACGGCTCAAAGTCAGCCTGCTGCGGCGAGTACTCAGGCGAGCAAGGCATGATGATGGCTTGCTGCTCTGTGTTCAGATCATTCGGCGATCTCGCTTTCTGGGTCTTTGGCAAAGGGACGAGATTGTCTAGATTATCTTCTAGCTGCGCCCTTTTCGAGGCTGCATTCCGTTTCGTGCTTCGCTTGCGCACGGTACGGGACGGGACACACTCTTTCTCGAGTCTGTAATATCTTGAAGAGTGTTAGATTTCCTGACGACCATATGCTAATAGAACTCAAAATAGGAGTAGCTATAGATGTTCTAACCTGTCACACGTGCTATCGTCCCGCAGCATGCATCGAGACTTAGCTATGATGCAGGGTAATCAGGCTTTGATCGTATGGTGCGGGCATTTTCCCAACCCCGGTGCTCTGCATCATTGAGCCTAGTGTACAAGAAGAGGTCCGAAGTGAAGAGCGCGTAGGGTGATATGAGAGCCCGGACTCCACAGTGCCACTTCTTCAATCATTGTTATCCGCAGCGAAATCCATTCTCTCAATTCCGGCGGCATCAGGGCAAGGAGCAGATAATGACGCTGTGGTTCGCTCACTTATTAGCCCCTGTCTCACGGTGTCAGGAAGCATCCTTTTCGCGAGTCGTATCTATGGCATGAGCTGTTGAGGGAATTAATTGTGAGATGCATTATGCTCTTCACTATACTATCCGAAGGGTGTTAGTTGCGCAGAAGAGTGCACCTCGACTTGCGCAACGCGGGGACTTGGGGCGCGACCCGTATCTGTATCAAAAAATGACAAGAAGGATTTACTGGGCGCATTGACCGTTTCGTTCAAGGCAATGTAGCTGTCGCTACTCTCTTTGCGACTCAGCCTGTCCATCTGCACATCGAGCTCGCTGGCCTGAACGTAGCGCGACCGCCGAGCATGGGCTACGATGACCTCTTGCGTAACGAATATCTCCGTCCACTTCGCCATAACACTCGGCCAGAATATGGGCATCGAAGCGGACATGATGGCGAAGTCAACTTCCAGGCAGGAAAAGAGCCAAACTTCTGGCATCCACCATGTGAAGTCGTACAACGTGACGGTATTGTTGTACTTGACACCACTCCACAATCGGAGAATGGCCATTAAGATGACACTACGAGACGTCAGCGATGCACAACAACTATCGGGGTCGTGTGCGGCACTTACATCGAACCGAACGCAAACAAGCCAGTCATTGCAAATACTTGCTTCCTCTTTAAATCTGGCTTGAAATACTCCGTGAGGGGTAAAAGGAATATGGCGATGTCAAGAACCATGTTGGAGCCAGAGAATGCAAACAGAGTGTTCTTCGCTTCGTCGACAGTACGGTATCCAAATCCGTAACACCTGGCTGGGGGAATCATTTTCTTGTCCCAGAAACCCGACACTGGAAAGCAAGGAAACCAAGCCATAAAAGTGAATACGATGCCCCACGATACTACTATTGTGAGCAAGATCCACGTTGCGACGCGGCGATAGCCTTCGCGGAAGAGTCTCAGATACTGGAACAACAGAGAGAGCTTGACGCAGACGGTCGTCATGATGTAGGTACCATTCGCGATGTAAAACCAGATCATGGTCCGCTCAAGATTGTAGAAAATGTAGATGATGTGTTTTCCCATTCCTTCTCTGAGACCTTGTGATTGTCAGGGCTATGATATTGATAGCTTTGCTCGAGTCCAACTCACCTGCGTAGAATGCGACGAGCGCAATAAGCTTGAAAATCAAGGCAAAGACAATGGTCAGATCGTCAATACCCGGCTGGCGAACCACCCGAAGACGCGTGTGTAGCCGTAGGCCTACGGCAACCCAACACAGGATCTGTCCTTGTAAGTATTCGAAGACTTGCTGGCACACATGAGAATTATGCTGACATTGAACGGTAGTGTCACACCGTAAATTGTTGCGTGACGATTTCCCAGAGGCACGTCGTTTGGATCCGGAGGATCCGCCATCATCTGCGTAATGTAGGGAATGAACTCGGCCATCGCGGTGCCCATTTTGATTGTGATGAACAAATCTGATGCGATAATGAAGCGCAATAGGCACAGAGAGGCATTCAATGGTACAAATTGGATGTCATCTCCTTAAGAAAGGCGACTGCATCGCCTAGCACCCGCCCCACGAGGCAAGCGGAGCTGGTAGTCAAAGCATGCTATCTCAACACGCACAGTGATCGACACAGTAGTCTCTGTGCTTTTTGACATGCAGGCGTTGATTCCCAAACACTGGAGTACCAGATCGATCGTCTAAGCTGCTGCCCGGTATCGCGCGGCCGAAGCTCCGTTAGAGTCTGGAATATCCACAGAAGCGACTTGGAGAGCACTATGGCTGCGCTGCGGCTGAAATTCGACTAGTGCGACGCCCGCCACAAACTTTGTGTAATAATCGGATGGCAAAGAAGCGAAGACGGCTCACGGTTGATTCTTAGTTCTGGAAAGTGTACCCAGTGGTAATCATTAGTGTCTTTGAACATCATCACTTGACAGGACCAAGCGGTTCGTCGGACAAAGACCTTGAAACGCACGGTCAAACTCTCCAAAGGTACAGACGCGGGTTCGGATATCAGCGTCTGTAAATCGGTAAGGGTCTTCTGAAGGGACCTGGCGCAGTATGCCCCAACGGTGACGTGAATTGTGCTGGACGACCGAACACCATAATCAAGCAAGGCTGAGGTGCGGGTAACAATAATGGCAGTCCGAAACTTCACAACTAGCCTTCGCTGGCGGTACTTCGGCCGCTAGACTAGCACAACTCTCTCGCGCGCATCTCTACGGAGTACGGTAGTTCAATGACCAGCGGCTCTGATCATCTACAGCCATTCTACTCGGTTCGGAGGTTTGGGCAGGAACTTTGGGAGTCATGTACGGGACCCCAAGTTGGCGAGACCAGTAGAAGCTGCGCAGCGATTTGAAAAGTGGGCAGCTGTCCAATCGTCTTATGTGGCAAATAGACTTTTCGTTCACGATTTACCTGGGCGCTTGAGTTTAAAGTGCCTACCGGCGGAACCTTAACAGGAATGCGCGCTACTATCGGGGCAAGCTCGAGGCGTGGCTGGAAGCACAGTAAAAATCCCGTTACTATGAGGCAAGTTCTCCGGTAATGTAAACTATCTTGTTCCAACAAGACACTTCCTAGGTGGTAGGCAATAGCAATCTAGGAATCTAGCTAAAATCTTTCACTTGTCAGCCCTCTCACCCATGGTAGCGTCGTAAGGAAAAGCTAACAGTATTCTTGCAGGTCTAACTATCCTTATTCCGTTGCAAAACATCCTTGTATAGGGTACATCCTTATCGACGAGGATCGTTATAAGGGAGCTTCTACTGTACTCCCATGAACGTGTTTTGATTGGTATGCTGAGCGAAGAGGATTCACTTGAAGACGGCGGTCGCACAGTCAACGTCCATAACAGGATTCGTACATGCTCTTTTCGATTCTGCACGTGCGCACACCCCGATTCGCACAATCTCTTAAGCTGAAACTTGTGCTGAGGATCCAGGACATCTATTAAGTCCAGATCCGGTGCAATGAAGGTTGAGGTTGAAGTTGTGTGTAGAATTGCAGAGTATGTAAGGTCGTGTCGACATCAAAGAGCCCAACATATCACTTCTCTGCCTCTAGCGCCAGCGGTAACACGGAATTTAAACTGTCAACTTGACGCAACAATGCTAAACCTCAGCCTCCTAATTTGGGACTATTTTTTTTCTAGAAAGGTAGAGTGTGCTTTGACAGCGTATAAAAAGTCTTGTGCCAAGTCTTTCCAGTGCAAAAAATACGTTTCTGTAGTGATTCAGCGTCGTACCCTACGTCAGCTTAAATTCGGTGTTACCGCTGGCGCTAGAGCCTGCCACCTCAAGCTTCTTACCTGACCGATCGCGAAACCTTACTGAACCTGGTGCAGGATCGACCGGCGATTATAATGATCCAAAATTCGACAGGACCCGACTACGCTCGAGTGATCCCACAAGCAGTCGGGTATGCCGCATCTGGGCTAATGCACTATCGAGGCTAGGGTTGCCTCAGCATCTTGGTTTCCTAGAAGCATCGAGACCGATGGAACGCCTTCGCACTTCAATCTGTCGATGGTTATTTATTTGTTAGCTGTGGTGATAGTCGGTGTCAACACGTGCGCTGACACAGTACTGGTAGGTATCTAAGTGAAGGTAGGTTTGCTCGACATAAAGCCTGATCGATGAAGACTTATCTGGTTTCCGGAATGGAGACTGGCTGCTTTCTCACCGTAACGTTACCAGCGCTGCTCTTCACGATATATTGTTACCATATCGAGCAGGTCCTTCTTGTGGTGATCGCAGAGCACCTGGAGACGTCGGGAACGGATAGGCGACGACGCAACGAGCTCATTGAAGATAAATATAGCGCACACGACCGAGTTGTCGTCAGAGACGGCATACACATCGTGTCGCCCAAAGGAGCTTAGCGGGAGACTGCTAGCGATAGCCAAGCGTCATCGTTCTTGACCCCGGCCCGGACTGTCAGCATAGCCGCCATGTGAGGGCGTAATCGGGAGGGAGTCTCTGCAGGAATGATGAATCTGAGAGAGACACGCGTCCCACCCATATCCTAGCCCTGGTCCCTTAAAACACTGGTTTCCCGACCGCGCCGCTGGATTTGGCTGTGACAGACTTCCTGCCAAGCTTCAACTTGCACACCAAGCATTGACTTGCAAAGCTTCGGCCTTCACTCGTTATCCGAGCGTCACTTGCCACCGCGCAACTTGAAGCATGAAGGCTCCCGGAACGTGGGTGTGCGCTGCAGCCGCACTCGCCGGCGGGGCCACAGCCGCGAGCTACGACGAGATCCCAGAGATCGAGGTCTACGGCCAGCACTTCTTCTACACAAACAATGGCTCTCAGTTGTGTGTTTGCCACTCTGAAGCATGCGTGGCAAGAGCTGACAGGGTCGCAGCCTCCTAAAAGGTGTCGCCTACCAGCAAAACTACCAGCCCAATGGCACGACCAGCTCGACAGCTACATACACGGACCCACTCGCCGACGGCAATGCTTGCGAGCGCGACATTCCGCTGCTCAAGCAGATATTCACCAATGTGATCCGCGTTTACGCCATCGACCCTACCAAGAACCACGACGATTGCATGGCACGACTGGCGAGTGCGGGCATCTACGTGCTTGCCGACCTTGGCGAACCCAAGACGTCGATCATCTCGGACGACCCCGAGTGGGATGTCACACTGTTCCAGCGATACACTGGCGTCATTGATGCTCTCTCCAAGTACAAGAACGTCATCGGTTTCTTCGCCGGAAACGAGAATGTAAGCGCAAACAACCAGACGTCAGCAGCGGCTTTTGTAAAAGCAGCAGTTCGCGATACCAAGGCGTACATCATCAACCAGAATTATCGCAAGACTCTAGGAGTCGGCTACGCGACCGCTGATGTGCCGAGTCGCAACGAGCTCGCACACTACTTTGCCTGCCAGCCTGGCGATCAAGGCAACAAGACCTCGATTGACTTCTGGGGATACAACGTCTACTCATGGTGCGGCGACAGCAACTATGCGGCGTCTTCGTACGGCGAGCGCGTGCAGTTTTTCTCAGATTACCCTGTGCCCGTCTTCTTTGCTGAATACGGCTGCATCACGGGTCTCTCCGATCCCACCACCCGTCCGTTCACCGAGGTCGAGGTTCTTTACGGAAACATGACCAATGTGTTTTCTGGTGGAATTGTCTACGAGTGGTTCATGGGTGAGAACGACTACGGTCTTGTCTCCCTTGTCAACAGTGCAACCGTCTCACCATACCCGGACTTTACATCGCTGCAAAGCGAGTTGGCCAAGGTTACGCCGAGCCTGACCCAGCGCAGTGCCTACACTCCTTCCAACTCGGCTCCAGCATGTCCCACGGTCAACACGTCGTGGAGGGCACAGGCATCACCGCTTCCCCCTCCTGTCAACCCTCAACTCTGCCAGTGCATGGTAGCGGGTCTGCAATGCAACATCAAGTCCACTGATGAAGAAGAGTATAAAGACACTTTTGACTATATTTGCGCCGCCAGCAAGAACTTTTGCACGGGCATCGCGCGCAACGCTACAACCGGAGACTTTGGCGGATACTCAGGCTGTGACCCCAAGGACCAGCTTGCGTTTGTGGCAAACCAGTACTACCTTGGCAACAATCGGCGCAGCGATGCCTGCAGCTTTGGCGGCAAAGCCACTGTCCAGAGTGCTCAGACTGCGAGCAGTTGTGCACCTTTGCTCTCTGCCATCGGATCCAATGGAAGCGGTGTACCGCCCACGGCAACAGGACGCGGCGGTGGTGCAGCTGCAAGTTCGTCATCCAAGGGCGCGGCTGCGGGTACGTACAGCCCGGCTTTCTTCGCACACGGGGGGCTTGTTATGAGTGCGTGGGTTGCAGTCGCAGCAGGCAGCTTGATTGGTATGATCATGCTGTAAATGCAATTGTCCAGCGTGACTTCCATGTTTGCTTTGCTATACCACTCAGCAAGATGCTTCATTATTGGCCACAAAGGCTCTACACGTCAGACCGATCTAAGGGGGTCCTTTTTTTTGGATATCAAGTATCATAATGTGTACTACATGAATGAAAATCGCATATGCGATTTAATGTTTATCATTTCATACCCGGAAAAGGGGGGATCCGCAGCATGTATAAATACCTGCGCCACTACTCCCAGACGAAGAGCACGTGATGCGGCGAGCAGTTCAATAGGAGCAAGTAAAAAGGATTGAGGGCTGTATTACGATCGGGGTGCGGAGGATTGCTGGTAGGCAAGAAGTGAGGGAATGGGAGTTTGGAGAGTTGGACGAGGGGTGTGAGTATTGTTGTGTTTTGGAGTGTACTTGGATGAGGTCGACGGGGAGGCGGATGTGGGTGTTTGGTAGGGAAAGATGAACAAGGAAGGCTAGTAGTAGTAGGGAGAGAGTGGCTAGTGAGTAGCCTACAGGCGATGGAAAGAGGCTCAGAAATCATGACATACCATGACTCGTACAAGAGTAATTATCTGTGACGGTGGTCGTATGCGCTGGAGGATATCAAAAGTTGGCTAGCGATGCTAAACAATGTGGCGCGCTTTCCACAATGCTCACCTTTACACACTTCGTTGCTCAAAAAAGAGCCTTATCAGAATGCAGGTATGCTTGTTGGATAATCTTTTCGTTGCTCACGGCGACACATTACATTGGACTCTGATGTGCGGCACCGTAATGCAGCCGCCAATGCAAAGAAATACCCAGTCTATTAACTCATTCAATATATTCTACACAACCTCAACACTCGACATCGTTCAAGTATCGTCTATATGCACATACATCTACAATGCGAATGCAGCCAAGGCAAACACAATGGACAGAGCCATGGCCATCGAGTTGACAATGGTCACGGAGGATCCAGGGGCGTTGCCGGTTGCCTGAGCGGGCGTAGGGCCAGTCGAGCTTGGAGAGCCGCTGCCGGTGGGGCGAATAGCACCGCTGGGAGTGGCGCTCGAGGTCTGGTTGCTGCCGTCGATGGAGGAGGAGCCGTTGTTGGAAGGCTTGCTGGAAGCCAACTCGGGCCTCTTGGACGGGCAGCTCAGATCGTAGCGGGGCTTGGTGCTGAGGTTGTCGGTGATGGCGAACTTGACCTCGTTCTCTGGGTTTGCGTCCCGCAAAGTGTACCAAAAAACGTTCTTCTTACCAAAGAGCGCGCAGCCGACTTCCTTCCAGTACTTGCCGGCGTTATCGACGGTGGCGTCAGCGGCACCAAAAGCGGGGCCAGAGTATGCCCAGCCGGTCTCGGTGATCCATACGTCCTTTCCGCCAGCAACACCTTCGGTGGCAGTGAGGGCGGAGTTGAGAAGGCTGCCTGCGTTGGAGATTTGGTTCTCGCGCTCGGCCTCGTAGAAGGGGAAAGCGTTGACAGCGAGGAAGTCTACATTGTCGATGACTGCCTTGTTGGAAACATTGACCCAAGCAGTCCAGGTGTCTACGTGGGTGACCTTGATCTTGGCAAGAGCAGTGCCTTCGAGCTTCTTGCGCGTGTCCTTGATGAACTTGACAATCGTCTCTGCATTGTTGCCGACACCAGACTTGTTCCGGATACCGGGCTCAGACACGCGGTACAAGTCCTCGCTACCGATGGAGATACCGACGACGAGGTCAGTCAGCTTGGAGCCGTACTGCTTGATGGCCGACTGCAGAGCGGCAAGTTCATTGTCGATGTTGTCCGTGCCCGAGGCCCACACGCCAAGGAGAAGCTTGGTCTGGGTAGCGATGGCGGCTGGGAACGCGGCGATGGGAGTGTTCTCGGTGCCAGACTGAATGTTCGAGTACAGGCGGATGGTGGTGAAGTTGCCGGGCGCGCCCTGCAGGCCCTTTGCCGTCTTGAACTCCTTCTCAAAGTCGGCCTGGGTCTTCACCTTGCCTGTGTCGTCTGTGGCTCCGGCATTGAAGCCAAGGATGACGCTGTCCTGCGCCATAGCGCTGCCAATGGCGGCCGCCGCAAGGGCGAGGAGGGCAGTGAAACGCATGTTGGGTGAAAAGTGGGTTGAGGGAGTGACTGAGGGAAGCAACAGAGATAACAAGTATTAAGAAGAAGGGGTAAAGAGTGTGGAAGTGAGAGCTATCACAATGAGGCAGTGAGAGAGAAGGAGAGGTCACGTCGGCCAACGCGATGCTGACCGCAGGACCAGGCCATGACCAACGGCCTGGCGGCACGTGAATTCATTGCGAGCATGGGGTGCGGGCCCAGCTCATTGGTTGCAGATGACGCAGCGCTACCCCTGTCTTGTGCTTCGCTCAGCCTCAGAGTCCCACCTGAAACGGCGCCTCGGCCCCTGTTTTATCATGCGCATCACTTCTGTGGCTCATGATTAGATACCATCAGGACGATCAACCGTTGCTCTCAATCTTGCTACAGGCTTCAATTCGACAGCGACATTCCGTGCAGAGCGTGTGAAATGTTGGTACAATGTAAACATTCTCAGCGCGCCACCTTGTGCCACCACGCACAGGCTCCGAAACCCACGCCTCAACAGCCAACCGAGCCAATGTTTTCGCGAGTCGCTATACGAAGCCCCGATGCATCGATGCATTCCCGTATTGACCTGTATTTGCCGCGACTTTCGAACAAGAATCGTAGTGTCCTAGTCCATTATTGGCTCATGCTGACCACTACCGCTCTGGTCCTCATCACTGCTTTCTTCTGCTCAGCTCCTAACATCAGGCACGTGTAATAAGATGGCGTGACAAGAAACCTTGCGCTCGTTCAACGTCCAAGTACCGAGTATTGTGTAGCGTTCGCGCCACGTGCGCCTGACGTTCCACCACATTCATCCTGTTCATTTCCCAAGAGCTGCACCTCATTCCCGGAGTGCTGTTGCGAATCGTTCCGGGGCCGAAAACTTGGTGAGAAAAGATCGTACACGCTATCGTCGTCCGACGATTCTGCTTCTGCTTCCAACCGCGACCGTCTGCGTTGCTGGCTAGGGCTGTCGGCCGTAAAGGGTGCACGAGCATGTGGTACCGACATGGACGTCGACCGGCTGTGGGGTTGATGTGTGCGGCGATTGGGTTGCTCGAAAGTAATTGTGCGAGAGATGGCTCGGTCGTGGTTGCTTGGCTGCCCTAGATTGGCCGGCAATGAGAGGCGAGGTCGATGTCCTCGGTAGGCTACCGTTGACGGCGGTGTGATTGTGGCGGCAGACAAAACCGTCGACATCGATGATACTGACCGATCAAGCGCTGGTCTAGGTTGAGAGGATGCAGTAGATGTACGTGTCGGCAAGCTTGGTGGAAGCACCTGCAGAGTAGCTCGTAGGGTATTATCCGCACCACTAACCTTGAAGCAGTTGTCGCCATGGGCAATTCGATCGCCCACTATCCTCCACGCCGTCAGATCTTCATACCGCCGTTGCAATTCATCCGCGATATCTCTTGGCAACTGCTCCAGTTCCTCAGTTCGGAACGCTCCCCCATGGCACGCGAGACCAGCATGAAAGTCGATCAAGAACTTCTCACATCGCGTATAGTATCCTGTATGAATTCGGAGATAATTGAAGGGCTCTTGGGAAAGTGGCATCCGCATGCGAACTTCCAGGAACTGCCGATAGCACGCACTGAACGTGTCGATGAGCTTATTCTGCATCTGTGGAAGCTTAAGCATCTGGCCCAGATGCCACGCTTTGACTAACTTAAGCATCATGTCGCTTCCGCCAATCAAGTCGTCAAATGGGTTGCGCGATATCCCAAGGAAAGTGTTTTGCTCGACGTATTGCAATGCTATTTCAAAGATGATTGGGTCGGTGTTGATAATGGTTGCTTCATCAGAAAGACAATCTGTCAAAACCGAATTCGCTCGCAAGGCTGCTCTTGAAATGTGTAGTCTTCGCGTGAGCGGTGGCTTTCCTATATGAACATGGATACCTTCAGCATCAGCACTGTACACGCTGTTAGCAAGAAGATGGTAAGAAGAATGGACTGCGTACATAGATTCGGTGGACAATCGTCGATCAGATGCTGTTGACTCGAAGAAGGTTGTGCGGATGTAGTTGAGCATGGTGACGATGTTGGGATGAGTGTGAGAAAGCACTTGACAGTAAGTATTCAAGACGAAGCTCCATGTAATGCCATTCACTCGTCAAACATTGCGTGACAGCCACTCGAAGCTTGTTCACCGTATTTCTGCTCGTCTGAACAGTGAGGATACAAAACCAAGAAAGCAAAGTGGAATTTTATAGTACGTTTGCCCAGGGGCATTGGGTGGCCGTACCAGATAACAGACTGAAGCGCAAATTAGTCGTACCGAAAATTTGTAGCCCACAGCATCTCTGAAAGAATGACTGTAAACCCTGTCATGTCCCAGTGTAGTTGTGCATCATCGTCGTCGGAGATGAAATGGTAGCTGCACACTGATGGAAGGTGGAGGTTTCCATGATGACGATTCAAGAAGCAGACCACTGAGGTCTAATGGGACAAATTGGTGTCTAATCATATTGTTCGTGTGTTTTCCGACTTCCAAGTATGTGGCACGGTACCGGAACCTGGGGAGGCGGGAGTTCGCGCAATGATAGCCGACGCTTGGACCAAACGCTAGTTTGGTAAACTACAACGGGCCGGACGCGAATGGGAAACATCGCATCATCACGTTTCCCCGTTGCACAAAAATCACCACATTTCACTACCCGATGCAGTTATCGAGACTGAGTGGGCTGAACCCACGCTTGTTATTCGTTGCTACTAAGGCACCTGCGAACCTACCTCTACGGCCTGCCGTCTCTCAATTTCGTGGTTCCTGTCAGACGCGCAGGCAGCATAACAGCAAAGCACCAAAGCCGATTCAGAACTCTCCAGGGAAGCAAATCCAGTATGGAGAAGCTTCTATACCACAGAACGTCAGGCTCGAGGATGTTGTGTGGCCAAAAGTAAAACTTCGCCAGCTTCGCCCTGCCATATGGGCGCTCGTTGTTTCTGGGGGAATCTTCACAGGTCTTGCCTACCTTCAAGCAAAGCAGGAAGTAAAGGCAGAAAAGCCGCGGGGTTGGCTCAAAGTACCGCAGTGGGCTACGCAAAGCCGCGGACCGCCTACACCAACAGAACTGGCTACACAATGGTGGACACAGCTCAATCCTGTATCAAAAGTAAGCTGTGGTATCATAGCCGCCAACAGCGCTGTTCATCTCAGCAGTTTCCTGGTCCCTCAATACTGGGACCTCCTCTGGCACACACCTGCACGAAATGTCAACTACACTCTGCTCACCTCAGCGTTTGTACATTCTGGCCCGTTCCATTTGTTCGTCAACATGTATGCCACCTACAACTTCGTGCTACCCGTAGGCTACTCGCACGCCTTTGAAGGCAACCCATATAGCATTCTTTCCTTCTTTCTTGCAACTGGTGTGCTCTCCGGATTCGCTCAACACTGGGCCACCCTCATCAGTCCACAAAAGAGAGCTATACCGGATATGTTCATCCGATGCGGAGGTGCCAGTGGTGCGCTTTTGGGAATACTGGGTGTCTTTTGCATGGAGTATCCCCATTCTGAACTCGGCATTATTCTGCTACCCTTCCATTTTGAGGCGCAATATGTCCTACCAGCTATCATACTGTTCGACTTTTTTGGGATGGTTCGCGGATACTCGTTTGTGAACTTTGGACACGCTGCAAGTTTACCGCATCCGCCATAATCAACAAATGCTAACTCCTTTCAGGCACATCTGTCTGGTACTTTGATCGGAGTGGCTTACTCATATTTGGACGGAAACAACAACCTTTGGAACCCTCTCGTGCGTTTCTGGAAGCGGAGACTCCAGCAATCATGATTGCGCATGGAGGCAGCACCGTCGTAAACATCTCAGATAAAGATTACATGGCAAACAGCAACCTCCGCTCCAATGGCTAGATGTCTCCACACAAGTCTCCCGCTGAAGACTGGGACAATCTCGTCGGTGGTAGCACAATGAAAACTCAATTTGGACAAGATGAACCCAATTGTATGGTAACTGTGAAGCAGAATTGTCAAAGATGAGCATGTTGCCAACCTCCAAATCTGCCTGTCAAGTGCAACGAGTTCGCAATGTCCCACAGCTCAAAGAAGCTCTTGGTTGAAAAGCAAACTGAGTGACAACAAACCAAAGTAATATAATGTGTTCAAAATCCGCGCAGCAGAATTCGATCTCCGCAAGCACCACCCACTATGTCTGACCGCTTCAGAGACCAAATCAGCGTCGGGTCTACATACGGCCTGTCTACAGTTGTCGAACTGAGCAGCCGTGTGCGAGAACTGTGTCCTCCTCTCCGCAGTCTTCCACCCAACTCTTCGCTGCCGGCGGTCTTCATTGCGCCCTTTCGCATTGTCCTCGCATATCTCGATGGTGATGTTGCTCTCAATTCATTCTCCGAATACAACCGCAATACAAGCCTCTTCCTTCTCTTCGCTTCAACATGGGCACTCGCCACTCGGTTGGGCCTACCCGCGATGCAAAACTCGCTCGTAGCAGCAATGACTAGCATCTACGACGAGGCTCTCCGAGCCCGCGAGCACTACCCAGCAGATGAACATCTCGACCAAGCTTTCCGCCATGTGCGCAAGGAAGTAGGCACGAACAGCCACGCCGAGAAGTTCCTGATTTGCTTCGTGGGCAGACCAACGCCGTTGACGTCTGAGTTGGAGAAACAGATGAATGGCTACGACTTTGATGAAGAGATTTCTGATCAGTTCCTGGCTGAAGTGAGGTCTTTCAGCCCCGATCCTATCAACCACGCTTCAAAACGCTTTCGAGTGGACGCTTTCAATCCGCCATGTTATCGACCTCTGGAGATACAGCACGCTCAGCCGTCTTCTGATCAGTTTGAAGCTTTGCCGAAGCTTACTTTGCAAGAATTGCAGAATCTTGGACGCTTTGCGGCAGAACAACGCAGCAAGGTCGCGCTTGGGTTCAGTTATTTCGTTCCCTTGAGCCGCCAGCCGGACTGGCTTCGGAGCAGCCAAGTGAAGCTTCTATAGGCAGGCGCAGACATGTATATCTCGAGCCTCAAGCTCGACCATAGTGGCTAAGGGGACCTACGTATCGAAATACTCGGCCATGGATACCGTGTGTCTGCCTATGCAGTGAGACGTCATTGTGAACCCGACCAAGTGTCGCCTGCTACACCTGCCGTGGCAGCACCAGCAGAAGATATTGCACGCACACGTGAGCAGCGCGAAGCAACGTCTCCTGCAGTCGGACCACGCGTCATACTTGGTCCAATTGTGGTCCAACGCACAGCCCGAGAAACGCACCACTCACACCCGCTTCTCACTCTAGACTACTCCGCATCGAACGCTGACACGATCGAACAATCAATGTGCACGTAGATCCAAACCCCCCCCACTGCATTCTATTCACTACCTTTCAAACCTTGGCCATAAATCCCCCCCCTCACCCTCGCTCCTCACATCATCAATCTCACGCACTATCCCGCGCTTGGAAACAGCAGTCATCTGATATCTATTCCAAGCGAAACCTCTTTGTCGCAGTGTGTCGCTTTACTGCAGTAGATTTGTAGACTGTCTTTTTGTTTTGTTTTTGCTGCGGGGTAGGAGCCTGGTGTAGGTGCAGACGTGTTCATGTTTCAAGTGCGGTAGATGTGTGGATGGGTGGAAGGGGGTGGTAGTGGTGTATTTGTGGGCGTCGAGCATGCCTGATAGGTGTGGAGGTGTTTAGTTGTGGTAGGGGTGCGCGGAAACGCCAGGGTGTGTTGTGGGTGTACTTTGGTAGTGTCATGTGGTATGTCGGAGAGATTCAGTGGTATTTTGGGAGATGAGATGTGGTGGTAGAATGGATGGAGGATAATCTGTACGAAGGATTGAATGAACAAGTTGAAAGGTACTTATGGAGAATACAATGACATCTAGTATACATTTGTCTAAACCATCATTGATACATATTGAACCATTTAGATAACTGCAGCCAATGCGCTTACAATCTTGTTGTCACCACCCAGCCTCTTGACGTGCGAGCGGAATGCGTCCAAAGCTGCATCGGGCAGATGATACTTCTTCTGGAATACATCAATGCTATTGCTGAGTTCCTCCTCACCAACATCTTCATCCGGAACATCATAGTAGCCCATGGCGCGCAAAGTTCGGTGCGCAAGAGTCTGCATCTCCAACTCACATACGGTACAAAACCAGCGGCTCACTGACTCAATGCCCAGCTTCTTCACGCAAGACTTGTGGAAATACTTGATGGGGCAGTCGCGATGCGCGCACTCCACAGTCTGTGCAGGCAGTCGACCGTCCTCGGGGGGGTTGTCGTAACAGTAGCACATGAAAGATGTGCCCTGAACCTCGACTTTCTTCTGGAAATCTAGCAGCATCTCTTTTGAAAGGTTCTGCTTAATGAGGCTATTCTTGTGCTGTAGACGCTCGAACATCTTCTCCTGCCCCATCAAAGGTCCAGGAGGGTAGCCAAAGGCAACACCATCCCACTCTTGAGCCAGGCGCTGTGGCATCTGTGGTCCCTTAGCGTCCCTAGCTCGTGCGGAGGGGTCCAGCCCGAAGTAATTGAGGAGATCATCGTCAACCAACATGAGGCGGCCTTTGAAGTGCTCGTTTTGCTGGTACATGGCAAGCAGCTTCTCTCCACGAAGGCGATTATACGGTCCAGAAGAGAGCATCTCAGATTCGGAACCTGGGTATACTAGGAAGCACTCATCACGTAGCGGATCAGCGCAGGAGCAATCTGCATGTAAATCAGTAAAAGAAATCATACCCCGTCATAATTACGTACGTGGCTCGTGATAGGGACAGTCACGCTCGTTGGTCGCATCAAACACACAGGTTGGGGCGTGCGTGCATCCCGAAGTCGAAGGCAAAGAGGGATTTGTGAGCTGATCCACAACAAAGTGGCGTGTGAACTTGATCCAGTACATGTGCTTGCTACTGTAGGTGGAAATGGTGGCGGCACAATGCTCAGAGTTGCGTTTGCTGCTGACCTCGGTCGTAATGACCTCAACAGTAGTCTCGATTAGGACTGCATCTGGAGACAGCATCAATGACGAGGCAGCTGCGTCTGAAGAGCTCGAGTTAACGGCGCCAGCTGCAGTCGGTTTGCATTGGAGCACTAGTCCGTCCTCAGCACACTGGGTTACAACAACCGCGGATACGTCGACTTCTTCTTGTACAGCATTCTTCTTTGCCGCCTTGCGTCGCGCCTCTCGCTCATACTTTTTAGCCTTCTTCTGCGACACTGCGGGATGGTCGACAGTCGAGGCATTGGCAGAGGGAGCTTTGGCATCTAGAAAGCCCTCGGGTCCCTTTGTCGTAGTGATGTCTGATGTAACGGTCTGCTGTACTGCTGGTGCGGCCAGATCTCGAAAGTCGGGGATCTCGCACGCATCGGGGCCCCAAGGATTGATAGCAGGCTTAGGTAGAGCCAAAGACCGTCCTGTTGCAGTCTGACCCCAGGAAGGTTTGACCGATGGTGTCTTGGCTTTCTTTGCGGTGAAAACAGTTTCCCAGACTCCGTTGCTTGTCTGCCGAGGATTCTGTACTCTGCTTCCCGTCTGTGTTCGCAGAGACGCAGGCTTGTCCGGAACTAATCTGATCTGAACCGCACGTTGGCGGTGCGCATTCTCTGAAGGCACCGGGAGCAGCGGAGTTTGGTATGGCTCTATTACCTTCTGACGTAAGCCGTCGTTGCCACTCACTCGTGTGTGAATTTTCTCGAGATGTCGTCGATCCGGTCCATGCTGAGGGGTTGCCGGTGGCAATGGAGGCGAGTCCTCAGATTGGGTACTAGAAATGGTCAGTAGGTCCAAATTCCAGTGTGATGCCTCTGTCATGCGACTGATGGGAACGATTGAACTTACCTTTGTGCAGATACCAACTCTTCGGCAGGCGATGTGATGCCGCTCGAGTCGCTCTTGCTCGCGGCATATTTCTCGCCGGTCTTCCAATCCTTATCCACATATCTCTCTTCTATGATACTGTGAGCAGTCTTGTTTGTGTATCGAAGATAGCCTGCCCGTCGCATCCTGATCTCGAGAAGGTCCCGCTTGACCATTACCAAGTCGTCCACGATGGCCTTCTTTAGCTCCTCGACCAGAGAGTGAAAGGCTTTGAGTTCCTTGCCCTGCAAACCACGGTTTCGGGTATTGCGCTTGAGAAGCTCGGTAACGCGAAACGCGTCCAGGATGCGCTCCATCTCGACATCAAAGTCGACATCAACATGTGCAATCCGGGCAAACTTGCGGAGATGGCAACGCTCGCCACGATTGTACACATGCGCGTTGTACTTGAGATGACGCTCAATCTCTTCCATCTCCTCCGTGTTCATGGGACCATCTCCGTCGTTGGCTGAGGTACGGTTGGATGAGTGGATGACGTCGTCGATGTGCTGGACCTGATCACCACCGAGGACGCGGGCTCTACCAGCTGCTCGGGCCAGGCACTTTGCGTCCTTTCTCTCTCGCTTTGATGATGGCGTCTCCTCGCACTCATGCAAGCTTGTGTCGTAGTCTCCTGCACGGGCGCGGTCCTCGGTTTCGGAGGGAACGATGGGCCAGTCAGCAAGCCCACAACTGTCATAGACGTCTCGGATCTGTTCGGCAATCTTCTTATGACGCCGATGATGAGCCTCGTCAATGGTATGGCAGTAGTGGCAGGTGTGCCCTCGCAAACGCATGAACATGGCCTGCATGGCAGGTGAGTCTTCTTGTCAGGGTGTTGGCTGTCGATTGTAGTTCATACCTGGTGGAAGCGATGGCATGGCTCTGGCGAAGAGAGGGGGTCAGTGGCCTGGTTGAGCACTGCTCAAAGGGGACGGGATACATACCAGCATGTGTGCCGAAGCAAGACACGCGCGCTCCGGGGTGATGAAGAGGTCGGTCGCAGAAGCCGCAGTGGTGGCCTGGGAGCCATCAGTATTGCTATGCGGCAGCAGCAGAAGAATGGCAAGTGCGATGGCTGCTGTTCATGCGGCACGTGACTTACTCAGTGCGGGCGAGTCCTCCCACTTGAACAGTAGTCCGGCGACCATGGTGTAGATGCGGCGTGCGTTGCGTCGGTAGAGTTGCGTCTGTAGAGTTGAGGATTGGCGGAGCAGAAGAGCGGGCGACACAGCTTCGGTGCAGTGCGGTGCGGTGCGGGGAGGAGGGCAGACGGCAAGTGCATGCTGTGATTTCACTCTACGATTCTACGGCTGGGAAGGAGCGAGTCGGGAGCAAAACAAAACAACCCAAAACCCAACAACCCAAACCAAGCCAAACAGCCAAGGTAGCGACAGGAGTTGGGTGAATGAAAGACGTCATGGCAAGCCTGGAAAGAAATCTGCCGTAAACTGCTCAGCGGGGTGCAATGTGCGGTGAAGGGGCGTTGCGGGAAGCTGCGTCGGCCACAGCTCGCCGTGTCGTCTCGTCATGGTATGGGTGACCGATCAGATGGCAGGTTGCTTGCGTGACAGACACTACCCCTACATGTCGCTGACAATGCGAGCGCCAGCCCACACATACGGATAGTTGCGCTGGTACCAGTTCACGCTGTGGTGGCCTTGGTTAGCATGCTCGGCTACACCTGCCGCAGTCGCGCTGGCACTCACAACGTCTTGCGCCCCGCCACGCGTGGGTGCGTCGCCCACGACCCACCCAGCGTAATGTTGTGCTTGCCATCGAAGAAGTCCGCTATCTCCTGTAAGCACGCGCCGTCCAGCTCAGAGTCCAGGCCGGCAGGTCCTACCTGTGTACCCCGGATACAACGCCATGGGTGCGAACTCTTCGTGCTTCTCCAGCACAGTGCTAGTCCATTCCCATACACCGCCCAAGTCGGACTGGCCACAGAGCTTGCTACCTCGGTCGGCCACCGAGACAGGGTGCCAGTGTTTGAAGGCCACGTTCGAGCCCTCCAGGTCGATGAAGAGGTCGTGTGGGGGGAGACTAGGAGCTGTGCCAGAGGCACTGGTAGACCAAGGCTGGGATGGCGGGGACTCGTCAACGCCGTTATTGATCAAATGGCTGTCCGACGTTAGCGAGCTTTTCAGACACTTCCAACCACATGTGCCTACCCGTTCACCGCCGGAATCGTGTTACCAATCGAGTTCTCACACTCAAACGCCTTCAGCGAGTCTACGTAGTTGTAAATGCTGCGCGCCTCTTCCATGGTAGGGATTCGACCGCCCATCCACTGCGCACACCCTACCAATTCGTCGTACGAAGCCATGACTGGCCAGTCTAATGCGAACCGAAGAGCTATGGTGCCGTAAACGGTGCGGATGTATTTACCATCCGTCATGGAGCCCCAAGTACCGTTTGTTCCGTTCGCTGTGCCCTCACCATGTCCATTCACCACGCTATCTCTTTTCCCGCCGCTCGTCCATTTGTCGTTGTTGTATGCATGCTCACTCCACGATGCTGGCATCACCGTCTTGCCGGTTTGGGCAAGGTACTGCGCATACTCTCCGTTCGTGATGGGACGTGCTTTGGCCCGGAAAGATTTGACGTGTACAGAACGCTGAGGTTTCTCGTTGTCCCAACCAAAGTAGCCCCTTGCCCAAGTCTCCTCTGGATCGTCGAGACCGATGCTAATATCTGCCTCTGGAATGGTGAACCACTGGTTCTCCACGGCGTTGGTGCTTGACACTTTGGCTAGTGCCTCGAAGTCAGGTCGTATGATGCCAGGAGGAGGTAGCACTCTTTCGCTTTGAATCAGCATGTAGAGAAGTGTCTCCAAATGCATACTTTCATGTTCGAAGGCGAGCCACATCGCTCGAGCCACACAAGAATTGTTCTCGGCGTCGCCAGAGGCATAGAGCGCCTCGGCCCTCTTACGCACCCTATTCTGATGCTTCAGAATCTCTCCCAGAGAGGGCCAGGTTTCCGGAATCTCCGAGTGATCGTGACACTTTGTTGGATCTTCGACATCCGGGTCAATGCCGCGCTCAAATATCTTCCAGAACCATGCGGGCTCTGATGGTTTTCCATCCGTGCTACGTGCAAGATGAATATCCAAGAATGTTGGGATGTGTCCCAAGTAGAAGATGCACTCGTTGCGTAGGTTGATAGGCTTCGAAAGCAGTTTGTCTTCAGGAATCATCTGCGTCGTAACCGCATCCCATATAGCCCAGAGTTCTTGCCACTCTGCAAAAGAAGGTACAGATTGCGCTGCATATTCCTCAGGTTTGGTGGGAAAGAAAACGGCAGGCTTGCTGACGAAATGAATACCTCGGATTCGTCAGTCAAGTTACACCAAGAGCACAGCAGATATCTAACCGTAGTCGCCCTTGGAATTGGACCAGACTGTGTTGCCGGCAAGCCTAGCTCCCTCCCAGAGATGCAGAATCTCGTCGCGCGAATATTTGTAGCTCTCCTCGATTCGTATTCTCTCCCCGCGCGGAATGTGTACACCGTCAATGACGACATCTCTTCGAGGCGAAACAAAGGCATGATGGCGGCCTGCCTCGTTGTCGTACTCACCAATGGCTTCCCAGTCGTCTGCTTTAAAAACGTTCTTGTTCATGACTTCGTTTGCGTGCTGAAGTCCGTGGAGGATGAAGTCGTGGGTGACGTTCTCGCGATCGTTGTAGGCGTGATATACACGATCCGCATCCTTGCATGAGTCGATGCCGATTAGCATGGTATCACCAGGCTGGATAGCATCCCTGAAACCGGCTAGAAAGCCTGGCACCTCGTGACGCTTGAAGTTACCCAGGCTGGAGCCAAGCCAGAGGATTGTCTTTGGTTTATCTTTGACGTTGGACGACTTAAGCCAGTCGAGTGCGTTATCGTAAGTGCCATGCAGGCCGAAGCATTTCACATGCTTGTATCCCTCTGCACACGGGTTAGCGTGTCTAGAATGATGTCGAACATCGTTCATCCGCCGTGTTGGAAGTCTGATATTTGATTGGTACTACTGGTGATGCAGGTCTGATGCCTTGTCGCCCAATGAGCGGGCGATGTATATCGGGCTTGGCTATATAGATTTGATGCAGTGTCTGGCTCATACCACCTAGGCACTAGATTTTTCATGTAAACGAGAATGTACTTGCCAGTTGGAATTTGGGCAAAAGTCCTCTCAAGTTCGGGCAGGGACAGATCCACGGCATAATAGTCGACATCTCTCGCGAGGCGGTCGATTGCCTGCAAAAGTATGTTGACTTTGCGAAGATTGCTAGACACACATTAGTATTAACGAAGCGCATGGCCCGCTCCTCGTCTCTGAATGAGGCTGGTAGGCAAGACCCTACCCGCTGCCAAGTTCAACCAGAATCGAGCCTGATTGAATGCGTTGTGCGATCTGATCGGCGTAGTTCTCCAAGACCTCGATTTCGGCGTTGGTCAGATAGTACTGGAAACTATCAGAAAGGAGGTCTGTTGGCTAAGTTCGTAACACACCTCTTCGAGGTAGGTGATTTTCTCGAACAACTTCAAGCCAGCCTCAGAGTAGAGCAGCATCGTAGGTAGCGTCTTCTCGCCGTCATCTTTAGGACGTAGACCCGATCTGATATTGGCTAATATATCGGATTGAGCCTTGTCGACACGAATGTCAAAGATTTTGGTACCCGCCGTCATTATTGTCATCAGGGGGTAGAATCGGATAAGATTGAAATGGTTAGCTCCCAGGAGCCGTGTTACCAAACCTGTTGGGCAACCAGGGGCTGCGGGATACTTATACTATGCAATGCACCATACGTAATGCCGGCTGTCTAGCCCATCAGTAACTCATCTAGTTAGAGCGAGAGTCTACGTGTTGAGAAAACACATTGTGGACCTTGCTGTTGGGTACCAGGTACCACATCGCTAGCGGCCGTGGTCAAGGTCCATGTCAGAGGCTCAGTCAAATCAAGATAGCTGGTGATCATAGTGTTTGGTGACGGTACAACGAGCTTGCTTACTATGTCGCAACATGTGCATGTAGGCAGCCCAGTCCCCATACCAAGTAATGCATGAGACGCTGCTGCAGAGTGGCACGGAGTATGCGGCATTGGCAGGGGCGCAAAGACAGATGAGCAGTGATGACGTTATCGTATGAGAATGAGGGGTAGCATGGAAAAGAGCACAGGAAGCCTAGTCGAGCAGAGGCGAACAATGTCGGCAGGTCGATTAAGGGGACTTGCAGGTGGCGCGAAGCTCAAACTCAAATCTCTGCAGCCGTTGCAAGCCGCTGTGCTAAGACGGGTGTTGCCGAGCGGTGACGGCCTGCGAACGGGGAGCAAACTGCGGGGTGTGATGCCTTGGACCTGCAGCAATTTCTTCGCGGACCTGGGGCTGAAATGTGGACAAATGCCGCTGTTCACGACGCGGAACTGCTGTCCAGACTGCTTGATCACTGGCCTGGAGAAACGGTGAGGAGCCCCTTGCAGAGACGTAGAAAGAGGCCGCCTCCTGAGCCCTTTGCAATTCCATCTCGATATCCATTACGAGACCTGCCAACACCAGCTTTTTGACGCCAGAGTCCTCGTTGCGCATGTTGTGTCGAGCGTGGTGCATCTACACGGACACGGCCATTCGGACAAAGACTTACCCCAGACTGGCCTTTTACGCCATCCCACCATGTTGAAAGGATATGGCCACCACTGTTCAGAGAGAGCTAACAGTCCGCACTGCAGCCTCGAATATGCCGAACAGATCTCTTCACTGGCTGATGAACCCGAAAGACTCGTCCCTGGGCCCAAGCGATCCCTGCAAGCTTTTCGTGGGTATCGTGATTCGTTAGTCCAACACCACAAACGAAACTCCATCCTGTGCCTTTGAAGCTGTGCACAGACGCATTTCCCAGTGCTGGCCATATTCGGCCTCCCTTTGTTCGGAAATGCACCCCCCGACTGGTCAGTCTTCACACTGCCAAGTTGACCTCAAGAGGCTGTCGCCATCGGCATGGCGCCTGATCATCGCATTACTCACGCATGTCGTGTAGTAGACACGGTGTCTACCACCATCTTGACGAGTCCGCCAAGTTCGGGATATACTACAACATCCGTCAATGTCGCTGTCACACGAAGTGGAATTGCAATGGTACCCACAATACACTTTCGATTACAATCAACTCTTTCCCAGGGGCTCCAAAATCCCTTCAAACCTGGAACATGGCGCGAAGCCACACGCTTCACATCGGGGTATTGTGGCCCTTTCGTGGAGAGGCGTTGCCTACTTCTGAGCTTCTGAAAGAAGTTCACCGGGCTAGATCTGCCAACTAGACGATGGACGCTTTCATTCGTCATGGAGTCGCACCGTCAAAGGGCCTTTGCTTGTAGACGCATGAGACTCGCGACTTCTGACGACCCAGCCCTTCCTCTTTAATGCTGCTAGTGCTGCATATGCTGGGGTCGACCGTTATCCCGTCTCATTCTACAATCACGCCCTTCGGACTTCCGTGAGCATGGAATGTGGGATCTACAATACTGCACATTACTTCAATCAATTTGACGGAGTCTATAGCCTACCGTTACGGACCCCTGTTCCTCACTCAACGTGGACCGTGGACCTCTATAGGTTGCGACATGAAAAAGATATCTTAGAAAATGGCCTGGCGAATTGCGTCACATATTTACATGTCCTCCGCAAGAAGCAAGCACGCATGGAGCGGCCACTTGCTCTTGACCCACAGCCCTCACGCAAAAAGAGGAAGAAGATTCAGCAAAGCAAACGCGAGCTGGACATCGAGATTAGGAATAAACAACGCGACGAAGAGGCATTCCTGAGCAATCTGCAGACTTGTAAGGCCAACATATACGTTGCCGAGGGGCTTTTGTACTCACCCATGGAACCCTCGTTGATGACAGCCGATTGCACTTCGAGCACAACGCAATACTCGTGCGAAGAATCAGCCCCTACGGAATTAAGTTGGAACGGCTGGACCGAGGGCGCTGTCCAGTCTCCGTTCGAAAAGAAGCGAATCAACCCCTTCTTGACCCATGATATTGCCCCAGATGAACTCGAAGAATTAGATGAGGAAATGGTCGTGGTCCAAAACAGCCGTCGACCGCTGGCTCTGATCCGAGGGCTCGAAGATATTGCCGTCTTCCCAGTGCCTCCGACTACTGCGAACTCGCAGTTTCGCCACTCTCCACTGAGTCCCGAAGCCGCAATTTTCGAACCACAGCCTAGTGATGTGATACAAATAGCTGAATCGAAGGTCTCTTCTGGAAATATCAAGCATAGCGAAGATACTGCCTCAGCTAGGCGATGTACGGAAGCTGGAATCTGCCCGGCGCTACAGAACCTCTCAACATACGACTCGTCTGGCTCGGTGCACGATACTAACAAGACTTGGTGTCAAAACACTCCGCAAAGAAGCCCGCTGAAGGATACAGCTGGAGAAGGTCTGCGAAGGCGTAGGACAAATTCACTATGACGAACGAACACGCGGCATCCTTTCGTTGCAGTTCATGAACGTACACTTTTCATTCCAGTGCGAAAACACTTGGACCCTCCGAGCACCTCGTAAGACGATCGACTAGGATAGACGAGCGTCGCTATGGTGTGATCGCATTGATTGTTGATCGAGTGCCAAGCAGTCCAAGATCGAAGGAAATAACAACTCGGCCACAGTGGTCGGCGCAGTGTGCCGGGGAAAGTTAGAACTGCGGCAGATGTAATGTCACTACTGTGTCTCCTATTGGCCGTACTCGATGCGTATGTTGCGTCTGCGTTCTTTAACTTCGTTTGCTTTACCAACATAAAACACCTACACATGTGACATGCGAATGGAGATGGCACCGGCTCATCCATGAACTGCTTTCTTTATCTCCTTGTCTTAGGCAGCACATAGACTTTGTAATAATAGAATTGGAATGTAGATCTGTGACTTCAGCAATGATAGACTTCCGATGGAATTTTAGTGGTGTCCATGTCCCAAGTCTGGTTGAGCGGCGGGCGGCCGGCTCGGCGCCCTCTAGTGAGCACGGCGGTTCGTGGGGCCTCTTCGTCATTCACAGCCGAGGAAGCTTCACATTCAACAACAACCACAGGGCGTTTCGCCGGAGTTCAACAATTCAGGGAAATCATATCGTCTGAGCCAATACGAATTGCATCAGAATCGTCTCTCAAACGCCCTGTTCCCGCGTCAGGCGCGCAGCAAACCATCTCAACGGCATCCCACAGTATTCCAGCACGACACACGGCGACGGCATAAAGTTTAAAGCTTGCATAGCGTCCCCGCACGCACGAGCCTAAACAACGCCAACTATCTCGCTGCGAACCCCTCATTCTGTCCTGTACCACGCCAAAGTGTCACGTCTGCCAATCTCAATCCCTTACGCACCATGGCTGATATCAAAAACACCAACAATGGCTCTAAAGCCGACAGTAGTCAGTTGCGTGAGCGACCGTCTGCGAAGCCCTTGCATCTACACAACTCAGATGACGCGAAACAACGAGTCTTGGAACTGAATGAACAGGAAGAAAAGGACAGCAAAAATGAGGAGAGGCGCAAAACCTTTGGTCGCACGTCGGACGGTACAGGTAAGCAACGACGGGCGAAGAACCACCCAAGCGAAGAGAGCATGATATGTGCAGCTGCAACCTTGGCTTATAAAAATATACTGAGCTCATGGAAACAGTATTCATCGTCCCGCAGACTCACGACATGGTCTCGCAGCTTCTCTCGCCCTCGCAACCCAAAAACCTCTCCGACCTTGCCATCCTTGCCGTCCTAGCCAGCCTAATCTTCACGCTATACATACTGCCCAGCAGCGCCCGCATACCCGTCTTCGCCGTAGTGTTCCTGTCGTGGCGCGCCGCCTACAACGCCGGCATAGGCTGGCTGCTCGATGGCCAATCCAAGCACAACCGGCTCGTCCTGTGGGCCAAGAACTCGCACATCTTCGAGAACCCGCAGACGGGCAAAAATCCGCATCCCACGCTGTATAAGCTGATCAAGCGCGAGATGGAGACCAAGATTCCGAGGGACTACAAGTTTGAAGAAGCACCGCTTGAGTACAACACGTGGTTGGTGTTCAGGCGTGTCGTGGACTTGATTCTCATGTGTGACTTTGTCTCGTATTGTCTCTTCGCAATTGCTTGCTTCAATCGGCCGCCTGAGAGCTGGTTCTTGTGGGCGTTGCGTTGGGCGACAGGAATAGTACTGTTTGTCTTCAACATCTTTGTCAAGCTCGATGCCCATCGAGTTGTCAAGGACTTTGCGTGGTACTGGGGCGACGTTGGTCTGTAAACCCCGGACAATGTGCTTGTTGTCTCTCCAAGTCAGCACTACGTCAGGATCGTGTTCAACTTCGAGTGCAGCAAGCAACATTATAAGTCCCTTCTCATGAACATTACTAACGTTTACTAGTACGTTCCTTCCTCGTTACGCTTGCAGTACACCCTACAGCAAGGTAACTTTGCTCTGAAATTTGCAGAAACTGATGTTCCTCCGCCCCTCTAGTTCTTTTTAATTGACCAGAATTTGACGTTCGATGGAGTGTATGAATTGGCACCGTGAGTTGCGCTACGATTCGGTGCCTGGACAGACCTGAATTTGCTAACCTTCTCAGACATCCCATGTACTCAGTGGGCTATGCTGGGTATGTTGAAATCTCTCCGCGTCACGATTGACTTGCCGCTGACCTCTGAAGATACTATGGCATCGCGTTGATGACAGCAAGCTATCATGTGCTATTCATATCAATTGTCGCACACGTTGCCCAATTTGCCTTCTTGACCCTTGTGGAAGAGCCCCACATCCAAAAGACTTACAACCCGCCGCCATCCCGCCGAACGCGCCAAAATTCCGACAGATTTGGCGAAAATGAACGTCCAACAACTGCCCAATCCGATGCCACCTTTGCTGATACTGGCCCGACGTACGACACTATCAAACAACCAGCCCCAATGCACCATATTGTCGGGCCCCAGAACACTGACTTTCATCGTTCGATCGACGTCACGGTAGTATTGCTTTCCTTCTACATGTTTTGTCTCGCAACACTGACCCCGGACACCTTTGCGATGCGATCGCTACTCGTCGTCAACGCTTTCTTATGGCGCCTATGGTACTCTCTCGGTCTCGGCTATATCCTCGATCGACAGTCCAAGAAAAAGAACTGGACCCGTCATTTCATCAAACACGGAGACAGCAAGGAGTCAGCATGGCGTCAATGGAAATCCTTGTATCATCTGAGCATGACAATGTGCCACGCTTCTCTTGCCGCGGCTGCTTGGAAGATGTACAGTCTACCTCCGGACTGGTTTATCGGGCTCACCCTTTTAAGACATGTGCTCGGTGTGGGCCTTATAGCTCTTCAGATGTGGACAGCCATGAGTATCTACGACTCCCTGGGTGAATTCGGATGGTTTTGTGGCGACTTTTGTTAGTATCCCCTGCCCAATAATGACCAGATCCTGCGCCAGGCCGGAATGTAATTTGTGATCGGTCAAAATCTGACTGAATCTCGTGCGCGGCCTGATGCTCGTCAAGGTTTGTTACGAGACCTCCGACTACTTGACGATGCAGCGTAGGGCATATAAGGCCTTGCACATCAACCAAAAGTCAACTCGTTGCCTTCTGAGTACCTCTAGGCCCGTACTTGACTGATCACGAATGAATCCTGGGCCTGGAGCTTAGATATACCTACTGGAAGGACTTTTGACTAACTTCATGATCCTCCTTTTAGTCTTCGAGCCTCCAGCGAGCAACCTTACGTACTCGGGCATATATCGCTTTCTCAACAACCCGGAACGTGTTCTTGGGCTGGCTGGCGTATGGGGCACGGCCCTGATCACGTGGACGCCGTCCATGTTCTACCTGGCGGCCACAGCGCATATTCTCAACCTTGCGTTTCTGCAGTTTGTGGAGCGTAGGCATATGCAGAAGTAAGTCGTCGAGTTCACTTCGACTTGGTCGCAACCCATGTTCCCGCAGGCTTCAGTGCTCCACTGAATCTCGAAACGCTTTATGGAGTTCTGCGAAGCATATCAAGTCTACACAAGACAAAGACGGAAACCTTGCTAACCAGCCATGCTCTAGACTTTACGGGCAGAAACTTCGAGAGGTATCAGGCATCAGCAAAACCGTTCGCCAAGCGCTTCCGAGCCCGGTACGGAACTGGCAATCAGCAGCGGACGACTATCTCAACTCTACAGTCGATTCGATTGAAGATTTCTTGGAGCAGACACGACCTAGATTGGCGGCTGGGGTTGGGACCATTGTCAAAGACACCACGGCTCTAATCAAATCGTATCCTACACGCATGTCAATCAGCCGTGTTCCGCAAGATATGACCGGCCTGGATGCTAAGCAATACAAGATGGAAATCGAAGGCACACCATCCGCCCCTACAGTAGAGCAACAGAAAAACGGTGGGCGTGAGGGCGAGCTGGCAAGAACGCCAGCTGTGCGCACCAGCGAGTTTAAGACACTCACTTTCGAGTATGGCGCGCCTATCAAAGTTCGGTGGCGAGCACCTGTGAATCACAGCAAGAAAGACTGGATCGGTCTGTACATGGTAACAGATAATCAATCTCGCGAGACAACACAGATCAGCTCGAATGGGCGATGGATTGCTACCAACAAGGGCGTCTATGACTCTAACCGGGCTGAAGATGGCATCGTCGTGTCTGATGAGTTGTTGCTCAGTGACACCAATAGCGAGCCTGGCTGCTACAGCGGTGAGATGGAATTCCGTGGCGACAAACTCTGGTGGACTACTGGAGTGTTCGAATTCAGATACCACCACGGCGGCAGACACCACGTCATGGCGCTCTCTCAAGCCTTTGAGATTCGCATCCCGCGCTTCGACGAAGACGATGTGGAGGTTGACGCCAGCGGCACAATTCACCGCGCGGCGGAAGAGACACTCCTGCCGGTGATTCAAAACTGCTTCGACCGCGACCCCGAGATTGCTCCTTCGACCGCAGAAGAGAGTTTTGGAAGCTTGGTCGAGCGCGACGGCAAGTTTTCGAAGCGTGTTGTATTCGCTGTACACCAAATGTACGTCTCTCTCTCTCTCTCTCTCCCAAGACTCCCTTGTCATGGTCTTTGAATACTGATTCCAGCGCGCTAGGTTCGGCATCGAATTCGCCCCCGAAGTCGTCCAGGCAGACGGAAACGTCAGGAACTTGGCTTGGCGCATTTGCAACGCAAAGAAGATTCTCGTGAGTTGGCTGGCTCCTAACCCGCAACATGCACAGTCACGTGCTAATGGGACCAGGCTCCGTACAGCATGTCGGCAAGCCGTGGCAGAAACACTCCCAGTATGCACTAGCACACTTCTCGGTAAGCCTTTGGTGGTTTCGGCTTTGGGAAGTCAACGGGGTCGCATGGGTTGTCTTTTTAGATTGGGTGGGTGTTTTTGTGGTGTTGGTGTCACGTGATACAGGAGTGCGAGTTGGAAGGGAGAGTGCATCAGCATGGGGTGGTGGTCGGTGTCGTTGTTTGTAGCATGGCAGAAAAGGGTATTTTTGTGTGGAGCAATCTTGTTGCGTGCAGTCGCGTCAACGGCCCGAGGTAGGCCATGGGGGGAGGTGTGGTCGCCATGGGGGGAGGTGTGGTCGCAATGGGGGGAGGCGAGGTGTGGTTGTTAGCCTCGGCTCTGGCCCGCCGACCTCGCGACGGAGCATCTTCTGGAATCGCGCGCCGTCCCTCTTCAAGAGGACACAACATCTCTTGCCCGTCTACATCGCCTTCATCCTGTACTGGCTTTGCTTGAATTCTAACGTTGCTTGGAAGCGCTGCAGCAATCGCCGTGATTGGTCGCAGCCGCCAGCCTGCCTCTCTCCCCGACTTCACGACTGACGACGCACCACGCACGACTCGACATAGACCACCACCATGGGCAAGGGAAGCTCCAAGACGAGCACCAAAGTGCTGCCGCTGATCCCGCTGGCGCCGCCGCTGGCGGTCCTGCCTGGCACGACGCTCAAGATCCCCCTCACCAACCGGCCGGACGTGGCGGCGATACTCGCCAAGATCTACAGCATCAGCCCGACGGCGAGGCCCGACGCGGCCATCACAGTGGCGTGCGTGCCGCTCAACGCGCAGACCATCGGCCCCGCGGACGGGCGGCTGCTGAGCGCCCAGGGAGCCGCGCCCGGCACGGCGGCGTACGAGAGCGACCCGATGCAGGCCGGCAAGAAGGACGTGTTTGGGTACGCGTGCGTGGCCAGGGTCAGCGGCGTGCAGGGCCGGCGGCAGGGCGACCTGAGCCTGGTCGTCGAGGGTCTCGAGCGCGTGCAGGTCCTGGACGTGGTGCAGGAGCGCCCGTACTTTGAGGGCGAGCTGGCTGCCGCCGAGGCGCACGTCGACACGGCCAGCCCCGCGCTGCTGGAGCAGTTCAACCTCCTCAAGCAGCTGTCGCGCGAGCTCCTGGCCCTCGTCCGCCTCTCGGCCATGCTCCCGCGCACGCCCGCCGTCCCGCTGTCGCCGCTGGTCGCCCGCCGCCTCGAGCTCTACATCGCCCGCAAGGACCTCGCCGACGCGGGCGCGCTGGCCGACTTCATGGCGAACGTCGTCGACTGCACCCACGAGGAGAAGCTGCGCGTGCTGGCGGCCGTCGACGCCACGCAGAGAGTCGAGCGCGTCATCGACATCCTGCAGCGCCAGATCAGCAGCATCCAGGGCAGCACCCGCATCGCAGTCACCGCCGCGCACGCGCCGAGCGGCAGCTTCGACATGGACCAGCTGCGCCGACTCCAGCAAGAGGCCCTGGTGCGGAGGGGCAAGGCGGGTGGCAACGGCCTGCCCGCCGGCTTCCCTGCCGGCTGGCCGCAGGGAGGCGAGGAAGAAGCCACCGAGCTCGACGAGCTCAAGAAGCGCCTGGAGCGCGCCCAGCTGTCGCCCGACGCAGACAAGGTCGCCCAGCGGGAGCTGCAGCGCCTGCAGAAGATGAACCCCGCACAGGCAGAGTACCAGGTCTGCCGCAACTACCTCGAGAACCTCGCCGAGATTCCCTGGACAAAGACGACTGTCCATCAGCTCGACGCCACGACCCTGCTCAAGGCCAGGAAGCAGCTCGACGACGACCACTACGGCCTCGACAAGATCAAGAAGCGGCTGCTGGAGTACCTCGCGGTGCTCAAGTTGAAGGAGCAGGCCAATCGGACCATCGACGACCAGATTCGCGCTCTCAGCGAAACACCCGACGCCGACGACGAAGCCAAAGAACAGGAGCGCGAGGAAAAGGCGTCGAGGGAGCCCTCCGAGCAGGAATTGCGCTTGCTCGAGAGGAAGCGCATGGTCGACAAGTCGCCCATCCTGCTCCTCGCCGGCCCTCCTGGCACTGGAAAGACATCACTTGCCAAGTCGGTTGCCACCGCGCTCGGTCGCAAGTTCCATCGCATCTCGCTCGGTGGTGTTCGCGACGAAGCTGAGATCCGGGGTCACCGCCGAACCTATGTCGCTGCCATGCCCGGCCTCATTGTGAATGGGCTGAAGAAGGTCGGTGTGTCAAATCCCGTCTTCCTGCTCGACGAGATCGACAAGCTGGGCACCTCAAACTACAACGGCGACCCCAGCGCAGCCATGCTCGAAGTCCTCGACCCGGAACAGAACCATACTTTCACAGACCACTATGTCAACATACCCATCGACCTCTCCAAAGTGCTGTTCATTGCAACGGCCAACTCGCTCGACACCATCCCGCCTCCGCTCCTCGACCGCATGGAGACCATCCAGCTCAGCGGATATACCACCCTTGAGAAGCGCCACATTGCATCACGCCATCTCATTCCCAAGCAAATCACGACCAACGGTCTCGCCCAAGACGACCTCCAAATCCCCACCGACGTCCTCGACAAGATCATTACAGCCTATACTCGCGAGTCTGGCGTGCGCAATCTCGAGCGTGAGATTGGTTCTGTCTGTCGCTCCAAAGCCGTAGACTACGCCACCGCCAAAGACACCCACACGCTCGCCGCATATTCACCCACCATCACGCTAGAAGACATCGACGCCACGCTCGGCATCGAGAAGTTTGCAGAAGAGCTCACCGAACAACACTCGCGCCCCGGCGTCATTACCGGCCTCGTAGCGTACTCGTCCGGCGGCCAAGGCTCCATCCTCTTCATCGAAATCGCAGACATGCCAGGCTCAGGCCGCGTCCAGCTCACCGGCAAACTCGGCGACGTGCTTAAAGAATCCGTCGAGGTAGCACTCACTTGGGTCAAAGCACATGCGTTTGAGCTTGAACTCACACGCAGCGTGGACGAAGACATCATGAAGAACCGCTCCATCCATGTGCACTGCCCCAGCGGCGCAATTCCCAAAGACGGGCCCAGCGCTGGTCTCGCGCACACCGTTGCCCTCGTCAGTCTTTTCTCGGGTCAATCTGTTCCTACCACGCTCGCCATGACAGGCGAAGTCTCGCTCCGCGGCAGAGTCTTGCCTGTGGGTGGCATCAAGGAGAAATTAATCGGTGCATTGCGCGCAGGTGTCGAAAGAGTACTGTTGCCTGAGGGCAATAGGAAGGATGCGAGGGATTTGCCAGACGAAGTCAAGCAAGGATTGAAGATTGAGTTTGTCGGGCACATTTGGGAGGCGTTGGGGTTGGTGTGGCCGGAGAGGTGGGAGGGGAGGGGTCTGGGGACTGTGGAGAGTCGGTTGTAGATTTTTGGGCTGGGTAGGGTGCACATGAGGGATATGAGTAGTTTTGTATTTAGCGGTATTTTTCTTTTTTTGGCACCCGTTTTCATTCCATGGGGAGTTTTTATTCCGTCGTCTCTGGGGTTTTGAGCTCAGTGTGCTGTCACGTCATCATGCCTATGTCGTCGCCATCCAGTGATACGTATATAAACCCCTCCTCCTCCTCCTCCTCCTCCTCCCTAGGTCCCTCTCCTGTCTCCCTCTTTCTACCAGGATAGAAAAAGACGACATATTTCCCTTCCCTCCTTTACCCACCAGCCTGAACAATTCACTTTCCCATGCCGTCATGTCTGTCCTCTCCTGCAACTTTTCCGCTCCTGCAGCCAGAATAGTACGTAGTTACCAAGTCAATTTCGCTAGCCCCTTTGAAACAGCACTTGGTAACCTGTTTCAACGTCTGTTCTGCCATGTCTGCTAGCATACCCCTGGTGTACACAAGGTTTCGAAGCTCCACTCGTATGCGACCCAATCCAGGTCGATGTCGTAATTTCTTGTCCTGCCAGAGATGGAGGAAATGATTTGTTTGCAGTGTACACTTCTTTCGTGTCGGCAGGTTGATTGTTCATAGACGTTGTATAACCAGTCTGCTGGGCTCCATGCATGAGCGCAAAGAACATGTTAGGAAAGAAAGTAGGATGGAAATAAAGGCGTCGATTACGTCGTGTCTGTAAGCTAGTTGTGGGACACGTGTAGGCATAAAAACCCTTGGATGTCTGTAGGGTTCATGGTTCCTTAAAACTCTTTTCTAGTACCAGCTTCATCTCGGGAAGTTGGAGAGCTTGCCCTTGTGTTTTTCCTTTCTACTTTTTTTTTGGAAACGCGGCTTCGGCCTGTTGATGTCGTTTGCTTGTACGAGCCAAAGACGTATCTTTGAAGAGACAAGATAGTGGAAATTGGCTGGTTAAGATGTATGTATGCATATTAGATCTACATTACGTTTTAGAGAAACATTGTTGACGATGATTTCACACTGCTACGTGGACGTATATAATTGGTTTTCTTACTACCGGCTCTTCTCCTCTGGCGTGTCACTCTTTCTCTGCGGTATTATCAGACAAAAACATTAAAGGCACATGGCTGGTTTCTCCTCTGCTCCAAAAAAAAGTACAAACAACACATGTTTTGCTGATTTCGAAATGGTTTACATTATTCACTCGCGCCAATCGTACGAGGCGATTTCAGCTGGAAAAGAAAACACTAAATGATAATCTAGGATAGAAACTTAGGAACATAAATAGTTGGAAGGAAAGATATGCCTACGTGTATTGAGCCGAGATAATCCCTTGGTGTTGAGACATAATGCATCAAAATCTGGATACTCAGAGCTACCGATTTTCTGCTCGAAGCGGAATCCGAGGCTGGTTCAACGGTTGCTATCTATGAATCAGTAGTCCCTTATAAGCAAGGCGGCATGAAATTTTGGAATCTTGTAACTAAATTTCAAAACTGGATATCGCGTTGCGCCGACAGCGGGAAAGGTGTCCTTTATATGCCACTTACATGAGTAATAGGTTGATACTTCCAAAACATATTCCCAATAACTGATCCAGACAACGTGAGTGGATGTAGATATCATTAGTGGCAGGGACGGCACGTAAATACCAACCTAAACGTCGAAGAAGGCGTCCGAAGTTAGCAAAGCTTACGCAAAATCTTAAACATGTATAATGTATAGAGTCACGAATGCTAATATGTTGTTAGTCTATGAATAATGAATTGTTTATTTGGCATGGATCCTGGTCAGTAATCATCGTTGCCAAACGAAGTATTCGGTACGTCGCCACAAGCATCCGCCGATGGACTCAGCAAGGCTTGTAGACGGAGATTGTCAGTGTTAGGAACCTGGAACCGGAGTAGATGGTACAGTGTTACATGATCCCGGACCAGCTAACTATATAAATCTAACACGCTGCTGAGGCTAGTTGGCAGCAATTCGTCTCCTGAATACGAAGAAGCTACCTTACTACTATATTTGCTAACCTCTGTGTCCAATAAGAATCATATTCTTAAAAGTCAGCATAAATAACCGTGAGGGTACGGTAGAAGCTCAGTTTATGGTGTGTGCTGACCGCGATGGCGCTCGCAGGAGTAGAGACATGCGTGATCTATCGTTGTCCAATGCAAAGAAGAAGAAGAAGAATTACCTATGCAAGCATTGACATACTATTAAGAAGTGTAAATGACCTGATACAGCGCCGTGGATCATCTGAAGGCTTTGTAGCGCGTGGGAATAGATATAGCTCGCTGAATAACAATTCACGACTCTGATTAACATATGAGCATCAATAGATGAATGCATCGGGGCGAGCAGCTCACAGCCTACGTTCTGTATGCGTCGTCTTGTCGTAACACGAGGCGAAAGTAGAAATGAAAGCCTACATCTGTGACGATCATCTATCTCTATGCCATTTTATGTTGAATTTTGCATTGACTGAGCGCATCTTCACCCTGGAAGACCGTCAGCAAGTGGGGATAAAGCCAGCTACTTGTGTAGCTATACGAGAGAAAAAAAACTCGATATACCATAGCAAAATATAAGTAGGCCTGAGTTCCCCTCTCGTAGTGTTTCCCATCGACACTGGCCTGCAAATACGTGTACCTCGGCCCGCAAAACGTGAGCCCATGCTTGTACAACAACATCGCAATGTTCAAGCTACAGGACGGATATGGGTACTATCTTGACAGCTGCAGCTCATCGTTCGGTCCTTAGCTATGGGTTTAGTATTGGGTATGGGCATGTGGGACATGATTGTGGGAATGCGCATGGGCAATCTTATGTTGATTAGGAGTAGTCGTTCAGGCATATCAAAGTGCCGAATCTAAGCGGTCATAGGGTAGTCGGGTGGGCTGAGAAGGGCAGTGAGACGAGGGTGAGGTAGATGAAGTGGTATATGTATTTGAGATTTTAGTATCTAGTCGCTCTTTGAATTCGCTCGCATGCAGTCGCTCCTTAATCATACACCTACTGGAAAAACAAACCTCCAATCGCATGTCCATGTTCCTTCTCTGCACCTAGGTGATACATTGCACTTTCGAAGTAGCGATGATCCTCAACAACAGTCGACCGCCGAGGAATTGGCGTTGGATGGGCGGTACCTACGATTTCATGCAGGTCATCATCACTGTCATTCCCCTCGCCGTCGATTGACTGCTCTTCCGCGAGACCGTCTGAGCCCGAACTCCATGACTCGCGCCGGGGGGCGGTTATGCTGGAGAGCTGGTCATGGACAGCGCGTTGACGGTGTTCTGCACTCTCATGCTCAACTTCTCTGAAAGTAGCCCCACAATCTGTACGTAACAGAGGCAATTGTGGTGTACCCGCACGATCCTGGTAACCAGTGACCATGTTTGCAGGTGAATGATCAAGAGACGGTGAAGCGGCCAAGGAGCCATGACATTGGATCGCAGGAGAGGGAAGCACGCCGCCAGCTAAAGCGAGCCCAGAGACTGCTAAATGAGGCTTAGGCTTTCGTGTTACAGCCTTTCTTCGTTGCGGTGGGTTCCTAACTGGAACCATATATAGTTCCGTACCAGCAAAGCCATCGGCTACAAAGGAAATGCGACCCACAGTGTGATGTTTGGTCCTGTTCGGAACTGGCAGGCTTGCCTTTGTGGAGACTGCAATTCCTGCTTTCTTGGCACGACGTTCTCGCCTGTCGCGGTGGGGTTTGGAGAGAGTCGTGGCGCGGCCTTCCGACCGTTGAGCATGGCTAAATTCTTGCATTCGTCCAGGATGAGCACCAAGGCGTTGCAGGCGTACTCTTTTGGCGTGTGGTAGAATTAATTGGCCGTCGTCAATTGGATCTAGTTCGGTGATTGGAACAGTCGGAGCCATGTGGGCATCCTAATTGTCTCATCAGCTTCCACATCCAATGCGATGGTACGGTTTAGACACTTCGTACAACCGGATCAGGAAGGCCATATGAAGTGGTTGTCCGAAGTAACGCGAGACCTTTGACTGGAAACCGCCTTTTCTGAGTACTTGGAGGTTTTGGACGCCCAGCAGACAG
Source organism: Ampelomyces quisqualis (assembly GCA_018398575.1). Classification (NCBI taxonomy): domain Eukaryota; kingdom Fungi; phylum Ascomycota; class Dothideomycetes; order Pleosporales; family Phaeosphaeriaceae; genus Ampelomyces; species Ampelomyces quisqualis. The sequence goes on from JAGTXZ010000011.1 coordinate 1,744,314, forward strand.
AGGCTCATCGGCCCGCTGCGGATGTGCGATTGATTCCTTTTTGCGAAAGAGGACCTTATCTGTTCTTGATTTTCGTTGCCGAAGGACTGTCATGTCGGACACCGCAATGCTTTCGTTGGAACCAACTTTTAGAAGGGCTGGAGAGCGTGGTGCATCAAACTCGGCTTCCACGTCAAGACTTGGTATCTCCTCAGGGACTCTTGGGATGCTCAGTGCACTATCGGCCTGCAGTAATTCGGAGCCAGCTGTCCAGCCATGCTCCTTGCCGGCAAGTGGCATGCGTCGCTTGAAGCGTGACGGGCGCTGCGGCAAGTCATGTTCCACCACGCGGAGGAATGCTATCAAGCGGAGGCGACCGTCGCAGAAATTAGCATCGTCGGCCATTGTTAGTTGGGCTTGTATTAGCTGAGATCAAGGTGGCTCGACACCGCCATTGCAAAGTGAACGTCAGTGTGGGGGTGAGGTTTCGAGGAGGGGTTGCTGAGGAAGTAGCGAACCACGGCTGCCAAGGAGGCTATGACGCGCCTCGGGCAACGACACGTCTGCCGGCAGTTGCGCGCTCGAGTGCCGCCCCCATCTAGTCAAATGCGATTATATAGCTTCCCCTGAAAATGTCCTTACCATCGACACCTAGATGGCCCGCGGATGATGCGGGCATGCCCAAAGTAGATGGGAGCGAGAACTTTGGTGACCTCGTAGACAAGCTGAGCCAGTAGGTATCGTCGTTCCTGGAGCCCAGCCTTCTAACAAACGACCAGGTATTTCGAACACATCGTGCGCCTTCCCCATGCCTTCGAAGACTTCCGCAGGAGCCAGCAAGGGCGCGCTCTGGACCCGCTCATAATCTACTTGTCCAACCAAGTACACCACCCAGCGCTCGTCTCAGCGCTTTTAGCACTGAAGGGCCACTTCTCTGCTTTGGAAGAGGCTAGTGACGAGCCGGGTGTAAATGAAGCGAGAGGATATGCGTGCGAATTTGTCGCGTGGCAGTTTCTCAGCAACCTGGCAGACCGGGACGTTATCGACTTCCTCTTGCTTGAGCTGCCCGCAGTCTCCACCCCAGATAGCGAAGACGATGCGGAGGGAGGTCTTCGTAGCCGAGAACAGAACGGGTCCAGTGCCAACCAGACGAGCGAGCGGACGCCTCTCCTAGGCGATTCCACAGCCGACTACTTTGGACATCGCAACCAGATGGCTGCCAATGCACGCTTTAGCTCATTGGCATCGCAGTGCAAAAATCTCAGCGCGCTTGAGATTGCAGCTGTTTCAGGTGCCAAAAAATTCCTCAGCCAACGTCCGATCCAGAAGATTATTAATGGTCTTTGGCGTGGTGACATTGTCTTTTGGGAAACGCTCAGCATAAATTCGGTCAAGAAGCCGCGCAAGTACAACCGCAATCACGCTGACTTGTTCTGTCGCCTTCGTGTTCCTCTATACCTAAAGGTATTCGAGACATTGTTCTTCGCTGTGTTTCTCGCACTGTACTATGCGGTGCTTGTACACCGCGACTTCCACAGGGTCACTGTTCCAGAGATTTTACTTTATGTCTGGATAGCCAGTTTTGCCTATGACGAATTTGCCGATTGGGTAGACGCTGGACAGACTAGCTTTTACGCGTCCGACTTTTGGTGGACTTGGGATATCAGTATCGTGGTGGTAGGCATGATATTCTGCATCTTAAGAGTGGTTGGACTGTCATCCGATAGCAGAAACACTATTGATTTGGCATACGACGTCCTGGGATTAGAAGCTCTCTTCCTTGTTCCCCGGATCTTCTCTTTGCTCAGCCTAAATCGTTACTTCGGCACCTTGGTAAGCTTCCCCGACATCGCAGGAGCCCGCACCTACCTATACATTAAGCATATCTAAGCTTTTCGTTGGCTAGAAGGCGGCTTTCGTGGGCCGCCGAACTTGTGACAGCACGAACATTGGTCTCCTGCACTCACCGGTGGATGGAACATCATACTGACATTTACTACAGATACCCTGTCTAAAGGAAATGGTCAGTGTATTCGATCGCCCTGATAGGCGGGATGCTTAGCCGAAAGCAGACCAAAGACTTCATCAAATTTCTGTCTCTCGTAGTCATTCGTGAGTAACTTCGCAGTAGGGTTCCTGAATCACCCACTAAATCGTTGTTCCCGGTCTAGTGTATCTAGGTACCAGCCCCGAGAGCGACTGCCCTGTCTGCCTCAACTGATATGGTCCATTTATTAGGGTTCCTGACAACCTTCGTACTGTTAGCTCGAGACCAGATCAAGCCGACAGAGATGGTGAGGGACCCCTGTTCAATATTTGCCCGACAGTACTAACGATCTCACAAGAGCTGGATATTGATCAAGGTCTTCTTCGGGTATGTGCAATGAAAGACACGGAGAGATTGTGATGATGCAACAAACACTGACATTACTTTCAGATCGAGCTACCTTGGTTTTGGTGAGTGTTGAGTAGTGAAGTCTGCAAAACCAAAAGTTGTACATGAGAAGCTGATGGTCTTGACCGTCAGACATTGCGAAGGAGATTAGTCCATTTTTCGGACCTCCGGTCATGGTGAGTGCGGTCAGACCGCGCATCAGTTGACGGTCTGCTGATCGCCTGTATAGCTCATATTCGTTAGCTTGACCAATATTCTGCTCATCACAAGCTTGATATCGTTATTGAGCAATTCCCTCAGCAAGGTATGTCTATCTGGAAGGGATATTCGTTGGTTGTCATTGCTCCGCTCCAACACAGCACATGCATGCCAAGACAACGATGCGACGAGATGCAAAGCCAACACTGCCTCATATCCAGCCGCACTTGGTGCGGCACTGTCACATCGCATTTGGCCGTGGAGATACTGCTTCTCAAAATGGCCGACTTGCTTGCTACTCTCACGAGACCTACCAAGCAAGCAAGCCTGCAGAGCACTGATTCGCTTTTCAGCTTGTGTCCTGCCTATTCTCGATTTTGAAAATTCGCTAAGATTTCCAATAGGTTCTCGACCACGCACGTGACGAGTATCTGTTCATGTGAATACACGTCCCATGGCCACCACCCTACGATGTCATTGACCATGCATAGATACTCAGTGTATGTGCTCGAGGCATCATCGTCGAACCGACTGACATATTTTCTGCCTCCTTTGGTAAGTGCACTCGCGTCTCGTTCTGCTTTTGGAGCGTGACCGGGCTCTAAGCGCCGGCTACCCGATCCGTCCAGCGAACATAGCCTTCTTCAACAGCAGTCCAAGATGATCTGTGAACCAACCGCTGGACGGATATGTCATGCAATTCCAGTTGTAGACTTTGAGGCTGGTGGTCTTTCATGGCGGATTTGTTGAGGCTTGTTCTGCCGCTGAGGCTGTTCGCATCGTGCGAAGTGGTAATGATGTTGTCGAGGATCAAGAGCGCAAGGCTGATCGATGTCCAGAACCTCATACCACTTTGTATCAGACCGTTTCGGCTCATCCTTCCATCTGAGCGGCTAAGAGGCGCTCGCATCGTGCTACTCAAGGCCACGCACCTACCGTTCGTTGGGGCGATTTGGTGTTACGAGCAGCTTGTCGATGCTCACAAGCGCGACTCCAGGGCCATGTCCTTCAATGGACCCCAAATGCCGTTGCCGTCAAAGAAAGGTCTGCGCCTAGCTGTTAATACACCTCGCCTACTGATGGCGGATCCACAAGCGGTGCCGAATTCGCCAGGAAGAATGCAGCAAGCAAGCCGGCCTCACACCAGAGTGGGGCCTACTGATGCTGATCCACAGCTCAAAACGCTGGTGCTGAAGCTTACCAGGCAGGTTGAGCATCTCACAGAAATGGTATCGCAGCTTCAAGAACAGCGCGAAGTGACGACGGCCGCTTGATGGCCGGCGCTTCCAGCCGTCGGTAGCATACAGGCAGGTTTTGCTGAGGGTCATGCCGACACGTCCGGATCACAAGGTATGGAGATCGGTTCTGGCCGAGTCGTCGCAGCACACGGTGCACACGCAACTGGCGCGCGTGCCAGGAGGGCATTGGCATGTCCGTTGCTCGACAGCCCCCTGAGCCAGCAAATGAGTGAGGCCTGGTGGCATTCGAGCGACAACGCAGCCAAACGACGACGACCCGAATGGCTTGATTTCCACAAGCCGCCGTTGCAGCAGGGATGCAACCACTCGCGAGTCGCAGCGTCTGCCTCCGCCTCATGCTGCGGTCGGCGCAAATCTGATTTGTTTTCGGGCCGCTGAGCCCTTCCCGAGAGCTTGGATAGTCCAAAGTCCCCGGCCCACGCCCCCATTCCGTCTTGCAGGGGGGGCCTGCATACTGCACCGCGCTACTCCCCTTGCGTATACCCTGCCGCTCTCCCCCTGCGCGACACACGGCCCCCGCCCCATGCAGCTACTGGCGCCTGCCGCCTATGCGGCTCGAGCTCACCATGTTCATGCTGTCCCTGTCTAGTACCATCTTGGAGAGTCTGCCTCACTGCTCAAAAAGGCCACTGTTCCAACGTACCAGATGGAGAAGACACTGCCGCAGTTCCCAGACTGACGTTGTGACCTATCTTTGTTCCAAGTCCCCACGCTCTCCTCCGTGCAGTTATAACCCACGCTGGAACGCCCTGCCGCTTCTTTATTCCGTCATCTTCAGCCACCTCTTACTGCACACCTCCGCCCTTGACCTCACCATACCATACTTGGTCCCTTGTGCATTGTTACGAGAGACGCCCTTTCCGTTGCCCATTCTTTCATCATGTATCCGGATCAGCCCACGCCTCCCTTCAACTCACCCTATCAACAAGACACATCGAGGCGTACTTCATCACTAGAATCGCCATACCCCTCTCCCAGCAGCCACGAAATTCACCCAAAGTACACTGAAGCTCTCGGCCTGTATGACTATCAACCCAGCCTTCCAACCGGCCTGCCGCCATCTCCACAGTCGTCCGAGTCTTGGAACTCGCACCTGTCGACGGGCGTCTCTCCACTTATGAATGACACTATCGCAGACCCGTGGACATCTGGAGCATTCGACCACCCTGTTTCCCAGTCCCCTCTACCTTGGGCTTCTGCGCAGACATCACCACGGTCTTCCATGTCATCGTGCACACGCGAAATGTCGGCATTCTCGCACGAAGGCTCCGAGCAAACCTTTCCGGGAATCAAAGTCGAGTACTCGGGGTGGGCTCCAGAGATGCGCTGGGGCCCCGCAGAGCCAGCCGACCTACATGGAATGTCTGCATCGCGGACACCCTCGCTAACAGTAGCCCCCGAACGCCTCAACGCTGACGTATTCTCATATGATCACTCGTATGGCTCAATACCTGCCCAAAAGCTTGCTTCGGGGTCCATGTATGACTATGGTGGCCGAAATTATGAGAGAGCTCTCTCAGAGCAAATCACTGGCAGCCTGCGGTCGAAACACCGCCCTGAGTACATCTCGACCAGTGTACCAAGGGAACGCGCCCGAAATCGAAGGCACACCGACCCAGCCAACGCTGCCTATCTTTGCCACCTTTGTGAGAAGAAGGGCTTTGCCCGACGGTACAATTATAATCAGCACATGTTGACTCACGATATCTCCCGGAGGAGGGACCACCCTTGTCTAGTGCCTGGTTGTGGAAAAGAGTTTGTCCGAAAGACTGATCTTGCGCGACACGACCAAAGCGTACATCAAAAGGCCAAGCCCTTCAAATGCTCGATATGTCCCAATGTCTTCGCGCGTAAGGACACGCTGCGCAGGTAAGCCAAACATGTTCTGGCTCATCGTCATGCATATGCTAACTGCTTCTGCAGACACGAGGAAGAGGGTTGCAACCGCCGCACCCACATACCCGGCACCGACGCCAAGAGGGCAACGAAGCCCCGCCACGATGGGTACACGCCCGCTGCAGGGTTGTAAAGTGGCCGAGCATCGTCTTTGTGCGATACATGGTTACTGGATGGTTGGATACTGTGAAATTGTGCAGTTATTTTGTTTGGACACGGAGTAAGGTTGCGAGGTCTGTGTGGCTGCATATTGTGGTGTTCTGGAGCGCTCCTGGTCATGCGTCGGGATAGATAGGTTTGGGACAACGTACAGCGATCAATGTGTATACTGCAAGCTCCTTGATTCTTTGCTTGCACCTACCTAATGTGTACATTGTAGCGCACGCATCGTAGCATCTCCGTACTGTCTCCTTGTCATTTCTATCCAGTTTTCCCCCAACTCAAGGGCACTGCATATCCCGTGCGGAGGTGCCCGAACAAGTCCAATAGGCCAAATTACCGCACACCCAGCCTGGCACCAACGACCGTGGGGGATACTTGCATGGGGCAATGATGGCTTCGCAAGTGTCACCATGTCACCATGAGCGATCCCTTCACCGGTCCTGCCGCAACGTCTTTTGTACACCCGCGCATGGACGGGGATTGCACGGGCATCACTGCCGTCGCACGAGCTAAGACCACCATGGGTCTTTGCGCGAATTGTGTAAGACGAGAGCGCCTACATCCCTGTAACCTGCATGCGATCACATCGAGCCCGCCTCTGACTGGTCCATCACACGCTCCAGCGCGGCGCGGGGCTCCACTTCCCCACTGGGCCACTCTGGAGCATATACCGAGTACACGCCCACACCTCCTTCGCCGGCTATATTGCATTTGCTCTTCTTTTCCTCCAGACTCCGCACAGCTCAGTCTGCATCTGCATCTGCATCTACGGGGAGATCTGACGGCGGCTGTGGGCTACCCCGACTTGAATCACTAGTCAATGACTTGCATGGTAACCCACGAACGGCAGCCCCGAGTGCTCAACTACACTCATGCGTCTCTCAGTGGAACCATTCTATAGCGTCCTGGCGGGCGCTTAATGCTTGGACAGCTGGCCACGTCTTATCTTGCTCGAGCCACGTCGCTTGAACTGCTCCCGTGTGTGGGTACACTAACCCTCCTACGTCCCGGCTGCCTCCAGCAACAGCAGCTAACCCTGGCCATCGCAATATTCCGTCCAGGTCGATGGAGCGTCTTCTGCTTGCTAGGCTGCGGAGATGCACCTGGCCATGGTAATGAAAAGCATATGAGGCCTAAAACTCCAGCAACTCGGTTCAACCCACAGCTGCAGCTGCATATGGACTCAGCCCCCATCCAAATAGCACCTGCAGCATCCCCCCCATTTCTAAGCCATGTACTTGTGTTGTTTCGGTTGACGGCACTTCACACGTCACCTCGGCTCAACCAGGGCCTTAGACGCTGCCCCTTCCAAGTCACATGATTCCCAACAGCATGCGAGACAATTCCTCGTATCGACGGGTGGCTCCAGCCCAAGCCCAGCTAGTGCCGTACTATACGGATTGGGCTCATTTACCCCTCCTGCGGATGTATGGATCGAGACACAGTTCACTGAGTTCAGTCCGCCCATGTGGCAGACCACGACTGCTCGATTGGAAGGGCACGTGATTGACACTGTCCTGGGCCTTTGGTCATTCGCCGATGCGCTGCTGGTCGCCGAAGAAGTCTCGTAAGCCTTTTCAAGGAATATTCAGTGGTAGCACAACCGTCCTGCACGAGACGTCATTCATCCGCCCCGCAAAGCCAACTCTGACATCTTACTGGTGAGATTGCGGATATGTCCTGTGCGCACTGCAGACACTCTACGGTTCGTTCCATGCTTACCCATCAAGTTTCCGCTATGTCGATTGGACATGGAATGTTGTACTCGGTACCCAGGAGAACCGTGAAATGGGCATCTCCGGCTGCGGAGAGGGTCGTACCGCTGGGTAACTCTCATACTGCACATCTACACCAGCCTTGTGACTCGACAAGAAGGCATGGCAGGTTTCGCACTGCTACAGCATGATGGGCATTGTATGGGCCCAGTGACTGGACATCCAGTGCACGACGACAGAGCCAACAAGATTCTTGATGAGTAGACACAGTCTACAAAGTATCGCGTACGCGTTCTACCACTAAACTATTTCGAAGGTACACTACTGCCCAGGACTTGTGATCGCCAACCAATGGCCCTCCACGGCCTGCCCAAGAAGTGCATCCTTGCGTGGCATTGAGTATCAGCAGCGAGCGGACCTAGAAGGCATATAGTCAGTAGCAGTTCGATATTGACAAGATGGCCTCACTCGCGATCGGATTGCACGCTCCCCCAACGCATCGTCGAACGGTATCGCCAAAGTGCGACAACGACTCGCAGCACTAGAGACTGAGACACGCACTCCAGTTCAAGGCTCTGATGTGACGGCGCACAGTGTTCTGAAAATAGCACAGCGTGGGGTGCAGTAGGCGGATTGATCATACCCACGCTGTATGCGAAGCCACTGCTGGTGGAGGCTTGCCTTAGCATTAAGCCCTGCTCTGCTCCAGGCATTTCGTCCTTTGGTTACTGGGATACCGCTTGCATGGCACCAGAGAGGTTGTGACGCTTGCGCCACGTGAATGCAAGCAGGTTGTAACACTGAAACTCTAAAGGCGCCTCTTGGGAGCACGAGAGATTGTGCAAGCGCGCAGCAGCGCGGCTATTTCTTACGAGGCAATCGGGAGGGTCGCCGAAAGCGCCGAATAGCCGCAGTATGGGCGCCTGCAGACGCCAGCCGCTTGACATGGTCTAGCGACCTGCGTTGCCGCGATTAGGCGAGAGTCGTAGCCGCGATCTACAGTGGGGTCGCCTAGCTCGGTTGCGCAACTTGCGCCAGACGCAGCTAAACGCGATCCACATCGCGGCACTCGCCCCATCCGCTGCGCAGCAAGTTCTTGCTCACAATTCCACCATGCTTGCACTGGCAACGGATGCAGAGGACCATAGCCGGCGACATCAATGCTCAGCATCATCGAGCTCCCGAGGCCCACAAGACCCGAAGCGCATCATGCATTGCTTGGACGGTGCAAAAAAACCGGTCGAACCGATCGAAGACATTGAAGGCGTCCAAAGGCCAAGGGCACCCTTGACCGACTAAATTTCACATGATGATGTGGGAGTAGCATGCTGGATCGTTCTACCGGGCGCAAAAGGGGCGCAGCAGGATTGCGCCCTCCTCTGACGGACAAGTTCGAAGCCTCGCGCTTTGCGACCTATCACACGGAATCGAAAACATGACAAATGCGGTACGCATCCTTTTCGGGCGGGACCGGCCGTGCACAAAAACCATCATATTCATTATTCATCTCGGTTCCTCGGTCAGTCCTCGGGGATGCTGAGAAGACGGCACCTGCTAGGCCCACGGGGCTGCAGCCACCACCCAGTTCACGATAGAGGATACGCCACCCTAGGCAAGGCTGACAAGGAACGTGCTGCCTTTGCACACTGAAGCTAGGCTCATTCTACGAATATTTTTTTTGGCGCCGGTGCATAATGATGTCGTCCCAGTGCTAAGGTCTGACCTATCGAGCCGACAGCTTCACCAAACGAAGAAAAAAAATCTAGCAAGCAGAAGCCCATCTGCCACCCGTCGCGAATGGTATTCAGACCTGTGCCGCGCGGCTAAGGCTTCGCCTACCTACCTACCTACCTACAGCCGCAGGGACGACATGTACATACCACGGTAAAGAACCGACACCTAGCCACACAAGCCATTGCCCGACGCCCCCGGCTTGTTTGTGCATGTACCATCTCGTGTGCGCAGTCCAAAGCTAACCGCGATTTCGCCCTGGGCCCTGGCTACTCTGTACCGAGTACGGAGATGGAACATGTGTCAATGTCCACATGCCACCTTTGCCTCCTCCAGAGCCTGGAATATCAACCTTGCGCTCGGCTACATACGCCTGACCTGACTGCGGGGAGACAAGCGAGCGTGTAGGAAGCGAGGCGTGCATCGCGAGGAATATGGATAGACTGATACTGCGACGTTGATGAGTGTATGTCGAGTGGTGGATCCGTAGAAGCGCGGGTAATGATTGCGGCACAGCTGCAGGGCTTGGCCTTGCGCGGATTGGTAAGGGATTACTAGATTGGGAAGGGTTGGTAGGAGGAGCGCGGTTAATGGCGGTTTGACAGGTTGCATGTGGGAGGAATGGTGAGAGTGCTGGGTATCATGGACCATGGTTTGGCCGTAAAGTTTGGTATTGTTCCGAGTATCCTACATGCTCTTCTAATTCGTGTCTGCTGTTTGGTCCAAGCCTGCGTGCTCCTACCGATACATAAATTTCATGTACTTGTCGTCGATTCGTCATGTCGTAAATCAGAAAGGCTCCTCGTACTTTTAAATGAAGTCACCATCGCCGAATCCTCCAAATGGATTCGGCGGCCCTCCACCAAGTCCACCAGGTCCACCGAAGCCTCCTCCACCAGGGAACCTTCCTCCTTCTCTATGGTCGCGAGGTCCACCACCTGGACCTATAGGATCGTATCGCGCACCTGGAGGAGCCATGGGATCATGGCCTCCTGCACCACCTCGGCCACCAAACATTGGATCATCGAATGTAGGGTGCATGCCGCCTCCGAATCCACCTCCCGGCCGTGGTATGCCTGGACCCAGATGCGGTCGAAGAGGATCGTTGGGTCCAAGGCCAGGCGGATACAGATCGTCGTGGCCTATGCCGACAGGATACCGACCATCTCGCAGGTCGCGGCGCGCTGACCTATTGACCTCGTACTCGTCTTCAAAGCCGGGTATAGGTTCTGGCAGTGGCCGATTGTCTCGTGGCCGCGCAAGCGGATCGTCGAAGGGATATGGACGCGCGGGTTCTGGTTCGTTTGGAGGGTCTCGCGCATTCGGATGCTGGTCTCTTCGCGGCGCTGACTGATCTGCGGCGGGGGTCCGTTCGCGGTCGGTGTTGCTTTCTTCCGCCGTGTGTTTCTGGAGCCCTGGTGCTAGCTTCTGGACGATGGAGATCTTGAAGAGAGCTCCGAAGTCATTCAGACGTCCTGCTGAGATGAAAAGATCTTGCAGCTCTTTCGCCGCGTCCTCGGTGGACGTTGATTCTGATATGGAAAGCGGTAGAGTCGAGGGCGAGAGATAGTCGTTGGTGGTAACATCAAAGTGTGTCGTCTTGTCGTCGCCAATAGCGATGCCGTAGACGACAGACTTGCTGCCTAGTCGGTTCACCTTGATCAGGTACTCCATGGCAGATTGTGCGTGTGCGTAGCGGAAGGCGCAGGTACTCGAGGCGTTCCATTGTGCAGGTAGCGATCTGGGGTCTTCTGCATCTGAATGCGCTTCTATGAGTACTTGAGCGTCCGTATTGCGGAAACATAGTGAAGGATTATAGCGCGCGTTGAGGGGTGATTGGTCTCACCTATGCGTTCGTCTTCTCCCAAGCCAACGAGCCTGAACCCGACAGCCAGCATGCCAGCATGGACGGCTAGCGCGACCGCTTCGGTTCCATTCTTGAGTTGGGATCCTTCTCCCTTGGGTAGCGACGTAGCCATGAAGAGGGCGAGGGAACCCGCGCTGAGCGGATTGCCCGTGGTGTTGTCTTGCACCATATTGGTGAATGTGAGGTTGGTGCTACTCGTGGATCGATCGTTATTAAAGCCAGATTTAGTTCGCTCCGGATTGTGTGCGCAAGACAGAGGTTGAGTGAGGGAGAGACGAGGTGTTGCGTGGTTCAGGCAACAAGAGCTACGAATTGTGTACCAATCAATGAGGTCAGAGGCGGGGACTGCTGCAGGCTGCCCCCGCTAGATCGCAACCAGATCGCGCCCTGCCCTGCATCTCGAGCCAGCCTCAGCACTCCACCATGGACCAATCCACGCGCTCAAATCAAGTCCTGGCTCCAGACATCACTGCATGACATTACGAAATTCTGTCATGGTCCGCAAGTATCAATTCAACGTTGCACATGCCGAAGTCAATAGATTCATCAGAAGCAACTTGAGATGCGGAGTCTGTTCCGGAATGAATGCTATGCTCTAGCCGAGGGGAATAAGTAAACGCAGGTCTTCCAACGCCTTGGGCAATGCACAAAAGACTGGACAGCTGATATCCAACAACCATTGCAAGATACCGCTGCGAAACGGGGGATCGGACCAACCCAAGTGACATCAGATCAGAGCACATTACTCGCCCAGGCCTTGTAAGCTGCCCGAGTTGAGCTCATTTGGTTCAAGTAGTCTTCATGTTGTTAGCAAATGCTCAGTGCTGTGTCACGCAGATGGAGTACTCTTACGAATACTGCTTGTACAGCGTTCCTTCGCCTCCTTTCTCGAGATCGACGTTGAAGATGTAATAGTTCCCCTCGCTCGTGACCACCATAATCTGAGGCCCGTTGTTACTTAGTGCGACGACAGTCCTCATAGGACCAGCTGAGGCACTGCTTGGCGACCGCGGTATTTTCACCCATGCAAAGTCCCGCGATGGCTCCCAAATTTCAGCAACGGCGGTAGGCAGATATCCTCCCACAGTCGCTGCAAAAGACTTGCCTACTGTTTGTGACGTCCGCCGTATCATACTTGCGAATGTAGGGTTTAGCGGTTTGCGCTCTGTAGGTGAGGCATCGGCCATGCTGCCCCCAAAGTCGTCTGACAAGTCTTCCCCTGTCCGACTACTGCTGCGGTGGTGCAATGTAGAGGCCGAATTTGTAGGGCCGGACGATATGCTATTGCTCCGGCTTGTGTTGGGCGCACCCAAGCGGAAAATGTGTACGGTTTCGGTTGCCGAAGACACGCTTAGAAGTGTGGACGTCGAGTTGAAGGATATGCTGTATATTCTGGCCGGTATAGACCCCCTCCTGAACTGGTACAGCTTCTGCGCGTCTGGTACGGAGAAGACGCGGATGATTGTGCCCTTCTCCGACGCTGTGGCCAACAGTGTACCATCGTTGTTCAGGGCGATACACGATAGCGGCGAGTTGTGTGCTTCTATCACGTTCACTGCCTCCATCTTGGTCGCATCGTATATCAGGACCTCTCCACTCGTCGGCGCTACGTGATCCGACTTGGGCGGCGCATGTGACGGTGGCTGGAAGGTCGCGGGAGCCGTCTTTGTCGGGAGTGGGTATACGAGGTAGTTGTTCTCCGAAGAAGACGATAGAGCGCATATAGCTGGGACGCATCAGCAGAGTAGACATGTCAAGGGGCATGGCGCAAACCATTTGGATTGGGCGACGTCTTCTCCGTCTTGAGCATTTGCATGTTGCTGATATCGTAAAGGTAGAGCTCAGACTCGAGGACAACGACGAGTCTTTTCCTGTTGAGTCGCATGGCCAGTATCGCCGTGCGGAACGTCATCTCGCATATGGTTGAATGCCTCTTTCCATGGTCAGCACCGCGTACAAGCTCGCTGCCTCGTGCACTGACCTTGGTGTTTTGGATCCGGAGAACTCGCGGCGATAGCGTGAGGGCGACGAGGGAGGTGGAGAAGAGCATTTCCAGGCTGGAGACATCTCCTTCGCGCGACTCGGACTGCTTGTTGAACGGGTCGGTGGTGTAGATGCGATAGCCATTGCTGGTGCCTATTGGCTGGGTTAGAAGATGATGCGCAGCCACGGCACTTTTGCCTACCGACGCCCAGATGGCTGTGGTCTTGGTTGAATGTGACAAAGTTCATGGCGGTCCTGAGGGAGGCGGCGACGCGGATGGTTCACACGTCGAGATACCGCGTAGAGCTCGGGCCCGCCGTTCGCATGGATCTATGCTGTCTGATCAGGTCGCACCTGCCTGCTTGGCCCCGCCTGTTCCTGCCGAAATTCCACCACCACTTCGGGCGTGTTGCGTCTCTGACATCGTGCCGCCATGTCTGCAAACGCTCAAGTGAAGGCCAAGCTCGCCACCACGAAGCGGAAGACCAACTCTCGGCCGGCGCGAGAAAAGAGGGACGATGATGTTATGAACGTACGGAACACGCCCTCCACCGCCAGCTACTACGCGCCACAACACTCCAATAACACCAGTGACAGACAAATGACAGCAGCATCGTCTCCAAGCGATGCGTGTCGAAGCTCTACCTCAGCGATGAGCCAGACTACTACGAACCTTTTGCGCCCAGGTTTGTGCGGCGCAATCCACTCATCAACCGTGGCTATTGGCTCCGAATGCATGCAATCGAGCAAGTCGTCCGTCGCTTTCTCCAAGAAGATAACGGTAAACCAAAAGTCATCGTGAACTTGGGTTGCGGATAGTGAGTAAGACTTCCTCCATCGGCAACCCGGAGTTAACAGCCCTGACTCCTCTCAAGCGACCCGCTGCCCTTTCAGTTCTGGTACAGGCATGCGGCCCTCACAAGGAACGCTACATTTGTAGATGTCGACTATCCACAGTTGATCCAAAGAAAGAGAGACTGCATGCTCAGCAATAGTCTCCTTCGTGATGCCCTCCTCAAGACCCGCTTACGCTCGTCGGACCCGCCAGTGTTCGTTCGTAGCGAGCAGTACATGGCCCTCGGATGCGACTTGAGACATCTAGACCTTCTGGAGAAAACACTACGAGCCGAGCTAGATATTGTCTCGTCCTCGGTGTTGTTTGTCGCCGAAGTGTCCGCCACCTACATGCCGGTGGCGGATTCCGATGCCCTAATACGCTGGGCAAGCACACTGGAAGACGGTAAGTGACATAGAATTATCCGGTGCACGGATTGGGACTCACGTTAGTAGCCCGCTTCTGCATCCTGGAGCAGTTCTTGCCACAAGGGCCAGATCATCCCTTCGCAAGGACGATGCTCGCCCATTTCAAGAAACTACAGGCTTCTATTCATGCTATTGAAAGATACCTGCCGCTTGAGCAACATGCATCCCGGTTCTTGGACTCTGAATGGCCAAAGTTGGATATTGCTCGCAATTTGTGGGACTTGTGGTCCGATGACACTTTCACCCCGCCCGATGTCAGACGCAAACTCGACGCCATTGAGCCGTTTGATGAGTGGGAGGAATTTGCACTATTCGGTGGTCATTACTTTCTACTGGTGGCATCAAATGCGGGGCTAGGGAACTCCACTGAGACACAAGGGTTGAATGCAGCCACCACACTGCGCGCAGCAGATATTAACGATGCTGCGACCATCAATCTGCTTCATTTTCAGAGTCCGGAAGATGGTCCATTGACGCCACGACGTTTCACTTCCGCGTTCAGACTCAACAAGGACGAGCTTGCGATCTATGGAGGCCAAGGGCAACAAAGCCGCCTTTCTAGTGCGGACGCGCTGAGACGGGACGATCAACCGCCCAAACCTCAGTCTTACTTGTCACACGGGCCTTCCGCACGCATGTGCCATACTATCACATCGCTGAGCGATCAAGAAGCTTTACTTGTCGGCGGCCGGGGGTCCCCAACGCAAGCGCTGAGTGATTGTTGGCTCATTCAGGACGGGGTCTGGACCAAAGTGGACGACATCGCAAAGGCTCGTTACAGGCATTCCGCAGTTGCCCTTAGACCTAGGTATGACGGAGATCATGTCCCCAGCGTCTTAGTGTTCGGTGGCAAAACTAGTAACGGCACAGCTTTAGACGAGTGGGCATTGTGGACAGCCAACAACGGATGGCACAGCATACCCGTTGACGGTGACGGTCCGCATCCATCCGCACGTTTTGGTGCCGCAATCTCAACGATAGGCACAGGTTTCAGGTCGGGGCTGCTCGTCGGAGGGATGTGTCAAAGTGGCACAGTTCTTGAGGATGTCTGGGAGTGGACCCTCTCCAAAACACCAACACCCAAACTAAATTTCAGAAACCGCACCAGTGACGTGCTCAGTAGTGTGTCAAAATCTCCGTACGCACGTATTGGTGCCAGCTTGGTTCCCTGGATGGATTCTCTACTACTGATTGGAGGTGTTTCAAAATTTGGGATCCACAGTCTTTCAGAAGATTTCCTGCTACTCACGCACAGCAACGCGGAGATCACCATCTGCCAGCCCGTCATGCAGTTGCCTTCGACGTGGCCGCTGCTTGTAGGCACGGGTGTGGTTGCTGTGTCCCGAGACGAGGTTGTTCTCGCCGGCGGCGGTGCTGTCTGCTTTTCAATGGGGAGTTTTTGGAATGAAGGTTTCTTTACCGTCACAAAAGCTGGAACGCAAGGGATGAAAGCGTGGCGTTCGGTGCCGTGTCAAGCAAACGGCACAGCGCAAGCGAAGCCACTGAATGCGCCTCGCAAGAAGAAGCAGACCAATGCAAAGGAAGCATTCGGTTTACGGACTGTCGAAGTGCCCCGCATAAGTCTCCAGTCAGCTGAGGACTTTTCGCGGCTCGTCACAGCCTCCAAGCCAGCCGTCGTTGAAGACATCGATATCGGCCCTTGCACAGACCTCTGGACGCTGGAGTACCTCAAGGAAAAGATTGGTGCAGATCGCGAACTCGTGGTTCACGAATGTACCTCGGATCGCATGACATTCAAGGACAAGAACTTCCTGTATGTGAAGCGATCCACGGAAGACTTCCTGAATGGCATAGCACAGGGCTCAAAAACATACTTGCGCGCCACTTCATCGTCTCAGCCAAATAAGCTGCCCACGAAACTCGAAGATGACTTCCCGGCCATTGCAGCTGACTTCAAAGTACCAGATGTATTTGGTATAGTCACTTCTAACATGCACAGCTCGCCACTTCGCATAGCGGGCCCCGTATCTCTCTGGCTTCATTACGATGTCCTCTCCAATATCCTCTGCCAAGTCCGTGGATCCAAAACACTGCACCTCTATCCTCCTTCAGACGTCAAATATCTCGACTACCCACCAGGAGGCTCTTCATCCAACACCGATGTTCTGACCTCCAAAGACCCTAAGCTTAGATTCACGCATCCGCACATCGCGACTCTCAAGCCCGGCGACATTCTGTTCATCCCGCCTATGTGGAGCCATACAGCTACCCCAGAAGACGGAGTGAGCGTCGCCGTCAATGTGTTCTGGAAAGATCTCGATAAGGGATACGCGGCGGGCAAGGATGTGTACGGCAACAGGGACTTGCAGGCATATGAGAATGGAAGGAGAGACGTAGAAAAGATTGTGAGAGCATTCAGGAATATTCCAACTGATATCGCAAAGTTCTATCTTGATCGATTGGCGGGCGAGATACAGGATCATGCCGACAAGGTGGGAGAGAAGAGTAAGCAGACAGAAGAAAAGTTGGGCAATTGAGTTATCTTCCGCAATAATCACAATGAAACTTTCAGTCATGTCTTGTTACTATTCAAATGATCCATCGTGCGTCACACTGTTCATCTCTTCGCGACTTCTCATAGGTCAATTAGGCCACGAACCGTCGAACATATCCCACAACGGCTCCGAAGGATGCTGCAGCGAGTCAATCGGAAAGAACATATCCGATAAGCCCACAGTTTCCTCTACTGTGATAGCACTGTAGCAGCACTAGTAATTTCCAACGAACCCCCATTCTGCATACTCGTCAGCTCTGCATCGCTTCAAGCTTGCGCGTCTTTGTGACGAATCCTTTCAAATCCCAATCTTACTCATCAATAGCCTTCCTTGGTCAATCTCGAAGGCAGACTTGTTTTGCAGTACATGGGCGTTCTGTCGCTAGGTTGGTGCATTCGACTGTATATCCGAGAAGAAATGTCGCCACAATGACGATGAGGTAACGAGTACACAGGCGCCGGAATTCTTGTAAGTGAGCATCTTTCAGAGATCTGAAAAAGGCTATGACGTCCAAGGATGCTTGTCTGAGCGTGGAGAGTCGGTAGTGCCGGGCTTCTGAGGTTTGGGCCGTGTCTTTCAGGGTTGCTTGGAAGATAGACGACATAAAAGTAGTTTGGCGGATAGGTATGAGAACCACGGGTTGCTGCTACTATTTATAGTTGCAGGAGCTTTTGAGCTGTCGAGCGAGAGGCAGGCAAGTAGTGAGATTGACTATTCATTCAGTGAACATTCAGTTTTTCTGAGGCGCGGCCACATCGATCCCTTCTGTGTCCAGTTGGAGAGCGTAAAGAAGGGGAACAATGTCGTCCAGCATTTTGATGAGCTCGCACAAACGAACAAAAGTGTATGTCGCCATCAAATATGCATCAGATCCTGTCAAAGTACATGCTAATAAGAGGCACATCATAGTACTCAGGGTATATAGTCGATGGAATACCATAGCTAATTCTCGAACTGTGGTTGTGGATCACCACATCCCACCACAATTATAACAGCAGATAATGCGTTTGATTATGAACATTATCAAACCGAGTCGCTCACCTCCTTCCTCACTCCTTCACATCAACCATGTCCCACCCGCACAAAGCGGTCAACGCTGAGCAGCTTCAGCGTGATGAACATTACTTTCTGCTCAATTATTTTACTTCGTTTCAGCAAGATCATGGTAAAGACCGGAGGTATCTGCATGGAGCCATTCTCGGTCGCCGCATGATGGATACATGTGTGTCGAAGGTTCCTCAAGCATAGGCTATGCATCTCCTCATTCTCACATCACTGAAATTTTGTAAGTTTACTGGCAGCCAGATGTCGAGGCTTATCAGCTACGGTTACCCTAAAGCCGTCAAACTCCTCCCATCACTAGTCTTGCGCAGCGCCTGACTGGGGTTGCTCCTACCGGTCTCGATGAAGAATTTTTCTGAATACCAGTGGAGAAAGGTAATGAGGCAGCTTTTCGTCTCGAAAAATTCTTTACTGGCGGATTGGAGATCGTGGGATTAGCATCCTCGTGGCACGGCATGAGCAGCGCGTCGCCCAGCGCGGCAGCGCCCAATACCACACAGGCCGCTCTGGTACAGCCCTAACATAGCTGGTAATCTCGCACTGTCGACGCGAAACTTGACCGATCAAATTCCAGGAACTCCGATGGATCTTACGACTGGGAGATTGAACTCAACTACTGGTTCGACTTTTTGAATAAGTAATCATGTGGTTCACTGGCAGCAATCCTCGCCCAGCCTATCCTTTGGAGTAGCGGTATGTTTGAATTATCACCAAGTTATCACAAAGCGCTTAAAAAGTACTGCGAAACGCGTGGTATGCTACTAATCCTCGATGAGGCGCAGACAGGCTGAGACAGCTTTGGGACCAGCAGGAGATGTGTTCGCCTTCACTAATCATTCCGAAGACGAAGGCATAGACCCGACATTGTGAAGTAAGTAAAACAACTTGCAACGGTATGCCACTGAGCGCAATCCTCGCATTGAACTATATTGCGAAGCTCGCGAAGGAAAACGGCTTCATGTGATACACTACGCACATCAACGATACTCTTCCTGCTTCTGTGGGCCACAAAGTGTTTGAGATCGTTGTGAGGGACGAATTATGGCACGGCGACTCAGCATCAAGTTCCAAGCTGGACTTTTGCGACTACAGTCGCGACATGGGTGTATAGGCGACATGTGGGGTAGAGGTCTCATGGCTGGATGCGAAATTGTTGGTGACAGGAAGTCCAAAGTCGGAGCGCCCGAGATTGTTAACCCAGTCTCTGGTAAGCTGGTGGAAATAATGCTCTGGGCTCAACTTGCGACTATGGCGTCCTTCGGCGGAGTGATCCGTATTGCGCCACGGATAACAGTGACGGAAGAACATCTGAATCTCGAGGAAGCGTTTAGTACCACGCCTGGCACCGCTTTCTACTGAAGGAGTTCCTATGTCATGTCGATCTGGATTGGGGGCATGTCTATGAGTCCGTTGAGACTGTGGGTCATTTCAAGGTCCTGCTTTCATTTGCACAAGTTTAGATAATCTGAATTCACATGTCCAATCGACGCAAGTATCGAGATATAGGCATGTAGGAGTACGACCCGAGCCAGCCAATTTTCTAATAAACATTCCTTACTCTCCACCTTCCTCGGCGATTCGTCTGCGATGTACTATTTGCCGCCTCCGCCCTCCTTGAAGCTTGATGCCAAGCTCAGGAGCTGGCTCTTGAAAGCCCTCAGCTGGTTCAGCTCTTGCTGTATAGGCTGTAACCTCAGTAGTTGTACTTTTCTAGCCTCGGACTCGACCTTGAGCTGTATTTTCCTAGCTTCATCTCACGCCATATTCGAGCTTGTTCGGTCTCCAGTGCTGCAATCTGCTCTTTCCCTATTGCTGTTGCTGCTTGCACATCATGTCGCTGCCTTTCCGAGTTCTCCAGTTGCTGCTTTACAAAGTTGGCTTCTTCTTCCCACTTGTCTCGTTGTTCCGTGAGCTCGGCTACTTTGGCTTCAATGGCTGCATTGTCTCTTCTCAGTGAGTCCAAGTCACGCATACTCTGGCCCTGGGGATGTTGCATGAACTTGTTCAAGTGATACACCACCACATCATCTGAATATGGTTTGAGGGCGGGCTCTGGGTGATCTGAATCCTTGATAGGATCTGATGGACTGGAATTTTCGCTAAGATGCTAGGAAGCCGACTGCTTCGTGGGTTCTGAGGAATCGGACTTCTCGATCCGCTTTGAAGACTCCGACTTGTTGAAAGAACCTGGATAAATTCATCATATTGAGCTGGCATGTAAAGCCAGACAAATTGGTCATCTACGTATCGTTTCCTCGTCCTCATCAGTCGGACTTCGCTTTCTCTTCGAGGAAGAGCCCAAGGCAACGTTCATTCAATCCTTTGTCGTTACTTTCGCATGCGACGTGGTCGCAGCGCTTTGAAGTTCTTTTGCGGATTTGAAGTCGCTTTCTTCTGCTGCCACTTGCTGCAGTGGTGATGAAGGCGACAATGGTGGTGCAGGACCCAGTGTGACTTGTGCACGCGCCATCGCCACAACGGCAGCAGCCTTTCTGAAGTTATCGAAGCCCTCACGAGGAAACATTATGCTGTCCAGGTACACATGCTCAAGAAATTACCACAGCACTAGAAATCGGACCTTGTCTCGCCCTCTCATAGTCTCCACTGCTTCGATGTAGCTGAAAGGGGTGACGAGCTTGACCGTATTCAACCCCGTTTCTTTGAGGACCTCATCGTCATGGAGATGATATGTGACATTGGTGTGGGTATCAATTTTGGCGACACGGGCCCATATTCCGCGTATAGTGTCTATGTCATTCTGGGTCACCGTGTAGGAGCCCATATAAAGCTTCGTGTTCTTTGCGTTGGTCGGCTTCCCGGGATCGCATTTCACAAAGCGACACGTGTCGCTGTTGGGGACATCTGATGTTTGACTTAAAAGGTTCGTGTTCGTCGATTTTGGCCCGGAGCTGTAACGTAATACTTTTTGATATCGCGAGATACTGTCGACTTGGACGTGTTTTGCGATATCTTGTGTGTTACCTTGCGAAGTAAGGTTCCATTGATGGTTTGAGAGCTGGAATGGGGCCAAATAAGTTGGATTGGGGGTTACGTAGAGGATGCAATTGAAAGAGAAGGTGGAGAAATGATGCACTATACACATGTATATATATGACTGGACACAAGCATCAACGGGATTGCGCCAACACTGCAAGTGATATCACTCGACGAAACTGATTGTTGATTCCTATCTTCAATTTACTACTGCGGAGCATCGTCTCTCCAAACATTACCGCCAGTATAGCCCAGGTACCCGGTCCACCTCGAGCCACCAGCCCATCGATCATTCCAGACTTTCTCACCTTCAGCTTCTCGCCCTTCATGTTCTATCGCCCGACAGTCTGTACACCACTCATCGCTCTTCTCGGACCTGTCGATGATGTTCGCGCATGGTCGTTGTATAGGGTAATGCTGAGCTAAATTGCACAAAGTGAATGGGTGCACTGTGTCAAGTAGAATGTGGTAGGCTGGGCAAGCATATTCGGTACCGTTGCGGAAGCACATTTTTTATGGTGCAAGAGGCGTTTGATATGTTGCCCGGTTACGAGAACATGTATTTCAAGTTAATACATTGTAGATTTTGTGAATTGTAGTGGTGTTGACTCGCGGACGCTTCATTTCCATGAGCTGGATATTCAGTGGCATCCCAGCACTGCTTCGACCGTGCTTCGGAGGCCTGTATCCCGATGTTTCAATAGGTACAAGCTCACACACGTGTTATATCTACCGGCAATCTTGCTGGCAATGTGGCGACTGCTGACGTCTTCTCCAAACTCTTCAGCGTCGACAACGACCTAGTCCTTGTCAGATCGCCTGACCTTCTTCGGTTTCCATTCCCAACCAGCTTCCTGTGATATCCTGATGAGCTCTAAATTTCGCATCAACTCCAGAATGCAGGAGTCGCACAGGCTGTTGACTCGCTCTGTAGACCACGTGAGGCGGCCACATAGCGCGGCAATGCTGTCCTTGCCTTGCCCGCATTTGGTCACAGGATCAACCAGGCACAGCTTATTATGATTGCAAGCTCGGTGTTTTAGATAGTGACGTTGGCACATCTGGAATAATTGTTGAACTTGAGTTATGGAATGTATCGTGAGTATGAATTTGGTAGGTCCATGGGTGTGAAAATTATGACGCTGTGAGCGGATGCCTTACGTAGTAAAGAGCATTGTGAAGCAGTCACCAAAGTCACAGTGAACGACTGCGAGACATGCACAGGAATACTTTGTAGAGGTTAACCTGTGCTAAAAGATGGCTCGACGTAGCGGAAGGTGAACATGCTTAGGATAGAAAGACGCTCCGGCTCAATCGTAGAAAATTATCTCCAGGTAGCGGAAGAAAGACATCAGTGAGTGTATGTTAAAGAGCAGCTTTCGTGGAAGCTCTCCCGTTGTACTGGTGCTGACAGTGTGTCGGGCCGATGCCCCCCTCAAGACACTGAAAGCTTCATCCATGCCTTCCTGATCGACTCTCGCCATAACAACAATCTCGAAACCACTAACTCTCGTGGTAGCATTCCTTCCGCATCGAACCGCGCAATGTCTCAAATCTTTCCTGTAATGAGCAGAACCTGATCGAGCACCGCACGTGCAGCCTTTCGTCCGGCGGGACAAGGCTGGACAAGACGTCTTATACTACATCAAGAACCTGGGCATGCGAAAGCACCATGTACCCCGGATTCCGAGGCACAGATTAGCTATTCATCTCTTCTACCGTTCAGCGCCTCGCTACCTCTGGCGTCGTAATATGGACGGAAGATTTGATTCGCTGAGGTGCATTTACCATATCATCAGGAACATTGAGATTATTCCAGTCCCAAGGATGTGCCTGTCTTGTGACTACCACGAGAATGACTGATGGATTCTGAGGGCGTAATGAAATGAGGGATTTGCGCTGCGATGGAAGCAGAGTATGGTCATGCCATCTTTGTAGACGGTAGGTGTGGCATCATGAATCGTCGCTACAATATTTCATCAACGTCCATTGCTGATCCAAACAGTGAAGTTTCGAAACAACACGCATTGACACCCCTCTGCACCACTCCTTTCATTTGCTACCAATCTACCGTTCTCGGCGCTTCTTGGCACCAAGAAAACCACGCAGCCCACGGTTCGCCTCCATCTCGCCACGCATATCGCCACGCGTATCGCCAGCGCGTCGTTTAGAAAGTGAAGCTGGGCCGGCCGAAACGACACCGCTTCACGTTCTCGTGTCTGTGCCAAGGTCCTCCAAGACCGTCCAAGCATCACATTAACCGATGGGAGAATCCAGAGGCGGAAAGCTTGGCTCAAAATAAGAAAATGGGAACAGTACCGGTAACGTCCCGGGGACACCCGCCGTGCTGGAACAGATAAGAGCACTTTGACTTCGAACAACTCGCTTCCTTCGCGAGCATTAGCATCTGGTAGCGCTCTGATAACAGAGGTACTTCAACCGTCTATAAATATCTTAGACTTCTTCTAGCAGAAAATTACATTGGCGGCGCCGCGCTTACGCGAAAGTTACAGGTGGCCTTTTTCGTGTGCACAATAGTTAACGTTACCTTCTTATCACAACGCTCAGAAGCTCTTGGTTCTTACTACGCTGGCAATAGGTGTTGCTTAATCTAAAGAGCCTTCTAGTACTCCGTAGCATAGTGTGGTGCTCAAATTCATGCAAGATCGCCACGCCGGTCGCTCAGCTGGGGCCAAGTCCAGCACAATCCACGTGATCACCGTACTCCGTATTGTAACGTGGTTAACTAGCTGTGGCTGATGTCTGTGGCTGTGCCGACCCTATACAAGGTGGCCTCAACTCCACGTTCTACCAGCGACCTCGCACGTCTACAAACTTACAGGCTCATTGCGCCTCTAAGCGACACTATTTAGTGTCCCTGGGTAAGATTTTTATGATTCCAAGCTTGCGCAGATGGATGCATTCCTTGTGGAGACGTCTGAAGTCTGCAAGTAAACTGGTACCATAATCGCATCCAGCTTTCAATGCGTCGCTAACGATGGTTTCTACCTAGTTTGATTTCGTCACGCGTCTCATACAATACTACTTCGAACTACCACGGCGAAGTAAAGCTGCGCTACGAATAGAATCTGTTCGAGACGTATCCCCACTTTATGAAGCGTTCTCCGAGGAAGACGACGAACACGGCAATCCAATATTCTTGTACTCATCTTTTGGATTCATCAGTAGTGATTTCACTGCCTACTTTGGTCAATCCAAGCTCAGAAAGTACGACCTGAGCTCGAAGGACATCGAGGAAAGCTTAGAGCTTCTTCCTGACGAAAACGTATACCCCAAGGCGCCCTGGAATATCACAACCTCTACAATACCTATAGACAGCACTGTGTTTCTTAAGGTTCTGAAGCTTTACACAGTTTTTATTGGTGCAGAACTATTACTGAGGCTTATTTTGCAGGAAGTTCAGTTATTGGAACTGCTCCAGCATAATCCACATCCTAACATCATCTGTTACCATGGCTGCTTGATTAGACGTGGTCGCATTGTTAGCATTGTCTTGGACCGACACTCTATAACCCTAGAGCAGCGGCTTAAGGACGTTATGCGTTATCTCAATGTTAAGACTTGCATAAGCAAGATCATTTCAGCAGTCAGTTACATTTACACGCTTGAGCTAGCACACAACAACCTTACGCCTACAAATATTATGGTCGACGAATACGATACGCCCTTCATCATTGATTTTGGTTCCTGCCAACCTTTTGGCTGCAAGCTCATCACAGCCAGTACACCAGGATAGATTAATAAAGATTTCGCTCATTCAGCGCAGAGTCACGATGAAATCGCTTTGGGCAAACTCCGAGCATAGCTTGAAACGCAAGGACAGGATAGAATGAGAGAATAATGTCATCGGCATAGAGATGCGGTTGTATCGGCAGTCAGATAGTGTCCATCTCTTCAATTTCGCCTATTTATCTACCCACTACGGAGTACATATCAACCATATTGTGTGCTACTAGCTAGCCCGAGGAAGTTGTTGAGGTATTCGCCGGTGCGACGTATCGTGCAGATGTACGACAAGTAGTGTTTTCGCAATCTCTCTGCTCTCGCACTCGTTGTGTCCGTCGGTTGCCCTCGTTATCTACTGTAACTTTGATGGTAGTGATAAAGGTGTACCTTATTTCATTAATATTATCACAAGTAGTAAAATGTGGGTAGCGTTAGCTACTTACTCACATCTTTAAAAGGATAGCGAGGTGGAAGTGGCCGCTGAAGATCCGCCTGTAAGGTGATGGTCTCTGGATAGCGGAAGAGAAGGGAAGCCCACTTCGCTACCGGTACTCCGTACGCCAACTCCGGAACATTGACTCCGAGGCTGGTTAGTGCATTTGATACTCACCACAAAAGTACGATAATTTATACCCTTATCATAATTTACAATTTACTGAATCGCAGCCCTGCTTAATGCATTCGAGCCTCTGGGGCTCTCCATGGCTTGGGTGTACACACGGATTGCACCCCGCACGTGATTTGCCGTAGAAAGTCCGGATAATTTGCCAACATGACTCGCACATGACTACATGAGCAATCCGCCTCTGAGATCGGGGAAACCCGCATTCTACACTCAGACAGATGGGGTGAATCCCGAGTTGAGGAACATACTCTACCTTAACAAGGCTACCATCTCAATGCACCAAGCTTCAAGTTTCGTCAATAATGGCGGTTGTGTAGGGGTGTGAAGGTCGAGCGGGGTTACACGCGGTAAACGGAATGATCAACGACATAATTACTCCGTAACATCGTTGTTATTTTGCCGCTATTAGCAAGTAATTTAAGCGTAAGCCTCTGTAGAACATCATTACGCTGACTGCGAATCTGAGTATAAAGGGGGAAGAGAGTTAGGATGCGAAAATGATGTTCTTGTCCCGGCACGCAGGGAGGGACGTTAGTGCTTTCCTTGAACGGTCAGCAGACACAAACGTCCGAAACAGACCCCGTAGCAGCGATATTAAAATGTCTATTCTTGTGACTGTATAGGCCGAGACTGGCGGGCGTATTTCCAGATGAACCGCCAATCACCGAACAAGGACAGCACGAGTTTCCGGAAATTCTCCGCCTCCTGAACGTCTCTTTGGTTCTTGTGGCTGCTTTCGTCTGTAATGCTCTCGAATGGCCAAGCATATCATATTGGAGCCTCACCTCCCTGGTTCCTTGAATGCCAAATTAGCTACTTGCAGATAGATGACTGCCGGAACACCTTACGAGTCACTGCCATGCTCACAGAGACCCTGCCAACAAGCCCGGGCGGCCGAGAGTCGATCTTTCTGCCGCCGGTTCCATAGGAAAGTGGAGGAAGATATAAGATATCTTGAGTCGTTCGCTCCAGGAGTTCTCAACACGGTCAATCACTTCCAAGCTTCACTCACTTTCCAACCAACAAGACTTCCATACATTCAAAATGGTCTCCTTCACCTCCATCCTGACTGCCGCCATCGCTGCCACCGGCGCCATTGGCGCTCCCGCTACTGACTTGGCTGCCCGCTCGTCTGGCGACCTCGTCGCTCGCCAGAGCACCCCCTCGTCTACCGGCACCCACAACGGCTGCTACTACTCCTGGTGGACTGACGGTGGCTCCAAAGTCACCTACACTAACGGCAACGCCGGCAGCTACAGCGTGTCCTGGGGCAGTGGCGGGAACTTTGTTGGAGGAAAGGGATGGAACCCCGGATCTGCGCGCACCATCACCTACTCGGGTAGCTACAGCCCCAACGGTAACAGCTACCTTGCCATCTACGGCTGGACCCGCAACCCGCTCATCGAGTACTACGTTGTCGAGAACTTTGGCACGTACGACCCGTCCTCGAACAGTCAGAACAAGGGCACCGTCACCGTCGACGGCAGCTCGTACAAGATTGCTCAGAGCACCCGTACCAACCAGCCATCTATTGATGGTACCGCGACCTTTCAGCAGTACTGGTCTGTTCGCCAGAACAAGCGTTCCAGCGGATCTGTCAACATGAAGACTCACTTCGATGCGTGGGCCAGCAAGGGCATGCAGCTCGGCTCGCACAACTACCAGATTGTTGCTACTGAGGGTTACTTCAGCACTGGATCTGCTTCCATTACTGTCTCTTGCCCATAAACGATGGCACTGAAATATGAAAACACGTGGCTCTTAAAAGAGATTGATTGCGTTCGCTTGATGTAACCTCGCCATTTAGCTTGGTCGAAGTCACTGGTTCTACTTCTGTATATATTACCTTTATATCATCCGCTTCCCGGCCACAAATAATGTGGATATGTCTTACCAACTTTGCGCATAGGTTTCTGAACCGTGATCCTACGTTGTTCTTACCCCTGTACTGCAATCACGTATGGATAATAAATGTACTCGCATTTGAATAAGTCAAATCAGGACCTCGCAGATCGATAAGTACGCGTGACTCAGGCGCTATTCTCCTTTCTTGGCTCTTTGCCGCAATGATGAAAAAGAGTCAAACACGACGGTAGTATCTGCCAGATATATGAGGGTTTCAAAGAAGTGATCGCTGCATGTAAAATGGGTATATCATTACGTATGGACGTGGAGGCTATATCCAGATGCCTGATCCAGATTTTATGCTATGCTAATGGTGATTGCCATGGTACCTTCCCAGGCTTCATCCTCCTATGCTGATGAAAGCTTCCGGCACAGACTATACTGTTCGAGCCTGATCTAGGCAATGTCTTCAATTGGACAGTTAGGGTGTAGCACATACTTGACCTTGTTGGTTGCCTCGGTGTGACCTTGCTCGTCGGCAAGGCCCTCACCTCTAATAAGCATAAGGTATTGTTCCTAGTCATTCATTAGTATTAATGCTCTGCTCGAACGCTGTTGTGAACGTACCTTGACGACTTTCTTGAGCACTAATTTCGCTAATGCCCCCTCAGCATCTACTTCCTCTTGCGTGTCCAGCTCACTTTCCTTGTGCTCGAGGTACCAAGTCAGAAGCTCTTCCTCTTCAACACCATCCTGCGTCTCTTCCTGGTCCTCATTAACGCGCTTCACGAACATGTTGCGCATGGCGACATATTTGTCATGAGTGATCTTAGTCTTTTCTCGGGCTACCACTGCAGGTATTGCTGTTCGGTCTCTGGATGCTTCCTGTTGATCTTCGTCCATAGCAGCCTCAGCATCCTGACCTTCAGCTGCTGCAGCAGCAGCAAGAACCGCCTCGTCGTCGTCGTCCTCCATCTCAACATCATCCTTCTCGACCGAGATAATGGATTGGCGTAGAAGGTTGTAGGCTTCTTTGACAAACTCGGGAGTGATGTCACCAACACAGTTGGCCTTCGCAATGGCCTCCGAGAGACGGATCATACTTTCGAGCTGTCGAACAGTGATACGATAGCTGTTGCGGCCAATGCCACCCTGCGCATCGTCTGCCCGCAGTTCCTTGTACTTCTCCACCAAAGTCTCCCTTGCCTCGTCTGTGAATTCAGGTCGGAACGTCCGTGCAAAGCGAATGTACCGTTGCAGTTGCTCAGTGCTGAATTCTGGGGTGACAGCATCATCTCGATCCTTGTGAATGCCAACGATATGCTCGGCGAGATGACGATCGATAGCCTCATCGCATTCGTCTAGAACGACAAAGAAAAGATCGAAACGTGACATGATAGGCGCCGACATGTTCACGTTCGCGCGAAGGGTGGTTTTGCGGTTGTACCGACCACCGACAGGATTGGCTGCCGCTAAGATCGAGGTGCGGGCGTTAAGAGTGGCTTGAATACCGGCCTTCGCGATGGAAATTGTCTGTTGTTCCATGGCTTCGTGAATAGCAACTTGATCAGCAATGTCCATCTTGTCGAACTCGTCTATGGCACAGATGCCGTTATCGGCAAGCATGAGCGCTCCAGCTTCAATTGTGAACTCTCCGGTCTCCTCATCCTTCACTACGGCTGCTGTAAGACCTGCTGCCGACGAAGCCTTGCCGGATGTGTAGACTGCACGAGGCAAGAAACTACAGATATACTTGAGGAATTGAGACTTGGACGTTGAAGGATCACCAACAATGCAGATGTTGATGTCGCCACGCAAAGCCATACCCTCAGGGGTCTCCTTAGAGACACCACCCATGAGCTGGAGCAAAAGACCTTTCTTGATGACTTGGTGGCCGTACACCATAGGTGCAATTGAGTCGACCAATCGCATGAAGATGTTTGGCTTGTGTACCATGTCTTTGAGATCTTGGATCTCAGACGACGTGAGGGTCCCAAGGTACTCTTCTTGTGCTTCTTCACCACTAGTAGCATTTGATTCGATCTGGCCTTGGCCTAAAGAAGCGAGAATGTTGCTAGCCTGACCAGTCAAGTGTTGATTCGCCGATTGTCCGGGAGTAGAGTGATCTGGCGAGAGCATGCATGCTAGGAAGGACATGCGGTAGGTAAGGTCTCGCACACCAAGGGCTTTCAGTCCACTCACCCCAGTGCCACCAGCATCGTTGCCACGACTGGCATTAGAGGTGTCTCTCATCGCTTGCGGCCGGACTCCAGGAACGCGAAACTGGCTGATGTCTGGGATGACGATGACAGTGCCCGTAAAGATGCACTTTTCACCCGCCTTCGCACGGTCCACCATCTCTCCTCTAAGAATGACATCCATTGTGCGCGGCATGCTTCCTGTTGGAATTTCCGAGCTGTTCTCTTGGATCCGGACTTTCTGCCAGTCAACAAAAGTAGACTGGCGGATGTCTAGCCGCCAACCTTCCCTGTTCATACATGTGGTGTTCGGGCATTGCGTCGGCTCGGTGTACTTGAAGGTCTGCTCAATATTCGGCACCACAGTATTGCAGGCTTCACAAATAAAGGTTGCCATTGACAACTCTGGTCGAACTTCTGAGGTACGCGTCGCCGTACCTGAGATGGATAGTAGTTGGCCAATAGACGTTGTTCGTAATTGGCGAATGCGGGAAACAAGGGGCAGATTGTAGAAAGCCAGCGTGAAAAGCTTGTCTGTTTGCTGGTTCGAAGTCTTCTCGTTGAGACTGTCGTTTTGACTCGTGGCGTTGCCACTGTTTGAAGACGCGGTGACCGAAGAGGTTGAGGCGGGCTGCCGATGCTGGCGGAAGTACTTGGGCTCGTACTTCGCGATGAGGTTGTGTAGAGCCCTGACCATGTATGGGAGGAAGCGGTAATACTCGCTAGCGATGGCCTTGGCCAAGATGCCATCTTCATGACTGTCTATATGTGTGTAGTCGACATACAGTGTGGAGAGTCCGTACAGTCTCATACCACTTATCTGCGCGATGTAATACTTGTCCGTTGTCTGGACGCTCGATGCTGGTAACGCTGACGACGGTATATCTTCCGTAAAGCTAGTGACTCTTTAGTATGACCTTGGGGAAAAAAGAAGATGCTGGACCACTCACGTCTCGAGGAACTCTTGGAAGCGAAGAGACAATGTCTCTCCCGTTACATCCACGACTCTTGGAACATCCGTTCGGGGCGCATTGGTACGCCTGCCGGGCATTCGCGCACCGACGACCTCATCGTCCGGAAATCCCTCGACGTCACTGTTCGCGCCGGCGCTCTCAGAAGGAGGTCCGCGAGGTCTGGCCGAGGACGAGCGCATCTGCTGTGGGCGCCTTGGGTTGCCCGCATCGCTTGAGGGGGTGGGTGCCGCGTCCGAATTGAGGACGGCATCAAGCAGCGAAGACATTGTGTGTGATGACGGGTTTTGAGCGATGTTTTTGTTTGCGGGGATTGGCAATTGAGGTTGGAGTTTTGGCGCGGGGGCCTGTCAACACGCGAAACGCGGGTCGCGCTGGCCGCATTGGGAAGTCGAAGTGCCGGTCCGTGCGCACCACCGCGCCAGCGCGGACGACACCAATATATTTGATAACAACAACACAACATGAGCTGTCTAGACTAAAGTCTCGAGAATCTGTCACCAGCAAAGCTTTTAAGTGCTCAGGAGTATTCATCAGTAATGCAATCGTTATCGTAAACTATGGTCGAGATGGCTACAATGCAAGGGTATACAGCTTATCCACTCCATCCGAAAACAACAAGTATGTGCCCCAAAGAGCAAGCGAAAACAAAATAATCCAAACAATGCAATCACTCCCGGCCGCTGCTCTACCAGCTTTCAAGCCACCCGAAACTACTGTACCGGGTCGCTCAGATGGACCCCATACTGGTGGTCCTCCTCGGCATCTCTGCCGTGAAGACGCACCCGGTACAGACAAGTGTGGTCAGCACCCCAGTTGCTGGTGACCCGAAGCATGGCTTTGGTCACTGGCACCGTGCTCAGGACGTCCAGGTCAAACGTTTGCTGGTGATTAGACGCGTGAATATTGTACCGGAACGACCCCAGGCAGGTCCAGCCAGCCGGCCCCTCTAGACAAGCTCCTCCACGGTGTGAGTCTTGAGACCCAGCCGTCTCTACCCACAGCTCAACCGTTCGAGGCGCATTGGTGATCTTTTTGGTGGGCATCATAGTCATGGGTAAATGCTCGATAGTGACTTGCTGCGGGTAGATGGGGTATGGCATAGACACAGTGAGTTCTGCCTGTCCGATGGTCGATGGGTTGGGAGCAGCACACCAGCAGTCTCCGGGTTCCGCCCATGAATCTAAGGCAGCTGTAGGTGGATTGCGGGGGCGAGAGAGCATCCACCTCTTGAAACCCATGTTGGCCCACAAGTCGTCTGAGAACGTGGCGGATGTAAGGGTGGGATCGACAACGGCGCCAAGGCCGAGTGAGAAGTAGTTTGGTTTACGGAGGTTGAGCTCGTAGTTGGTGAGTAAGTTGCTCTGGGCCAGGGCGTGGAACCGGATTGAGTCAGTTATCGCTTTCTTGGCTTCTTTCTGAGCGATGGCTGTGATCTGAGTAATTTGACCTTTGAGCGCTTTGGCCACCTTCTCATCGACCTGTGCGGAGATCTTTCTGTAGTGGTCCTGCACTAGGGCGAGGAATTCGTCCTGGGAAAGTGCCTCAGGATGTGGATCTGAGGTACGTGCGTTCCTGGGCACCCCGAGAACAGCGCGAAGCTTGTCTTTGTTCAGCTCGAGAAAGTCGATCCACTCGGCGTTATTCTCGGCAGACTTTGCTTTACTGCTGAGTGCATTCCAGAACTCATCAGTGATCTCCAGTGTACCATCTGGATTCCGTCGAACGACAATGTGATCGGGCAGGTCTTTTCTGAGCTGGGTAATAGCATCTTCCATCTTCAACATTCTGATCAGGCGGTCGTCCGAGTCCTCCGACCACATAGTGTTCTTGCCACTGCGATCGTTACCTTTGCTGAAATCAACCGAAGTCGAATGTGTTGTGTATTGGGTTTCTGCTGGCATGACCCAATCCGCCGCATCGTACCAAGCGCGTGAAACGCGAGCGCTGAGGGCAGTCATCATGCCAGGCTTTGAAACAAAATCAGAATCCGTTGTTTGCGACATGAACTGAGCAAACAGCGACGCAATAGCGAATACGAGCAAGCTCCAGAAGAGACCCATGAGAACTTTCCTCCAGGGCCAGTCAGGCTCGTCGTCCTGTTCTGGCTCAATGTTGCCAAGCCACTCATCCACCTGAGGATTGTTGCGTTGCTGACGGGTGGACTGCTTTCGCGGCTTGGCCAGGGGCTCAGGAGGACCTTCACGTAGCAGGCGAGCTTGTTCTTCTGCAACGATATCTTTGATAGACTTTTCATGGTCACCGTTGATAGCAGGAGCGGCATGGACTGGGTGATCCTCTCGGACTGCCTCGACTTCGACCTGGACAATTTCTTCCCGGTGGCCATTGGCTGAAGCTTGGGTGCGTCGATCTTGGTTCTGCTGCCACAAAGGTCGAGAACGCGCGGCGGGTTGTTGACGAGAAGGCTCGCGACGCAAAGGTGGAAAGAGCATGCCAGCTTCGTGGACGGGGCCGAATGACTTCGAGGTGTTGCCAATGGATGCAGCAAGGTCATTGTCACTCGGAGTAATTTCCTCACTATCTTGGAATGAAAGACCTGGGGCAGCTGGAGTGGGTACTTCTGGTTCGAAAGAAGATGAGCGAAGAGCTTCACGGCCGTTGAGAGCGCCACTCATGCGAGGTGTCTCTGCACCGAGCTCGTCGATGTCGTCGTCGTCTTGGTCATCGCGCTCAACAGCATCTCCACGCTGGTTCTGAAAAGCTTGCGCAAACCCAGTGGCCGAAAGTGAAAGCTCTTCTGCAGCACCAACACGACCGCTCGCGCCATATGCATTTGATTTGCGCGCTTTGACTTTGGTTAGGGGACCCTTTTTGCGCTGCCGGGTTCCGCCAGTGGTCATAGTAGTGACGACGGACTGGTTCGTGACTGAACCGGCTTGGGATAGGCGCGCAGAACGGCGAGCCGGCGTTGCGCCCATACCACCGAGTTGCGACATGGCGGGTTGAATAGTAGCAGTGAATCGTCGGCTGGGTGCGATAGCGAGACTCCGATGGTGGGAAAACGTATATAGGGTGCCTTTGGGAGCGTGAGTAGGAAATTTCGATGGATGATGAGAGTGCAACAACAATGCTGTGTAAAAGAAGAGGCGGCAGTTTTGCTGAGTTATTGTACAAGGATCCGGCGATAGAACTTTGATCAAGGTCGTTGAACAATAGCAACGTCAATAGACGATGAGTGTGGGGGCTGAGGAAAGCAAGCGCAAGATTGCAGAGATTTCCCCTGGGTGAGAGTGAAGCTGTGGGTGTGTAATTTGATGTTCAAACTGCTCGGGCGCAAAACGCGATTCCTTCACCGCAAAGAACAAGATGCGAGAGCTATGTAAACTTACACAGGCTCACACCAGTCCACTCCGGTGACCAAAACAGAACAACCGACGGATTACCCGCTCCAAATTCCTTTCTCTTGCTCTTTGACGGCGAAGATGGCGATGTTGTCGAAAACGAGTCACAGACTAAGTGCTGGCGGTAAACACGTGTTGACGCGTCGGACTTGACAATGACGCAACGCTATCAAATGCTCATGGGAATTTTTTGAAGCCTGTGATCGTTTGAGCTGCAGTACGCGACCATGGCCCCGGCTTCGGAGAGGTGATGTCGATGTGTAAGGATGTGAAGATACGGTGTAGGTGGTAGAGATCGCCGTCGGTGACTGAAAGCGCGTTTTGCGCAGGGGTCACCGGAAACAGCCCTAGCGCACTGACCTCACAAAGCGAGGACTCGAGTGCTTCTGCCATGCTGGCAACAAGAAGCATGACAATAATGAACAGATCGATTTGACGTTGTTGGGAGTCTGGTTCTCGGCCCACATCTAGCTCTCAGCAGTACATGGATGGGCCGGCTCCATGCCTTCCATGAGGTGGGGAGCGGACCCTGAGCCCGGAGACTACGGTACTGGGTACGACGGTTGAGCTCGTTCTCCCGGGCCTCGCATATACATACCTGCTACACATGTGGCTATCCACGGTCGCACTGTATGGCAATTTGGTTCGGCATGGTAGCATCTTACCGCATACACCAGAGATAGCATTGTGTTGCGGATTTTGGTCGTTGATTGAGGCTGAGGTGGGACACAAAACCAAAGTAGACAGATCTTGGGCCAGTCTCCTCATATTTGGCCAAAGTGAAATCTCAGCGAGGAATGCTCTGTCCTGCAGGTACCGCAGGCAGGAGGCCAATCATAGCACAGACTATCGCCTTTGGAATTAAGTAGTTTCGAAGCTCTTTGTTGCATTTTCTCCTGGAAAGACCCGACTCAAGCTCGTTCACGGTATCACATCGATGCTTCGATGCTGTTGCGGTGACTTTGCAGCCATGGTCCATTCGGCCGCGCATGGTTGAAGAAAACGTAGCAAGTAGGCCAGTCGCAAGACTGAAGGCTGAAGCCTTGCACGCTTTGCTTTGGCACTGCACTAACCAAGAAGGGAAACCTATCCGGCTGCTAGCGCACACGGCTTGCGCTTCGAGCTCGTGTTCTCTGCAACGTCGCGAGCGAACGCCAGTCCAGGTACAAAAGCTCCGAACTATTCCCTCTGCTTTCGCAAATCCTCGAATACGCCAAGAATCAATCGCTCAAGATGGTTGTTGGATCGGTCCTCGTTGCAGGGTGAGCTGCCCCTCCCCCCCCCCACCACCAACAAGCTTCAGGGGGAGCTACCAAATGCCAAACAAATAACATCTCCGTAGTGGCACGGGCTACATTGGCTCTTTCACTGCTCTAGCTCTTCTTGAAGCAGACTACAAAGTTGTCATCGTCGACAACCTGTACAACTCCTCGCCCGAGGTTATCAATCGCATCGAGCTCATCTGTGGCAAGCGACCATCCTTCTACCAATGCGACATCACAGACGAGGCTGCGCTCGACAAAGTATTCGCCGAGAATCCAGACATTGACAATGTCATCCACTTCGCGGCTCTCAAGGTACATGTACCAGAAATAATCACCCCCAAACACGTACTGACAGCTACAACAGGCCGTCGGCGAGTCTGGCGAAATCCCCCTCACATACTACCGCGTCAATGTCGGCGGCTCCGTCGCCCTCCTCTCCTCCATGGTGAAGCACAACGTCAACAACATCGTCTTCTCCTCCTCCGCGACCGTCTACGGCGACGCAACCCGCTTCCCCAACATGATCCCCATCCCGGAGCACTGCCCCATCGGCCCAACCAACGTGTACGGGCGCACCAAATCCACCGTCGAAGGCGTCATCACGGACACCATCGAAGCACAGCGCAACAAAGCAAAGAAGGACGGCAAAGAAGAAGAAGGAAAGAAATGGAACGCCGCGCTCCTCCGCTACTTCAACCCCGCAGGCGCCCACCCCTCAGGCATCATGGGCGAAAACCCGCTCGGTGTCCCCTACAATCTCCTGCCTTTACTCGCACAAGTCGCCATCGGCAAGCGCGACAAACTGCTCGTCTTT
Source organism: Ampelomyces quisqualis (assembly GCA_018398575.1). Classification (NCBI taxonomy): domain Eukaryota; kingdom Fungi; phylum Ascomycota; class Dothideomycetes; order Pleosporales; family Phaeosphaeriaceae; genus Ampelomyces; species Ampelomyces quisqualis. Next base: position 1,780,161 of record JAGTXZ010000011.1, read on the forward strand.
GGCGACGACTACGCGTCCAAAGACGGCACCGCGATCCGCGATTACATCCACGTGCTCGACCTCGCGCGCGGCCACCTGCAGGCACTCAACTACCTGCGCGAGCAACAGCCCGGCGTGAAAGCGTGGAACTTGGGCAGCGGGCGCGGCTCCACCGTGTTCGACATGATCAAGGCGTTTAGCCACGTCGTGGGCCGCGAGCTCGCGTACCAAGTTGCGCCGAGACGGCAGGGCGATGTGCTGGATCTTACAGCGAATCCGTCGCTGGCGAACAAGGAGTTGAACTGGAAAACAGAACTTACGCTCGAGGATGCGTGTAAGGATTTGTGGAAGTGGACAGAGAACAATCCCGAGGGTTATGAGCAGCAGCCGCCCAAGGAGTTTTTGGACGCGCTGAAGAAGCAGTAGAGGTTGCTTGGCCGGTGGGACACGCTAAAATATAATGAATTGATGAATAGAAGTGTATGAGCATGATTTTGGACGTAGAAAATAACAGCATGATAGGTATAAAGGTGCGTTTGAACGCTGATGATTTTGTTTCATAGCTTTTGATGCGCTTGACCCGCCTTGAACTTTACATGCCAGGAAGTGCAACGGCTTCTCCAGAGGAGGCTGGAACAGAGCAGAGCGTAAACCTTGCGGTCAGTCGTCGCACAATTTGCGTACCACGTCACCTCGACTTTTCCGTCTATCGCACAACCGCGCCCTTCAATGTCGGGATACTGCACAATCCCTCCTTTGTCCGTAGTTTCGCTACACCAGTCTTCTTCTCTGCGCCCTCGCCCGACAACTGTGGAACAGCGCCAACATCGAAGCCGACCTCGAGACCATCGGTAGTTGTGAAGCCGGGCTGGATCGTCTCCCAGATCTTCTTCTTGGGGTTCAGCACGCTCTCTGGCTCTCCCTCCCAGCCCTCGAAGTAGATTCGATCTCCTGCCTTGGCCCCCTCGGGTGGGTTGACCAGCTCGACAGGTCCCTTGTGTGCGTCTTCGCCCTCAACAACCTTTGGTGACGCTGCGAGTACCATAGCGCAGGACTTGACACCACGCATGGTGACAGGCTTGAGGTTGCATACTGCGACGATCTTCCTGTTCTGCATTTCGGCAAGGGGAATGAGACCGTTCAGACCAGAGCAGACAGTTCGCACAACCTGACCCTGGTATTCGGAAGTGTTGTCTGTGCCTGGGGCGTCGCCGCATGCGATGGTGGATACGAAAAGGGAGTCGGCGTTGGGGTGGGTCTCGGCTTTGAGAATGTGACCGACACGGAGATCGATCAGGGCGGGAGAGAGAGGCTTTTCTACGGGCGCGCTGCGGGTTGTTAGCTTCATCCATGGGCAGGCACGGGTAATTGGACATACGCTTTCTGGGGCCTGGGCTGCTTCTCCTTCTTCTCCTTCTTGTCCTTCTTCTGAGTTGGAGCACCCTCTGGCGCGCCGCCCGCAGTTGGTTTGCCCGTGACTGTTCCTGCTACAGCTTCACCGGCTGCTTGTACTAGACCCTTCGCCTTCTCCTTCTTGCTCTTGCCCCCCTGTCCCCCCTGTCCAGCGCCGTGCTCTCCGGTCGAAGTCGTTGGCGTAGCGCCTGAGGCCACAGCACCGGCGGCTGCAGCCTCTTTCTCCTTCTTCTTGCGCTCCTTCTCGGCCTTCGCGTCTACTGGCTTAATCTTGAAGACGACACTGTTGGGGTCAATGTCGACCTTGGCGTCGAGCTTCAGGCCAAAGACCGGCGAGTTCTGGACGAAATCGACGTGACGGACAATGTGGTGATATCCTTGTTCTCCAGTACGCTCCTCTGCACTCCATTTTGACACGACTGGCGCCAGTTTCTGGTAGATGGCGATGTCGGCAACGGAGGGCTTTGCGCCGAGGAGCGTGGTTCGGCTTGAGAGGTGTGTGTTGAGCGAGGACAATCGCTCGGCGGACTTTGCGGCATCTTCAGAGGACGTAGCAATGTGCGAGGCGGTAGTGAGCCACTGGCCCAACTCGGCTTTCTCGGCGTCGGTGTATGTGACCTCTGGGTAGAGCGCGTGGGAAGCCTTGACAGCGTCTGTCTCGTCGCCGGCATTGTTGGGCGCGTGGGTCTGGAGGAAAGTGAGCAAGCTCTGGTCGAGGGTCGAGCTTGTCATGGTGGGCAAGCACGCGCGCCGGTAGGAGCGGAAAGCAAGTGGCTGCAGCGGGGTGAAGGAAGTATTTGTGGCGGTGGGGGCTGCGCTTATACCTCGACGGCAGCTGTGGGCCGAGCAGGGCGACGACAGGGCGCGCTGAAGGAGTGTTGGTCGCGCAAATCGAGGCGGTCTGGTGCGAAGGGTGGGCGCAGCTGAGGCGACGAGGCGTACGTGCATCTGCATACATCTCCCACAAACGATCCGTGACTCCGCACTCGGTGCCGACCACTCGTTGGGCAAACGCCGCGGGGCAGCTCACGACTCACGTCTTTCTCGCGCACGAGCCAGCCTGGGCTGGTTCCCTGGCCTCGCAGTCGACTTCACGCTGGCGTGCCCATTTCCCCTGCTGAGGGCAGACACGCAGCGCCCGGCTTCACAGCTTCACGGCTCCATGGTCACGTGCAGGCTTTCGATCGCAAAGTGGTGTTGGCTGCTGGTCCATACCTAAACCGCGAAGCTCCTGCCCCGCAAGTTGCAACCTCCCACCATCAACACGCGACGCGTTGTACCGGCGCCAAATGTCTGCTTCACAGTCGCCAGACGTCCCTGCCGGCAAGAAGAGGTTCATTCCTCTGGGTTCGTGTTGTTTCTTATCGTCGTTTGACCAGCTTCCAGCTGATACCACACACCAGAGAACAACCCAGAGGTCATGTCCGCTCTAGTCCACAAGCTCGGGCTCTCAGAGAAGCTGGCTTTCCATGACGTCTTCAGCATCGACGAGCCCGACCTACTTGCCTTCGTTCCCCGACCCGCTCATGCGCTGCTTCTGGTGTTCCCGGTGAGCGAGACATACGAGAAGTTCCGCATGCAGGAAGACAAAGACCGCCCCGAGTACCAAGCCCATGGTCCGGATGAGGAGGTTGTTTGGTATAAGCAGACCATTGGGAATGCCTGTGGGCTGATCGGCCTGCTCCATGGCGTCTCCAACGGCACAGCACGCGACAATATCGGTACCGTTCCACGTGCCATTTGAGACCGTTCGGCCCAGCAGCTAACGATATCCCGCAGACCCAAAATCCGACTTGGCCAAGCTGCTCAACGATGCGATTCCACTGAAACCCATGGAGCGAGCCGACCTACTTTACGACTCAGAAGCCCTCGAGAGTGCGCATCAGGCGGCCGCTACCGGTGGAGACACTAGTGCTCCCGCTGCAGAGGACAACGTCGATCTACACTACGTCTGCTTCGTCAAGTCACAGAACAATCAACTGTGGGAACTCGACGGTCGTCGCAAAGGTCCCCTGAATCGCGGCCAGTTATCCCCCGAGGAGGATGTGCTCAGTGAGAAGGCGCTAGATCTTGGTGTGCGAAGCTTTCTCAAGCGCGAAACTGCTGCAGGAGGCGGTGATTTACGCTTCAGTCTGATCACCCTTGCCGAGTCACTCGACTAGGAAAGGGAGAGACCTCTCGGCCAAGATTCTAGAGAGAGCAGTGGCAGAGACAGACATGCACTGGTGTTGTGCTGGTGGGTACCATAGAGTCAGGCAGAAGTGGTGTTCGCCCAATTCTGGAGCGCAATACTTTGCCTTATAATTGGCAGCAGTTTTCGGATCATCATCTGGCATATCTGGAAACATGGACATGTGAGGAGTAGTAACTTGGTCGCCAAGTGCTCGTGTCTCGCAGAGGTATGTCAACCTCGTAACGAGCTAGCTGTGTCTCATCTGTTTTCAGGACTCGGGTCATTCACACTGCAATTAACCAATAGAGAGAAGATCTCTCAACGCCTTGATCATTATTTCTCCCTTCTCTGCACCTTTTGATGCACTTCTCTCCCACGGCGTACCAACACACGCGTGCATTCTGCTTCATGTTACGCGCCTCTACCTCTGTCTCTAGCTAGTATTTTGGAGTATAACACAACAGCCGACTCCAATACCTTCAAACCCCCCTTAACCAGTCCCTATGGGTCTACCTCCTAATTCTTTGTACACGTCCACGGCGGCTCGTGACCTTCGTCGGGTCGACCAAATCCGATTGATAGCTCTAGTATGCTCCGCCGTGAGTGTTACAACGTCTATCATAGTCTTCTATTGGTTCTTTCGCATGGATAAGCTGTTCCGTCATCGGTGAGCCGCGCTACAATATCTGCCAACTTCAGACGGCTAACCCAATCACACAAGTCTGATCATGTTGCTTATATATGGCGATCTCGTGAGATCAGGCTTCTATTTTGTGTTTGCAGCCTACGCACTTGCTCGGGGTACGATTCCAACAGAATCAAGGTTGTGCCAGTCAAGTGGATGGGCTATCCAATACGGTACAGAGACCAGTGGTAAGCGTGAAGGACATCTCACATCTTCGTTGAACTAATGTCCTATCAGACTATGCCGTCCTTGTGATGGCGGTGCACAGCGCCCTGCAGATATTTCGACCTACAGCACGAAGTATGTCGGATGGATTATACGACCAGCGTCACACCATCTTTGCTGCGGGATTCCTGCTTCCAGCGCTCATGGCCAGCTTGGCCTTCGTCAATCTGGGGCCAGGCTACGAGTCACTGGGCGCTTTCTGCCAACTCCCCATTCGACCATTTTGGTATCGACTCGCCCTGAGCTGGGTGCCTCGATATCTCATTGCTGCCATCATTCTCAGTCTTGCTGGTGCCATTTACGCATACGTTGGGTGCGAGTTCCGCTCCTATGCAAATCTTAGTCAAAGCATGCAGACACCAATCACAACTACAGTGGGCTTGTCACGGAACGACGGGGATGTGGAAGCCGGGAATGAGAAGTCGCATGATGAATTGCGAAGAACTTCTTCTTCCATCGCCCACGACGTGCTTTTGTCTCAGCGCAGAGGATCTGCTGTCGCATTTGCATCCAATACATATGCCGCGGACCACTTATCGCCAGGCAAGGGTACGTTGACTCAGTCTTTGCCAGGAAGCTCGACGAATCTTGATCTCAAACGCACTGCTTCCGTCCGTCCAGGCCTCTTTGTCATACCGTCTGGATATATTGTCAGGCCTCCACCACCAGCTCTCGACCTCGAAGGGCCCTTGTCTCCATTGAGCCAGCCCGCTGAAAACCCACTGTCTATTGTAACTGTCGGGACCACCAACAAAGCAGCCGCAAGAGTCCGGGGTCTTTCCCCTCCATCTCATGAGGATCACCACCTCCAGCGCCAGCGCCGACGCATCCACCGCCAACTCCGCCTTATGTTCATCTACCCCCTCGCCTATGTCCTCATGTGGCTCATGCCTTTCGTTATGCACACCATGAACTACAACGACTACTACGCTGCCAACCCGTTATGGTTCGCGCGCATCGGCCAAACGGTCTGCATGGCGTCCATGGGCTTCGTAGACTGTCTGATCTTCGCCGTCCGCGAAAAACCATGGCATGACATCCCTACATCAGACGGAACTATCTGGGGCTCGATCGCCGTGTGGCGCTCTCGACGCTCGTCGGATAGAGGATCTACAGCCGCGTCGGCGTACACGGCTGAGAATGAAAGTAAAAATACGACGCGCCAGCGATCCATGACGGAGAGTACGTATGGTAGTCGAGTAGCGTGGGTACGGAATAGTGTTAGGACGAGCGCGAGCGATGACCATACGAGGATGGCAGCGGATCAGGCGCGCAAGAGGCTGGATTTAGAGAAGGTGGAGAGGTTGGCGGCGATGCAAGCGAGGATGGAGAAGAGGAGGGCGGAGGGGTGTGGGAGTGAGGAGTCGAGGGTGTCTGGGACGGGAGAGAAAGGGAAGGGGAAGATGGTTGTGGGGTAGATGGATGGGTGACTACTTAGTAAGGGGAGAGTGGCATGATGTAATGGGAATGCTGTTCTGGTCGGTTCTACATATATGCATGATATTGTACAATTAAATTGCATTGTCATTTGGTCCTTGCTTCATGCTGATGCAAACCAGTAGTTGGTCACACTCGCTTCATCAAAATTCGTCGACCTTGACTTGTCTCCCCTCCTTGAGTGGCAGATATACTTTCTCCCACAGTTCACTCCTCTCACCAAGATGATACGTCAAGCTGGCATCGTGCATACCAGCTTCCTCCCCACCTGCCATCGATTCAAGTTGCGACATGATGTTCTCCAAACCAAGCGCTTTACCAGTTGCTTGCGTGCTTCCAGCTTCCAGCGAAACATGCACGATGTGAATATGGAAGTGGTAGTACGTCGGTTGATCTGCGCCATTGTCAGCGACTCCCTTAGCCCAACAATCACCCATATATATCGAGAGAAAGAAAAAAACACTTACAGTGGACATACAACTTGAGCTGATCCCTCTCGACCTCGGGATACAACCCCACCGTCGCCTCCACCATCTTCTCCCGCATATGTCTCAACCACTCGACATTGCCCCTCTTCAAATCCCTCACGCTCCAGATATCTCTTCGTTCCACCAGGCCCAGTAAGTGCAGGCTCCCCAGCGTCTTGCGATCCCAGTTCAAGTCTGGGAGGAGTAAGAACCCTTCACGCCCGGATTCGCGATACATGACGTCTTCCTGTTCGGTGCGGCCTTGGATGATGTTGAACACCCAGTTCAGCGTGCCTTTTTCGCGCTGGCGCTGCATGTACCGCCGGACGTATTGTGCGTAAATCTCGGGCGTTTCCGTCACGACGCGGAGGCCTTGGGATTCGTACTTGCTAATGTGTTTCTGCGTGCAGGGGTAGATGAGATTGAGTTTGAAGTCTGGGGGGCTTTGGTCTTCGTCGGAGCCGGTGGCGTTGGGGTTGCTGTTGGCGAGAAACCACGAGTAGATGTCATTTGCGCCGAGGTTTCTGATTTTGCGGAGGGATGTGGGGAAGGAGGATAAGGTGGAGGGGGAGGTGTCGAAGGCGGCGCGCTCGGCGATGAGGAGGGCGGGTTTCGAGGAGATGGATCCTAGGAGGGAGATGCGGCGGCCGGCTTGATCGGAGTTGAGAAGGCGAGTAAGTTGGAATTGGGGGATGAGGGCTTCGACTTGGGAGGCAATTTCAGGGTCCGTTGTTGAAGTCATGGTTGCTGCTGTGAAAATGGTATAAGCTTGAACTACATTTCCAAATAAAAGCGAATGTGTATACAGCACTCTCTTTTCAGATACATGCTTAGGACATGCTAGTGGCTATACTGCTCGAATGTTGATATGGCTTATACATTCGTACGGAGATACGTGCAGTCTCTGAGTTGCACTGACATGTGGCGGATTCCTTTTGGAAATTGATTGGGACTAAATACTTACGTTCCCGTGTGAGCACCAAAGGTGTGAAACTGGTGAAGTAAAGCGAAACGGTAATAACGCAATCTGGTTGGAGGCCGCAGTGTGAGATTAGGTCACATGTCTACGTGTTTCGCGTGTCCCCTGGCCAACCGCGAAACGGGCACGGCCGATCCAACGCCAAGGCCTCATGACGCTCACTTGCAGCTCTGCAACTACCACTATCACCCCTTCCCTATCAAGTCAGACTATCGCAACTCCGAACTATCCGTATTTCTCTAGACACAGTATCCGCGAAACCACCATGCCTCCGAAACGAAGAGTATCCGGGCCTGCGACCAAATCGTCTCAGCAGTCTACCCTTGCTTTCCACGGGGCATCGAACAAGGTCACAAAGGCCGGCACACGGGCGCAAGGTGCAAAGAAAGATGTATTTTCAGACGTTGCGACAAAGAAGGATGTCAAGCCCGAGGTAGTTGAGCTCATAGAAGAGGCAACAACTGCAGAGGCAGCCCTCATCGACCAGACCGCGGAGGAAATCATCGAAGCACAACAAGCGCAAAGCACACCAGAAGAGGACGAGGCTAGACTGATATCAGATGCAGCGATCAAGAAGTATTGGGCAGCGAAGGAGAAGCAACGGATGGCACCGCGAGTGCATCAAGAGGATCTTAGCGTACATGAGAAGGTGCTAAGGGAGTTTGACATGAGTTCACACTATGGGGTATGTCTGCCTGTCACCGGAAGTCGTTGCTGCCATGTCCAGCCATGCGCTCTTGTCATGTTGCTCTTGCTAACATCAATCGTGTTCTGCAGCCCTGCACCGGTATCGCCCGACTGAAGCGGTGGAAGCGTGCGCACCGTATCGATCTTGACCCTCCGATTGAGGTGCTCGCGGTCCTACTCAAGGAGATGGACAAAGATAGCAAGGTGGCACTACAACGGTCGCAGGTTGACGAGCTGCTCAACTCGAATGCCAAGCTGGACGCAGCCTGAATGTCGGGCCAGATGAGCTGCTCTAATGGGGTTGCCAACTTGGCAGCGATCAGCGTTTTGTTACAATGAAAGCGTCTTGGGTTCTTGATGTTGGTGTTTGGGAGTAACATGTGTGGTTTCACTCTACTTGTGGGTGCATGTGATGAATCATGTCAAAGATGGTGGTGATATCGGCCCTTCACTGGCACAGACGCGGAGGAGGAGGCAGAGTATACGTCAGCTAGCACTCAGTTGCCGGGAGAGCCCAGGAGGATTGTCAACATTTGCCAACAAAGAGACGATTATTGTCCAGGTCGTTTTGTCGTGTTGTCCCGGTTTCATGCCGTAGGATTGGCCGGCTATCGTATGCAGGGTTTCGCAAGTTCAACAGTTTTCGGTTCCTGCCGGGGTGATGTGGTGATATGTCGCAGCGTTGCTTTCAAGTGCAGCGTGCAGTGTGCAGAGCAGAGTGGAGAGTCCAGACTCCAGAGCGGATCCAACAATGAATTGAAGCGGGGTTGATCGGCAATCGATCGATGAAGCTGTGGGCTCATGAATGGCGGTGGGTGGCGAGTCGCGACAGGTGTGGGGTAAAGGCGCCACGGCAATATGCGCTCGCAAATGGCAACACTAGCCTGGCAGCCCGATTCCGCGCAGCCGGTGTGGGTTTGAAGTGGAGTGTAATGCGGACGCAGCAGTGAGCAGTGAGCAGTGGGCAGTGAGCAGAGAGCACTGAGGCTCGAGTGCGTTTCTGCTGCTCCTCTCGTCGCTCCAGGCCGGCGACGGTGCCCTCGCGGTGCCAGCTGGTGCTTCGAGTCTTCGACCAGGCGCCTGTCACAACCCAACCACAGCGGCATCCAGCGGTAGAACCTAGTCCTAGTGCAGACAAGCGTGCGTGTGGCTTGCAGCAAATAAGCCAGCCAGGACCGGGGTCCTGGCAACTACGATAGCGGGGAACCACTCACGACACCCACCGTGGCACCGCATTCCGCTGCAGCGCTGTGCAACGTCCTGTCTTCAACGCCCGCTGCCCCTCTATTCCCATTCCCTCCCCCCCCTGGACCAGATCAATTCCCGCTGCATCTCTCTTTACAACCACCTTCACCTCTTTCAACAAGATGCTGGGCGCACACCTCGCCGCGCTGTAGATTCGCTCTTTCCCCAAGGGCGGGACTCGGGATAGCTCTTTCCTCCATTGGCCCTCGCGCTGCTGTCACCGCCATAACCCCTTTCGTCGGGCTTCAACAGCAGGAAGGGCACATCAACATCGCTCATTCTGTTGCTCCGTCACCGCATGTGTCCACGTTGCGTGCCTTCACCTGCACTCGATTCCCATCACCAACCATGGCCGCTGCCGTAGCCAGCAGGGCGTTGCCAGTTCCCTCGCCGTCGTCGACGCCTCCGCCACCCCTGTCGCTCAATACGTCGTCTCGTGGAACCCCTACTGCCATCCCCAACAAGCACATTCCAATATGCTCGCCAGGTGGACTGCCTGCCACGCCTCCTGCTTCTCCGCCGCGGCAGGACTGCCTCATTGAGACTTCCTCCATCACATATCCCCCACACCAGTACTGCACAGAGTTTTCCCATGACCCGCCTGTGTACACAATTACTGCGGATCGCATGGCAGACGCTGTCGAACACATGGCAACTCAGCCACTGCCGAATCCCGAGCAGGTCTTTCCATGGCTGCACGGGCTACACTCGGAGAATCAGATGCAGCTTGCCTTCTTCTCATCCCGTCCAAGGAGCCTTCGCAAAGTGCCGCGGTGCATTCGCAGTCTAACCATAGTCAAAACTGGTGGGAACCTGAACACTTCGAAATTGAAGGGCGCCATCGCACCAGACGAACTGCTGCAGTCGGCGTCTTCGGACCCGCCTGCTTTCATTGAATGTGACCCCAAGGATGGGTTTTCCGTGCGCAACTTCCAGATACAGGCCTGCAAATTGGCCATGGTGTCGGACATCATCGTTTATGGGGACGCCAAGACACATCCAAATGAAACAGTTGCTCTGGCACAGCGCATCTCCAAGGCTCAGAGACAATACGAGGCAAGGAACGGCTTCCCACGTTGCCTGTTTAACACTTTCATGCTCTCAGGTAGGTGTCGCACTGTGGTCTCATGTGCGAAACTGATTTGGTCAGACTCCTTCAACGTCGTTCAAGACAGGTATCCAGATTTAGTTGCCACCGACTCAACAGGGAGTATGACAGGCAGTGTTGCTGACTTTTGTAAGTGTTAATCTTGCGTCGCCGAAGCACAATTTCTGATTGTCGGACAGTCTACTGGGAGCGCTACGAAATGTGCGCCATGTCAAAGGCATCGCAGATCAGCAACAACGTCTATCTCGGGCCCACGCCTGATCTTGGTGTGAACCCCGAGTGTGTGGATGAAGATTCATACGACATGCTGATCGAAGCGACCGACCTTGCGCATGTGCCCGAATCGCGGTCGCTTCGTGCGCTGAAGATGGGATTGGAGAGGAACAATCGCAAATGCGCACTGCACATGGAGTTTCCTTCGTCAGGGAGTATCATGCCCCCAAGCTGGTCTCATTCGGAAGTAGACGGTTTGATGGAGATGTGCAGGTGGATGTACGAGCTAGCGAACCCGCATGAAGTCAAGCGCTCCAGGCGCAGACGTTCGGAAGAAGATGAGGCTATTGAGATGGATGAAATTGCAGCACCACGCAAGTTCCTGATTCATTGCACAGATGGCTATACGGAGACCACGCTTCTAGCACTTGCATACTTCATGTTCGCCGAGGGGCTTCCTGTGCATGATGCTTGGATACAAATGCATCGTGACAGGGGTCGAAATTTCTTTGCGTATCCATCAGATGTTGCGCTACTGTCGGCCATTCAACCTCGCATTCTACAAGAGTCGCCACGTTTCAACCAAAGTATCTTCGAGCTCTCTGAGCCCAGGTGGCTCTCTAAGATCGACGGCAGCTTGCCTAGCCGGATCCTACCATACATGTACCTTGGTAACCTCAATCATGCCAACAACCCAGAGCTCCTCCGTGAGCTTGGTATTACTCGCATTTTGAGTGTTGGAGAACCACTCTCCTGGCCAGACGACCTCAGGAAGAAACTTGCTTGGCCCTCTGCGAATTTGTTGATGATCGATCGCGTCCAGGATAACGGAGTTGACCCGCTTTGGGCTGAATTTGAGAGATGCTTGAAATTCATTGGTAAGCCACTTACTTGTAGCTGGCCGTCGATGGTTTACTAACGCAACATCAGAAGCTGGAAAAGAGGATGGCGGAGCCACTCTCGTCCATTGCCGTGTGGGCGTGTCCCGATCCGCAACTATATGTATTGCAGAAGTCATGAACGAGCTGGACTTGTCCTTTCCACGCGCATAGTAAGCTTCACGAGCCTCTGCAGCACCTTCTCGCTCATGTTAATCTTCACTAGCTGCTTCGTCCGAGCCAGGCGCTTGAATGTCATAATCCAACCCCACCTTCGATTCACCTACGAACTCCTCAAGTGGGAGGAGTTTCAACGTGAGCGACGCAACGAACCTCTTCGCCGCGAGCTCGAGTGGGCCACTGTTGCACGCGAAATTGCGTTGATGAATAAGCCCTATTCGAGATGACAATTCTCCCAAAGCTTTCACCTTTCTACTATAATTTACCCAACATGAATCACGACCGATACGTTACGATGGCCTTGCGAATGTACGATCATGGAGACGGCAACACTCGATTTGTTTGCTCAGGTTTCAGCGATTCTTCATTCTCCGGTCCTGCTATGCTATCTTTTTTACGAGCTGCGCTTCCTTTCTACTTGTTTTTCGGATCTACGAGTCTTGTCGTTTTCATAAGACTTAAGCCAGACGGCTTGATTGGCTGTCACTGGATGCCTACCGTTCTGGTCTTTCCATTTGCGTGGGCACGGAGCGAACAAAAATGGAAGGGCAATAGGCACTTTGCCCGATCAACATGTTCACGGATGCGTGTACTATGGTCTTTGCTTCACAGATACGTACTTACATGGCGTTGGGTCTGGGTTCACGGCGTCGGTGGGACTGGATAGTTCTCTTCGGCGTACAGCTTTTGCTTTTCCAAAATATTTCTCCGCGTAATCATGATAATCCAAACTAAGCACATGTATCATGATGCGGTGGGTTTCAATATCTGAAAGGGAATCGAGAAATGGTCAAACACTCCATGAGGCTATGATGGTCTTTGGATATTGAAAGTGAGACAAAACAAGTGATGTACTATGCGCTTAGATCGCCAAAACTGTACAGTCATGACATGTTGTTATTGATTAGACAACGAATACTTTCTCTCACGGCATCACCAGCATTCCTCCCTTCTTCCCACCAAGACCCACTTCTACCACCCCCAAACCTCATCCCACCTCCTCCCGTCCAACTCGACCGGCCCATTCCACCTCCCCAACCTCGGGGCCCCCGCCCCTGGCTCCGGCAAACAAATCCAATCTCGCACGCACCCAGGGATTTCCTGCTTGCTATGACTCACACACAGCAGCGCTTGATGGTCTTGCAAACCCGTCACAACGACTTCTCCGGCATCCCAGGGCACCGGCAGGGGCCCGGCGTCTGTGTATTGCAAGTGCATAAGCTGACCGCGACTGAGGAACAACAAGCATTTATCCCGTGCAGCGTCGTCCATGCCGCTGAAGGCTTCGTCGAGGATGACGATATCTGGATTGGCAATGGTAGCGCGGAGGAACAGCAGGACGCGCTGTGCGGAGAAGGAGAGTTGGCCGAAAAGGGTGTTTGATGCCCATTGTGTTCCTTTGGTGTTTTCTTTTGCTGGCGACGGACTGACTTCGCTTTCGAACCAAGCTAGACATGCATCTACTTTTTTAGTCGCGGCGGCATCCAGTCGCGGACGCGTTATGGGTGTGTCGCTCCACGCGCTTTCAAGAGCGGTCCGCACGCTCAAGTGTTTGGGAAACAGCGCGTGGACTTCGGGACTTGCGTGCCCCATTCTCGACTGGATTTCGAAAATAGGAATGCCTGGGACGCCTGGCTCGGGGAGGCGTGAGCGCCCAAAGAGCTTGACGGGCGCAGAGTAGGTCTGCGGGTGGTCGGATGTTACGAGCGCGAGCAAGGTCGTTTTTCCCGAGCCGTTGGCACCGAATATACCCCAGCGCTGACCGCGACGGATGGTGAAGTGTAGGCCAGACTGTAGATTGCCGTTATTGTCTGGTTGTTGCCAGTCGCCCAGGACCGAGTTGGAGCTATAGGAGATGCGGACGCCTTGCATTTCGACAATGGGTTCGCCGGTCGGAACGGAGGCGGTGTCGATTTTTCGGAAGCCGTCGCGACTGAGTATCGTGGTGGCTGAAGATGTGGGAGACTTGCTAGAGTCGAAATACCCACTTTCAGAGAGATTGCGGCCGACCTCCCGCTGTTCAAGGATTTTCGCATCCACGTCCTTTCCGATCCTGCCAGACTTGTCCATGTCTTGGTACTGTTTCTTCAGATACTGGAATACTTCTTCTTTCGGCCCCAGCGCATCGACTTCTCCGTTTTCGCCCGCATAAACCACATGCGTGATCCACTCCGGCATGGCATCCTGCGGTCTCAAGCTCAGCACAATGCGGGGAGCATTGGCTTCTGCCAACCGATGAAGCACCTTGCTGATATGTTTCGTGACAATAGGATCCAAGCCGATGAATGGCGCATCCAGACACAACATCAGTGGTTGTGCCAACAAAGCCTTTCCAATCCTTGCTCTTCGACTTTGCCCATTACTCAGCATAGCGATCGGCTTCTGTAAGAACCTCTCCAATTCAAGATGATGCATGACCTGGCGCATGACTTTTTCATCGACAGATTTTGCCTTGACTTCTTCTTCCCCAGGGTTCATCGTCACAACACCAGTCAAGTAGCGCTGCAAAGTAAAGTCTGTGTCTTCCTTGAGTGATTCGTATCGTGCAGATAGGTATGCGCCACCAAAGGCTTTGCGCTCCACGTCGAAGCCGACATAGTCAATTGCACGGTCCGGATAGCGCAAGTTGGGGCTCCGTCGCGCGACTTCTTCTGATAGGAGATATGGATGTGAGCGTGCTGTCGGCGGGAAGCAGAGCAATTGACCACGTAAGATTTGGAGAAATGCTGTTCTGACATTGGATGACGGGCTGAGTATGGTCCAATGTTGATTCGGTGTCGAGAACGAAGGTAGAGTCAAGTTTAGGTTGGGGAACAGTGCTGGGATCGGAGCTAGATTTTGGGTAGCTGATGGGATTGAGGATGGGTGTTGGCGATAGAACGTGCCATGGTCAATTCTGACGATGGGTTCGGAGCACAATCGGCGTGAAGCTTGGAGCTTTACGCTTGTTGCTGCTGCGAGAAACAGCGCGCTCGTTCGCCGCATGATGAAAGCTTGTCCATGATTGATCTTGGGGATTGTGTGTACATGTCCATGCGCGGCGAGAGCGTTTAGCACGCCGTAGTGAGTTGGCTCCGAGGTTGTTCCGTCTCCCGCTCCTGCCTCGGTTCGCGTCGACGGCTGCGGGACCGCTCCTCGCAGGAGGACGATGTGTGCGTGAAGTGTAGGACGATATCACACGGGCATCTTAGAATGCTCCCCGCACTGCAGCCATCGCGGCCAAAGGTGGGCATCGTACAGTGGGAGTCGCGATCCATGTCTGAGCCTGACGTCGCATAGCCTCCACAGCAGTCTGCGCCGCCTACAATCGCGCCCCAGCAGCGACGCGCCGCGCACGAATCTTATCAACAAGCACAGCAGCCGGGGCCTCTTCTTCCGGGCCCGCCTGCTCGACCACGCAGTCAGATCGAAGCCATGCCTCCTTTTCGCCCTGCCCAACCCCCTGCGCCAATGGTCTACGACAGCGCAATCCGGCACCCAGTCTTCTTCACCCAGAACCTGAAGAAACCGCCGTTTCCCGTTCCTCAGATTGCGAGCCGAGGATGGAGTCCGGTCGCGAATGGCTATGTAATGGAACAGCAGAGGGCTATGGGTGCGGAGCCGAGAACGAAGTTGTGATGAAATAATGATAGTCGAGTGTATGCATTTGGCCTTCAACCACGACCCGGACGTAGAATAGAGAAACCACGGAGCTCTTTCATTATGTGACCAGAGATGCTCCATGAATGGGTTCGAATGATGCTCGATGCTCAGACTTGGCGCGCTCACTAGCTCACCAGCAGCTCCAACCACTTTTCGAGGCTGTTTTCTTTTATTTTCTTCGCACCTCGGCTTCGCGACCAGCAGTCTTACTAATTCCTCTGCTCACCGTCGCCCATGGCCGACTCCAATGCCGTGCCATTCGGCCAGGCTCTACTCGGACGCGCCTTCTCCCCCGAGACAGCAGCAACCCACTACACCCAACGAGCACTCAAACGGCCCCTCACGATCCGCGCCACGTCTCCCACGCCCTCCGCGCGTGCAATCCGCCGACGGGAACTGAACGAGCGCAAAGAAAAAGCCCGCAAGCACGGCAAGCAAAAGCCACGCCCGCTGTCCGCCGCCGAGAAGCGCAAGCTATGTCTGAACGAGATCCCCAAGGCACAGCACAAATACGCCCTCTACGAGCCGCTGCACAACTTGTGGCTGGGATACATGCGAGAAATTCTGGGCGTGAATGATGCGCAACGGGCAGTTTATCTGACCCCAGCATCAAGCGGCCAAATGCTCGCAAGCGCAGACATGCATGGCGCCTTGCTCAGCGTGGTCCGAAGCCGCTGCGTCAGTCGCGTAGGCCTGCAAGGCATAGTTGTCCGCGATACGAGGTTTACGTTTGAAATCATCACCAGGGACAACGCACTCAAGGGTAAGTCTAGGCAAATCAGGTAAGTCGTGCAACAAGATCTCTGACTGGTGAATTTTACAGCGATCCCAAAAGAGCACACTGTCTTCCGTTTCGAGATTGAACTCCTAGAGAAGGAGGGCGAGGAGATGCAGAAGCCGTTGGTGTTTGAGCTGTTTGGTGAACAGTTCCAGACGAGGGCGGCGGATCGCGCCAACAAGAAGTTTAGAATGCATTATCAGCCGGATCTCTGAGGGGGTCTGCTGCCGATACCTTGCATCGAGCGAAGAGGATACTGCCACACAAACGCCGCAGTATTGCGCTCGTGTAAGTCGGCGCAACGGCTACAAGTCAGTCGCCACGGTAGTCTTGTGGTGTGGGGAGAATCTACGCCAAAGCTTATGGGCTTGAGCAGATTGCCACATGGTGACAGGAGCGGCGCCACGCTACGGCGTTCATTAGTCATACGTCTATGTGAACGGCAAGGAAGCAAGGACTATGAAGGAGAGAACTGGTCTTTATAATCATGATCAAAGTTGTAGCCATCTTAGATGAACTCTGGAAGGGTATGCTTATATCAGCTGAAGAGTAGGTATGTTTGCGGCGACCGCGTTCGATTGATCGATCGCCGGATCTCCAAATACATAGTATATCAAAACGCCGCCCTGCTGGATGCAATGGGTATCTTCCCGATCCGAAACGCCATATTGAAAAATGTCATGCTCGTTATCATATCTCTTGGTGTGCTTCGTTCTACACCCTACTAGCAGCGGCAGGGCCATTTTGAAAGTCCTCGGGCCTAAACTCCCTGAGCTCTCCTTCCTGCGGCCCAGGCCCATTCATCGAACTAATTTCATCCTTCTCTTTCATCGCTCTGCCCTTGTCGAGCGCAAAGCCAGTGTACGTCCTCGGCAAATAGCGTCCCGGGTGCCAAACCGCGAAGACGACGAGCACGAGCATCATGGGCGCGGCGTCAAAGACCCAGAAGCACCATTCGTGGGATTGCAAGTACTGGAGGCCGTAGTCCTGGTCGTGCGGGATTTCCATGATGCGGTAGATGGCTCTGAGGGCGATGATGATGGAGGAGAGGTTGATGGTGTAGGAGAGCTTGCGCCAGAGTTTCATGTCGCCCAGGTCGTATGCGCGCCAGAATTGCGAGATGTAGAAGTAGCGACATGAGATGACGCTGAAGGACACAAAGCACATCATTTGCAAGACGAGGCCGAGAATAAGGATGATGCGGCCCGGTAGTGCTTTTCGTTCCGAGGATTCAATCGTCCGTTCTGGAGACTTGTCGTGGTCGTATTGTTGGGATATTTGACTGGCGCCGACGAGTTGAATGAGGAAAGAGAAGAGATCGAACACGACGAAAGTGGGCGTTATCCAGCGCGGGAAACACCATAGCGTCTTGAAATTGAGGGCGTAGGTTGGGCAGCTGAACCAGACTACGCGTGAGAAGGCAGTGTAGCAAGCTGCAGCCAGGAAGGAAGGGGCCAGTAAGATCATGACCCAGGATACAAGGAACGGAATGTCTTTTTGCTCATCGAGAGCGGATACGAGCCGACATACATGTCCGAGCGCAAGGCTGAGGACGCCGATGATGGCGGCCCAAAAGAACCAGGATCGATTGCGCATGTACTGGTAGATGGAGAAAAGGCTGATGAGAACAAATAGAATAGTGCCCACAACGGCTAGAGGAACGCTAGGATCGTATATGTAAGGATTTAGAATATTCTTTTGTGCTAACATATGGGTAAGAATGAGTGTAGTAGACCCAAGTCAGTGGACTCACGTTCGCCGGTAACACTCCTAGTAGGCAAATCGACCACCAATGCGCTCCTGCCCTCGAACAATAATCTGGTGATCATGTCACTAATTTGGGTTTCTGGTTCCGCTCGCTAGTGCTTTGGAGTTGGAGTACTAGCTGTCGCCACAATAGATCGTGTCCGGTTCCGCTCTACGGGTCATGGCCAGAACACAAGGTCCATTCTCTCTCAGAGGGCGGAGAACCCACAGTAGTAGAAGTACAGGGTGGCGGAGAGAGGAGCAAAGGCCATTGCTAAGAGGGGCGGCAGCATCATGGTGTTACTTAAGTGACTCCGCTGCCCAGAGGAATAAGATGCTTGGCGGTCCTTGAGCGGGCGGAGCTACCAAAGCAACAGCCACACTCTTTCCCCGGGACTTTCGTGATCCCGGCGCCCATGTCCCGCTGAACAGCCCGATCCCTGAGTTCATCGCCCATTTCATCCTGGAACGAAAAGTGGCTGCGGTCTGTCCGTGTCTCTTGCAGAAATTCCGATGGCCAAATACGACAAGCCGGATACTGGCATCTTTGCGCAGCACACAAGTCCATGGCACGTATCACGTGGCGCCTTGGCTCGACCAACGATGCGCCGCCGATTCGCAGCCTCCAAGCATTGGCAACGCCAGAACGACGACGCAAGGCAATTGTTGGCACACTTGTGTCGCGACGGACGGGTGTTGCGACATGACGCATCGGGAGACATGTGCGCGGTGTTTTTACTGCCTGGATGTTTGCGTACGTGCCAAACATGATCGGTGAGACTACGAGGCTTGGGGACGCACGAGACGCACGCGCCCGTGGCATAGCTTTCTTGCGGCATTTTCTTTTGGCTGCTTGTCTCGACCATCTTGGGTGGAGCGCATGCCGCGCGGTGTGGTGTTGTGAGGCTTCACAGCACCGAGGAGCAACACCGGCCAGAAGGTTCTTTGGCAGGTGCTCCGTCTGGAGTCTGGACGCACAGAACATGAATAAGTGGCAACACGGCACGAAGACATGCACTTTCTGTACGTCGCAAATGTCAATGGGAACCGGAAAGAGACAAACGTTACAGTGTGCCACATGATAGCCGGATGTGGCGTGAGAGATTGTCTTCAAATTTTGTTCTGTGGAGAAGCATACTGCCTGGAAGAGGATACCTAGGTGGACACGGCTTTCGAAACCCATAGAAATGGCCGTGTCTGGGGCTTTGTTTCGTGATGCTGACTCTACCGCGTGTATCGGAAAGGACGGCAATATAGCGTAGAAATTGAAATTACCGTTTCAGCGCCTCGCCATGAAGCAAGGCAAGTCCGGAAACTCTGACTGTTCAACTTCTCATCTAGCGCCGCACTTACTCGTCGTCCAACTGCTGACCTCCACCAACCTCGGCCTCATCATCGTCTCCAGGAAGACCCTTCTTCAGCCACCTCACCTCCTTCGGCTTCCGGTCCATCCATAGCTCGTTCGGGAGCCAAGTGAAGAAGCTGCACATGGACTCACGAACCTCGTCAAGAACAGTGATGCCACCCTCCAACTTCAATATGTTTGCATCCATCCTCAAGCCCACGAAGCACTCTTCAAGCACACTCTCTTCAACCCAGAACTCGTAGGCTTGCCCTGCACCAGCCCGTTGAGGCTTGCCGTTGGGGTATTTGTCTTTAGGGAGGTCCCACTCATCGTACTCGTCGGTGTACCAAGTCTCACACATGAGTTTTCCCAGTGGCTCAATTCGGCTCAACTTGTCCTCGACCAATTTACTCTGCTTCTGGTACAACTCCTTTGTAGAGTTGGTTGGTAGCTGAATGTCGACAACTTCAAGGCCTGCAGTGATCTGTTGGAGGATCTTGAGCCGTTTTGCCTCTAGCATATCGCACTGCTCATCTGAGCCCATGATAGCGACACCGGTGTTGAACTTTATCCTTGCCTCCTCGTCACGTATGCCGACCTTCTCGATCGCCATGCCCTCCTCCTTTATGTCCTCAACCCAGGATTTGTCGCCTGTATACATCCCTGCATGAGCCCCACCGAGCAAGACACTGGCAGACTGGTTGAAATCGCCAGGAAGAGCGAGGCCGGCGGCATGTACCTTGTTCAACTCCTGCTCCGCAAGGTCACAGACCTTCAAGGCCTTTTCCAACTGCGCATCGTATTCAGGGCAGACGTTGTGGTAACGAAGATAGTTGTAGAAGGACCGAGGGACTTGGCAAGCATTCTTGACAGCGTTAGGTGCATATCCGTAGTGCGCTGGGTACCATGAAGAGCTTTTGGTGTTAGCAAGATGTAATATGTTGGTTGCGGCTGGCAGTAACTCACAGGAAAGCCTTAGCGAGACCTTCAAAGTCGACAACCCACTTCATCTCATCTGCACGGTCCCAAGGAACGTTGTGAGTAGCCAGAGCTTGGGCGATTTCCTCTGCATCCATGTTCTTCATCTCCTGGGCAGACATACCCTGAGCGATGCGGGGACCAGACTCGACGCCCCCGAAGCGCATCAGCTTGTTGAAGACTAACGAATACATCTCATGCATTCGTCGCTTCTGTTTGAAGCGCTGGATTGCGATCTCGATGCGCTCGACAAAGGACTTGTCCGGGTCGTACATAGCTTCTTCCTCGGCGGCCTCTTCGGGCTTCATCGGTGGCTCTGTGTATGTGGCCTCGAATCCGGTTGGCTTCAACATGTTCTTGCTCGTGCCCTGGGGGTACACTGTCTTCTTCTGCGGCAACTGCTGGACGGGGAACACGGCAGGCTTGCGCGCACGTGCATCGTACGCGATATCTTGATCATTTTCGAAGTATTCCGGGTCAAGAGCGCATTTACCTTGAAGAGGGACTTTGCGCTGAATCGTCTTGCCATCCGCAGAGACGTCGAGGAATGCGCTCTTGCGGAGAGCTGCGACAACTAGGCCTCGGGGCTTGTAGCTCCTCATCTTCTTGAATCCACAAATGCGGCTGATGGAGACTGGTTCATTCTTACGGCCACCACAGCACTTCAGAAGGTGGAGATCAGTAGGAAGATTTTCATCGGAGAAGTAGAATTCGACCTATATGAAGATGGTGAGTATGGTGACGCTGTAGGCATTGCACAGCGGGCTTACTTGACGGCGAATGACGGCACCTTCAGGATGCTCCATGTCGGCCGCAGGTGTGGTGTCGGCGATTTCGCTTGTGCCATTACTGGGCATGGCTATGTCTGTGTTCTGCTGTGTGGTACTGGTCCCCATGACGACAATGGGCACTGACACGATGTATGCGAGAGCTAGGGGTGGAGAGCAGTGGAGGAGAGAGAAAGAAGGTGAAGAGATGCAGAGTGGCCACCCACGGCAGGCTTCTACTGTACCTACAAGTGAGTGACGGCAGGCACTTCACCCTCTTTCACGCGACAAGACATGGGTGCCAGGGACGGTCGTTCGCTGTTGGAGCAGCACCAGGGCGGGGCGCTTTGATGGGAACCGAGCATGGTGTGGCCCATCGTTCTTGGACGTAGCCTCCATGTGCCGTGTGTCCGACATGGTGGGTGAAGGTCTATGCCGTCTGAGCCAGAGCCTGCTGAGATAAGCACCCACATCTATCTGCTATCATCTATGTATGGTCCCTCGCCAACACCAGCCACAGGCACGCAGCAGCAAATGTCGGCCAAGACCCTCGACGCCTCCAAGCTGCAGAGCTTTGGCAATGCTGCCGCCGGCCAGTGTGTCGCCGCCCACCAGCGCTTCTGCAGACATGACTGACTGCCTTCCCAGTGACGGCGTTCTCAGCGACGAGAGCGGCACTGTCGTGGTCAAGCCATGCACCGAGGCCGAAGTCGCGTTCTACGAATCCGTGGCCGCCTCGCACGCGGACCTCGCTGCTTACCTGCCCACGTTCATGGGCCAGCTGACCCTCTCTCCGCAAGAAACGGCCGACACGGCTGTGGAGAGTGCGACCATAGAAACAGCAGGCGGCAAAGTCGAGCGCTTGCACGGAAAGAAGCTGGCTACGGAGCTGCACATTGTCCTCGAGAACATAACCAGCGGATTCAAGAAGCCAAACGTCCTGGATCTGAAACTCGGCGCGCAGCTATGGGACGAGCAGGCGAAGCCGGAGAAGCGGGCACGGCTAGACGCAGTGAGCGCCGAGACAACAAGTGGCAGCCTCGGCTTCAGGATAGCGGGCATGCGGACGTACAAGGGAACACCCGTGCCAGACGTGCCTGAACCTCTCAACGACTTCGTCCACGCAGACAAGGACGGGGGCTTCTGGGTCTTCAACAAGATGTATGGCCGCAACTTCAGCGCTGAAGGCGTCAATGACGGCTTTGTATCCTACATCTTCCCTGGGGCCAAGTCACAGGCCGAATTGGACCGAGCGAGAGAAGTGCTTGCCTTCTTCCTGGGCGAGGTCAAGGACATGATCCAAGTGCTCGAAAAGAAGGAGAGCAGAATGTACAGCGCCAGTATACTACTAGTCTATGAGGGCCATGTGGACGAGTACGCAAAGACAAAGCAGACGCTCCGATCAGCCCACCCAGAAGACGAGGACGAGGACGAGGACAATCTACCAAAGCTTGCAGCCGTCAAGATGATCGACTTTGCGCATGCGACATGGCAGCCTGGCCAGGGGCCGGATGAGAATGCTCTCAAGGGCATGCGAAGCACGGCGAAGATATTGAAGGAGCTCCTCGACCAGACGGAGAAAGAAGTGCACGCCGCAGACGGATCCAGGTGAATACTAGATAGATCTGCCTTGTCCAAGTCATCGATAGTACATAGAACTTGGACGCTACATACCCTGCTTCCACGTCTGCAGTGTGCTTGAAAAAAAAAGAACTCCTAGATTTCCCGACACCATCCTCAAAATATTCCGTCGTACCATTGAGCGACTTCATCACACTCCCTTCTTCACAGCTTCCGTCAACCATCATCCTACCCGACCAACCCAGGCACATCCTCGGGCCAACTCCCCAACACCATGGCATTCCCCGGGATCATACCTGGCTGCGGACTCAACAGCCTCACCTTCTTCTTCACCTCATCGACATCTGCAACGTAAATATACCCCTTGAGACTCGAATCGCGAATCACATCCTGGCTATCCGTCGGCGCCGCAGCCGTGATAGCCAGCAGTTTATTCTGCAGCGCAGACGACGGTGTGACGCGAGTGTATAGACTCGACGACAGATTCACCGCCAATGGATTGTATTCGTTGTAGTCGGCTGAGCGGTAGAGAGCTGTGTCGTCTGCTATTTCCATCATTTGATTAGCTTTACCCTTTGTTGTTCCCATTCCATCATGTCTCCCTTTGGTTTCCTGGACTGCAACATGGAAAGTGACGTACCTTCAGTAATCCGAAAAACGTTCAAATCCCCAAAGTCACATGTCTGACTACTCGGCGCAAGCGTATTCTCGCCGTGCCCAAAAAAGTACTCGCGAACTTGTGCGTGACGGAGCGCTTTCATGTATTCTTCTGAGCGGTCGACGCAGCCGCCGGATTTGTCGAGGCGGAGGACGGTGACCGACTCGGAAGGGTCGCGGTGGGCGAATTTGCGGGCGAGGTCTGAGTAGAGGCGTTCGGAGCCGAGGGCGATGAGGATGTTGACTGTGAGCGTGTTAGCTGGTTTTCTTGGGAAGTGGAGGACCTTGAGTCTGTGGAGCCGACTGCTCCCGCTGCTGCTGTTTGGATCCTGGGGTGGTGCTATTCGTTAGGCAATAAGACAGCCAAGGGAGATTGGGAATAACAGGCGAGTATATCAAGACATCACACGCACCAGAAAACTCGGAAACAATATGCTCTATGTTCTCGTAGACGCCATTCTTCCCCTGACTGATGGCACCCGAGCTATCAATGATGAAGCCTGCCTGTTTGCTCAACTTGTCCTCCTCCAGCCGACTCGTGACAGCCAAGGCCATGCGGGTTACGAGCGGCTTGAATACCTTGGCCTCTTCTGGGTCTCTGAGTCCGAAGTGATACACTAGAGGCATCTTCACGGGTGTAGGGCTGGGTCCTGAGATAGGGCTGCTCCCCCAGCCTTCCTCAATGTCCACTATTGACGAGTACGCGGCTGCTGAGAACGAGCCGGGCACGCTGAGCATGCCTTGTCTCGGGTCCAAGTTGACGACCATGGGCTGCCGGCCAGACTTTGCAGCATACGATGTCATTATCTTCACCAGCGATGTCTTGCCGGAGTTCTCGGGTCCCACCACAAACACCCTTGGGCCAACTTCAGCACTTCCAGTGGACACACTCCTGTCTCTCAGCTGCTCTAGTGCAAAGTGTAAGTTGACACAACTCATCATTGGCGTCTCTTCTGCAACATAGTCAGACTCGACCTCGCCGCCAATATCAAGCTTGCAGCCATGCCATGTGAAAATGGCACCTTTTGTGCCTTGGAAGCTGTAGACTGTCGAGGGAGCGAGCTCGGTGCCGAAGAATTCCGCGGTGCCTGACTGCAGCTTCACTGTGAGAATGCGCGAGAAGCCGACTTCGAAGCGGTATTCCGTGTTTGCGGCGAGGTCTTGGGTTCGTGTGACGGTCGCCGTGGGGACGTTGAGCGGTTCAGCGGGCTGCGGCGCGAGGTTGAGGCCTGGGAGAGAAATCATGGTGAAAGCATCGACTGGCCCGGCGAGAAGATTGGTGCGTGAGTGGTGGGTGGTGAGGTCAAGAGAGAAGGAAGGAAAGAGGATGGTCAAAGGAAGAAACAGCACAACAACGGAGCTTGAGCACGGCCCTCGACGATCGGTGGGTGGTGGGGCTGCGGGGTGCTCAAATCAACGCAGACGTCACGTGCTCAGTACTCCGCACTCGGTACTCGGTAGGTACCGTGAGAAAGCCGTCGCAACGTCGATATTTTGCCAGGCTTACGCTCCTGGTCGTCAGAAACATATATATGTGTATATGCATGCCTTGATCGGAGGCTTGAGCAGAGTCCGCTTTCTCTGCAGAGTCATGCGGCTCATCCCTCGCTGAACGCCGCGTCTGTCTCGTGTCACCCATTCCTCGTGTTCGGGCACGACCCGCGTGCATCTGCCACCTTTTTTTTGGCACCAATGCTCAGCGCGATCATCCGCGCATCATGACGTCGTCTCTGTCTTTGCTCTTCATCGGGAGTGTCTTCTTCTGGTCTGCCGCCGCCGCTGGCGTCAACGATGCCGGAGAACAGGAGCCCATGCGAGCAGCGGTTGACCCATTGAAGTACAAAGCCGCATGTCCTGACTACAAAAACTATGCTACGCGACCACAGTATGGCACTGTTGCCCAGGAGGTGTCTTCATTGCTGACAGCTCCTCCAGCGCACCGTACAGCAACGGCTCACTCGAGTTACCGTTTCAGAGGCCGTCCAAGTATTGCCGCACCTTCGAGTCGCCTCTTGTCGAGCAGGTTATCGAGCACATGAACGAGCGTTTAGTCGACCAAGATCTTGCCCGCCTCTTTGAAAACGCGTTTCCGAATACGTTGGATACGACGGTCAGATGGCATGTTGACAAGACAGCCAAGCACAAATCATCCCAGAAGGGTTGGGATGCTGCTGCATGGACGGGCCCGCAGAGCTTCATAGTCACTGGTGACATCAACGCAGAGTGGCTCCGTGACTCCACAAACCAGCTGGCACAATACCAACTGCTAGCGAAAAAGGACAAGGCGATCCACCAGCTGATCTTAGGAGCTATCAATACTCAGGCCGAGTATGTCATCGGGTCACCCTATTGCAACGCCTTCCAGCCACCACCTCCGAGTCGCCTAAAACCCACTTTCCAAGGAGACGGCGACACCGTACACCCTGGCTACGAGGAGTCGTTTGTCTTCGAGTGCAAGTATGAGCTCGACTCGCTTGCACATTTCCTCTCCTTAGCAAACCAATTCTACAACCACACAGGATCAACCGAGTTCCTGAACCATAGGTGGCTCCTTGCTTTGGACACTCTTCTCGACGTGCTCAGCGAGCAATCAAAGGGCACATTCGACGCCAAAACAGGCTCCTACCAAGGCAATGAGTACACTTTCCAGCGTCAAACCAACATCGGCACCGAGACCCTTGGCTTGAGCGGTGTAGGAAACCCTCTGAACAGCGGCACAGGTCTTATCCGCAGCGCCTTCCGACCCAGTGATGATGCAACAATCCTAGGCTTCCTCATCCCCGCCAATGCTATGATCAGCGTGGAACTCGAGCGCACAGCACAAGTACTCATCAAAGCCGGCAAGAAAAACATTGCCAAAAAAGTCCACAGGTGGAGCGAGACCATCGAGAAGGGCGTCATGGAGCACGGCATCGTGACACACAAAAAGTACGGCCAAGTCTTTGCCTTTGAAGTCGATGGTTACGGCTCGCACATCCTCATGGACGACGCTAATCTCCCATCTTTGCTCGCTCTCCCGCTGCTCGGCTTCGTTGATGTGTCAGACACGATCTACCAAAACACACGCAAGATGATACTCGAAAAGTCGGGTAACCCATACTACCTCACCGGCGACGAATTCAGTGGGATTGGTGGGCCTCACGTCGGTCTGTCGAGCGCATGGCCCATGAGTGTGCTCGTGCAGGCCATGACGAGCGACGACGACGACGAGATTATGAAGTGTCTGGCTGCGGTCAAGAATGTGAGCATGAATGGCTTGATCCACGAAAGTGTCAACGTGGACGCTTCGAAAACATACACGCGGAGTTGGTTCGCATGGGCAAACTCGGTGTATGCGCAGACCATTTTGGATCTGGCGCAAAGGAAGCCGCATTTGCTGTTTGGCACGGGAGCGGAGGCGTACACCTTGTAGTTAATGGATGGCAGGAAGTGAGAATCGAGTCTTCAAACTGATTGGTTCCTCTCGACTAGGCTATATTGTGCATTGCGACGTGACATGATCAGGAAGCATAGCTTGTATGATGAACAGTGTAACATCATCTCAGAACATGTTCGACTGTATACATTCCGCTGCTACGCAACATTACACAAACATACCAAATTGCGCACACAAAGTGCACTACAAACGTACATGAGAAGCCAAATCCCCTTTCTTCGCAAACGCCCAGATGTGCTCAACGTCACCGTCCATCCATCTAGGACGCCCTGTCGCTCTCCAAGTCATAACTATGGTAGGTAAAAGGCGTGAACAAAGAATCAAAGGAACAAGGGGTATTATGTAAGACGAGCAAGAGAAAAGAGTTAGAACTGTGCAAAAGCAATGCGAAGAGGGTATTCGCTCATGGGGATTATTTCGTTAAGTTACACCGTCGCTTCGTATCGCAAACCCGACATTCGTTTCAACATGTCGTTCTCATGTCGTCTCGGGATAGCGTGCTGCGCAACCGTTCTGCGGTCCTCTTTCGTGGAAGTGATCGATGGTCGCCTTTGCCTTGCACGACGGCCGACCAGTCTTCCCACTCGCTCGCTACTTCGGTCAAAACATTGCCCATGACCTGAGCGCTGGCCAAGAGACCGTGTGATTCGCCTTCCAGGATGCGGACTTCGCATTTGCGCATCAGTTTGCCGAGCCATCGTACATTGTCCACTGGGACACGGGAGTCTTTGCTGCCATGGTGAATGACGACAGGACGATTTATGTCCTCGTAGCGGAAGCCAATCGTTTGCTTGGTCTCGAGACACACGATGAGGTCAGTAGCCGGGTTAGCGTGGGCAGTTGCGCGGTCCCAGATGGCGAACGTGAGGCGCTCGTCAAAGGCACGTTGGTGTTCGAGCTCGGCTATCGTCAACTCTTCCCTGTATCGCTGCTGCACCTCGAGGTTTGCATCTGACTGGTTTGTTGAAGCCAGACTCAAGGAACTGGCGTTGGGAAAGACCTGGTCCATCAGCATCATAGATTCTCGATGGTCGTCTTTCAATGATGGCTGCGGTGCCTCAGCGGAGACGGTCTGTGGGTACATGCTTCTCCGCCTCGTCTTCGGCGAGTTCCTCGGCCCAGGCCGTTGTAAACCGGCGCTGGTAGCACTGAGGAAAGTCGAGTTTGCGACCTTGAGTAAAGATGGAGGTAATGCGCGGAGGAAGCGCTGAGAACGAGGAAGTTGTTGGGTAGGAGGAGAATCCTGGCTGATCCCGATTGGCGCCATCTGGGACGGAGGGATCCACGGTGCGAGCAGGTGTACCCGACCCCGAATGTGCTGCGGCATCCGTAAGGATGTTGCCAGAGCGTAAACCGCACCAGCCGAATGTGCCAGCATGGAGAACTTGGTGATCTTCAATGCCTGACATATTACGAGGACATCATCTATGTGTGTTAGTCGTGCATATCGAGAGTAGGGTGAAGACAGGAGTACCTGGCCAGCTTAAGGGGGTCCCAGTAGGGTCGATCTGGCTGCCCCCAACTCCAGGCCGGTCTGGTGTGATCAGTCGAAGCTTTAATGTCGCGGCCAGTTGATCGTAAAAAGCCATGACATATCTCGTCAACCCCATACCCGTGCAGACGAACACAGCAAATCCATTGGGATCGCCAACTTCCGAGAATGATATGATCCTTCCAGTCTGGGGATGTCGGATCTTCTGCGACAGGCGGGGGCAGTCCAAATATTCGCCAACCTTGATATCGATCGAGTCCATGCTTGTTGGCCATTCCTCCATGATGGGGCGCGGGGGTCTCTGCACGGCTCCAACTCCCATTGCAGCTGCTTTTGCCTCGGCTCTTTCGATTCTGTCATTATGCTTCTTCTCCGCCTTTGCTGGTAAATCTGGGTGCGACCATCGCTTCTTGGTGAGAGTTTGGTGACGCCGGAGCAGAAGACTGTTCGACGCAGGCAACGGCATGATCATTGAGTGATGTTTCATGCCAATATCTGCGCTAGCCGTCCGCAATGAAGGTGGTTCTAGGACTGTGCTCGCGCTGACGTCGGTGACACTCGAGGAGTGTTGATGTCCTTTCGCAAGCGACGGATCTGTCGCTGTGCGCCCAGTCGCGGAGCGCCCGCCGATGGCTGAAGGACTTGCGCGCCTAGCAAAAGTCAAACTAGATCTCGATTCTTTACTTGATGAGACGCTAATGCTAGGCGGCGGTGGCGATATCGGACGAGGCGCCTCTGTTGTAGGAGTAGGTGCCAACACTTCTTCAAGTTTCTGAAGTGCGAGCGTATAGTCAATCGGGAGCGGGGTAAGATCGTCGCCATCATTTACTGTCAAGCTTCGATGTCTTGCATGGCGGGGGGTCTGCGCTTTGGGGATGACTATAGGCTTGGGTGCTATCTTTCGTGCTTCAGTTTCCCGCAGAGGCCTCTCGATTCCCGTTGACGTCTCTTTCGCTGCCTCGCCAGTGATTCCAAGTACTTTGTGTGCCTTACTGCAGTCTCGCACACGTCTTTCATCATACGCGCTTGACTCGGATGATGTGGGGGAAGGCTCAGGGCTTGAAACTAGAGGTAGGCTCGAAGGATCTTCCCCCGCGTCCACATAGACTGGCAGCTTTGTGGCTATTTTGGCTCTCTGCAATTTCTGTTCTTT
This sequence comes from Ampelomyces quisqualis, assembly GCA_018398575.1. NCBI lineage: Eukaryota > Fungi > Ascomycota > Dothideomycetes > Pleosporales > Phaeosphaeriaceae > Ampelomyces > Ampelomyces quisqualis. The sequence goes on from JAGTXZ010000011.1 coordinate 1,809,405, forward strand.
AAGCTCGCGGATCCTTTGCGCGACCTCGTTTTCCTCCTGCTCTAATTCTTGCAAGATCCTCTCCCTCATTACAGTTTTCTCGTCCATCCATTTTGTATCTTCCACAAGAGATTCTGGCTTGGGCGGATCCTGGCGGTTTGTACCGCTCGTGCGGCTCTTTCTGGTCTTGCGTGGGGGACTTTCTGTGTGCCTCAGGGATGAGCCACGCTCGGGGATGATTCCTTGTTTCATGGGGCTCTCGCCACTTGTACTATCCACCAAGTTCATGCGCAGTCGGCGAGGGCCCCCATTTCTGTCAGGATAGCGCTGCGCAAAGCGAGATGACTCGGCCTGGAAAGGCTTGTTCCCGTCACTCGACGTCGGTTCTTCTTGAATCGTATCCTCGTACGAGAAGAGAGAGGCGCTCACTTGTCGCGGCGATTCTTGCGAAAGCACGTCCTCCGAGCTGTGCGTGGTATGGCGCTTTCGTTCCGTTTCCTTAAGTCGCAATCGCTCGCGGGAGCTCCTGTACATGAGACCCCAGTGGCCCTTGCTGCTCCTCTTGCTCTCTGTAGACGACGGCTCGCTACCAGCCGATGACTGTTTGGGCACCCCGGCTTCAATGCCAATGTCACCGAAACTGGTCGACGACTGGTTCGAGTGTGTGGAGTGCAACGACGCCGAGCTACCACTGTTGCGCGCAATGTAGCTGCTTAGCAAGTGTGCCTTGTCCCTCCTCTTGGGCGCGGTAAAAGGCGACAAACCTGACGGGGGCTTCGAGGTGCGTATGACGGGCGGCTCGCAGGCGTCATCCGGGAATACTTCGTTCAGCTCTCTTAGCGAGTGGGTGTAGGGCGAGTTGTCGATGGAGCTGCCATCGTGGCCAGCAGTGGAATTGCCTCTCGAGACCGAGTGTACGCTGGTCGTCGCCGACGCGGAGCGGCCGTTGTTGTAGCCGACCATGAGATTCTCAAAGTGGTCGTGCGCCGGAAGGGATATGGCGGACAACTGGTCGATGAGGGACGAGATGACAGCAGGCGAGGCAGCCTGGGTGCGCGCGCAGTTGGGCGGGCGCTGCTTGGGGCGGGCGTCTGCTGCTGCTGCCACTGGCGTGGACGGCGCGGCCGCACGCCTTGGCTGCTCCGAAGTTTGGTTCGGTGGCGCGTCGACGGTGTCGGCGTGGATCGAGGATCCGGGCGGGGGGCGATGCTGCGTCTGGACGTCCATCGTGGCCGGGCGCGCAACTCGAGGCGGTAGCGGGGCCGTTTAAGATATGCCACTCTCGCAGGCGCGCATCAGCAAGCGGGACGATGCAGGTCGCGCAGCGATGGACATTCCAGGCGTCGTCTCGCAAACGAACAACCCAAAACAGAAACGCAGGCTCGAACGACGCCTGAAACGGGGTACGGGGCAGAGAGGGCTGTTATGTAAGTTGATTCCACTCGCTCAGGGATGGAAAGCGCGATGGGATCCTCCCGCACGTGCGCCTGCCGAATCGGTCCGCCGCTTCCCTTCTGGGCCACCAGGCCTGGTTGCATGTTATTATTATAATGAAACGACACCAGCCGGCACGCGTGGTGTTGTTTGATGCGATCTGCGACATTCTATTTCCGTGATACTTGGGCTCGGTCTGGATCGTGTGTACTCCGTACACGGTACTCCGTCTAGACATGGAGCTGCAGGTACCCGTCCCTGCATACCCTGTAAATGCTAGATCGTGCAATCAGCATTCCAGCGCAACTCGTGCGTGACTCGACAGATCCGCTGACGTGGGATTCGCATGCACGTTCTGCGTTTCTAAATGTCCGACCCTCAGATCCCGCACGTGGAAACGCGACTCTTGGCCCGTCATCGGTGAGCGGCAGTGGAACCGCCGTGTCGACTAGTACTGTACGAAGTAGCAGGACTAGATATCCACAGGGCGCTTCCCGAGTCAGGGCTTCGGCTGCAGAGTGGTGGTTGAACCTTCCTGATCAAATCTGCCTGACCTGTGACTGTTCATGGATGACTAGGATTACACAGATCGACGTTCCTGTGGCGGGACATCGTCGAGTAAGGAAGACGTACGATCCCATGTATCCAATGGGGTACATACAAGCTGCCAGTCGCGTAATTGTCCCGCAAACGCTCGTTCGCAGTGCGCAGTGCGCAGTAGAAATCAAGCTCGCATGCGTAGCTACGTCATCTCTCACATCTCCATCCCGACCACAACACCACCTACGTGGATTCTACTCTCCACTGAACGAACACTCCTCACATGACAAGGCGCAATTTCTAACCATAATTCTCAATTGTTCCACCCCGAATACATCTGCCAAGAAAGTCTCGTTACCTCAATTACCATGTACCTGACATCCCTCCTGGCGCCCTTCACCGTCCCAGTAGCCTCCCTCCTCGCCATCCCCATGCTCTCCTCATGGTCAACATCACTGAATCTCGTCTTCCTGTCGCTCGCATGGACAACCATCGCAGCAACATACTCGCCACTGCAACTAGAAGCATTTGCTCCTTTGTTCATCCGGCTGACACTGTATATTTTTCCGTCTTTAGTCTTCTTGCTTTTCGACATTGGCATCCCTTCTTTATCAGCTGAAGTAAAATTCCAAGGCCAGCTCGGAATCGCGACGAAGCACAAAGGCGGGAAGAAAAAGATGTGGACGGTAGCTGGGTGGAGTTTAGCGAATGTAGTTCTGACTGTTGCAATCCAGGCGGCGATTGAATTTGTGGTGACGGATGTGCTGAGGATGAAGAGCTTACTGCAGATCAAGGGGAGTAAGTGGGGGCTGAATCATTTGCCTAATCCATGGACAATGATTCAACATGCGGTTGTGGGGTTGTTGGCAAGAAACGTGAGTTTACATTATCGCAGCCTAGCATCGCTGTGTGTCAAGGAGCTAACAACAACAGACCATTCAATACTACATACACACACACATCCTGCACTCTCCCAACGGAAGCAGACTGGCAGATTGGCATCAGTCCTGGCATCACAGCGTCACGAGCCCGTACTCATTCGTGGCTAATTACGATCATCCCGCATGCCACATACTGCACCGCTTTCTACCACTTTATCTGCCTGCCATCGCTTTGCGCATGCACATCCTGACGTACCTGTTCCTCACCGTGCTCTTCAGCCTTGAAGAAACGTTCGTGTACTCTGGATACAACATTCTTCCCTCAACTATCATGCTCAGGGGCATGGCAAGGCGCACCGACGCACACATGATGAGTAAAGGAGATGGGAATTTTGGTCCCTTGGGTGTTCTGGACTGGATTCACGATACGACGCTGGGTAAAGACGTGGTCGATGACTTAAAGGCTGAAATGGAAAAGCATCAAGTCGATGAGAAAGCTGGGAACACGCTTGATGGTGCCGGCGAGGCTGCTCGTGACCTGGCTGAAAAGCTGAGGGGTAACGTTGGGGGCAGAAACAGGAGGAAGAAGTGAATATCTAAAGACCACTCCATGATGTACAAATCATGATCCGATCATGTCACAAATCCGATGGACTGTTGCGGGGGCCAAGTTGATCTTGCCAGCTCTGGCAATTCGTATGTACACAAACGTAGCATCCCATACTGTGGAGAAGCTTGGTTGGTGTTTGTTGGCGTGCAGCGGTATATGGGAGTGGGGTCTCGTGATAATAATGATGATGTTCGGTATGTTTGCTAAATGCTGCCCCAAGACGTGCGACAAGTGGTCCAATCGGGGTGTATAAATGTCTATGCGTGATTCTATTTCGCACATCAGTACTCCACACGCACCCATGTTTTCGCCTATAAACTCCCATTCATGACATCACGCAAACGAGTACCAACTTATTCACTTTCGGACCGTTTCGGATTCGCTTGCTCGTTACAAGTCTTATAGTAAATGCAGACCGGTACCATCCATGAAGAAAAAATTGGCTGCCGTGCTGACGCAGTTTATGGACTGCTGTTGCGGCTCGACCTGCCGAGGTCATCTTTTATCCCATGCACTGAACGCCTAATGCTCGTCGTAACCCTTCGCTTAAAAGACCATCTGATGTGGCCTGTCCGAGCTGCGGAGGCTGAAGCTGGCACCGAGGTAGTCGGCAAGGTGGGCCTCCTTCTTGATGGTGGCTAGAAGTGCCTTGTCGACAGACTTCTGGTCCTCAACACGGTCCTTTGCGGTCTCCTTCTTCTGCATAGATATTAGCATCACATGCGTGCCGTCTCGTTCAGAGCACGTACCTCGGGCTTCTCGCCCTGCTTGAAGAACGAGTCCTCACCAGGCTTATGGGCGGCCTTGTCCTTGGTGAAGTAGCCGTCTGCGCTGACCTTGTCCAGGACCTGGGAGTCGATGCCCTTCAGGTCGACCGTGGTGGAGGTTGCGATAACATATCGGGCGTTTACCCTTCGCAGAGGAACGCCGTTGACCTTGAATGGACCAGTGACAAGGAGGACACCCTGGGGGAGGTGCTTGAGGAGAACGACACGCTTGCCGCGGAAACGACCAGCGAGGAGGATGACGACGGTACCGGGTTGAAGGGAGGCCCGGGGCTTCGCAGGCCGGACAGACTTGCGGGCCTTGAGTCGCAGTTAGCAAAGCTCTGGTAGCGGCGGTTTCGACCAGTTCTCCATTCTCTGGCAGGCATCATCGCCGCAATTGTGTGCTGCGAATATGCACTCTTGTCCCGAGTATGCACTCTTTCTCAAGTTCATCTTCGTCTTGCCGGTGCATCGGAGTGATATGTCGCGGAGGTGAACATACCTTTTTGGGGACGGAGACGTCCTCAGCCGGGTAGTACTTGCTCGCCTTCTGGGGCTTCTGTTCCTCTTTGTTGGCCGCCATTTCGAATTGTGGTTGTCGTCGGGTTACCCTGCAAGTTAGACTGTGCGTGCGAGTAGCGATAATATTCGTCTAGCGATGGTGCGCCAAGCTCCTTAGTCGCTTAAACGTTGTTCCGGCAAGGGCGACCCCGACCTTGGAAACTACGGAGCATCGCCGCTACCGGGCTAGACTGCAAGCGACCAGGCAGCTTCACACCACAAGCGTCATCCGCCATAACACGCACTACACCACCCAACATGTCCATCCAGCCGCTCATCACGTTCAAGGCGGGCCAGTGCGAGCTTACTGTATGCCTCCAGCTCTGCATACCTCTACTTCGTGGCCAATACTAATTAACGCAGCGCCAAAGCGACAGCCAGCAAAACGTCAAGCCGGTCCGGGAACCTGGATTTGTCTACCTGTACCAAGGCGAGGATGGTTCGTCAAGGTCGTGACATGCCTTACGTACTACTGACTTCTTCCAGAGTTTGTGCATTTCTGCTGGCGACCACGCGATCGGCCAGTTGACCCCCCGGAGCTCGACCTTATCATGATCCCCGGCGACGGCACCTTCATCCCCTACACCGGTAGCGAATCTGTCGAAGACTCCGAGAACGTCAAATCTCCCACCGATGGCCGCATCTTCGTGCTCAAGTTCACCTCCAGCTCACAACGTTACCTCTTCTGGTTGCAGTCCAAGTCGCAACACCCGCGCGGCGATGCCAGCTGGTTCAGCGAGCGAGACCTCAAGATCGGACAAATCGTGGACCTCCTGCTCAACGGCGAGGAAATCGATGCCCAGGCCGAGCTCGCAAACGTGAGCAGCGCAGCCCCCGGCGGCGATGAAGATGAGACCATGGAAGATGTCGAAGGTGCCGACCACTCTACAAGCCGGAATCGCCACAATAGTACCGGAGGCGCTGGCGCTGGCGCCACAGGAGGTGATATCAGAGAAGAAGGATCAGGATCCCGAGAAGGAGGCGCTGACGGTGGCCGAGCGTAGGTTCTGTCTATTCGTATCGCGTGTGGTGCCGTGGAGCTATAGTCGTGGCAACGGTACAGCGACACCTGCGGAAGACATTCATGAGAGCATTACCAGCCCTGCAGAAATTAATCTGTCACGGCAAGGCGTTTGGGAAAGACTCCAAGAGCCCCAAGGCTCGTTGTAACAATAAACGAATATGCATTCATCTAACGTCTTTCGCGGGCTCCGTCACGGCGCACGTTTTTGTTTTCTTTTTTGTTGTTAATTTCGCTTGAATCACTAGCTAACGACGTCACAGAGCAGCTTCCACCAACGACGTCTCGTCCATCGTCCAGAACTTTGTCAATTCCCTAAGCGGAAACCTCGGCGCCAGTGGAGCCTCCTCTTCACAGCAGTCCAGTGAGCCCTTCACAACCCTCCTTGATCTTCTCTGGCCATCACATACCATTTCTACCGTGGACAAAGCCTCGCCTGAGCTTATTGACGCACTCTGTGCCCAGCTCCCCATGACGCCGTTCCTCCTCGAAGCTGAAGTGGAAGATGTTGATCAGATCGACTCCAACTCCGAGACTGCACGTATGGCCATGCAGACACTCGATCAGTCGGAAAAGGTCGAGGTATTAAAACGGATTCTCAGAGCCCCACAACTGAGAGCTGCTTTGGGCAGTTTGACCGAAGCACTAAAGACTGGTGCGCTGCCGACGGTCGCCCAGGGCTTGAAAATCGATGTCGAGAATGGGGGTTATATGAGAGGTGGAGCAATGCCATTAGGAGGTGGAGAGGCAGTCAGGGCATTCTTGGAAGGCGTAAAGAAGACGGTAGAGAAGAAGAAGAAAGACGGCGACGACGAAATGGGCACGACATAAAAGTCTAGCACGACTGACGACCAATCTGGACTAAGCAGCTCTGCTACGTGGAGATTGGCCGCCCGAAAACATGAGAAATGTACATGACTATGCGACACGAAGAGAAACTCTTACATAATCACTGGTCAAGTGTGATATCTGTTCCATCTTGCAGGTCTTCTTCAAAGTCGTTGGGTCAATCTCCTCTATTCTTTTCCTTCTTCGTCAAATCATCATCGCTCGTAATCGAATCCATGGATGTCCCTCACAGGTCAAAAGTCCTCTTGTCTCTCCCTCTATCGCCTCCATCGCCTCCGAGTAACGAACCTCAAAAAATCTGTCCAGCATTCCCATCCCCATCCACAAACACATCCAACAGCCCCTCTCGCATCTTCTGTCTCTGCCTCTCCCTCAGCCCCTCATTCCCACTCCAGCGCTCCGCGTCCTCAAGCTTGTCCATCGGATGATCCTGGCGATACTGCTTCACCCACCGCATCGATAGGTCCTCCCACTCGGGCATCATGTAGCACTCGATGCAAGGCCGGTTTGACTGCGGAAGGTAGCGGTCGGCCTTGGGGGATCGAGCGATGCGCAGTCGACGAACCACTTCCCCGCGGGGATGTGGGTGGTGAAGAAAGGCGGCTGGCATGCGAGCTGCGGCTGATCGAAGGTGCGAGCGACGACACTGCTGAGTTGGAGCGCGATAGCTCGCTACTGAGCGCGCTATCTTGACGGACTTTGCGCCCGGTGTCGAGCGCGTGCGGACATGGTGTTGTGCAGACTTTCTTGGAGTGATTGCAGGCGTAAATCTGGAGGAGCTTGATACACATGACAGGAGGCGGAAGCTAAATAGAGGCACGTGTGGTGGTGGTATAGTAGTAAGGCGGGTGAGTGTGGCCTTCAAGGTGCCCGGGCATTGTGGAGAGATGGACGTGGCGACGAGGTGATATACAATCTGTGACAAACGGCGTGGTCGAACAGGCACGCCCATAGCGCCAGTGAGGCCGACAACGCCCATTCCATGATCGCAAACACGTTACAGTTGTTCCAGTCGTGTTGTGGCATGAAACTTTGGCATACGCAGAATGAGACTACAGAACTTTTCATTTTGTCCTCACAATGGTATCGAAGATGAAAGAACTACAAACAAGCTGGTGGTGCATCCCTACGCTGCAAGCACCATTTGTGAACTCCAGACCGTCAACCGGACACCAATCGTCGCCTTTCGTCCCCCACCCTGCCCCATCTAATAACTCCGACCGAAAAGAATCCACTGCTTAGCAGGACTGGTACAGTCAGGGTTGATACACTTTGTCTTGCCCTCCTCGATGCCCTCAGGCTGTTCGAAAGGAATACACAAACTCTTCGCACCCATGGCAGGGGCTTGCTTATCTTCGGCAACACCGTCACCAAGCGCTGTGCGCGCGCTCTTAGCCTTGACATCGTCCTCGCATTTGTCGCCCTCACAGTGAGGCACAAGCACGACGTTCTTGCCATTGAGCGTGGGAACAAAGTCATCCCAGTTAGTTAGCTTCACGCGATGCTCGCGGTAGTTCTTATCGGCACGCTCGAACATGTCTGTCTGGATCTTCTCGAGAAGTTGAGGCACTTCTTTGGACAGATCATCGACATTGATGGTTCCACGTGCGGCGTCCTTGTCGCCAATGTCGCGGCGGGAAGTGGTAACAACGCCCTTCTCGGCGTCCTTGGGGCCGAACTCGATGCGAAGGGGAATACCCTTGAGTTCCCAATCGTTGAACTTCCAGCCAGGAGAGTAGCCCTCGCGGTAGTCAGTCTCGACGCGGACGCCAGCCTTAATAAGATCGTCTGAGATGTTCTTGACGTTGGCGTACAGGCTTTCTTTATCCTCGGCACTCATTCTGTAATGATTTAGCATTTCGATTGGGGAATAGGCGAATTAGCACCTACTTGGCGCTGATGCCGACGGGAATGACAACCACTTGAATCTCAGCCACTCGGGGAGGGATGACCAAACCGCGGTTATCACCGTGGGTCAAGATCATGACACCGATGGAGCGAGTAGTGAGACCCCACGAGTTCTGCCATACGTGAACGTGTTCCGATTTGCCGGCTTCTTTTGCGTTGGGGTCTTCAACGGTGATGTTAAACATCTTTGAGAAGTGCTGTCCGAGGCAATGCGACGTAGCAGCTTGGATTCCACGACCGGTGGCGGGAATAAAGCCTTCAATAGTCGTTGTGTAGTCCGCGCCAGGGAACTTCTCGTTGACGGTCTTCGTCCCCTTGACGACAGGAACAGCGAGCAACTCTTGGTAAACATCCGAGTACCAGTCCAGGATTTGCAATACCTCATCGCTAGCCTCTTTCTTTGTGAGATGTGCCGTGTGTCCTTCTTGCCACAGGAACTCGCGAGATCGAATAAAGGGCATGGGGTCTGCAGTTTGTCAGTGAAGTACAACTTTCTTTTGCTTCAGAAACCTACGCTTGAACTCCCACCGCACAACATTGTTCCACTGGTTCAGCTTCAGGGGTAGATCACGATGCGACTGGATCTTGCGTGCAAAGTAGGGGTACATGGCGGTCTCGGAGGTAGGGCGCACGGCTACGGGCTTCTCCAGATCGGACTTTCCGCCTTTTGTGACCCATGCGACCTCGGCGGCGAAGCCCTCGACATGCTCCTTTTCTCGCTCCAAATTGTCTGCGCTGATGAAAATGGGGAAGTATGCGTTGCGGACTTTGAGAGTCTTGATCTGGTTATCGAACCAGCTTTTAATGTTCTCCCAGATTGCGTACGAAGAGGGCTCGAGAATATAACTGATTGCTATTAGCATGCTATCGGAGCTCAGGGTCATGAGGCGGTTACCAGCCGGCGACCTGTAACGATGATTAGCTTGCGGCTCAGGCATTGTGTACTTCATGAGGCGCCTACGTCGTAGTAGGAAATCATCTGGCCCTTGGTGATGACCTGCTGGTACCATTCGCCCAGATCATCCTCTTTGGCGACGTCAATGCCAATCAACGCAGCCCCCTCGATCTGTCTCCTGGTCAACATCCTGTACGCCCTGCAAAGCACTTGCATGACTCAGCAGAGTCTGACCTTCTTCTTCTGTTGCTGGGGCTTTTTCGCAGCCGTCTTGGGGGCGCCGTCCTTCTTTTTCTTCTTCGTCTCGGAGATGTGGAGATGCTTCATCTTGCCGTCGGTGGCGGAGGCTTCAGCCATTTTGCGTGCTGTGGAAGAGAAGCAGGAACCTGTGCCAGTGTACCTACAGTTGATGGGTCACACGAGTGAGTCAGGTATGGAATGTGGAGGGGTCGGCCGAGTCATGCGTTTGCTAGCGCGCTTCGGAGGGGAGGCACCTTTCGCCGGTGCTTCCCGCGTAGATTTTCACAGAGGCAGCAAACCACAACCCCACGACGTCATGGCAGGCATATTCGAGCAGTCTCGCAGCGGAGGAACCCTGTGTAAGCCTGCAGAGCTCTGGTCTGAGTCATGCTGCAACTAACACAAACACTCCAGTCTTAGGCGGGCAGAAGATCAGTGGCCAGGACATTCGCGACCAGAATGTGCTCGCGACCCAGGCCATCGCAAACGTCGTCAAGTCGTCGTTTGGTCCTTCGGGGCTCGACAAGATGATGGTCGACGACATCGGTGACGTGACCGTGACCAACGACGGGGCGACCATCCTCTCCCTCCTCGACATCGAACACCCCGCAGGCAAGATCCTCGTCGACCTGGCACAGCAGCAGGACAAGGAAGTCGGAGACGGAACCACTTCAGTCGTCATTATCGCCGCCGAGCTGCTGCGGAGAGCAAACGAGCTCATGAAGAATAAGATCCACCCCACCACCATCATCACTGGCTACAGGCTGGCGCTGCGGGAGGCTGTCAAGTACATGAACGAGAACATCAGCACCAAGGTCGATGCGCTCGGTCGCGACTCCCTCGTCAACATCGCCAAGACATCCATGTCGAGCAAGATCATCGGGTCCGACTCGGACTTTTTCGCCAACATGGTGGTCGACGCCATGCAGTCGGTCAAGATGACCAACAACAAGAATGAGACAAAGTACCCGGTCAAGGCTGTCAACATCCTCAAGGCACATGGGCAGAGTGCGACCCAGTCACAGCTCGTGAAAGGTTACGCCCTGAACTGCACTGTCGCTTCGCAGGCCATGAAGACGCGAATAAAGGACGCCAAGGTTGCCTGTCTGGACATCAACCTGCAGAAGGAGCGAATGAAGCTAGGCGTACACATCACGATCGACGACCCAGAGCAGCTGGAGAAGATTCGAGAGCGTGAGGCCGGCATTGTCACCGAACGCATCGACATGATTCTCAAAGCCGGCGCAAACGTGGTCATGACAACAAAGGGCATCGACGACCTTTGCCTGAAGCACTTCATTGAGAAGGGCGCCATGGCCGTTAGACGATGCAAGAAGGAAGATTTACGAAGGATAGCAAAAGCCACCGGAGCAACCATGGTCAGCACCTTGTCGGATTTGAACGGCGACGAAAAGTTCGAGGCATCAAGTCTGGGTCAGGCGGAAGAGGTATCGCAGGAGCGCATCTCAGATGATGAGTGCATTTTGGTCAAGGGTACCAAGGCTTTCTCTTCCGCATCCATTATCCTACGCGGAGCGAACGACTACGCGCTCGACGAAATGGAACGATCTGTACACGACTCGCTGTCAGCCGTCAAGCGAACATTGGAGAGTGGGCGTATTGTTCCTGGTGGAGGTGCTGTTGAGACTGCTCTGCATATTTACCTCGAGGAATGGGCAACCTCGGTTGTAAGTTGCTACATGATACATAGAATGACTATGAGAACCTCTTTGCTAATTTTGTACCCAGGGCTCTCGTGAGCAATTAGCGATCGCTGCATTCGCGCAGTCTCTCCTTGCCATTCCCAAGACACTCGCCATCAACGCAGCCAAGGACGCCACCGAGCTCGTTGCCAACCTTCGATCGCGGCATGCACTGTCGCAACGTACAGTTAATACGGCTGATCCTTCCTCGCAAGACGCCAAACAGCTGGCCAAATCCAAGAACTACAAGAATTACGGTTTGGATCTGGCGAACGGCAAGGTACATGACTGCTTGAAGGCTGGTGTGCTTGAGCCGAGTATGAGCAAAGTGAAGCAGCTAAAATCCGCGGTGGAAGCTTGTGTCGCCATCATGCGTATCGATACCCTGATCAAGCTGGATCCAGAAGAGCGAGGTGGTGGTGAGGACGATGGACATGGTCATTAGGTGGCCAGAAGCTGAGACAGCATCTGGAAAAAAAGGCTGAAAGACCATTAATGAGTAATGCAAAAACAGGGTTACGAACGCAAAATACGGCCTTTGACGAGCCCATGATCTCGGAAATTGATAGTAGTACCTGTCCCAAGTACAGGTGTTGGTTATACGCGGACCCCTTACGCCGAGACCTCCCATTTCATCGCGCGACTCGAATGACTGTACCGACGTGTCACTCCCATCATACTCACACACCGTCTCTCTTACCAGCCATCTTCTCCTCCGAAGCTTCACGCCTCCTCCTCCAAAATAATACATCCTGAGCTTTGTCAGCCTTGCCCTCGACCTCTGGCCCGTTCTTCTGTAGCTGATAGTTGTGCTTCCAAGTTGAGCACTGCCTTCTCCACTTCCCCTTCGGCTGCTTGGCACGTTCTTCTGCAGCTCTCAATTGCGTTCGTAGATGCTGCTATATCTTCTCGACTTCGCCGTGAGCTGTCTTGGTTCCTTCTTCTGCGGCTGCCAGTTGTTCATGCAACTCCTCCGCTCCCTTCTCCTTTTGGCCCTTGGCTGTCTCAGCGCGTTGAACGCTTCTGCACCCATCAGTTGCTTTTCTGATTACGCTACTCTCCGCTCCAGGTCAGTCTTGTCCGGCATACAAAAATCTTCCGAAAGCTCGTCTTCCGCGTTCTGGACAATCGCGGCGGAATTCTCGTGGTTTGCATCGTCGTAGGATGCCGGATACCGGTTGGGCATGCTCGAAATCGCGTCAATGTCTTGGTCGAATGTCAAGCCCGATAACGAGGCATCCAGATTTGCGGTGCTAGAAACGATCTCAATGATAAACGACTCGAAGTCAGGGAGCGTGACTGCATGGTGGAGAGGACTGTTGCTAATCATCACCATTTCGCTGATTGTTATGTTAACTGTGAATGCTTGTGTGGATGTACACTTCGACATATCTTCTGCACCCAAGACCTCGTCATCTACGACATCGGTCAGCTCTATCGGATCATCCAGTGTCCCAGTTGCTCCACTTGCGCCCAGCCTACATGCCACGGGAAGATGATCCATCAGATGTGAAAAGCTTCACTTGAAAGCTCGAGGCAAGCCTCTGGGCAAGAAGACATATCTGACAAAAATTTACAGTCGCGCAATCGTCATGTTGGTCCTGTCTCTCATGATCCAAGAAAAAGTTTCAACGATTTGAACATTCTCGTCGGTAGGGTCTTTACTTCTCACTTCTTGTGCACATGTGTATGGTGATGCCGCATACCCTGTCTTCATGCGGCAGCCGTCGAGCTAAATCCAGAGGCCTGTGGATGCCCGTGTGAAGCTACAAACTGGCTCGATTACAGAGCCGTCACCATTGGTCAACACAACGGTCACTGGTTGTTATTTTCCCTACGTTAAGAGACTGGGCAGAAGAAACATTCGCCGACGACTTCGAACGCATGCTACTGAGCAGTACTTCCACAACCAAGAACCGCCGTGTCACCAACTTCCGAACAACACATATGAAGGCACTTTTGATCGGTACTTTCGACATGGTCGAGCACGGTAAGTCCGCTGTAAAGGTAAGCAAGGCGTTGTCATTTATCTCGTTGTCGTGAAGCACCTAATGTTAATACTTCATGCTTACCAGTCACCACGGATGGGTACATTCAATTCGTCCTCTGCCAAATTGGTCCCCACAAAATGCATGAAATACCATAATGGCTTACTTCACGGCATCCCTACTGCGAAGATGTTCTGATAATTGTCAAATATCTCCGGCAGGTCAAAGTGCGTTGATCGATTGTTATGGCTATCGTCTCTCCTGGCTTATCGAACTCGTCATAAGGCCATGATGTTGCCAAACTTTGACTATAATTTTCGCTACAGAATTATAGCCAGATTTGATCACTCGCAGGGTGTTTGTGCTCCCAGCATAGTAGCATGCTTTATCAAGGACGGCTGATTTCAAGTCAACGCTGGCCATGTCGTTCGATTATCTTTCAAAAAGAATGACACATGTCACGAATTGTGTTTCAAGAACGATTTTCATTGAAGTCTCGGCAATTACTGTCCCTCATGACGTGCGCGGGGGCGGGGCTTTCCCCTCGTAGGTGAAGTTCTTTCGGGAATAGTTCCGCGCCCTTGATTTGTAACCATTATCAACAACATAGTTAGAGCTAAACACACCTCTCCATCTTCATTCATCACTCTGCTAGTCATTCTTCAAAGACTTATGACTTTAGCTTCACACACTGCACGCACAACACGCATACTTTCAAATTATTTCAACGCCTCAGCACGGCTTACTTTGCTCAACTCGCAGCTTGATACTAGAGCTGTTAATATCAGAAGGATGTCGTCTTTGCCGAAAACAATGAAAGCCGTCCAGATACAAAGGACTGGCGGAACAGATGTGTTGCAGTTTAAGACCGATGTGCCGTTGCCTCAACCGCAAGAGGGTGAAGTGCTCATCAAGAATGAGTTTATTGGTAAGTATTACATTCATCGGAAACCCAGTTGTACAGAGCCTGATAGGTTTAGGAATTAACTACATTGACACGTGAGACAATATGAACACCATAGCACTTTCGATACTAATCGTTGCCCAGCTACTTCCGCTCAGGTGTCTACAGCCCCCCTTCGTTCCCCTACATTCTGGGCCGTGAAGGTGCCGGAACTGTCGCAGCCGTTGGAACAAATGCTCCCTCGGACCTCTCAATCGGTACTCGTGTAGCTTATATGGGACAATACGCGTACGCAGAATATACACCGGTGGCTGGCAACTACACAATTGCCCTTCCTGATTCTATCGAGACCAAGACTGCCGCCGCTTCTCTTCTCCAGGCCTTGACTGCTGTGACCCTGATCCGCGAGGCATATGCCGTCCAGAAAGGCGACTGGATCTTGGTTACAGCTGCAGCTGGTGGTGTAGGACTGTGGCTATGCCAGCTCTTGAGAGCAGTGGGCGCAAGAACGATTGCAACAGCTAGCACCGAAGAGAAACGTCAGCTAGCTAGGGAAAATGGCGCGGAAGTGGCTTTAGAGTACTACGAGGAGGATAGAGATGTGTTTGTCAAGAAGGTTCTGGAGATCACTGGTGGCGAGGGCGTTCATGCTGTCTTTGATTCAGTTGGCAAATCTACTTTCGACAGCAGTCTAGCTGTTGTTCGTAGAAAAGGAACCATGGCCTCATTTGGAAATGCTTCTGGTCCAGTCACTGGGTTCTCACTCGCGTAAGCCTTCTTCCTGTACGCGCGAATACTTGCTGCTAATTCCTTTTAGGCGTCTTTCTGCAAAGAACGTTAAGCTTGTGCGTCCAACTTTGTTCAACTACATTGCTACGCGTGAAGAGTTTCAGAAGGCTGCAAAGGAGTTGTGGAAGTTTATCGAGAAAGACGGATTAAATGTAAAGATCCACAGTGTGTATCCGCTTGAAGACGTCGTGAAGGCGACCCGGGATATCGAAGGAAGAAGGACCGCTGGAAAGCTGTTGTTGAAGCCGTAAACATCTGGTCCATTCAAAAACAGTACGGGATTCCTTGAAACTACAAGGTATGATGCAGCAATACATTTCTCACTGAATCAACATAACTTCAAGCATGGCACCTCTTCTCTTTCGTCGTACGAGTCGCGAAGTTTTCCCACGTGGTCGGTATAACGACGGGTATAATTGTCGATAGGAACTTGGCTACACTCTACCGGGAGCAAGGACACGGTTGCAATCAGTAGTAATCGAATTTCCTTGTGCTATCTGTTGCACTTGTCGATGTCTTTCGAGGCTATGTCGTTACGAGCATTTGGCCAAAATTATGCCATTCATGAGCATGCCCACTCCAAGTAATCAACAGAAGCGGTTCAAACCAGGCCTGAACCACAGCTCTGTATCAGCATGCGCACAGAGGAACATCCATTTTCAGTCCCACCGCCTTCTATATCGCCGAGGAGCTCACTCAACCGTCCATCGAAACCTGTTTGACGAGACGTTAGTAACTTCTTCATGAGCACATCTGAACTCATATCAGCTATTGCCCACTTGAGCTCTACACCTGCAGTAGAGTTAGGGAAAGGGTTAACATACACACGGCTAGACTTCGCTTTCATCATCCGTTCCGCCAACTAGATCATTGACCCACTGCTGCGCGTCAACGAAATTGTCTGAGCTTTCTATGTTGCGATTATCTTCCACGTTGATCTCCTTCTTGATGAACGTGGTAGCCTCAGCAATCGACATGACTTCGTCGAGGTCATGCTCAGCTTTCGCCTCGTTTTGTACCTTGGACTTCGACGCCGGCTTTGAACGCACCACCTTGGGTTTCTTGGGAGTCTGCATTTGCTCCTCCTCGTCGTCGTCCTCCTCGTGCTCTTCGGCCTTGATCACATCCTCATACTCTTGTATCGTCTTCTTCTTCGGACTAGCGCGCTTACGCTTGGGGGTAGGAGTGCATTCGTTATCAGATGCATTAACCTGAGCTTTCTTGCGCGGTGTTTTCGAGGGAGTCCTGGGTGGGGTTGAGGCAGGATTGTTCTCGGGGGCGGCATCGCCGGCTTCGAATGCTTGCTTCATGCGGGAGTAGCGTTTGGAGGCAGCGCCAGGCGTAGTACCGCACTGCTTTGCCATCTCGTTCCAGTCCGGGACCTGTTTGAAGATGAGTTATTTGCCCACAAATGTATCACGACAATCGTGTTTGACTACTCGAAAGCATATTAAAGCCTGAATTTGAGAGGAGCGCACCTACTTTGTCACGAGAGCCATGCTTGACGCAGAGCCAAAGGAACTTGTAGACAGAGCCGGCAGGTTTCTCACCGATCTCCATTGACTTCTTCAGTCGGGACCATCGCTTCGACGCAGCGCCTTTCTTGAGATCCAAGGCAGTACCGACGGCGTCCCAATCAATCTACCTTTCTTGTTAGCGTGTGCAAAATCGCGAGGCATACTTGTTGGAGCGAAACAGGTTGAAATGAACGCATGGAAACTTACATTCGGGCTGCCACCGTGGGTGAGAATTAAGTAGAGATACTGGACGTTTTCTGTCTCTGTAGGCATCTTGACAGGCTCTGCTCGTGTTCTTCTTGAATTGTAGTTGGCAGGTTTATGAATGCAGAAGCCAAGTACGTGGTGTGGTATGAAGTTGGGAAGGCGGGTAAGAGGTGGCGGGCAGTGCGATCTAATATACCTTGGTCGAAGGTGAAAGTGAAGGTGAACTCGACTTCAGACCCTGGAGGTGACGACTTCTTTAGACACGCTAACATAATCAGCACGGGTATAGGAGGTATATGAGTGGTTGTTAGTGTTAAGCCGTCTCTCAAAGTCAAGGTGAGAGGGAAAAGTAGCATGCAGTTCATTACGGTGGGAGGGTATTGAGACAGCTATAGTGGTTGACACTACGATAAGAATCTGACATTCATAACGCTCCAGGAACAAACATGCCAATCTAGCCTGAGCTGATCGCGAACGCTTCTTCCTCTTCTCCAAGCTAGTAGTCTTGAAGTACAGCTCGTAAGCTTGCAATGCCTCAGCAAAACTGTTGTGAGTACCTAGGGCCGAGAATTTCGGAGCTCGAACTCAGCAGCAATGCCACGGTCAGCATGGTCTCCCTCTTCCGCGTTTGCGCGTTTGACCGCTGCTATGCACTCCTCAGCTTGCAAATTGTCTTGTATTGTACAATCAATCATTGCCGCAAGAGCTGCGTTCTTTAGTGCCAGATCCTGTTGAAAGACGCCACCATCCTCAATGTCCCAGTAATGCATATATCAAGATCACTTAAAACGGCTCTTGTAGTTCATATCTGCCTGTACCTAGCTTACAACAAGCCTGGTGGTAATGAAAGCCGTAATAATGGATCCGTTTAATCCTTTCAGAACCTGATATATCTCACAGCTGCTGTACGCATGAGTGCATGGCACTTTAAAAATCCTTAAAGATAGACAGGGTGTTGCATTTGCATCGCGAAATCGAACCAAACCAGATGACATCCAGTTCTTATTTCCTGTCTCATCAACACGCGAGATATAGTCTGTTGTGATAACAAGACAAGTCTAGCTCGTCGTCATCCTCTTTCGACGAAGTACAATTATCCCTGTCATGTTTCAAGGAATTTGGCAAAGAAGCGACACAGCAGATGAAAACCAAAGCATCAAAATGGAATAATGATATTCATGAAGGGCATGTCACTTGCAGAGAAAGACTCTACGTATTCTAGCTCAGTCCTAATCCAACAGGTTCCTGCAATTGCGATTCGCTTTCCCTCACGCCACTGCCCACCAGCTCCGAGAAGTCCAAGCCAACATTCTTCAGCATCCTTGCGTGCTCATGGGCTAGCTGCATGCACTCTGTCCATAGCTTGCTGCCCTCATCCACGCTACTCAGCTGTCTCTTCAGTAGAACATTGAACTGATCAACGTGTTCTTTTGCCCACTTGACGCATGCAGACATGAGCTGCTGTGGAAAACACTTTTGAAACATGTCGACGGTGTTTTTGATGATAGTGAAGCAGATATAGGAAATTTGGAAAATGTAGTCAGGTAGGTTGCCCTCGAATATGGATTGCCTAGAAGAAAGAGTCAGCAAATTTGTTCCGATTAGGAGGGAGTATCGTAATCTGACGAACCGTGAACGCGTTCTGATGAGTTTGCCGCGAGCTTCGAGATATGCCTCTCTCGCCTTGTCCTCGTAGCCTAGGCGAACGACCCAGCCTACGTGCTGCCTGACAGACGATATCCAGTTGTTGTTTTCCACGAGTTGTTGAACCAAAGTATTGGCTAGCTTTGCAGCGCGCTCGTTGACCTTGAACGACACTACAGCCTTGGCCATTTCATTGCCTCTAATATTCTTTGCAAGGTCCTTCAGCTTTTCGACCTTGACAACTGCATCATCGAAATGCTGAAGTGCGATCTCGATATCGAGTTCGTCAAGTTGTGTCTCGACCCATCGAATGTTTCGCTGCTGCCCATCGATATCAACAAAAGTGCTGATTTGATTGTTGTTCACCGCTTCAGACAGATTCTCAAGCAGGTCGGCCTTTTTGACTAAATCAGGATCGCGCGAGAGTAAGTGGTTGTAGGAATCTTGAACACGATCCTTTTCTTCCACCTCGGCTTCTTGGCTCTTGCGCAGATCGTCCTTTGTCTTTCGAAATGTAGAGATGAACGAGAGCTTGTCACCCGAGTCTTCACGCTTAGTGTCGTATGTGTAGAATTCCGATCCAGCCCGTATGATGATTCTTTCCTCTGGTGTCCGAGTTACTTGAACATCTTGAAGTGGGAAACATAGTTGCGCCTTGTACTCTAGAACAGATCGATTACCATCTCGTTGGCCTGCGACATCGTTGCGTGCCTTCTTCTCCGCAGCTACTAGGAGGTGATCGTTGAGAAGAAGCAATTGGACGCGGCGCCTAGCCTTCAGAGTCGCCGAGTCCAGTTCAAACCATCTCTTGGATCTCCAAATGATGAAGCGGCCCGGGATGGGAGGGAGGTATTTCTGCGATCCCTCGACGTCTCTGTACAATTGCTGCAATTGACCAGCACGGATCTGATTGAGGTCCCCGATAGAGCTTCTATTGCCCCCCCGAGTGCTTGCCATGTGGCTGTCGTTATCGGTGCTGGAGGCCGAGGCCGTTTGCTCCAGAGTAGTCGTCAGATCCGACATCAGCTGGCGCAGAGTACGCATCTCGCCCTTGAGCTTCTCTGCCTCTTTGCTGATCTTAATGAACTGGGTCCTGTTCTGATACACGTTGGTCTGCAGGTCGACGGAGGTGCGGTGCTTCGTCTTGCGTAACTCGTCCTGAAAGCGCCGGATGTCTTCTTCGGAGGCGTCTGCAAGCATGGATGATACATCTTGGTTTCTTTAGTACACGCATGCGGGCAGAGTCGCCGGCGATACTTACATTGCTCAGCCCTCAAGCTCGGGTCGCGCAGTGCCTTCATGTCGATCCGCAATCCGCGCCCTTCCCCGCTGGCAGTCGGCCGCCCATCCCTTGCTGGATCCTGTTCGCGGTACTGGCTGGGGATCTGGGGCATGTCCGGCATGGGCCCACTCCCAAAGTCGGAGGGCAGAGTCGTGATCTTCTGCGAGTACCGCCTCTTGACCAGATCCGCCGTCTTGTCCGCCCTCTGGGGCCTTTCTCGGGGCACATCTCCTCTGTTCTGCCTCGATCGGCTGGACTCGGTGGATGGTCGTCCCGAACCTGCGGTGCTGGGGGCCGCAGCTCCAGCGCCAGCGGGCATCGGCACACTGATCTGGCGGGGTGCGCTGATGGTCGGCGAGTCCTTCTTCTTGTCCTTGTCGCGCTTCTTGCGCAGGGAGATGCCCTTTGATTTGTCCGACATGTTGCCTGTGGTGGGAGGCGGGACCGGGGAAGCGAGTGAATTCGGCGCGAGGGGCCCGTCAATCTACAATATCGGCGTTCCGACACGACAAGTCTCTTCCAGCAGCGGGCTAGCTACCGACCATGTGGCAGGCGCACGGGACTACCAAGTAGGGACCGCCACTGGTACCAAGTACTGGTGCCGCGGTCGTGGTGGAGCTCGGGCCCGCAAGCGTCAGTCGTGCCTTCCGCGACATGCAAAAAGTTCGTCAACGCCAGCACCCACTGCCGCTCTCCCCCTTCGATCCTCGCGCTACTCCCTCCCGTCCGCTCGAACCCACCCCACAACGCAGCCTCAATCCCAGCATCAGCATGTCTTCGTCTTTAAAACCGTCCACAATCGCCGCCATCAGTGTCGGCACTGTCGTCACAGGCGTCCTCGCATACGCCGTCTACTTCGACCACAAGCGACGGAATGACCCCGACTTCCGCAAGCAGTTGAAGCGCGAGTCCAAGAGGACACAGCGCGCAGCAAAAGAACAGGAGGAGGCGCAGGGCGAGGAGCAGAAGAAGGCCATTCGGGATGCGGTGGAGCGTGCAAATGAGGAGGGGTTCCCCAAGGACCCTGAAGAGATTGAGGCATACTTCATGCAAGAGGTGGCGCAAGGGGAGGGGATGGTCCAGAAGGGTATGTGCCACCCAGAGACTGCATATTGGGCATAGAGGCACTAATTATGCTACAGGCGCAGACAACGTTGAAGCCGCATTGTGCTTCTACCGCGCATTGAAAGTCTACCCGAACCCACGGGAGCTAATCAACATTTACGACAAGACCGTTCCAAAGGTATGCCGTTGTTTATATCGCGTATATGACCCCAGTCGCTAATCAGCAACAGCCGGTACTCGACATCCTCGCCGAGATGATTGCGGTAGACACGTCGATCCCAGTTGGCGGTAGCAAGACACCTTCGGAGAGTGGATCGGCTGGCGACCTCGAGTAAAACTTCACTCTCCCATATTTGACACAAGCGAGCATTCATGGTTCCAACACTCCCCTTCACGGCGTAGTGTAATCTTCTTGTATATGGACAAGCACGCATTCTATCAGGGTCTGGACGAGTCAATGACCGGCGTTCCGGTCTCGCGTGGTGCGCCTGCCATGGCGAATGGCGGAGTAGACGAGCTTCTTCTTCATATCTCACCACCTCAATAATATTCTGAACATTCAACATGACGTCACCGGACGCTGGGCCGATGCTTTGCTGATACACTAGAGATTACAAGTCTACCCAGTCTCTGACCATCGCAAGATTCAGCCAATGCCCGAAACGCCTTGCTCGCAGTGATCTCTCCTCAAAGTCGCAAAGTACCGAAATAATTACAAGCGCTGTACCAGAAATGAACTGAAGTTGGCCGTGAAGGTCGTGATCTAGTTAACAAGAACAAGAGCTTTCTTGTTGCGGTTCACTGGGGTTGATGTTCACGTCGATCACTGAGTCCTGGGTTAGCAGATCTTCCCCTCCTTATTGTGGTCTGAACTGACTTTGGGTTTGTCCTTGCTGGCCTTCGCCTTCCATACCAGGGAGTGCCTGCGCTATCCTCTTGAACAGCGCCTTGACATTGTGTCCTACTTTCGCACTTGTTTCGACGAACATAAGGTTGTTTTTCCTGGCCTCTTCCTCTCCCTGCGCTGTTGTGACCTCGCGCTTATCGTTCAAATCCGTCTTGTTCCCTACCAGAACGATAATGACGTCGTTCCCTCTCTCGCCCCGGACATCGTCCACCCACTTTCGCGTATTTTCAAAAGTCTTCTTATTGGTGATGTCGTATACCACTACGGCTACGCTGGAGTCGCGAATGTAGGATGGAATCAAGGATCGGAATCGTTCTTGGCCTGCCGTATCCCAAAGCTGTAGGCGCACCGTTCGATCTTCAAGGTACATTGTCTTGAGTCACGTTAGTCTGTAACCGACGCAACAATAGTTGTAACATTTGTGTGGCAGTACGCACCTTTGACAGAAAATCGATGCCGATTGTCGCTTGGTATGTGTTGTCGAACGAATCATACATGAATCGTGTGATCAAGGACGTCTTGCCGACTGTTGGCCCCAATTAGCTTTGGAAGCGCATTGGAGTGGCCTGTCAAGACCACATGCGTACCACTTTGCTCGCCCAAAAATACAAGCCTAAAGCGCATCAGTATACACGTTTCCACTTCCGCGGCGGTGTACTCACTTGAACTTCTTGAGCGGATTAGAATATGCTGATTGCGCCATGGTGCTGGACGAACGATCGGCAATGGGCTCAGAGAAGATTTGCGAGAAGATCCAGTAGCGGGACGTGTTGTTCGTGTGTCTAACGTCGTGCGGGGCGAGGTATGAATAGGAGGGCGCCTGCTTCGCTGAGACCTGGAAGCCGTGCCTAACACCGGTAACTGACAGGGATGGGGCTAGCGTGCAAGCCTAGCGGATTTCGAGGGTTTTCCGCGCGCAACAGTCGAACATTTTGACGACCACACAACTTTTCGTCCAGAACTGAGGCACAGTATGGCGGACACAGCAACGGCACCCGCGCAGTACAAGCAACCGAGTCGCAAGGGCAAGAAGGCCTGGCGCAAAAATGTCGACGTCACGCAAATTCAGTCGGGCCTCGAGGATGTGCGAGATCAGATAATTCAAGGGTAACCTAGAGTTTGGAAGATACCTGTGAAATTCATCACGCTGACAACATGCAGTGGTGTCATAGCAGAGAAGACCTCAGACGAGCTCTTTGCCGTCGACACAATTGGTTCTGCAGATATACAGAAAGAAGTTTCCAAACGGCACAAGCCACTCAAGGTCGATGAGATCCTCGCCCAACGATCAGCTGTTCCCGCCGTCGCCTCTCGGAAGCGCCTGTCGGATCTGGATAACGAAGGCAAGAGGAAAAAGGCAAAAGTATCAGGCAAAGAATATGACAGGTTAAGGGCCATTGCATACGGTGGGGAGCAGGTGAGCAAAGACGTCGTGCAGACAGGCGGTGATGCTGCATACGACCCGTGGACTGTGCAGGAGACAAAAAAGGACCCAAGGTTCTCGTTCTTGGAGGAGAAGAAGGCAAAAAGAGAGCCAGTCACCCTAAAGCACGCACCTGTCTCGCAAGCCAAGAGTGGAAAGGCCATTCCTGCGGTGCGCAAACCTGCAGGCGGCAAGTCGTATAACCCGAAATTCGAGGACTGGCAGAATGAACTCATGCG
The DNA here is from genome assembly GCA_018398575.1 of Ampelomyces quisqualis. Taxonomy (NCBI): domain Eukaryota; kingdom Fungi; phylum Ascomycota; class Dothideomycetes; order Pleosporales; family Phaeosphaeriaceae; genus Ampelomyces; species Ampelomyces quisqualis. The sequence goes on from JAGTXZ010000011.1 coordinate 1,832,758, forward strand.
CGAGTCTGACAAGGCAGTCGAGGCAGAGAAGAAGCGTCTGCAAGAAGCGCAAGAAGAAGCAAGTCGCATGGAGCGTGCCGCCGCCGAGACCGAGTCGGATTCTGGCGAGGAGAGTGTATGGGAGAGCGAGTGGGAGGGCTTCAGCGAGAACGAGGACAGTAAGCTTAAGATCAAGAGACCTGAGAGGAAATCGTTGTCGCAGCGAAACAAAATCAAGAGGAGGAAAGAGGCAGAGCGTTTGGCTAGACACGACGCGAAGATGAAGGCGAAGGAGCAACAAGTACGGGAGATCAAGAAGCTTGCGAAAAGCGTAGAAGCCAAAGAGAAGGCAAGGGCGGCTGTGCGCGAAGCTCTCGAGAATAAGACTTTTGACCTTGTATCGGACGACGACGGCGAAGAGGAGGAGTTGAAGAGGAGACAATTTCGCAAACACCCGTAAGTTTATCATAGACGTAGCGACCTACGATCTTTACTGATTTCCTTTAGAATTCCGGAAGCCCCGCTTGAGGTAGTGCTGCCGGACGAGCTCCGTGACTCGCTGCGGTTGTTGAAGCCCGAAGGAAATTTGCTCAAGGACCGATTCAGAAGTATGATGATACGTGGAAAGGTTGAGTCAAGGAGACAGGTCGCATACACCAAGCAGAAGAAGTACACAGTGTCGGAGAAGTGGAGTTACAAGGACTGGCAATTGCCTGAGTAGAGAACTTTGGCATATAAATCCTGTCTGCTTGAAGATTCTCGTAGAGCCAGCTCATGGCGGCCACTTCTGGACTGGTGATTCGATCTTGGCTTTGCTCCCTAGTAGATCCAAGCAGCCACAATCATGCGGGGACCTCCAGGCTGCATGCAGGCATCAAACACATTGTGCAATAAGTGCCTTCTCATCAACGATTCCAGCTATGGTGGAGCTGTTGGTGTGGTGTCAAACGATCCACCAGGTGGGGTCTGCAATCGCACCTGCGCTGTGGCTCAACCATGTGCGCGCAACACATGCCACCCCCGAGCGATTGAACGTACGACCAAGTGTATGCATCACGGTCGTTCGGCCGTTCATGTGCAGCAAAGAACCTACGTCAATGTAGACAACAAATCGCAGCGTGTCCCACTTCCTTTTTCATCCGCGCTGTCAGTTGCTCCGAAGAGGAATCCAGCCAGGTCACCAGGAAGCGGTGTCAATATAACACAGCATGAGCGCGCAAGAGGCCGCGAGGGACCTTTCTGAGCACCGAACGGCACAGAACGAGACTCTAATTAGCCATGTAGGACATGGAGATTCGACAGGAGCCGCGAAGCCGCGAGAAATTTTAAACGCAACAAATGGCGCTAGGCGCACAGACTCAAAGCGCGGCGCACAGACCAGCGCAGAGCTCCGTGAGCTGTTTGGTCGCGACTGTTGAGCCTGTCGTTCCGCTGTGTCAATGGCTCATCATCGTTCGCGACGTATTGCGCTTTCATAGTGCAGCCTGCGACACTTCCCTACCTTGTCGGCCGAGTTCCCAGCACTGCACTGCTTCCTGTCTTGACTCATCTATTGGAGTCGACCATGCCTTCGCTTTCCTTTGCGCGTCCGTCGCAGCCAGCTGCAGCTCAAGTCAGTCGCACCGGAACTCCGATTGACCTTTCTCATGACACTGAGCTGACGTTTCGTGAACTACCAGGCAAACAATAGCGCCATGTCCTTCAGGAACTCACGAAGCACGGAAGCTCCCAAGCACAATGACCCCCTGCAGCCTCTGCGCGCAATGGCGGATCGAGTCGGAAAAGAGGTAGAAAAGTTCGCTGAAAGGGTCGATCACTGGCATATCCACGGCAATGACAGCGCCCGAACCAAGTACCAAACCACGGTCAAGCTGGTTGGAAAATTTCGAGATGTGGCCGAGAATCAGGTGAAGGACTTGAGCAGGGCACACGTAGCGGAGCACAAGAAAGAGCTTGACGACAGTGTTCGCAGAAGAATCCAAGATATGGCAGAGGCTCCTAATACTAATGGGCAACACGATCTCGCTCCATCATTTGCTTCCACCGCCTTATCAAACCAATCGAGCAGCAGCCAGGAACACACGCATCTCCAAAAACTGCGACAATGGCAGGCAGAGCTCGCAACATGGGAGCTTGTACTGATCACGATTGACCAATATATCACAGAGCCCGAGACAAACCCATCGCATGACAAACACCGAAAACTTGCCGAGGTAGGAGGCGACAAGCGATACAGCCCGAATAGCGAGATCTGGGACCGATTCGTGATAGAGGATGATCAGGCGAGAGAGAAGGCACTTGTCCTGCGATGGCTCGAACAGACGGCGCGAAATGAAAGGAGTAGTGTAGAGTCCATTACCGAAGAGCTGGAGGCGCACTCCGGGCGAGGCTCACATACCTGGACAAGCGGCTGGCTGGACACGAAAGGCAAGATTAAGCAAGCCAAGCGCTTGGAGGGAACAGACCAGCCTTTGGCGCCAGGCGACTTCCAACTGAAGGCTACAGACAACAAAACGCAAGACCTCACCACGCACCTCGACCCCGATGGGCCGGTTCGGCAAAAGCGTGTTCTTGAGCAGTCTGACGAATATTACGAGCGTGCGTTGTGGATGGTATGCTACGAAATGCTTCGGCGTGGACTACCGTGGAACGAAGTTTGCGAGTGGGCACAGGAGAGGAACGAAGCGTGGCGTGGTGTCAGTGTTGGTGCAGCCTGCGAGTCGCATCCAAACGGTGGGCCCAATGTTTCTGGTCCATCTGTTGGCTATCTGTTTCGTCGCATGTGCTTCTACACAGCAAGAGGAGCTAGGACACCGTATGAAGGAGCTGTGTACGGCCTCCTCAGTGGCGATTTGAAACAGGTGCAGGTCGTTTGTCGTACTTGGGATGACCATCTACACGCTCACTACAACGCTCTGCTGCTGTCTCGGTTCGACGGTTACCTACTGAAGAATTATCCAAACCGAGTGAACCAGAAGCTGAACCAAAAGTTTGTTTTCCAGGACGCTGTGGCTAATATTGGTCCTTGGAACGATGCTTCACGGAAAGTGATCGATCTCCTAAGGCAGCAAAAGGCTACAGCGAAAGAATCCACACACCCCATCAAGCTTATCCAAGGCGCTCTGATTGCTGTAACGTTGGAGGAATTGTTGCTCAAGGTCGGCACCGGAATCGCGGACATGCTACAAAACGACGATCGACCGGCCAACCTCATGCTGCATCCAAATTCAGAAAAGACCGATCCTGGGCCGAAGCCCGTGGGTGCGGAACGAAGCTATACTGCGGAGCAATTCTATCAAGATCTTGCGGCTGACCCGCATGCACTTCGGATACTGGTGCACATTTTTCTCTTGTTCAAGAACGGACTGGGTGTCCTCAACTTTGACGACTCGGCAGACATGTCAATTTGGGTGGCCATGGACAACGTGATTGTCGCTTACATCGAACTTCTACGTCTCACGAAACGTATCTCATTGATACCGTTGTACGCAGCCCAACTGGCGTCGGAACGTGCAGCTCACTGTCTTGCTCGTGTGCTACCAGATATCAGGAACACCGAGGAGCAGAAAAAGACTGTCGGGCTCTTTCAACAGTACGGGATCGATGTCGTTGAAGTCATCGCCGAGAGCTACAATTTCTCTTTCAAGAACAGTGGCTTCACTCACTTCCACAAAAAACGCTACCCGGTCATTACGTCGCCGATTGCACGGTTCAAGGTCCTGGAGAGCTCTGGTTCTCAGGACTTTGGATTATGGCCCGGATACCGCATCAGACGGGAGTTCTCGGGGTCATCTATCGAACCCAGAGACGAAACTATCATTGAAACCCTCCAGTGGTATCACTTCATAAGCCACGACTATCAGCAAACATTCGATCACTTGAGCGGGGCCCTGACTATTTTCTTACGTAAGTAACTATATTCACTGCTGACGGCAACGCTAATTGATCTTGTAGTCAATGGACGACTTGGAGCTGCGGAAAAGGTTATCAATGATCTCAGCGTTGAGTCTCTATCACTGTCAAGAACCGAGGCCTTATGCGGTTATCCCTTCGACATTACCCAACCAGGGGTTGAACATCAGGATGAGACACAACTACATGACCACCGAAGTCACTTGACCGGTGCTGCGCTGCGAAGTGCGATGAAACACGATTCATTGCCAAACGCAAGAAAACATGGCGCCATTGTACAGCGGCTCCGCGACGCTAGCGCCGCATATTACAATTTGCAGCTCATGGTCCGCATCCTTGTGCTGTTTCGCGAATGGCGTCACGAGGAAGAAGAGCTCATCAAGTCAGTATTACTGTTGTGTCCTTTGGGGTCAAGCAAAGACTAATATTCCCTCAGGATTCGCACAGATCAATCCCGGCAATCTCAGGATGGCACTGGTAACAAGAAGAAAGCAGACACGTCCCACGTCAAGGATATTCTGGAGTCGATTGAACTGGTCTTTAGCACGCTCATATCAGGCATCTCAAGGAGCGCACAGCTCGGTGCTGAGACAGAGACGGACTATTCGTGGAAACTGAAGTGCGCTTACATTCCTGAGATTGTGCTTGCCTACATTTCTGTTCTGCAAACCTCGGCGTTCTTCATGCAGCGTGATTCGGCAGTCTCATCGGGAGTGAAAGCTGTAGAAATTGCCAACCTGGTGGCAGATCAGGAGAATGCATGGTTGCAGGAAGTCTTTTTGCAAACAGGCAGGATGAGCGCATTGGTGGACGCATTGGCCATGGTGAGTAAGGCTATGTTGAAGCTCAGTGAGCATGAACCGAAGAAGACTGCGACGAAAAAGAGAGGCAGCAAGGGCGAGACACTGAGGATCTGGGACCTGAATGCAAAGGACCGCGTGTAGAGTATTGTATGAGGAACTCGAGCCGAGGGCATAGGAATCATCTGCATGTTCATACAAACGTGAAGAGTCAGTACCACGGGCAACCATGGCCTCCCTCGTTAGAACGTAGAGCGTCCTTGCAGGTGCTGTGCGATCTTTCTATGTATGAGAAAGGCACAAGAGCCTAGTGTTTGACAAACATCATGTATCTGCAGGTTCTTACAAGGGGTTGTAGTTGAGATGGTGTTCATCTCATTCAGGTTAAAATGAGTGGGTAGTCTTCCGAGCTTTGCCATGGCTAGTCTAGCGTGATTCAGGGCTTGGCATGCTGCGGTATTGACGTGCATTTCGAGCGACGATCTAGCTCGAAATGGATGGCGATGGGATCCAAGCGCGCAACTGATGTTGGAGAAGAACATGCTGTACATGTGACAGCTTGGGTACGCAGGATGCCCCATGCTGCGTCACCATAGACGAGAAGATGGTGCTGCTCAGATGCGCTAGAATGGCAGTAGAAAGGGTCCGACGTTTCGCTGTGTTTTGAAGCTGGGTCGCTCGAGTCGGACCGGTCGGTGGCCGCAGCTGCAGGGACCAGACGATCACCCGCACTTCCCCCATCCTGTTCTTGGTCGCGCCTGCTGCATTCGTCATCATTACATACCTACAGCAGGCCGGCGGCACCCGACGACTCCCACAGGCACCATATCTATAGCAAAGGGGACGACGTGAAAGGGTCAATTGGGACTTGGTCACTTGGCGGGTCTCCGTATCCCAGAGGCCGAGACCTGCGCCAACCCGACTACTTCGTATCTACTAGGCGCGTGGCTTGTGTCACGTGTGTCTTCAACTATTGTCATCCTCCACCTCCGCCGGCCGCTTATTCCGAGAGCCGTCGCTACCACCAAACCGGTCCATCTGGCCTGCCGCACCTTCACCCTTTCTCTCTGGCTGCCCCCCTGCCGCCGTCCCGGTCCATCATCCAACGCGGAGAATGGCAATGACTCTCTACTCGACAACGCCGACCGAGTGCTCTTGTGCCCACCACCACCACCACCACCACCACCACCATACACCATCGCAGCCCGCCCACGAGCCTGCGCAGTTGCACCACCCTTTGCACCACCGCACTCGCGCTGCCGACACCGACCTTGGCTGCGTGTCTGCCACGGCGCCATGGCATGGTTCCTAAGGGGAGTCCAGAGCGCCGTCTTCCACTATGCCTCCTGCGCCCCGTGCACCGGCTACACCGACGGCAGAAAGAGGCGCAGAGCTGCGAGGGCAGCAAGCAAGGTCAAGGAGAAGCTGCAGCTGGAAGATCCAGATTCCTACCAACACCCACCGCCAACGGGCACCAACCCCTACTGGGATGAGGAGATTCGCATTGGTCCTGGCCCACCACCACGGAGAGCACGCAGGACCAACACTGGCAGCACACGTGGCATTACCACCGCTGGGGCTCAGCTCTCGATGCTGAGCAAGGGCGGCAGCAGTATCGAGGGCCACCCTGCAGACGGCCTCCGATCGAGCGACGAGACCATTCACGACGAGACCTGGAACCACAAGCGCTACCAGCGAGAGGACGAAGACCTATGGGGGATCAACGAACTCGCCATTCCCCTTCAGCACATCGCCTCGGGCTCGTCGGTTGGCGGTCCTGGCTACAATCTGAAGAGGCCAGGCACATCGAGGTCCGCCAGCTACTACTCTGTGCGCGCTCCGCCTGTGAACGACCTGCATCCACCAGTCGTCAGCATGCCTTCTCCGGACCCTGCCGACAACCGCTGGATGCTCCAGCCTCCGCCCAAGGCCAGCGTAATGGCAGGTAGGGAGCGCGCAACAAATCGCAGTCGCAGCGCGAGCGGTGCTAGCAGTCGTGTTGAGCTGAGCCTGCAGCGACAACTTAGCAGCAAACGAGTGATGCACAAACTTGAACGCGGCGAGACACCCGAAATGCCTTCAATGTCACGACACAGCTCCTATAGCAATATTGTCTCTGGTCAGAGGCGTGAGCGAAGCCGAACTCCGCAGGTCCGATCACCATCTGCAAGTAGTTCTCGGCTCAGAACTCGATGTGATACTGTCCTTTCGCGATCTGATACAGTGAGCACCACCCACTCATTCGCGGACTTCAACGACGCTATTGTCAAGTCGAACTCTGCACCTGGCCCTTCCGCCGTAAAGGTCATACGTGTTCGCCAAAGTCGTCCGGCGCTCTCCACAGTAGTGTCTAGTGGCTCAGGCGTTGACGATCTCTCGCCTTCCTCTTTTCAGGGCTATGGCAGCAGCGATGAAAACACACATCCCCAGCAGCCAAGCCAACGCCGCGATTGTACATGTGCATCCGCGCAATCCACGAAATCAGATCCACATTTGCGCGCACCTCTCAGTTCGTCGGACATGTCGTCTCTGAACTGTCTACAGGATCTGGTTTCTCCCGGCGACCTGCTCAAATCGTGCTTCATTTCTGCGCCACTGGTCGAGGCCAAGATCCGACTTCCTCCTGAAGACAACGAGGAGGCACGTACACTGAGGCCGAAGCAGTCCCGGGCCTCAAGTCGCTTTAGCAACCTAGGGGCTGACGAGCAGGTTAGAGTTCCCTTTGATCACGAGGGCGTACCTGTACGAGATCCACGATTTCGGTGGAGCGTTGACTTTTGAGTTTTGTTTTTTCGAGGATCCTTGATCTTTCTGAGCGTGTCGTTCATCTCATACATTCATGCCAGCATGCACAGTGACATTATTGCAAGTTTCTCTTGGGCGTTTTGGGCATGCATTGGATTCACATTTTCATATATTGTTTTCTTTGAGTTCTGTCGGTGTTGGCAACAAAATCATATTCCGAGGAGTTGATCATTTGGCGTACTTGGGACCAGACATGGCCATGCATTGCGGCATTTTTCAGATCCATCAGCACCTCACACTGAGCATGACCATAATCAATACAAATGTTTTCAGTGTTAAAAACATGTCAATGGTATATTGCTTCGAACACCACAGCCATTTTAAACGCCAGAGTAGATCGTCATGTCATGCCACGCCCGTTCGCAGAGCTCATCTCGCGTACTCCTAGACGATGCAAAGTAATCATGATGGGGAAGAAAAGCACAACGCCAGCTATGATGCACATGTCCGCCGCGATCCGTAAAAGCCCGGCTGAACCCCATGTGAAGGTCGTATACACGCAGCGAGAAGCTGAAATCGCCAACTGCACTACCATGTCTAGCTTCGCATCGAGCGAGCTACCAGTACGTCAACGTGTGCAATCCTTCTTAAGCCGATATGTGGCAGGTCCAGGTATTTATACAGCCCACTCACTCCCTGATCTGTGCCTTCAAGCCCGCCACTTCCCTCTTCAGCCTCGCATTTTCCTTTCTTAGACGCGCCGCCTCCTCCTCACTCACTTTCAGACGTCGCTGTACTTCCTCGTCAACCTTGCCCTTACGTGAGCTGCTGGCCACCTTTTCCAGCTCTTCATTGAAACGCGCATACAATGCCTCATTCTCAGCATTCATGTCTCGATACAACTGATCAAGGTGCTTGGCTCGTGCCTCGGAAACTTGTAGCGAGCTACCGACGTCCTGGGCAATTGAATTCGTGCGTATTGTCAAAGTCTCCAGTGTGATCTTGAGCTGATTCTCAAGTGTCGCTATTCGCGATTCCAAAGACGTCGACTGGCCAGGTGAAGCAGTTGAGGGCGGTGCTGAGCTCTGCGTAGTCAGGCGTGGAGTGCTTCTAGCATTCAGTTCGTGCCCAATAGCACTGAGCTCGTTCTGAAGGTCTTGAGATGCGCTGTCAATATCGCGTTGCTGATTCTGTAATCGCTCGCGCAGTTTCTGGGGCGACTGCATGCGAAGCCGTTTTGGCTGACTTGTGGAAGCCGCGCCTGTCTTGGCAGGGCTACGTGCAGGAGGCATCTTGACTGTGTTGCCCGAACCGGGACGCTCTGATAAGCCGCCGCTGGTAGTAGGCCTGAGGCTAGGAATTCCCGATATCGAATCTCCGCGTTCGCTTCGCCTTTTGGTCGCGCTATATGACTTGATAGTGACCTCATCTTTTGACTCGGGTTTCGCGGCGAGAGATTTGGGTCGTACACTGTTGGCACGATCCAGAGCATTACCAGGCGAGTTCTCTTTGCGTATTGGTGAGCCAAGACGCGTCGGCGTTGGTATGGCAGATGCATGTTTGATTGTCGATGGAGTGGTACGCGATGGAGTCCGGGGCTCAGCGCTCGCCGACTGTCGACTGTCACGCACTACAGATTCTGGTCTGCGAGGTGTCTGCGGAGACCACGTGGGTACATCGTTAGCATCCTGCAACGTCTTGAGGTCGCTTAGGGAAGAGCGACGCTTCTTGCGCGGAGGCCCAGCAGTAGGCGGTACCTCTCCAATTGTTCCAAGAGCACCCACAAACGACCGGCCAGGCCCTGCAGCATTGCCGTTTTCGAAGTTGAAGGCACCAAGGACAGTTGGTCGGTCACGTGAAGACGGGCGCTTGGGTGACATACGGCCGGTGTCTGTAGAATTAGAACGGCCAAGTAAGGGCGCCCCAGCTTTCGAGAGGCTGGGTGGCTGGCTGTCGGTACCGTAACTGTTCTTACTCAAGGATCGCCATAGCGAACCCACCTTGGATTCACTCTCGGATTTACTGTTCTCCCGTGTGAGAGTGCCGAAACCAAAGCGCTTCCGCAGGGACGTGTTGGAGTTGATGGACCCGGCAATCGAACGACCCTTTGAGTCAACAGATCCGTAGTTGGGAGTGTTGAGCCCTGGGGTTTGGATCGAGAACAGAGCCTCAATATCTTGGACCAGCCGATCCATTAATGAGATGAAGTCATTGGCATTCCCGGCTGGCACAATCATCTCAGCAAATGCGGCTGTGAGAATTCCTCGATCTCCGTCGTTGCTTGTGCCCTCAAGCAACTCAGCAAGCAGTTGGATGATTGCACGCAAAGCTCGTTGGTTCTGCGAAGAGAACTCATTCACTGTCGTCCGGAAAAACTCTTCAAATTCTCCGGGATACATGCTATCCGAACGCATCTGAAGTGAAACCAAAGTGGCATGGGAAAGGACCGGGCCCATTCTCTCCTTCCAAGCAATGTTGAGAAATTTCTCGAACACGGCAAAGAGAACGTCGACGGATGATTGCGCGGCAAGATCCAGATTGGAAGGACTCTCCAGAATCGAGTTGTAAAGCTCGTTGACCATGAGCTCATCGGCTGTTGATCTGGCTCTGACTGAGCGACCTACAATGTTGCCTTTGCGAGCATGTAAGGCGAGAGTCAAGTTCGCAAGAGACTCTTCAAGTTTTGCGAGAGAGTCCATGGGCGTGGTAGCATTGAAGGAAACGTTCTTGCTCGACGAGTTTGGTCGGGACGTCTCGCCATCTCGGCTGTAAGGGCGAGAAAGTGCAGATTGGCCAGGCAGTGCCATTCGAGGGATGTCTCCCAGAGTGTGCGCGTTGCGTTGAAGCTTACGGGTACCACCTTCGCGACCCACACTTCCGGCGAACAGGTTGGAAAGCATCTTTACGGGTGAATGGGGACGAGATTTGCTCTCTTGGCTGTCCTCAACCTGTGGAAATTGAAGCGTGAGCGACTTCAGTATTTGTTGGTTGCGCAAGAGGTATGCTTCGCATAGAGTGGGGTTCCGAATGCTGTTCCTGAGCTGCAAGTAATTGGCAAAGCGTTTGTTCAAGACGGGCAGGAATTCCAGGCTTGTTAGTTTGTCCCTTGCGGAGTATCCGTTGGCGCCTGTCATGTCCAACTGGTAGAATCCATCTCCGAGAATAGAGAGAGCAACGATTAACTCGACGCCTTGCTCACCCACCTGCAGCGGAGACGACGCTTGCTGCGCGTCCACCAGGACCTGTATCTTAGCCGGTTCTTTCCTACCCTCGACTAGGCCATTTCCCATGTGCTCCGAGATGGACGAGAATAGGCATAAGTCTCCTGATAGACTGCGGACTTCCCACTTTGAGCTCTCCCGTTCCGTTTCTGGGAATCGTCCTTCCACACGAGCCTTTGTCAGCTCCTCGACAACCTTTTGAGCTTTGCCTTCGTAAAGTCCTTGAAGATAAAACATGCGCAATCCAAGCCGCTGGCGGTCTCGACTCCGTGGCCGCCCGGCCTGGGCCACTGTGGGTATATGCGATAGTAGTTGTAGAATGCTACCTTCCGAGTGCTCAGTAAAAAACACCTGGGAAAGCTCCATGGACTGAACAAAAGCCAGTTCTCCCGTGCCATTAGAAGATTCGGTAAACTTGGTGTGATCCAGGTCAGCAAGTAGAGCGCGGGCATTGATTGGGCAAGCACTGGGCTTTCGCAGAAGCACTAGAAAATCGGTGAAGATGATGAAGATGCCCGAGGTTGATGATGGCCCGGAAAGCTCGCCATGGTAGGGCGGCGGAAGCTCGACACAATCAACAGCGGTGATGAGCCTTCCTTTGGGATGGAAAGCTGAGGGCCATGACATGACCATGTTCCGCAGGCGATCGAAAACTTTGATTTGCTGCGTCGTAGGTCCTTCCCTGGAACAAATGTCGGCGATGATGTCTCTCGCTTTCAAGAAGGGCTTGATGGCGGGATGTCTGGCCGGTAGCTGCTTGACGATATTGTCGATGTAGAGGTTGTAACGTGGAAGTCGTTGCACAGGTTCGATGAGCATTGATGTGAGTCGTTGCTCGCCAGTTTCGTAGACCCTCTTGGAGAAGCTCGAAGCAGCATCTTTGGTGAAGAGCTTGAGCAGCTGTGAGAAGTCGCCGTGAGCTGCCATGTAGTCGGTGTAGCAGTCACCAAATTGCGGGAACCACTCCAAGAGAGCCTTGGCGACGGCGGCAGCTCCAGTGACGTCTGGGGGATCCTTCTGTCCTCGTAGCGGGGCAATGAAGACATGGTCTGTTGCTTGTTCGATGTCTTGGATGGCGCCATTTTCCGTTTCTTCCAAGATGAGGCGCAATGCGTCGAGGAACTTTGTGTTCACATGTAGGATTCTGTCGAGGCTTGGGGGAAAAAGGGCTTGCAGCGCGTGTTCGGTGGGGCTGTTGCTTGTGTGTGACTTTTGCTTTGCCTTGTCACGGAAGTCGACGGCGACGTTGTGCACCAAGTCGTGTACTTTGCTCACATAGTTTTCTTCGGTATCCAGGAGCTCGCACAATTCGCGTCGCAGTGTCTCCTTTTGGTTGCGCGAGAAGGACTGCGATCTGTTCAGGGCGGTGGGCTTGGAGGGCGCGCGACGGAGCTTGGCGGTAGGCAGGAAGGCAGTCTCGCCGAACAGCTTCACAACAGGGGCATACGGGCCGTAGCGCTGTCGGAGGAGGTCGTCTTCCGACTCGTCGAACTGGGCCGAGTCGCGGGCGTCCAGCGACTGCATGCTGCCTGGCGGGAGGACGACGTCGACGTCAATCCAGCTCAGGGTCTGCTCGCCGAGGGCGTGGCGCACGTCTGTGATGACGTGGGCGACGTTGTCGATCTTGAGCATCTTGGCGGCGAGGATGGCGGCATGCGAGGCTGAGAACAGCTCGGGGGCCGAGGGCAGGTGGCCCGGGGTGGCGTTGCGCTTCGCCCAGGCATGCTTGAGCTCTGCGGGCAGGTCGGCGAAGTATTTGCACAGGCTGAAGGCCAGGGCGCGGCAGATGTCGTCGCCCTGCTCCTCGCGCGGCAGACACGTGACGGCGGCGTAGAAGGCGGCCGTGGGCGAGACGATCAGGCGCACGAAGTGGTGCAGGCCGGCGGGGGTGAAGACGTGGGCTTGGATGCGCGAGTGGGTGGCGTGGGTGGCGTGGGCGGACGTGGGCGTGGGGCCGTAGAAGATGGCGACGGGCGCGTCCGAGAGGAGGTCGTCGGTGGTGTAGAAGAGCGACAGGTCGGCGGCAGCGAGCGCCGCGGGCTCTGGGGAGATGATGGCGACCATGGCGTGCCAGGCGCGTGCAAACGAGTGACGGTGCCCGAGCTGGCGGGCGGTGGTGGACGGGAGAGGGCGGTGGGCGACACGGAGTTGATTCTTGACCTGGGTCCTGCCTACCCGTCCCACGGAGACTAAGCGGAAGGTGCCGGCCGCCCTTGCATCCCCGCAAAACAAAAACACCCCCCGCCACCAGTGCCACCACCACCAGTACCACCACCAGTACCACCACCCATCATGGCCACGCACCAGCACCCAGGCGGCGTGCCCTTCTCCATGGCACACCACATGCAGCGCTTCCGTCTGTTCGAGCTCCCGCCCGAAATCGTCGACCTCATAGACGCACCCAACCCTCCACGGTATGTTTGGCCGCGTCCCGTGCATCACGTGCATCCCGTGCATCACGTGCATCCCGTGCATGACGTGCATCCCGTGCATCACGTGCATCACGTGCATCACGTGCATCACGTGCATCATCCGCATCTCGTCCTGGGCTAAGTACTCCGCATGCCGCCAGCCTCTCTGTCAAGTCCCAAGCCGCTTCGGGCGCACCCAACCCGAAGCCCGCCTATGCTGTGCTATGTACGCCCGCGAAAACCTACCAGCTGCGGCAGGTCCAGACATCCAACTCGCTATTCATCACCCAGCCCGCGCTCGAGTCCCATGGCCACGACTTCCCGTCCCCGGCCACACGTGTCATTGCATCGTGCACTGCCACCCTCGAGCTCCACCCCTCCGACGCCGCTGCCGCCGTGATCCTGCTGCGGCATGTGCTTGCCGTCTACGACATGGCTGCCGACCATGTCGACGCCACCGCCAGCGGCAAGAGCATGGCCGCCGTTTTCGACGACATGCCCTTCTCAGACGCTCAGTGCCTGTCAGCATGGCAGGAGCTGATGGCCTTCGAGCACCAGGGCAGCTCGTACCAGCCATCTGCTAATGCGCTTTCGCAAGTGTGGACGGCTATTCATGCTGCTACACTGGCAGAAGGCATCAAGCTCGACAGCCAGTTTCTGACCACCGACATCACCAAAGCAGTCAGCGACGAACACCATCCACCAGCACTCGTCGGAGCCGTTCTGAGACATCTGGCTGAGGATGACCAGGAACCCGACGGCCCGTGGTCCCGCTTGGATCGCACAAAGACGGTCACTTTTGCAGGCAAAACCCTTCTCGACGCCAAACGCGGTACCGACTTTCTCGTTGCCGACTTTTTAGACACCTGGGAAGACAGACTTCCGGAAGCATGGCGAAGAGATGCACAACTGAATTCAATCCCAGGAGCCTACGAAATGCCTACCAGCACCACCATACGAGCGAGGGGTAATGGTGCAAACCTATCCGAAACCGACAATACATCAAGTTCTGCGGCAAAACTCCCAGCACGTAAATGGCACGACAAGTTTGGCAAGACAAGGAAGAAATAACAGTGCATAGCGCATGGCCTGTCTCTGAAAAGGTTACACATCACACTACTATTTAGACGAAAATCGTCTAAGCAGTCGTGCAAGGCGCTCCATGGATTTGCCGCTGGCTCCTGTCAAGGTGACCTGATCTTGTTCACGTCGCTTCGCGATCCTTGTTATCGAGCTTGTATGTACCTAATCGTTGTAATTCACGACTCCACCCCCATCCTTGTTCGCCTTGGGAACACCATACAATTCACTCAGATCGTCCTCTTGTGACTTGCTTTGCGGATCGAGATAAGGTCGTTCCGCTCGCGCAGCGACACGCACAGCATGCCGCCGGTGTGGTGCAAAACCATAAGTAGCCGAGTGATTCTACGCCCTGTCAGTCACAATCTAGTTTCTCAAGGAAACAGCCCCTCATAACGTACCGTCGACCTGTTGTCCCAAAACGCCACGTCTCCTACTCCCCACTGAAACCTAGCATGCATCTCCGGACTTGTTGCCACAATCTCGTTCAAAAGACGAATGATGTGGTCGCTCTCCGTCTTCGGAACCCCAACAATCTTGGTCACGAAGCCCGGGTTAAAGAATATGGACTTCCAGCCTGTCACGGGATTGGTTCGGATCAAGGGATGTTCGGTGGTGACTGGTTCCCTGCGCACCGTGCGACCAAGATTGCGTGTTCCTTGGGCTTGCAGGTCGGCTGAATGTAGTGCGGTGAGAGACTCAAGGTACTTTTGCATGTAAGGTGAGAGCATGTCGTAGGCAGCGTATTGAGATGACCATAACGTATCGCCCCCGCCACCGCGTGGCGGACCTGAGAGGACCTTGAGACAGGTGTATGATGGTGGCTGAAGCTCATAGGTTACCTGAGAATGGATGAGTTACGAAACGATCCGTCAAAATCCGTGGTTCTCGCCGACTTACGTCTGAATGCCAAAGAAAGGTCGGTGTGAAGAGTGCCCTGAGATCTGGGCTGCCTTCTCCTGTGTATATGACATGAACATCCTCCAAACCCCCTCGCTTCGGCACACCCGTTGTCGCATGCTTGTGTAGTTCTCCAAAGTATTTACCAAGTTGTCGTTGTTCATCAATACCGAACTTCTTCTGGTCCCGGAAGAATACGACTCCTCTAACAGCAATCAACCTCGCAAGGTCGTTCTTTTGAGCATCGCTGAGATTGGCTAGGTCGACGCCATCACACTCCGCAACAAACAAATATGAATCAAATATTTGTTTGTTTGTTTAATTAATAATTAATTAAACAAACAAATATAGATAGCAGATTTAACTAAACAAACAAACATAAGAATCCTTATATTTGCAAATATTTAACAAATATTTAGTTGTTTTATATACCTAATTTTAGCTAAGTTTTGCTATTGTAATTGCGTTAATTTTAGTGTTTTAAAGTTCCACACACTAGCTATCTAAACTTGCTCCTAACAACGCTAGTCTACCTACCTGCTTACACCTGTTTTCTCTATACTTTTAGATAAGCTAAGTATTGCAACGCTTACTACTATGTCCCTTAGATTAGTAAGAAAGCGTGCGCGCGCGTTAAACGTTTTTACAACCTTAATAAAGTAATTAAGAATTTTAGTAAGCTTACTACTACCTTAAACACTCTCTTAAGTATAAGAAAGGTAGCTACTTAAGTTACAGCCTTAAGAATTACTATCTACGCCTACTAAGGGCAGCTACGCTAGCACTATAATAACAGAGATACTTAAAGATAGCTATATTAATAATAAAGGTAATAACTTTAATAGGCTTAATTAGAATTAGCTTAAAGGTTGCTATATTAAGCTATTAAAGCAACCTAGGCGCTTATAAAGTTAGGTATATATATATAGATACTAAGTAGTGCGTATAGACTAGCCTATACGCCTATTTTAGGTGTGTAAATACTATTATATATATAAGGCACTACCTATTGTTATTAACTATTTAAAAGCTACCTCTTCTACTACTACTTACCTAGCCTAACCTATAAAGGGCTATAACCTTTACTATACAGGCCTAATTACTACGCTAAAACGCCTAAATAAGTAGCTATTACTTTATAAGGCAATTATAAGCAGCCTTACAGTATTATAATCTATAGCTAACGTAATAGGCAACTTTAATGTCTAGCGCTTCTACTACGCGTTAGTACTCTAGCTTCTTAATAATAACTTACTAATAGAGCTTATTAGTAGAGCTATAACGCGTAAGCTTTTCTATATAGTAAGTAGAGAGGTAGAAGGCGCGTTGTAGCAATTCTTACACAGTATTGCTACTTACGCAATATAACTATTCTACGCAATATACCTATAAATTGTCTATACTTTATCTAGCGCTGCTAGCAAAATATATATAAGCTTTAATAGCTAGATAATAAAAGAAGAAATATATAGTTTCTTTAGAATTATTACTTACTTTGCTATAGAGTTAGGTAGAATCTATAACTTACCTATTACTTTACTATAACTTACTAGCGCCTATACTAGTAAAGTAATTGTAGTAGCTATTATTGTAATACTATAGGCTTTTAGAATTACGTTAGATACACTAGATTACTTTGTACTTAATAACGCAAGTAATAATAACACTATAATTACAGCTATAGCTTATAAGTTTAGTAACTCTAACTTATCTTATTAACGCCTTAGGTGTAGCTTTTACACTATTAACCTTATTAGATAGGCTCTACTATTTAGTAATAACAAGAACGCGTATAATAACGCTATTAAATATACTAATAACAAAAAGGCCTTTATAGTAGTATAGCGTAAGAATAGTACTCTTAGTACGCTTTTCTCTATAATTATATATATTAAAATACTATAGTAATATACGTTATTTACTAAGTATGTAGAAGCCTCTAATAACTACCTTTCTACTACTACGCGCGTTAAAATACTTTAACTAATTAAGCTAGTTATTATACGTTAGAACTTATATTATAGCGCTCTTAAGTAGGCAACCTACTTTAAGAGTAGCTTTAATTTTTATATTAAGAAGCACGTAAGCTGCGTTGCCTATAAGAAGCAGCGTAGCACTTAAAGTAACGCTCTAGCTTAGATAAGATTAAGTAGGCTTTAGGCAGCAGATTAGGTAGTTATTACTAAGTATTAATAATGCCTTAAACTACTTAAAACTACTACAAAACAGCTAGAGAGACGTAGTAAGCAACATAGCAGTAACTTTAGAGCTATCTATAAGGTTCTACCTATATTTAAGTATCTACTTAATTAGCTTAAAAAGCTAGCTAAGCTATATACTAATATAGTGTTTAATGCATATAAAGAGGCACCTAAAGGCAAGTATTACACCTGTTTTACGCGTTTACTACTAATATCTATGCGTAGATTATCTTTATATTAATATTTGTAACGCCTAGGTAAAGGCTAATAAGTATTACTACTAGCTTAACAACTTACTAATATACTACACTACTACTTGCCTTTACCTATACTATAAATACTACTATAAGAACTTATAAGAACATAAAGATAGGTAGATACGCGCTATAAACGCTAAGTTTTAAAAGTTGTAAAGGTTATACAAGAAGGCACTAGCAACTCTTTTACTAATATAATTACCTTATATAAGTATAGTAAATAACGTAATTAAAGCTCTTACTATATAGCGTAATTATATAGTACATAATAGCAGTAATAAGTATAATTGTTAGCGTAAAGATAAGCTAAGCTAGAGTACTATAACGTATTACAACAATAGTAATGCTATCTAATATTAGATTATAATAGCTTTAAAATACCTCTAATTAAGCTGTTTTGTAATAGATATACTAACAATACTAGCATCTAGTTATAATTACAAGTAACTTTTTAGCAAGCTTAGTAATCTACTTAAGCTAAAACGCTATACTATTAGTAGTAAGCTACTTGCTGCCTTCTAGCTTATACGCTTATAGACCTAAGCAGGATATACTTATACTACTGCTAAGCACTGCAGTAACAACAGCAGCAACAGCGTTATTAGCGACAACAACCTTGCCTGCAAATATAATATACAAAACTAAGTAGAGAACAATTAAAGTAACGCGTAAGGTGTCTGGCAGCTGCTAGCTAATTAAAACACTAAAATTAGAGCGCTAAGACTTGTATATACAAACGCTAAGACTTTTTACTAAATATTTGTTAATTAAACAAATATATAAGCTCTAAAACACTAAACAAACAAACAAATATGGGCTAGGTGCTAAGCTTTACTAAACAAATCAAATATGGGTGGCCATATTTGTTTGATTTGTTTGTTGCGGAGTCTGGACGCCATGCACCTTAGTACCAATTTTTGGGTTATAGTCGAACACATCTGTAGCATCAGCGAGGAGATTCTTAAAGTCTGCATCACCGAGCTGGCCCTTGTCGACATAAGCTATCTCCGTGTAAGGGGGCCATGTGACGCTTGGAAAGTGTGGTCTTAAATCTTCATACACGTATTTCTCGTCGTACTTCTGAGCTTTCGATCGTCCTGGGACGTATTTGTGGACTTTTTTTCTTAAAGTCACATCTAATTCCGGCCTATGGCCGGCTGTGGGCTGGTATGGTACGTCTACGAGCCCTGGTGCCATTGTAGAGGGAGATGTCGTGCTAGGATCAAATCTTTCCGTGGTGTGTTGGGTCACCTTGGCCTGACTCGAATAGTTGTTGTTGCGTGTTTGGAGGGTTAATCACTGTACATAAGCTGCGAATCGGGTATGATTCGCGTGATCGAGGATGTATGAAGAAAACAAAGGGGGATCGAGGCCAGAGCAAAAGTATAAGTACTCGCAACAATGAGCAAATAGATGACTGAATCATGTCACTATACTCGCACGCTCGGATCAAATGTAGGGATTGCGCCATCGCACACAATCGCGTCGCCTGCGCGGGCCACTGCTTATATTATACGGAGTAAATCATCTGATCTTAAATGATCCCCAGCAGTGGACACATTATCACGATTTACGTCAATGCTTCTATTGCGTAATCATAGTAGATCATCTAGTGCGATCCCATGCGCACTATCTCTTGAGTTACACACTCTTGTAGGAAACCGTCCTCCTACTTGCTTTCAACTACAATTACACTAAGGAAGCTCGAACATGTTCTTATGGGTGCTGTGCTGTAGACGGTTGTCGGAATCGGGCAGATAAAAACGTCTTCGGGGAGCAAATACATATATTAGTTGAAGGTTGCGGTGTGCTTCCATACTAGCCCGATTTGGTAGGTAGGCACGTAGGGTCGGAGATGGTGCAATATTTGATACTATGATGCCATCCGCTCAAGTTGCATGTCAAAGCGTCACACCATAGCCAACAATGTCACGTTTCTTATTCTGCATCTTGTTCACTTCTGAAACATTGTCGAGTTCTGAGGAATGGCAAATGCTGCATCATAGATAGATACTGCACTGCCTTACGCTTCATGCATCGGGAGCATCATCAACATGGCGCCGACTGCTTATCTTCAACATATCTTTTATATACCCTATTTTACAAATGACGCGGTCTAGAATCTCGTACAAGACTAGGGACGATTTGACTCTCGAGACGCATAATATGTACCTGCAGGTTTACCAGATTCTGAAAACTCGACCGTCGAGCACGAATTACTGTTGGGCTGTCAACCATTATTTACATGGTATACAGCCGAAAACGATATAAGACACGGGCCTGGGATAGTGGCTGGGCCATTATATCATTATGTATTGATCTGTCACGTGGAGGCATCAATACCTACGCCTAGGCCGAGACGGTCCTGTTTACTCCCACACATTCAAATTTGGATGCTAGACGTTCGAAAATACCTGATAGATCCGCTCGAATACTACAGCGAGATGACACACCTGAATATACAGCACGATACCTCAGTAGAATACACGAACAGATGCACCGCACCACCTGTGCAAGCATTGGCATGATCCCAGCCCTAAATTCACACAAGATCCTCTGTGTCCCACAGATACAGCTCCCTTTCAAAACAGTATGGCAACCTTTCATGCTGAAATATTCCTTCTTGGTAGTAATATGTGGTACCAGTGCCCAATATCTGCTCTGATGAACGTTGTGAATGTTGTCCTGCCATTATAATCCTAACATCGATGAGTGAATAGCGCTGTCGTTGTCGCGGCATGGCATGATGCCTCCAGAGAACACTGCATAGATTTAAGCAGTTGATCATTTAAACAATCCTTTACCTTATAACTATTGGCATACGGTCTTGATGCTGCTGCTTGACGGGGAAGTTGGAACTCGCTTGGGCTTGAGACTCAACAGTAGATCCGCAGCAAAAACACTACGCCCTCAGGTGAAGGGGTTGTAATTACTTCCTTAATTAGATTCAGACAGATACTCAGTGCCCCTCTTTACCAGGCATGTCACATCCTGTACATCCGCGATCATCCGACAAGGAGTGCGATCGGGTTAGGCAAAATGCAAAGCTTATGTTTTTTTGCACAACACATGATAGGAAAAACGGGAAATAGAAGATGAATGTTATTAAACAAAACGGCACGGTGGAAAGGCGAAACAAGTGCTCAAAGTAACTCAATATAGAGCTCAAGCGCGTGTGGACTGAACACCTCTCGTGCTGAAGTGCTGGTGGAGCTGGGGTTTAGCCCCACTTGGTGCTTCAAAGGACCCCACTAAGGCGTGCGATCCAGAATTCATAAGACATTGATCTATCGGAGAGAGCAGAAACCAAGAGGAGAGTGTGAAGTCTGTGAGTCGGGATTAGACTTGCCAAGATTGAATATTATGTACTGTGACGCATAGCCATAAATCCATCGGCCTGTTAGTCGAGCGGTCTATTAGTGTGAGTGGATTCCATTCAGTCCCATCTGCGACCTGAGTTAATTATCCAACAGGTAGTGGTTATCACTCTGGATTTTGATATCTGGTCAAAATCTTCCAGTAACCCCAGTTCGAATCTGGGATAGACCTCCTTTTTGCCCGATGCGTAGCATTGGTGGTGTCGGGATTTTTTTGCCGAAGGGAAGCTTGAACCACTCCTGACTGACGTTGCCAGGTGTTGGTTGGTAAAAGACTGGTCTTTTGTGCAGCGTAGTCAGTACGGCGCCATTCTGGAGACGGAGTTTAAGCATGTGAAATGAGGCAAGGTGCACGTAGTTCTGTTTGGCGAAACGACATCATTTCACCTTGTCCTATTCTAGATGAAGGGTCAATTCAATCAATCACGCTGCTTGGAAAGGGGAGCTTGGTTTGGAAATGGGGCTTAGAAAGTTGACATGAAACTGGTACCTTAAGTTCACTCAAAGAGGTAGATCAGAAGTCACGTAAGCACCAAGCACGGTATTTTTATTAGTTTAAACGCTAACGAGATGAGTGCTCTGTGACGAGTTTCAAACAGCCAGATTACAGAGCACGAGCTCTATTTTAGCTCCGTTTTGAAGGTGAAGTTGTGGTTGGGAAAACAGCGAGCTGCAACGAACAGAGCCTTAATTCACATGTTGAAACACGACGAACAGCATCGGGACCTGCAAAAAGTCGCGTTGACTGAGATTCTTCAGTGCTGACGGTACATGCACGTAGCTGGTCAAGACTCATCACGAATGCCCAAACGCGGACGAACAAACCCGAGTGGTGCTCACCTATCTTGATGGCGTTTCTCAACTATGCATCTGTCTACCTGGCGTGCTTATTTGATGGCCAACAAGAGCATTATTCCCACGAAGCCGCCCATCCCTGCGAGGATAAACAATTTCATGGCCCCGGACATCAGTGGCGGACGCGTGGCTTGCTGCAACATTGCTTGTATTTCCGCATCCAAATGCTCTCCCATCTTGTCTTTCGAGAACTCGGCAACGACACGCTGCCGACCCCATCTGCCCATCTCCTGAAGTCTTTGCTCGCCATCTCCGTCTTCCAAAGCAATACGCATGACCTCAGTCCATTCTTGCACCTTGCTCACATCTCTCAACCATCCGGTTTGCCCAGAAATGACCGTTTCGGTTGGGCCACCTTCGTTCGCTGCCAATACAGGGGTGCCAGCGAGCATGGCTTCGAGAGGCACGATACCGAAGTGTTCATTACGTGGGGTGTAGACGAGGAGGCGCGACGTTGCAAGGAGGGATGCTTTGAAGGCACTGGGAACAGAGTGGAGAAAGAGGACCGAGACGTTGTCGGGCACAGCCTGCGCGATTATCGCCGTCTTCGCCGTCGCATGTCGCAGGTGCAAGGAGTCTGCAAGCTCGCAGAGCTCCGCGTACGTGGTGGTGTTTTCGACCACCCTCGAATCGTAACCGCCCGCTATGACGAGCCGTGCGTCTTTGCGCTCTTGCTGTGACAGGCCCGCAAATGCTCTGATTGCGAGTGCAACGTCCTTTTTCTTTTCAAAGCGGTTGATGCTGAGGAGGACCTTCCTGCCTGGCCATATCGGCCGGTCCATGGTGGTTGCATCACTGGCACTAGTATCCACGCACGGGTAGACCACGCCAGGTCTGCGGTGTGCCAGGCCAGGGAAAGCCAGGGCGAAGACGCCCTTGGTAAAGTTGCTGTTCACAACAATGGTGTCGCTGCATCCCGTGCTCCAGCTCTCGAGCCAATCAAATGGACCCCGATATATCGCCTTTAGCAGACCTCCCTTCTTTGCGAGCAGCTTGTCCGGGAAGTGGCAGTAAAAGATGACGCGCGGGCGGGGCTGCAACAGGCGCAGGAGGGGTATGCCGGCGCTGAGCTGGTCGACGAAGAAGGCCGTGGGGTGCAGCAGTCGCAGCTCTTTGGTGAAGAAGGCTATCTGCAAGATCAAGTGCACCTGGCGGAGGATGGCGCACAGTATGGCGAAGCGGCCGTGGATCGAGGCGGGCACAATGGAGTTGCCGCGCACGCGCACGTCGAGAGTCCCTTTTCGCGAGCGTCAGGTCTCAGCGGCCTTGGCCATGCATAAGCGGTTTGGGCTACGGTCGTCAGATGCGCATGAGGGCTTACCATCGCGTGCTTCATCGAAGCAATGTCGGGGGTCGCAGTGCGACGTGAAGATGGTGACTTTGTGCCCGCGACCTTGTAGCGCAACGGCGGCGTCGACGACGAGGCGCTCGGCGCCGCCAATGCCGAGGTCTGGGTGAAAGAAAACGGTATGCTGCTTCTCTGATGCCATGTTCTGGCGTGGGAGAACTTTGTGCTGTGTGCAGCACCAGAAGTACCATGTCACATGTTCTGTCATGTGTGCGGGATCGCTAGGCCGCTTCCAGTCCTAGCTGCCAACGAGTGAAGGTGCAACCACGACTGCACACGGCACACTTCACAAGCAGCAGCGCCGGATCACAAAGATTTCATTAGCTTGTTCAATAACCTCCGTACCCAGCCTACCACCAGCCAACTTCAGGACATCATCAAACACAGCGCGAGAACACATCTAACATGCAGCTCGCAAGGCATCGAAACTGCCGTTTGCCATAGTCCCAGCAGCTTTCGAGCGCCAACATGGGGCAGGGTTTCTCACTCACTACGCTTTCGGCCGGCTCCGCCAATATCGATGTGCCAGAGCTAGCTGATTTGCAGTATGAAAATTCTCTCGGGGCCGCCCGCTTCATGAAGGCCGTTAGGGCGCGGCACAAGGATGGCCTAGTTGTGGCACGAGTGGTGATGAAGCCATACGCGCAGTTCAACTTCCACGTTTATGTGAAGCGTCTGCTCCGTATGCTCTCAAGACTTGGAATGAATGTTCAAGGGTGCTGACCGACTGTAGATGAACGGAAACTGCTCGCCGAAGTGCCGAATGCTTTGGCATACCATCGCATCATTGAAACCGCGGCATGTGGCTATGTAGTGCGTCAGTACATCCACAGCTCCTTGTACGATCGACTAAGGTAAAGTTCCATCGCCAATCCATGGCATCATTTCCGCACCTGTGCTAACATGAAGTAGCACGCGCCCTTTTCTAGAAGAAATCGAAAAAAAATGGTTGTCTTTCCAGCTGCTTTGCGCTGTGCGAGATTGCCATTCCCGAAATATCTTCCATGGCGACATCAAAACAGAGAACATACTTGTCACGTCCTGGAACTGGCTCTATCTCGCTGACTTCTCTTCGTCGTACAAGCCAGCACATCTGCCAGAGGACAATCCTGCTGACTTCTCCTTCTACTTTGATCTTTCGGGACGTCGAACCTGCTATCTGGCGCCTGAACGCTTCCTGGCTTCTGGACAACAACCAGAAGGAGAGGGTGATGTTAACTGGGCGATGGACATCTTCAGCGTCGGCTGTGTCATCGCGGAGCTGTTTCTCGAAGCACCAATATTCTCACTGAGTCAGCTGTTCAAATACAGACAGGGCGAGTATAATCCCGAACACTCCCATCTTAGTAAGATCCATCAACCCCATATCAGAGAGCTCATCATGCATATGATACAAGTCGATCCGAGCTCGAGAATGTCTGCCGACGATTACCTCATGCATTGGAAGGACAAAGTGTTCCCCAGCTACTTCTATGGGTTCCTACAGCAGTACATGCACTCCATTACGGATCCGTCTTCAGGTCGTAAGCCGGTGACCACCAGCACCGAGCACCTGGGAGAACCTGACGAGAGGATAGAGCAAATCTATAACGACTACGATAAAATATCGCATTTGCTTTCCAGTCATGGAGAGCGCTCTTTACAAAAAGAGCACACCTCACCCCCGAAACCGAACGCAAAGATGTTCCCACTCTTTCTCAATATTCCAAATTATCAACATCAAGCCATACCTGCGCCGAGTCTTATTGTCGACGACGGCAATCTCATATTCTTGACTATAGTAGTCTCTTGTTTACGGGGCACAGCGAGAGCATCAGCTCGGGTTCGTGGCCTAGAGCTCCTCATGGCTTTTTCCGAACGCCTGACCGATGAAGCAAAGCTCGATCGTGTAGTTCCCTACATCGCTCAACTATTGACAGACAAGTCTGAACAAGTCAAGATTGCCGCTTTACGCACTCTGACGCAGATTTTGTCTATGGTTCAGGTTGTATCCCCGCTTAACGCGTACATCTTTCCCGAGTATGTACTTCCGCGGCTGGAATCACATCTGCCCGATGCGACTGGGCTGGTCAGTCCACTTGTCAGGATGCAGTATGCATTCTGTATCGGCACTTTGGCAACTACAGCGGCACGATATCTCGACATGATACAGGCTTTGCGGGCAGAGGGTTCTTTACCTGCCATGGACGGGGAGACTGAAGATGATCTATCTTCTTCCGCTCATCGTAATCAGTTCGATTCCGACCGCCGTATCCTACTCGAGACATTAGAGAAACATACGAAGGCGCTACTGACAGACTCGGACGCTTCTGTCCGCCGGGCCATGCTTCAGTCCGTGTCGGACCTGTGCGTGTTCTTTGGCAGTCCCAGAGCAAATGATGTGGTGCTCAGCCATCTCAATACATATCTAAATGATCCAGACTGGCTATTAAAGTGCGCTTTCTTTGAAGCCATCGTCGGCGTGGCTGTTTTCGTCGGCGGTGCAAGCTTAGAGGGCTACATCTTACCACTTATGGTACAAGCTTTGACCGACCCAGAAGAGTTTGTGGTAGAAAGAGTCATACGCGCGTTAGCTTCCATGGCGGAACTTGGCCTCTTCCAGCGGTCCAAGACATGGGAGCTTGTTGATGTCGTCGCTCGCCTATCAATGCATCCCAACCTTTGGATTCGAGAAGCATCAGCTCAATTCATCTCCGCCGCTTCAAAGTATCTATCCATTGCGGACACCCATAGCATACTTGTAAATCTGGTAAGACCTTATCTAAAGATTGTGCCTTCGGACATTTCTCAGCTCAGGATTCTCGACTCCCTCAAGAGTCCTCTCACCAGACTGCTTATGGAGATGAGCTCCAACTGGGCAATACAGGTGCAGAAAGGTCTCTTCTGGGCACCCGCCAGGCAACAGCAGAGTTCCACGTTCGGTTCCAATGGAGACAGCCTCCCTACCATATCTGGCCGCGAGCTCGACAACAAGGTTCTGCTTAAACTGCCGAAGAATGAAGAAGACGAAATATGGCTACGTAAACTCCGCAACGCGGGCTTATCATCTGAAGATGACTTCAAGCTTGTCGCCCTAAGAGAATTCATTTGGCGAGTTAGCCATCGTCGACGCTCTGATGGCCTGTCATCGCCTCCAACAAAGTTCAACAGTATTGTGGCCCTGAAGGATATTGGAGTACAAGCTTTGACTGTACTATTTGACGAGGATGCCCGACAGACAGTTGACCGGAAGCGGAAGCAGGGATCGAAGGATGGTGGACATGTACAATCCTTGACAATTCGGGATGCGTTACTAGATGCATCCACCACTGAAGCGGATTCACTTGCGGAACGGGTACCACATGCCGAGAGTCAAGCGGATCGCTTGCTACGCGAGGAGGTCAATTCAGGCCACGCTGTGCGTCCAGCTCGCCCGAAGCCGTTGAACCACCACCAAATTGAGGAACACTCGGTTTCAGACTCGCCATCGACCGAAGTCGGGATACGTAGGAGATCTCTGCAGATACCGGGAAGTTCCCCTACTGCTCAATCACCTGTGAATTCTTTAAGCAACAGTGAGCATGCACATCCCCTTCGACAACGAAACAGTACGTTGGGTCTCTTGAGCAAAGGAGAGAACAAAGCCCTTGCCGAGACTGGCACGATCTCCGCAAATGTCTTTGGCAAGGTAGATGGTGCCACCATGCGCGAATCCTCACGATCTTGCCAGCCCAATTCGCCACTTGCAATTGAGCCAACACGAGGCTCGTCTCAGGTTCGTTTCCGTAACGTGCACAACTATACAGGCAACGATCCTGCCATATTGAAGCTCCTCGATGCTATGCTTCTTGAACGTTTCCCGTTAGGCGAAACCGAATTCGGTCCTCGCATACAACAAGCCATGCGGAAGCAGCCCATCCGATACAAAGAGGCGCAACAGTCTCCAACAGGTGTACCATGGCGACCTGAAGGCCAGCTTATCGCGAGTTTTTGTGAGCACACGGCAGCTGTGACCCGTCTCCTGGTCTCCCCTGATCAGGGATTCTTTATCAGTGGTTCAGATGATGGCTGCGTAAAGATATGGGATACTTCGCGGCTCGAGCGTAACATATCCCGTCGGTCACGGCAGACTTATAGACTAGGGGAGAACGTCAAAGTGACCAGTATGGTCTTTGTGGAGCAGACCTATTCTTTTGTCGCGACAGGAAGCGATGGTAGCGTGCACGTAGTGCGCGTTGACTACCATCAGAGTCAGGATGGCAATGCCAAGTTTGGAAGACCACGCCTACTTCGCGAGTATCAGCTACCAGAAGGAGATCATGCTGTGTGGTCCGAACATTATGACGATGACAAAAAGTCGGTTCTCCTCTTGGCCACCAACACTTCCAAAGTCATTGCTCTCGACTTGCGCGTCATGCAAGAACTCTTCATTCTGAAGAACCCGCTGGACCACGGCACTCCAACGTGCTTTTGTGTAGACAGACGGGCGCACTGGCTCTTGTTGGGGACCTCGCATGGTGTTCTAGATCTTTGGGACCTTCGTTTTAAGTTGCGTTTAAAAGCCTGGGTATGCCCAGGCGCTTCGCCTATACATCGTCTGCACCAGATATTTTCACTCAAAACTAAAAGGACCAGATTATACATCGCTGGAGGCAGCGGTCAAGGCGAGCTGACAGTGTGGGACTTTGAGAAGCACATTTGCAAAGAGGTGTATCGCACTGGTACAAGTAGAGATTTAGGAACGAAAAGCACGACATTGATAGACTTGGACGAGGAAAAGCCGGGAGGTATGCTCGGCCGCTTTGCGACCACTCTTGAGCCGTCCGCGAGCTCCGCAATGGATTGTGGCATTCGCGCGCTCACCGTACATACCCAAACAGTTGACGAAAAGGGCGATTCGAAGCACACCTTCCTCCTATCTGCAGGACCTGATTGGAAAGTCCGATATTGGGATACGAACCGCCCAGACGCGTCGCTTGTCGTCAGCGGTCTTGAATCGGACGAAGGGAAGCCGCAATACATGACGAGCCAGTCGACTTCTGAAACAATCGTCATCACAGAACGATTGTCGCAGCCTCAAAGCCAAGTTATCAACGGGCGGGACAGCAGAAGCTCGCCATCGAGTAGGCGAGGAGCGCAGAAATTCACACGGTCTGGTCTGATATCTGTGCAACAACAGCATCTTCTCAAGAGTCATCTAGATAACATACTGGATGTGGCGTTGGTGGAGCATCCCTACGGCATGGTGGTCTCAGCTGATCGGTCAGGCGTCATCAACATGTTCATGTAGACGTAGTAGAATGTGGAGCCCTCTCCTCCTTGCTTGTCTTTGCATCTAGACTGGAATGGATCGTGCATGATTGACGTCGATGTTGAGGTTGCTTGCACGTCACAAGTACGACGACCGAACTCTTGGCGCTGGGAAATTTCACGCTAGTACTGGAGGTGAGTTCCGCGCCCGCAACTTCAAGTGTCCACTTTGATTTCTACGACCTCTCCAACTACAGACAATAGAGAAATACACGTCCACACACTTCAACTTATCCAGACGCGCTTTCTTATCGCCATAAGTCACGAGAGCCGCAAACATGAGGTTGACGACAGATGTGATCAACAATTCCTTGTCCTTCATCAACTGTCTCACGGAGCGCGAACTCGATCTGCGAGGTGCGTTAGAAAAGAGCAGATGCTACACTTGGGAGCTGAATTGATATCAACTTGTGTGTTTTTCTAGGCCACAAGATTTCTGCGATAGAGAACATGGGCGCCGCACGTGTAAGTTGAAGCCGATATTGTTTTTACCATTGGTACGGGAACTTGACATGAGATCGCAGGATAATGATGCCATCGACCTCACCGACAATGACATCGCCCAGCTCGGCAACTTCCCACTGCAACCGCGCCTACGCACGTTGTTTCTCGCGCAGAACCGCATCTCGAGCATTCAACCTAACCTCTCGTCGAGCATACCTAACCTGCAGACACTTGTTCTCACGAAGAACCGTATCGCAGAGCTGGCTGACTTGGATCCGCTGGCAGCATTCAAGAAACTGGTATACTTGACGTTGATGGGTAATCCTGTGGCGAACAAGGAGGTGCGTACTGCCAGTGTTTGTCCATTAAAGCGTGGAGCCTAATGCTAGCAAGCATACTTGAGCATTCACAATGTTGCGCGATGGCTCCCAGCGAAACTGGCAACTATTGTGGAAGCTACAGAGTTCTGTTGGCTCGAGCATACGCGTTCAAGAAGGCTAATGTTTCTGATAGAACTGCCGATACTGGATCATATGGCGATGTCCAACAGTTCGCTATCTCGACTTTGCTAAGGTGCGCGACGTTGAGCGTGAGAAGGCGACGGAGCTATTTGGCACCGTCGAGGAACCGACCGAACTCGCGAATAAGGTATGTGAAAACCAGGCAAATTCCAGTGCCTAGGGTACATGCTGATGACTTCTGCAGATCATGGGAATGAAGTCCAAGGGCTTTGCTACTCCCTCTCTGGCGAATGGAGCCGATGAATCGACGAAAGACCGCATCTACACAGACGACGAAAAGAAGCGTATGCGTGCCGCCATCCGCAACGCGAGCAGTTTGACGGAGATGGCGAGGTTGGAGAAAGACTTTGCAGAGGGCCGGATACCAGCTCATATACTGGAGGGAGGAGACCCGATGGAGACGTAGTTTCTACGCACATCACTACAAAGCAACTGCTCTCCACCACAGTGCAGCTGGGCGTGGGTTTCATGTAGCCAAAATGCTCCTGAACAGTCGAGGAAATCCGGAATCAGAGATGTGAGCACTAGTTTGCTGCACGCACGTAATCCTCCAGGCCGCTACAAAGCCCAAAGAAGCAAGTCGAAGACGACATTGCGAGGCATACGACGGGGCGTGGCTGGCGGCACGCATGCTGGACAATAGCCTACCGTGCAAGGTGTGACGTGCTTGCTTGGATTTCAAATCTATTATAGGTATTCGTGCTCGTTGGCATTTTCGATCATGGGTATCGTAGTTGTACACTCAAATGACGCCTGACTGTGCGACATCACCAGCCTCTCCCCCTGCCACCTCTGCCGCCTCTACCACCACCGCCTCCCTGATTGCCTTGCTGAAAACCGCCCAATTGGCCTCCACCAGGTCCGCCTGGCCCGCTGAATCCGCCCATACCCTGGCCCGCCATCTGCATGAAGCTGCCAAAGTCCATCTGACTGGGGTCCATTCCCTGGCTGACCATTTGCTGAAACATCATCTCCATCTGCTGCTGCTCATTGATGGCCCCGCCCACTGCACCTCCTCCCCCACCCCCGGTTCCAGCTCCCGGTCCAGTTGGGGCACCACTGGGTGGCGCGGCATTGGCACTGGGACCCGGCATGGTCGGCATGGCAGGCAATCCACCACCCATCATTTGTTGCATCTGCACCATATCGTTCTTTTGCTGCTGAATTGTGTTTGCCATGGAAAGTTGCCGCTGGCGATAGGTTTCCCAAGTGAACTCGTCGAAACCGTAGTTGAAATAGTCAGACTGATCTTCGCCGGGTCGCCGCCAGATCTTCTGTTCTTCAGCGAGGTCGGCATCCATATCGACTTGTAGCAGTGGCTTTCCCTGGGGTGGGTAGACGGGATTGCCATTTACGTCTATACTTGAGGTGGTTTGTGCAGGGTAGGAAGTACCGGGTACTGTCGAGAGCTGGGGCACAGTGCCGGCGGGGACAGTCTTCGGGGGCGCCGGAGAGGATATCGATGTGGGCTGATTTGGCGCCTCGATCTTAATTGCCTTGGACTCCTGCGGTTGTTGTTGGCTGCATGCATGATTAGCTGGGACATGTGGCAAGGGAGCTCGGCGAGTACATACGTGGCAGGCCGTGAAGCTGGAGGTGGTTTGTCGATTATGATCTCGAGGTCCTACAGCTTCATTAGCTTTACCCGGGGCTGTGCTTGGATGCAACGCACCGACTCGCTGTCCTCGTCGTCATCGTCGCCCGAGTCGGCGCCCTCGTCCATGGGCTCGTCGCCGCTTGAAACGTCCTGCTCCTCTTTCGCATGGCTGTGGTCTGGCTTTGCATCTGCGGTGCCGTAGAGATCGTCGTCTTCGTCCTCGTGGTCAGACGCCATTGTGGACGCGTTGATTCTCCGGAGGAGTCGCGGTAGGAGTTGTACGGAGTAGGCGGTCGAGAGTTCACCTGGCCAGGGCACGTCGGGGTCGGAGAGCTTGAGCACGGATCGCCGTGGTGAAAGGAATGACTGGCCGGGCGGCGCAGCGCAGACTCCATAGCGCGTTTTGCGTCTGTGCGACGCGGAGCGTCACGTGTCACGTGCATGTGCGTGTCTCTCTGTCTCACGCCAGTCGTCTTCGCACCCGATTACGCACCGTGCACCGGCGAATCTCGAGCGGAGGCACCATCGCACATCTCAATGGCAGGTTTCGGGCGGTCCAACTCGTTGAGCATCAATACGGGCGGCAGCACGGTGCAGAACCAGCCCCAGACAACGGCGCAGCCCCAGAGCAGCGGCGGGCTCTTTGGAGCGTCTCAGCAAGCCGCGTCGGGCTCGTTGTTTGGCGCACAGCCACAGCCACAGCCACAGCCACAGCCACAGCCACAGCCACAGTCACAGCCACAGCCACAGCCACAGCCGGCGCAGGCTGGCCTCTTTGGAGCAGCAGCCGGCAACAACCCCAGCACGCTCGCAATGCCCGGGGCGGCATCGACGTCGTTGTTGTAAGCAAAGGCGGCCGCGGACAGCGACTCGAACCAAGGCTAACAGCAATCCCCAGTGGTGCGTCAACACAGCAGACCACGGCGCCTTCTTTGTTCGCCAACACAAACCCCCAGCCGCAGACCGCAACGCCCTCGCTCTTCGGCCCCCACCAGCCCCAGCAGCACAACACGCTCTTCGGCATGAACACTCAGAATAGGGCGGCGCCGCTGGGCGGCTCTTCCATGGGTGCGGGCGCTCCGCAGCCCGTCCAGATGACCCTGGACGCCATGCGAGGGACGACGCGCTTCAACGACCTCCACCCCGAGCTCCAGACGGTGATCCAGCAGTTGGACCTGGGCATACAGCAGAAGATCAGCTACTGCAACCAGATACGCGAGACATTGCCGAGCAGCGAGCAGGACATCGCAACCATTGCACCCGACGTGGCTTATGTCGAAACCTACCTTTCCACCGTCGAGACCGGCCTCGACAACGACTCCACCAACATTGCGCATCTGAAGGACGTGGTCAGGAAAGATGCTGCCGACGCCACACTCAGCTTTCGCGCCATCGAAAATCAGCGTCTACCGGCCCAGTTCCACTACCGGAACAGCGCAAACCTCACAACATCAAGCGCAAAAGCTCCTACCGCTGGTGCCCTTGACGACGACGATGCGACGAAACCGGTCGACCTGATGAGCTATTTCAACCACCGCACAGACGACCTCGGACGCACCCTCGACGTGTACCAACGGCAGATTCGCGAAATCGAGGCACATCTGAGGACCATGGAAGCAGGGACGGTGGAGAAGGCACAGCAACTGACGGGCAGTAGAAGTGCCCCACGCGATCAACGACGCGAGCTGGTCGAGGCGCTGAAGGCTATCGAAGGTGCAATTCTGGAGTCGGCGAAGAAGGTGGGACAGGTCAGGGACGACGTCACAAAGCACACCTTTGGTAGCGTTGGAGCTGCTTTACTATGAGCCAATCTTCATAGAGTCGTCTACAAGTTGGCATCCACGAATGGTAGATCGTGTCGAACTTGGTCTGGCACATTTGACGGCGTCATATACCCAGTAAGCCCTCGATCACACTTCTTGACCAGTGTGAGAACCTTGGCTCGCCAAGTCTGCAACGATGGCCCCCATCATGCTCAAGACAAATTGTATAGTGATCTCGCAGATCCTGTTACTAACCACGAACATCAATTGAAGAAGCATTATCAAGTCGCAATCGCATGCGCACAACAACATGCTGGCCCTCCAGAATAAGGAAAAATGCGTGTATAGTGTAATCGATGTAGAGTGTTCTCTTACCCCGTGCTACTTCCGATTTGTACACCAACAACCATCTTTCAGGAACTCTCGTAACCACCTTTCATTACCCAATTCAGATCTTCATTGTCGCCTTTACGCTCGGCACCTCATCCTCCTTCTTCAATATGTCTGGCAGTGGTCCGACGGGTGTGATCTGGAACTTGTTGATCTGCCCGTGGCTCTTGGTATAGTGCTTCTTGATGTGCTCAAACTCCGTTGTTTGTCCAAAGGCAGGCACATCCCAGTACAAATGCCTCATCCATTTGTGAAGATGGGGGTACCCGCTCCTGATGTCGCGAATGTTGCACTTGAAGTGTTGCACATAGACGGGGTCGAAACGTACAATGGTCGTGTACAAACGGATGTCGGCTTCAGTGACAGTGGGCGAAGAGAGCAGGTATGGCGTCGATGACTCTGCGAGCTGTGCCTCAAGACGGTCAAGAGATTTGAAGAGCTGCGTCACTGACTGCGTGTATGCCTCTTCAGATCTGGCACAAGACAATTAGTCCTGGTGCTCCAATTCGTCCATGGTACATACGTTGCAAAGCCGGACTTGTAAACTCCGTTATTTACGTCATTGTATACCCACTCGTTCATCATATCAATATTCTTTCGCAAATTCTCTGGGAATAGATCCACGCTCTTGTACTTGTCCTCGATCAAATCATCAAAGGCAGTGTAGAACATTCGAATGATCTCGCTACTCTCGTTGCTCACTATTCTGTTGGTCTTCTTGTCGTACAAGGTTGGTACCGTGAAGCGACCTTCGTAGTCAGGGTTCTGTTCGAAATAAATGTTGCGCAGGTGTGTAAAGTCCTTGTGGAGTGGATCTGGAGTCGTTTCGCCAGGGCAATTCTCGTCGCTCGTCGCGAAGCGCCAGCCTTTCTCGCCCATGTGCCAGTGCACACTGTTGTACGAGACAATATCGTGCAGGCCCTTCAGTCCCCGTACAATGAGCGTGCGGTGTGCCCATGGGCACGCGTATGAGACATACAGATGATATCGCCCTTTTTCCGGCGGAAATTCAGCGTCAGGCTTGTTCTCAATCCAGCTCCTGAAGACACTCTGCTGCCTTTCGAACTTGCCACTCTTGTCTGCCCAGTCCAGAATCGAGCCTCTAGGTTTCTTGTCCATTGCACAGAAGGTTTGTACAAGCCTTGGTATCGTACAGGAGAACAACGTCTTTGCTACTGTTGATCTTATAAACAGTTCGGTATTTGCATGCAGCGTCTGTCGCTTACAAATATACGTGTTATCGACAGCATGCAGTAGCGTGCGGAGCTACCGGCGGTAATAAGGTTTGGGTTAGGTTAGGTTAGGGTACATTTACGTAAGACCCTACCTCTACTCTAACCTATACTTGTTTTTTTTACGCTAATAAGAGGTTAAGGCTTAGGTAGAGGTAATTATTTAAAGGTTTAATAGTTAAGTTACACAAATTCAAAGAAGTTATATAGATTTAAATCTAATTTAATATATATATTACATACTATAGATAAGTAATATAAAAGTTAGTTAAATCTAAATTGTTTAGTTCTATAAAGTTAATTAGGTTCTATAATTTTAAATAAGATTCTATATATATTTTAAGATACTAAATACAAGTACTATAAATATATATAAAATTCCAACCTTAGTAGATATATATAGATATTATTTGAAAGTATTATTTTTATATTTTCTATAGAAAATTCTTTAAGAGAAAATTAGTTTATGTATTATCTCTTATATAGAGTAAAGCTAAAGCTAGTATATATCTATTTAACTATAGAAAAAAAATAACTCTTATATAGTAATCTAGTATAAGATATTTATTCTTAGTCTATATAGTAAACCTTTAACTATAAATAGTACTAAGGTTTAAATCTATAGTAAAAATAGAATAGATTTAAAAAGAAAAAGAAGATATTTAGCTTTTAAAAAAATACCTAAAAATGCCTTAGTAGCTTCTTAAAGAATCTTAATAGCTAATTACTTTAAGTAGATACAAAGTATTCTAAAATATTTATAAAAGGTAAATTTATAGATATATAACTAGAAAGGTAGCTTATAAATAAGAAGATTAGTAGACTTTAAGTTTTAGTATATTTATCTAAGTATTATAGCTTTAGCTAATATGTATAAAAGTATTATAAAGCACTATAATAACTAACTACTTAGCTTTATATAAAAGTATATTAAATTATAATAATATCTAGAAGATTAGTAAGAGTAATAATTTCTTTAACTTCTAGAGTATTCTATAATAAGGCTTAGCTATATAGTATATACTACTTAGTTAGCTAAGTATCTACTTCTATTCTTTTATTCTTAGCTTTATCTAGGTAGAAAATATATTACGTATAAATCTAGATTTTAACTTAGAGCTATCTGTTTTTTTAGAGCTTTAAGTTAGGCTTAAAGTCTAGATTCTTTAGTTTTAATTAGTTAAAATTAATCTAGTTAGAGAATTCTAGAAATAATTGTTTTAATTATCTATTCTTATATTTTAGTAAAGTAATATAGAAAGTAAGTATAAAAAATATTTAGAGTATAGGTAAGAGTATATATAGGATATAATAGCTAGAAAGCTATTAGAGAATAATAACCTATATATATATACCTAAAAATAATATATTTTATTCTATATTAAATTTAATATACCTTAAAGATAAATAATACTCTACTATAAATAGTAACTAATTATTACTCTAAATTGTTAGCCTAAGCGTTAAAAAATTTCAGGTTATTAAAGTTAGTAATATCTACTATACTATTAGAATAGTTATTCTACTAGTGTTATAAGCTATAAAATACTAGGCTCTAGCCCTACTAAGAATGCTTTCTTCTAAGTAATAACTTCTATAGAGTTTATAATAGAACCCTATCTAATATATAATAACTTAGCTATAATATATAACTACTTTCTATAATCTTTTACTTAGTAGAGAGTAGATAGAGTAGAGTAATCTCTATAATCTCTAAGGTCTATAAGAATGTATAGAGCATAGAAGAGTATAACCTTAAATTTTCTAGTTAATAGACTAGGTAATAAACTCTTATAATTTATTATATTTAACTTAGTATTTATACTCTTATATAGCTTTTCCTAGCACTAAAATTAATCTATACTACTTAGTTACCTCTTTTGCCTTTTAAGCAGTTTACCTCTTATTAACCTAAGAACTTTCTCTTACTTATTAAGTAGTTTACTTCTTAATAAGCTAAAGAACCTCTTCTATATATTATTCTTACTTATCTTAGAAAATTAACTATAAAGCCTAGAACACTAGAGATTTTCTTTTTACTTTCTAGGCCTTTATACTTTAAACACTCTTATTATAAGTAATATATCTATAGATACTCTAGATACTATCTACTTAACTTGTACTACTAGTAGTAAGATAACTAAACTAGATCTCTTTAACAAAGATTAAAACTAACTTAATTTATAGCTTTTCTAGTAGAAAATCTACTTCTATATAAAGAATAATATATAGAAAAAAGATAAGGCTACACTTATAGTTAGCTATATACTTAGTAAAGTATAGTAATAGGTTACGCTTAAGCTAAAAAGCTACTTTAACAAAACTAGTATAATAGTAAATACTTTTAAAGACTTTACTATGTTTAAGGAAGAACTTTGTAAAGACTTTACTATTTCTAAAGAACTAGTTATTACTAAAGGTAAGATTAAACTGCCTGAAGTAAATAGGCCTTAGAGGTAATTATACTAAGCTGTTCTAATACTACTCTATTTAAATAGAGTAAAATAATAAAGCTCTTATATAAATATTTATATAAAAACTTAGAGTAATAATTAGGATTAAACTTATATACTTAGGCGCTACTTTTAAAAACCTTAGAAGCCTTATTAAAGAGGCTATTTATATTAATACTAATCTTATAGAATTCTATTTAGAGTCTAGAGGAACTAAAGCTTCCTTTTAGTTTTCTAGAACCTAGAGAAACTACTAATCTAACAATTAATAAGTACGTAGAAATTCCTATCTCTATATTTCTAGACACTATAGATCTAATAAACTAGAATTAATATATTTTAATAATATTAAGTAAGGTAAGCTACGTAGTAACTTTACTACTAAATACTATAGAAAAGAAAAGCTTAATAATAGTAAGAAGACTATTATATACTATAACTATAATAAACCTAGATACTTTATAGCTAGATACTATTAACCTAAAAAGAATATAGTATCCTAGTATATTAATATAGTTAAGCCTAAGAAACTTAATAAAGAGGAGAAATAGTAGGTTATTAAGACCTCTAGACTTATATAGCCTTAGGAAAAGGTAGTCTAAGAATATATCTTAGAACAAGACCTATAGTAATATAAACTAGTTATCTATATCTTATTCTCTTACCTAAGAGAGAAAGCCTTTACTATATAGAATTAAAATAGGCCTAGTAAAATACTTAACTCTCTAATATACTACTAAGATAATAGTAATAGAGTATACTATACTTTACCTAACAGCCTAGTATAAGGCTATAGATAAGCTACTAGAGGTTAGAGAAAAAGAGCGTTAACTTCTAAGAAAGAAAAGTTAAGATTTAACTAAGAATAGACAAGTAATACTATATATATAAATAATAAATGGAATATTACTCTATATAAAGAAGACGCTATTAGTAGCGCAAAATAGGTGTATAGAATAATAAGTACTCTTAAGTATAAAAACTAAGTTAAAAAATCTAAACGCTAATAGGCTATTAGCTAAAAAGAGTACTTTAGAAAAGCCTATAGTAAGATACTAAAGATCTAATAGTATAAATATACTCTAGATCTAAGAAAATTAATATATTTATAATTATCCTAGACTATATATATATAGAAAATACGTATAAGGTCTACTATAGTAAGAAATATAGAGTAAGCTAGTATCTATAACTAGTAAGAGAATATAAGTAGACAGTAAGTAACTATATATACTACCTATACTAGAAATACCTCTAGAGTAAACAATATAGTAGATACTTTCTAGAAATTAATAATACCTAATTATACGTAAACTAGATACCTATTAATAGATACTATACTAGTAACAACTAGTATACTTACTTAAATTTAATTTAAAATTATTTTATAAAAGATAAGTACTTCTACAGATTTAACAAAAACAAGTCTTTTTTAGAACTAGATCTACTAGCTATAATAAAATTAATACAGCCTCTTTTAACAAACTTCTAGTAGTTATTAAAGAAAAGCTAATAAAGGTATTAATAAATTTAGAGTTCTTAATAAACCTTATTTCTTAAAACGTAGTATATTAAGCTAGTCTTACTACTATACTTAAGAAAAACCTTACAATTATCTATGTTATAAGTAGAGAAAGAATACCTAGATAACTAATTATTATATATAAGATAATACTAAAAGTCTTTATTAGTAGATACTATATAGAGATATCTCTAGACGTTATTTACTTAGCTAGCAAGAATATTATATTTAGACTTTTCTAATTATAAGAAAACAATCTATAAGTAAATTAGAAAACTAAAACTATCTTATTTAATAGTTATAAAAATAAATATAAGTCTTACTCTATATACAGGTAAAGTCTTATAGTAGAAGAAAAGATAGTATGTAATACTACCTACTAGACTAGCTATAAGAGATAATAAGTAGTTAACTTAGTAGCTAAAATAAAGAAAGCTATATAAGTTTTAAAGAAAAAGACGTTCTTCTACAGATGCTAAAGACTTACTATAGATAGAAGTGTATATTTAAAAAACTAACAAGTATAAGTACTCTACTAGAATATTAACTCTAAGATTATAAGACTAACTTAAAAGAAGATAAGACGCTACCTTTCTTACTAATATATAGACTATTAGAACTTTTATTAAAAGTAGTTAAAAAGTATATTAATAAGAACTTAGCTAAAGAATATATATAAGAATCTAACTTACTAGTAAAATTTTTAATCTTCTTTACACTAAAGAAGAATAGAACTTTATAACTTTGCGCTAACTATTATAAACTTAACGCTATTACGCAAAAGAACTACTACCTACTATCTAATATTTTTAAGCTATAAGATTAACTCTTTAGAGCTAAGATATTTACTTTACTAGACCTATAAGAAAGCTACTACTAGATACGTATTAAGAAAGAGTATAAGTAAAAGACTATATTCTAAATATAATATAGCTAGTATAAGTATATAGTAATAGTCTTTAGATTAACTAATAGAATAGTAACCTTCTAATCCTTTATTAATAATATGCTAAGAAAGTACCTAGATTTCTTTATTCTTACTATAAGAGGTTTATATAGAAAAAAGTTATAAGGCTATAATAGTAGTATAGAAAGAAGTAAGTTAATTTCTGTTCTACTAATTTAGGTAGAACTACTGTTTTTGTAGATATATATAAATATATTTCCTTTTCTAAAATATACTAGAGTAGCGCTAGCGTAGCGCTGTTAAGGCGCTAGAGTAGCTTAACATACCTTATATATAAAGAAGCTAGAGCTATACTATAAGAGCGCGCGCGCTATAGGTAAGCTAATAGCTTTTTATTATAATATCTTTATAATTAACCTTTCTTTTCTAAGGTTACTATTCTAGCAATTTCTATAATATTAGATATTATTAGTATATACCTAGAGTTGTTGTAAAACTCTCTCTCTTCTAAGCTCTACTTCTCTTTCTTCTTTTACTAAGAAAAAGAGTAAGGCTAAGGCTAAGGCTAAGGCTAAAGCTAAGCCTAAGGCTCTTAGAAAGCGCCTAGCTAAGTTCTAACTACCTAAAGAGCTAGCCTTTAAGCGCTCTACTACTAAGAGTAAGCTAAGGTACCTAAAGCGCGTTATAATAACACTAGTAACCTATAAGCTACTAGGTAATCTAAGTAAGGTTACTATAAAGAGACAGAAGAATAGAAAAAGAGATAAGAAGGTTAGTAGTAACAAATTTTCTGTTCCTAAGAATATAGATAATAAGAACTTTTTAGAGTAAGCTAGTATTTATACCTAGTTACACTACTTAGGCGCTAGCGTTGCGTTAGTAGAACACCTAGTTTTTTTCTTCTTTATTTTTCCTTTTGTTTTTTCCTTTCTTTTTTTCTTTATATATTAATTTGTAATAATAATTATTCTTCTCTCTAGTTATACGTCTCTATAGGTAATTAGTTTCTATTCTTTTTATTAACCTACTTATTATATTCTAGCAGCTAGCCTATCTATTTAACTAGGTAATTTACTAAACGCCTGTTACACCTTCTTACTAAAATAGCTTTAACCTTATAGCGCTGTTACAACTCTTTACTATTATCTAGATTAATAGGCCTAGGTAAAGTAAACTCTTCTTTCTCTCTTAGTATAAACAGCTAGAGTAAGACTAAGAACGTATAAAATATAGAGTAGATTTTTATGTATAATAGAAGTAAAATCTAAAAGCTTATAAGCTAATTTGCTTATTAACTAAGAAGGAGCCTATCTAGTATAGTAACAGCTTTCTGCTAGCGCTGCGCAGGCGTAGATACTTTATAGACAAGAGAATTATATCCTCTAGATTAAACTCTTAGAGCCTATATTTCTTGTTATAATATTACTTCTAATATTGTAGAGTCTTATACTAGTAATTAGCTAAAGTGTTCTAAGTTTGCATAAGCTTTTGCAACCTTTCTCTAACGCTAGAGACTTTAGTAAGCGCTATTAGCTTATAGTTAAGGCGCAGGTAAAACCTATATTAGGCAAAGAATAGAGATATTTTTAATATAGCCTACTTAGTATTATTATATACAAACTCTACTAGTAATAAGAAGTATACCTAATCCTCTTAATAGTTACTTACAAAAGCTTTTAGGTATTACTTAAAAGTTTAATTTTACTATTCTATTTACCTATTTGTTTATAAGTACGTTAGAAAAAATTAAGATTTGTCTAGTTAGCCTAGTCGCAGCAACCTACAGCTGCCTAATAGTAATACTGTCTACTAGATAATTTACTAAAGTTACTCTACTTACTTCTAGTTGCTAGTAACCTAATAGTAACCTAATAGTAAGTTACTTGTATTACCTATATTACTTATATTGCTAGTGTTACTAGTGTTGCTAGTGTTACTAGTATTACTAGATTTAACAGTTAAGAACTGTTAAGTACTATAGCACTAGCAGAACTATATACTGCAGCTAGCTACCTATATCTTTATACTCTTACAGCGTAAGCTAACTAAGCTAGTCCTTCTTGTTTAGTTATATAGGCTTTTTAATTAAATATAGTATAGTTAAATTACGCTTCTTTAAAAGAAGACTAGCCTAGACGCAGCTACTAGGCTTAACGTCTTATAGGGTATAGGTTAGTAGGTACATAACGCGCACTATATATAGATAGCTATAACTACTACTACTACTTATAGAGTAGTAACTATCTTACTAGTTAGTTGTATTAGAATTATATGCTGTGTCTACTAGTACTACACTATCTGCTATAGTAGTCTATACTATTGCGTTATATTAAGGCTAACCTAATAGTATCTATGCGTTATACTAGCAAAAGTATATTAAGTTATTATAATATTTACTACGCTTACTATTTACAACTACTTAATAATACTATATTTTTTCTTTGTACTGTTATACTAACTTATTACACTTATCTAGTTCTAGTTACTATTTCTCTTTAGTTAAAGCAATTACGTTAAGTATGTTACCTTTAATTAAAATATTATAAGCCTGCGTTAAAAATTCTTCTTATGTGTCTTCTGCTATAATACTCTAGCTACTTTTATAGTTCTTAAACTATAGCTATTTATCTACTTTATAAAGGTATTCTAGTGCAAGTTTATTTGCATGTCTATACTCTTTTAGCAAAATATCTTTTACTTTACTTAATACTTTACGTATACGTATATAGACAGTACTCTATACAAGTTAATATATATTACATTATATTTAGACCTACTTATATTGTTAGTGTTCTTGTATAGGACTTTCTCTTCTTCTCTAATGTTTTTCTTTCTATTCTTTCTTATTAAGTAGTTTGCTTTCTCCTTCTTTTTATTATTATAATTGTCTATAAGCGTATTATAGCAATCTTACTCCTCTTTTATACAGTTAGCTAAGATATTATTTACGTTATTATTATAGGTATCCTTTAGCACTAAAACGTTAACCTTATTATTCTTTTATTAGTTTATATATATAGTAATATCCTGTTATATATTATCTTATATTAGAATTTATTAAATACTTTTAAAGTTCTTTTATTTTTTACAAATAGCATTAAAGTAGTTTGCTTTCTATTAGCTAGTACTATGTATAGAACTTGTAAAATACCTTTTATAGTGTGTTTATAAAAGAGTATAGTTTTTCTAGTACTGTTATTATTAAATTCCTTTATTACGTTAAATATAACTAAGCCTATTAGTACTACTATATTTGTACTTAGTTTATTAAACTTCTCTTAATTTCTAGTTATTGCAGTAATACTCTATTTCCTGTTATTTAACTTATTACACTTATCTAGTTCTAGTTTGTTAGGAAAAATTAAGATTTGTCTAGTCGGCCTAGTCGCGGCGACCTGCAGCTGCCTAACAGCAATACTGTCTACTAGACAATTTACCAAAGTTACCCTACTTACTTCTAGTTACTAGCAACCTAACAGTAACCTAACAGTAAGTTACCTGTATTGCCTAAGTTGCTTGTATTACCTATATCGCCTGTGTTACTAGTGTTGCTAGTGTTGCTAGTGTTGCCAGATTCAATAGTTAAGGACTGTTAAGTACTATAGCACTAGCAGAACTATATACTGCAGCCAGCTGCCTGTGTCTTTACACTCTTATAGCGTAGGCTAACTAAGCTAGTCTCTCTTGTTTAGTTATATAGGCTTTTTAATTAAATATAGTATAGACAAATTGCACTTCTTTAAAAGTAGGCTAGCCTAGACGCAGCTACCAGGCTTAACGTTCTGTAGGGCACGCGTTAGCAGGTACATAACGCGCTCTATGTATAGAAGGCTGTAACAGCTACTGCTACTTACAGAGTAGTAATTATCTTGCTAGTTAGTTGTGTTAGGATTAAGTACTATGTCTGCTAGTGCTGTACTATCTGCTACAGTAGTCTGCACTATTACGTTATATTAAGGCTAACCTAACAGTATTTACGCGTTGTACTAGTAAAAGCATATTTAGTTCTTGTAACATTTGCGTTGCTTACTATTTACAACTACTTAATAATACTCTATTTCTTCTTTATACTGTTACACTAACCTATTGCACTTGTTTAGT
Source organism: Ampelomyces quisqualis (assembly GCA_018398575.1). Taxonomy (NCBI): domain Eukaryota; kingdom Fungi; phylum Ascomycota; class Dothideomycetes; order Pleosporales; family Phaeosphaeriaceae; genus Ampelomyces; species Ampelomyces quisqualis. The sequence goes on from JAGTXZ010000011.1 coordinate 1,876,063, forward strand.
TCTAGTTACTATTCCTCTTTAGTTAAGGCAATTACGTTAAGTATATTGCCTTTAATTGCAATATTGTAGGCCTGCGTTACAAATTCTTTCTATGCGTCTTCTGCTACAATGCTCTAGCTACCTCTATAGTTCTTAAACTATAGCTGTTTGTCTACCTTATAAAAGTATTCTAGTGCAAGTTTATCTACATGTTTGTACTCTTTTAGTAAAACATCTTTTACCTTACTTAATGCTTTACGCACGTATATATAGACAGCATTCTATGCAAGTTATTATATGTTACATTACGTTTAGACTTACTTATATTATTAGTGTCTTTGTGTAGGACTTTTCCTCTCTTTCTAATATTCTTCTCTCTATTCTTTTCTATTAAGCAGTTTGCCTTCTTCTTCTTTTTGTTGTTATAATTGTCTATAAGCGCATTGTAGCAATCTTGCTCTTTTTCTGTGCAGTTAGCTAGAATATTATCTACGTTATTGTTATAGGTATCCTTTAGCACTAAAATGTTAGCCCTGTTGTTCTCTTGTTAGTTTATGTGTACAGTAATATCCTGTTGTATATTATTCTATATAAGAATCTGTTAAATACCTCTTAGGTTCTTCTATTTTTTGCAAATAGTATTAAAGTAGTCTGCTTTCTGTTAGCTAATGCTATGTGTAGAACTTGCAATATACTCTCTACAGTGTATCTATAAAAGGGTATAGTTTTCTTAGTACTGTTGTTATTAAATTCCCTTATTGCGTTAAATATAACTAAGCCTATTAGTGCTACTATATTTGCACTTAGTTTATTAAACTTCTCTTAATTCCTAGTTATTGCAGCAATGCTCTATTTCCTGTTATTATAGAATAACTATACTATTACTACTACAAGACTAGGGTTTAGAAATCTAGCAGATTTAGGCTGTCTTTAGTTAGCTAGTATAGCTGTTTTAGAGGTGTACTTACGTTCTTTAGGTCTTATAGTAGGTAAACAAAGTCTTTAAGCAGTTTGCTAGGCTTAAGAACCTGTCTGTCTAGGTAGTTTAATATATAAGTACTAGTAATTTCTAGTTGTCCTTGCCTTATTACGTAGGTCTGCAAGTTACTGCACATGTCTAGTATCTAGGTGCCTACTATTAGCTACTATCCTTAGTAGGCTGTAACAGTACCTATATAGCAGGCAGCTTCTTTGCATAGTGTTAAGCTAATGTGCAATTAAACTAATAACAGTAAAGTATTCTATACTTCTATCTAAGCGTTTAGTAGTATTTAGGCATATATATGCCTACGTGCATTAAGCTATAGCGTTATTACTGTACTGTATAGCGTCTTTCTATTGTTAGTAAGTAGTTGCGTTACTAAGATAACTCTTGCCTTCTCTAGTGTAGTCTTATTTTCTAGTAATACACTTTCCTTTGCCTAGCGTTTTTCTTTCCTCTATAGTAGTAACCTAAATAGGTTTACACTAGATAAGAAGGGTTGCAACTCTGTAACAGTTAGAACTACTTAATTGTGCATAATAAGGTATCTTTCTACAATGTAACAGCTTTAAGTCTAATAGCAGTTTTCTTTTAACTACTAATATTTTCTATGTGTTAGTCTTATAGGTTTTTAGTTTGTGTTAGCTTGTTGTGCTTATGCTACTGCTGCGTCTAGATTTCTCTTGTTAACAAGCAAGTAAGGCTGCAGATCTAGAAGTATATAGTATTTAATCTCTAGGCTGTCTTGTTAGGTAACTTTTTAGTTAGGCTAGTGTAGTAGTTAGTTGTACTTTTGTTTTAATTCTAGAGTTAAGGCTTAAGAACAGTAGCGTTAGAGTCTAGACAGTTTTTAGTCTCTGCAGCGTCTTAGTTTTTAGTATATTAGTTCTGGAGTTATATCTCCTAGAAGCCTAACCTTTGCACTATTATCTGTTAGCGCTTGTTTTAGCGCTTGTTTAGACAGAGACATAGTGTGCTGCTAATATTACTTAAATTTGCTGCTTAGTACAGAGTATATAGAGCAAGCGCTTACTCTTTAAATATTAGAGAACTATTAGCAAGGGTAGTAGAAGTAAGCAATATATGTAGCGTAACAGAGTTTTTACTTTGTAGGTATAAGTAGGGTTTTTGTAACACATATAGTCTAATATTGCCTTAAATTCTACTAGAGCGTAGCAGTTAAGCTATTTGATTAGATAGCCTCTTATCCTTAACTGCGTGCTAGCGTACACAATAGTTATCTACTGTTAGCACAAATAGTTGTGCGCGTAATACAGGCAATTAGCCCTTTCCTTGTCCTTAACTGCGTGCTAGCGTACATAACAGTTGTCTACTATTAGCATAAATAGTTATGCGCGCAATACAGGCAATTAGGTGCCTTCTTATCCTTAACTAAATGTTAGCGTACACAATAGTTATCTACTGTTAGCACAAATAGTAGTGCGCGCAATACAAGTAATTAGGTGCTCTCCTATCTTCTTGTTCTCTACTAAATGTTAGCGTACACAATAGTTATCTACTATTAGCATAAATAGTTATACGCGCAATATAGGCAATCTAGTAGCTCTGCACGCAGAAAACTATTTACCTAGTAAGTTGTTAGTACAGATCTAGTATACTACTATGCTAGTTATATTTGTAGTTTAATTGTAAATAACGCCTAGTGTATCTTTAATGCAACTATCTCTTGTAATGCGCTGTGCTAGCGTGCCTTTATAGATATCTGTATTTGCGCCTATCTATCTCTCTTCTTTGTGTAGTAATATATGCTGTTGCATTTACTTTTAAAGCCTAATTTGTGCTCTAATATCTGCACAAACAAATTGTAATTAAGGTTATTAATATACTTGTCTATTGCTAGCAGGTTGTAGTGTACATGCAACAGCTAGTTTATCCTAATAAGAGTATACTTGTTTCTAGTTGTGTTTAACACTAATATAGTTGTTATGTTAGAGGTAATTTGTGTTATACTTAACTCTTTGTTAACTGTTTTTATTATCTTTTTACGTAAGTTTCTATTTAGCAAAGCTTACTCTTAATTGTTATTTAGTTTAGTTTTGTTTTGTTGCAAGTACATCTGTTAGGCTACGTTGTAGTTATATTAGACAGCAAAGTGTATAATTATCTAGATAAGGCAACTATTAGCTGCGTTCTACAGTAGTCTATTCTGTTGTAATGCAATTACCCTTGTAATTTGCTATAGGTGTTCTTTTACTGTAGTTGTCTGTAGAGAACAGCCTAGTATCTTCTGCCTTCTTATCTCTTGTTTTACGTTAGAGTATATTAAGTTATATTCTTCTACTATTAGTTGCATTATATTACATATGCTGTCTTTTAACAATTGTGTCTAGTATTACTATAGTAGTGCTATCCTCCTGTCTGCACTAACTAGTAATTCTAGGTAACTGTTGCAATATCTCTGTAATACTTGTATACGTAGATAAGAGTTGCTATTATTACATATTTGTAGTAGTGTATAGTATATAGTAAGAAGGTTACGTTAGCAGCCTTGCGCTATAGTCCTGTGTTATAGCGCTTGTTATGTTAGCAGGTTTGCGTTCTATTAGGTAGGCTAAAGCAACAGTAGAGCTATTATTAGATATACAATTCTATTTACTATATCTAACGCTACATACTAGTTATCTTGCTACACTTACTTCTGTTTATAATTCTACACTATACGTGTCTAGTCTTAATTAAACGTAAAAGAATACAGTCTATTATATTTGTCCTAATTAATGTAATTATTTATATAATAAGAAACAGAGACCTTATTGTTAAGTATAGGTAGATCCTTTAGTACTAAGTGCATAGGGCAAACAATAGTTATTATATTGTATACCTTAAATACTTATAATGTACGTTGCTTAGTCTTTATACTGTATGTGCAGTAGCGCACGCTTAGCATTTCTATTGTATTATTAATTTAACTGTTGTTGTTAAACGCTATAACCTTGCAAAAGGCACTTGTATACTTATATTTCTTTCTATCCTTGTCTTAGTGTTTGTTATTAATAAATGTAAGTATTAGGTGCACCTAAGCTGCAGCTCTACTATTTGCAACAGTTTAAGATAGTTGCGTATAGTTCTTATATTTAAACTCTTACACCTACACGTAATCTTTACGCTATTTTCTAGTCTTATACTAGTTAGGCGCGCATTGCATAATATCTTCTTTATAATATTTAAGGTTGTTATAGCGTTTGCTTAATAGCCTTAAGCATCTTATAGAGAAGTATATTTTTATATTTATTCTGTTTACCTAGTAAGAGTTAGAGTCCTGTCTATCTTTATTATATAGGGTAACAAGGCAGCTAGTTACCTTCTAATAGTAGTGTTAGACAAATACTGCAGCAGCATGTGTAAAGTCTAGCAACGTAATATGTGTAGTAACCTTACTAAGAGGTAGTATAATAGAATTTAGTAACATGCCTAGTATAGACTATCTAAGTTATTTAAATAGTATTGCTGTTAACACGCTTGTAGTAAAGGTGTGCTTACGCTAGTTAGTAGTAGTGCACTATTAACTTTAGTCTATAACTGTCTTATGTTTAAATACTATAAGCGCAAGCTGTCTAGAGTTATAGAAGCAGATCTGCGTAAGAAAATCTCTCTTGTTTATTATTAGGTAGAATTGTTTTACTATTGTAATATAGTAAGCCTTGCTATTTATTCTAGTGCATATACTATTAAGAGCTCTATACATACAGATATTGTTAATAATATGGGTTAGCGCGTGCTATTTAGGGTAGTTAAAATCCTTTTCTTCTCTTTGCGTCTGTCTAAAAGGTTAAAACTCTTCTTTTAGAACATCTATTTGTTTAATAGCTAACAATATATACTCTAACGTATTTTTGTTATAACTCTTATATTATAAGAGTACTAGTAGATTGCACGCAGCCTAGATAAAATGCAACGCGTATAGTGCCTTAGTTGCTAGCAGAGGAGACACTACTGCTATAAATTAGTAAATTACTACTTTTTATTCTGCGCTAGTCTACTGCAACACTTCTATAAAAGCCCTCTTGTTATTAAACTGTTTTAGTCTAGTATTATACTTAACCTAGCAAAACCTTTTATTTAACTAGGCACAGCTGTTATCTTCTACTACTAGAACTGCAGCACTATTCTAGCCCTTCTTTTGTCTAGAGTATATGTCTATTAGCATGTCTTTTATAAATTCTAATATCTTTATAACTAACTCCTTAAGTAGTAGATATAATATATCTATAGCTAATAACTTATGTATATTAAAGTTGTAGTAATTCTAGCCAAAGTACTCTACTAGATAAACGTAATTCTTGTATCCTTTATTAAGACAACAACCCTATTACAGGCGTATATACTCTTCTATTTGCTACAGATATTTGTTGCACAAGTTCTCTTATTTGTCTAGTAGTACTGTGCATTAAGTACAGTGTCTGTTTTTCTTTACACCTATTAGTAGCACTTGCTTTTTATAGTTAGCTAGAATTGCACAAATAGTTAGGTAACACTATTACGTCTGTTAGTTAGTACACTCTAGCTATATACTATATTTAGTAGCCTCTTTAAGTGCTGCAGTTGCCAGTTAGCGTCTATTCTTTATAGTAACCCTCTATTATTAACGCTGTAGTTAGTACTTACGCAACAACAGTTTGCCTATGTAGTAATAATACACTTTACTCTTTAGAATAGAATCTAAGAGCTTAGCTGTTAGGATAAATCTAGCTAGTAGTGTCCTAGGTGTTATTCTGCGTTGTTATGCCTTACAGTTAAGATTCCTAATAGTAACATATATTAGCTATGCTGCTACATTGCCAGACATTATAGACAACTATATTTTGTCTACTGCTAGTATAACTAGCATAAGAGTTGCACTATCTAGCAAGTGCTATTGTATTAACTACTACTAATCTCTTAAGTGTAGTTTATAATATACTCTTATAGGTTTGTTAGGCGTACTTGTAAAAGAACAGCTAGGTGCGTAAACTATCTTATTAGCAAATAGGCAATAACTAAGTATAAAGGCAATCTGTAATATAATATCCTAGTATATAAATATATGTTAGTTAGGTTAGAGGTTTAGTAACCTAGATATAATTGCTACGTCCTCTTGTATCTATACGTTGTCTTATAGCCTAGATTAAATGTTTAACATAGCCTACTACTACTAGCGCCCTAATTAGAACTGTAGCTGTAAATGTAGCTTATATAGCTATGTGTTAGTAAAGAGGCTGTTAACGTTACCTAATGTGCATTTTATCCTTTGCAGCTACAATGCAAACGCTAGTGCAAAAAGAGAACCAAAGGGCTCTACTATGTTATTCCTATTAGTGTTAGCACGCGTGCGCTATTTAGCTGCGTGTAGCCTACTGCTTTGTGTCTACTGTTTCTAAACTAAAGGGTTTACTAGCGTGCTGTCTACTTACTGTCTTAAACAGCTTGTTCTATCCTTATATAGACGCTAACATTAGGCCTATCTGCCCTATTACCTTATATTTAGCTAGAGTGTAGTTGCGTTTACATAAGGTGTTGCTGTATAAAGCAGGTGCTGCGTTATCTAGAGTAGCATCTATTACGTTATAGCTATTAGAGCTGTGCTATTGTATTATAGTGTTAGGAGTTATAACTAGTATATTGTTAGGTAGTAGGTAGCAACGCGTCTAGCATTAAGCACTGTGTTTAACAAGTCCTGCGTACGTCTTAGTGTAAAAGCTATACAGTATGTATATACAATCTATTACTAATTTATTTATATATAACTCTATAGTTTAGATGTAAGGAAACTAAGTGTGCAAAAATAGTATTAACATTAGTTACGTAGTGTTAAGGTAGTTACTAGCAGTATCTATCCTGTGCTGCACAGTCTGTTGTCTATAGTAGTCTACTAAAGTCTACTATAGCTAACAGTTACTTAACCTGTGTACAGAACTATGCTAACAGTTATAGGCGCAACAACTAATATTTTTCTTTCCTTTAATATTCCTTATTACTCTAACAACTGTTACGTTATTACACTAGAGCTTACTTATTAACAACCTAATTAGTTAGGCTAGCTAATACAGCTTAATAAAGATTAATATTAATAATAATTATTACACCAAAAAATATTAACACCCTAGAATAAATAAGTTACTACACATTTAGAATATATACAGTAGAACCCAAACACCTAAAAAGGTAAGTATACCTATAAGTAGACACGTAGAAGGTTTAAAAGTATAAAAAAAATAGACTGGTAGCTTTAGCAGCCTAATATACAACCTGTACCAAGGTAGCTAGGCTTAGTATAGATAAAAGCAGGTAGAATAGTGTACTATATATACTATAGGTAAGACTAGTAACAGGCATAGGCAATTACTTAACAGTAAGAAATAATAAGTATAATTTATATACAGTGTTAACTAATGTTCTAAGCAGCTAGTATATTTAATCTTTTCTAGTTTCAAAATGCCTACAGATCTAATTTATATTCTTTCTCTAGCATAGTATAAGATAGTTGTCTACTAGAGACTACTGTTCTAACTTACTCTAATGTACAAATACAATAGGGGCTAAATAGTAACAAAGACTGTTAACAAACTGCTGTATATTAAACGCATCTACGTGCTGCTTACTCTTAAACTATTAGCGCTAATAGAGCATATAATAGCCTTACTAGCTAGCTACCTTCTGCCTCTTGCTATATATATGTTTTCCTAACCTTAAAACTAGAGATAAATTTACCTATGTGTCTCTAGTCTTAGAGTTAAAGTAACAGTCTTTTGTTAAAACATATATAGAACCTAGTATTATTTTTATTTATTATACACTTGCGCCTTCTTATACTTCTCTAACCTTAAAACTAGAGATAAATTTACCTATATATCTCTAGTCTTAGAGTTAAGGTAATAGTCTTTTGTTAAAATATACATAAAACCTAGTGTTATTTTTATCTATTATATACTTGCGCCTCCTTACACTTTCTTAACCTTAAAACTAAAGATAAATTTACCTATATACCTATGTATACAGCTGCTTCTTAACACGTAACTTATACTCCTAATTTAATGTTACTGTCTTTGTATATATATTCCTTATAAGTCTAAAAGACTTAATTCTTTATTATATTTTTATTCTTATAAAACTAAAACTATACCTATTACGTCTATATGTTTGTGTAGTTTAAAAATCTAGAACTAAGCTTTACTATGTTGTTAGCACTACACCTGCGCTACTTCTTAGCCTACTAGTATAAAAGTAAATTTATGTCCTAGATAGACTCTTTAGTAGCTGTTTAGATGTTGTAGCTTAACTAAGATACCTTATAACGTGTTTAACAACAAGGATCTCTATAACAACAGCTATAATAGTATTTTAGAGCGTACATTAACAACCTAGCCTAACTTAAGAGCGCTGTTGTTGCAACAACTTTGTTATGTCTTATAACACTATTACTTAACTAAGATACTTTATAGCGTGTTTAAAAGCAAGGATCTCTATAACAATAGCTATAATAGCATCCTAATACGCATATTAATAACTTAGCCTAACTTAAGAGTGCTATTGTTGCAATAACTTTGTTATATCCTGCAACACTATTACTTAACTAAGATACCTTATAGCGTGTTCAAAAGCAAAGATCTCTATAATAACAACTATAATAGCATCCTAGTGCGCACATTAACAACTTAGCCTAACTTAAGAGTGCTGTTGTTACAACAACTTTGTTATGTCCTATAATACACATTAACAACTTAGCCTAACTTAAGAACGCAATTCTTATGCTATTAGGTAACCAGAAGATATTAGAAATATAACTACAATTTACATGCTTTTGTCTATATATTGTTATAGGCAAAAATTAAGGATAACGTAGAGTTGCAGTTGTTTGTTAGAACATCTCTATCCTAGCACCCTTATTAGGCTCTTTAATAGCAAAGCCTACTTAAGCAGCTGCAACCTCTCTTATACTATATATAATGCATTTCTGTTAGACTCTACAAGTAGTAATCTAACGTCTAGATATTAAGATATTCTAACTATAACTTATACAATATTAAGTTTCTTATTGTTACTAAGCTTTATTACAGCTTTAAGAACTTCTATTAACGCAAAAAAGTTACGCGTATTAAACTTATCTACACTAAGATGCTGCTAGCTAGTAACAAAAAGGATACCTACTACGCTAGTAGGCACAACTAAGACTTTAAAGGACACTTATATAAATCAAAACAACAGGCCTATATTTGTTTGTCTTAGAGACGCTTAGCAAAGAAGAACATGTATAAGAGATAACGCGTAATACTTTATAAATCTTGTGTATAGTATATAAGGTAGCAAACACTTTAAACGCATTAATCTCTACAATTAGGCTTTTTTAACAACTAGCAGCTACAGTTGCGTTGCACTGTTAGCAACTATTATCTACTAGAAAATACTACTAGTGCTGCACGCTACCTACTACTACAGCAGGCTCTTCTAACAACTAGCAGCTACAGTTGCGTTGCACTGTTAGCAACTGTTGTCTACTAGAGAATACTACTAGTGCTGCACGCAACCTACTACTATAGTAGGCTCTTCTAACTACTAGCAGCTATAGTTATGTTATACTATTAGCAACTATTATCTACTAGAGAATACTGCTAGTGCTGTACGCAATCTACTACTACAGCAGGCTCTTTTAATAACTAGCAGCTACAGTTGCGTTGCACTGTCTATAACTGTTGTCTACTAGAGAGTACTATTAGCGTTAATTGTAAGCTATCTACTGTAATAGGCACCTAGAGCAACTAATTAGTGCTATAATAATACTAGCATAAGTTTAAGGCTAAGTTTAGATTTTGTTTTATATTAAATGCTATAAGTAGCTACTAGAGTATTAGCATGCGCAAGTGTATTATCTTTACTATATTAGATAGTAGATTGCTTATTATAAATACATCTAGTTTCTATAGTTATTCTGCTACTACAACATTAAGCCTATATTATCTAGTTTATAGATAGGTTAAGGTCTAACGCCTAACTAGCAACACAGTTGTGCCTAGACTATTGCAGAACGTGTTAAGGTTTATAAACATAAGGTATTGTTTCTACATTTAACACTACAACAACTTACTATATAGGCTACCAGAGCCTTTTGCTGCTATATGCAACTAAATAATATAACTAATATCTTCTTAACAACGCAAGAACACCTAGACAGCAATAAAACTAAATACACTAGCTATAACTACGCGCACAATAGGCGTCTGCAATAGAAAACTTTTAAGGCAGCTCTAAATAACTAGTATATAGAGTTGCAGGCAGCTTGCGTTAATATTACTAACAACATAATTTGCAAAACTACACGTTAACTTTGGCAACAGCTACCTAAATACAATAGCTGTAAAATACTAGAGTTTAATAACAGATAGCTTACTATATATAAACAATAACACAGCGTGCAGTTACATAAACAGTTTGCAAAAATAGTAGGCAACTATAGTAGTATAACAGTTAAGGACACTAAGCTTACAATAGAAGAGATTTGCAATATAGTAAGTAGATACGCGCCTAAGGATTTATATAATATAGACAAGGCTAGTATGTACTAGAAACACTTGCTCTAATACACGTTAGCAGACAATTTAGAAGCTAGACCTAGACTAGACAGAGAGCATATAACTAGTGTGCTGTATACAAACGTAGATAGCTTAGACTAAGTGCCTTTATAGTTTATAGGATCCTTAAACTACATAACTTGTATAGACAGTAAAAAGAACCTAAATATCTGCAGTCTTAGTTATATCTATTAGGATAATAATTCTACTTAGATAGACACTAATATTATACTAGAATAGCTGAAATAGTTTAATAACTGCATAAACAGACAAGTATTGTTGCTAATTAACAGGTTCTTACCTTACAAACACGCAGTAGCTAAGCTTTAGATAAGCTACTAATTACTGCAGAACATTTAGTATATATAGTGTTAATGTACTACAGGCTTATTATAGCAATAGAGGTTATAATACTTACTAATACAATAGAGTTATATTTCTGCCTACAGGTAGTACAACATTATACTAACTAATAGACTAAGGCATTACCTGCGCATAGAAGGCTAAAGTCTACGCCTATTTCCTACACTTTGCAGTAGAGAAAAGCATAATAGGCAAATATCCTACTAAGACAATAAATATTATTTACGCTATTTGCTAGAGATATTGCGCGTAGTATAACAAGATAAGAGCTAAAACTATATACAGTAGCTAGTAGATCTTAACATATCTAAATATGTACTACAGCCTACAGCTATATATAGCTAACTTCTAAAAGACCTACTATAAGCTTAATAATTTAGTTAACTAGCTTAAAGACATGCGTGTTGTTAACAGTATAGACGTTAGAAGCTTTATTAAGTTACCTAAAGAGCGCAATCCTAACTACAAAGATCTAGCCTACCTCTTAGACTATATTGTTACAATATACAGCCTAAACAAGATAGAGAAGAACTGTAAAGTACTATTGCTCTTTAGACTATTACACTGCAAAGCAACAGACATAATAGATTAACTACAGGTATATATAGGTTAGCAAGAGTTTACTATAAACAATAGGTAATATATTAATAAGCTAGGAGCACTATAATAGGTAACTATAAAATAGATAGCTGTAGAGCTATAAGACAGACGCTAAAAAGATATACGCAACTAGGTAGTAAGACTGCACTAATGTAAACACAAAAATGCTATATACCTAAAATAAGATAACACTAGGCTGTCTGCAAGCGTAAAAACTAAGAGCAATGTTGTAGTGTAGTTACAGTTAAAAAAGCGTAACAATACTATACTTAACTAGAACAAGAATAGCTATTACACAAATTATCTTATAGGGCCTGTAATCTCTAGTATTTTAGCTAGCGCATTAACCAAAATAACTAGACAACATTAGCCTAGCAAATACTAAAATTAAAGAATAATTACCTAGCACTAACTATATTTAGCTAAAGACTAGATTAATAATCTAAAGCAGTAGCACATAATCTATACAACTAAAAGAGCAGAGTTGTTAAGAAATTATGCACGCACAGTAACATCTAGGCAGAACAGCAGCGTAGGAAGTTAAGTACTCTAGTATACTAGTACTAAGCAGAGACACTACACTGCAAGACATATTAATAAGAGACAAGGCTATTATACAAGAACACAAGACAATAGACAACAATAGTATTCTTTGTAAAATACTATATACTATATAATTTGCAACATTAGTTACTAATGCTAAGAGAGAACACTTAAACAAAGAAATACTACTATATTAATAGTAAACTTAGCGTTAAAAAGGGAAAACTAATCTCCTTACAAACAAATCTATAAAACGTAGGGCAGAATTATCTAGTTAAAAACACAAATATCTTAAACTAATATTAAAATATATAACAGAAGTAGGCTACTGTACACTTCCTTGCTAGCTGCAAGCTGCGTGCACTGTAGAAATCTATTAACTACTGTTTACGCTAATAGCACACAGTCTAGGGCGTTAGATGCACTAACAGATAATATAGAATTATAATAGAATAATATAGTGCAAAAGAACAGAAGGCAACAGACAGCTTCTCTTACTAACAGGACTGCAAACGCATAAAAAACTTCTCTATAATTTTACGTAAACTGCTAGACGCTAGTATACAACTTAAACATTTTAACGCAGCCTTATTGCGTAACCTATCTACTGCAATAGCACTAGTAGGTTTAGCTAAGTCTGCCTACTAGACTAAAGAGAGTGCTACTAACACAATATACAAGAGGTAAGTTGCCTATATTATAATACAAAAACATAGGAGGTAAGAATTTTGCTTAGTGCTACATAGTGTCCTATAGTACTGTACAGTAGACCTGTCTACTATAATAGTACTAGTAGGTTTAGCTAAGTTTGCTTGCTAGACTAAAGAGAGTACTACTACTATAATATACAAGAGGTAAGTTGCCTATACTATAATGTAAAAAACTAGAAAGTAAGAATTTTGCTTAGTGCTACACAGTACTATACAGTACTGTATAGTGCTGCACTAAGAATAACATATAGTAAGAGGCGCTTCTCTAGAATATACCTTTACTTACCTTAAAGACACAACACAACACGTTAGCGCTAGGTAAGAGGCTATATAATGCTAGGATAAAACTCTGCTTACTTTTACCTGCATCTATAATTTAACTTACTACTACAACTATATAATACTGCGTTACTACTACAAACGCACTATAACTACATAATAACAATAATAGTGCTGCAACGCAAATACACGTAATTTTCTATATTACGTTTACTACACTACGCTGTATATTACAACACTGTTACAAGTAAGCATATAACATAAGCACACCTACACACACTAACTAAGCTGTAGCTATTCTACTATCCTTGCACCTGCCTGCACTATTCTTAACTGTTACGCGTAACATATTATATAATACGCGCGTTATAGAATTGCAACAATAAGTACAAGTAGTAGCTACCTTAATTAAATAAATAGTATATAAGCAATGCAAAGACAATAACTACTAATAATATATTATAGGCAATTGTAAGAATAGGCTACAATATTAATATAGCAGACTAGCGCATATAGGTTAAAGAGATAACAGATTTTATCTAGTATAAGAACACATATAACAAGATTAAACAGGTACACCTGCAGGCTAACTACTTAAAGACAATGCGCAGCCTAACAATAGATAAATAGCTTAAGTATACTGCATGCCTCTAACTAACTAATAGTAGTATACTAAGAGAATTCTATAAGGCAACAGCTAGCGCTGTATAGAAGAAGATAATCTTAGAAATTTAAGACTACAGCAACAAAGTTAAAGCTAAACACACAGAAAGATAGCTAACGCTTGCAAACTTAGAACTAGAACGCACGTAGTTAGCATTAGTAGTCTTAAGTTCTTCTACTACTTTAGTAACCTAGCTAATAGGCCTTACTACAATAACAACTAAACTGTTACTTAACAATATTAATGTCTATATTATAGACAGCGTACATTGTTAAACTGCTTAGACCTTTCTACTTTTAAGGCTAATAACAGCTGCACGTTAACAGCAGCTTAAAGACAGCAACTTTAAGATAAAGCTACAATATCTTAAATACAGTGCACTTGTTAAACACCTATTGCAACCAAAATTTATAGACTAGTATATAGTTAGGACTTCAAAGATATTTAACGCGTTAGTGCTGCGCCCAATTACTAACAATAACAATCTGGCTGTAACTATTAACTTACACGTTAAGATAAGAAGCCTTAAGGGCGTTGCAATCAAATACTAGACTCTAGTACAAGACAAAGTTAAGCCTAGTAGTAATACAACCTAGAATAGTATACAAATAATAATAACTAACTACATAATATAGTGCACTTTACTTTAGGCAGTAACAGCAACATTATAAACTTAGTAGGTACTACTAGAGACAAGAGGCAAAGGCGCCTCTGCTTAGAGCTTAACAACAACACTAAAGACAACAACTGCAAATAACAAAAGACAACAAGAGCGCTAGCAGACCTAGCCTGTAAACTATTAACAAGACTTAAAGCAAATAGTAGTAAACGCTTTGACAGACAGAGTAGAGGCAAGAAGAAGAAGGATAACAGCCTAGACATACGCATTAAGACCTTAACTACTAAAATTAAGCGCCTAAAGAAGCAGAACAACAGCACTACAAAGAAAGTAGAAGAAAGCAGAGACAAAGATGCTGCGCAAACACAAAACAACGCAATATCTACGCTAATTACTACACCTAGACAGAAACGCAAAGGTGCTACAGAAAAATAATAGAGGTTGCTAGAAGAAGATACTTACTCTAGTAGCAAAGAAGAACAAGAAAAGTATAATAAAGGTAACAGAGATAAGAATAAAGAGCTCTAGTTAGTAAAACAACTTGCGTTAGAAGAAAGGCTGCAGCTCTAAGCCCTACTAAACGCAAGGTAAGTGTACTATAGAGAGCCTATAACTACAATCTACGCAACTAACACGCAAGACAGAACAGCAAATAAACTGCAAGCTTAAATTAGAGTAGCAATAGAACACTACTAAGAGGACAAATAGTAGGAAGCAGCCAACTTCTTTAGATTTCTACTAGAAGACTTTAAGGATAACGCGCCTATAATACTACATTTATTATAAGGACTAACAGTCCTATTTACAGTATACTAACTAACAAAAGCCTACATACTTTACAAAAAAGAGCTATCTTTAGACAATAGCAGCATATTTAGAAACATAATAGGTATAGAGAAAACAAGATTAGCTATACTTATAATAATTATAGGGTATGCGCACTTTAAGAACTAGACTAAAGTGCAAGAGGACTAATTAAAGAATAAAACTAGTTAACATAGAGCTAAAGACAACAGTTAAGAACAGTGCCCTATAATAGACTAACAGACATTTATATATGTATACAAAAAAAACTCTTTAATGCTAGAAGAGCTACAGTTAGTAGCATCTATAGTAAGCAGATAAGGCTGCGCACTAGCTGCATAGAAGGCTAAAATTATTACTATAGGCCTCCGCAAATCTAAATAGTGCAACCTAAAAGACTTCTTTGCGCTCTATATCTGCTTTATAGACAACACTTTCCTACAGAGTATAGGTGCACTAACAGCAGACAAAGAAATAGAGATAAGAATTAATCTGCAAGTTAAACAGCACCTTGCAGCGTTTAACTAAAATATCCTACTGCGTAAATTTACAAAAGATAGTAAGAAGTATATAGAGATAGTTCTGTAGTATATCTAAGAACGCTACATACTAAAAGTCTACCTAAGTGTAACTATGCACTGTCTAGCACTATCTACTAGCTAATTTATAATTGTATACAGCTACATAACATTAGTAAAACGCGTACTTAACAAATACTAAACTATAAGACTTATAACTACACGCAAAATATTATTAAGAGGTAGCAAAGTAAGCGTAACAGACGCCTTTAATATTCTTAGCTACGTAGTAATATAGAGACGTATTATCTTTAACAAGTTCTATAACTGCAAATCTAAGAATACTATTATAGGTAACTTGTACAAGACTATTTAAGTTAAGAACTATAGTTATTAGTAGAAGGCCTAGGCCCTCTTAGGTATACTAATAGAGAAGGGTCTCTACAAGATACTTATTTTTATCTCTCTAGCGCTTAGCAGACTACAAGATAATAAGAACTTCTTAAACTAGCACTATTTTACAGGCAAGAAGGACAATATAGATAGTTTTAAACTGTTTACTACTGCTAACTCTGTGTACGCAAGCATTAAGAAAATTGTAAATACAAGAAGAATAAGAAAGATATTAGGCCTAGTTATAGCAAAGGGCTAGGACACTTACTTATTTAAGGCACAAGAAAAAGTTAAAAATGTGCTTAATTCTCCTAAGTACATAGCGCTTATAGCGTTAGAAGAGAAGATTGCAGCAAGGTTTATACTGCGTTAAACTTTAGTTACGCAAGACCTATAGGGCTAGAAGATTTTAGGCATTAAGGGTAACTTTCTAACGTTCTACTAGCTATGCTAAACAGACAACTTCTAATTGCTTATAGCTAACGCAATAACAAGATGCAAGATAGTGCTATAATAAGAAGAGCTAAACAGCGTAAAAGCTAAAAGCGTATACATATTTAACTGCGCTAAGATGCAGAGCATTACAACATTCTTAATGCTAGCCTAGCTTAAGGCTGCGCTGTTTAAAAGCAAAGGAAGCAAGAAAACTAAGCAGTTTACATTAACGTATATCTAACAGTACTTCTAGCAGCTAGACAAAGGAATATTTACTAATAACCTTAACTTGCTGCTTATATATAGTGTAAAGTACAAGGCGATTAAGCTAAAAGCTAAGAGAACCTATGTTAAAACTAGACCTAATCTTAATTAGAGAGGCTTAGCAGATAATTAAACAGTACTATACAACGTTTAGGCTAAAATTTTTATTAGCTTATACAAACTATGTGTGCAACTAGTGCTCTAGATAGGGCTTTAAAAAAAATTTGGCGAAGATGTAGTTTTTCTACTAAGAGGAGGAATGCTAAAGTCTAAAATAGACGCTATGTTAGCAAAATAGAGAGACCTAGACTTAACATTTATTTTAGTAGCGTTAATAGCGTTTGCAAAAGCTATTACGCTAATTAAAGCAAATAAGGTTATAATTGCAGAGCCTTAAGACAAATAAGGCACCTAAGACTAATTTATGTTTAGAGTATATTAACTAGGCTAGCTAGCAGACGTGTGCAAGGGCATTATTCTGTACAACCTAAAAAGCAATCTAGAAACAAAAGTTCTAAAGAAGCAGAACGTAAAGACATTATTGCGCAGTAGTCTACAAAGTATAATAATAGAAGGAGAAGAGATTAAGTAAGATTATAACAAGGAAATCCCTATAAAGCTTAAGAGGCTAGTGTAAATTAGGTAAATTAAGCAGTAGAACTACAGAGTACAGTACACTACTATGCAAAGCTATAAGATAAAAAACGCTTAAGTAGATACGTAGCCTAGTCCTAGAAGCATAAAAATACAAAAAGTATTGCAAAAGAAGTATATACATAGACGTAACGCGAAATTAATTTAAAGTGCAAGGATAGTGTAGATTTGCAGCAAAACCTAAACTAAGTAATAGCGCTATTAAAGAGATTACCTTAGACTTAAACTACAGTTAGGCACAGTTAAGGACAGGCTGCTAACTAGCAACACAGTTGTGCAGACAGTGCAAAGCTATATTAAACATAAGAACTATAAACTATTTTGCAAAAGAGTTCTACAAACTAGGCTGCTAATAATAGTATGCTAGGCATTACTATTATTGCTTAGTATAGCAGAGCACAGTCAAGAACTATCTAGTAGCTAGTAGTACAGTTATGTTAACAGTGTTGCTAATGTTGCAGATGTTGCTAACGTTGTGTTTTCCTAACGTTACTATTTCTCTTTAGTTAAAGTAATTACGTTAAGTATGTTACCTTTAATTATAATATTATAAGCCTACGTTAAAAATTCTTCTTATATGTCTTCTGCTATAATGCTCTAGCTAGTTTTATAGTTCTTAAACTATAGCTATTTATCTACTTTATAAAGGTATTCTAGTGCAAGTTTATTTGCATGTCTATATAGCTGTTTTAGAAGTATACTTACGTTCTTTAGGTCTTATAGTAAGTAAACAAAGTCTTTAAGTAGTTTACTAGGCTTAAAAACTTATCTGTCTAAGTAGTTTAATATATAAGCACTAGTAATTTCTAGTTATTCTTACTTTATTATATAGGTCTATAAGTTGCTATATATGTCTAGTATCTAGGCGCCTACTATTAGCTACTATTCTTAGTAGGCTGCAATAGTACTTATATAGTAGGTAGCTTCTTTATATAGTATTAAGCTAATATACAATTAAACTAATAATAGTAGAGTATTCTATACTTCTGTCTAAGCGTCTAGTAGTATTTAGGCGTATACGTGCCTACGTGTATTAAGCTATAGTGTTATTACTATACTATATAGCGTCTTTTTATTATTAGTAAGTAGTTGCGTTACTAGAATAACTCTTACCTTCTCTAGTATAGTCTTGTTTTTTAGTAATACACTTTCTTTTACTTAGCGTTTTTCTTTCTTTTATAGTAGTAACCTAAATAGGTCTATACTAGATAAGAAGAGTTATAACTCTATAATAGTTAGAACTACTTATTTGTGCATAGTAAGGCATCTTTCTACAATATAATAGCCTTAAGTCTAATAGTAGTTCTTTTTTAACTACTAACGTTTTCTATATATTAGTTCTATAGGTTTTTAGTTTATGTTAGCTTATTATGCTTATGCTACTACTGCGTCTAAATTCTTTTTATTAACAAGTAAGTAAAGCTACAGATCTAGAAGTGTATAGTATTTAATCTCTAAGCTATCTTGTTAGGTAACTTTTTAGTTAGGCTAGTGTAGTAGTTAGTTATACGTCTATTTTAACACTAGAGTTAAGGCTTAAAGATAGTAGTATTAGAGTCTAAACAGTTTTTAGTTTCTATAGCGTCTTAGTTTTTAGTATATTAGTTCTAAAGTTATATCCTCTAAAAGCCTAACCTTTATACTATTATCTGTTAGCACTTGTTTTAGCGCTTGTTTAGATAAAGATATAGTGTGCTGCTAATATTACTTAAATTTACTACTTAGTATAGAGTATATAGAGCAAGCGCTTGCACTTTAAATATAAAAGAACTATTAGTAAGAGTAGTAGAAGTAAGTAATATGTGTAGCGCAATAGAGTTTTTACTTTATAAGTATAAGTAGAGTTTTTATAATATATATAGTCTAATATTACCTTAAATTCTGCTAGAGTATAGTAGTTAGGCTGTTTAATTAGATAGCCTTTTGTTTTTAACTGCGTACTAGCGTATACAATAGTTGTCTACTATTAGCATAAATAGTTCTACGTATAATATAAGTAATTAAGTACTTTTCTATCCTTAACTGTGTACTAGCGTATATAATAGTTATTTACTATTAGCATAAATAGTTATGCGCACAATATAAGTAATTAGGTACTTTTTTATCTTTAACTAATTGTTAGTATACACAATAGTTATTTACTGTTAGTACAAATAGTAGTGCGCGTAATATAGGTAATTAGGTAATTTTTTGTCTTTAACTAATTGTTAGCGTATATAATAGTTATTTACTATTAGCATAAATAGTAGTGCGTGTAATACAAGTAATTAGGTGCTCTTTTATTCTTAACTAATTATTAGCGTATATAATAGTTGTCTACTATTAGCACAAATAGTAGTGCGCGCAATATACGTAATTTAGTACTTTTCTATTCTTAACTAATTATTAGCGTACACAATAGTTATCTACTATTAGTATAAATAGTAGTGCGCGCAATACAGGCAATTCTGTAGCTCTATACGTAGAAAACTATTTACCTAGTAAGTTATTGTTACAGATCTAGTATACTACTATACTAGTTATATTTGTAGTTTAATTGTAAATAACGCCTAGTATATCTTTAATATAACTGTCTCTTGTAATATGCTATACTAGCGTGCCTTTATAGATATCTATATTTACACTTACTTATCTCTCTTCTTTGTATAGTAGTATATACTATTGTGTTTACTTTTAAAGCCTAATTAATGCTCTAATATCTGCACAAATAAATTATAATTAAAGTTATTAATATACTTATCTATTACTATTAAGTTGTAGTATATATATAACAGCTAGTTTGTCCTAATAAGAGTATACTTGTTTCTAGTTGCGTTTAATACTAATATAGTTATTATATTAAAAGTAATTTATGTTATACTTAACTCTTTATTAACTATTTCTATTATCTTTTTACGCAGGTTTCTATCTAGCAAAGCTTGCTCTTAACTATTATTTAGTTTAGTTTTATTCTATTACAAGCGCATCTATTAGGCTGCGTTATAGTTATATTAGATAGTAAAGTATATAATTGTCTAGATAAAGTAACTATTAGCTGCGTTCTATAGTAGTCTGTTCTGTTATAATGTAATTACTCTTGTAATTTACTAAAAGTATTCTTTTGCTATAGTTGTCTATAGAGAACAGCCTAGTATCTTTTACCTTCTTATCTTTTATTCTATATTAGAGTATATTAAGTTATATTTCTCTACTATTAGTTGTATTATATTGTATATACTATCTTTTAACAGTTATGTTTAGTGTTACTGTAGTAGTGCTATCCTTCTATCTGCACTAACTAGTAATTCTAGGTAACTATTATAATATCTCTATAATACCTGCGTATATAGATAAGAGTTACTAGTATTATACGTTTGTAGTAGTATATAGTGTGTAGTAAAGAGGTTATATTAGCAGCCTTACGCTATAGTCCTTTTTTATAGCGCCTGTTATATTAGTAAGTTTGTATTTTATTAGGTATATTAAAGTAATAGTAGAGCTATTATTAGATATTTAATTTTATTTACTATGTCTAACACTATATACTAGCTATCTTGCTATATTTACTTTTGTTTATAATTCTGCACTATATATATCTAGTTTTAATTAAACGTAAAAGAATATAGTCTATTATATTTATTCTAATTAATGTAATTATTTATATAGTACAAAACAAGAACTTTATTATTAAGTATAAGTAGATCCTTTAGTACTAGGTATATAAAGCAAATAATAGTTATTATATTATATATGTTAAATACTTGTAGTGTGCGTTACTTAGTCTTTATACTATATATATAGTAGCATACGCTTAGTATCTCTATTATATAATTAATTTAAGTATTATTATTAAACGCTATAACCTTACAAAAGGCACTTATATACTTATATTTCTTTTTATTCTTGTTTTAGTATTTATTACTAATAAATATAAGTATTAGGTATACCTAAGCTATAGCTCTACTATTTGCAATAGTCTAAGATAGTTACGTGTAGTCTTTATATTTAAACTCTTGTACCTATACGTAATCTTTGCACTATTTTCTAGTCTTATACTAGTTAGGCGCGTATAACACTATATCTTCTTTGTAATATTTAGAGTTATTATAGCGTTTACTTAATAGCCTTAAGTATTTTATAAAAAAGTGTATTTTTATATTTATTCTGTTTACCTAGTAAGAGTTAGAGTCTTATCTATCTTTATTATATAAAGTAACAAAGTAGCTAGTTACTTTCTAATAGTAGTATTAGACAAATACTACAGTAGTATATGTAAAGTCTAGCGACGTAATATATGTAGTAACTTTACTAAGAAGCAGTATAATAGAATTTAGTAATATACCTAGTATAGACTATCTAAGTTATCTAAATAGTATTACTATTAATACGCTTGTAGTAAAAGTGTACTTACGCTAGTTAGTAGTAGTGCACTATTAACTTTAGTCTATAACTATCTTATATTTAAACGCTATAAGCGCAAGCTATCTAAAGTTATAGAAGTAGATTTATATAAGAAAATCTCTCTTGTTTGTTATTAGGTAGAATTGTTTTACTATTATAATATAGTAGGCCTTACTATTTATTCTAGTATATATACTATTAAGAGCTCTATATATATACAAATTGTTAATAATATAGGTTAGTATGTGCTATTTAAAGTAGTTAAAATTCTTTTCTTTTTCTTACGTCTGTCTAAAAGGTTAAAACTCTTCTTTTAGAATATCTATTTGTTTAATAGCTAACAATATATACTCTAATATATTTTTGTTATAACTCTTATATTATAATAGTACTAGTAGATTGCACGTAGCCTAGATAAAATGCAAAACGTATAGTGCCTTAGTTGCTAGTAGAAGAGACACTACTACTATAAATTAGTAAATTACTACTTTTTATTCTACGCTAGTCTACTATAACACTTCTGCAAAAGCTTTCTTGTTATTAAACTGTTTTAGTCTACTGTTATACTTAACCTAGCAGAACCTTTTATTTAACTAGGTACAGCTATTATCTTCTGCTACTAAAACTATAGCACTATTCTAGCCTTTCTTTCGTCTAGAGTATATATCTATTAGCATGTCTTTTATAAACTCTAATATCTTTATAAATAACTTCTTAAGTAGTAAATATAATATATCTGTAGCTAATAACTTATATATATTAAAGTTATAGTAATTCTAGCTAAAGCACTTTACTAGATAAACATAATCTTTATATCTTTTATTAAGATAACAACTCTATTACAAGCGTATATACTCTTCTGTTTGCTATAGATATTTATTACATAAGTTCTCTTATTTGTTTAGTAGTACTATGCATTAAGTATAGTGTCTATTTTTCTTTATACCTGTTAGTAGCACTTACTCTTTATAGTTAGCTAGAATTGTACAAATAGTTAAGTAATACTATTATATCTGTTAGTTAGTACACTCTAGTTATATACTATATTTAGCAGCCTTTTTAAGTGCTGCTGTTACTAGTTAGCTTTTGTTTTCTATAGTAACTCTCTATTGTTAACGCTATAGTTAGTACTTACGCAACAACAGTTTACCTATATTATAATAATATACTTTACTCTTTAGAATAGAGTTTAGGAGCTTAGCTATTAGGATAAATCTAGCTAGTAGTGTTCTAGGTGTTATTCTGTGTTATTTTACCTTATAGTTAAGATTCCTAATAGTAATATATATTAGCTATGCTGCTATATTGCTAGATATTATAGATAACTATATTTTGTTTACTACTAGTATAACTAGTATAAGAGTTGTACTATCTAGCAAGCGCTATTGTATTAACTACTACTAATTTTCTAAGTATAGTTTATAATATACTCTTATAGAATTGTTAGGTATACCTGTAAATAAACAGCTATATGCGTAAACTATCTTGTTAGTAAATAGGCAATAACTAAGTATAAAGGCAATCTATAATATAATATTCTAGTATATAAATATATGCTAGTTAAGTTAAAGGTTTAATAACCTAGATATAATTGTAACGTTCTTATGTATCTATATGTTGTCTTGTAGCCTAGATTAAATATTTAACATATCCTATTACTATTAGCGCCTTAATTAGAACTGCAGCTATAAATATAGCTTATATAGCTATATATTAGTAAAGAGGCTGTTAATATTACCTAATATGCATTTTATCCTTTGCAGCTACAATGCAAACGCTAGTACAAAAAGTAAACTAAAAGGCCTTACTATGTTATTTCTATTAGTGTTAGTATACGTGCGCTGTTTAGCTATATATAGCCTACTACTTTGCGTCTACTAATTCTAAACTAACTAGTTTGCTAGCGTGCTGTCTACTTACTATCTTAAATAGCTTGTTTTATTCTTATATAGACGCTAATATTAGGTCTATCTACTCTCTTGCCTTATATTTAGCTAGAGTATAGTTGCGTTTACATAAGGTATTGCTATATAAAACAGGTACCGCGTTATCTATAGTAGCATCTATTGCGTTATAGCTATTAAGGTTATACTATTATATTATAGTATTAGGAGTTATAACTAGCGTATTGTTAAGTAGTAGCTAGCAACGCGTCTAGTATTAGGCACTATATTTAACAAGTCCTGCGTATATCTTAGTATAGAAGCTATATAGTATATATATATAATCTATTACTAATTTACTTATATATAACTCTATAGTTTAGGTATAAAAAGACTAAATATATAAAAACAGTATTAACATTAATTACGTAGTATTAGAGTAGTTACTAGTAGTATCTATTTTGTGCTGTATAGTCTGTTATCTATTATAGTCTACTAAAGTCTACTATAGCTAATAGTTACCTAACCTGTGTATAGAACTATACTAACAGTTATAGGCGTAATAACTAATATTTTTCTTTTCTTTTATATTCTTTATTACACTAACAACTGTTATGTAATTACACTAGTGCTTACTTGTTAATAACTAGGTTAGTTAAGCTAGCTAACACAGCTTAATAGAGATTAATATTAATAATAATCTTTGTGCTAGAAAATATAAATACTTTAGAATAAGTAAGTTACTACCTATTTAGAATATATATAGTAGAACCTAAACGTATAAAAAGGTAAGTATAACTGCAAGTAGATACGTATAAAGTTCAAAAGTATAAAAAAAATAGACTAGTAGCTCTAGCAGCCTAGTATACAACCTGTACTAAGGTAGCTAGGCTTAGTATAGATAAAAGTAGGTAGAATAGTGTAGTATATATACTATAGGTAAGACTAGTAATAGGCGTAGGCAATTATCTAATAGTAGGAAATAATAAGTATAATTTATATATAGTGTTAACTAATATTCTAAGCAGCTAGTATATTTAATCTTATCTAGTTTTAAAATGCTTACAGATCTAATTTATATTCTTTCTCTAGTACAGTATAGAATAGTTGTCTACTAAAAATTACTGTTCTAACTTACTATAATGTGCAAATATAACAAGAGCTAAATAGTAATAAATACTATTAACAAACTACTATATATTAAACGCATCTACATGCTACTTACTCTTAAACTATTAGCGCTAATAGAGTATATAATAGCCTTACTAGCTAGCTACTCTTTACCTCTTACTATATATATATTTTCTTAATATTAAAACTAAAGATAAATTTAGCTATATATCTCTAGTCTTAAAGTTAAAGTAATAGTCTTTTGTTAAAATGTATATAGAACTTTATATTATTTTTATTTATTATACACTTGCGCCTTTTTATATTTTCCTAAACTTAAAACTAGAGATAAATTTACCTTTATATCTCTAGTCTTAGAGTTAAGGTATTAGTCTTTTGTTAAAACATGTACAGAATATTATATTATTTTTATCTATTATAAGACTAAGAGCTGTATCTATAATATATAAAATAAACTACGTATAGGTTATATATACAGCTACTTCTTAACACGTAACTTATACTCTTAATTTAATATTACTCTCTTTATATATATATTTCTTTTAAGTTTAAAAGACTTAATTCTTTATTATATGTTTATTCTTATAAAACTAAAACTATACCTATTACATCTATATGTTTATATAGTTTAAAAATCTAAAACTAAGCTTTACTATATTATTAGCACTACACTTGCGCTACTTTTTAGCCTACTAGTATAAAAGTAAATTTATGTCTTAGATAGACTCTTTAGTAGCTGTTTAGATGTTATAGCTTAACTAAGATACCTTATAACGTGTTTAACAACAAAGATCTCTATAACAACAGCTATAATAGCATTCTAGTACGCATATTAATAACTTAGCCTAATATAAGAGCGCTATTATTGCAATAACTTTGTTATATTCTGCAATACTATTACTTAACTAAGATACCTTATAACGTGTTTAATAACAAGAATCTCTATAATAATAGCTATAATAGCATCCTAGTGCGTATATTAATAACTTAGCTTAACTTAAGAATATAATTCTCATACTATTAGGTAACTAGAAAATCTTAGAGATATAACTACAATTTATATGCTTTTGTCTATATATTATTATAGGCAAAAATTAAGAATAACGTTAAGTTGCAGTTATTTGTTAGAACTTTTCTATTCTACTACTCTTATTAAGCTCTTTAATAGTAAAGCCTACCTAAGTATCTATAACTTTTCTTATACTATATACAATGCATTTCTATTAGACTCTACAAGTAGTAATCTAATGTCTAGATATTAAGGTATTCTAACTATAACTTATATAACATTAAGTTCTCTATTATTACTAAGCTTTATTATAGCTTTAAGAACTTCTACTAATGTAAAGAAGTTATGCGCATTAAACTTATCTACACTAAGATACTGCTAGCTATTAACAAAAAGGATACCTACTACGCTAGTAGGTATAGCTAAGACCTTAAAGAACACCTATATAAATTAAAACAACAGGCCTATATTTATCTGTCTTAGAGACGCTTAGCAGAGAAGAATATATATAAGAAGTAACGCGTAATACGTTATAAATCTTATATATAGTATATAAGGCAGCAAATACCTTAAATATATTAATCTCTATAATTAGGCTCTTTTAATAACTAGCAGCTATAGTTACGTTGCACTATTAGTAACTATTATTTACTAAAGAATTCTACTAGTACTGTACGTAACCTACTACTACAGCAGGCTCTTTTAATAAATAGTAGCTATAGTTGCGTTATACTATTAGTAACTATTATTTACTAGAGAATACTACTAGTACTGCACGCAACCTACTACTACAGTAGGCTTTTTAAATAGCTAGTAGCTATAGTTATATTGCACTATTAGCAACTGTTATACACTAAAGAATACTACTAGTACTATACGTAACCTACTACTATAGTAGGCTTTTTAAACAGCTAGTAGCTACAGTTACATTGCACTATCTATAACTATTATCTACTAAAAAGTACTATTAGCGTTAATTATAAGCTATCTATTGCAATAAGCACTTAGAGTAACTAATTAGTGCTATAATTATACTAGTATAGGTTAAAGGCTAAGCTTAGATTTTGTTTTATATTAAATACTATAAGTAGCTACTAGAGTATTAGTATGTGCAAGTATATTGTTTTTACTATATTAGATAGTAGATTACTCTTTGTAAATACATTTAGTTTCTACTATTATTCTACTACTATAACTTTAAGCTTACATTATCTAGTTTATAGATAAGTTAAGGTCTAATACCTAACTAGTAATATAGTTTTACCTAGACTATTACAAAACGTGTTAAGGTTTGCAAACATAAGGTATTGTTTTTGTATTTAATACTATAATAACTTATTATATAGGCTACTAGAGCCTTTTGCTACTATATGTAACTAAATAATATAACTAATATTCTTTTAATAACGCAAGAATACTTAGACAGTAACAAAACTAAATATACTAGCTATAATTACGCGCATAATAGGCGTCTGTAATAGAAAACTCTTAAGGTAGCTCTAAATAACTAGTATATAGAGTTGCAGGCAGCCTGCGTTAATATTACTAATAATATAATTTGTAAAACTATACGTTAACTTTAGCAACAGCTACCTAAATACAATAGCTGTAAAATACTAAAGTTTAAGAATAGATAGCTTACTATATATAAACAATAACATAGTATACAGTTATATAAATAGTTTGCAAAAATAGTAGGTAACTATAGTAGTATAATAGTTAAAGATACTAAGCTTATAATAAAAGAGATTTGTAATATAGTAAGTAGATACGCGCCTAAAGATTTATATAATATAGATAAAGCTAGCATATACTAGAAATACTTGCTCTAATATATGTTAGTAGACAATTTAGAAGCTAGACCTAGACTAGATAGAAAGTATATAACTAGTGTACTGTATATAAACATAGATAGCTTAAACTAAGTGCTTCTATAGTTTATAGAATTCTTAAACTACATAACTTGTATAGATAGTAAGAAGAACCTAAACATCTATAGTCTTAGTTATATCTATTAAGACAATAATTCTACTTAGATAGACACTAATATTATACTAGAATAGCTAAAGTAGTTTAATAACTATATAAACAGATAAGTATTATTACTAATTAACAGGTTCTTACCTTATAAATACGTAGTAGTAGAGCTTTAGATAAGCTACTAATTGCTATAGAATATTTAGTATATATAGTATTAATATACTATAGGCTTATTATAGCAATAGAAGTTATAATACTTACTAATATAATAGAGTTATATTTCTGCCTGCAGGTAGTATAATACTATACTAACTAATAGACTAAGGTCTTACCTACGCATAGAAGGCTAAAGTCTACGCCTATTTTTACACTTTATAGTAGAAAAAAGTATAATAAGTAAATATTTTACTAAGATAATAGATGTTATCTACGCTATTTACCAAAAATATTACGCGTAGTATAATAAGATAAGAGCTAAGACTATATATAGTAGCTAGTAGATCGTAACATATCTAAATATATACTACAGCCTATAGCTATATATAGACAACTTCTAAAAGACTTACTATAAGCTTAACAATTTAGTTAACTAGCTTAAAGATGTATACGTTATTAACAGTATAGATGTTAAGAGCTTTATTAAGTTACCTAAAGAGCGTAATCCTAACTATAAAGATCTAGTCTACTTCTTAGACTATATTATTATAATATATAGCCTAAACAAAATAGAAGAAAACTATAAGGTACTATTGCTTCTTAGACTATTATACTGCAAAGTAATAGATATAATAGATTAATTGTAAGCGTACGTAAGTTAGCAAGAGTTTACCATAAACAATAGGTAATATATTAACAAGCTAGAAGCACTATAATAGGTAGCTATAAAATAGATAGCTATAGAGCTGTAAGACAAACGCTAAAGAGATAGACGTAACTAGGTAGTAAGACTACGCTAATATAAATATAAGAATGCTATATACCTAAAATAAAATAACGCTAAGCTATCTATAAGTGTAAAAACTAAGAGTAATGTTATAGTATAGTTATAGTTAGAAAAGCGTAATACTACTATACTTAACTAGAACAAGAATAGCTATTACATAAATCATCTTACAGAGCCTGTAATTTTTAGTATTTTAGCTAGCGCATTAACTAAAATAACTAGATAATATTAGCCTAGTAAATACTAAAATTGAAGAATAATTACTTAGTACTAACTATGTTAAGCTAAAGACTAGATTAATAATCTAAAGTAGTAGCATACAATCTATGCAACTAAAAGAGTAGAGTTGTTAAGAAATTATATATATATAGTAATATCTAAGCAGAATAGTAGTGTAGAAAGTTAAGTACTCTAGTATACTAGCACTAAGCAAAGACACTATACTACAAGATATATTAAAACAAGGCTATTATACAAGAATACAAGATAATAGATAATAATAGTATTTTTTATAAAATACTGCGTACTATACACTTTGTAATATTAGTTGCTAATACTAAGAAAAAATACCTAAATAAGAGAATACTACTATATTAATAGTAAACCTAGCGTTAAAAAGAAAAAACTGATTTTCTTACAAATAAATCTATAGAACGTAGAGTAGAATTATTTAGTTAAAAACATAAACGTTTTAAACTAATATTAAAATGTATAATAGAAGTAGGCTGCTTTATACTTCTTTACTAGCTGCAGGCTACGTGCACTATAGAGATCTGTTAACTACTATCTACACTAATAGTATAAAGTCTAGAGTATTAGATATACTAACAGATAATATAGAATTATAATAGAATAATATAATATAAAGAAATAGAAGGCAACAAATAGTTTTCTTTGCTAACAGAACTATAGACGCATAAAAAACTTCTCTATAATTCTATATAAACTGCTAGACGCTAGTATATAACTTAAACCTTCTAACACAGCCTTATTACGTATTTTTACTAAGGCTAGAGTCTTGTAGTTACACCTGCTATACTAAAGAAATAAATATAAACTATTAAACGTAATACTATAACTCTAGAACTATAGAAAGTATATATATATTGCTAGCTACTTAAAATAGAGCAACAACTGTTTAACAAATATTATTATACTATATAAAGCTATAGATATTAGAATAAGGTAGTGTACTAGACAGTAGAGTATAGTGCTACTATAAGAGAACTAAGGTTTTAGTATAACCTATCTACTATAATAGCACTAGTAGGTTTAGCTAAGTTTGCTTACTAGACTAAAGAAAGTACTACTACTATAATATACAAGAGGTAAGTTGCTTACACTATAATACAAAAACCTAAAAAGTAAGAATTTTACTTAGTACTATATAGTGCTATATAGTACTATATAGTACTGTACTAAAAATAACATATAGTAAAAGGCGCTTCTCTATAATATACCTTTACTTACCTTAAAGATATAACATAACGTGTTAGTGCTAGGTAAGAAGCTATGTAATACTAGGATAAAACTCTACTTACTTTTACTTGCACTTATAATTTAACTTACTACTATAACTATATAATACTGCGTTACTATAACAAATATACTATAACTATATAATAATAATAATAGTGCTGCAACGCAAATATATATAATTTTCTACGTTACGTTTACTATACTATACTATATATTACAATACTATTATAAGTAGGTATATAACACAAGTATACTTACACACGCTAACTAAGCTGTAGCTATTCTACTATTCTTACACCTGCCTATACTATTCGTAACTGTTACGCGTAATATATTATACAATACGCGCGTTATAGAAACGCAATAATAAGTATAAGTAGTAGCTACCTTAATTAAATAAATAGTATATAAGTAATATAATAACAATAACTACTAATAACGTATTATAAGTAATTATAAGAATAGGCTATAATATTAATATAGCAGACTAGCGCATATAAGTTAAAGAGATAACAAATTTTATTTAATATAAGAACATATATAACAAGATTAAACAGGTATACCTATAGGCTAACTACTTAAAGATAATGTGCAGCCTAATAATAGATAAATAGCTTAAGTATACTATATACTCTAGACTAACTAATAGTAGTATACTAAGAAAATTCTATAAGGCAATAGCTGGCGCTGTATAGAAGAAGATAATCTTAGAAATTTAAGACTATAGTAACAAAGTTAAAGCTAAATATACAGAAAGATAGCTAACGCTTGTAAACTTAGAACTAGAACGCACGCAGTTAGTATTAGTAGTCTTAAGTTCTTTTACTACTTTAGTAACTTAGCTAATAGGCTTTACTACAATAACAACTAAACTATTACTTAATAATATTAATATCTATATTATAGACAGTGTACATTGTTAAACTGCCTAGACCTTTCTACTTTTAAGGCTAATAACAGCTGCACGTTAACAGTAGCTTAAAGACAGTAACTATAAGATAAAGCTATAACATCTTAAATATAGTGCACTTATTAAACACCTATTGTAACTAAAATTTATAGACTAGTATATAGTTAGAACTTTAAAGATATTTAACGCGTTAGCGCTACGCTTAATTACTAATAATAATAATCTAGCTATAACTGTTAACTTATACATTAAGATAAGAAGCCTTAAGAGCGTTGCAATTAAATACTAGACTCTAGTATAAGATAATGTTAAGCCTAGTAGTAATATAACTTAGAATAGTATACAAATAATAATAACTAACTACATAATATAGTGCACTTTACTTTAGGCAGTAACAGCAATATTATAAACCTAGTAGGTACTACTAGAAACAAAAAGTAAAGGCGCCTCTGCTAAGAGCTTAATAATAACACTAAAGATAATAACTATAAATAATAAAAGACAATAAGAGCGCTAGCAGACTTAGCCTACAAACTATTAATAGAACCTAAAGCAAATAGTAGAAAACGCTTTAATAGATAGAGTAGAAGTAAGAAAAAAAAAGATAACAGCCTAGATATACGCATTAAGACTCTAACTACTAAAATTAAGCGCCTAGAAAAGCAGAACAATAGTACTATAAAGAAAGTAAAGAAAAGTAGAAATAAAGATGCTGCGTAAACATAAAATAACGCAATATCTACACTAATTACTATACTTAAATAGAAACGCAAAGATGCTATAAAAAAATAACAGAGGTTACTAAAAGAAGATACTTACTTTAGCAGTAAAGAAGAATAAGAAGAGTATAATAATAGTAACAGAGATAAGAATAAAGAGCTCTAGTAAGTAAAATAACTTGCGTTAAAAGAAAGGCTGCAGCTCTAAGCTCTACTAAACGTAAGGTAAGTGCACTATAGAGAGCCTATAACTATAATCTACGTAACTAATACGTAAGATAGGATAGCAAAGAAACTACAAGCTTAAATAAGAGTAGTAATAGAACACTACTAAGAGAATAAATAGCAGATAGTAGCTAACTTCTTTAGATTTTCTTTAGAAGACTTTAAGGATAACGCAGCTATAATACTACATTTATTATAGAGACTAACAGTCTTATTTATAGTATACTAACTAACAGAAGCCTATATACTTTATAAAAAAGAGCTATCTTTAGATAAAAGTAGTATATTTGAGAATATAACAGGTATAGAAAAAATTAAATTAGCTATACTTATAATAATTATAGAGCATGCCTACTTTAACAACTAGACTAAAGTATAAGAAAACTAATTAAAGAATAAAACTAGTTAATATAGAGCTAAAGACAATAGTTAAGAATAGTGCCTTATAACAAACTAACAGATATTCCTATATATATACAAAAAAAACTCTTTAATACTAGAAGAGCTATAGTTAGTAGTATCTATAGTAAGTAGATAAGGCTGCGCACTAGCTGTATAGAAGGCTAAAATTATTACTATAGGCCTCTGCAAATCTAAATAGTGCAACCTAAAAGACTTTCTTGCGCTCTATATCTACTTTATAAATAATACTCTTCTATAAAGTATAAGTATACTAACAGCAGATAAAGAAATAAAGATAAAGATTAATCTGTAAGTTAAACAGTACCTTACAGCGTCTAACTAAAACATTCTACTACGCAAATTTATAAAGAATAGTAAGAAGTATATAGAGATAGTTCTATAGTATATCTAAGAACGCTATATACTAAAAGTCTACCTAAATATAACTGCGCACTGTCTAGTACTATCTGCTAGCTAATTTATAATTATATATAGCTATATAACACTAGTAAAACGCGTACTTAATAAATACTAAACTATAAGACTTATAACTATACGCAAAATATTATTAAAAAGTAGCAAAGTAAGTGCAAAAGATACTTTTAATATTTCTAGCTACGTAGTAATATAAAAACGTATTATCTTTAATAAGTTCTATAACTGCAAATTTAAGAACACTATTATAGGTAACTTGTATAAAATATTTAAAGCAAGAACTATAGTTATTAGTAAAAGGCCTAGGCTCTCTTAGGTATACTAATAGAGAAAGGTCTCTACAAGATACTTATTTTTATCTTCCTAGCACTTAGCAGACTGTAAGATAATAAGAACTTCTTAAACTAGTACTATTTTATAAGCAAGAAGAATAATAAAGATAGTTCTAAACTGTTTACTACTACTAACTTTGTGTACACAAGTATTAAGAAAATTATAGATACAAGAAAGATAAGAAAGATATTAGGCCTAGCTATAGCAAAGAGCTAGGACACCTGCTTATCTAAGGTATAAAAAGAAGTTAAAAACGTGCTTAATTCTTCTAAGTATATAGCGCTTATAGCGTTAGAAGAGAAGATTATAGTAAGGTTTATACTGCGTTAAACTCTAGTTATATAAGACCTATAGAGCTAGAAGGTTTAAGGTATTAAGGGTAACTTTCTAACGTTCTACTAGCTATGCTAAATAGACAACTTCTAATTACTTATAGCTAACGCAATAATAAGATATAAGATAGTACTACTATAAGAAGAGCTAAAGAGCACAAAAGCTAAGAGTGTATATATATTTAACTGCGCTAAGATACAAAGTATTATAATATTTCTAATACTAGCCTAGCTTAAGGCTGCGCTCTTTAAAAGTAAAGAAAGTAAAAAAACTAAGCAGTTTATATTAACGCATATCTAATAGTACTTCTAGCAGCTAAATAAAGAAATATTTACTAATAACCTTAACTTACTACTTATATATAGTATAAAGTACAAGGCAATTAAGCTAAAAGCTAAGAAGACTTATATTAAAACTAGACTTAATTCTAATTAAAAGAGCTTAGCAGATAATTAAATAGTACTACGCAATATTTAGGCTAAAATCTTTATTAGCTTATACAAACTATATGTGTAACTAGTGCTCTAGATAGAGCTTTAAAAAAAATTTAGCAAAGATATAGTTCTTCTACTAAGAAGAAAAATGCTAAAGTCTAAAATAAACGCTATGTTAGCAAAATAGAAGAACTTAGACTTAACATTTATTTTAGTAGCGTTAATAGTGTTTATAGAAGCTGTTACGCTAATTAAGGCAAATAAGGTTATAATTGCAAAACCTTAAGACAAATAGAGTACTTAAGACTAATTTATGTTTAGAGTATATTAACTAGGCTAGCTAGTAAACGTATACAAAGGTATTATTTTATATAACCTAAAAAGTAATTTAGAAACAAAAGTTCTAAAAAAGCAGAATAGAAAGATATTATTGCGTAGTAGTTTGTAAGGTGTAATAATAAAAGAAAAAGAAATTAAGTAAGATTATGATAAAAAAATCTCTATAAAGCTTAAGAGGCTAGTATAAATTAGGTAAATTAAGTAGTAGAACTATAGAGTATAGTACACTCTTATGTAAAGCTATAAGATAAAAAACGCTTAAGTAGATACGTAGCCTAGTCTTAAGAGTATAAGAATATAAAAAGTATTGTAAAAGAAGTATATACGTAGACGTAACATAAAATTAATTTAAAGTGTAAGAATAGTATAGATTTGTAGTAAAACCTAAACTAAGTAATAGCGCTATTAAAGAGATTGCTTTAGACTTAAACTATAGTTAGGCACAGTTAAGAATAGGCTGCTAACTAGTAATATAGTTATGCAGATAGTGTAAAGCTATATTAAACACAAGAACTATAAACTATTTTACAAAAGAGTTCTATAAACTAGGCTGCTAATAATAGTATACTAGGCATTACTATTATTACTTAGTACAGTAGAGTACAGTTAAGAACTATCTAGTAGCTAGCAGTATAGTTATGTTAACAGTGTTACTAATATTATAAATGTTACTAACATTATATTTTCCTAGCGTAGCTTAGAGTATTTAATCTAATTAATCTGTATATAGTATAGAAAAAGTAATATAATCTTTTTACTTATAACAATCTAATCTATAGCATTACTTAGCTTCTACACAACTATATATAAGAAAAGCTAGAGTCTTTCTAGTAGTATACTTAACACTAGTCTAATTAGCCTATAGAACTCTATCTAGGTAGTTAACCTATATTCTGCTAAGCTTCTTTAAGGTATTTACTATAGGCGCGTACTCTTGTTTAATTAAGCCCTAACTCTATAAATAATAAGTACTAGCTATAACTTAGTATATTCTAAATTACTTCTATAGATTAATTAATAAATGCTTATTCTTAGGTTCTCTATTAACTAAGATTTTAAGTAGTAGGCTCTATTTATAGAAGATCTTTTGTTCTAGAAATTTAATAATAGATAATAAGTCTGCGTTTAATAGGGCTTTAGCCTTAACCTACTATGTTGTAGCATATTAGGCTACTATAAGAAACTTCTTGCCTCTAGCTATAGGTATGTAGATAACATCTATTAATATCTAGCCAAATAGTATTATTAGAGAAGTTGTTAGCTAGAGCTTTTCTTAAACTATTACTAAGTTATATACTTAGTATTCTAGGTATTACTTAATATAGGACTTAACGTTCTTATATTATCCTTTCTAATAATAACGCGCCTACACTTTACGCTATGTACCTTCTTTTTCTTAGTATTCTAATTTATTATTTATAGCTTTTATAATAGCTAAGCGTTTATTAGGCTTGTTTATAATTTGCTATAGTAGACGTCTTCTAGTTAGTATTAAGAAAAGATATTTCTTTCTTACTATTAATTTAAGCGCTTGTCTTATAAACCTTTTTATTATAGCTCTTAAAAGACCTTAGGCTAATAGTAGAATAAGATCTATTAGGTGTATGCCAAAGGTTCTATATTATAGGCTTTATCTAATAGTTAGTATTTAAAGCTAAGATTAACTTTATAGCTACTATAATATAGGTTAGATACGCGCAGCTATAGAGCAATAGGAAGATATATTAAATTTAAATAAGCTTTAATAAAGTTTTTAATATTCTCTTCTAGCTTATAAGGTAGTTCTTATTCTAGCTCCTTAGGTCTTCTTAAAAGAGCGTTAGGTACTACATTTTTCTTATCTTTAATATAAACTATATTAAATTTCTATATATTAAGAAGTGTAAGCTAGCGCGTAACAAAAGCTCTAGATAGGTTAGTAGTACTTTACTAAAGTTAGGTAATAAGCATCTTAGTATTAGTTTTAAGTGTAAAGTGTATACTATATAGATAGGTTTTAAACTTCTTTAAAGCTAAGAGTAAGGTCCTAAACTTATATTTTGTAACAGAGTATGTAAATTAGCAGATTACGAGATTGTTACGTATAATACCTAAGGATGTTACTAAAGAAGTAAGAATACTTTTAGGATTAGACTAACTAATTTAGCTGTCTCTTAGCTTAGTGTATTTAATCTAATCTATCTTTACATAGTATAGAAGAGGTAATAGAAACTTTTTACTTATAATAATTTAATCTATAGTATTACTTAGCTTCTATATATTTACTAGAATTCTAGTTATATTCTACTTTTAACTAAACTCTACTTTTGTACTAAATATAGTACTAATAACCCTTTAGATCTAGTTGCATAAGAACTACGCCCTAGCTCTTTTAGCTACTATTAACAAATATAATAATTAGAAGTAATAGCTTGTAATAAGAGATAAAGACAAGTACTAGCGTAGAGTATAGCGTATACTTTAATTTATTAATTACGCGTTATTACTTTAAAAACTACTTAAAGAATACGTTTTTACAGAGTAAGTAGAATAGTAGCTCTAAAATAATAGTAAAATACTTGATTTATACCCTGTAATACACGTATATACTAATAAACATTTAAATGTCTTTCTAGTCTCTATAGAGTAGCTAGAAGAGTATTTTCTTAATTTTCTTATAGTTAGAGTAATAGCTAGTAGCGTTAATATAATAGCCTATAACAATTATAGATACATAACAGAAGTCTAATTTATAGCCGAATATTATAGCTTCTACGCGCTTAATATCTACTAGTATAGCGTTTATATTACAAAGGTATTTTCTAATATATTTCCTAATACCTAGTGTAATCTCTATTCTGTTATAGTAGAACTTAAGTCTCTTAATATAAACGTTATTAAGGTAGAGCCTATAACACTCTAGAATAAAGTCTTAGCAAATCTTAGTTATAACCTATATAAATTTAGTAACTAAATTTGTTATACCTATAGATAGCGTATATTACTATATTAGTCTAATAGGTGTATAGAATATAGTTACGTCTTAAGAGTCCTTATAGAGTTCTACTTAATTATATTCTAAGAAGAAGTTAAGTAAGCTTATAATTACACAACTAGTAAAATTTTCTATAAATTTATCTAGATTAGGTAGTAGGTCTACGTCGCGAATTATTACTTTATTAATGTTCTAGATATTATTAATAAGCTAATATCCTCTGTCTTTCTTAGCTACTAGAAACTATAGGTTTTGGTACTAGCTTCTGTATAGTTTAAGAGCCTCTTAGTTAATACACTCCTATACTATTTTAACTACTACTTCTTTAAGCTTTTGAAAGATAGGAAACTAATTAGCTTACTACGCCTTATAAAGAATAGTGTTAATCTTAATTAGAGGTACTGCCTTATAGCTAACCTGCTCTAATTTACTAAAGTCTTAGGCTAGAGTAGCTTCTTGTTAGTATAGTAGCTTCTTTAGCATAGCTTGTTCTTATAGAAGTAAATCTAGAGAGATCTTTATTTTTAACAGGCGTTTAGGCGTAAGTCTTATTTCTCTAGGAAATTTTGCGTATTAAAGCTTAAAGTAGCTTAAGAAAAGAGTATTCTTTTTATTTAGTACTCGTTAATTACGCGCACGTTTTTTCTAATTCTTATACCTACTAATATCTCTTAAGACTTATTTAAAGTTATCTACTAGCTAGACCTTTTAAGCTTTTTACTTATATAAAGTACTAATGTTAAAAGAAATGTTATTTAATTGTAGATTAGTTGTGCGCTTTAGCTAAATTGTTATTAATTTAATAGGTAACTCTTTCTTACTAGTAACTTTACTAAGTTCTTTCTTCTAGAAACTCTTAGCACTAATATTAATCCTAAGGCTCTAAGAGAGTTGCCTTACAACACTTACTATAATATTTTAAGAGTAATAGCTTACACTATTACTAATAAGTATATATACTCTATTACTATTACTAATAATAATAGATCTATTAGGCCCTGCGCCTATAGTACTAACGCTAGGCTACTAAAAGAACTATAATTCTAATAGCGTAATAGAAACTAGTAATTTTTGTTAAAGCTACTCTATTACTAACTTTATTATAGACTAATTGTTATTTAGAGTACCTAGGTCTAGTTAGATTTGCGTTAAGTTTACTTTATAATAGTTGTTATAGTCTAGCTTTATAGTAGGTTTAGATAGAAGTAAAACGCTAGTAATTACACTTCTCTAACGTTTCCTATAAGAGGCCTAGAGTAGAGTTCTAGCGCGTTAATCTAATTGCCTCTTATGTATATAAACCTAGTACTATACTTAATATTCTTACTAAAGATCTAGTAGTAGGTTAGCCTATTAGTAGTATACTTAATTCTAGCTTAAGCGTCTGTTAGAAAGGAATTACTTAAAATAATTAGATTTGTGCACTTCTTAAAGATAAAGAAGCTAGTATAGATTTTAATCCTCTTAATAGTAATAGGTACTTTCTATACAATACCTAGGAATTCTTTAGTTAATCTGTTTACTATTACTATCTTTATAGTTCTTATACTCTTTAGTAAAAACGTAATTAGAAGTATAGCTTATTCTACTATTTCTCTTTTTATAGTGTTAAGCTTTGCGCTAGAGTTAATAAGGCTAAGAAACTAGGTCTCTTTAATATTTATTAGTACTTTTAGGCACTTTCTCCTAAGGTACTCTACGCCTAAAGCTTAATTATACTTCCTCTAATAGTAAGTAGGCTTATAGAAGTTCTTGTTAGTAGTAAGCTTAAGGCCTAGTTCTTTATTGCGCTAGATATACCTTTTAATCTAGCTAATCTCTAGGTCTAACTAGTATTTAGTATTAATACTAAAGCACCTACTTACTTTTCTATTTACTACTTTAACTAGTACGTAGTCTAGAAGTAAGCTCTAAGTTAATAAGTTAACACTAGTTCTTATAGTAGGTTAGTTTCTATCTAAGTCTTTATTAGCGCTTTTAATTGTTATATAGTATATTAGAGTAACTAAAAGGTTCTTAAACTTAGCTAGCGTATAGCTTACTTAAAATAGTTTTTTCTTAACCTCTAGCATATTGCTAATAATAGTCTTAAGTTATAATAGAACTAGAGTATTAAGAATACACTAGATAACTAATTAGGTATTAGCCTTAAACTTCTAAACTAGACGCTACTTTTTTAGATTCTTTTTCTTTTGCTTAACAGCATAGGTAAGCTTTAATAGCCCTTTAGTTAGTTAGGTAACATCTTATATTTTTATATCTCCTAATCTCCTATTACTTATAAACTAAACTAAGTAGTCTTACCTTAACTTCTTACTTACAAAGTAGCTGTTATTTCTATCTCTATAACCTTTTAGGTATAGAATCCTATTAACTAGTTTCTAAAGTAGCTTCTAAACCTATACCTAATTATATATAAGCTGATTATTAGTGCGCTTTACTTAGTTTTAGCTAATAACTATAGCTAACACTAAACTAGTGTTAGTAAAGAGTTTCTTAGATTTAGTTATAAGGTAGTCTAATATGTCCTAATACTTACTATAGTTTACTTCTAATAGCGCTCCTAAGGTATTAAGTACTAGCTGTATAGAGACTATATTATTCTTAATAAGAATAGTAAGTCTAGGTCTGCCTATAAACTTAGATTTAATCTTAAGTAGGTTAATATTATATTTTAAAAAGTACCTTTTAATCTTAGCTAAAATAGTCTTAGCCTATAAGGCGTTACTAAGACTAGTACCTTAGCTACATAGGTTATTAGGTATCTTCTATTAAAGTATATTACGTTTGTTAAGCAAGCACTAGCTATTAGTAATAAAACCTCTTAGTGTTAAGTAGTTATACTTTAAATAACTAGTCTTATTGCAAACCTAATAGTTTATCCTAAGTCTCCTTAGTAGTCTTCTGCTAGAACGTTTCTACTAGTAGCTCTAATTGTTATTAAAGTAGCTATAGCTCTAGCTATTGCGTTAGTAGTTGTTATTTCTCTATACTTACTGTTATTGCCTGTAGTTCTAATAGCCCTAGTCCTAGTAGTTCTATAGAGCTAGCTAAAGTATATATAGCTATAGAGCTTTTTATTGTTTATTAGTTTGCTTGTAAACTAAAGCGTAGATAACTAGATTATTTATAAGCTTTACTTTGCGTAGAGTCTATTACATACTCTATAGCTATTACTTAATAGTTATTTAGTTAAGTCTAAGCTATAGCATTTTGTCTATAAGATTATCTACTTTATTCTTTATAGGTGCAGCACTAGAAAGAGCTTACTTACGCTATTTCTTAAATAGAGTGCCCTTTATTAGTAATTAAAGAGTAGTAGGTTAAAAGCTTACTCTTAGCTTAACTTATAGTTTAAGTTATTTTGTTAAAGTAGAGCTAATAGTTGTTTAGCTACTAGTTCTACCTTAAACTCTACTTCTAGTTTATAAAGGCTCTTATAGCTTCTACTAGATTTAATATACGTGCTTTAATCTCTACTTCTAGGCGCTTTACTAGATAATCTTAGATCTTTTTATACTTAAAGTTCTTTAGAGTATCTATTTTTAGGCTAAACTTCTCTAGAACTCTTAATATATATTAGAAAGGCAGCCTCTTAACAAGGTAGTAGCTATAATAGTCTTTATTAATAGTACCTACTTTAATTTACCTTTTACTATATATTTAAAAGTTCTGTAAGTAGTCTCTAATCTTTAGATCTAATCTTATTTAGTACTAACCTAGCTAGTGCTTAAAGTATTCTACGCGTACTTTTTACTAACTCTTGTTATTATATTTAAAATGTTATTAAAGGCTATTGCAAAGCTCTTTCTATAAGTAGTTATCTTAGACTTTTATATACTCTTAAGACGCCTATATAATAGTCTTCTGCCTTAGCTTATAGTAGGTAACTAGCCTATTAATTATTATTTAGTCTATAAAACTATAATACTTTAAGAAGTCCTTAAAGTACTTTAGAAAGTCTGTAACGTTAGTCCTATTAAATAATTGCATATTCTTTACTAAGTTAAACAGTAATTACGTTGTATATAATAGAAGCTATACTTAATTAAGTAACTCTACTAGTATCTAAAGAGCTCTTAATATTAAGTTATTTTAGCCTATGCTTCTACGCCTAGTATACTCTTTTAATAGCTATTTAGCTTACTCTTTTAGCGCACTACTTATATTAGAGCTAGCTTCTCTTATTAACTCTATAGGCGTTAATAGTAGTAGAGCTTCCTGTCTATTAGGGTATTTAAAGCGTTACTAAAATAATATACTATAAAGTAGTTCTATATTATCTTTACGTTACTTTTATAAGCTACCTAAATAGTAGTTAAGGCTTATCTAAATAAACTAGAGAAGAGTAATAGCCTAGAAGACTAGAGCTAAAGTTACTACTTTGTATAAGGTTGCTAAAAGGCTAAAGGCTTAAACTTTTCTAATATCTAATAGAGCTTCTGTTCTAAAACCTACTAATTTTTCTCTAATTTCTTTATACTTGCTATCTAAGTAATAATTAGTCTTCTTTTCTTTCTAAATATCTGTTTTAATATCTTTCTTAGTCTACTCTTAGTTATTTCTACTATCTATACTCTAGGACTTCTTTAGTATACTATACGCTTAGTAGAGCGCAATAGCTTTACACTTTTACTTAGCCTAATATAGCTTTAGCTATAGATTGCGTCTTACTTCTTTAGCTATTACTTTACCTTTTAGAGTTTACTTAATTTCTTTTCTAACTTAGTTCTAATATTTGTTAATTTAGATTCTTTAGATAGGCGTTACTCTAGACTCTATAGATAGGCGTTGCTCTAGCTTTTCTCTACTTTCTAGTTCAAATTACTAGCTCTATATCTTTAGAATAGATACTAATTATATTCTAGAAATAACTATAGTAACTTACTAAAAACTTATTAGACTATTACGTTTCTATAATTCTTAGGTAATAAGAACTATAAAAGAGCGTAGGTATATACGTAGGTACGCAGCCTTCTAAGGCCTAGACTAATAGAAATTTAGAGTTATAGTTAGTTGCTATATATAGTAGAGTATTATTTACCTCTAAGGCCTATTAGATTTAATATAGAATTAAAAATATTATTATTAGGTGTATATGTTATATTGTATTGTGTCTTTGTCTTCTAATAGCTCTTTAGCTATTATATCTTATCTATACCCTTAGCAATACTCTAAGTATTCTTTAGACTTACTTTCTATATTACTTTACTATACTATCTTTTCTTAAGAGTATATAAGTCTAAAGGTCTTAATAACCTACTATTTCTTCTCTTTACTTAGTCTCTTAGGCTTAACTATATTAATATACTAGAATGCTATATTCTTCTTTAGTTAATAGTACTTAGCTATAAAGTATTTAAGTTTATTATAGTTCTAGTATATATAAGTCTTTTTACTATTACAAGGCTTTTTTTACTATAGTATTTAGTAGTAGAGTTACTATATAGCTGTAACGACGCAGGTAGGTACAGCTATTAAGATTAAATTAGATATATATTAGAGGTATATAGGAGTACGTGTTGTATCAGAGATTCTGGATTGGCTATATACCTATAGGTCTTGTACAGAAGGACAAGAGAAACTTGTCTTCTATCTATGCTATAGGCTTATATTTATAGTAGGCGTAGTAGCTGAGTTAGAGCGCTGTTAGAGCGCTTTTAGTTCTAATCTGCTAGCTCTCTACATAATCTGTTACTAAGCCTTTATAAGGTATTAGATGTAATATGTATTTGCATGTGCTTGTTACATTACTCTCCTTCTTAAAATTAATAGTCTCTATTAATTAGGTCTATATTAGTGTTGTTT
Source organism: Ampelomyces quisqualis (assembly GCA_018398575.1). NCBI lineage: Eukaryota > Fungi > Ascomycota > Dothideomycetes > Pleosporales > Phaeosphaeriaceae > Ampelomyces > Ampelomyces quisqualis. Next base: position 1,919,150 of record JAGTXZ010000011.1, read on the forward strand.
TAGATACCTCTCTAAATTGTTATAAACTTATATTTACCTTAAGTTTATTTTAGGATAACGTAATATAGCAGTTTGTTATTGTTTTAATCTGCGCGCTAGCGCGTTTAAAGTTCCTAACTTTACCTTAAGCTTTTTAAGCATATATACAAGGCTAGCCCTCTAGTATACTACTTTTCTATACTCTCCTCCTACACATTTGTATACCTATAGCGATCTAACTGCTCTCCTAATTTAATTATTAGCTAATTGTTTCTGCAGATACACACAATGCCTATTCCTGTCCCTCCTAGAGCTTATCTTCTAGCCTATTAGGTTGTTTACCTATAGGCTGCAAGGGCTTTTGCCTGCAGCTATTTTAATATTAAGTTTAGATTCTATTTAGACGTGTCTAAGAAGTATGCTTATTGCACACTCTTAAATAAGAAGTGTTGCCTAGTTCTTCTATATGCAGGCTAAGAGTATAATAGCCTCTTTAAGGCTCTTAACTGCAGGTTTGCTGCCTTAGGTAAAGATAAGTCTAACAAGGTAGTGTTAAAGCAGAAGGCTGCTGTTAAAGAGGCAGCGTTTTAGTTAGCTGCTATTGTGCAAGTAAGTACTGCACAAGTAGCTAATATAAATAACGCTAACTTGTTAGTTAGTGCTTATTACTAGAGAGAAGAGCTAGCTAGAGAAGTTAAAGTAATAGCTAAAGAGGTTAGGTTGCTTAAGAAGAGTACAGCTAGGTCAACTAGTGTAGTTGCTTAGCTAGTAGATGTTATAATAGCATTAAGGGCTAATTAGTTAGTAGAGTAGAAGAAGGCGCAAGTAGTAACATTTTAGGTAGTAGTAGAGCAGAAGGCAGGTACTTGTAGCAGGCAGGGCTAGAACAGAAGACAACTAGGTAGTACGTTAGTGTCTGTACCTAGAGATTTAGATAGTTAAGAACGTCCTACTAGTAGCAGTAACAGTCTACTATTAGATCTAATAGAAGAGTAAGACTCCTATTATTAATAGCTGTTACCTACTAGTATAGTAGTTGCAATATCAAGTTTAATTTCTCTAACATAATTGTCTTATAATACTGTAAGATCTTTAACTTCTTTTTTCTATGCTGTAATCTACTTAGCTAACGCTTGTAGAGGTCTTAGCTGTTTTAGATAGTGTTTATAGAACGCTTGCAACATGTGTAGAGCGCCTATAAAGTTTAAGGCGTTGTACTAGGTAGAGTTAGAGTTATAGCCTACCTATTTTACGCAATACTTTAGGATAAAGTAGTATAGCTTACTAGCTAGGATCTCTTTAACTTTCTATTCTTTAACACCTTAAATTAGGATGCTAGATAAGTTTAGGCTTAGCTAACTAAGCAGGGGGTTGTTAGAGTTCTTATAGAAAACGTCTAGAGTAAACACGTTATAGATCTTAGAACCTTTAGGTAGCTTTAGTTAAAATAAATAGCTAACTTATTCTAAAACTTTAAAGGGGCCTTTCTACAATTTAGCAAGTTTGCAACTTAGGCAGGTAACAAATAGGTTTTAGGTTAAGAGGTAAACTTTATTACCTACTACCTAATTAATAGGTTAACAATATTTGTTTACCTTAGTAGCTATCTGTTTTTGCGCTTTCTTTATATTGTCTTTAGCTATGCGCTAGGCTTTATGCATGCAGGTAGCTAAGCTTAAGGCATCTTTAACGTTTATATCTTTATGTTTTAAAGAAGATAATACTTAATCTTAGCTCTGTTGTAGTTTAGATCTAAACAAGAGCTAGTATAGCGCTATACTAATTACAGAGTGTAGCAGCGTAGCTTAGGCTTAATTAATTATTAGCAAGAGGTTACTCTAGTTGTTCTAGTAATAAGATACAAAAGGCCTTAATTGTTAATTAATATACTTGTTTATAATCTTAGTTTATTTATTAGTTTATTTATAGTAGGCTGTAGAAAGCTTAAGTTACACGCCTAGGATCTTGCAGAACTTAGACTAGAATCAGGACATAAACTAGAGTCTACAGTTAGATACTATACTTTTAGGCGTATAGCTAAATTAGTATACCTATTAGATAAACAAGTAAGCTATTTCTTAAGCGTTAATTATTTTGTAGCAAAAAATAGAAACAGCTTGCTTAGATAGGTAATTAATAACAACTATAATTTAATTATAGCTATAACAATCTATTAGGAATGTCTTAAAATCTATACATAAATGCTGCATAGGCCTATTAGGAATTTGTAACAGATAAAGAAAACCTTAGGCTTAGAGCTGTCTTAGATAGAATCTTTAACAAGAAACGTAGTTTTGTACATAGCGTTTGCATATAGCCTCTATACCCCTCTAATAATATTGCTAAGCTAGGAGCTAATACATCTTTATAGCGCTTAGGTAAGTAGTAGATACCTAATTATAAGCCTTTCTAATTAGTTAAGTGCACAAAGAAAAGTCTCTAAGTACATATAGGTATAAGTAATACAGCAGTAGTCCTTCTTAGATATAATATAGCTGTAGTAGCGTAAGGCGTTCTTCCTTAAAGGAGTAGCAATTCTCTGCTAGCAGAGCTTTAATTAGTTCTAACAAGTTAAGATTTAGGGGGGCACTAATAGATTAGACTAAAATAGCTAAAACATTAATCTCTAGCTAGTTACAGACGTAGTTCTAAGCTAGTTTAGAGTTAACTAGAGGGCTTAGGCATTTAAGTCCTAGAAGTACACAAGATCTGTTATAAAAGGTCTTTATTATATATTTTTTAATTAAGCTTAGCCCTAGATAGGGCGTAACTATAGAAGGCTACAGGATACTACTTGTTGTTAGGGTGCTTCTAAGAGAGTACTCTTGCTATTACTTTATCTAATACGTTAGTTTCTAACTTTGTGTTATACTTAGGATAGAAATAAGATAGCGTAGAAATAGCTAGAAGTAAGGCTTTAATCTAATTAAAAGCCTGTTAGCAGTTTATAGTCTAATCAAACAGTATAGCAGAACTTTAAAGCTTTATAATTAGTTTAGCTACACAGAAGAAATCCTTAATAAATTATTAATAGAAACTAGCAAAACTAAGAAATAACTTAACGCTAGTAACTATAGTAGGTTTAGCCTAGTTTTAGAGTGCTTCTACCTTGTTAGAGTTAACTTTAGTGCTCTAGTTTGTTAAAACGTAACCTAGATACTTTGTATAAGTTATATAGAATTTACTTTTCTAAATGTCTACTTAGAGTCCTGTAGTACATAGGCGCTCTAGAACCTTTTAGACGTGTTCCTAATGTAAGTTTATATCCTTAGAGTAGATTAGAATGTTATTAAGATACGCAATACAGAAATTGTTAAGATAATTAATTAGTATATTATTTATGTAGCGTTAATACGTAGCTAGCCTATTGCACAAGCTAAAAGAGAGAACCTTACACTTATATATACTATAATAGGTCCAAAAGGTAGTATACTCTTTAGAGTTAAAATTTATACAAATTTTGTTAAAAGCAGCCTAGATGTTAAACTTAGTAAAGATCTTAGCCTTAGAGGAGCGTAATAGCAGCTTATTAATACAAAAGATTAGATAGACGTCCTTGCGCGTAAGGGCATTAATCTTCTAGTAGTCTACATAGATGCGTATATCTCTATTTAGTTTGCGTATATAAAGGATAAGTAAAGTAAAAGGACTTTAGCTAGCCTTAATAAAACCCTTCTAAAGGTATTTCTAGACGTAGGCCTTAGTAGCTTTAAGCTCTTTCTAGTTTTACTTATATAGGAAACTAAACGCATTTAGTAATAGTTCTTTAAGAACAATCTTATAATTATATAGACAATAAAGAGGTAATTAATTAGCTGCTAACTTACTAAATATATTCTAATACTAGGAGTAACAGGCAGGTAATCTTTTATCTAATTAGCTTTAATTGTCTGCGTTATCCTTAAAGGCAAGGATCCTATTAATCTTATAGAGGCTTGTTGTAAAGAACTTGTTTTAGAGCTTCTTTATAATAAAGTAAAATACATTAGCAGAAATAAGAGTAATATAGGTAGTTAGAGGGGGTTTAGACTCTAAGCAGTTTTGCTTAGTTAGAGTATAAGAGATCTCTAAGATTTTTTAGGCTAATAGGAGCTTTAAGCATCTCTTAATACAATAAATAGAAGAAGAGGAATAGTAAAGACTGTTTTAGATATAATAGTCTTCTTTTTCCTATAGAGCGTTGCGTTGTTGCATATTAAGATAGACAGTAGCTAGCACTATAGCTTAATATAGAATAGTAGGAATAGGAGGTAAAGGATTGTATAAACAGGGGTACTTAGATAGCTAAATAAACTGTAACCTATCTGTGTCTAATTAAATCTTAAATTGTTTTAACTATTAGAGGCTAAGTATATAATCCTAAGACCTAAGATTAAAGATAAGGAATAGACAGTTTAAAATCTTTTAGCTATTAATATTTAAGTGTAGTTAAATATATTAAGTAACTAAAGAAGTAATCTAATTCTTAAAGCTGCGTACCTAAACCTAGAAGGAGAGCTTCTAGATAGGTTGCTGCAAGGCTTTAAAAACAGATAAGACAATTTGTAAATTTAAAAATAGAAAACCTTAAGCACTAGTGTTAATAAGAGTATTAAGGCGTAAGCTAAGGCCTTAGTTATAAAGAAGCGTAAGTATAAGAAAATAAGAACTGCAAAATAAATAAGAAAGGTTAAGGTAGAATAGATTATAACAGCTTAGGCCTAAAGAAGAGTGTTCTTCTAGGCGCTTCTATTTCCTATACAATACACCTCCTAATTAGGTTGCTCTTAAGCATCTTTATACTTATCTACTTCTATAGCTTTAATCTAACGTATACAAGGCTTTATATAGTTACTAAAGTAGTGTCTTAGCTTACTGCAATTGTAACAACTACTAAAGGTCTTTTGTTATTCTAGCTTAAGGGTCTTTGTAAGAAGACGTACTGTTATAGATTAATAGACTAGCGTAGAATTTATTAGAGTGCTAGTAGTAGTAGTCTAATTTAGCTCTAAATTTTGTTATAAGGCTAACCTAATTAGTAACCTAGCAGCAGCTAGTGTTATACTTAGTGTAAGGTTGTTCTTCTGCTCTATATTGTATGCAGTAAAGTATTCTACTATCTAATTAAATAAGTTTTTCTATTAGTGCCTAAATCCTAGGTTAGAGGCTTGCAACCCTAGCGTAATCTTAGTCTATAAGTAGTAAAACTACTCTAAAGAGAGTATTTGTCTCTTAACTACAGAACTTAGAAACCTAGCTTTAAACAAGAGGAACGTTTCTTTCTTAGTTATCTGTATTTAATTAAAAGCTGCTTAGCTTTTAGCTACCTTGTTACCTGTAATAAAGTAAGACTTAAGTAGCCTAATTATTTGCTTAGCGTTCTAAAATTGCTCTTAATTAGTATCTAATAAATATTGTAGCTTAAGATAGCTCTTAGCTAATCCTATAGTGTAGCCCTATACTAAGGCTATACGTTGTCTTTTAGTCTAATAGTAATCTAAGTTAATCTTAAGTTAATCTTAGATAGAGGCCTGCTATTAGTAGAAAGTAGAATCTTTTCTATTACTAAGATTATCTATATTAGGCGTTTTCTCAGATTATTAAAGTTAGCAAGAGCCTTTATAGTAATATAAGTACTTAGATATAGAGCTGTTAGATAAATAGTAGGGTGCAGAATTGTTCTAGAGTAATTTAGTAGTAGGTAGAGGCTTGTCTAGTCCTATTAACAGAGTTAGTTCTTTCTTAAGAGAATTAATTTCTGCTAAAGCTTATTTTAAATCTTGTTATAATTAATTAACTTCTATTTAGGCAGAGGTTAGATTAAGTGCAGCTCTAGGCTAAGAGAGTTCTTTAGTGTCTATCTTTTTTGCTTTAGCACTCTGTTGCTAGGTTGTTACAGTTAATATAGAGTTGTCTTAAAAGAAGGCTCCTAGGGTTAGTTCTTTAGGGGGAGTTATTAGCGTTGCCTCTAATACTCTTAGGTTATTAATAGTCTCTAAGTTTCTATTGTAGCGCTAAACGCAACTTTTCTAAAGTAATCTTAACTGTTATGTTAATAAGAAGATCTAAACCTAAAGGCTTTAGCTATTAGAAGATCTAAGAGATCTTAACTGTGTTTAATAGATTTAAGGTTGTAAATAGATCTAATTTAGATAGAGTTCTAGACGTTTTAACGCAATCTTTTTAAAAGTAAATTGCAATATTATATAAATACTATTACTAGTAGGACAAAGTTTCTCTTATAATGTAACAACGCAGGTAGGTACAGCTATTAGAATTAAATTAGATACGTATTAGAGGCATATAGAAGTGCGTATTGTATTAGAGATTCTAGATTAGCTATATACTTATAGGTCTTGTACAGAAGGACAAGAGAAACTTGTCCTCTATCTATGCTATAGGCTTATATTTATAGTAGGCGTAGCAGCTGAGTTAGAGCGCTATTAGAGCGCTTTTAGTTCTAATCTGCTAGCTCTCTACATAATCTGTTACTAAGCCTTTATAAGGTATTAGATGTAATATGTGTTTGCATGTGCTTGTTACAATAGCTTACCTTACTTAATATTATTAAGCTATATTAATTTTTATCTATTTGTTTTATAATATTTAGATATATAGATATAAAAACTTCTACCTAGTTATTAATTATTAGATTAGTAGTTTTTCTAAGTTATAGAAAACTTTAGAAAAGCTTTTGTTCCTCTAGACTTTAGATAGAATTCTATAAGATTATTATTAATATAGATAGCTTCTTTAATAAGGCCTCTAAGGTCTTTAACAGTAGCGCTTAAGCGTATAAGTTTAATCTTAACTTTAGCCTTAAGTTCTTATTTAAATATTTATATAAGAGCTTTATTATTCTACTCTAATTAAATAGAATAGTATTAAAACAAGTTAGTGTTATTACCTATAGGGCCTATTTGCTTAAGGCGTTAAATCTTACTTTTAGTAATAACTAGTTTGTTAGAGATAGTAAAGTCCTTATAAAGTTCTTTTTTAAAGATAGTAAAGATTTCAAAGGTATTTACTATTAAGCTAGTTTTATTAAAGTAGCTTTTAAGCTAAAGTATACTCTGTTACTATATTTTACTATATATATAGCTAATTATAAGTATAGCCTTATTTTCTTCTATTACACTATCTTTTATATAAAAGTAGATTTTATACTTAAAAAGCTATAACTTAAGTTAGTTTTAATTATTATAAAAGATATCTATTTTAGTAATCTTACTACTAAATATATAAGTTAGGTAGATAGTATCTAGAGTATCTATAGATATATTACTTACTATAAGAGTGTTTTAAGTATAAAGGCCTATAAAGTAAAAAGAATATCTCTAATATTTAAGGCTCTATAGTTAGTTTTCCAGGATAAGTAAAAATAATAGATAAAAGAAATTTCTTTTTTTATAAGAAGTAAACTACTTAATAAGCAAGAAGAGTTCTTAGTTTAATAAGAAGTAAACTACCTAAAAAGTAAAAGAGGTAACTAAGTAGTATAAATTAATCTTAGTACTAGAAAAAGCTATATAAGAGTATAAATACTAAGTTAAATATAATAATTTAGAAGAGCTTATTATAGTTTCTATATACTTAAGCCTTTTTATAGTTTTTATTATTCTTAATTATTATCTTTAATTCTTATAGTTTCCTGTCTTAAGAAATAGTAAGACTAAATAAAACTAATAAAAAGCTTATATAACGTTTTGCTTAGAGTGCTATAACCTTGTATTAGGTCTAAATCCTATAACCTGATTCCTGTAAGTTTATAACAACCTGGGTTTCTTTTCTATAGTTTGTAACATAATCTTTTTATCTAACTAGACTAGTAGTATTTTACTTTATATTATCTTGTGACAATCTAAGGAAAAAACTGTAATTAGATTAGGAAAACTCTAAAGGAAAGAAGTTCTTAATCGAGTGGATCTAGATACTTGGGGAGATTGGACTGAACTGATCGGACTAATCGTTAGGTACATGCTCGCCATATTCTCACAAAAGCACAAACATAAAGATTATACACTAGAAGGATCTCTTCTACAGCGCAATTTCGGATGCCACTCGTGTGGGTGTATGTAGGGACCTGCAGTTGAGCGTGGACGATTGCCCGTGAATTTCGAGAGCTCACCGCCAAGCTAAGCCTAATCCCCGTGCACTAGCAGATTGCCGGAACAAGAGCTTCCGTATTCCGATCCAACCACAAGTGCACCTTGACGCGAGCAACGCGACCGACACGAACTTCCTGCCACCAACGCGCCCGGCATGGCCGAGAAGATGGAAGGCCTTCAGATGGGTGTAGACTCATCAAAGTATCCCGTGCCTATCGAAACGTAAGTTTGTGCACAGTGCAAGATAGGTCCGTTAGTGCTAACCGCAGGTGTAGAATTTATGTGAGTTGGCCACCGACAGAGTGCAGCACGCGCTCATATTGCACTCCATCGACGTGGTGCTGATAGCAGCAGGTCAACAATCTCGAAGAGCGTGTCAAAATTGACACCATGAAGCAAGCGCTCACCAAGGTGTTCCAATATTATGGCCCAATACTCGACATCATCGCGAAGAGCAGTCTGAAACGCAAAGGCCAGGCATTCGTTGTATTTGACAGCGAGAAGTCAGCGCTAGAAGCCGTCGAGGAAATGAACGGGTTCGAGCTGTATGGCAAGGGTCTGAAGGTGTCCAGGGCCAAGACACACAGCGACGAGACGGTCAAGCGAAAGGCGGCAGACATGTTCGACGAGCACAAGCGAAAGCGCCTGATGCTGAAAGGTAGGCCCTAGGCTATCATTGCCATGCAAGGCGAGCACTAACGATTGGCAGACTTCAAGCGCGCAGAGGAAGATGCGAAAGCGCAGGCCAACCCCGCAGTTACCACCGAAAAGCCTCGCGCTGCAAAGACAGGTGCTGCCGTTGTACCCGACGAGTATGTGCGGCCGAACAAGACGCTATTCCTGCAGAACATTCCGCGCGACGTTGACGAAGACGACCTCACGAACATATTCGAGCGCTTCGAAGGTTTCAAGGAAGTTCGCCTCGTTTCCGTCAGATCCGTGGCTTTTGCGGAATTCGAGAACGAGCAGTTTGCCATCACGGCAAAGGAGGCAACGGCGAACACACCGATTGGTGCTGAAGGCAAGCCCATGAAGGTTACATACCAGCGGCAGTAGGTTACATCGCATGGATTTTTGCGTGTGGATTTTTGAAACTACGATACCTCGTACAACTTCGGGACCGGCAAATAAGGGCGTGTTGCCTGGCTGCATATTTACATTCACTATAACACAATACTCATATCCAGCATAGGGAAGTTCCAATTGTGACTGCAGACGCGACAGCAGCATATGGAACGTACATACAGCCATACGTGGCACAGGCGCCTGCTTGGCCAATCTACTCTACCAACTACACGCAAGTCAGCGGCTACCGTCAGAAGCGTTTCGACAGCGGAGATGGAGATGGCTATTCCAACAGTCGTGGACCCCGCAACCCGGCCAATGTCTACCCCTACTAGCAAGTGTAGGCACGTCTCAGAAGATGACGTCCTGGTTGTCCTCGTCGCCCAACAAATCTTTGCTCTCGGCTGTGTCTCCCGCTTCCGCGCTCTCTTCGGCGTTCTTCTTTTTTAGCCGGGCTGCTTCCTCGACTGCGGCGTCTCTCTGTTTTTTGCCAGAAACTTTCTTGAGGCGGTAGAATTCTTCGCGGTCGAGCTCGTCGAGCTCCGAGTTAATGTACTTGATTGTGTTTTCTGTTCGAGGGATGATGACATGCTCACTTATGGTTGTTAGTTGGCGAAAAGCAGGAGGCGTAGCGAATACCCACATAGCATTGACACGACGATTCACCACCTTGATGACCTCGTCCAATATGACAAAGGCGGTCTGCAGACTGGCCAATTCTACCAACGTCTCCACTGCTCTTGCATATGTCTCTCTGCACCTCTGCACCTGTTGACCTCCCTTGCCGAGACCTGTCAGCGCGAAGTCGTTGTTGCTCTCTGCCGTGTAGCTTTCGAACTGGGGGAGGAAGACACCGGACACGTTTTCCTGCTTCGTGCGTACGCGGAACCGCGCTTGCTTTGCGGACTCCTGGATCTGGTAGCCAATGTCGCCGCCCACGGCGTATGTGACTTCGGCAAGGGAGAATGCAGCGACCTGCATGACCCGGCCCATCTTGCGCTTGGCCTCGTCGATGCGGCGTGTGATTTCTCGAAAGCGTCTGGGGGGGGGGTGCGTCAGTCGGGCTTGACATGCGCAGCAACATGGCAGCCGCATACTTGGTCAGGGCCTCGCTCTTTCGCTTCAGCAGATCGTGGCCGGTCTGGGCGCCCTTGAGCTTGCTCTTCATCAGACTCAGCGACTGGCGCGTCGCGAAGACGGCCTCCCTGGCCTGGTGCAGGTGTTAGTTGGAGGCGCTGCATGTAACAGGAGCTATGACATACCCCCCCGCTGGACATGGCTGCTGCACAGGCGGCGGTGTGGGTGGGTGACAGTGGTGCTCAGAGAAGTCGCAAGACAATCGAACGAGGGCTGCAGGTAAGTGCACGGCCAAGATGCTCGGGTTGGGTTGGGGAGTGTCGCGCGACGTGATGCAGCGCCACGTGACGTGACGCAGCTGCGACGGCGCTAGGGTGCATGCTCTCAGAACTTTACTGGCAACGCACCCCGACACCCGACGTCCGACACTCGATACTCCTTCACCCCCTCCCGTCGCGACCGCTCCCGCCGCGTGCCCGCCCCTCGTGCGGGCTGTCCCACGATGCCCGGCGAACTCCTGCGCACCGTCACGGCGAGCCTCTCGCGGCCCTCGAAGCGCAAGATGGAGCGCGCCAGCAGCGACCTCCACCTCATCACCGACCAGGACGCCGCGTACGAGCAGGACATCCAGCGCAACCCCGGCAGCGTCAAGCCGTGGCTGGACTATGTGCGCTTCAAAAAGTCGCGCGGCAGCATCGTGGAGCAAGCCTTCGTCTTCGAGCGCGCCGTCGAGGTCCTCCCGCGCTCGTACAAGCTGTGGAAGCTCTACCTCGAGCTCCGGACGAAGCACCTCGCCAAGAAGAATCCCGCCCGCTTCGCGCCGCACTATGTCAAGGTCAACGCCCTGTTCGAGCGCGCCCTCGTGCTGCTGAACAAGATGCCGCGCATCTGGGACATGTACCTGCACTTCCTCATGCAGCAGCCGCTCGTCACCACGACTCGCCGCACCTTCGACCGCGCTCTACGCGCCCTGCCACTGACCCAGCACAACCGCATCTGGGCGCTCTACCGCCCGTTTGCAACCTCTGCGTCTGGCGAGACCGCCGTCAAGATTTGGCGGCGCTACATGCAGATCCATCCCGAGGACGCCGAGGACTTCATTGAGCTGCTCAAGGACATGCGCAAGTACACCGAAGCCGTCAAGAAGTACATGGAGATACTCAACAACCCGCGGTTCAAGAGCAAGGAAGCAAAGGGCCCCTTTCAGTTCTGGACCGAGATGATCGACCTCATAATCGACCACGCAAAAGAAATTGACACAAGCCACGACAGCGGAGTTGACGTCGAGAAGATCATCCAGAGCGGCATACTCGCCTTCCCTGACCAGCGCGGCATACTCTGGGTGGGCCTGGCGCGGTATTGGATGCACAAGGGCGCATACGAAAAGGCACGTGACGTTTTCGAGGACGGTGTCACCACCGTCATGACTTTACGCGATTTCTCTATAGTTTTCGACACCTACGTCGAAGCTGAAGAGGCGATGATTGGCATCAAGCTCAACGAGGCGGCTGCTCGTTCCGAGAGGGCAAGACTGGACGAAGCCGCTGATGCCGACCTCGACATCCGCATGGTGCGATTCGAGTCTCTCATGCAGAGGAGACCGTTTCTGCTCAACGATGTCATGCTACGACAGAACCCCCACAACGTCATTGAGTGGGAAAAGCGCGTCGCGCTCTGGGGCGACAACAAGAGAGAAGTGGTGCAAACTTATACCCATGCCATCGCCGCCATAAATCCGAAGAAAGCCATCGGCAAATTCCATGAACTGTGGGTCAATTACGCCAAGTTTTATGAGTCTGGCGGCAACCTGCAGAATGCTCGTGTCATCATGGAGAAAGCTGTCAAGGTGCCCTTCAAATCAGTGGCAGAGCTGGCCGAGATGTGGTGCGAATTCGCCGAGATGGAACTCCGCAACGAGAATTTCGACAAGGCTGTAGACATCATGGCTAAAGCTACACAAGCACCTAAGCGCTCCAACGTGGACTATTTCGACGATTCGCTATTACCGCAACAGCGTGTTCACAAGAGCTGGAAACTTTGGAGCTTTTACGTCGACCTTGTGGAGAGTGTCAGTACACTGGAGGAGACTAAGAAGGTCTACGAGCGCATCTTTGAACTTCGTATCGCAACGCCACAGACAGTCGTCAACTATGCCAATCTTCTCGAAGAAAACAATTATTTCGAGGATTGCTTCAAGGTCTATGAAAGAGGCCTTGATCTTTTCAGCTACCCTGTTGCATTCGAGATCTGGAATCTATATCTCACAAAGGCTGTCGATCGCAAGATTGGTATGGAACGACTGAGAGACCTGTTCGAACAAGCCGTCGAGGACTGCCCACCAAAATTCGCGAAAGTCCTGTACCTCATGTACGGAGCACTCGAAGAAGATCGGGGACTAGCACGACATGCCATGAGGATCTATGAGCGTGCCACTCGCGCTGTGGCAGATGAGGATCGCCTTGAGATGTTCAACTTCTACATCACCAAATCCGCGTCCAATTTTGGTCTCACATCAACACGTCCAATCTACGAGCGCGCCATTGGCGCGCTTCCGGATGGCGAAGCCAAAGACATGTGCCTAAGATTTGCAGAGATGGAGAGGCGACTAGGTGAAATTGACCGAGCAAGAGCAATTTATGGCCACGCGAGTCAATTTTGCGATCCCAGGACAAGTCCAGAGTTCTGGAAGAAATGGGAATCTTTCGAAGTTCAACACGGAAACGAGGACACTTACAAAGAAATGCTTCGGATCAAACGGAGTGTCCAAGCTCAATACAAGTATGCTCTTGGCCAATTCAGCTATACACAGAGTACGTTGCTAACTTATCACAGCACCGATGTCAACTTCATTGCATCACAAGCCGTTGCGCGTGGCTTGCAGAACGGCAATGGCGAGCACGCCGATGACGACTCAATCAACGGTGAAGATGCCATGGCCGCACTCGAACGAGAAGCACGCGCGCCTGTGGGCTTTGTCGCTGCCAGCACAGGACCCTTGGGTGGTAATGTCAAGCCCATTGAACCGCAAGGGGCGGCGAATCCTGATGTTATTGACCTTGATGATGACTTATGATCCACGACTAGCAATGTAAGACGGGATCAAAGTGTGCATTTGAAATGGCGTTCCATAGGATTGTCGACCTTAAGTCTTTTCGTTTGTGTAAAATCTTAAGTTGACATTACAGCATCGGCTCTTCTTCTTGAGTTGACATTGCAGCATCGGCTCTTCTTTATTTAACTATTATCATTATGTGCTTTTGATACTAGTAATAAATTGAAATTATATATCTTTGTATATCTAGCACTATTTGGCTAAGTATAAAATAGTATGTAATATTTTGCAATAGTTGATTTTTTTAAAACTATATAATCTTATATTTTTACAGAATAAGTAAGTTAACGTTAAGTCTAGATTTTAATAAATTAAGAAATAAATTGTAGTAACTTTACTAGTAATAGTTAGGTTAAATAATATAATATAAAACTATAAACTAAGTTTATATTACTCTAGAAATAGTATTAGATATACGCTAGTACTAATCTAGTAATTATAAAAAAAATTATATAATTTTTAAGAAAAGTATAAGAATATTAAAGTAGAAAGCTATAAACTTACCTATAATACGCCTATACTACTATAGTACTACTCTAGCTTCTATATACTTAAAACGTGTCTAGCTACTCTAGTACCTTAATAGCGCTATAATAGCACTACTTTATTATATTCTAGTTTAAGAATATATATCTATATATATCTATAAGAAGAAATACTTCTAAACTTTTATCTAAAGTAGTAGAATAAAAATTAACTTACTTCTATATTTTCTACTATTATTACTTTATAAGTTAATTACTTTATATTAAAATATAAAAAGTATTATAAAAATAGTATAAAGCTTATTAATTTATTTTATACTAACTTATCTTTCTAATATATACTTAAGTAGTTAGATTTAGATTATATAGATCTAATTATACTTAATTTTAGATACTAATTATTAAAATTAAGTAATATTACATTTTTATAGGATAAGTAAGTTAAAGTTATATAGAATATAACTCTTACTACTCTAAAAAATTTATTAGTTAGTTATTAGTTAATAAGTTATTTTCTACTCTAAGTTATTAGTACTTAGTTAAAGTTCTTTAGTTTACTTAATTAAACTCTTGTTTATAGTCTTAATCCTTTATAAGCTAGTTAGAGTTCTAGAATTATACTAGTTAATAAGACTAGTAAAGCTAAGTATAAGCCTATTAATTTTAATAAAGTTAAATACTAGCTTATTAACATTAATTAAGCTAAACACTAGTAAATTAATATTAAGAAAGCTAAATATTAAGTTTATTATAAGAGTATATTAAGTAAGTAACGCTATACTATTTAGTAACGCTACCTACTATGTTAGGAAAATTTAATATTAATCTAATTAGCCTAATTACTGCAACCTACAGCAGCCTAACAGCAATACTGTCTACTAGACAATTTGCTAAAGTCGCCCTACTTACTTCTAGTTGCTAGCAACCTAACAGTAACCTAATAGCAACCTAACAGAGTTACTAGATCTAATAGAGTTGCTAGTGTTGCTAATGTTGCCAATTTTACTCACGTGACTGTATTGCTGTATTTTCATGATTACGTAAGTAACCTAAAAATACAAAATATAGAGCGAAATTCCCTCTTTAAAATGCACTATTCAGAATTTTTCTAGCTGCTCTAGTTATTAAGATATAGCGCCTTAAAGTTATAATATTTAATTTTTTTTTAAAAAAAAAACTCTAAGTACGTTTGATACAATAGATCTAGGCGCCTGCCATATAATAATAAGTAATAAAAATGTTAAATAAGCTGTTTAGTTACTGTTTCTTAAAAAAAATATAATATATTATCTAATTAAAGTGCTAGAGTGTAAGAGGTTTATATAGCAGCAAAGTTACAAGATAACAATAGTAGTGCAGATAAAAGTAAGTTAATTCCTGTTTTACAACTTAAGTGCAGAACTACTCTTTTATAGATATAACTAGACATATATTCTTATAACTAGAATATACTAGGCCTACGCTAGCGTAGCGCTATAAAGACGCTAGGGCAGCTGTGCGCGTTTCTTACGTGTAATAGCTAGAGTAGTGTTATAGCAGCGCAAGTATATTACTACGCAACTAATAGCTTTACACTATAGTATTTTTATAATTATTCTTTTCTCTTTAGAATTACTATTCTAGTAATTTATATAACATTAGGTCTTGTTAGTGCGTGCTTAACGTTGTTATTATAAGAGCTGTTATTATACTAAGACTAAAACTCTAAGTAAATCTAAGAGGTAGCTAGTAGCTATAGTAATAGTAGAAATATAGTAGAACTTTGTGTACCTAATCTTTTCTACTTCTCTAGTAACAATTATATTACTATTACTACTATACTATCCTCTAGCTTTACGCTGTTATAACTCTATTACCTCTATATTAATTACTATAAGTACTACGCTTGTACTACCTCTTACTTTTATTATCTCTGTAAGTAGTATAACGCTAGCGTTATAACGTTATATTAGCGTACTATGTCTTTGCACTAGGTCTAAGTCTTATAACTTATTCTCTTATTTATTTATAACGTCTTATATTCTCTATTAGAAGTTTATAACACTATTCTTCTCTTTTACTCTTATATCTTTATAAGTTCTTAGGCTATATACTACTATTGTCTTTAAAGTAATTGTATTAATAACAAAAAATTATTTGCTATAGTAGCCTACGCCTTATATTCTTAGAAAAGCTTACCTTATAAGCTATTGTTATTAAGTAAGAAGTGTAGAAACTATAAGTCTATAAGTATAAAAAAGTGTATTCTGCAAGACATTCTACTACTAAATTTTTTAAAGCTAGACTAACAAATAAAAGAGTTAGAATAGTAGAAGAAGTTAAAAGAAGCTACGTTAGTAACAAATAAGATAGAGGTAGAGTTAGTAGTACTCTAGATGCGTGCGTGTTAGAGCAAATTACAGCGTATATAAAAGCAAAAGCTAGCTCTTTATTATAAAAAGTAGCGCATTTTTAAGGCTAGTCTACTAATTCTAAAGAAGTTAGATGCTCTAGAATTGTTAAACTAAGCTATAGATTAATTATTAATTCTAGAAGAGTCTAGTTCTTGTTCTGCTCTATAGCATAATAATAGTGTATTAGAAGTAGTTAGTAATTTATAAAGTTTATCTCTAGCTTCTATATATTTTCTAAGTTATAGTATCCTAACTATTTAACTAAGTATTCTTTTTAATAGTTGTTGTCTTAGTGTACTATTATTTCTTTAACTTTAAATTTGTTTTCTTCTTTAAGTTTATAGCAAAAGGTTTACTGTAACAGTATTTCTAGGTTAGCTAGTTCTAGTAGGCTTATGTAGAATCTAAAGTAGATCTTTGTATCTAGCAGAAGCTTAAGTATATATATAACTAGTCTGTTTCTTTTTAAAATTAAAAATAGTCTAACTTTAACATAGTTAAGTTCTTTACTTAGTTGTTTTGTGCGTAGATTTTTAGTGTAAAGATACACTTTATCTCTCTCTTTTAGCTAAAGTGCTATTTTTTATTTTCTATTAATATATAAAATACTTTGTGTCTAAGCGTATTATATTTATTCTTCTATTTTAGTATAAGTTTTCTTTATTTCTTCTACTGTTTGTATAGTAGCTTTAGCCTTAGAGCTAGGTAATATTCTTGTAAAAAGATTTAGATATTATTTATAGTTTGCAAAGTATAGCGTCTTACCTATAGCTTTAGATAATTTGTTATTATAGGCTAACTATACTATTAGTAGTAGCAAAACCTAATTTATCTATTGCAAGTTACTATATATTTTAAGATATATCTTTATAGTTCTGTTTATTCTTTCTATTTAGCTATCTATTTAAAGATAATAAGCTGTTAATAGCTTTTGTTACGTCCTAATTTCTGCTATTAAGGTAGTCTAATAATTTAATGTAAAGAGTTTATCTTAATTGCTAATAATTAACTTTAGTATACTATAGTATCTAATAAGTATATTCTTAAGTACGTGTGCTAGCTAAACAGCTATATAGTCTTATTAAAAAGGTAGTATTATAGCGTACTTTAAAAAGCAATCTACTATAACTATAATAGCGTTATAAGCTAATTCTATAGCAGAGTCTTTTAATAGTAGTAGTTCTGTTACAAAGTCTATTAATATATTAGTCTAAGGCTTAGTTAAGAGCTCTATTAGCTGTATTTCTCTGTAAGGCGCGTGTATACTATGTTTGTTACGTTAACAGTCTGTACATTTTTTAATGTAAGCGCTTACTTTATTTTTTATATTCTTAAACTAGTAATTCTGTTAAATTAGTTTTATAGTTTAGCTTACTCTAGGATAACTATATACTGTGTTATTGTAGTGTTATTATATAATTAATTCCTGTAATTCTTCTAGAATATTAATTCTAATTTTTTTTGTTAGGTTATTAATATATCTTGCTAGTTCTAGAAATCTGTTATTTTGTCTTTTAAGAATACTTAAGCTGTTAATAGTTTTAGTTCTAGTAATATCTAATCTTTAGCTAAAAGCGTTTACTCTACTATTGTCCTTTTTAAGTATATAGACAATTTTAAACTTATATTACTCTAATATCTCTAACTATTATACTTATCTTTAATTAAGTACTTTAGTAGTAGTAAAGGTTATTAGGTTTTTGTAGTCTAAGTATATTGTAAGATCTAAGTAACTCCTTGCGTAGATTCTCTAATATTTAAGTGCTACTATAATTGCAAGTAGTTCTTTATTGTATATGTTATAATTTTCTTCTAGTAGTGTAAATTTTTGTAAGTAGTAGGCTATTAGATACTATTTTCTATCTTATTCTTGTTTTGCACATATTCTA
Source organism: Ampelomyces quisqualis (assembly GCA_018398575.1). Taxonomy (NCBI): domain Eukaryota; kingdom Fungi; phylum Ascomycota; class Dothideomycetes; order Pleosporales; family Phaeosphaeriaceae; genus Ampelomyces; species Ampelomyces quisqualis. The sequence continues at coordinate 1,937,237 of JAGTXZ010000011.1, forward strand.
ATCTCTAAATCTAATACGTTAGTCTTAAATCTAAGCAGCTTTCTGCTTCTAAATATAATAAGAATAGGTAGTACTATATAAGTGTCTTTAAGCGTCTTAAATACCTAGCTTTACTCTTCTATCTATTTCTAAGGTATATATCTTTATATAAGTTTAGTAAGTAGCGTAGCAATTAGTAAAAAGTTCTAAATAAACTATTAATTAAAGTTAACAAAGCCTAAGAAGGATTAGATGTCTTTTACTATATTAGGCGTTAGCTAATCTTTAATAACTTTAATCTTATCCTTACTTATTTGTACTCTATTCTTCTTAACTATATATTTTAGAAATTCTACTTCTTCCTAGTGCTTTTACATTTGTTAAAGTCTACTACTAAAAAGAACTTTTCTAGTAGCGTTAGAATTATATAAATATGTCCTATATATTCTTTCTTATTTTCTAAATAAATAAGGATATTATTAAAGTATGTAATAACAAATATATTAAAGTGTTCTTAAAGCATATTATTAATAAGTGCTTAATATATTACTAGAGCGTTAGTAAGACTAAATAGCATTACTAAGTACTTATAGTAGCTGCAGTATATTCTAAACACTATCTTTTATTCTTTACCTTTCTTTATGTGTATAAGGTTATACGCGCCTCTTAGATCTAGTGCTGTAAAGATCTTTGCATAGGCTAGTTAATCCTATAGTTTTAAAATATTAGGTAGTAGGTATTAATTCTTAACTATAATATTATTAAGTTTCTAAAAGTTAATATATAGTTATAGTTTACTATTCTTCTTTAGTACAAATATAATTAAGTATCTAGCTAGTAATTCTAATACCTAGATAAAACCTTTCTTTAAGTTTACTTTGATATATTCTTAGAGTACTTCTAGCTCTTTTTCTAATAATCTGTAGATTAGTCTAAAGGTTAGCCTTTTTCCTTCTTCTAAAACAATCTTGTAGTTCTACTTCTAATGCTTAAGTAGTGCTTCTAGACCTGTTTTTGTTAAGAATAGTTTCTTAAACTTTTTGTATTCTTTAGGTATGTTAGAAGTTACACGTTTCTTTAAAACTTATAATATATTAGTATTTTTTTCTTAATTGTCTAAGTTAACTAGTTGTGTCTTTAACTACGTCTTAGTTAAAGTAATATTATTAATTATCTTTTTATCTACTATCAAACACTACTAATACGTAGGCTTAGAATCTTTTATATTGTTGTAATTCTCTAGAGAGATAAATTTCTTTCTCTAGTCTATTTATAAGCTATTTTCTTTAAACTATAGAAGTCCTAATATAATGTTATAGGTAGCTAATCTAAAGATGTCTAAGTATATTTCCTATTTAGTTTCTTAGATGTTAAGTTCTATAATAGTCTTATATCTAATAAGTAACTCTTTAAGTATTTACTTTCTATTTGCAATATAAAGTTTATATAATTGTTATTTCTAGCAAGATTAGAGCCTAGCTCTTAATAAGGCATTACCTAAAATATAGTTTACTTATAATCCTAAATCTAAAAGCGCTTTTATTCTTTTTCTATTAACTTTTACTATAAGTTTTATAAGCTTAGCTAAGTTAATTGCGTTACAGCTCTAGGTTTTTTTTTAGAGTCTAGAGTTAACTCTAAAAAAGACTTGTTCTTTCTATATTTATTAGCTTCTTTATTATTAAAGTACTTCTTACACTCTAGTTATAGGTAGAACTACTAGGTATAGTTTATGCAGCTGCTGTTAACAAGTATTCTATTAGATATACTTTCTTCTTTTAATACGTTAGAAAAACTTCTTACACTTTGTTTATTATATAAGTAATTTACGCAAGTATTTTTAGAGTAATTGTACTATTAGTACTATAAAAGTTCTTTTACTAAAGAAAGTATTAGTTAACTTTACTACTATAATATATAAGGCAGTAGTTACTATTGTACACTATCTATAATAGAAGTCTGTGTTTTAGATTACAAGAATCCTGTAAGTATCTATCTTTAAGCAGGATTTAATGCAATTTGTTTACCTTCTTATTCTAGTATTCTATAAGTATAGAGTTTAGTACTAATACTTACCTATTGTTAGTATAGTATATCTACTTTGTGTGTAAGTTACAGTACGTCTTATATAGTTTGTTTACGTCTATCTTTTAATATAGTCCTCTAACTATTGCATTCTAGCACCCTAGTTTAGGGCTAGCTAGTAGTAAGTATATATCTAGCTTGTCTAGTATAAGCTTTTAGTCTTCTTAGGTATTGTAGACTCTTATAGTCTCTTATAGATCCTATGTTCTATAGAATTTGTTTTCTAAGTATAGTAATTGTTTTCTTTCTATAACTCTATCTATATTTAAAGAGTACTTATTTATCTAAAGAGTATAATATACTTGTAAGAATTAGTAATATTGTTTTATATATTCCTAGTTAACTTTATTAGTTTAGTTATACTAGTTATAAATGTTTTGTTGTATTTATAGTAAGAGTAATTCTATCTGTTAAAATTATTTAATATTATAGTTCTATTTCTAGTTGTAGAATAATACAGCGTTAGTTAAGACCTAGTTATTAGATAATATAGTAGAAGTGTCTTCTATCTATTCTACTATTAGTAGTCTATTAGTTATTTAGATAATAAGTTAATTGTTAATTACAATTTATTCTTTAACATCTTTCTTTAAAGCGTTAGTTAACACGTTAAGCTAGTATATAACTTTGTTCTTAGAGTAATAGTCTTGCGTATAATATCTAACCTTATTATAGTTGTAATAAGTAATCTTATTCTTATTAAGCCTATCTTCTTATAGTTGTTTCCTTAAGTAACTTTTCTATTCTAAGCCTTTGTTAAGGTTGTCTAAGTGTATAGCTTTAGGTCTGTACCCTAAGTATACTCTTAGTAGGCGTAGTTAGTAAGTTTCTTATTTTAAGTAGTAGCGCTGTTATCCTTTGTTTAGTTATATTTGTCTCTAATATCTTTTGTTTAAGTAAAATCCTTTATGTCTCTATAGTAGATATAAAGAGTATAACTTATCTTTAAGTGCTAATTTATAGAGTTTGTTATCTAGGCAAATAGCTTTATTTTACAGTTTTTTAAGAGTAGTAATATATGTTCTGCTGCGCATAAGTTTAGCTTGTATAGCAGCCTTAAGGCCTTGTTTATACATATATATTAGCGTAGTGTTATTTTACTAGATTTGTTTAGCGTATAATTAAAAAACATTTGTATAGTTAGTAGCTAATTAGGTTTGTTTTAGACTTTAGATTTTTTGTTCTGTAATTACAAATTTCTTAAGAAGTAAAAAGATCTGTTATAGGCGTGTCTTAAACGTTTACTAGTCTTTTACAAGGTTAGTGTTATTTACGTCTATAATATTGTTGTCTATATACCTCCAAATAATTAGAAGTACCTATTTCTTAGCGTTGCCTTTTATATAAGTTGTAGTAAAGATAACTTTGTTATTATTCTTAATCTTATCTCCTTTTACGTAGAAGTACCTATTAAACTAAAGAATTTAGGTCTTAAGTTTATTACAGTCTCTATAGTAGAGATTAGGTTTGTTAACCTTAAGTTTAGGTTGTTCTACTTAGAAATACTTAGGTATATCTATTGCAATATTGCGACTTATTATAAGAGTATTTAAAGTATCAAGACTATTAGTCTAGTAGTAAACAATAAGAATACTAGTATAGACTAGAAGTATAGCTAAAGTTAGTTTTTGCAGATAAGTGTAGAGTTGCTTTAGATATAGAGGATATTGTTACTAAGACAGTAAAGGCTAGAGCTTTCTAAAAAGAGTAAGAATAGTTAAATAGCTAGTTACTAACTTAAGTGTCTGTAATATAAGTTAAATACAATAATCTATAAAGAGTTTATTATAGTTTCTATATACTTTGTCTTTCTTATAGTTCTTATTATTCTTAATCTTTATTTTAGACTCTTATAGTTTCTTATTATAAGAAATAGTAAGACTAAATAAGACTAATAAGAAGGTTACATAACATACTTAGCGTGCTATATTCCTGCACTAGGTTTAAGTCTTACAACCTATTCTCTTGTTTATTTATAACGTTTTGTGTTCCCTGTTAGAGATTTGTAACACTAACAGCGTTTAGGCTAACCTTTTCTCTCTTAGTAAGGCTAACGCGCAGTCTAACTCTTACCTTAATCTAGAAAAGAAGAAGTCTTCTTTTAGGTCTAAGCCTAGGTCTAAGAGTAGTAGCAGTAGTAAGAGTAGAGATAAAGATAAAACTCTTTCTCTAGAAAGCTCTAGCCTTGTGCCTTCTTCTAAGAAGAAGAGTAAAAGTAAGGCTAAGGCTAAGGCTAAGGCTAAGCCTAAAGCTAAACCTAAGCCTAAGCCTAAGAAGCGCCTAGCTTTAGCTAGTTCTGCTAAGAAGCCTGCGTCTAAGCGCGTTAAGGGCTTAGATATATTAGGTTACTTAGTGCGCGCTATAACAGTAACAGTAAGAAGTAAAGTCTTATTAGAGTTAGGTAATACTATTTCTTAGGAATAGTAGAAAGAGGTAAAGAATAAGGGGCTTAGTAATAATTTACTAGGCTCTCTAAGCTTCTATAAGGCTAATAAGGATAATAATAAGTTTCTAAGCTAAGCTAGTAGTTTTGCTTAGCTGCGCTGCTAAGGCGCTAGTAGTGCGCTAGTAAGGCGCTTTTGTTTTCTTATATTTTTCTTTTTTTTTGTTTTTCTTTCTCTCTTTTTTTTGTATATTAATTGTATAAGTAATTAATCTTCTCTCTAGTTATACTTTTCTATAAGTAATTTGTCTATATCTTTTTAATTAACCTATTTGTTATATTCTAAGGGCTAGCCTTTCTATTTTACTAGGTAATTTACTAAACGCCTATTACGCCTCTTTGCTAACACAGCTTTAACCTTATAGTATTATTATAGCTTCTTACTATTATCTAGATTAATAGGCCTAGGTAAAGTTAACTCTTCTCTCTTTCTAGCTACAAATAGCTAGAGCAAAGAGGTATAGAATACTAGGTAGATTCTTATATATAATAGAAGTAAGATCTTAAGAGCTTATAAGCTAATTTAGTCTTCTACTAGAAAGAGGCCTATCTAGCGCAGTAATAGCTTTTTACTAGCGCTGTATAAGCGTAGATGCTTTATTAACAAGAGGATTATATCTCTAGGTTTAAACTCTTAAGGCTTGTATTTCTTGTTATAATATTACTCTTAATATTGTAAAGTTTTATGCTAGTAATTAGCTAAAGCTTTCTAAGTTTATATAAGCTTTTGTAACCTTTCTCTAACGCTAGAGACTTTAGTAGGCGCTGTTAGTTTATAGTTAAGGCGTAGGTAAAACCTATAGCAGGCAAAGAATAGAGATATTTCTAATATAGCCTACTTAGCATTATTATATACAAATTCTGCTAGTAACAAAAGGTATACCTAATCTTCTTAATAATTGCCTATAAAAGCTCTTAAGTATTACTTAAAAGTCTAATTTTACTATTCTATTTGCCTATCTGTTTATAGGTAGAAGGTAGTACTAAGCTAGCGTTTTGCCTTTACTATAAAGTAGAAGTCTACCTAAAATTATAAAGTAAAGACACTTTCTTAATCTAATATAATACCTTTAGGCAATCTAAAGAATTATACAACATGTTCTAAGAATAGATCTACTAACTATAAGGTAGTAACTATCTTTTATATAAGAATATACTTAGCTATTTTAGTATACTTATTAACTATAACAAGTATTGCGTTATATATAACGCTATACCGCTTAGTAAGTAGTAGGCCTATAATAAAATCTATTATAATTTCTTACTATAGTCTCTAAGGTTAGAAAAGCGCGTTTAATACACTAGTAGAGCGCTACTTTAGTAACTTTATGCCTTAGTATACTAAGTAAGAGTTAATATACTTCTTAAGGTCTTTTTTAAGCCTAGGCTAATAGTAGTATTAGGCTACAAGCTTAAGCGTTTTGGCCTACCTAAAATAGCTAGCAAGTAGATTGTTATAATATAGCTTAAGAAGCTTAGCTCTAAAGGCTAGCTCTAGTAGAATATATAATTAGTTCTTAAACTAAAGGCTACTTAAAGCGTTAAGCTTCTAGTGCCTTAGGCGTTTACTAGCGCCTTAACAGGCAAACGCTAGAGATTTAACATTCCTACGTATTACAACTACTTCTAGGTTATTCTGTTATACTTATATATAGATTTTAAAGAAGGACTTAGAAAGTTTCTTATAACCTAACCTTTCTAAGGCTATAGCTCTTACTTGTAACTGCGTAACCCTTTAGGCTATTACTAGTCTACTTTTAGAAATCTTCTAATTAGAGCTATAGCTTCTAGCTATTACCTTAACGCTATGCACTAGGCTTATAAAAACATCTTTATTAAGATATAAAGTGCCTACTTACTATTAAGCTACTATCTAGCTTTCTACTAACGCTAGCTCTTTACTAGGTAGCTTAGCTTAGGTTTCTGCTAGCTGTAATTTCTTTTGCAGTGCTAGCAATATATCTAATAGTTAAACATCTATTATATTACTATTGTCTATAGGTTACTTTAAAGGCCTATCTGCAGAATCTGTCTTTCTAGACTAATACTTAATCTTAAAGTTATAAGCAGCTAGCTTTATAGCCTAGCTAGCTTATCTTTTAAATAGGGTTAACATGCCTATAAAGCTGCGTAGGTTATTATAGTCTGTCTATATTTCTAACTAAACTACTAGCCTCTTAATATAGTAACGCTAGTACTACACTACTATAATAATAGTAAAGAGCTCTAGGTTGTATATATAGTAGTTTCTTTCTGCAAGTAAAAGTTTTCTTGTCTAAAAGGCTACAGAGTGCTAGTTTCTATCTATATAGAGTTAGAAAAAGATACCTACTACTTTCTAGATAGAGGTATTAGTTTTTAGCTTAGATAGAAGTATATAGTTATAGTGCTGTAGAACTAGCGTAGTTGCAAACCTGTTATAGAGCTAGCGCTTTACCTTTTCTACTATATTAGGCTAGTTAAAAGAACTAGACTTCTTTCCTTAAACTAATCTCTTTAGAAGATTAGTAATAGAGCTAATAATAATAGAGAAACTCTATATAAAGCGTTAATAGAAGTTTGCAAAGCCTAAGAAGACTTAAATATTCTTAAAAAACGTTAGCGTAGACTAATTAATAACTGCGTAAACCTATTCTAGATCTCTTGTAACGCTATTAAAGTGTATAATAAACCCTAGAAACTTAACTTAGTTAGTAGTAAAGGTATACTTCTTTAAGTTAACAAAAAAACTATATTCTCTTAGCTTAGTAAGTACGTTTTTTACTTGTTTTTAATAATCCTCTACTTTTTAAGAAAAGATTAAGATATTATTAAAATAGATAACGCAAAAGATATCTAAATATAAAGCTAAGGCTCTATTAATATACCTCTAAAACGTAGTAGGCGCGTTAGTTAGCCTAAAAGGTATAACTATATATTTAAAGTAGCTGTATTGCGTATAAAACACTGTCTTCTACTTGTTACCTTACTAGATTCTAATATAGTAATACATATTCTTAAGATTAAGCTTAGTAAACTTTACTAATCTATAGAGCTAATAAAAAGTCTTTCTAATTAAAGGCAAAGCTAATCTATTCTTTTTAGTAACTTAGTTAAGGCCTTAATAGTCTACGCAAAGGTATAATATTCTATTCTTTTTAGGCATAAATAGAATAAGTGCTTCTACTAGGCTTATACTTTTCTAGATCTAGCCTAGGCTCTGTGCTACTGCTAAATAGTTACGTAGTATACTTAGCTTCTTTAGTAAGAGGTTGTAGAGCAGCCTATATAGAGCTGTAGCTTTCTCTTCTAGCTTAATAGCATAGTTACCTCTATAGTACTATAGTAGCGTGTTAGTAGCGTTACTATTTGCAATGTAACAAGCACATGCAAACACATGTTATATCTGATACCTTATAAAGGCTTAATAACAGATTATATAGGGAGCTAGTAGATTAGGACTAAAAGCGCTCTAACAGCGCTTTAACTTAGCTACTACGCCTACTATAAATATAAGCCTATAGCATAGATAGAAGACAAGTTTCTCTTGTCCTTCTGTACAAGACCTATAGGTGTGTAGCTAATCTAGAATCTCTAATACAACACGCACTCCTATATGCCTCTGATACGTATCTAATTTAATTCTAATAGCTGTACCTACTTGCGTTGTTACATTACAAAAGAAACTTTATCTTGCTAGTAATAGTATTTATATAATATTACAATTTACTTTTAAAAAGATTGCGTTAAAACGTCTAGAACCTTATCTAAATTAGATCTGTTTGCAACCTTAAATCTATTAAACACAGTTAGGATCTCTTAGATCTTCTAATAGCTAAAGCCTTTAGGTTTAGATTTTTCTATTAATATAACAGTTAGAATTACTTTAGAAAAGTTGCGTTTAGCGCTATAATAGAAACTTAGAGACTATTAATAACTTAGGAGTATTAGAGGCAACGCTAATAACTCCCTCTAAAGAACTAACTCTAGAAGCCTTTTTCTAAGACAACTCTGTATTAACTGTAATAACCTAGCAATAGAGTGCTAAAGCAAAAAAGACAGATACTAAGAAACCTCCTTAGCCTAGAGCTGCACTAAATCTAACTCTTGCCTAAATAGAGGTTAATTAATTACAACAAGATTTGAAACAGGCTTTAGTAGAAATTAATTCTCTTAAGAAAAGACTAACTCTGTTAATAGGACTAGACAAGCCTCTACCTACTACTAAATTACCCTAGAATAATTCTGCACCCTACTGTTTATCTAACAGCTCTATATCTAAGTACTTATATTACTATAAAGGCTCTTACTAACTTTAATAATCTAAGAAAACGCCTAATATAAACAATCTTAGTAATAGAAAAGATTCTACCTTCTGCTAATAGCAGGCCTCTATCTAAGATTAACTTAAGATTAACTTAGATTACTATTAGACTAAAAGACAACGCATAGCCTTAGTATAGAGCTACACTACAGGATTAGCTAAGAGCTATCTTAAGCTACAATATTTATTAGATACTAATTAAGAGCAATTCTAGAACGCTAAGCAAATAATTAGGCTACTTAAGTCTTACTTTATTATAGGTAACAAGGTAGCTAAAAGCTAAGCAGCTTTTAATTAAATGCAGATAACTAAGAAAGAAACGTTCCTCTTGTTTAAAGCTAGGTTTCTAAGTTCTGTAGTTAAGAGACAAATACTCTCTTTAGAGTAGTTTTACTACTTGTAGACTAAGATTACGCTAGGGTTACAAGCCTCTAACCTAGGATTTAGGCACTAATAGAAGAACTTATTTAATTAGATAGTAGAACACCTTACTGCATACAATATAGAGTAGAAGAACAACTCTATACTAAGTATAACACTAGCTGCTGCTAGGTTGCCAATTAGGTTAGCCCTATAATAGAATTTAGAGCTAAATTAAACTACTACTACTAGCGCTCTAACAAATTCTGCGCTAGTCTATTAATCTACAATAGTGCGTCTTTCTACAAAGACTTTTAAGCTAGAATAACAGAAGACCCCTAGTAGTTATTATAATTATAGTAAGCTAGAACACTACTTTAGTAACTGTATAAAGCCTTGTGTGCGTTAGATTAAAGCTGTAGAAGTAGATAAGTATAAAGATGCTTAAGAGCAACCCAATTAGAAGGTATATTATACAAGAAATAGAAGCGCCTAAGAAAACACTTCTTTCTAAGCCTAAGCTATTACAATCTATTCTACTTTAACCTTTCTTATTTGTTTTGCAGTCTTTATTTCCTTATACCTACGCTTCTTTACAACTAAGGCCTTAGCTTACGCCTTAATACTCTTGTTAACACTAGTGCTTAAGGTTTTCTATTTTTAAATTTACAAATTATCTTATTTGTTTCTAAAGCCTTGCAGCAACCTATTTAGAAGCTCTTCTTCTAGGTTTAGGTACGTAGCTTTAAGAATTAGATTACTTCTTTAGTTACTTAATATATTTAACTATACTTAAATATTAATAGCTAAAAGATTTTAAACTATCTATTTCTTATCCTTAATCTTAGGTCTTAGGATTGTATACTTAGCCTCTAATAGTTAAGACAATTTAAGATTCAATTAGACACAAATAGGTTATAGTTTATTTAGCTATCTAAGTACCCTTGTTTATACAATCCTTTACTCTCTATTCCTACTATTCTATATTAAGCTATAGTGCTAGCTACTATTTATCTTAATGTGCAACAACGCAACGCTCTATAGGAGAAAGAAGACTATTATATCTAAAACAGTCCTTACTGTTCTTCTTCTTCTATTTATTGTATTAAGGGATGCTTAAAGCTCCTATTAGCCTAAAAAATCTTAGAGATCTCTTATACCCTAACTAAGCAAAACTGCTTAGAGTCTAAACTCTCTCTAACTACCTACATTGCTCTTATTTCTGCTAATGTATTTTACTTTATTATAAAGAAGCCCTAGAACAAGTTCTTTACAACAAGCCTCTATAAGATTAACAGAATCCTTGCCTCTAAGGACAACGCAGACAATTAAAGCTAATTAGATAAGAGATTACCTACCTGTTACTCCTAGTATTAGAATGTATTTAGCAAGTTAGCAGCTAATTAATTGCCTCTTTATTGTCTGTATAATTACAAAATTATTCTTAAAGAACTATTACTAAATGTGTTTAGTCTCTTGTACAAGTAAAACCAGAAGAAGCTTAAAGCTACTAAGGCCTACGTTTAGGAACACCTTTAGAAGAGTTTTATTAAGGCTAGCCAAAGTCCTTTTACTTTACCTATTCTTTGTGTACGCAAACTAAATAGAGATATACGTATCTATGTAGACTACTAGAAGATTAACGCCTTTATGCGCAAGAACATCTATCTAATCTTTTGCATTAATAAGCTGCTATTACGCCCCTCTAAGGCTAAGATCTTTACTAAGTTTAACATCTAGGCCGCTTTTAACAAAATTTGTATAGATCTTAACTCTAAAGAGTATACTACCTTTTAGACCTATTATAGTATATATAAGTGTAAGGTTCTCTCTTTTAGCTTGTGCAATAGGCTAGCTACATATTAACGCTACATAAATAATATACTAATTAATTATTTTAACAATTTCTACATTACGTATCTTAACAATATCCTAATCTACTCTAAGGATATAAACTTACATTAGAAACACATCTAAAAGGTCCTAGAGCGCCTACGTACTGCAGGACTCTAAGTAGATATTTAGAAGAGTAAATTCTATATAACTTACACAAAGTATCTAGGTTACGTTTTAACAAACTAGAGCACTAAAGTTAACTCTAACAAGGTAGAAGCACTCTAAAACTAGGCTAAACCTACTATAGTTACTAGCGTTAAGTTATTTCTTAGTTTTGCTAGTTTCTATTAACAATTTATTAAGGATTTCTCTTGTGTAGCTAAACTAATTATAAAGCTTTAAAGTCCTGCTACACTGTTTAATTAGACTATAGACTGCTAACAGGCTTTTAATTAGATTAAAGCCTTACTCCTAGCTATTTCTACGCTATCTTATTTCTATCCTAAGTATAACACAAAGTTAAAAACTAACGCGTTAAATAGAGTAATAGCAAGAGTACTCTCTTAGAAGCACTCTAACAACAAGTAGTATTCTGTAGCCTTCTATAGTTATGCTCTATTTGGAGCTAAGCTTAATTAAGAAATATATAATAAGAAACTTTTTGCTATTCTAAAAGCGTTTAAGAAGTAGAGAGCTAAACTTACCTCTATACAGAGTTAAATCTAGGTGTATTTAGATTACTGCTCTTTAGAATACTTTATAACTACTAAGGTTCTTAATGCACGTTAAGTATAATAGGCAGAGATTATTACTTCTTTTAATTTCTGCATTAAGTACACGCTTAGCAAGCTTAATAAGCAAGCTAATATCCTAAGCTAAAGAGAACAGGACGTTAGTAAGGTTAAGGCTGCCTAACAAGATAACAGATCTTGTGTACTTCTAGGACTTAAATGCCTAAGCCCTCTAGTTAACTCTAAACTAGCTTAGAACTACGTCTGTAACTAGCTAGAGATTAATGTTTTAGCTATTTTAGTCTAATCTATTAGTGCCCCCCTAAATCTTAACTTGTTAGAACTAATTAAAGCTCTGCTAGCAGAGAATTGCTACTCCTTTAAGGAAGAACGCCTTACGCTACTACAGCTATATTATATCTAAGAAGGACTACTGCTGTATTACTTATACCTATATGTACTTAGAGACTTTTCTTTGTGCACTTAACTAATTAGAAAGGCTTATAATTAGGTATCTACTACTTACCTAAGCGCTATAAAGATGTATTAGCTCCTAGCTTAGCAATATTATTAGAGGGGTATAGAGGCTATATGCAAACGCTATGTACAAAACTACGTTTCTTGTTAAAGATTCTATCTAAGACAGCTCTAAGCCTAAGGTTTTCTTTATCTGTTACAAATTCCTAATAGGCCTATGCAGCATTTATGTATAGATTTTAAGACATTCCTAATAGATTGTTATAGCTATAATTAAATTATAGTTGTTATTAATTACCTATCTAAGCAAGCTGTTTCTATTTTTTGCTACAAAATAATTAACGCTTAAGAAATAGCTTACTTGTTTATCTAATAGGTATACTAATCTAGCTACACGCCTAAAAGTATAGTGTCTAACTGTAGACTCTAGTTTGTGTTCTAATTCTAGTCTAAGTTCTGCAAGATCCTAGGCGTGCAACTTAAGCTTTTGACAGCCTACTATAAACAAACTAATAGACAAACTAAGATTATAAACAAGTATATTAATTAACAATTAAGGCCTTTTGTATCCTATTACTAGGACAACTAGAGTAACCTCTTGCTAATAATTAATTAAGCTTAAGCTACGCTGCTGCATTCTGCAATTAGTATAGCGCTATACTAGCTCTTGTTTAGATCTAAACTATAATAGAGCTAGAATTAGGCATTATCCTCTTTAAAACACAAAGATATAAATGTTAAAGATGCCTTAAGCTTAGCTACCTGCATGCATAAAGCCTAGCGCACAGCTAAAGACAATATAAAGAAAGCGCAGAAACAGATAGCTACTAAAGTAAACAAATATTGTTAACCTGTTAATTAGGCAGTAGGTAATAAGGTTTACCTCTTAACCTAAAACCTATCTGTTACTTACTTAAGTTGCAAACTTGCTAAATTGTAAGAAGGCCCCTTTAAAGTTCTAAAACAAGTTAGCTATTTATTTTAACTAAAGCTACCTAAAGGTTCTAAGATCTATAATGTATTTGCTCTAGACGTCCTCTGCAAGGACTCTAATAACCCCCTGCCTAGTTAGCTAAGCCTAAACCTATCTAGCATCCTAATTTAAGGCGTTAAAAAATAAGAAGTTAAAGAGATCCTAGCTAGCAAGCTATACTACTCTATTCTAAAGTATTGCGTAAAATAGGTAGGCTATAACCTTAACTCTACCTAGTACAACGCCTTAAACTTTATAGGCGCCTTATATATGTTGCAAGCGTTCTATAAACGCTATCTAAAATAGCTAGGACTCTTATAAGCGTTAGCTAAGTAGATTATAGTATAGGAAAAAAGAGTTAAAGATCTTACAGCATTGCAAGATAATTATGTTAGGGAAATTAAACTTAATATTACAACTACTACACTAGTAAGTAATAGCTATTAACAATAGAAGTCTTACTCTTTTATTAGATTTAATAGCAGACTATTACTGCTACTAGTAGGACGTTCTTAACTATCTAAATTCCTAAGTACAGACACTAACATACTACCTAGTTATTCTCTATTCTAGCCCTACCTGCTGCAAGTACTTGCCTCTTGCTCTACTGCTACCTAAAACGTTACTACCTGCGCCTTCTTCTGCTCTGCTAACTAATTAGCCCTTAATACTATTATAATATCTACTAGCTAAGCAACTACACTAGTTAACCTAGCTGTACTTCTCCTAAGCAACCTAACCTTCTTAGCTATTACTCTAACCTTCTTAGCTAGCTCCTCTTTCTAGTAATAAGCGCTAACTAACAAGTTAGCGTTATTTATATTAGCTACCTGTGTAGTGCTTACTTGTATAACAGCAGCTAACTAAAACGCTGCCTTCTTAATAGTAGCCTCTTGCTCTAACACTACCTTGTTAGACTTATCTCTACCTAGAGTAGTAAACCTATAGTTAAGGGCCTTAGAAAGGCTATTATACTCTTAGCCTGTATATAGAGAAACTAGGCAACACTTCTTATTTAAGAGTGTGCAATAAGCACACTTCTTAGACACGTCTAAATAGAATCTAAACTTAATATTAAAATAGCTGCAGGCAAAAGCCCTTGCAGCCTGTAGGTAAACAACCTAATAGGCTAGAGGATAAGCTCTAAGAGAGATAGAAATAGGCGTTATGTGTATCTGCAGAAACAATTAGCTAACAATTAAATTAGAAGAGTAGTTAGATAGCTGTAGGTATACAAACGTATAGAAGGAGAGTGTAAAGAAGTAGTATACTAAAGGGCTAGCCTTGTATATATGCTTAAAAAGCTTAAGGTAAAGTTAGGAACTTTAAACGCGCTAGCGCGCAGATTAAAACAACAATAAATAGCTATATTACGTTATCTCAAAATAAACTTAAGGTAAATGTAAGTTTATAACAATTTAGAGAAGTATTTGAAACAACACTAATATAGACCTAATTAATAGAGACTATTAATTTTAAGAAGGAGAGTAATGTAACAAGTATATACAAACACATGTTACATCTAATACCTTATAAAGGCTTAGTAACAGATTATGTAGGAAGCTAGTAGATTAAGACTAAAAGCGCTCTAATAGCGCTCTAACTTAGCTACTACGCCTACTATAAATATAAGCCTATAGTATAGATAAAGGACAAGTTTCTCTTGTCCTTCTGTACAAGACCTATAGGTGTGTAGCCAATCTAGAATCTCTAATACAACACGCACTCCTATATGCCTCTAATACGTATCTAATTTAATCTTAATAGCTATACCTACCTGCGTTGTTACATGCAACGTTTTTAAAGTCTTTAAGTTTAATAGGCTATAATAGGTATTTAGTAGAGAAGAATTATAGGCAGCCTACTAGAACTGCATATACGCTTAGCTTGTTATAGAAAAATTCTATAAAGGTTTTAGCGTCTTTAACTCTTATTATATTAGTGTTAAGCTTATAGCGCTACTACTTTAACTTGCAGTTAATAACAACGCGTTTCTCTTTTAGGCTTAGTAACCCTAAAATAATAGGTTAAGCTGTGTTAGTAATCTTATATAGGATAGTAGTAAAGAACTTAGTAATACTCTAGTTGTCTTTTATTATTAAATAGGCCTAATAAGCGTAGAAGCTAGGCACTATACTTAAGTTAGGTAGGCAGATAGTTAGCAGCACTGCGCTATTAATCTAAGAGAAGTTCTTAAGCAAAGCAACTTTCTTATTAATTATACTAAGTTTTATACTATAGTTAATTAGTATTTATATAGGCTGCGCAGCGCTATTATTACGCAGTATTCTAAGTACTTTAATATAATTCTTTTGTTATAATAGAACTTGGGCTATTAAGAGGAAAAGTCTTCTTAGGCCTTCTTGTTTTTTATTTATATTAAGTTTAAGCTAGTAACAGAAGAGAAGCTATTAAGCCTTAATCTACACTCTCTAGCCTAATAGCCTATTTTACTACAATAGAAGTAGGTGTTAGTTAGCTTTAGGCTTAGGTTTATAGTGCTAGTAATATAACATTATTAAGCTATTATGTTAGGTTTAAACTATAAAGTTTTACCTGTAATAAGCGTTCTATATATATAATAGTATAGTAATAGTATACTACTACTATAGCGTAAGTTGTTTTTAAGTGTTATAGCGCGTTTAATAAGTTCTTTATAGGTAGTAGAAAACTTAGTGTAGTTAGAGAAGGCTACTCTAATCTCTAGGTAGAGTTTACTGTATAAGTGTATTACTAAGTGTTTCTACTTATAAGAGGAGTTTACCTAATTTTCTAGTGTTAATAAATAGGCTATTAATTTATTTACTATTTAGCTATCTTTTTAGACTACCTTTTAATACTATATAGTAACTTAAAGCTTTCTATTTACTAGGCTCTTAATCTAATTAAGTAGAAAAGATATTATGTTACGCTACGCTAGCGTTCTACTATTATCTTTCTATTTTCTTTATATCTTAAAACGTAGTTTGCAGGTACTAGAAAGTAAAGGTAATCTTTTAATCCTTAAGCTAGAAGGCTAAGAAGTCTAATTAAAAGGTAATAGATAGCCTAGCTTTAAAGTTCTAATACTTTCTAATTCCCTTACCTTTAAAGACAGAGATTTTATTAATCTTTAGCCTGCGCTCTAGTAGCGCTAATAGGTTAAGTTAGAAGTAGTGCGCTAGTAAAGACATATTGCGTCTACTTAGAAGTGTTAGTTCTATTGCATAAGAAGCGCCTAAGAGCTGTTTAGAAGTTAAAGAAGGCTATTTACCTGCTAGTAATTACTCTTATTAGCGTACTTCTTTCTTTAGATTCTAGATCTTAGCTTACTCTTTAAGTTCTTAGCGCTAGCGCTTTAGCTGCACTAAGCGTTTACCTAAACTACTTATTATTTCTTTATTAAGAGTATTTTCCCTTAGTAGATTAGCTAGTAGGCTTAGAAATAGATCTTAATCTATTGTTATTAGGTAACTAAGCGACTATTCTTTTGCAAGGTAAAGGAATTAAAACTATAAGAAGTTTATATAGCAGTAAAGTTATAAGATAATAATAGTAGTATAGATAAAAGTAAGTTAATTTCTGTTTTATAACTTAAGTGCAGAACTACTCTTTTGTAGATATAACTAGACGCGTGTTCTTATAACTAGAATATACTAGGCCTACGCTAGCGTAGCGCTATTAAGACGCTAGAGCAGCTATACACGTTTTCTGCGTATAACAGCTAGAGTAGCGTTGTAGCAGCGCAGGCGCATTGCTGCGCAACTAATAGCTCTACG
This sequence comes from Ampelomyces quisqualis, assembly GCA_018398575.1. Lineage (NCBI taxonomy): Eukaryota > Fungi > Ascomycota > Dothideomycetes > Pleosporales > Phaeosphaeriaceae > Ampelomyces > Ampelomyces quisqualis. Next base: position 1,954,182 of record JAGTXZ010000011.1, read on the forward strand.
CTGTAGCATTCTTACATAGAGCTTTAGTAAAAACAAGCCTTAGCAAAGAATATTAAAATCTACAAACTTTACTACCTTGTATCTTAACAACAAGAGCAGCTATAAGAAATCTGAAAAGTGCGTTTTAAAGAGAAAATTAAGCTCTATATTTTAGGTTTTTAGATAATAACGTAATGGCGCAAGTAGGGCAGGTAGGGCGAGTAGAGCAAGTAGAGCAGTTTAAGCGTTTTAGGCTAAATAAGCAGCTAGAACAAATAGGGAACTCTAGGGACAATTAAGTACAGTTAAGAACTGTCTAGTTAACTGTTTTAATAGTGTTGCAGATGTCGCTAACTCTAACAACGATAAATTTTTCTAACGTAGTTAAGCTTTAGTCTAAAGCGTTTATTATTACTTAGCTTATTAGCTAAGTAAGAGGCAGTCTATTTACGTTTATTATTATAGACTAAGATTACGTTATTAGGTAAGAAAGCGTATAAGTAAGCTTGTTACCTAGCTATTATATTACTTAGGTATAAGAAGCTTACCTACCCTTATATTATTATACTCTAGAGTATTAATTAACTTATTAATTAACTTATTAACTAGTTACTTATCTTTTAATCTTCTTTATTATTAACTTTATTAACTACTTGCTTGATCTTTTCTATTATAGTAAGTTTTTTCTACTCTTAATCTAGTTTATTACTTACTTAAGTAGCTACCTAAGAAAAATTCTATTATTATAATTAATACAATAGCTTATGCGCACACTTATAAGAAGAAAGCTACCTCTACTACTACTACTAAGTGTAAGAATAACTAGGTTTTAGTAAATAATTTAAATTCTCTATACTAAATTTAGTATAAGACTAAGTTATATAATCTCTTACCTAAGAGTAGAGCAGTTTCTAGTAAAAAGACTATTAAAGTTAAGAAGAGAGAGCTTTAATCTTGCTTATACATATAGTATACTTTTTAGTTTACTAATAAGCAAAGTAATAGCTACTACTATAGTAAGACTAGATTAATAATAAGTAAGTGTTAAATAGCTTGCCTAAAGTATTCTTATATTAAGATATAGGTTATTCTAATTACTATTAGTAATATACTTACTAATATAAGTAGCTGAAGTAATCTTTATAAGTAGGCTATATAGATTATTATAAGTATGTTTAAGAGAACTATTATAGTAAGTTTTAAAGCTTCTTTAACCTTAGAAATATCTAATTTGTCTATAGACGCTAGAGAAGGCTTGCGCGTAGCTTAACTAGCAGCTTAAGGCTATTAAGGCCTTATAGTAGACTTAGAGTACCCTAGCTCTTACTAGTTTTAGAATAAGCTTAAGCTATGTTAATCTAACTTTTAGCTTACTTAAAAAGAAGCCTACACGTTTTACTTAGGGCTTTAGTAGATATAGGTTTAGTAGAGTGTTAAGTAGGTTTATAGCTTAGGCTTTATTTACGCTAAGTAGGTAGTAGCTATTATTTAGTTATAAGCGTTGCAGCTCTTTTCTACCTAATACTCTACTACTTAAGAAGTAGCTTTAGGCTACTTAGACTCTAATACCTAAGTGTTAAGAGCTAGCGTAGGATTAGTTATTATCTCTGTTACCTAAGGCTATAGAAATAGTTAGAGATTTGCTAACTCTAAGCTATAGATTAAGAGCTTTAGCTTTCTTAATTACTAAGCGTTATACTTAGGCTTACAAGATAATTAACAAAGTCTTTAAATTTATTAAAGTAGGTTTCTAAGTAGTTTTACTTATAATTTAGCGCTTAGTAGTCTTGTTTTTGCGTATTTACTCTACTTAGATTCTGTAGTAATCTTAAGCTTTGAGAGTAAGTTAAATAATTAGTAAATAGAAAAGTTAAATTAATCTTTATATTTTCTAATTATTGTTTTATAAGTAACTTACTTATATTCTTAAAGTTAAGAAGCTACTTAAACTTTTAAAATTATTAATAGGTAAGGTTTTTTATAAGACTATAAGCTAGCATCAATTTAGATTCTAGATAGAATACTTAGAATAATTCTTTTAAGTACTCTTACCTAAGCTATATATTCTAAATGTTAACAAACTTAAGTTTTATAGATATCTACTTCTCTTTCTTTATAACTAATTAGATAGTCTACTAATTATTATACTAGATATTCTAAAGATCTTCTAGATTAAGCGTAAGCTTCTTAAAGAACTAGCTAAGTGCTTTAGATTCTTTTGCAGTATATTCTAGAGTAAGTAGCTTAGCTTCTATTATTAAGGTAGTAACTAATCTTTACTATATAGCTTTTTAAGAGATTGCTCTTCTAAATAGAATAGCTATATACCTATGTAAAGAACGCCTAGTTACTTTATTATTAGTCGAGAAAGCGTCTCTATAAATAGTAAGTTCTAGACTATTAAAATCTCTATATTTAATTAAATAAAACCTTATTTAATATAGGTATAAAATTACCTATTCTATATCTTTTACATACTTATCTAAAGAATTAGTTAAGAAATAGAAAAGCTTTTAAACTATATAGGTAATATTAGGCTAGATTATAATAATAGTGTATAGAACTAATCTAACTTTTTCTTTATAAGCTTTAATTTCTTACATACTAGCTTCTCTAGTATTCTTATAGAAGTTCTTAGATAGTAGTAGTGTTAGAGGGAACAATCTATTATAAAGACTAAATGTCTTAGTAATCTTGTTAATATAGGTATTATACACTAGAGTAATTGTTCTATCTAGTCTGTTTTAAATAACTCTAATCCTAAGAATTAATTCTAGCTTCTAGGTACCTTTCCTACGTACCTAATTAATTTCTTTAAGAGAGGTATTTAATAACATGCTTTTTATTAAGTATTAAAGTATCTACTTCTATTTTTTAGGTAGCTAAGGCACAATATCTCTACAAGCATGCTTCTTAACTATTTAGTAATTCTAATTACTTACTATAGCTATTATAATTATAGAGTTTAGCATTTTATAACTAGAGCGCTAAGTCTAGGCTTTTACAAAGCCTAGAAGGAAAGTATTCTTAAAATTATTCTTCTATTAATCTATAAATAGATCTGTAATTAATATATTAATACTCTTACCTTCTATCTAGTTATTATAATTCTTGTTATAGTAGAATAGCATATATTAACCTAGTAGTTTATTAATTTAAAAGGCTACTTCTTATAGTTAATAATTTAATTATACAGAAGTATTTATTAATCCTGCTTTACCTAGAGCTCTAGAGTTACTACTTCTAGGTTAAGTAGCAAAGTAGGAAAAGGCTAATAGCCTATTCTGTTAAGATTCTATCTAATTTCTAGATACTAATAGGCTAGCTCTTTTAGGACCTAGTAATAGTTCTAAGCTATTAGATTCTACGTGTAACAACACAGGTAGGTACAGCTATTAGAATTAAATCAGATACGTATTAGAGGCATATAGAAGTGCGTATTGTATTAGAGATTCTAGATTGGCTATACACCTATAGGTCTTGTACAGAAGAATAAGGAAAACTTATCCTCTATCTAATGCAATAGGCTTATTTTTATAGTTAAGGTAGCAACTAAGTTAGAGCTAATTTAAAGCGCTTTTAGTGCTGCCTCTACTATCTCTTGCATAATCTGTTACTAAGCCTTTATAGAGTATTAGATATAACATGTATTTATATATACTTATTACATTACCTCTCTTCTTAAAATCAATAGTTTCTATTAATTAGGTTTGTATTAGTGCGCTTTTAGATACGTTTCAAAATTTTTAAAAAGTCTTATTTACCTTAACTTTAAATTTCTAATAACGCGTTATAGCTGTTTATTATTGTTTTGCTTAGCGCAGCAGCGCGTTTGTTATCTCTAATTTACCTAGAGTTTTTTAAGCATATATATAAGGCTAGCCTCTAGTATATTACTTTCTTATACTCTTTCTCTTACGTTTGTATACCTAAAGCTATCTAAGCCTTATCCTGTCTTAATTACTAGCTAACTGTATAGTAGATACACACAATACCTATTTCTGTCTCTTCTAGAGCTTATCTTCTAGCCTATTAGGTTGTTTACCTATAGGCTGCAAGAGCTTTTACTTGCAGCTAATTTAATATTAAGTTTAGATTCTATTTTAATATCTCTAAGAAGGGTGCATATTGCACGCTCTTAAATAAGAAGTGTTACCTAGTTTTTTTATATGTAGGCTAAGAGTATAATAGCCTTTCTAAGGCTCTTAACTACAGGTTTACTACTCTAGGTAGAGACAAGTCTAATAAGGTTGTGTTAGAGTAAGAGGTTGCTATTAGGAACGCAGCGTTTTAGTTAGCTACTATAGTGCAAGTAAGCACTATACAGGTAGCTAACCTAAATAACACTAACTTATTAGTTAGCGCTTATTACTAGAGAGAGAAGCTAGCTAAAGAGGTTAGAAGGATAGCTAAGGAGGTTAGGGCGCTTAGAAGAAGTATAGCTAGGTTAACTAGGATAGTTGCCTAGCTAGTAGATATTATAATAGTATTAAGAGCTAATTAGTTAGTAGAGTAAGAAGAGGCACAAAAGGTAGCGTAGAAGGCTAGTACTTATAGTAAGTAGAGCTAGAACAGAAGATAACTAGGTAGTGCGTTAGTGTCTGCACCTAAGGATTTAGACAGTTAAGAATATTCTACTAGTAGTAGTAACAGTCTACTATTAGATCTAATAGAAGAGTAAGACTCTTATTATTAATAGCTGTTACTTACTAGTGTAGTAGTTGCAATATTAAGTTTAATTTTCCTAATATAATTGTCTTGTAATACTGTAAGATCTTTAACTTCTTTTTCTTATACTATAATCTACTTATCTAATACTTGTAAGAGTTCTAGCTATTTTAGATAGCGTTTATAGAACGCTTGCAATATATATATAGAGTACCTATAAAGTTTAAGGCATTATACTAGGTAAGGTTAGAATTATAGCCTACCTATTTTACGTAATACTTTAGAATAGAGTAGTACAGCTTGCTAGCTAGGATCTCTTTAACTTTCTATTCTTTAACGCCTTAAATTAAGATAGTAGATAGGTTTAAGCTTAGCTAACTAGGTAGAAGGTTGTTAGAGTTCTTGCAAAGGACGTCTAGAGCAAACACGTTATAGATCTTAGAGCCTTCTAGTAGTTTTAATTAGAATAAATACCTAACTTGTTCTAGAACTTTAAAAGGTCTCTTCTACAATTTAGTAAGTTTGCAACTTAGGTAGGTAACAAATAGATTTTAAGTTAATACGTAAACCTTGTTACCTACTAACTAATTAACAAGTTATTAATATTTGTTAACTTTAGCAGCTATGCGTTATTAAGCCTTTTCTATATTATTTTTAGCTATACGCTAGGCTTTGTGCATACAGGTAGCTAAGCTTAAGGCGTCCTTAATATTAGTATTCTTATATTTTAAAGTAGATAATAACTTATCTTAGCTTTAGCGCAGTATAGATCTAAAAAGAAGCTAGTATAGCGCTATACTAATTGCGGAGTGTAGTAGCGTAGTGTTACAACCTATAAGCTACTAGGCCCTAGCCCTACTAAAGCGCTCTTCTCTAAGTAAAAATAACTAGAGAGTATACTTTATACTGCACTACTAATTAGTTACTAGACTAAGCTACTCTCTCTGCTCTCTTACTTTACATAAAGCTAATAGAGCAGAATACTCTTTCTACTTTCTCTAATCTTATAGTGTACACAGAGCACACAGAGTAAAGGTAGAACCTCTTTAGTATATAAGAACTACAATAAACTCTTATAAATTATTGTGTTTAACTTATGTTATAAACGCCTAAGTTAGTTATATTAAGCTATCTTACTATTGTTACTCTTTTTAGAAAGCTCTAGCCTTTACTATCTTAGTAACAATACCCTTTATATCTAAAGCAACTCTGCACCTATCTACAAAAACTAACTTTAGCTATACCTCTAGTCTATACTAGCATTCTTATTGTTTGCTACTAGACTAATAGTCTTAACACTTTAAATACTCTTATAATAAGCAGCAATATTGCAATAGATACACCTAAGTATTCTTAAGTAAGACAACCTAGACTTAAGGTTAACAAACCTAATCTCTACTATAGAGACTGCAATAAACTTAAGATCTAGATTCTTTAGTTTAATAGGCACTTCTATATAGAAGATAAGATTAAAAATATAGATAAAGTTATCTTTGCTACAACCTATATAAAAGGCAACGCTAAGAAATAGGTACTTCTAATTATCTAGAAGTATATAGATAATAATATTATAGATATAGATAACACTAACCTTTTAGAAGACTAGTAAGCGTTTAAAACACGCTTGCAACAGATCTTCTTACCTCTTAAGAAATCTGTAATTGCAGAACAAAAAATCTAAAGTCTAAAGCAAACCTAATTAACTGCTAACTATACTAACGTTTTTTAATAATATGCTAAACAAATCCAGTAGAATAATACTGCTCTAACGCGCATATATAAGTAAGGCCTTAAGGCTACTATATAAGCTAAACTTATACATAGTAGAATATATATTACTACTCTTAAAGAACTTTAGAATAAAGCTATTTGCCTAGATAATAAACTCTATAAATTAGCACTTAAAGATAGGTTATACTTCTTACGTCTACTATAAGAACACAAAGGATTTTGCCTAAACAAAAGATATTAGAAACAAACATAACTAAATAAAGAATAATAGCGCTACTACTTTAGATAAGAAACTTATTAACTACGCTTACTAGAAGTATACTTAGAGTATAGACCTAAAGCTATGCACTTAGACAACCTTAACAAAGGCCTAGAATAGAAAAGTTACCTAAAGAAACAACTACTTAGAGATAAGCTTAACAAGAATAAGATTACTTGTTATAACTATAACAAGGTTAAATATTACACGCAAGACTATTGCTCTAAGAATAAAGTTATACGCTAGCTTAACATGTTAACTAATACTTTAGAAAAAGATATTAAAGAATAGATTGCAATTAAGGATTAACCTATTATCTAAACAACTAATAGACTACTTATAATAGAATAGACAAAAGATACCTCTACTATATTAACTAATAACTAGGTCTTAACTAACGCTGTGTTATTCTATAACTAAGAGTAGAACTATAATATTAAACAATTCTAACAGATAGAACTACTTCTACTATAAACATAATAAAACATTTACAACTAGTATAACTAAACTAATAAAGTTAACTAAAAACATATAGAATAATATTACTAATTCTTATAAGCCTATTATACTCTCTAGATAAACAAGTACTTTCTAAGTATAGATAAAGTTATAGAGAAGGAACAATTGCTATACTAAGGAAACAAAGTCTATAGAACATAGGATTAATAACAGACTACAAAAGTCTACAATACCTAGAAAGACTAAGAACTTACACTAGACAAGCTAGACATACACTTATTACTAGCTAGCTCTAAACTAGTGCGCTAGAATGCAATAGTTAGAGAATTATGTCTAGAGACAAACGTAGTTAAACTATATAAGATATGCTATAACTTACACATAAAGCAAATATACTATGCTAATAATAGATAAGTATTAGTACTAAGCTCTATACCTATAAAATACTAGAATAGAAAGGTAAAGAAATTGTATTAAATTCTACTTATAGATAAATACCTACAGGATTCTTATAATCTAAAACATAGACTTCTATTATAGACAGCGTGTAACAGCAACTACTGCCTAACGCACTATAGTAGTAAAGTTAACTAATACTTTCTTTAGTAGAAGAAACCTTACAAGTACTAATAGTATAATTACTCTAAGAATACCTGCGCAAATTATCTATACAACAAACAAATCTTAGAAAGTTTTTCTAACATATTAGAAAAAGAAAGCATATCTAAAAGAATACTTATTAATAGCAAGTGTTTAAACTATATATAGTAGTTTTACCTACAACTAGAATATAAGAAGTATTATAATAATAAAGAAGCTAATAGATACAAAAAGAATAAGTCTTTTTTAGTTTTAACCTTAGACTCTAAAAAAATACCTAAAGCTATAACGCAATTAACTTAGCTAAACTTATTAAACTTATAGTAAAAGTTAACAAAACAAAGATAAAGGCACTTCTAAATTTAAGATTGTAAGTAAACTATATTTTAGTTAATACCTTATTAAGAGCTAGGCTCTAACCTTATTAGAAATAATAATTATATGAACTTTATATTACAAATAGAAAACAAATGCCTTGTAAGTTACTTATTAGATATAAGACTACTACAAAACTTAACATCTAAAGAACTAAACAGAAAATATACCTAGACGTCTTTAGATTAGCTGCCTATAATATTATATTAGGACTTCTATAGTTTAGAGAGAATAGCCTATAAGTAGACTAGGAGAAGAGATCTATCTCTTTAGAGAATTATAATAACATAACAGATTCTAAGCCTATATATTAGCAGCGTTAATAGTAAATAAAAAGATAATTAATAATATTACTTTAACTAAGACGTAGTTAAAGACACAACTAGTTAACTTAGACAATTAAGAAAGAAATACTAATACGTTACAAGTTTTAAAGAAACGTGTAACTTCTAATATACCTAAAGAATATAGAAAGTTTAAGAAACTATTCTTAGAAGAAATAGGTCTAGAAGCACTGCCTAAGCATTAGGAGTAGAACTACAAAATTATCCTAGAAGAAGAGAAAAGGCTAACCTTTAGACTAATCTACAGATTATTAAAAAAGAAGCTAGAAGCGCTCTAAGAATATATCTAAGTATTAGAATTACTAGCTAGATACCTAATTATGTTTGTACTAAAGAAGAACAGTAAACTACAACTATATATTAACTTTTAGAAACTTAATAATATTACAGTTAAGAATTAATATCTACTACTTAATATTTTAGAACTATAGAATTAACTAGCCTATGTAAAGATCTTTATAGTATTAGATTTAAGAGGCGCGTACAACCTTATATGCATAAAAAAAGGCAAAGAATAAAAGATAGTGTTTAGAATACGCTACAGCTACTATAAGTACTTAGTAATGCTATTTAGTCTTACTAATACTCTAGTAACATGTTAAGTACTTATTGATAATATACTCTAAGAATACTTTAATATATTTGTTATTGTATACTTTAACAATATCTTTATCTATTTAGAAAATAAAAAGAAATATACAGAATATGTTTATATAATTCTAATACTACTAGAAAAGTTCTTTTTAGTATTAGACTCTAATAAGTATAAATAGTACTAGAAAGAAGTAGAATTCTTAGAGTGCATAGTTAGAAAGAATAGAGTATAAATAAGTAAGAACAAGATTAAAGTTATTAGAAATTAGCTAACGCCTACTATAGTTAAAGACATCTAATTCTTTCTAGGCTTTATTAACTTTAATTAACAGTTTATTTAGAACTTCTTACTAATTACTATACTACTTACTAAACTTAGACAAAAAGATATACCTTAGAAATAGATAAAAGAATAAAGTTAGGTATTTAAGACGCTTAAAGACGCTTATTATAAGAGGTTTGTATAGTAGTAAAGTTATAGAATAATAATAGTAGTAAAGATAGAAGTAAGTTAATTTCTATTCTGCAGCTTTAGTGCAGAACTACTCTTTTATAGATATAACTAGACGCGTGTTCTTATAACTAGAATATACTAAGTCTGCGCTAGTGTAGCGCTGTTAAGACGCTAGGGTAGCTGTGCGCGTTTTACGCGTATAACAGCTAGAGTAGCGTTATAGTAGCATAGGCACATTACTACGTAACTAATAGCTTTACACTGTAGTATTCTTACAATTATTTTTTTTCCTCTAAAATTACTATTTTAGCAATTTGTATAACGTTAGGTCTTGTTAGCGCGTGCCTAATATTGTTGTTATAAAAGCTGTTATTATGCTAAGGCTAAAACTCTAGGTAAATCTAAGAGGCAGCTAGTAGCTATAGTAATAGTAGTAATATAAAAAACTTAACCTTAAGATTTATTATTCTATAACACTTATTATTACATTCTTATATTATTACCTAGCTTTATACTATTACAACTCTATTACCTCTATATTAACTACTATAAGCACTATACCTATACTACCTACTACTTTTACTATCTTTGTAAGTAGTGTAACGCTAGTGTTATAACATTACTAACTTAGCGTTTAGGCTATACCTGTTGCTTACTACAGTAGAGTCTCTAATATTAAGCTAGCTAAGCTAGTTTACCTACGTTATACTAAAAGTCTAAAGATTAATAGTATAGCGTGTAACTATATTCTTAGTAGCCTATAGTGTAACAGGTGCGCCTATAAGAAGAAGTCTTATACTCTAGTACTACTAGGTTTTATTAAGAGCTAAAATACTCTATACTAGTAGTAGTAGTGTTTTACTACTAATAAGGCTAGAGTAGACCTAGATATTAATGCGTAAAAGACAGCGTTGCGCTAGTAAACTACCTTAGTAGAGCTTTTTCTCTATAAGAAGGTTAAGTTTAGAAGTTGCTATTAGCCTAAGAGTAATAAGATTTAAATCTTATAAGTTAAAGTAACTAACTACCTCTCTACTATAGTAAAAGGCATTCTTAATCTCTTATAGGCTTAAGTAAGTTATTTTTCTTATTTTTTACAGTTACTGTGCTGTTATTCTAACGTTGTCTAGGCTAATCTACTACTACTTAGTAAGGCTAATATACAGTCTAACTCTAACCTTAATTTAAAGAAGGCTAATACTAACAAGGGCTCTAATTCTAGAAGGTACAAGAAGTAGAAGAAGAAGAGAGATAAAACTTCTCTTTTTTAGAGCCTTACTCTCTAGCCTCTTTTTACTAAAGAGAAGGGTAAGGGCAAGGCTAAGGCTAAGGCTAAGGCTTCTAGAAAACGTCTAGCTAAGTCCTAGCCTTCTAGGCAGCCTCTCTTTAAGCGCTTTACTACTAAGGGCAAGCTAAAGCGCCTATAGTGCGCTGCTATAACGCTAGTAACTTGTAAGCTACTAGGCAACCTAAGTAAGGTTACTCTAAAAGAGTAGAAGAGTATAGAAGAGGATAAGAAAGGTAATAGAGATAAGTTCTCTATCTCTAAAGACATAGATAATAAGAACTTCTTAGAGTAAGCTAGCGTTTATACCTAGCTGCACTACTTAGGCGCTAGCGTTACGCTATTAAGGCGCCTAGTTTTTTTTTTCTTTTTTTTTTCCTTTGTTTTTCTTTTATTTTTTCTGTATATTAATTTGTAATAATTAATCTCTTCTCTAGTTATACTTTTTTATAAGTAATTTGTCTATATCTTTTTAATTAACCTATTTGTTATATTCTAAGAGCTAGCCTTTCTATTTTACTAGGTAATTTACTAAACGCCTGTTACGCTTCTTTACTAACACAGCTTTAACTTTATAGCGTTGTTACAGCTCTTTACTATTATCTAGATTAACAGGCCTAGGTAAAGTTAACTCTTCTCCCTTTCTAGCTATAAACAGCTAGAGTAAGAAAGTGTAGAATACTAGGTAGATTCTTATATACAATAGAAGTAAGATTCTAAAAGCTTATAAGCTAATTTACTCTTCTACTAGAAAGAAGCTTATCTAGTATAGTAATAGCTTTCTGCTAGCGCTGCGCAGGCTTAGATACTTTTTTAACAAGAGGATTATATCTTTAGGTTTAAACTCTTAGAGCTTATATCTTTTGTTATAATATTGCTCTTAATATTATAAAGTTTTATACTAGTAATTAGCTAGAGTGTCTTAAGTTTACATAAGTATTTGCAACCTTTCTCTAACGCTAAGAACTTTAGTAGTTACTGTTAGCTTATAGTTAAGGCGCAAGTAAAACCTATAGTAAGTAAAGAATAGAGATATTTCTAATATAGCCTGCTTAGCATTATTGTATACAAATTCTACTAGTAATAAAAAGTGTACCTAATCTTCTTAATAATTGCTTACAAAAGCTCTTAGGTATTACTTAAAGGTCTAATTTTGCTATTCTGTTTGCCTATCTATTTATAGGTAGAAGGTAGTACTAAGCTAGCGTTTTGCCTTTACTACAAAGTAAAAGTCTACTTAAAATTATAAAGTAAAGACACTTTCTTAATCTAATATAATACCTTTAGGTAATTTAAAGAATTATATAACATATTCTAAGAATAGATATACTAACTATAAGGTAGTAACTGTTTTTTATATAGAAATATACTTAGCTATTTTAGTATACCTATTAACTATAACAAGTATTACGTTATACATAACGCTATAGCGCTTAGTAAGTAGTAGGCCTATAACAAAATCTATTATAATTTCTTACTATAGTTTCTAAGGTTAGAAAAGCGCGTTTAATACACTAGTAGAGCGCTACTTAAGTAATTTTATACTTTAACATACTAAGCAAGAGTTAATATACTTCTTAAGCTCTTTTTTAAGCCTAAGCTAATAGTAGTATTAGGCTATAAGCTTAAGCGTTTTAGCTTACCTAAAATAGCTAGTAAGTAGATTGTTATAATATAGCTTAAAGAGCTTAGCTCTAAGAGCTAGCTCTAGTAGAATATACAATTAGTTCTTAAACTAAAGGCTGCCTAAAGCGTTAAGCTTCTAGTGCCTTAGGTGTTTACTAGCGCCTTAACAGGCAGACGCTAGGGATTTAACGTCTTTGCGTATTGTAACTACTTCTAGGTTATTCTATTATACTTATATACAGATTTTAAAGAAAAACTTAAAGAGTTTCTTATAAGCTAACCTTTCTAAGGCTGTAGCTCTTGCTTGTAACTGCGTAACCCTTTAGGTTATTACTAGTCTACTCTTAAAAATCTCTTAATTAAAGCTATAGCGCATAGCTGTTACCTTAACGCTATACGCAAGGCTTATAAAAACATTTTTATTAAGATATAGAGTGCCTACTTACTATTAAGCTATTGTCTAGCTTTCTACTACTGCTAGCTCCTTACTAAGTAGCTTAGCTTAGGTTTCTGCTAGCTACAACTTCTTTTGCAGTACTAGCAATATATCTAATAGTTAAATATCTAGCGTGTTACTATTATCTTTAAGTTACCTTAAAGGCCTATCTATAAGATTTATCTTTCTAGACTAATACTTAATCTTAAAGTTATAAGTAGCTAGCTTTATAGCCTAGCAAGCCTATTTTTTAAACAGAGTTAACGTGCCTATAAAGCTGCGTAGGTTATTATAGTCTGTCTATATTTTAAACTAAACTACTAGCTTTTTAACATAGTAACGCTAGTACTGTACTACTATAATAATAGTAAGGAGCTCTAGGTTATATATGCAGTAGTTTTTTTCTATAAGTAAGAGTTTTCTTAACTAAAAGGCTACAGAGTACTAGTTTCTATCTGCATAGAGTTAGAAGAAGATACCTACTACTCTCTAGATAGAGGTATTAGTTTCTAGCTTAGATAGGAGCGTATAGTTATAGTGCTGTAGAACTAGCGTAGTTATAAACCTATTATAGAGCTAGCACTTTGCCTTTTCTACTGCATTAGGCTAGTTAAAAGAACTAGACTTCTTCCCTTAAACTAATTTCTTTAAAAAATTAGTAATAGAGCTAATAATAATAGAGAAACTATATATAAAGCGTTAATAGAAGTTTGCAAAGCCTAAGAAGACTTAAATATTCTTAAAGAACGTTAGCGTAGACTAATTAATAACTGCGTAAACCTATTCTAAATCTATTATAATACTATTAAAGTGTATAATAAACCCTAAGAACTTAACTTAGTTAGTAGTAAAGGTACACTTCTTTAAGTTAATAAAAAGACTATATTCTTTTAGCTAAGCAAGTACTTTTCTTACCTGTTTCTAATAGTTCTTTTCTTTTTAAGAAAAGATTAAAATATTATTAAGATAGATAACGCAAAAGATATCTAAATACAAAGCTAAGGCTCTATTAATATACTTCTAAAACGTAGCAGGCGCGTTAGTTAGCCTAAAAGGTATAACTATATATTTAAAGTAGCTATATTATATGTAAAATGCTGTCTTCTACTTATTACTTTACTAGATCCTAATATAGTAATACGCGTTCTTAAGATTAAGCTTAGTAAACTTTACTAATCTATAGAGCTAATTAAGAGTCTTTCTAATTAAGAGTAGAGCTAATCTATTCTTTTTAGTAACTTAGTTAAGGCCTTAATAGTCTACATAAAGGCGTAACATTCTATTCTTTTTAAGTATAAACAAAATAAGTACTTCTACTAGGCTTATACTTTCTTAGATCTAGCCTAGGCTTTGCGCTGTTACTAAGTAGTTGCATAGTATACTTAGCTTCTTTAGTAAGAGGTTATAGAGCAGCCTATATAGAGCTGTAGCTTTCTTTTCTAGCTTAATAGCGTAGTTACCTCTATAGTACTGTAGTAGCGCGTTAGCAGTGTTACTATTTGCAATGTCTTTAAAGCTCTTAAGTTTAATAGGCTATAATAAGTATTTAGCAGAAAAGAATTATAGACTACCTACTAGAACTGTATACACGCTTAGCTTATTATAAAAAGATTTTACAAAAGTTTTTACATCTTTAACTCTTATTATATTAGTGTTAAGCTTATAGCGCTACTACTTTAACTTACAGTTAATAATAACGCGTCTTTCTTTTAGGCTTAGTAACTCTAAAATAACAAGTTAGGCTGTGTTAGTAATTCTGTATAGAACAGTAGTAAAGAACTTAGTAACACTCTAGTTGTCCTTTATTATTAAATAGGCCTAATAAGCGTAAAAGCTAAGTACTATACTTAAGTTAGGTAGACAGATAGTTAGTAGCGCTGCGCTATTAATCTAAGAAAAGTTCTTAAGTAAAGTAACTTTCTTGTTAATTATGCTAAGTTCTATACTATAGTTAATTAGTATTTGTGTAGGCTGCGCAGCGCTATTGTTATGTAGCGTTTTAAGTACTTTAATATAATTCTTTTATTATAATAGAACTTAAGCTGTTAAGAGAAAGAGTTTTCTTAGGCCTTCTTGTTTTTTATTTGTATTAAGTTTAAGCTAGTAATAGAAGAGAAGCTGTTAAGCCTTAATCTATACTTTCTAGCCTAATAGCCTATTTTACTGTAATAGTAGTAAGTATTAGTTAGCTTTAGACTTAGGTTTATAGTGCTAGTAGCACAACGTTATAGAGCTGTTGCGTTAGGTTTAGATTACAAAGTTTTGCTTATACTAGGTATTCTGTGTATGTAATAGTGTAGTAATAGTATACTACTACTATAGCGTAAGTTATTCTTAAGCGTTATAGCGCGTTTAACAAGTTCTTTATAGGTAGTAGAGAACTTAGTATAGTTAAAGAAGGCTACTCTAATCTCTAGGCAGAGTTTACTATATAAGTACATTACTAAGTGTTTCTACTTATAAGAGAGGTTTACCTAATTTTTTAACATTAATAGATAGGCTGCAAATTTGTTTACTATTTAGCTATCTTTTTAGACAATCTTTTGATACTGCATAGTAACTTAAAGCTCTCTATTTACTAGGCTCTTAATCTAATTAAGTAGAAAAGATATTATATTGCGCTACGCTAGCGTTCTGCTATTATTTTTCTATTTTCTCTATATTTATATTTGTTAAAACGTAGTTTACAGGTACTAGAAAGTAAAGGTAATCTTTTAATTCTTAAGCTAGAAGGCTAAGAGGTCTAATTAAAAGGCGATAGATAGCCTAGTTTTAAAGTCCTAATACTCTCTAATTCTCTTGCCTTTAAAGACAGAGATTTTCTTAATCTTTAGCCTGCGCTCTAGTAGCGCTAATAGGTTAAGTTAAGAGCAGTGCGCTAGTAGAGATATGTTGCGTCTACTTAAAGGTGTTAGTTCTGTTATATAAGGAGTGCCTAAGAGCTGTTTAAGAGTTAGAAAAGGCTGTTTACCTGCTAGTAATTACTTTTATTAGCGTACTTCTTTCTTTAGATTCTAAATCTTAGCTTACTTCTTAAGTTCTTAGCGCTAGCGCTTTAGCTGCGCTAAGCGTTTGCTTAGACTACTTATTATTTCTTTATTAGAAGTGTTTTCCTTTAGTAGATTAGCTAGTAGGCTTAGAAATAGATCCTAATTTATTATTATTAGGTAACTAGGCTGCTATTCTTTTGCAAGGTAAAGGAATTAAAACTATAAGAGGTTTATATAGTAGCAAAGTTACAGGATAACAATAGTAGCATAAATAGAAGTAAGTTAATTCCTATTCTACAGCTTTAGTATAGAACTACTCTTTTATAGATATAACTAGACGCGTGTTCTTATAACTAGAATACACTAGGTCTGCGCTAGCGTAGCACTATTAAGACGCTAGAGTAGCTGTGCGCGTTTTACGCGTGTAATAGCTAAAGTAGCGTTATAGTAGCGCAGGCACATTACTACGTAACTAATAGCTCTACGCTGTAGCATCCTTACACTTATATAGTACTACTTATTCTTATAGTATTTAGAAGTAGAAAACTACTTGGATTTGAAACTAACGCATTAGATTTAGCAATTAGAATGTATGTAAAATAAGAATAAGATAAGAAATAGTATCTAATAGCCTACTATTTACAAAACTTTATACTACTAGAAGAAAATTACAATATATACAATAAAGAACTACTTGCAATTGTAGTAGCACTTAAATATTAGAAAATCTACGTAGAGAGTTGCTTAGATCTTATAATATACTTAGACTACAAAAACCTAATAACCTTTACTACTACTAAAGTACTTAATTAAAGATAAGTATAATAGTTATAGATGTTAGGATAGTATAAGTTTAAAATTGTCTATACACTTAAAAAAGATAATAGTAGAGTAAACGCTCTTAGCTAAAGATTAGATATTGCTAGAACTAAAACTATTAACAGCTTAAGCATCCTTAAAACATAAGATAACAGATCTTTTAGACTAGTAAAATATATTAATAATCTAACTATAAAGATTAGAATTAATGTTCTAGAAGAACTATAGAAATTAATTATATGTTAATACTATAATAACACAGTACACAGTTATTCTAGAGTAAGCTAAACTATAGAACTAATTTAATAGAACTACTAGTTTAGAAACATAACAAATAAGATAAGCGCTTATATTAAGAAATGTGCAGACTATTAACGTAACAAATATAGTATACACGCACCTTATAGAGAAATGCAGCTAATAGAGCTTCTAACTAAGCCTTAGACTAACATATTAATAGACTTTGTAACAGAACTACTACTGTTAAAAGACCTTGCTACAAAATTAGCCTATAACGCTATTATAGTTATAGTAGATTGCTTTATAAAGTACGCTATAATACTACTCTTTTAATAAGACTATATAGCTATTTAGCTAGCACACGTACTAAAGGATAGACTTATTAGATACTATAGTATACTAAAGTTAATTATTAGCAATTAAGACAAACTCTTTACGTTAAATTATTAGACTACCTTAATAGCAGAAATTAGAACGCAACAGAAGCTATTAATAGCTTACTATTCTTAAACTAATAGCTAAACAAAAAGAATAAACAGAACTATAAAGACATATCTTAAGATATACAGTAACCTGTAACAGACAAATTAGGTCTTGCTATTACTAATAGTATAGTTAGCCTATAATAAGAAATTATCTAAAGCTATAAGCAAAATGCTATACTTTGTAAACTACAGATAACACCTAAATCTTTTTACAAGAATATTACTTAGCCTAAAGGCTAAAGCTGCTATATAGATAGTAAAAGAAATAAAGAAAACTTATATTAAAATAGAAGAACAAATACAATACACTTAGATACAAAGTATCTTATATATTAATAGAAAATAAAAAATAGCACCTTAGCTAAAAGAGAGGGATAAAGTGTATCTCTACACTAAAAATCTACGCATAAAACAACTAAGCAAAGGACTTAACTACGTTAAAGTTAGACTATTTTTAATTTTAAAAAAGAACAGACTAGTTACATATACACTTAAGCTTCTACTAGATGCAAAAATCTACTCTAGATTCTACGTAAGCCTACTAGAACTAGCTAACCCAAAAATACTATTACAGTAAACCTTTTGCTATAAACTTAAAGAAGAAAATAAATTTAAAGTTAAGAAAATAATAACATATAGAGATAACAACTATCAAAAAGAATATCTAGTTAAATAGTTAGAGTATAATAACTTAAGAAATATATAAGAACTAGAAACAAACCTTACAAACTACTGCTAACTTCTAACATAGTATAAGTAACAGGTTTATCTAAGTATAAAGGCACAAAAGCCTTTTATACGTTATTAACTATACTATTTATAGAACTCTAAGTAAAAGGCAATAAAGCTATTTTACTAAAAGATAGTACAGCCTTCTAACGTTTAAGCTGTTAAATAGATGTTTTCTCTATAGAAATAGCTTCTACTGCCTAAGCAGCGTTTTTCTTTAACAAATACTATACCTCTTGCTTCTCTTGCTAAAGCGCATCTAGACACGCTTGCAAATAATTCTTTTCTGCCTTAATAACTAACTATTTATTTTTAGATATATAAATATTATAATCTTTTGCATTTAAGCAATTAGACTTACTACACCTTCTAAAACAAATATATACCTAATAAACATAATTAGCTAGTTAATAGTTGTAATAAGCTATAGGCATAACATCTCTAAAGATATTAATAAAGAAAAAAAGTTTTAGTTAACGTTAAGTACTAGATTTAAAAGAAACTTTTAGTTTAATAAAGACTCTAAGAATAAAATCTAAGAAGAAAAAAGATAGTGTTACAACCTATTAGCTGCTAGGCCCTAGCCTAACTAAAGCGCTCTCTTCTAAGTAAAATTAACTAGAAAGTATACTCTGCACTGCACTACTAATTAGTTACTAGACTAAGCTACTCTTTCTACTCTCTTGCTTAACATAGAGCTAACAGAGCAGAATACTTTCTCTACTCTTTCTAATCTTATAGAGTACGCAGAGTACACAAAGTAAAGGTAGAACCTTTTTAGTATATAGAAACTATAATAAACCTTTATAGATTATTATATTTAACTTATGTTACAGACGCCTAAGTTAGTTATATTAAGCTATCTAGCTATTATTACTCTTTTTAGAAAGCCCTAGCCTTTACTATCTTAGTAATAATACTCTTTGTATCTAAAGTAACTTTGCACCTATATGCAAAAACTAACCTTAGCTATACCTTTAGTCTATACTAGTATTCTTATTGTTTGCTACTAGACTAACAGCCTTAACACGTAGCTTAGGCTTAATTAATTATTAGCAAGAGGTTACTCTAGTTATCCTAGTAATAGAATACAAAGAGCCTTAATTGTTAATTAATATACTTGTTTATAATCTTAGTTTATCTATTAGTTTGTTTATAGTAGGCTATAGAAAGCTTAATTTATACGCCTAGAATCTTATAGAACTTAGACTAGAATTAGAACATAAACTAAAGGCTATAGTTAGACACTATGCTTTTAGGCGTATAGCTAAATTAGTATACCTATTAGATAAACAAGTAAGCTATTTCTTAAGCGTTAATTGTTTTATAGTAAGGAATAGAAATAGCTTACTTAGATAGACAATTAATAATAACTATAATTTAATTATAGCTATAACAATCTATTAGGAATGTTTTAAAATCTATACACAAATGCTACATAGGCCTATTAGAAATTAGTAATAGATAGAAGAAACCTTAGGATTAGATCTATCTTAGATAGAATCTTTAATAAGATACGTAGTTTTGTATATAGCGTTTACATATAGCTTCTATACCTTTCTAATAATATTACTAGGCTAAGAGCTAATACATCTTTATAGCGCTTAGGTAAGCAGTAAATACCTAATTGTAAGCCTTTCTAATTAATTAAGTATATAAGAAGAAATCTCTAGGTACATAAAGGTATATATAATACAGTAGTAGTCTTTTTTAGACATAATATAGCTATAGTAACGTAAGGCGTTCTTCCTTAAAGGAGTAGCAATTCTCTACTAGTAGGACTTTAATTAGTTCTAAAGAGTTAATGTTTAAGAAGGCACTAATAGAGTAAACTAAAATAGCAGAAATAGCAGACTCTAGCTAGATACAAACGTAGTTTTAGGCTAGTTTAGAGTTAATTAAGTAGTTTAGTTATTTAGGTTCTAAAAGTATACAAGATCTATTATTTTTCTAGGTAGCCTTAACCTTACTAACGTCTTGTTTCCTTTAGCTAAGAATATTAGCTCTCTTATTCTACTTGCTAGGCGTGTACTTAATGCAGAAATTAAAAGAGGTAATAACCTCTCCCTATTAGGCTTAACGTGTATTAAGACCCTTTGTAGTTATAAAGTATTCTAAGAAGTAATAGTCTAAATATACCTAGATTTAGCTCTGTATAGAAGTAAGCTTAGCTCTCTACTTCTTAAATGCTTTTAAGATAGCAAACAGTTCTTTATTATATATTTTCTAATTAAGTTTAGCTCTAAATAGAGCGTAACTATAGAAGGCTACAGAATACTACTTGTTATTAGAGTGCCTTTAAGAGAGTACTCCTGCTATTACTCTATCTAACGCGTTAGTTTCTAATTTTGTGTTATACTTAAGATAGAAATAAGATAGTATAGAAATAGCTAGAAGTAAGGCTTTAATCTAATTAAAAGCCTATTAGTAGTTAGTAGTCTATTTAAAAGAAGTAGTAGGACTCTAAAGCTTTATAATTAGTTTAGCTACACAAGAGAAATCTTTAATAAATTGTTAATAGAAACTAGTAAAACTAAGAAATAACTTAACACTAGTAACTATAGTAGGTTTAGCCTAGTTGCAGAGTGCTTCTACCTTGTTAGAGTTAACTTTAGTGCTCTAGTTTGTTAAAACATAACCTAGATACTTAGTGCGTGTTATATAGAATTTACTCTTCTAAATATCTACTTAGAGTTTTGTAGTACGTAGGCGCTCTAGAACCTTTTAAACGTGTTTCTAATATAAATTTATATCCTTAGAGTAGATTAGAATGTTATTAAGATACGCAATGCAGAAATTATTAGAATAATTAATTAGTATATTATTTATATAGCGCTAATACGTAGCTAGCCTATTACATAAGCTAAAAGAAAGTACCTTACACTTATAGGTACTGTAATAGGTCTAGAAAGTAGTATACTCTTTAGAGTTAGAATCTATACAAATTTTGTTAAAGATAGCTCTAATATTAAACTTAGTAAAGATCTTAGCTTTAGAGGGGCGTAACAATAGCTTATTAATACAAGAGATTTAATAGACGTTCTTGCGCGTAAGAGCGTTAATCTTCTAGTAGTCTATATAGATGCGTATATCTCTATTTAGTTTGCGTACATAAAGAATAAGTAAAGTAAAAAGACTTTAGCTAGCCTTAATAAAACCTTTCTAAAGGTGTTTCTAGATGTAGGCCTTAGTAGCTTTAAGCTTCTTCTAATTCTACTTGTACAGAAGACTAAACGCATTTAGTAATAGTTTTTTAGAAATAATCTTATAATTGTACAAATAATAAGAAAGCAATTAATTAGCTGCTAACTTACTAAATATATTCTAATACTAGAAGTAGCAGGCAGGTAATTACTTATCTAATTAGTATTAATTATCTGCGTTGTACTTAGAGGCAAGAATCCTGTTAATCTTATAGAGGCTAGTTGTAAAAAACTTGTTTTAGGGCTTTTTTATAATAAAGTAGAATATATTAGCAGAAATAAGAGTAATACAGGTAGTTAGAAAGAGTTTAGACTCTAAGTAGAGTTGCTTAGTTAGAGTATAAGGAATCTTTAAGAATTTTTAGGCTAATAGAAGCTTTAAGCATCTCTTAATACAGTAAATAAAAGAAGAAGAATAAGAGTAAAAACTATTTTAGATATAATAGTCTTCTTTTTTCTATAGAGCGTTGCGTTGTTGCACATTAAGATAGATAGTAGCTAGTACTATAGCTTAATATAGAATAGTAGAAATAGAAGGTAAAGAATTATACAAACAAGAGTACTTAGATAGCTAAATAAACTGTAACCTATCTATGTCTAATTAAATCTTAAATTGTCTTAACTATTAGAGGCTAAGTATATAGTTCTGTAACCTAAGATTAAGAATAAGAAAGAAGTAGTTTAAAATCTTTTAGCTATTAATATTTAAGTGCAGTTAAATATATTAAGTAACTAAAGAAGTAATCCAATCCTTAGAACTGTGTACCTAAACCTAAAAGAGAAGCTTCTAGATAGGTTAATATAAAGCTTTAAAAACAAATACAACAATTTATAAATTTAAAAATAAGAAACTTTAGGCACTAGTGTTAACAAGAGTATTAAGGCGTAAGCTAATACCTTAGTTGTAAAGAAGCGTAGGTATAAGAAAATAGAAACTACAAAATAAATAAGAAAGGTTAAGGTAGGCTAGATTGTAACAGCTTAGGCCTAAGAAGAAGGTTTCTCTTAGGCGCTTCTGTTTCCTATACAATACACTTCCTAGTTAGGTTGCTTTTAAGTATCTTTAAACTTATCTACTTCTATAGCTTTTATCTAACGTATACAAGGCTTTATACAATTACTAGCATAGTGTTCTAGTTTACTACAATTGTAATAACTACTAGAGGTCTTTTGTTAATTAGGTTTAGAAGTCTTAGTAAGAAGATACACTATTATTAATTAATAGGCTAGCGCAGAATGTATTAGAGCGCTAGAGGTAGTAGTTTAATTTAGCTCTAAATTAGTTTATAGAGCCTACTTAATTAGTAATTTAGTAGTAGCTAGTAATATACTTAGGTTAAGATTATTCTTTTACTCTATATTATAGGCAGTAAAGTATTCTACTATCTAATTAAATAAGTTCTTCTATTAGTGCCTAAATCCTAGGTTAGGAGCTTATAGTCCTAGCGTAATTTTTGTCTATAAGTAGTAAAACTACTTTAAAGAAGGTACTTGTCTCTTAACTACAGAACTTAGAAATCTAGCTTTAGATAAGAGAAATATTTCTTTCTTAGTTATTTGCATTTAATTAAAGGCTGCACAGCTTTTAGCTACCTTGTTACCTGTAATAAAGTAAGACTTAAGTAGCTTAATTATTTACTTAGCGTTCTAGAATTACTCTTAATTAGTATCTAATAGATATTAAGGCTTAAGATAGCCCTTAGCTAATCTTGTAGTGTAGCTCTACGTTAGAAAAATTTAACGTTGTTAGAGTTAGCAACATCTACAACACTATTAGAATAGTTAACCAGACAGTTCTTAACTGTACTTAACTGTCCCTAGAGTCTTCTATTTGTTCTAGCTACCTATTTAGCTTAAAACGCTTAAACTGCTCTACCTGCTCTACTTGCCCTACCTGCCCTACCTGCGCTATTACGTTATTATTCTAAAAACCTAAAGTATAGAGCTTGATTTTCTCTTTAAAACGCACTTTTTAGATTTCTTATAGCTGCTCTTGTTGTTAAGATGCAAGGCAGTAAAGTTTGTAGATTTTAATGTTCTTTGCTAAGGCTTGTTTTCGCTAAAGCTCTAGCACTTTAATTAGATAATATATTATATTTTTTTTTTAAAATATAGTAACTAAACAGCTAATTTTACTTTAGAACAATTCTATTCCTAACTATTATATAGTAGGCGCCTAGATCTATTGCATTAAACAAACTTAGAGTTTTTTTTTGAAAAAAAATTAAATATTATAACTTTAAGGCGCTATATCTCAATAACTAGAGCAGCTAGAAGAATCCTAAATAGTGCATTTTAAAGAGGGAATTCTGCTCTATATTTTGTATTTTTAGGTTACTTACCTAATTATAAAAATACAGTAATACAGTTACGTAAGTAAAATTAGCAACATTAGCAACACTAGCAACTCTATTAGATCTAGCAACTCTGTTAAGTTACTATTAGGTTGCTGTTAGGTTGCTAGCGACTAGAAGTAAGTAGAGCAACTTTAGCAAATTGTCTAGTAGATAGTATTGCTGTTAGGCTGCTGCAGGTCGCAGCAATTAGGCTAATTAGATTAATCTTAAATTTTCTTAACGTATACTAGAGCTATGCGTTACCTTTTAGTCTAATAGTAATCTAAGTTAATTTTAAGTTAATCCTAGATAGAAGCCTGCTATTAGTAGAAGGTAGGATCTTTTTTATTACTAAGATTGTTAATATTAGGCGTTTTCTCTAATTGTTAAGATTAGCAGAAACTTTTATAGTAATATAAGTGTTCTAATATAGAGCTGTTAGATAAACAGTAGGGTACTAAATTGTTCTAGAGTAATTTAGTAGTAGGTAGAAGCTTATCTAGTCCTACTAAAGAAGTTAGTCCTTTCTTAAGAGAATTAATTTCTACTAACACTAATTTTAGTTCTTATTATAATTAATTATTTATTTATATAAGAGTTAGATTTAGTATAGCTCTAGGCTAAGCAGTGTTCTTAAATTTCTTAGTATCTAACTTTTTTACTTTAGCACTCTGTTGCTAGGTTGTAACAGTTAAAACAGAGTTTTCTTAGGATTTTCTAAGTGTTAGTGCAGGTGCAGATTTTAAGAGAGTTATTAGTGTTACCTCTAATACTTCTAGGTTGTTAATAGTCTCTAAGTCTCTATTCTAGCGCCTAACGCAACTATTACTAAAGTAATTCTAACTGTATGTTAATAGAAAGATCTGAACCTAAAGGCTTTAGCTATTAGAAGATCTAAGAGATCTTAACTGTGTTTAATAGATTTAAGGTTACAAACAGATCTAATTTAGATAGAGTTCTAGACGTTTTAACGCAATCTTTTTAAAAGTAAATTGCAATATTATTTAAATGCTATTACTAGCAGGATAAAGTTTTTCTTGTAATGTAACAACGCAGGTAGGTACAGCTATTAGAATTAAATTAGATACGTATTAGAGGTATATAGGAGTACGTATTGTATTAGAGATTCTAGATTAGCTATATACCTATAGGTCTTGTACAGAAGAATAAGAAAAACTTATCCTCTATCTAATACAATAGGCTTATTTTTATAGTTAAGGTAGTAACTAAGTTAGAGCTAATTTAGAGTACTTTTAGTGCTGCTTCTGCTATCTCTTACATAATCTGTTACTAAGCCTTTATAGAGTATTAGATATAACATGTGTTTATATATACCTGTTACACTACGCGCTTAATACGCTTAATACTAGACACTTAAACTAGTTCTAGAGTTACCTTTAGTATTAGAAAGACTATTAGTCTAGTAGTAAATAATAAGAATACTAGTATAGACTAGAAGAATAGCTAAGGTTAGTTTTTGCAGATAGGTATAGAGTTGCTTTAGATACAAAAGGTATTATTACTAAGATAGTAAAGGCTAGGGTATTCCAAAAAGAGTAATAATAGTTAAATAGCTAGTTACTAACTTAAGCGTCTGTAACATAAGTTAAGTATAATAATCTATAAGAGTTTATTACAGTTTCTATATACTAAAGAAGTTCTGCCTTTACTTTGTATACTTTACGTACTTAATAAGATTAGAGAAAGCTAAACAAGTATTCTACTCTATTAGCTCTATATTAAGTAAGAGAGTACTAAAGAAATAACTACTAAGAGATAGGCCTAATAAGAATAAAATTACCTATTATAACTATAATAAGGTTAGACACTATATATAAGACTATTACTCTAAGAATAAAGTTATATACTAGCTTAACGTATTAACTAACGCTTTAGAAAAAGATATTAAAGAATAGATTATAATTAATAATTAGCTTATTATCTAAACAACTAATCGACTACTAATAGTAGAAGATACCTCTACTATATTATCTAAGAACTAGGTCTTAACTAACGCTATATTATTCTATAATAAGAAATAAAACTATAATATTAAATAATTCTAATAGATAAGACTACTTCTACCTTAAATATAACAAAATATTTACAACTAGTGTAACTTAACTAATTAAGTTAACTAGAAATATATAGAATAATATTACTAATTCTTATAAGTATATTATACTCTCTAGATAAACAAGTACTTTCTAAATATAAATATAGTTATAGAGAAGAAATAATTACTAGACTTAGGAAATAGAGTCTGTAGGATATAGAATTAACAATAGACTACAAGAGTCTATAATACCTAGAAAGACTAAGAACTTATACTAAATAAGCTAGACATATACTCACTACTAGCTAGCTCTAAAATAGTACGCTAGAATATACTAGTTAGAGAACTATATTAAGAGATAGACGTAAATAAACTATATAAGACGTACTATAACTTATATATAAAGTAGATATATTATACTAATAATAGGTAAGTATTAGTACTAAGCCTTATACGTATAGAATTCTAGAATAGAAAGGCAAATATATTGCATTAAACTCTACTTACAGATAAATACCTATAGGATCCTTAAAATCTAAAAGATAGACTTCTATTATAGATAGTATATAATAGTAACTACTACCTAATACATAATAGTAGTAAAGTTAACTAATACTTTCTTAGTAAAAATAACCTTATAAGTACTAATAGTACAATTACTCTAAGAATACCTACGTAAATTACCTATATAACAAATAAAGTATAGAAAGTTTTTTTAATATATTAGAAAAAGAAAGTATATTTAATAGAATACCTGTTAATAGTAGCTGTATAAACTATACCTAGTAGTTCTACCTATAACTAGAGTATAAGAAGTACTATAATAATAAAGAACCTAATAGATATAAAAAGAATAAGTCTTTTTTAGAGTTAACTCTAGACTCTAGAAAGAAACTTAGAGCTATAACGTAATTAACTTAGCTAAGCTTATAAAACTTATAGTTAGAGTTAATAGAAAAAGAATAAAGGTGCTTCTAGATTTAGAATTATAAGTAAACTACATTTTAGGTAATACCCTATTAAGAGCTAGGCTCTAACCTTACTAGAAATAATAGTTATATAAACTTTGTATTACAAATAAAAAGTAAATACCTAATAAGTTACCTATTAGATATAAGACTACTATAGAACTAAATATCTAAGGAACTAAACAGAAAATATACCTAGATATCTTTAGATTAGCTACCTACAATAATATATTAGGACTTCTATAGTTTAGAAAGAATAGTTTATAAGTAAACTAGAAGAAGAGATATATCTCTCTAAGAAATTTATTAGGAAAACTTAATGTTATTAGAGTTAGCAATATCCGCAACACTGTTAGAATAGTTAACTAGACAGCTACTAGATAGTTCTTAACTATACTTAGCTATCTCTAGAGTCTCCTATTTATTCTAGCTACCTAATTAGCCTAGAACTATAAAACTACTCTACCTACTCTACTTGCATTACCTACTCTACTTGCGCTATTACGTTATTATTCTAAAAGTTTTAAATAAAAAGCTTACTTTTCCCTTTAAAACGCACTATTTACTTTTTTTTATAGCTGCTCTAGTTGTTAAGATACATAGTAGTAAAGTTTGTAGATTTTAATATTCTTTGCTAAGGCTTGTTTTTGCTAAAGCTCTAGCACTTTAATTAGATAATATATAATATTTCTTTTTAAAGAAATAGTAACTAAACAGCTAGTTTTACCTTAGAATATTTTTATTAATTATTATTATATAGCAGGCGCCTAGATCTAGTATATTAAACGTACTTAGAGTTTTTCTTAAAGATAAAATTAAACATTATAACTTTAAGGCGCTATATCATAATAACTAGAGTAGCTAAAAAAATTCTAAATGGTATATTTTAAAGAGGGAATTTTACTCTATATTTTGCATTTCTAGGTTACTAACGTAATTATCAGAATACAGCAATATAGTTACGTAAGTAAAATTAGTAACTCTATTAGATTTAGTAACTCTATTAGGTTACTAATAGGTTACTAGCAACTAGAAGTAAGTAGGGTAACTTTAGTAAATTGTCTAGTAGACAGTATTACTATTAGACTACTCCAGGTCGTAGCAATAAGCTAGAAAATAGAGTTTAAAGTATACTACTATAGGTATAGGTTAGGTATAGTTATATAAGCTATAGGTAGAAGTAAGAGTTAGGTTGTACGTGCTATATAGGTAGAGTTAGGTTAAGTTATATAGACTAGAGGTTAGAGCTAGGTTACTATTAGGTAGAGTTAGGTTAGACTATAGTTAGGTTATTTAGTTCTTTTAGAATTAGCGTAGAGCTTAGTTTATTACATTAGTTTATTATAGTTAGAGCTTATATAAAGAGTTATAGATAGGTATGTCTAGAGTGCTAGTATATAAATTAAAAATGTATTATTATAGCTATTTATTACGCTAACTAACTATAGTAGCGTAAAGGCCTTCTTTTCTTACGCAAAGAGCAATTGCAATATAAGAGTAGCTATATCTTATTATTCTATAAGCTGTTTAAGAATACTATACTCTCTAATCCTTTAGTAGACTTAGGGTTAGAGGCTATAAGAAGAAGTATATTGTTACACTTATCTTTTAGAGCACTAGGCTTTTTCTCTTAATCTATCTGTATTAGATTTAAAGTAGTAAAACTCTTCTTAATAGAGTTATACTTAACAATTATAATTTAACAGATTGTTTAGGCTGCTAGCTTGTAATGTTAATTTCTAAAGACATTTCTCTTTAAGTTAAAAACACGCTTAAAGCTAACACTTACTAATTAAATAGCTAGGATATTCTTAGCTGCCTAAGCTAAATAAGAGTATATTGTTTTAGTATATTACTACTATTCTAGAATATTAAACTTTACTAGGTCTATAATAAGCTTAGAAGCGCTAAGGTATAATTTAGCCTCTAGCTATATTAGTTCTCTCTCTTCTATATAAAGAAGAAAGTCTAAGCTAGTAGTAGATATAGTACTTAACTAACTTGCTTACAAAGTAGGTCTCTAGAACTACTTATTCTCTTCTAATCTTCTTAAAGGAATAGAAGAGTCTTAAATAAGACCTAGTCTACTAGCAGCTTTATTATATTAACTTAGGTAGTTAAGAAACTAGGTCTAGTATTTATACTTATTATTTAGGTTCTAGGTATTATT
Source organism: Ampelomyces quisqualis (assembly GCA_018398575.1). Classification (NCBI taxonomy): domain Eukaryota; kingdom Fungi; phylum Ascomycota; class Dothideomycetes; order Pleosporales; family Phaeosphaeriaceae; genus Ampelomyces; species Ampelomyces quisqualis. Next base: position 1,982,988 of record JAGTXZ010000011.1, read on the forward strand.
CTTTTAGATTATTAGCTAAGGCATGTAATAAAAAGTTATAATAAATACCTTATAGGCTGTTAACTTTTAAGATAGGTCTAGTATTATTGCATAGTTAAACAAGAAGCTCTTTTTGTTATTAGTTTAGGTATAGTATTTGCTTAGTTTCTTGCAACTCTTTTCTGCTATAGCCTTTACAACGTCTAGCTAATTAGAATTATCTCTAGTGTTTCTATTATCTCTAAGCTCTTCTCTTATAAAGTCTAGAAAATTAAACTAGTAGTTGTACATTAACTAGATAAACTAGGCCTAAGGTTTCTTATTCTTACTTAGATAATTAGTAGCATTCTTAAAGTTTTTTAGTATTTGCGTAATTAATTCTAAGTGTTGCTATTTACTAAGTAATAATTAAAGCCTTTTTAGGTTTTTAAAGTCTACCTCTATAACCTTATTCCTTCTATTATCTTATATACGTTAGCTACTTATTTTAAGAGTAATTTTATTCTCTAGCTATTTGTTAATATAACGCTATAGTTAGACTGCGCGCTTACATATATTATATGTAGAGTTCTGCCTTATTTTAACGTCTTAGATAACGTATAATTAGTGTTAAGAAGAAAGATTAGATTAGGTTAAGAGAAACTGCTTAAAACGTTAGGGTAATAGATTAATTACTATACAAATAGTATATAGCTATACTAAGATTAGTACGTAATAAATAAACGTAATAAATAAGTACTTACTTTGCTAAGAAAGTTAAGAACAGATATATATATCTAAACCTTACTAACGTGCTTATACTCTAGTACGTTTACTGCCTTAAGGTCTATAGAAGCAGATAGTTATAAGTAGTGTATAATATTCTATACTACTAGGTTAATAATATAGGCTAGGTATAGGATTATGTTTTTATATAAGTCCTAACTAATTCTTTTCTATAGTAGCTAGTCCTAAAGAGAATATCTAAGAGTACTATTATTACTAGCACTATCTATTATAACAGCTAGAAAACGCGCTGTAGTATATATATTATAAAAAACCTTAAGAACCTCTATTACTATAGCAGCTTCTATGTGTTTACTATAAAGTAGTATAAAATTAAGAAGTAGCTTTTTAAGTACCTAGGTATTACTAATAAAGTAGCCTTTAATAGCTAAGAAGCTAAGGTACTTAGTAGCAGTCTAGGTATCTAGTATAATAGAAATTCTAGTCTTTAGTCTAAGGGCTTAAAGTATTCTTAACTTAGTAATCTTATACTAGTTTTAAAATACTTATAAAAAGATATATTATGTAGGTACCTAGGCTTTAGGCAAAAGAAACTCTATAAAATAGTAAAAGAACAGTTATTCTAGCGTTTAAAATATCTAATTATTTCTAATTATAACTCTAACTAGCTCTTCTTTAAAGGTTGTTTATGCAAAGCTAGAGATAGTCTAATATTATAAAAGTATTAAGATTTCTTGTATTTGCTTATATACTAGTATTAATACTTTTATATAGCTCTTAGATTTAACGTAATTAAGTAGGTACTTAGTTTTAATTAGAAGAGATAAGGTAGTTTTCTTTATAGATAGGTATTATAGTATAAAACTATAGTAGAGGTAGTATACTTATAGCTAGCTAGTGTATAGGTAAATTGCTTTTCTAAATTATGTCTATATAACTCTATATCTAGCCTCTAACCTAAAGTGCGTCTTTAGTTTTAATAGGTTAGATTCCTAATTAGTTTAGTGCTACTAGACTTCCTATGCTTACCTAGTATTAGCCTATTCTAGTTAATTAATAGTATATTTAGAGTACTATAGTAAAGAAACAGTTTCTTTTTTACCTTCTCTAGCTAGATAAGAGGTATATATCTTGTATAGATATAAGATTTTAAGTAGCTCTAGTTTTATATTACTAGGCGTACTAATTAGAAATAAGGCTATAGCTGTAACAAATAGCTATAATAAATAGCTGTAATAAATAGCTATAATTAATATAACAAGGTAAAGAAAAATAGTATAGTTAAATTTTTATTATTTTGTTAAGTAAAGTAGAATAGAGTATAATAGCAAAGATAGTAATAGTTAAAGCTATAAGTATTAAGGTAAATCTAGTTTAAAGTTTAAAGCCTATATTATATATAATAATAGTATTAGATGTAAAACCTAGCACTTTAATTAGAATTAGCGTAAGAGATTAATATATATATAACTACTCTAGGCAAATCTTTTAGTAAAATAAACGCGTAATTACCTTATATTTCTATTACATCTTAGCTATCTAAAAACCTCTTCTAAGAAGACTCTAAATACCTACTCTAGCTTAACTTACTATTATTATTAACCTTATTCTTAAATTTGTTAGGTAGCTACCTAAGGTACTAATCTAGCTTATTTTCTAAGTTACTAACCTCTTTCTTATACTTATTACTACTCTTACTATAGTAAGTTAGTCTATCTACGTTAACTAGTACTTCTAAGAAAACTAGAGAAGAAGTAATAGAGCGTAGTTTATTACAATTAGTATATAAGTATAATAAAAAATTGTAATAAACTTACTAATAAACCTCTACTAATACTCTTTGTAGTTCTTTAGGAAAAAGACTATTGCAAAATTTCTTCTAGGCCTTTTTATTATTCTTACTTTTAAACTTACCTACCTATAAGCGTAAAAGCCCTTTCTAGTAAATAGTACGCTAAATCTTCTTAAGGATACTACTAGAAGTAAAAACTTGCTTAATAGTATAAGACTAAGAAGTAAGAGAGCTAGTAATTTTCTTAGTAATTGCATAAGCTTTTCTAATTACTTTAGTGTAGTTTTACATATTAATTTTAAGTTTAATTACGTTCTATTTTTTCTCTATACTTCTAAGAGACTACTTAAGCTATTTAGCTAATCTTAGTAAGTTATAATACGTAATAAAAAGCTGTAATTACTTACTACTCTTACAGATATAGAATTAGGACTTAGTAAGCTTTTCTTCTTTAGCCTTAAATTACTATAATTTCTAATCCTTACTAAGAGCTATATATTCTAGTTTGTTCTTAAGCTATTTCTTAAGTTTAGATTTAGCCTAATAATCTCTATTACTAGCTTTAGCTAGAGCAGCAACAATAGAGTCTCTATAGCTATTTTTAGTAGAGCTGTTTCTAGATTTTAGCTAGAAATTAGTAGGTTAACTCTTTCTAGATCTAACTAAGCTGCGTAAGGAGATAGTATAGTTAACTTTATTCTTTCTAGACATAAATCTCTACTTATATTAGCCTAGACAGTAATAAATAATAGTAATTAATACCTAAGTAAGTTTAGCCTATTTCTTATCTTTAAAATTTAGTAGAGCTAAAATACTAATTAGGGGCAGAAAACTCTTAGGTTTATAGCCCTTCTTTACTTAGCTCTTACTTAATAGTAGCTATACTTATAGATGTAATAATCTAGCGTAATTATAGGTAGGTAGTATAGGTATAGGCGTAGGTATAGTGTTACTAATTAGGTTACTAGACGCGTTAAAATTACTTACCTACGCGAAGGTAGCTTATATATAGCTGCCTGTTGTTATTATATTATATATAGTAAAAATTAGCGTATTAAAACGCGTTTTTCTACTATATGTAGTAAAAAATAACTTTACACTACCTTTTTACGCAGCCTCTTACCTCTTACGCTCTTACTTTGTTTTAGGCGCTAATATCTTAACAAATATTAGGCCTAGGCACTAGTAAATTAATAGGTTTAGTAGCCTATATAAATTACTGTTAGCCTATAAGTTATTACAGCAATTTATTACACTCTAGGCTTTAAAATTGCAATTCTAACTTTACTACTAAGAAAACAACTATATTAATTAATTTTTTAAGATTTCTAACTAAGCTACCTACACTAACCTTACTATAACAACCTAACTAGCCTATAATAGTACTTAAACGCAAATAAATTACTCTAGCTAAGCGTAAGAAGCTAAGCGCAAAGCTAGTAGCTACTACTACTACTAAGTTACTACGCAAAACTACTAGCAAAAAAACAGTTGGTAATACTACGCTACGCGTAAGGCTTCTGCTAGAAAGGCTAAGAAGGTAGTAGCTTCTAGGAAAAAAGCAAGGCGTAATACTATAAGTAAGTTATTATAGCTATTTATTACATTAAATACTTATATCTGCGTAGTAGTAGTGTTAAGAAAGATTAAGGTCTACTAGATGTCTACTAGCCTACTTATTCTTAAGGCTCTATTTTAACGCCTATATAAAGAGATTACTAAGTAGTATAAGTTGTATGTAAGTACGCGCTTTAGGCGTAACACTCTTAATACACTATAAGAGACAGCAAAAGCTTTTATTATAGAAGTTTTTAAAGGTATAGTACTATTTTTAACTTTTTAGTACTATTAACTTACTAAATATAGATGTTAACCTTAACGCTATTTATGTAAAGTGCGTTACTATTTAGGCTAAGGACGTTTATCTTGCATTGCGCTACTATAATAAGTATACTTCTACTAAGTTTATAGTAAACTAGAGTATCTAGGCTATCTAATATAGTAGTTTAGTTAGTAGTAGAATTAAGTCTTAAATTTAAAGCTGCAGATATAATTTCTCTATATTAATATAATAAATTACTATAGTTAAACTTCTTTTCTACTAAATCTACTATTAAAGTTAACTTTTTAATTAAGGTGTATATTATAACCTAAAAAATAAATAACTTTACTCTACCTACACTCTGTACAACCTAACCTAACTCTACTACTAGCGCTAATTTTCTTAGTGTAGGTTAGAGTTAGGTTAGAGTAGAGTTACTCTACTTTAAACTCTACCTAACTTCTACTGTAACCTATCTGCTAGCGTACGCAGCAATTAAGCTAATTATATTAATTTTAAATTTTCCTAACATTAAAATAATATAATAGATTCTAAGCCTATATATTACTCGTGTTAAATAGTAGATAAGAAGATAATTAATAATATTACTTTAACTAAGACGTTGTTAAAGATATAACTAGTTAACGTAGATAATTAAAGAAGAAATACTAATACATTATAAGTTTTAGAAAAACGTATAACTTCTAATATACCTAAGAAATATAGAAAGTTTAAGAAACTATTCTTAAAAGAAATAAGTCTAGAAGCACTACCTAAGCATTAAGAGTAAAACTATAAGATTATTATAGAAGAAGAAAAAAAGCTAACCTTTAGACTAATCTATATAGAAAAAGAGCTAGAAGCACTCTAAGAGTATATCTAAGTAAACCTAAAGAAAGGTTTTATCTAAGTATTAGAATTACTAGCTAAATACCTAATTATATGTATACTAAAGAAGAATAGTAAACTATAACAATATATTAACTTTTAAAACTTAATAATATTATATTTAAGAATTAATACCTACTACCTAATATTTTAGAACTATAGGATTAACTAGCCTATGTAAAGATCTTTATAGTATTAGATCTAAGAGGCGTGTATAACCTTATATATATAAAGAAAGGTAAAGAATAAAAGATAGTATTTAGAATATACTATAGCTACTATAAGTACCTAGTAATACTATTTAGTCTTACTAACACTCTAGTAACATATTAAGTACTTATTAACAATATACTTTAAGAATACCTAAACATATTTATTATTATATACCTTAATAATATTATTATCTATTTAGTTATACAATTCTAATACTACTAGAAAAGTTCTCTTTAGTATTAGACTCTAACAAATATAAATAGTACTAAGAAGAAGTAGAATTTCTAGAATATATAGTTAGAGAGAATAGAGTATAGATAAGTAAGAATAAGATTAAAGTTATTAAAGATTAGCTAATACCTACTATAGTAAAAGATGTCTAATTTTTTCTAGGCTTTAGTAACTTTAATTAATAGTTTATTTCTAATATTTTACTAATTACTATACTACTTACAAAACTTATATAAAAAGATATACCTTAGAAATAGATAAAAGAATAAAGCTAGGTATTTAAGACGCTTAAAAACGCTTATATAGTACTAGCTATTCTTATAGTATTTAAAAGTAGAAAACTACTAAGATTTAAAACTATTGTACTAGATTTAGCAATTAGAATATATATAAAATAAGATTAAGAAAAAAAATAGTACTCTAGAGCCTACTACTTACAAAAATTTATACTACTAGAAGAAAATAATAATATATATAATAAGAAACTACTTATAATTATAGTAGTACTTAAATATTAAAGACTCTATAAAGAAAGTTACTTAGACTTTATAATATACTTAGACTATAAAAACCGAATACCTTTTACTACTACTAAAGTACTTAATTAAAGATAAGTATAATAGTTAGATGTAACAGAGTATATAAATTAGTAGATTACAGAATTGTTACGTATAATACCTAAGCATGTTACTAAGAAAGTAAGAATCTATTTAGAACTAGACTAACTAATTAAGCTGTCTCTTAGCTTAGTGTATTTAATCTAATCTATCTTTATATAGTATAGAACAGATAGTATAATTTTTTACTTATAACAATTTATTCTATAGTATTACTTAGCTTCTATATTTATAAGCCCTGCGTTATAAGACTATAGTGTTAATTTCTTCTGCGCACCTTATATTCCTAAGGCACTACCTAGATTTACAATTACTCTAAGTCTTCTCTAAAACTTATTTTAAATACTCTCTATAAACTAACTAGTTAATAATTATAGACTTCTATTCTAATAATAAGATTAGCCTAGATGCTCTGTTAAATAGTAAATTAGACTAGCTATACTAGTTTATATAACTCTAGCTTTATACTTATAACAAAGAAGTCTAGAATTAGATTAACCTAGACAGCAATATAGTACTCCTAATTAACAACTAGAAGCCTAAATATCTAGAGCTCCTAGCTGCTCTAAGTTAACTAGTCTCTACTCTACTACTTAGAGCTACTAATCTAGAAACGCAAATCTGTAATAAAGCCTTTAGTTAATATAATCTAAAGCTAGTTACTTATAAACTTACCTCTAGTAGTTACAAAGAAGACGTTTACTAATATAAAGTTAATATATTAAAATAGACTAGGCAAGCAGCTAAGCTTAGTAATATCTAGAAATAGATTAGTTAAATAGTAGCTAAGAATCTAATAGTACTAGCTGCAAGTAAAATGCTTAGCTCTTTAGAAATAACTTTCTAAGCCTTAATTAGAATTCTTAAGTATAACCTTACTCGAACAGATAATAATACTATACACCTAGTTAGGTAGTAGTATTAAGCTTATCTAGAAAAAGTTAGGTATAGTAGAATTACTTTAGATAAATAATTTAATAAAAAGCAAGTAATCTATAGAAAGGCTTAAGCGTTTTAAGTTACAGAGATAGAAAGATAACTTACCTTTACTACCTTTCTAAATACTCTATCTACTAGAATTGCTCCTAACTAGGCTTAATTAATGCGTTAGGATATTATTAAAGATATAGCTCTTAGTTAGCTAGCTATAACTATATATAAGCTAGCTAAGATCTTCTCTCTTATACTTTAGAAACAAGTAGTTTTTACTACTAAAGAAAAGTCTTATTTAGCTTTTACAACTCTTAGAAACATTAAGAGCTTAGAAAACAAAGACTCTAATCTAAAGAATAAAGGCAAAGATAATTTAAAGCTAAAACTATACCTCTGCAAGAATAATAAAAAGTATAAATAGAACCTAATAGATTGTCTCTAACTAAAGACTACAATTACTAGATTAGCTCTACTAGAAAAAGTACTAATTAAGATCTCTAATTTTAACTAAAAGAAGGTTCTTAAGTAGCTAGAAAAAGTACTAATTAAGATCTCGAATTTTAACTAAAAGAAGGTTCTTAAGTAGCTTAATATTTTAGAGTAGGCTACACTTAATAATAAGATTAAGAAAGCTAATTAAGCGCTACCTTTTATAGCTAACTAGTTAAGTTCTAGAACTAAGGTAGTAATATATCTAGGAGATGTTATAGCAGCACTAATTAACCTAACTACTTTTAATTAGGAACCTAATATTACTTATCTAGACTTTAGAGTGTATACAACTACGTTTATAACCTATCTACTTTTAAAAAGTACTATTTATAATAGAGCTAGTATAGTACACCTTGTTAATTATTCTAGAAACCTTTATCTCTACTTACTCTAAAGAAAGAGTTAAAGCTAGAATATAGTTACTTTCTATAACTAGGTATAGTAATTAAGTAATTAGAAACGTTCTATATAGTCTAGAAGGTCCTTATATAAGAGACCTAAAGCTTAAGAAAGTTAAAGTTATTAATAGTTTTTATATAAATATTATAGCTATAGTACTACTTAAGTAGGCAGAGATATAGTTTAGTAGATTAGATAGTACCCTTTAGTTTAGATTATATAAGCAAAACGTTATTACATATAAGCTTTATAAGGCTTATAACCTCTTATTTACTAAATATAACTAGGTTATACGCTATGTTCTATAACTACTAATTCTGTATACGTTATATTAATCCAAAATTAGTTACTTAAGAAATAATAACAAGGATCTATAGCATAAATAGTAAGGCTACTTAGGCTAGTAAGTACTCTAGGCTCTTATCTAGTTAGCTTAAAATGTTAAGATAAATAGAACTAAAAGAATTAATTGTTAAGACTGCTTAGTTACCTATACAGCTTAAGTAGTCTTATAACAGCTAAGAGAAAGATTTCTATAACTATTCTATTAAGTTTCTTAGGATCTGTTTAATATGCTTACTAGAAGGCTTTATAAAGAATAGTCCTTAATTATTAAGAAGAACTACTTAAGCAAGCTTTTTAACTACAACCTTTATAACAAGACGTTAAGTAAGATTATAAGAGTAATTAAGAGATTTACAGCCTAAGTTAGAAAAAAATTTAATCTAAAGATTATAGAAATCTATTAGGATAATAATACTGTAACTCTGCCTTAGAGAGGGCGTTTATAGTATAAGAAGTAGGTAGATTAAGAGAAAATTAAAATACTACGCCTACTACTATACACGTATTAGCTAAATAGATTAGCTAAGTAGGTAGGTAAAGACCTAATTACAAAATCTATTAAGATAAGCATAGGTACTAATCTTCTAATTAAGCTCTAGCTATAAATTATAGATGTAGTAGCCTATCTACATAGAATATGCTTATTAAAAATCTAAAGTTTATAGTCCCTAAATAAGGTTCTACACGCCTAGTTTAAGCAATATTTTTAAAAGTATAAGCTAGTAATTACTAGGTACAGGACTACTAACTTATAACTAAATTAGAGTAGTATTTATACCTATAGCTATAGAGTATATCTTCTTAATTGCAATTTAGTAGTAAGTAGAAACAGGCGTTAGTTTAAAGTTAACTCTTGCAGCTATATTAGATATCTAGTAGGCTCTTTAGCCTCTAATATCTATTATATTTAGGTTCTATCAATTAATTTAGTAATTATATTAAGAGATGTTACCTTTAATAAATCTATATTCTATTCTAGTAACTAAGAAGATAAGATACCTAAAAAGTAACGCTTAAGATTATAGATATTCTATACGTTAGTAAACTTAACAATTCTAAGCAGGATATTAACCTGCCTATTCTATAGAATTAACTAAGCTAGGAAATTACTAAGGTTACTAAGTAACAGCTTAGGGGTAAGTATCTAATTCTAAGAATTATAGAGACTAGCTAATCTTATAATTACAAAGAAGAAAAGGTAAAAGCTAAGAAGAGTGCTAGTAAAGCTAGTAAGCATTTAGAAATCCTTTTAGACTAAAGTAAATATACTAGGCTTATTACACTAGAGGTAACTCTAGAACTAGATTAAGTATCTAGTATTAAGCTTATTAAGCGCGTAGGATCTAACAGCTAAGAACTATTACTAGGTCCTAAAAGAGCTAGCCTGTTAGTATCTAGGAATTAGATAGGTTTCTAACAGAATAGGTAGTTAGCCTTTTCCTTCTCTGCTACTTAACCTAGAAGTAGTAACTCTAGAGCCCTAGACAAAGTAGAATTAGTAAATTCTTTTATATAATTAAGTTATTAACTATAAGAAGTAGCTTCTAAAATTAATAAACTACTAAGTTAATATATACTACTTTACTACAAGAAGAATTATAACAATTAGATAAAGAGTAAAAGTATTAACATATTAATTACAGATCTATTTATAGATTACTAGAAATATAATTTTAAGAATACTTTTCTTTTAGGCCTTATAGTATTTTAGTCTAAGCGCTCTAGTTACAAAACACTAAACGCTATAATTATAGTAGTAATACTAAGTAATTAGAATTACTAAATAGTTAAAAAGCGTACTTATACAGATAATATGCCTAAGCTATTAAACATATAAAAGCAGATGCTTTAATATCTAATAAAAAGCCTATTATTAGATACCTTTCTTAAAGAAATTAATTAGCTATATAAGAAAGGTACCTAAAAAAAGATTCTAAAGTATAAGTCTAAGGATTAACTAATTCTATTAGAATAGGTCTAGGCATATAAGTTTAATTAAGACAGTTACTTTCTAAAGTATAAGGCTAGGCTTATAGTAAGAGAAGATTTCTAGAAGAAGGACTTTTTACTTACTACGTACGCTACTACTCTTACAGTTAAGGCTTTTAGGATTACTATAGCTATTATAGCCTATTTTAATCTAGAAATTATACAATATAATGTAGTTAGAGCGTTTCTTAATACCTTAATTATAGCTAACAATCTAGTAATCTGTAATCTACTAGATAGATTTAAAAAAGCTAGGCTATATATAAAGCTTAACTAAGCGCTCTATAAGCTTAGAAAATCTCTATTACTTTAGTATAAGAAATTCTTAAGATTACTACGCAAGATATAACTACTTATATCTAAAGAAAAACTCTATCTATTCTTTACTTAGGATTAAACAGTCTTTATTCTATTCTATATTAATAATATTCTACTTATCTACTATAAAGATTATAAGCTTAAAGCTAAGAATCTATAAGCTAAAATTATTAGCAAATATAAAATCTAGGATTAAGCACTAGTTAAATAGTTCCTTAGAATTAGAGTTATTTAAAATAGATTAGACAAATTAATTACTTTAGTCTACAACGCCTATATTAATAAGATTACTAAGAAATTTAGTCTATATAATAGATTGTTTTCTCTAATACTACTACTATCTAAGGAGCTCTATAAGAACACTAGAGAAGCTAGTAAGTAAGAAATTAAGGCCTATTAAAAGAGAGTAAGATTAGTTCTCTATACTATAATTATAATCTGCCTAGATATTACCTATATAGTTTTAAAGCTTTTCTATTTCCTAACTAATTCTTTAGATAAGTATATTAAAGCTATAGACTAGGTAATTATATACCTATATTAAACAAGGTTTAATTTAATTAAGTATAGAGATTTTAATAGTCTAGAACTAACTATTTGCAAGAACGCCTTCTTTACTAATAATAAAGTAACTAGGCGTTTCTTATATAGTAATATAGCTATCTTGTTTAGAAAAGTTATTTTTTAGAAAGCTACTTAGCAAGAATTAGTTACTACCTTAACTATAGAAGCTAAGCTACTTACTCTAGAATATGTAGCAAAAGAATCTATAGCGCTTAACTTATTCTTTAACGAGCTTATACTTAATCTAGAAGATTCCTAGAATATTTAGTGTAATAATTAGCAGACTATTTAACTAGTTATAGGAAAAAATAAGTAGATATCTATAAAACTTAGGTATGTAAATATATAGAATATATAGCTTAGGTAGAAATACTTAAAAGAATTATTCTATATATTCTATCTAGAATCTAGATTAATACTAGCTAATAGTCTTACTACACAAAAAACTTTACCTATTAACAATTTCTTAAGTTTAAGTAGCTTCTTAACCTTAAGGATATAAGTAAGTTACTTATAAATTAATAATTAGAAAATATAAAGATTAATTTAACTTTTCTATCTACTAATTATTTTACTTACTCTTAAAGCTTAAGATTACTATAGAATCTAAGCAGAGTAAACACGTAAAACAAGACTACTAACTACTAAATTATAAGTAAAACTATTTAGAAACTAGCCTCTATAAAGTTAAAGACCTTATTAATTATCTTATAAGTCTAAGCACAACGCTTAATAATTAAGAAACCTAAAGCTTTTAATCTTTAGCTTAGAGTTAGTAAATCTCTAGCTGTTCTTATAGCCTTAGGTAATAGAAACAACAGCTAATTCTACGCTAGCTCTTAATACTTAGGTATTAGAGTCTAAGTAGCCTAAAGCTACTTCTTAAGTAGTAGAGCGTTAGGCAGAAAAGAGCTGCAGCGCTAGTAACTAAACAACAGCTACTACCTACTTAGTGTAAATAGACCCTAAGCTATAAACCTACTTAACGCTCTACTAAACCTATATCTCTTAAAGCCCTAAGCAAAACGTATAGGCTTAGTACCTAGTAAGCTAAAAGTTAGATTAATATAGCTTAAGCTTACTCTAAAACAAGTAGAAGCTAAAATACTCTAAGCTTACTATAAAGCCTTTGCAGCCTTTAGCTGCTAATTAAGCTACGTATAAGCCTTCTCTAGCTTTTATAAACAAATTAGCTATTTCTAAAATAAAAGAATTTTTAAAACTTACTATAATAGTCTTCTTAAACACGCTAATAATAATCTATATAGCCTACTTATATAAATTACTTAGGCTACTTATATTAGGAAATATATTATTAATAGTAATTAGAACAACCTATATCTTAACGCAAGAATAGTTTAGGTAAGCTATATAACACTTACTTATTATTAATCTAGCTCTACTATAGTAGTAGCTATTACTCTGCTTATTAGTAAATTAAGAGGCGCACTATAAGTAAGAGCTAGATAAGAGCTCTTTCTTCTTAACTCTAATAGTCTTTTTACTAGAAACTACTTTACTCTTAGGTAAAAGATTACGCTACTTAGTCTTACGCTAAGATTAGCGCAGGAGATTTAAATTATTAGCTAGGACTTAATTGTTTTTACTCTTTATAGTAGGCGTAGTAGTAGTAGCGTTCTTCTTATAGGCGTACGCGTAGGCTATCTTATTAACTATAATAGTAGAATTCTTTTTAGGCAGCTGCCTAAGTTAGTAATAGACTAGATTTAGAGTAGAAAAAACTTACTATAATAGAAGAGATTAAGCAAGTACTTAATAAAGTAGATAATAAAAAGAATAAATAAATAGGTAGCTAGTTAATAAGTTAATTAATAAGTTAATTAATACTCTAGAGTATAAGAATATAAAAGTAGGTAAGCTTCTTATGTCTAAGTAATAGAACTACTAGGTAATAAGCTTACTTACTACTCTCTTACCTAATTACGTAATCTTACTTTATAATAATATATATAAATAGACTGCTTCTTACCTAGCTAATAGGCTAAGTAATAGTAAACGCTCTAAATTAAAGCTTAGTATATAGGTAAACCTACACTAATAGTCTGTTTACTTCTATAATTAGGACTACCTACTTATAAGACCTTTACATAAGACCTAGTTAAGATAATATAAGCTATAATTTTAAGTAGATAACACTAATACTAGATTTAGTTCTATATGTAGTAAATAATTAGAAATTTATACACTAATAACTTGCGTTTTAACTAATAAATAGAGTAATATAATGCCTGTAATATAAAGTAGTATTACTATTTACCTTAATTACTACTTTTACTCTACTAAACAGATTAGGTAAGCTAATAAGTTTACCTAATCTAAGAGGTATATAACAGAGTATGTAAATTAGTAGATTATAGAATTGTTACGTGTAATACCTAAGTATATTACTAAGAAAGTAAGAATCTATTTAGGACTAGACTAACTAATTAAGCTATCTCTTAGCTTAGTGTGTTTAATCTAATCTATCTTTGTTAGGAAAACTTAAGGTTATTAAAGTTAGCGACATCCGCGACACTATTAGAATAGTTAACTAGACAGTTCTTAACTATACTTAACTATCCCTAGAGTCTTCTATTTGTTCTAGCTATCTTATTAGACAAAAACGCCTAAAGTAATCTACCTAATCTACTAGACCTACCTGCCTTACCTGCGCAATAACGTAATTATTCTAAAAACCTAAAATATAGAGCTTAATTTCCTCTTTAAAATATACTATTTAGAATTTTTATAGCTGCTCTTGTTGTTAAGATGCAAGGTAGTAAAGTTTGTAGAGTTTTAAAGTTCTTTGCTAAGGCTTGTTTTCGCTAAAGCTCTAGCACTTTAACTAGATAATATATTATATTTTTTATTAAAGAAATAGTAACTAAAGTGCAGATTTTACTCTAGAACATTTTATTATATTATATTATTATGTAGGCGCGTAGATCTGTTGTGTTAAGCGTACTTTAAAGTTTTTTTAAAAAAGTTTAGAACTTTCACGCGCTATATCTTAATAACTAGAGCAGCTACAAAAATTCTGAATAGTGCATTTAAAAGAGGGAATTCTACTCTATTTTTTGTATTTTGAGATTACTTACGTAATTATGAAAATACAGCAATACAGTTACGTAAGTAAAATTGGCAACATTAGCAACTCTATTAGATCTAGCAACTCTAGCAGCTCTGTTAGGTTGCTATTAGGTTGCTAGCGACTAGAAGTAAGTAAGGCAACTTTGGTAAATTGTCTAGTAGATAGTATTACTGTTAGAGTACTGCAGGTTATAGTAATTAGGCTAACTAGATTAATCTTAAATTTTTTTAACGTTTATATAGCATAGAAAATGTAAGATAATCTTTTTACTTATAATAATCTTAATCTATAGTATTACTTAGCTTCTATAACTATAGTATCTAATAGGTCTATTCTTAAGTATATATACTAGCTTAACAGCTACGTTAGAAAAATTTAAGATTAATCTAATTAGCCTAATTGCTGCAACCTGCAGCAGCCTAATAGTAATACTGTCTACTAGACAATTTACTAAAGTTGCCCTACTTACTTCTAGTTGCTAGCAACCTAATAGTAACCTAACAGCAACCTAACAGAGTTGCTAGATCTAACAGAGTTGCTAGTGTTACTAATGTTGCCAATTTTACTTACGTGACTGTATTGCTGTATTTTCATGATTACGTAAGTAACCTAAAAATACAAAATATAGAGCAGAATTCCCTCTTTAAAATGCACTATTCAGAATTTTTGTAGCTGCTCTAGTTATTGAGATATAGCGCGTTGAAGTTATAAACTTTTTTAAAAAAACTTTTAAGTACGTTCAACACAATAGATCTACGCACCTACAATACAATATACTATAGTAAAATGTCCTAAAGTAAAATCTGCACTTTAGTTACTATTTCTTTAATAAAAAATATAATATATTATCTAGTTAAAGTGCTAGAGCTTTAGCAAAAATAAGCCTTAGCAAAGAACATTAAAATCTACAAACCTTACTACTGTGCATCTTAATAACTAGACCAGCTATAAAAAAAGTAAATAGTGCGTTTTAAAGAGAAAATTAAGCTCTATATTTTGAGTTTTTAGGATAATAACGTAATAGCGCGGGTAGGGCAGGTAGGTCTAGTAGATCAGGCAGATTAATTTGAGCGTTTTAGTCTAATTAGGCGGCTAGAACAAATAGGGGACCCTAGGGACAGTTAAGTACAGTTAAGAACTATCTAGTTAACTATTCTAATAGTGTTGCTAATGTTGCAGATGTTACTAACGTTGTATTTTCCTAACGTATATAGTCTTATTAAAAGAGTAGTGTTATAGCGTATTTAGTAAAGCAATCTACTATAACTATAATAGCGTTATAGGCTAATTCTATAGCAAAGTCTTTTAACAGTAGTAGTTCTATTACAAAGTCTATTAATATATTAGTCTAAGGCTTAGTTAGAAGCTCTATTAGCTATATTTCTCTATAAGGTGCGTATATACTATTTTTGTTACGTTAAAAAATTATATATTCTTTAATATAAGCGCTTACTTTATCTCTTATATTCTTAAACTAGTAATTTTTTAAAATTAGTTCTATAGTTTAGCTTACTCTAGAGTAACTATATACTATATAATTATAGTGTTATTATATAATTAATTTCTATAGTTTTTCTAAGATATTAATTCTAATTTTTATTATTAGGTTATTAATGTATTTAGCTAGTCTAAGAGATCTATTATTTTGTTTTTAAAGAATACTTAAGCTACTAATAGTTTTAGTTTAAGTAATATCTAATCTTTAGCTAAGAGCGTCTACTGTAATATTATCCTTTCTAGGTATATAGAAAATTTTAAACTTAAACTATTTTAATATTTCTAACTATTATACTTGTCTTAAATTAAGTACTTTAGTACTAGTAAGAGTTATTAGGTTTTTATAGTCTAAGTATATTATAAGATCTAAGAAGCTCTTTACATAAATACTTTATATAAGAATGTTATAGCGTAGAGCTGTTAGCTACACAGCGCTGCGCCTACGCTACAACAACACTACTCTTGCGTCTTTACGCGTAGAACGCGTATAACTACCTTAGCGTCTTAACAGCGCTGCGCTAGTGTAAACCTAGTATATTCTAGTTATAAAGATACGCGTCTAGTTATATCTACAAAAGAGTAGTTCTGTACTAAAGCAGCAGAATAGAAATTAACTTACTTTTACTTATACTACTATTATTATCTTGTAACTTTGCTGCTATATAAACTTCTTATAGTTTTAATTTCTTTACCTTATAAAAGAATAGCAGCCTAGTTACTTAATAACAATAGATTAGGATCTGCCTCTAAGCCTACTAGCTAATCTATTAAGAGAAAACACCTCTAATAAGAAATTAATACTTAGCCTAAGTAAACGCTTAGCGTAGCTAAAGCGCTAGCGCCAAGAGCTTAAGAAGTAAGCTAAGATCTAGACTCTAGAAGAGAAAGTACGCTAATAGAAGTAATTATTAGCAAGTAAACAGCTTCTTTTACCTCCTAAACAGCTCTTAGGCGCCCTAAATAAAATAGATCTACTAACCTCTCTAGTTAGACGCAACACGTCCCTACTAGCGCAACGCTTCTAACTTAACCTATTAGCGCTACTAGAGCGCAGGCTAAAGATTAAGAAAATCTCTATCTTTAAAGGTAAAAGAATTAGAGAGTATTAGGACTTTAAGGCTAGGCTATCTATTGCCTTTTAATTAGATCTCTTAGCCTTCTAGCTTAAGAACTAAAAGATTGCCTTTACCTTCTAGTACCTACAAACTACGTTTTAATAGATATAGATATAGAAGAAATAGAAAGATAATAGTAAAACGCTAGCGTAGCGTAATATAATGTCTTTTCTACTTAATTAGATTAAGAGCCTTATAAATAGAGAGCTTTAAGTTACTATACAGTATTAAAAGATATTCTAAAAAGATAGCTAAACAGTAAACAAATTTGCAGCCTATTTATCTACTTTGGAAAATTAGGTAAATCTCTCTTATAAGTAGAAACACCTAGTAATATACTTATATAGTAAACTTTGCCTAGAAATTAGAGTAGCCTTTTCTAACTATACTAAGTTCTCTACTACTTGTAGAGAACTTGTTAAACGCACTGCAACGCTAAAAGATAACTTACGCTATAGTAGTAGTATACTATTACTATACTATTGCACACACAAAACGCCTAGTACAGAAAAAACTTTGCAGCCTAAACTAGATGCAATAGCTTTACAATATTGTGTTACTAGCACTATAAACCTAAGCCTAAAGCTAACTAACGCCTACTACTATTATAGTAAGATAGGCTATTAGGCTAGAGAGTGCAGATTAAGGCTTAACAGCTCTTCTTCTATTACTAGTTCAAACGCAATATAAATAAAAAATAAGTAGGCCTAAAAGAAGCCTCTTTCTTAACAGCCTAAGTTCTATTATAATAAGAGAATTATATTAAAGTACTTAGAACGCTGCGTAATAACAGCGCTGCGCAGCCTACATAAATACTAATTAACTATAGTACAAAACTTAGTATAATTAATAAGAAAGTTACTTTACTTAAGAACCTTTCTTAGATTAACAGTGCAGTGCTACTAACTATCTGCTTACTTAACTTAAGTATAGTACTTAGCTTCTACGCTTATTAGGCCTACTTAATAATAAAGAATAACTAGAGTGTTACTAAGTCCTTTACTACTATTCTATACAAGATTGCTAATGTAGCATAACCTGTTATTCTAAGTTTACTAAGCCTAAAAGAGAGGCGCGTTGTTATTAACTACAAATTAAAGTAGTAGCGCTACAAGCTTAACACTAAGATAATAAGAGTTAAAGACGCTAAAACCTTTGCAGTATTTCTTTATAACAAGCTAAGTGTGTACACAGTCCTAGTAGGTAGCCTATAGTTTTTCTTTCTAGAATACTTATTATAGCCTGTTAAACTTAAGGACTTTAAAAACATTATAAATAGTAACGCTACTAACGCGCTGCTGCAGCACTATAGAGGCAACTACGCTATTAAGTTAGAAAAAGAAACTATAGCTCTATATAAGCTACTCTATAACCTTTTACTAAAGAAGCTAAGCGTACTACGCAACTACTTAGCAATAGCGTAAAGCCTAGGCTAGATCTAAGAAAGTATAAGCTCTGTAGAAGTACTTATTCTATTTATACTTAAAAAAGATAGAACGCTATGCCTTTACGTAGATTATTAAGGCTTTAATTAAGTTACTAAGAAGAACAGACTAGCTCTTCCTTTAATTAGAGAAACTCTTAATTAGCTCTATAGATTAGTAAAGTTTACTAAGCTTAATCTTAAGAACGCGTATTACTAGATTAGAATTTAGTAAAGTAATAAGTAGAAGACAGCGTTTTACACGCAATACAGCTACTTTAAGTACACAGTTATACTCTTTAGGCTAACTAACGCGCCTACTACGTTCTAAAGGTATATTAATAGAGCCTTAGCCTTGTATTTAGATATCTTTTATGTTGTCTATCTTAATAATATTCTAATCTTTCCTTAAAAGGAAGAGAATTATTAAAAGCAGGTAAGAAAAGTACTTGCTAAGCTAAAAGAATATAGTCTTTTTATTAACTTAAAAAAGTATACCTTTACTACTAACTAAGTTAAGTTTCTAGGGTTTATTGTGCGCCTTAATAGTGTTATAATAGATCTAGAACAGGTTTGCGTAATTATTAATTAGCCTACGCTAATATCCTTTAAGAATGTTTAAGTCTTCTTAGGCTTTACAAACTTCTATTAACGCTTTATACAAGGCTTCTCTATTATTATTAGCTCTATTACAGATCTTCTAAAGAGATTAGTTTAAGAGAAGAAGTCTAGTTCTTTTAACTAGCCTAACGCTGTAGAGAAAGCAAAGCGCTAGCTATGCAATAGATTTGTAACTACGCCTATTCTGTAACACTATAACTATACACTCTTATCTAAGTTAGAAACTAATACTTCTATTTAAGGAGTAGTAGGTATCTTCTTTTAACTCTATGCAAATAGGAACTAGCACCCTATAGCCTTCTAGTTAAAGAAGCTCTTTTCTATAGAAAGAAACTACTATATATACAACCTAGAGCTTCTTACTATTATTATAGTAGTGCAGCACTAGCGTTACTACGTTAAGAGGCTAGCAATTTAGTTAGAAATATAGACAGACTATAACAATCTACGCAGCTTTATAGGCACGTTAACTCTGTTTAAAAGATAGGCTAGCTAGGTAATAAAGCTAGCTGCTTATAACTTTAAAATTATATATTAGTCTAAAAAGACAAATCTTATAGATAGGCCTTTAAGGCAATCTATAGACAACAGTAACACGCTAGATATTTAACTATTAGACATGTTACTAGCACTGCAAAAGAAGTTATAGCTAGCAGAAACCTAAGCTAAGCTACCTAGTAAGGAGCTAGCATTAGTAGAAAGCTAGACAATAGCTTAATAGTAAGTAGGCACTCTACATCTTAATAAAGATGTTTCTATAAGCCTAGTGCACAGCGTTAAGGCAACAGCTAGAAGCTATAGCTCTAATTAGAAGATTTCTAAGAGTAGACTAGTAATAGCTTAAAGGGTTACGTAGTTACAAGCAAGAGCTGCAGCCTTAAAGAGGTTTACTTATAAGAAACTTCTTAAGTCCTTCTTTAAAATCTATATATAAGTATAACAGAATAACTTAAAAGTAGTTGTAATACGTAAGAATATTAAATCTCTAGCGTTTGCTTGTTAAGGCGCTAGTAAACGCCTAAGGTACTAGAAGCTTAACGCTTTAGGCAGCCTTTAGTTTAAGGACTAACTGTATATTCTACTAGAGCTAGCCCTTAAAGCTAAGCTCCTTAAGCTATATTATAACAATCTACTTACTAGCTATTTTAGGTAGGCTAAAATACTTAAGCTTGTAGCCTAATACTACTATTAGCCTAGGCTTAAGAAAGAGCTTAAAGAGTATATTAACTCTTACTTAGTGTACTAAGGCATAAAGTTGCTTAAGCAGCGCCCTACTAGCGTGTTAAATATGCTTCTCTAACCTTAGAAACTATAGCAAGAAATTACAATAGATTTTGTTATAAGCCTACTACCTACTAAGCGCTACAGCGTTATGTATAACGTAATACTTGTTATAGTTAATAAGTATATAAAAATAGCTAAGTATATCTTTATATAGAAAATAGTTACTACTTTACAATTAGTAGATCTGTTTTTAGAACACGTTATATAATTCTTTAGCTTGCCTAAAGGTATTATATTAGACTAAAAAAGTATTTTTACTTTGCAGTTTTAGGTAGGCTTTTACTTTATAGGAAAGGTAAAGCGCTAGCTTAGTACTACCTTCTATCTACAGATAGACAGCTAAATAGAACGCTAAAATTAAACGCTAGAGTAATACTTAAGAGCTTTTATAAGTAATTAGCTAGATAATTAGGTACACTTCTTATTACTAGCAGAGTTTACTTATAACAATACTAAGCAGGCTACGTTAGAAATATCTCTATTCTTTGCCTACTATAAGTTCTACTTGCGCCTTAACTGCAAGCTAACAGCGCCTACTAAAGTCTCTAGTATTAAGAAAAGGTTGCAAACGCTTATATAAACTTAGGACGCTCTAGCTAATTACTAGCATAAAACTTTACAATATTAAGAGTAATATTACAACAAAAGACATAGCCTCTAAGAGTTTAAACCTAGAGATATAATCTTCTTGTTAACAAAGCATCTACGCTTACATAGCGCTAGCAGAAAGCTATTACTGCGCTAAATAGGCCTCTTTCTAGTAAAAGAGCAAATTAGCTTATAAGCTTTTAGGATCTTACTCTTGTTGCATATAAGAATCTACCTAGTATTCTATACCTCTTTGCTCTAGCTGTTTATGTCTAGAAAAAGAAAAGAGTTAACCTTACTTAGGCCTATTAATCTAGATAATAGCAAGAAGCTATAATAATACTATAAGGTTAAAGCTGTGTTAGCAAAGAAGCGTAATAAGCGTTTAGTAAATTACCTAGTAAAATAGAAAGGCTAGCCCTTAGAATATAACAAATAGGTTAATTAAAAAGATATAGACAAATTACTTATAGAAAAGTATAACTAGAGAGAAGATTAATTACTTATACAATTAATATACAAAAAAAAAAGAAGGAAAGAAAAAGAAAAGCAAAAAAAAAAGAAAAAAAACTTAGGAAAATAAAGGCACCTTACTAGTGCACTACTAGCGCTCTAGCAGCGCAGCTAAGTATAACTACTAGCTTAGCCTAGAAACTTATTATTATTCTTATTAGCCTTATAGAAGCTTAGAGAGCCTAGTAAATTATTACTAAGCTTCTTATTCTTTACCTCTTTCTACTATTTCTAGAGAATAATATTACCTAACTCTAATAAGACCTTACTTCTTGCTAACACTGTTGCAGCGCGCACTAAGTAACCTAATAGGTCTAAGCTCTTAACGCGCTTAGACGCAGGCTCTTTAGCAGAACTAGCTAAAGCTAGGCGCTTTTTAAGCTTAGGCTTAGGCTTAGGTTTAGCCTTAGGCTTAGCCTTAGCTTTAGCTTTAGCCTTGCCTTTGCTCTTTTTCTTAAGAAAAGGCATAGAACTAGAGCTCTTCTAGAGAAGGGTTTTATCTCTATCTCTACTTCTACTACTACTACTACTCTTAGACCTAGGCTTAGACCTAAAAGAAAACTCTTCTTTTTCTATATTAAGGTTAGGGTTAAACTGCGCGTTAGCCTTACTAAGAAAGAGAAAGTTAGCCTAAACGCTGTTAGAACACTAGCGCAGCAACTACAAGAAATAGGAAAAATAACTTACCTAAGCCTGTAGTAGGTTAAGGATACTTTCTACTATAGTAGACAAGTAGTTAGTTACTTTAACCTGTAGAATCTAGATCTTATTACCTTTAGGCTAATAACAACTCTTATACTTAACTTCTATGCGTAGAAAAAGCTCTACTAAGCTAGTCTACTAGCGCAGCGCTATCTTTTACGCAGTAACTATAATAGAGTTAGAGTCTTTTTTAGTAGTAAGACGCTACTACTACTAGTACACAGTATTCTAGCCCTTAATAAAATTAGCAGAGACCTTAAGGTAAAGCTTTCTCTTACTCTAGCAAGAGCTGCAGCGTAGGCTACAAACTATAAAGTTATAATAGGTGCTAGTAAGCCTTAGGCCCTTAGCGTAACGTAAGTAAATTAAAATTACTAACTTAATATTAAGAACGCTACTGCAGCAGGCAATAGGCGTAGCCTAAGCACTAAGTTAGTAATATTGCAACGCTAGCATTATACTACTAACAGAGATAGTAAGAGTAGAAGGCAGTATAGGCGTAGTGCTTATAGTAATTAATATAGAGGCAATAGAGTTGCAATAGCGTAGAGCTAGTAGATAATATAGTAGCAGAATAATGTAGTTGTTACTAAAGAAGTAGAGAAGATTACGTATACAAAGTTTTGCTATATTTCTACTATTACTATAGCTACTAGCTGCCTCTTAGATTTACCTAGAGTTTTAGTCTTAGTATAATAACAGCTACATATTAAACAGGCTCTACAATAACAATATTAGGCACGCACTAACAAACCTAATATTATACAAATTGCTAAGACAGCAATTTTAGAGAAAAAAGAATAATTATAAAGATATTATAGTGTAGAGCTGTTAGCTACGCAGCGCTGCGCCTGCGCTACAACAACGCTACTCTTACGTCTTTATATATAGAACGCGTATAACTACTCTAGCGTCTTAACAGCGCTGCGCTAGCGTAGACCTAGTATATTCTAGTTGTAAAGACACGCGTCTAGTTATATCTATAAAAGAGCAGTTCTGCACTAAAGTAGTAGAATAGGAATTAACTTACTTCTACTTGTACTACTATTATTATCTTGTAACTTTACTGCTATACAAACCTCTTACACTTTAGTATTTAAGTACTACTATAATTATAAGTAGTTTCTTATTATATATATTGTAATTTTCTTCTAATAGTATAAACTTTTGTAAGTAGTAGGCTATTAAATACTATTTCTTATCTTGTTTTTATTTTGCATATATTCTAGTTACTAAATCTAAGTAGTTCTTTACTTTTAAATACTATAAGAATAGGTAGTGCTATATAAGCGTTTTTAAGCGTCTTAAATACTTAGCTTTATTTTTCTATCTTTTTCTAAGGTATACCTTTTTGTATAAGTTTAGTAAGAAGTATAGTAATTAGTAAGAAGTTCTAAATAAACTATTAGTTAAAGTTAATAAAGCCTAAGAAGAATTAGATATCCTTTACTATAGTAGGTATTAGCTAATCTTTAAGAACTTTAATCTTATCCTTACTAATATATACTCTATTTTTTCTAACTATATACTCTAGAAATTTTACTTCTCTCTAGTGCTATTAATATTTGTTAGAGTCTACTACTAGAAAAGACTTTTCTAGTAATATAAGAATTATATAAACATATTCTATATATTTCTTCTTATTTTTTTAAATAGATAAAGATATTATTAAGGTATATAATAACAAATATATTAAGCTATTCTTAAAGTATATTATTAATAAGTACTTAATATATTACTAGAGCGTTAGCAACACTAAATAGTATTACTAAGTACTTATAGTAGCTGTAGTATATTCTTAACGCTATCTTTTATTCTCTGCCTTTCTTTATATATATAAGGTTACATACACCTCTTAAATCTAATACTATAAATATCTTTATATAGGCTAGTTAATTCTATAGTTCTATAATATTAGGTAGTAGGTATTAATTCTTAACTTTAATGTTATTAAGTTTCTAAAAGTTAATATATAGTTATAGCTTACTATTCTTTCTAAGTATAAATATAATTAAGTATTTAGCTAGTAATTATAATACTAAGATAAAACCTTTCTTTAGGTTTACTTAAATATACTCTTAGAGTACTTCTAGATCTTTTTCTAATAATCTATAGATTAGTCTAAAGGTTAGCCTTTTCTCTTGTTTTAAGATAATCTTATAGTCTTACTCTTAATACTAAGGTAGTGCTTCTAGGCCTATTTCTTTTTAAAATAGTTTCTTAAACTTTCTATATTTCTTAGGCATATTAGAAGTTATATATTTCTCTAAAACTTATAATAAATTAGTATTTCTTCCTTAATTATCTAAGTTAACTAGTTATATCTTTAACAATATCTTAGTTAAAGTAATATTATTAATTATTTTTTTATTTACTAATAAACGCTACTAATACGTAGGCTTAGAATATATTATATTATTATAATTCTCTAAAGAGATAGATTTCTTTTCTAGTCTATTTATAGGCTATTCTTTCTAAATTATAAAAGTCCTAATATAATATTTTAGGTAGCTAGTCTAAAGACGTCTAGATATATTTCCTGTTTAGTTTCTTATATTTTAAGTTTTATAGTAGTCTTATATCTTATAAGTAACTTATTAGGTATTTACTCTCTACTTATAGTATAAAGTTTATATAATTATTATTTCTAGTAAAGGTAGAGCCTAGCTCTTAATAAGAATTACCTAAAATATAGTTTACTTATAATCCTAAATCTAGAAGCGCCTTTATTCTTTTTCTAATAAATCTTACTATAAGTTCTATAAGGTTAGCTAAGTTAATTGCGTTATAGCTCTAGATTTCTTTCTAAAGTTTAGAGTTAACTCTAAAAAAGACTTATTCTTTTTATATCTATTAGATTCTTTATTATTATAGAACTTCTTATACTCTAGTTATAGGCAGAACTACTAGGTGTAGTTTATACAGCTACTATTAATAAGTGTTCTATTAGATATACTTTTTCTCTCTTATACGTTAAACAAACTTTTTATACTTTATTTATTATATAGGTAATTTGCGTAGATATTCTTAAGGTAATTATACTATTAGTACTTATAAGATTCTTTCTACTAAGAAAAGTATTAGTTAATTTTACTACTATAATATATTAGGTAGTAGTTACTATTACACGCTATCTATAATAGAAGTCTATGTTTTCAATTATAAGGATCCTGTAGGTATCTATCTGTAAGCAGAATTTAATACAATTTATTTGCCTTTCTATTCTAGTATTCTATAGGTATAGAGTTTAGTACTAATACTTACTAATTGTTAGTATAGTATATTTACTTTGTATATAAGTTATAGTACGTCTTATATAGTCTATTTACGTCTGTTACTTAATATAGTTCTTTAACTATTATATTCAAGCGTACTAGTTTAGAGCTAGCTAGTAGTAAGTATATGTCTAGCTTATCTAGTATAAGTTCTTAGTCTTTCTAGGTATTATAGACTCTTATAGTCTATTGTTAATCCTATATTCTATAGACTCTGCTTTCTAGGTATAGTAATTGTTTCTTCTCTATAACTCTATCTATATTTAGAAAGTACTTGTTTATCTAGAAAGTATAGTATAATTATAGAGATTAGTAATATTATTCTATATGTTTCTAGTTAACTTTGTTAGTTTAGTTATACTAGTTATAGATGTTTTGTTATATTTAAGGTAGAAGTAGTCTTATCTACTAGAGTTATTTAATATTATAGTTTTATTTCTTATTATAGAATAATATAGTATTAGTTAAGACCTAGTTATTAGACAATATAGTAGAGATATCTTTTGTCTATTCTACTATTAGTAGTCTATTAGTTATTTAGATAATAGGTTAATTATTAATTACAATCTATTCTTTAATATGTTTCTCTAAAGTATTAGTTAACACGTTAAGCTAGCGTGTAACTTTATTCTTAATAAAAAATAGCACTCTATAGCCTACTACTTACAAAAGTTTATACTACTAGAAGAAAATTATAATATATATAATAAGAAACTACTTATAATTATAGTAGTACTTAAATATTAAAGAATTTAGGTAGAGATTTGCTTAGATCTTATAATATACTTAGACTATAAAAACTTAATAACCTTTACTACTACTAAAGTACTAAATTAGAGACAAGTATAATTGTTAAAGATATTAGGATAGTACAAGTTTAAAATTGTCTATACACTAAAAAAAGATAATAGTAGAGCAGACGCTTTTAGCTAAAGATTAGAGATTACTAGAACTAAAACTATTAATAGCTTAAGCATCCTTAAAAGACAAAATAATAGATCTCTTAGACTAGTAAAATATATTAACAACCTAATAATAAAAATTAGAATTAATGTTCTAGAAGAACTATAGAAATTAATTATAAAATAATGCTATAATAACATAGTATATAGTTATTTTAGAGTAAGCTAAACTATAGAACTAATTGAATAGAATTACTAGTTTAAGAATATAAAGGATAAAGTAAGTGCTTATATTAAAAAAATATATAGACTACTAACGTAACAAACATAGTATATACGCACCTTATAGAGAAATACAGCTAATAGAGCTTCTAACTAAGCCTTAGACTAATATATTAATAGACTTTGTAACAGAACTACTACTATTAAAAGACTCTGCTTTAGAATTAGCCTATAACGCTATTATAGTTATAGTAGATTGCTTTACTAAATACGCTATAATGCTACTCTTTTAATAAGACTATATAGCTATTTAGCTAGCACTCGTACTTAAAGATAGACTTATTAGATACTATAGCATACTAAAGTTAATTATTAGCAATTAAGACAAACTCTTTACGTTAAATTATTAGACTACTTTAATAGTAGAAATTAAAATATAATAAAAGCTATTAATAGCTGATTATTTCTAAACAGATAGCTAAATAGAAAGAATAAATAGAACTATAAAGACATATCTTAAGATATACAGTAACCTATAATAAATAAATTAGGTTTTACTACTGCTAATAGTATAGTTAGCCTATAATAACAAATTATCTAAAGCTATAAGTAAGACGCTGTACTTTATAAACTACAAATAATATCTAAATTACTTTATAAGAATACTACCTAGCCTAAAGGCTAAAGCTACTATATAGATAGCAAAAGAAATAAAAAAAATCTAGACTAAAATAGAAGAAAAAATATAATAAGCTTAGACACAAAGTATCTTATATATTAACAGAAAATAAAAAATAGTGCCTTAGCTAAATAGAAGAGATAAGGTATATCTCTATACTAGAAATCTAAATATAAAATAACTAAGCAAGAGACTTAACAATATTAAAGTTACACTATTTTTAATTTTAAAACAAAATAGACTAGTTATATATACACTTTGGCTTCTGCTAGATATAAAGATTTACTCTTAGTTCTATGTTAGCTTATTAGAACTAGCTAACTCTAAAACTCTGTTATAATAAATCTTCTGCTATAAACTTAAAGAGAAAAACAAATTTAAAGTTAAAACTATACTAAAATATAAAGACATTAAATAAATTAAGTTAAGAATATATCTATTTTAATAGCTAGGATATAACTATTTGGAAAATATATAAGAACTAGTAAGTAACCTAAATAATTATAGACAGAAGATACAGGAATACTAGAAACAAGTCTAAAAAATTAATTCTAGAAAATTATTAGTATAGGTAAAGAGTTACCTTAACAAGCTAAATATAGACTTTACAAATTACTACTAACTAATAGTATAGTATTAAGCAAAGTAGGATCTATCCTAAGCTTAGCTATACAGAAATTAATAAAATTAAGAGTAGACTATATTCTAATAGACGCAGCCAGATAGTTAATTTTCTTAGTACTAGTTACCTTACTATTTGCCTTTATCTTAGACGTAAGATATAGCGCCTTACGCTATATACACTCTTTTGCCTATTATAATATCTTTTTATTTTAAAAAAGATAACTAATTACCTCTACTAATAACTTCTTATTCTCTTTTACTTTCTTTTTAAACTTCTTACAAGTTTTGTCTAAAGATGCCTAGAATATCTTTACGTATACCTTTCTAAGGTAGGTGTATTTAGAGTACTTTAAATAAGATTCTAGTATAATCTAATAATTAATACTCTGTGTAAAACAATAAGTATAGGTAGTTAGTATAATAAAATTTACGTTACAAATTTTAGTACTTTAGTAGATATAACGTTAGGTTAAAGATATAATTAGGTTACTCTTATAAATAAATATAAGGTAACGCTAGTTATAAGCTAAGTAGGGCTAGCGTTACGTGCGCTACTAGCCTAAGTAGCATTATACTTTAAAATTACAGAGCTACTTAGACTTTACTCTAATTAGAACAAGCTTCTATAAACCTAGCGTTTATAGAAATATAATAATTATAAAACTATTAGGCTTTTATAAACCTTTTGCTTATATTAACTAACTACTAACGTAAACTCCTAGCCTCTATAAACCTATAGATTACAGAAACTATAGCTTAAGGACAACTTAATAGAAGAAGAGAATGGTATTATAGGTTTTATAATAGCTAAACACTATTACTTATATTTATTTAGTAATATAGAAGATAGTAATCTAGCCTTATAAACTTAAGGCTTCTACCTTAAGTACGTAACTACTTAATAGTAAGCGCTTATTAGTAAGCGCTTATTAATAAGCACTTATTAGTAAGTGCTTAGTAGTAAGTAGGTCTAGTTATGTAAAAGGTTTGTATAGCAGTAAAGTTACAAGATAACAATAGCAGTACAAGTAGAAGTAAGTTAATTTCTATTCTACTGCTTTAGTGCAGAACTACTCTTTTATAGATACAACTAGACGCGTGTCTTTATAACTAGAATACACTAAGTCTGCGCTAGCGCAGCGCTGTTAAGACACTAGAGCAGCTATACGCGTTCTACGCGTAAAGATATAAGAGTAGCGTTATTGTAGCACAGGCGCAGCGCTGTATAGCTAACAGCTCTACGCTGTAATATTCTTACAAGTTAATAATAAGTAAATAAGACACCTAGTATATAAACTAAATAATAAACTCTTATAGCTTATTATATTTAACTTATATTATAGACGCTTAAGTTAGTAACTAGCTACTTAAGTATTATTACTCTTTTTAGAAAGCTCTAGCCTTTACTATCTTAGCAACAATACTTTTTATATCTAAAGTAACTCTATATCTATCTATAATAACTAACTTTAGCTGTACTTCTAGTCTATACTAGTATTCTTATTATTTACTACTAGACTAATAGTCTTAACATAGCGCTATTATTCTTTGTTTAGTTATATTTATTTCTAATATCTTTTATTTAGGTAAAAACCTTTATATCTCTATAGTAGATATAAGAAAAAAAGTATAACCTATCTTTAAGTATGTTAAGACTATTAGTCTAGTAGCAAATTATAAGAATGCTAGTGTAGACTAGAAGTATAGCTAAGGTTAGTTTTTGTAGATAGGTATAGAGTTACTTTAGATAAAAAAGTATTGTTACTAAGATAGTAAAGGCTAGAGCTTTCTAAAAAGAGTAACAATAGTAAAATAGCTAGTTACTAACTTAAGCGTCTGTAACATAAGTTAAATATAATAATCTATAAGAGTTTATTATAGTTTCTATATACTTAGTCTTTCTTGTAGTTCTTATTATTCTTAATCTTTCTAATAGACTCTTATAGTTTCTTATTATAAGAAACAGTAAGACTAAATAAGACTAATAAGAAGGTTACGTAACATACTTAGCGTGCTATATCCCTGCACTAAGTTTAAGTCTTATAACTTGTTTTCTTGTTTATTTATAATATTTTGTGTTCTCTATTAAAGGTTTATAACACTATCTTTCTCTTTTACTCTTCTATTCTTATAAGTTCTTAGGCTATGCACTACTATTATCTTTAAGGTAATTGTATTAACAACAAAGAATTATTTACTATAGTAGCCTACGCCTAATATTCTTAGAAAGGCTTACCTTATAAGCTGTTGTTATTAAGCAAAGAGTGTAGAAACTATAAGTCTATAAGTGTAAAAAAGTGTGTTCTAAAAGACATTCTACTACTAGATTTTTTAAAGCTAGACTAACAAATAAAAGAGTTAAAATAGTAAAAGAAGTTAGAAAAAGCTATGTTAGTAATAAATAAGATAGAGGTAGAGTTAGTAGTACTCTAGATGCGTGCGCGTTAGAGCAAATTACAGCGTATATAAAAGCAAAAGCTAGCTCTTTATTCTAAAAAGTAGCGTATTTTTAACACTAGTCTGCTAATTCTAAAGGAGTTAAACGCTCTAGAATTATTAAACTAAACTATAGATTAATTATTAATTCTAGAAGAGTCTAGTTCTTATTCTGCTCTATAGCATAATAATAGTGCGTTAGAAGTAGTTAGCAATTTGTAAAGTTTGTCTCTAGCTTTTATATATTTTCTAAGTTATAGTATCTTAACTATTTAACTAGGTATTCTTATTAATAGTTATTGTCTTAGTGTGCTATTATTTCTTTAACTTTAAATTTGTTTTCTTCTTTAAGTTTATAGCAAAAGGTTTGCTGTAATTGCATTTCTAAGTTAGCTAGTTCTAGTAGGCTTATATAGAATCTAAAGTAGATCTTTATATCTAGCAGAAGCTTAAGTGTATATATAACTAGTCTGTTTTTTTTTAAAATAAAAAATAGTCTAACTTTAACATAGTTAAGTCCTTTACTTAGTTATTTTATGCGTAGATTTTTAGTGTAAAGATACATCTTATCTCTCTCTTTTAGCTAAAGTGCTGTTTTTTGTTTTTTATTAATATATAAGATACTTTATGTCTAAGCGTATTATATTTGTTCTTTAATTTTAGTATAGGTTTTCTTTATTTCTTCTACTGTCTATATAGTAGCTTTAGCCTTAGAGCTAGGCAATATTCTTATAAAAAGATTTAGATATTATCTATAGTTTGCAAAGTATAGTATCTTACTTATAGCTTTAGATAATTTGTTATTGTAGGCTAACTATGCTATTAGTAGTAGCAAAACCTAATTTGTCTGTTATAGGTTACTATATATTTTAAGATATATCTTTATAGTTCTATTTATCCTTTCTATTTAGCTATTTATTTAGAAATAATAAGCTATTAATACCTTTTATTACGTTTTAATTTCTACTATTAAGAAGTCTAATAATTTAACGTAAAGAGTTTATTGCGTTAATAGTCTATATATTTCTTAATGTAAGTGCTTACTTTATTTTTTATGTTCTTAAACTAGTAATTCTGTTAAATTAGTTCTATAGTTTACTTACTCTAGGATAACTATGTACTGTATTATTATAGTGTTATTATATAATTAATTTCTATAATTCTTCTAAAATATTAATTCTAATTTTTATTGTTAGGTTGTTAATATATCTTACTAGTCCTAGAAATCTATTATTTGTCTTTTAAAGATGCTTAAGCTGTTAATAGTTTTAGTTCTAGTAATATCTAATCTTTAGCTAAAAGCGTCTACTCTACTATTATTCTTTCTAAGTGTAAAGACAATTTTAAATTTATATTGCTCTAACATCTTTAACTATTATACTTGTCTTTAATTAAGTACTTTAGTAGTAGTAAAAGTTATTAAGTTTTTATAGTCTAAGTATATTATAAGATTAAAGTAACTTTCTATATAGATTCTTTAATATTTAAGTGCTACTATAATTATAAGTAGTTCTTTATTATGTACGTTAAAATTTTCTTCTAGTAGTGTAAATTTTTGTAAGTAGTAGGCTATTAGATACTATTTTTTATCTTATTCTTGTTTCATATATATTCTAATTGCTAAATCTAATACGTTAGTTTTAAATCTAAGTAGCTCTCTACTTCTAAATACAATAAGAATAGGTAGTGCTATATAAGCGTCTTTAAGCGTTTTAAATACGTAGCTTTACTCTTTTATCTATTTCTAAGGTATATTTTTTTGTGTAAGTTTAGTAAGTAGCGTAGCAATTAGTAAAAAGTTCTAAATAAACTATTAATTAAAGTTAACAAAGCCTAAGAAGAATTAGATGTCCTTTACTATAGTAGGCGTTAGCTAATCTCTAATAACTTTAATCTTGTCCTTACTTATTTATACTCTATTCTTCCTAACTATATATCCTAGAAATTCTACTTCTTTCTAATGCTATTTATATTTATTAGAGTCTATTGCTAAAAAGAACTTTTTTAGTAGTATAAGAATTGTATAAACATGTCTTTTATATTCCTTCTTATTTTCTAACTAAATAAGAATATTATTAAAGTATGTAATAACAAATATGTTAAGGTATTTTTAAAGCACGTTATTAATAAGTGCTTAACATGTTGCTAAAGCGTTAGTAAGACTAAATAGTATTACTAAGTACTTATAGTAGCTGTAGCGTGTTCTAAACGCTATCTTTTATTTTTTACCTTTCTTTATAGGTATAAAGTTGTACGCGCCTTTTAGATCTAGTGCTGTAAAGATTTTTGTATAGGCTAGTTAATTTTATAGTTCTAAAATATTAAGTAGTAGGTATTAATTCTTAACTATAATATTATTAAGTTTCTAAAAGTTAATACATAGTTATAGTTTACTATTCTTCTTTAGTATAAACATAATTAAGTATCTAGCTAGTAATTTTAATACTTAGATAAAACCTTTCTTTAGGTTTACTTGAATATATTCTTAGAATACTTCTAGCTCTTTTTCTAATAATCTGTACATAAGTCTAAAGGTTAGCCTTTTCTCTTCTTCTAAAATAATCTTATAGTCTTACTCCTAATGCTTAAGCAGTGCTTCTAAACCTATTTCTTCTAAGAATAGTTTTTTAAACTTTTTGTATTCCTTAGGTATATTAGAAGTTATACGTTTCTCTAAAACTTATAATATATTAGTATTTTTTCCTTAATTATTTAAGTTAACTAGTTATGTCTTTAACTGCGTTTTAGTTAAAGTAATATTATTAATTGTCTTTTTATTTACTATTAAACGCTATAAATACGCAGGGTTAGAATCTATTATATTGTTATAATTCTCTAGAGAGATAGATTTCTTTTTCTAGTCTATTTGTAAGCTATTTTCTCTAAACTATAGAAGTCCTAATATAATATTGTAGGTAGCTAATCTAAAGACGTCTAGGTATAGTTCCTATTTAGTTCCTTAGATATTAAGTTCTGTAATAGTCTTATATCTAATAAGTAACTCTTTAAGTATTTACTTTTTATTTGTAATATAAAGTTTATATAATTGTTATTTCTAGTAAAGTTAGAGCCTAGCTCTTAATAAAGTATTGCGTAAAATATAGTTTACTTATAATTCTAAATCTAGAAGTGCCTTTATTCTTTTTCTGTTAACTTTTACTATAAGTTTTATAAGCTTAGCTAAGTTAATTGCGTTATAGCTCTAGGTTTCTTTTTAGAGTCTAGAGTTAACTCTAAAAAAGACTTATTCTTTTTATATTTATTAGCTTTTTTATTATTATAGTACTTCTTATACTCTAGTTATAGGCAGAACTGCTAGATATAGTTTATATAGCTGCTATTAACAAGTATTCTGTTAGATATACTTTCTTCTTCTAATACGTTAAAAAACTTCTTATACTTTATTTGTTGTATAGGTAATTTGCGTAAGTATTTTTAGAGTAATTGTACTATTAGTACTTATAAAAGTTCTTTTACTAAAGAAAGTATTAGTTAACTTTACTACTATAATATATTAGGCAGTAGTTACTATTGTACGCTGTCTATAATAGAAGTCTATGTTTTAAATTATAAGGATCCTGTAGGTATCTATTTGTAAGCAGGATTTAATGCAATTTGTTTACCTTTCTATCTTAGTATTTTATAAGTATAGAGTTTAGTACTAATACTTACCTATTGTTAGTATAGTATATCTACTTTATATATAAGTTACAGCACGTCTTATATAGTTTATCTGCGTTTATCTCTTAATATAGTCTTCTAACTATTATATTCTAGCGCACTTATTTAGGGCTAGCTAGTAGTAAGTATATATCTAGCTTGTCTAGTGTAAGCTCTTAGTCTTCTTAGGTGTTATAGACTCTTATAGTCTCTTGTAGATTCTTTATTCTATAGACTCTATTTCCTAAGTGTAGTAATTATTTCCTTTCTATAACTCTATCTATATTTAGAAAGTACTTGTTTATCTAAAGGGTATAATATACTTATAAAGATTAGTAATATTATTTTATATGTTTCTAGTTAACTTTATTAGTTTAGTTATACTAGTTGTAAATGTTTTGTTATATTTATAGTAAGAGTTATTCTATTTATTAAAATTATTTAATGTTATAGTTGTGTTTCTAGTTATAGAATAACACAGCGTTAGTTAAGACCTAGTTATTAGATAATATAGTAGAGGTGTTTTCTATCTATTCTACTATTAGTAGTCTATTTGTTATTTAGATAATAGGTTAATTATTAATTATAATTTACTCTTTAACGTTTTTTTCTAAAGCGTTAGTTAACACATCAAGCTAGCGTATAACTTTGTTCTTAGAGTAATAGTCTTACGCATAATATCTAACTTTATTATAGTTATAATAAGTAATCTTATTCTTCTTAGGCTTATCTTCTTGTAGTTGTTTTCTTAAGTAACTTTTTTATTCTAGGCCTTTATTAAGGTTGTCTAAGTGCATAGCTTTAGGTCTATACCCTAAGTATACTTCTAGTAGGCGTAGTTAGTAAGTTTCTTATTTTAAGTAGTAGCGCTATTTTCTTTTGTTTAGTTATATTTGTCTCTAATATCTTTTATTTAAGTAAAATCCTTTATATTCTTATAGTAGACGCAAGGAGTATAACTTATCTTTAAGTGCTAATTTATAAAGTTTGTTATCTAGGTAAATAACTTTATTCTAAAGCTCTTTAAGAGTAGTAATATATATTTAACTGCGCATAAGTTTAGCTTATACAGTAGCCTTAAGGCCTTATTTATATATACGTATTAGCATAGTATTATCTTACTAGATTTGTTTAGTATATTATTAAAAAACATTTAATAGTTAGTAGCTAATTAGGTTTGTTTTAAACTTTAGATTTTTTGTTCTGTAATTACAGATTTCTTAAGAGGTAAAAAGATCTGTTATAGGCGTATCTTAAACGTTTACTAGTCTTCTATAAGATTAGTGTTATTTACGTTTGTAATATTATTGTCTATATACTTCTAAATAATTAGAAGTACCTATTTCTTAGTGTTGCCTTTTATATAAGTTGTAGTAAAAATAACTTTATTATTATTCTTAATCTTATCTTCTTTTACGTAGAAGTGCCTATTAAAATAGAGAATCTAGGTCTTAAGTTTGTTGCAGTTTCTATAGTAGAGATTAAATTTATTAACCTTAAGTTTATGTTATTCTACTTAGAAATACTTAGGTATATCTATTGCAATATTGCTGCTTATTATAAGAGTATTTAAAGTGTTAAGACTATTAGTCTAGTAGCAAACAATAAGAATGCTAGTATAGACTAGAAGTATAGCTAAAGTTAGTTTTAGTAAATAAGTGCAGAGTTGCTTTAGATATAGAAGGTATTGTTACTAAGATAGTAAAGGCTAGAGCTTTCTAAAAAGAGTAATAATAGTTAAATAGCTAGTTACTAACTTAAGTGTCTGTAACATAAGTTAAACATAATAATCTATAAGAGTTTATTATAGTTTCTATATACTTTCTCTTTCTTACAGTTCTTATTATTCTTAATCTTTCTAATAGACTCTTATAGTTTCTTATTGTAAGAAATAGTAAGACTAAATAAGACTAATAAGAAGGTTACGTAACATACTTAGCGTGCTATGTCCCTGCACTAGGTTTAAGTCTTGCAACCTATTCTCTTATTTATTTATAACGTTTTGTATTTTCTGTTAGAGGTTTGTAACAAAGTACTAATTTATAGAGTTTATTATCTAAGTAAATAGCTTTATTCTATAGTTCTTTAAGAGTAGTAATATATTTTCTGTTACGCATAATTTTAGCTTATATAGTAGCCTTAAGGCCTTATTTATATATACGTATTAGAGTAGTATTATTCTACTAGATTTGTTTAGCGTATTATTAGAAAATATTAGTATAGTTAGTAGCTAATTAAGTTTGTTTTAGACTTTAGATTTCTTGTTTTATAATTATAGATTTCTTAAGAGGTAAGAAGATCTATTGCAAGCATATCTTAAAAGCTTACTAGTCTTCTATAAGGCTAGTATTATTTATATCTATTATATTATTATCTATATACTTCTAGAGAATTAGAAGTATCTATTTCTTAGCGTTGCCTTTTATATAAGTTATAGTAAGAATAACTTTATTATTATTCTTAATCTTATCTCCTTCTATATAGAAGTGCCTATAAAACTAGAGGTTTTAGATCTTAAGTTTGTTATAGTCTCTATAGTAAAGATTAGGTTTATTAACCTTAAGTCTAGGTTATTCTACTTAGAAATACTTAGGTATATCTATTGTAATATTACTGCTTATTATAAGAGTATTTAAAGTGTTAAGACTATTAGTCTAGAAATAAATAGTAAGAATACTAGTGTAAACTAAGAGTAAAGCTAAGGTTAGTTTTTGTAAATAGGTATAGAGTTGCTTTAGATATAGAGGGTATTATTACTAAGATAGTAAAGGCTAGAGCTTTCTAAAAAGAGTAATAATAGTTAAATAGCTAGTTACTAACTTAAGCGTCTATAATATAAGTTAAATATAATACTCTATAAGAGCTTATTATAGTTTTAATATACTTAGACTTTCTAATAGTTCTTATTATTTCTAATTATTATTGCAAATTCTTATAGTTTCTTGGTAAAAGAAATAGTAAGACTAAATAAGACTAATAAGAAGGTTACGTAATATACTTAGCGCGCTATATCTCTGTACTAGGTCTAAGTCTTATAACCTATTCTTTTGTTTATTTACAACTCTCTATATTTCTTATTTAAGGTTTATAACACTTATACAACACTTATATTTAGATTCTAACTCTTTTTCAAAAGATTATTATAAATATAATTAGATTATAGTTATTATTAGTTATTTTTAAAGTAAGCTATTTTTATCTCTTATTATAAGACTATTAATACTTAATAGAAACCTTACTTATTTATCTAATAGATATACATACTACTTTAGCTATACGCCTAAAAGTATAGTATCTAATTATAGTCTTTAGTTTATATTCTAATCCTAGTATAAATTCTACTTAATTCTAGGCGTAAAACTTAAGCTTTCTACTACCTACTATAAACAGATAGATAGATAGATAGAGATTATAGATTAGTATATTAATTAACAATTAAGGTTCTTTATATTTTATTATTACAATATCTAGCGTAATCTTTTACCTATAATAAATTAAGCTTAGGCTATAATACTATACTCTGCTATTAGTATAGCTTTATATTAGCTTCTATTTAGCTCTAAACTCTAATAAAGCTAGAACTAGGTATGTTTAATATTAAACTAAAAGAATATTAATATTAAGAACGTTTTAAACTTAGTTACCTATATATATAAAGCCTAGTATACTACTAAGAATAATATAAAAAGAGTATAGTAATATATAGTTTTAGAAGTAAATAGTTACTAATAACTAGTTAATTCGTTAGTAAGTAATATAGTTTACGTGTTAAACTAAAACCTTTCTATTACCTACCTAAGTTATTAACTTACTAAACTATAGAAAGGCCTTTTTAAAGTTCTAGAATAGGTTAGTTATTTATTATAACTAAAGCTACCTAAAGGCTTTAAGATCTATAACGTATTTACTCTAGATATACTCTAGAAGAAATCTAATAATCTTTTCTCTAGCTAGAAAAGTCTAAAGCTATCTAGTATTCTAATTTAAGAGGTAGAGAAATAAAAGGTTAAAGAAATTCTTACTAGTAAGCTATACTGCTCTATACTAAAGTATTACGTAGAGTAAGTAAACTATAACTCTAATTCTACTTAGTA
Organism: Ampelomyces quisqualis; assembly: GCA_018398575.1. Taxonomy (NCBI): domain Eukaryota; kingdom Fungi; phylum Ascomycota; class Dothideomycetes; order Pleosporales; family Phaeosphaeriaceae; genus Ampelomyces; species Ampelomyces quisqualis. The sequence continues at coordinate 2,021,022 of JAGTXZ010000011.1, forward strand.
TAATATATTAAATTTTATAGAAGCTCTATACCTATTGCAAGCGTTTTATAAATACTATCTAAAATAGCTAGAACTACTATAAGTATTAGATAAATAGATTATTATATAGAAAAAAGAAGTTAAAGATCTTAGATTACTTTAAGATAATTACATTATATAGAAGAATTAAACTTAGTATTAGAACTACTATATTAGTAGTAATATTTATTAATAATAGTAGCCTTACTATTCTATTAGATCTAATAGTAGACTATTATTACTACTAGTAGAATACTTATAACTATCTAACTTTTCTAGTATAGATACTAATATACTACCTAGTTACTATTTGTTTTAGCCTTACTATTTATAAGTACTACTTCTCTTATTACTACTACTCTATTTACTTCTAGCTATAGCTAACTCTATAAGAGTATCTACTAGCTAAGTAACTATTTTAGTTAACCTAGCTTTACTTCTTCTTAATAACCTAACCTTCTTAGCTACCTTTTCTCTCTAGTAATAAGTACTAACTAGTAAGTTAGTAGTATTTAAGCTAGCTACTTATAAAAAGCCTGCTTATATAGTAGTAGCTAACTAAAATACTACTTACTATATATTAGCGTTTTCTTTTATAATTACCTTATTACTCTTATTACTACCTAAAGTAGTAAATCTATAATTAAGAGCCTTAGTAAAACTATTATACTTCTAGCCTATATATTAGAGTACTAGGTAATACTTTCTATTTAAGAGCGTATAATAAGTATACTTTTTAGAAATATCTAAAAAGAACTTAAACTTAATCTTAAAATACCTTTAGGTAAAAGCTCTTATACTTTATATATAAATAGCTCTTATACTCTATATATAAATAGCTCTATAGACTTAAAAATAAGCTTTAAAAAAAATAGAAGTAGGTATTATATAAATCTATAAAATAGTAAGCTAATTATTAAAATAGAAAAGAATTTACATAGCTTTATATACATAGACGTAGGAGTAAAAGTATAAAAAAAAGGTATATCTAAAGGCTTATAAGAATACTATAGCGTAGAGCTATTAGTTACGCAGTAATACGCCTACGCTACTATAGCACTACTCTAGCTGTTACACGCGTAGAATGCGTATAGCTACTCTAGCGTCTTAATAGCACTTTACTAGCGTAGATCTAGTATATTCTAGTTATAAAGATACGCGTCTAGTTATAGCTACAAAAGAGTAGTTCTATACTAAAGTTATAGAACAGAAATAAACTTACTTCTATCTACACTACTATTATAATCTTATAACTTTACTACTATATAAACCTCTTATAAGGCTAGCCTTATATATATACTCTACTAGCTATACTTAAACTCTAGATAAACTTAACTTAGTAACACACTTATAGATATACAAAATAAAAATAATAAATAGTAATAAATAGCTAAAATACATTATTACTAATATTAACTTAAGGTTAATAAAACTTTCTAAAAACTATTGTTAGATATCTAGTATAACACTAATTTAGACCTAATTAATAGAAACTATTAATTTTAGAAAAAAGAGTAATATAATAAATATATATTATATCTAATATCTTATTTAGCTTAGTAATAGATTATAGAAAGGTTAGTAAGAATAGCGCTAAAAGCAGTCTAAATCTACTCTAACTTAGTTACTACCTTAACTAGAAATATAAGCCTATTATATTAGATAAAAGATAAGTTTTTCTTATTTTTTTATATAAAACCTATAGGTATATAACTAACTAAGAGTTTCTAATATAATATATACTCTTATATACTTCTAATATATATCTTATTTAACTCTAATAGTAGAATCTACGTATATTATTATAATACTAGTCTGTAAGAGCTAATAATATATAGAAAGGTAATTAATTAGAATAGTAATTAAAATATTTCTATAAAGCTTAAGAGGCTAGTATAAATTAAGAGAGTATAGTAACTTTAGAGTATAGTATACTACTATATAAGGTATAGAAGTAAAAATACTTTAGTAAATATATAGCCTAGTTCTAAGACTATATAAAGATAAAGAGATATATAAAAAAAGTAAGTAAATATATAAGTATAAAAATTATATATTTAATACTTTTATTACTAAGTATAGTAGAGTATAGCTAAGAACTATCTAGTAGCTAGTAGTATAGTTATATTAATAGTATTATAGGTATTACTAAGTCTTGTAACCTTAAATTTTTCTAATATAATAAGGTAGCTAGAATAAAAAGAAGTAGCTAGGTAAAGTAGACTATAGTTAAGAACTATCTAGTAGCTAGTAGAATAGCTATTCTATTAGTACTATAGATATTATAAACTCTAATAACTTTATATTTTTCTAATATATATTTAATAGATTTAAGATTAAAAATAGATTTAATTTAGATAGAGTTAGTAGTATTAAGATATAATCTTTTTTAAAAGGTAAATAATAATATTATCTAAATACTATTACTAGTAAAATAAGGTTTTTCTTATAATATAATAGTCTATATAGGTATAGCTATAAGAGTTAAATTAGATATATATTAGAGATATATAGAAGTATATATTATATTAAGAATTCTAGATTAATTATATACCTATAAGTCTAATATAAAAGAATAAGAAAAACTTATTTTTTATTTAATAGAATAGGCTTATATTTATAGTCTAGGTAGTAACTAAGTTAGAGTATTATTTAAGTTCTTTTAGTATTATTTATACTAACTCTTTTATAATCTATTACTACGCTAAATAAGATATTAGATATTATATATATACTCTATATACTAAATCTTTTATTCTAAAATTCTAAATATCTTTAAAGATTTTCTAAAAGAATAACTAAGATATAGAAATAAGAAAGTAGTAACTTAAAAGAAAGTTTCTATACTAAATTAAAAGCTAGTATATACTTATATACCTAAGTATACTATATATTAGCTTCTACTCTACTATTACTCTACTTCTAAAAAGTTTTAGTTTATACTAACGTTTAAATTAGCTATATAAACTTCTCTAATAGATATAGAGTAGAAATATTATAATATGTTTACGTTAGTTACAGCGTAAGAATTTGGTAGTAAGGTTATTATGAGCAGCAAAAAACATACAACAGCGGGGATTCGCTAGTGGTCACCCACCTAACTACTAATCCGCCGGTACGCTGCTTAAATACGGCTGAGCGAACGGGAAGCCTTGTGTTCAGCGTCCTATGGTCGTATGTGGAAAACTGCTTCAAAATCTTGGGTGTTTGACTGCATATTAAAAGCAGCAGGGCAAAATAGTCTCGTACGTACCTAGTACACTATTGAAATGATACAACGAGGCCGAAAAGACAATAGGGTCAAGTACCTAATAGGTGGACATGTCATGCGCGTGATGGGCGAAGTTGATGCTGTAGCAGAATCTCTTAAAGATCAAATGTCCTCTTCCGCGATCTGAGAGAGTAGACAAGGGTCACAGATTGTAGGATTTTGTTGCGGTACCTACTCGCGACGTTATCGTTGTCGCAAGCAACAAGCCTCGTGCGTCAGGCCCAAGCAACTGACGGCGCTGGTGGCGCGTGCGTCGATCCCGCGTTGACGCCCCACAAGCCGAGGCATCCCTGATCTACTCCGTGAGCCCACGCGCCACCACCCTACAACACGTAGATGCCCGGTATGGCTGCCCACCCCAGGATGCGGAAGCATTCTGCGTCGGTGCTACCGGTTGAACAAGCCCCCGACCTCAGCATTACGGCCGACGACCGCGTCTACTTGCACGCAGCTGGCTACGATGAACGCATTATCAAGAGCATGGCACGCTTCCGCTCGTCGCCCCTCGACTTCATTCGAGATCTGTCGAAGCACTTCTCCGGCACCGGATGGCAGTCCTTTGACGACCACATTGGACAGCCCGAGTTTTACTCGGGCTTCAGCGAGGACATGAAGGCCCGCGTGCTGAGCAGTCCCATGCTCGTCGCCAAAGTGCGCGAGCTTGCGGCGAAACGGGTCGAGGTCGAGGCAGCCGAGGGCTTGCTGGGCGAAGATGCACAACACGGCGGCGGCGTGGGCAAGAAGGACAGGAAGAGGAAGAGACAGGTGCAGATTGAGGAGTCGCTCATACAAGTGAGCGATGCGTGGACGGACAGCATGATCTGCAAGATGGAGAGCAAGAGCTTCATCCGAGGCGCATACTACTTTGCGACCCAGCTGCTGACGCGCGCCTATCATCAAGGCGTGCACGTTTCTAGCGAGGAAGTGCTCCGCCTGCGCGCCGTCGCGGACAAGGCAGCCAAGGACAAACACTCGATCATATTCCTGCCTTGCCATCGTTCGCATGTTGACTATGTCTCGCTGCAAATCATATGTTATCGAATCGGGCTCGCGCTTCCTACAGTGATTGCGGGCGACAATTTGAACTTCCCAGTCGTAGGCTCATTCTTGCAGCATGCCGGCGCCATGTGGATTCGGAGGAGCTTTGGGAACGACCAGCTATATATTACGCTAGTGCAAGCATACATTGATACCCTGCTACAGACTGGCTACAATCTCGAGTGCTTTGTAGAGGGTGGCCGGAGCCGTATGTATCCGCCTGAGAATGGCATCCAGTACAACGACATACGCTGACGAGGTGTTCAAATGTCAAGGGACCGGAAAACTGCTGCCGCCCAAATTTGGCATTTTGAGCTACATGCTCGACAGCGTAGCGAGCGGAAGAGTTGACGACGCCATTATATGCCCTGTATCGACACAGTATGACAAAGTCATTGAAGTCGAGTATGGTCTACCTACACACCTCTTGTACTTCCGCTGATCAACACTTCAAGCTCTTACATCAGTGAACTCCTTGGCCAACCGAAACCTAAAGAGAATCTCATGGACTTTCTATCTGCGTCATCAGTACTATCCCTTAAGCTTGGCCGCGTGGACGTCCGGTTCCACGAACCATGGTCACTGCGTACGTTTATCAATCAACAGCGCGATCGCTTTAGCAAGCTTCCTCAGCAGCTGGACAGCAAAGACGATCGACTACGACTACTGCGCACGCTTGGCTACAAGGTACTTTCCGATATCAATGATGTCTCGGTAGTAATGCCCACGGCACTTGTTGGCACAGTTCTTCTCACACTCAGAGGACGCGGTGTTGGCAAGTCGGAACTAATTCGGCGAGTGGAGTGGCTCGGTGAGCGTGTACGGGCTCAAGGAGGTAGAGTCGCCCACTTTGGGAATCTACCTACCAGCGTTGTTGTAGATCGAGCACTCGAGGTACTTGGTCCCGGGCTGGTTGGTCTGGTTCCCGGCTTGCCCGAAGACACCTTCTATGCGGTTGATCGGTTCCAGCTGTCCTTTTACCGCAACATGACGATCCATCTCTTCATCCTCCAATCTCTTGTCAGCGCCGCGCTCTACACAAAAGTTAAACAAGGCGGTGGCCCGGAAAACCAACGCATCTCCTACGCCGATCTACACGCTCAAGTATACTTCCTTTCGCAGCTCTTTCGCGGAGAATTTATCTTCCCCACCGAAGGACTCGACTACAACCTCCGCAAGACCCTCGCTGGCCTCGAAGCAGACAACGTAATCACCATCACCCGCTCTTCCACCGACACCGACACCGACACCCACCCCTCAGACAGCGGGCAAAGCAAAATCGAATCAATCGAGCTCAGCGCCGCGGAGCGTGAAACCGGCCGCGAAAACTTTGACTTCTACCTCTTCCTCATCTTCCCCTTCATCGAAGCCGCCTGGCTTGGCGCAATAAGTCTAATGATGCTCACACCGCCGCTCACACACGCGTCCTCTGGCAGCGAGGCATGGCTTGACCTGAAAAAAGTCCAAGACCGCGCGCAGCTCTTGGGGAAAACGCTGTACCACCAGGGCGACCTTTCCTACTTTGAAGCCGTGAACAAAGAAACGCTAAAAAACGCATATACGGGGTTTGAAGAGGATGACATGATTCTTGTTACTAAGCTAAAAGATAAATCCCCTGCGATGATAAGGTTAGCAGAAGGGTGGATGCCTGTGCGTGGAGTGAAGGGCATTGTTGCTGAAGGCCCGTTGTGGCGGTTCGCAGAGCAGATTAGCGCAAGTCGTCGGGAGGGCAAGAATAGGAGGGATGGGGCGACGGTGCAGCATCGTGTACTGAGTTTGGCGGATGTGGTGGGCAAGGGGTTGTGGGATGAGGGGGTGCAGGTGGTAGAGGAGGCGCGAGCGGAGTTGAAGAAGAGGCGGAAGAGGGGGTTGACGAAGTTGTGAGGTGTGTGTGGTCGTACATTAATGACCGGTACACGATGCGCGGCATTTTCATGTGTAGGAGACGTGGACCGACGCATGTTTTTGTCAGAAAAGTTCCCATAGACTTATCTTTCCGTCCTTGGCACCAGCGACAATCCAGTGTTTCAGCTGCATCTGAACGTCTCTCTGATGTTGCAACTTGCCAAGACCAGTTTCCTTGGGCACATGTGCTCTCTGCAGGTGTCGAGCCTCGAGCACTTGAGCAAAATCAACAGCATAGACGCCTTCCTTGTGCCACTTGAGAACGGCAACTTCTTTCAGCGTCTTACTACTGTAGATGCGTATTCTCGAGTCCCAGCCCCCTGTGGCGAAAATGCGACCGTCAGAGCGCAGTCGCAGAGATTGCTGGCCTGCGTGTTTGGTGCTGTTGACTTTGTGAGGGTGCTGTATGCTGATCCTCTCTGGGCGCAACGATGGGGGTTGTGGTGTTGCTTGGTGTGGACCGACAGAGAGGAGAGAGCACAGTCCGGCTGCTTTTGGGCTTGGTGCCTGAGACGAGACAATGGCCTGCTTAGCAAAGGATATGGGCGTTTGCTGTAGGACTGGTGCGTCCTGTTTTTGGTCATCGTGTACCTCTGGTGCCGTGAACGCTGCGTCAAGTGTTTCCTGTCTGGCTGTTTCGGGTGCTACGTCCGGTGGAGTGTCATGTCCAGTGTGATGCATACATTTGTCCAGTTCCGGGATACAATGCGCTGCAACGATAGCATCCGCGGACGAGGTAAAGTAGACATGGCCGCGAGGAGAGGCGTCGAGAGAGAGCACCGGCTGCGTATGAGGCTGGCTTAGGTACACAAGCCGAGCGTCCTGGGTGAGGGTGGTGCTTGTAGGTGGCAGTCGATGTACAGCCGTGAGCCCTCCCTCGTAACCGGACAAGACCAGGATTGCGCCTGAAGTGTGGTGATGCAGAATCTTAAGCGCCATGACCATGCCTGCACATGTCCTGTTAGCTTCAGATATGCTGGAGAGGCATTGCTCTCTTCGACGAGCGGTGTGGTGTGTCGAAGCAGGCGGCATGAACCTGGTCTTGAGATACGAGCAAGCCAGTACTGACCTGTGTCCGCCGCGACAATACCCGGTACGACATATCTCAGTCGTTCATCTGGGAACTGGTACACGTTGATCTTCTTGTCGTCGGCGGCCGGTGTGGCTACGAGGATCGGATCGCCGGCATTCCGGGCCGGCTGGTCTTCCGAAGGCCAGGCTTGGGGGGGGTGGCGAGCGGCCGACGCCGTCTCCGAGCACATGGAAAAGGCGCAGAAGTTGAGGGTGTTGACGGGCAGGGCGTGCAGGAGCCATGGCTTGGGCCGCGGAGCGTGTGCGTCTTGGGCGGGCAGAAGGGTGGAGAGGGCGGCGTGGTCCGAGAGCGGCAGCTGCCATATTCGCAAGCGGTGGTCGCGACCGTGCCTGGGGCAGCGCATCCATGTCAGCCGCGCCGCCGGTGGTGTCGTGATTGCTGCACCAGGAACGACTCACGTGACGACGTTGCAGCCCCACTCGTCGGTGGCGAGCAGGGCGCCGTGGTGGGCCTTCCAGACAGCCAGCGGCCGCTTGGAGGCGAGGTGCCAGCACACGACCCAGCCGTCGGCATCGCCCGTCAGCAGGCGCGAGTTGTGGCGCACAAAGCGCACGCTGTGGATGTGCGCAGCGTGGCCGCGCAGCACATGGCTGGGCTGGGCCGGGGCCATGTGTTGTTGGGGGTGGTGAGGAGTCAGGAGGGGGGCGAGGCGTGCCAGCGGCTGCCGAGGGTCGCGTCTTGCTTGCTCCTTCGTCTGTCCGATCTCGCGCGCCCCGCCGTCCCGCCCACCCTCTCGCACACAGCGGCTGCGCGGGCAGAGCGTCGGCGCCATGGCGTCCACCGCACCTCCCCCCCCCGCCCACGGCTCGCCCTCGCCCAAGCCCAGGCGCACCCGCACCGGCTGCCTCACCTGCCGAGAGCGCCATCTCAAGTGCGACGAGACGAAGCCGACGTGCAGCCACTGCGCCAAGTCGCAGCGCGCCTGCAGCTGGGGCCAGCGGCTCAACTTCCTCGACACCACCTGCGAGCGCAACGCCTACCTGGTCCCCCAGGGCGCCGACTACTGCATCGCCTTCCAGGACGAGTCGCGCACCATCGCCGCCGAGTATGTCGGCGGCCGCGACCTGTACCCGCTCGCCGCCGCCGACCCTCTCCCCGTGCAGCCCGCCCCCCGTGCCGTCGACATGGCGCCGCCCTATCCCCCGCTGCACCAGACGCACGCCCCCGCCCCGGCGCGCGACTATCTCAAGACCCAGGAGGAGGTCCTGTACCTGCAGGTCTTCGTCGAGGAGATTGGCCTCTGGATGGACAGCATGGACCCCCACAAGCACTTTTCGCGCCTCCTCCCCTTCCACGCCTTGAACGAGCCCATGCTTCTCCACGCCTTCCTCGCTTGCGGCGCCCGCCACCTTGCCCTCGTCAACCCCAAGTACAGCGAGGAACAGGCTGTGCACTACTACGATGCAGCCACGAACCATCTCCTGCACTCGCTGCAAGACCCCGATCGCGACACCATCCTCTGCGCCACCACCGCCGTCATCCTCAACGTATACGAGATCATGGGCGAGAGGCCGCTGCAGCGCATGAACCACATTGCCGGGGCTCGCGCCCTGATCAAGGAGTGCAGCTGGAACGCCACCTCCGCCGGCATAGGAGCCGCTTGTTTCTGGCTCAATGTTGGCATGGAGATTCTCAGCTGCTTGCACTTCAATTGGCAGGTTGCCTGGGATCCCGATGACTGGGGCATCGACATGGACTTTACGCCAGAGACCGAGTCCGGAAAAGAGGACGTCTGGACCCATCGCATCTTGTACATTGTCGCGCAAACCTGCAATTTCCGTGCATCCCTACCGCGAAATCCAGACGTCGCTCGACAGACCATGCAGGACAGACTTGCTGAATGGAATCGACTCAAGGACATGACGGACAGATGGAATGAGAACATTCCTCGCACTATGCATCCCATGGCCTACCTCTACCCCGGACAGACTATTTCCGGCTCAGCCTTTCCTGAAGTCTGGCTTGTCAAAAGGGCCTCGATAATCGCACGACTTTTTTACCACACTTGTCTCGTCCTACTGGCACAGACCAATCCTGTTCACCCGCCCGAAGAACCTGACATGTGGACCATGCTTGAGCAAAACTCCAAATTCATCTGCGGTATCAGTGCACACGTCAAGGACCGCGGTGTTGCAAGCGTAGCCCTTCGCTCATTGGCTATCGCTGGAGAATGCCTCACCGATCGTCGGGAACAAGAAGAGGTCCTTCAGATATTTGACAAGATCCGACAGGAGACGGGTTGGCGTGTAGGATTTGTCAACACCGAGTTGAAACAACGATGGGGGTGGGACACACCACAACAAGAACAGCAACAACAACAACAACACCAGCAGCAGCAGCAGCAGCAGCAGCAGCAACAAGCGCAACACCAGCAGCAACAACAACAACAACAACAACAGCAGCAACAACAACAGCAATCTAACGGCCAAATACAAGATCTCACTGGCATTTATCATCAACGTCAAGGACAACAACCGCAAATTGTCGTTCAGCAACAATCATCGCCTGCGATGATACAACCAAGACGACCCTCCGCCTTTGGGAATCCGCTCCTTGTAGCCGACTTCAGCATGCCACAGCATCCATATCAGACCCACTACGTTCCAGCAAATATCGTCCAGCAACAACAGCTACCGTCACTCCTGCAACCGCCTATGAACGGCATGAATGGTTATGGTGGGCAGAATTTTTATTGAGCTTCCATTCTCGAGTCTTGCGCTCTACTTTCCCAAAGCATTGTCTATCATTTCTGTCAGGAAGACCTTGAGTCATTTGAATGTTGGCCTTGGGTCGCTGGAAACTGGTTGCAGTGAAAAAGGCTCGCTTTTCCGTCAGCGTGAGTTGAGACGATTTGGGACTTCTAGGTTCTTACCTGCGTGTGGATAGCACACACTAACGAATTCACGAGCTAGCAATCCGGCGTTCGTTTGGTGTAGGTTTCTCATGATTACCGGTAAAGGTACACTTTATGTACTGTAGATGTATACCCCGAGATGGAAGAGGAACGTACATAATACACAATCTATTGAACTAAGCATTGTCGAAAAGATATCGAGCAGCAGCACCAAGCGCCTACGGTCATCTAATGTCGTACGCGCTTATCAATTCTTCCGCGAGGCGGCCATGATGGTGCTCAGCTCGGAATTTAGATCACCACAGGAGGCTATCAAGGTCCTCACACATCGCAGCTATAAGGAGACACGGTACTCGACATGCCCAAGGCCAGAAGGACACTCCAGCGTACCGGCCGTGATTCCAGCGTACCGGCCAAATTCCATCGGCATTCCAATCCGAACCACGGCGAGACCCACAGCTCCTGCCAACTTCTATTGCCCCGCATCTCACTAGCCGCCGCGCTAGACCCCGCATCCGCTGAGCTGCGAAACATCACATGCTAGCTTTTCATGGCTGATGAAGAGCACAGGGTATCGTTGCAGGCTTGGTAGAATTCCAAATCATACGCTTTGTTCTAGAATTCGACTTCGACTTGGCTATGCGGACAGCCTTTGCTCCGTGAATATGAATCTCGCTTTGGGTACTTTTTGGGAACAGCCACGGTCCCGCAAAGTACCCCGCAACTGTGCAAGACTACAACCTCCCGGCATTATGGATCCTCGCATGGTGCAGACTGCGAGCCGCATTCACTCGGTCAAAACTAACGGGACGTGCAAACGGCGCTTGTTCTGATTGCCTTGCCCTGATCTCGGCACAGACGCCAGGAGCTTTGTGGCTGATGGAGCTTTCACTGGAGCTTTCACAGGAGCTGAGGACTGGGTTGTTTCGGCTTCGCGTTCGACCGACCCATTTGGCTGGAGAGATTGTCCTGGTTTCCGAGCCAGAGCAGCCTGGCTGAGAGAACCTGAGAGCAGACACACGGCGTCAGTGGATACGTGAGGCCGTGCACCGGAACAACGACAGCACACCAGAACAGCGAGCGTTGAGACAACATTACCAGATGGTGCAGCTCATTCAATTGGAAAATGTGCCATGTCACCAGTCAAGTGGAACACTTTGCGTCTCGTGCCTTCACAGCCGTGGGGGATCGGTAAGTGCTGGGATAAAGTGGAAAAACATCAGGAGATGTCCGTTGCCTGAACAGAAATTGGCGTCAAGCCACCGCCCCGCCTTCATGAAGCGTCTTCCATGACGCAGCACCTTTGCACGTCCACGGTAATCACTTGGACCCCTCACACCACAGGTCCACATCGTCGAAGCCAGCTGGCACGCACACAAATGTCAGACCACCACAAATCCCCCGCGACAGCTCAGGTCCATTCTTGGAACCTAGTACGAAATGCTCGCGCTTACGCTACCCTGGCTGCCACCCATCCGATGCACCACCATCCGATAGTCACTCGTACTGTGTACATCCTTTGCTTGCTAAGTACCCCTCCAGAGGGTCCACTGAATAGCTGTAGCTTTTGGGCAGCTGTCCAATCACAGCTTCCAAAGTCGTCTCACGTCCGGCGAGCCGATAGGAAAAGCCTACCAGGCCTTGCAGCTTCGAGATCCATGGACACCAGACGCATGTGGCAGGTGGAGTCACCGTCTCGAGCTTAACAAGCCGCGTATAGTCGTCAGGTATATAAGCTCTTGATCTTCCTGGCAATTCGATACTATCAACTCATCACCCTTCATCCGATCAATTCCCACTTTTCAAATCCTCTTCTACACTCACAAATTCCTGAAAAGGCTCAGCAGCATTACCAGGATGGGTTCCGTTCCTAACGAGCAGTGGGCGCAAGTCATTGAGAAGACTGGTGGTCCTGTTGAATACAAGAAGATTCCAGTACAGAAACCGGGTCCGGATGAGGTTCTTGTCAACATCAAGTACTCTGGTGTCTGCCACACTGATCTTCATGCCGTTAATGGTGACTGGCCTCTGGTAAGTTTATCTCATATGATATCTTTCCTATCCTCAACACCTTGAGTCATACTCTCCAAACTTGGGCCAGTACCTCCAGCCCAACTGTCAGATATGAGATATCATAATGACTCTGTCCAAATCTGAATACTATCATCCCATACATTCGATTACGACTCAAGTATTAACATCTCCAGCCCACTAAGCTACCCCTCGTAGGAGGCCACGAAGGAGCCGGCATCGTCGTCGCCAAAGGCGACCTCGTCAACGACATCGAGATTGGCGACCACGCCGGCGTCAAATGGCTCAACGGGTCCTGTCTCGCCTGCGACTTCTGCCAACAAGCTGACGAACCCCTGTGCCCCAAGCCTCAACTCTCTGGATACACCGTCGACGGTACATTCCAGCAATACTGCATTGCCAAAGCAGCACACGTCGCCCGCATCCCTAAGGAGTGTGCGCTCGATGCCATTGCGCCGATTCTCTGCGCCGGTATCACCGTGTACAAGGGCTTGAAGGAATCTGGCGCAAAGCCGGGCCAATTCGTCGCTATTGTCGGTGCTGGAGGCGGTCTTGGATCGCTGGCGTGCCAGTACGCCAAAGCCATGGGTCTGCGCGTTATCGCCATTGATACCGGTGCGGAGAAGCAGAACATGTGCACGGAGCAGTTGGGCGCCGAGTCATTTGTCGACTTTGCTAGCTCCAAAAACGTCGTTGCAGATGTCCAGAAGGCTACACCAGATGGTCTTGGCCCTCATGCTGTTATCCTCGTGGCGGTCAACGAAAAGCCGTTCCAGCAGGCTGCCGAGTACGTTAGACCGCGCGGCACGGTTATTTGCATCGGTCTCCCTGCTGGTGCTTACCTCAAGGCGCCTGTCTTTGAGTCGGTTATCAAGATGATCAGGATACAAGGATCCTACGTTGGTAACCGCAAGGACAGTTCCGAGGCCATTGACTTCTACGCTCGTGGCCTGATCAAGGCGCCTTTCAAGGTTGTTGGGCTCTCGGAACTCCAGATGGTGTACGACAAGATGCACAAGGGCGAGATTGCTGGACGATATGTCTTAGATACATCGAAATAGATAAAGAACAAGGTACATGGAAACGAATTCCTGGAGTCATTGCTCGTCATTTTTGGTTTATACTGAACGATACGAAAGATGAATCTAAAAGTTCAAGAACATCATAATCGTTCGCTTCCCACTCGTCAGCCTCTTTTTCTCGTTTTAGATTTGCCTCCAACATTTCAACAATTTCCAAAATAATGTCCACATCCCTCACAAATGAACAGGCAGCTGTCACAAGGACTGCGATGGCTGATCTACTACACAGCTACTTTTGGGTACGGCGCTTCTTGCGTTGAGACGCGAACACGTTCGCGCACTGCATGCCACAGATGCGGACTAGCAAGAACGTCAGCGGTCGTATGGAGGATGGTTTGACTGTACGCAGGAAATAGTGTCACATGTCGATAGCAAGCTTGTTGTGAGGAATGACAGAATGGTTGAAATTGCGATGACAGCGAGCTATGAAGTGTAAGAACTTCGCACCCAGTCCCTTAACAGTTTCTCTTGATCTCAGGAGAGTACCTTTTCAGGTGAGCTAGATCGCCGAGTGGGCCGTTTCCGCCAATAATAGATACTATTCTATTGCACCATGACATCAGCAGCTTCACCATTGTTACCATTGCTCCCCACCATACTTTCTTCAGCATCCTGCAGCCCCAGCGCCAGCACCGGAGGTAGATCCTTGCCAGCAGTCCGTGCTTTGAGTTCTGCCCAATGTCTTAGGCGTACTAAGCTTCGCAAACGAGCCTCGCCGTGTGCACCCATACTGGTGAGTATGGCCTCATTGACCTTGCTGGCAACGTTCCGTCGCAGAGAAGGCTCAAGCAGATCCGTCAAATCCTTTTGTAGAGTGCCAGTGGTGGGCATGAATATAAGGAGCGACATGGTGAGCTCCAAGTCTTTGAGGAAGTCCGGATTCGTAGCTGCTCGGGGAGCGAGCTGCGATGACGCGAAGTTGAGAGCGGGAGTAATGTCGGCGGTGGCAGAAGATGTGCACGCCCGAATGAGCTCGATGAGTTGCAACCGGAGCAAGGCAAAGTGCAAAGCAGGGTCAGTGTCAAGGATCTGAACGACTTGTTAGCAAGTTTCGCATTAAGCTATTGTGAATAAGTAGCAAAAATGTGCTTGCAATCATACTGAGGACTGAAGGTTTGATTATCATCAAAGAAATTATGCGTGGTGCATGAAACTGGATATAATCCTGCAAGGAATCGACCGGAGAAAGTGCGCATTGCATACCTGAGGGTTCAGATCATTAACCTTAATGATAGCGGTATCGATATCGCCAGCGTGGATAGCCTGTCGTATTTCTACGCGTGACTGGATGGACTCTTCTTCAAGAGGTAGCTGGATGTTCGACTCCTTGGCGAACTTCTCAGCAGCTCTCGGATAGCCTTCACTGACCAAGTAGTCCATGATGACGAAGTTGATGTCCCTGTGAGCGATCGGTTAGCTTGAAAGTCACGTTTGCTGGAATAGCGCCATCGTGAAGGGAAAGCCAAGGCTTGCGTTATCAGACTACAAGTCAACATGTTCTCCACATGGAATTTTCGGAGAGATTCCCAACTTATTTTTTGTCGCATCATACGAACAGGGAGAAGTGTGAGTGGCAGGTGTGCTTACGTCTTGGATGGCTTGACATCATCAACCTTTTTTTGGAAAGGATGTTGTGTTGGCGTTGCAGCCGACACGGAAACGGTGGATGAGCTCTACATGCTGTGAGTAGGAGCTGGAAAATGTCAACTCGAAAGCTTACCATGGTGAAGCGAGGCGCTCAAGACCTCATCTAACGTCCATCAGTGAAGTGTGTGCGCTGCCCGACCGCGGTCGAGGGTGCGTGAGGCCGCGCAAAAGTGTGCAGCCTGGAGGGAGAGAGAAAGGAAGGAGTCAGAGATCCGTGAAAAGAAACACTGAGCTATCTCGCTAGCGGCACTTGGCGCACGGCGCTATGCCTCCACTAAGCGAGGCGCCCTCGGCGGCTCGGCCGTCATTCTGGGAAGCTTGCATAAAGCGTTGCGTATTTGCCATCCTGTGCTTCCAAAACCATTCCAGATGTGTCAAGAGGTGACACGGTAAACTTTTGTCGACTCTCGTTGACATTTTTACCACCATGGCTTCGGCCGGGCGAAGGACACACTACGAGCCTCCATGGGGTAATGCGAGCATTATTGGAGTGGCAGGTAGCTCAGGTTCTGGGAAGACATCGCTGGCTTTAGCCTTTGTGGCATCTCTGAATTTGCCATGGGTTGTCATTCTCTCCATGGTTGGTTCTCGAATCCGCTCTGGTGACCAGAACACGTGCTTTCCTGCTAACTGACCCTCAACAATGTAGGATTCGTTCTACAAGCCCTTGACCCCCGAGCAATCCGCGGCGGCTTTCCGGAACGAGCATGATTTTGACGCGCCGGAAGCGATTGACTTCGATGGTAAGCTCAATGCCACACGGGTGCAATTATTAGACTCACACCGTATTCAGTCTTAGTCGATCGACTCAGGGATATTAAAGCCGGGTATGAGATTCAAATCTGAGGCAATTCGTATAGCTAAAACCGTGACAGTAAAGTTGCTGAAGTACCCATCTACTCTTTTGAGAAGCACGCACGCCTAGAAAAGACGACAACGATTTACTCGCCGCACGTTATTATCCTGGAAGGGATATTTGCGCTCCATGACCCGCGAGTGCTAGACCTGTTAGATCTCAAGATTTTCGCAGAGGCAGATGCTGATCTCTGCCTTTCGCGCCGTCTTGTACGGGATGTCAAGGAGCGCGCGCGTGACATTGAAGGCTGCATAAAGCAGTGGTTCATGTTCGTGAAGCCGAATTTCTACAAATACGTGGCTCCTCAGCGCGAGATCGCGGACCTCATCATCCCTCGAGGTATTGAGAACAAAGTCGCCATCTCCATGGTCAGCGATCAAGTCCGAAAAACGCTCGCTGACAAGTCTTCCCTCCACCAAGTCGAACTGCGACGATTAGGAAAGATAGCAGAAGACAGTCCACTGAGCGCAAACGCAATTGTGCTGAAGCAGACGAATCAAGTGAGGGGCATGCATACCCTACTGTTGGATCCGAGTACTTCGAGAGAAGACTTTGTTTTCTACTTTGATCGCATGGTAGCGCTGCTTGTCGAGACAGCATGTGATTTCCTGCCATTCGTTTCGGCCCAGATCATTACGCCGCAACAGAATGCATACACAGGCTTGAAAAAGGCCGCTGATGTGAGCGCCGTGGTCGTCTTGCGCGGCGGCAGCGCCTTCGAGACTGGTTTACGGCGCACGATTCCGGACTGCAGGACCGGCCGGGTGCTCATTCAAACAAATTATAGAAGTGGCGAGCCTGAGCTACATTACCGCGCATTGCCTTCTAACATCGCCGAGAACGGGCTTGTCTTGGTCCTAGATCCGCAATTCTCGTCTGGGGCGGCGGCGCTGATGGCAGTCCGAGTACTAGTCGACCATGGCGTGCTTGAGGAAAGGATAGTCTTTGTGACGTATGCGGCTGGTCGTGTGGGTGTCAACAGGGTCTTGAGCGTATTCCCTGACATTAAAGTCGTGTTGGCCCGACTCGGCGACGACATGGAAAACCGTTGGGTCGAAACCAAATATCTTGGCTGCTAAAGTCGATACAATGTAATCGCTCAAAGAGCGGCTTTCGAGAACAGACGGACATGGATGTTGCAATCCTGCATTCTCGTCTATGTACACGTATATAACTAGAATGTTATAGGAACACCAGAGTTCCGATTTATGGACATGGAGTGGTAATCGTGCCTGGGTCGTGACGCATTGCTATGTGCAGTGGGTATCAAAGGAAATATTCTGTCGTCACCTCCTTCCCTTGCTGTTGTTGCTGCTCTGCTCGGTGAACGTCGTTATCAGGACTTGCGTCGAAGACATTGAAGAAGCGTTCGCCTGTGTCGCTGACCTCAAGCACGCTCGCCATGTTCCCGCATCGATAACAGTAGTTCGGTGCGCTCCAGACGGTGCTCAGTCGATCGTCATAGAGTACCTGATATCCTTCTTGGCAGAGCTGATGTGCTCGCAGTATATGTGACATTCCGTTGACTTCTAAAAACTTCTTGACCACCTGCGCTCCGAACGTGTAACCCGCGCCTCTTGGACTCAGGGAGAATTCGTCCCTTTCGGGATCTGGGTCGCTCCACACCAAGTCTGCCATGGGTCCCTCGTGGGGGATTTCTCGGAAGCGGTCGATAATCTTGATCTGGTCAATCGAGTGGATGGAAGGCGATAATCCGCCATGTACGCAAAAGATCTGGTCATTGATGACAACGGACAGAGTGAGGAAGTCGAACATGTCGGTGAAGTAGTGCCACACATTTGCGTTGCCATATTTGCGCGAGCATTCCGTGTAGAAGCCGTACGACTGGGTGACACCGCGCGACTCATGGTTGCCGCGGATGAGGTGGACGCGGTGCGGGTAGCGCAGCTTCAGGCAGACGAGGAGGGAGATGGTCTCAACGGAGAAGAGTCCGCGGTCGACATAATCGCCTGCAGAGAGTCAGCGAAACAGTTCGGGGCGCGTGCTATGGGGTGCAAATTGAGGGCAGCGTCCATACCAAGGAACAGATAGTTCGTGTCCGGACAAGGGCCGCCGATCTTGAAGATCTCCATCATATCAAAGAACTGGCCGTGTATGTCGCCCACAACCGTGACGGGCGCGCGGATATGCACCACGTTGCTCTCCTTCATCAGAAGCTCTTTGGTCTTGGCGCACACTGCCTCGACCACCGACTCGGCCAGCAGCTCCTTCTTGGAGAGGCGCGAGATACACTCATCAAGGTCTACGGTGGCTGCGGCACGTCACACGTCAGTATGCGTGCAGGGGTCGCACGAGGTCGGGGTGCTGGCCGTCGACGTACACGGGAGGCCCGGCATGGTCTGAGTAGTCTTGTCGAGGTGCAGGTGCAGGTGCAGGTGCGTGGGCGGGGGCGGGGGCGGGGGCGGGTGCGGGTGCGTGGTGCTGCATCCGTGGCGGGCTCAGGGTGTCGAGTCTATACTGGTCGCTAGCATGTGTCGGTGTCGAACAATCATCCTCGGAGGCGCATCGAGACTTGCAAACTGCATGTGCGAGGCGGCGGCGGCGGCGACGTCGTCGTCGTGAGAGCGAGAGCGAGAGCCACCGACAGGGTGGGTACTGCAAAGTCCAAGCTCCAAAAAAAAGACGACACGTGACCACGAGATTCAGACCTCACACCTCCCGACGCGACCCTTCTTCCAGGCTTCACGACGTACATGACGCGCGGAAAGTGCAAGCCACCCACCTCCTTGCCCTCAATCGCCCGTCGAGCCTGGGCTCTTCTCGCAATCTCCTCGCCCGGTCAATCTCGCTAGGTATCAGTCTCTGCAATTCTCTTGCTGATCTTCTCTCCGCATCAGCAGCCTTGCTTTCCCCTCTTCCCCACAATCACTGCTTTCTCTTCTCAATTTCTTATGATCAATTGCCGCAGTAGCGTCGGCCCTTCAGCGCCCCGGCACCAACATTCCCAGGCAGTCGTTACGGAGGGGCTAGGTCACCCTATCGATCGCTTTGAGCAATCTGGTCTCCATCCTGGCTCAGCCTGCAATCAACCACGCCTAGAGTTAGTCATTGTGCGTCAAGCGCTTGTAAAGGCCGGGGTCCGTACTTGTTGTTGAGGCTACTCTTCTGAAGGAACCTAAGACCCGGTCATGTCGTGGAGCGGACCCGTGAACGGCACTGCACCATATCAACCTCATCCATATACCAATGGCCTACCCGGATATGGCGCGTTGCAAACCCATCAACCTGCGCAACAGCAAGCTTATGGGCAGTATCTTCCGGGGCCATCCTACAATGCTCCAGGCCCACCCCAGCGGCCGCCAAATTCTCAGTAAGGCGCCACTCTGTCTTTCCAGGCTAGCATCAACCTTCAGAAGTACTACCCTTGTTACTGACCAATCACCAGACCTCCTAAGAAAAAGGGCAACCCCATAATCACGCGCTACCCTCCTCCGCCGGGTTATCGCGGGCCAGCGCAACCCCAAGGTTCTTTCAACACTAATCAATATTCAACTCAGTACCAGCCGCCACAGCCGCCGTTTGGTCCGACAACTCCAGCTCCAGCTTACCCAAGTCAGGGCTATGCCGTCCCTCATGCAGGTCAAGGTTTTCCACCGCAAGGTTATGGCCCGCCTAATGCCCCCGGTCTTCCCCAGCAACCCCATCCGGCTATTCAAAATTATCAATGGCCTCAGCAAGGCTATCATCAAAGCCATCCGCAACCTCAAGCGCCCATTCATCCATCATATCCGGTGAGGCCCGCTTCGATCGATCCTGCTTCGGGGCCCTTTGCGCATTCATCTTGTTGGCCACAGCAGCATGCACCGAGCCAATCGTACAGTGATTATAATGGACTCAATCAGTCTACTCCGCAAGTGTTTGATACCAATGCTACGCCAACGCCGACCACGGCACATATGGCTGCAGGACAGGCATCGCAAGCAACATCGCAGCCATCAAGCGCAGTTGAGCTGAGCGCAACGAGTGAGAAGTCACAGCTATACCTTGCGTGGGATGACTGGGACTTTGATTTCGAAGGTCCCATCTGGCCAAAGAGTAACGAGCCGGTGGATCCAAACCTGAGCCTCGGTGTCATTATATGGCATCCTGCGAAGCAGGTCACTCGTGCACTACCGTCAACATTCGGTGAAGCCGAA
Organism: Ampelomyces quisqualis; assembly: GCA_018398575.1. Taxonomy (NCBI): domain Eukaryota; kingdom Fungi; phylum Ascomycota; class Dothideomycetes; order Pleosporales; family Phaeosphaeriaceae; genus Ampelomyces; species Ampelomyces quisqualis. The sequence goes on from JAGTXZ010000011.1 coordinate 2,040,974, forward strand.
GAACAAGCTTTGAGACCGGCACCAGAAGGTCTGGACAACGGGGAATCGGTATCTATGTACTTCACCACCCAGAACTCGCACGAAGCCTTTTTGGATGTGCGGCAGACAGACGAGTGGGAGACGATTCGAGACGATCCAATTTTCGTCGTGTTCACCGATGAGGATATGCGCCAGAATCTTGTTTCGCTCGAAGATTGCATTGCACAGCGAGACCGCCCAGATGCGCTCTTCGAAAGCGCGCAGACCGATAACGATGAAGACATGCCCGATGCATCTTGGAGTGTCATGGATCATCTTGAGCAAGTTCTGTGCAGCACCAGAGGGGCTCCACAAACAAAAGGGATAAGACTGAAAGAGACCCCTACAGATGTGTCGCAGGAAAATGTACTTGCTAGACTAGGCGTCACGGGTGCTCCAAAGCCACCATCGCATGACCCTCTTCCACCTTCTTTGCTTAGGCTCGAGCAGTCGCAGGTGTCTCTCCCCGAGAAGCCAGCAACGAAGGCATTGTAAGACTTATTTCCATCATCTTTATGCTTGTATTGTTAACGCAGAACAGTTTGCCGTCAAGCTCGCATCCGCCTCCACAAAAAGCACATTCCTACGGTGGGCACAAAGCAAAGGATGGTTCTTGCGTAGATTTACGGACATATGGCTCTATTTCATCTGGCAATAGTCACCGATATCCAATACCGCCGCCGCCGCCCCCTGAACCTCAACGGCAAGGCTCCTGGGGCCGACCGCAGTACAATGATCAAAGCTACGACGGCTCTCGGGGAAGTCCTGCGCTTTCCGAAGGCAGCAACCATACCATGGCTGGTTCTGATTTCGGACCCGAGAAGCCTGAGAGCATCACTGCGAAAGATGATCCTGCTATACCCACACTCGAGCGGGGCGACAGTTCTTTCGCTCGCAAGAGGAGTTACGAAGACGCCGACCACGACCACGAGCAGCCACGCCAACACGATGACTACACAAAAAGAAAGCGCCGGTCCCAGGTTGACGCCGTCTATAGGTGAGCAAATGTTACATTCCAAAGTTCGAATCCTTCATCAACCGTACTAATTCAGTACAGTCGTCGTTGATTACAATCACGCTGCATACGTCTCGGTGTTCGCACATTCTCTCGTACACCTTGCTTTTCTCGGCTCTATTCCGTCCTATCTAATTCCCAGTCATACTTTCTCATTTGTCATTTGCCATGGTCATCGGTAGTGGGGACTGTCCTCTCTACGCCTTCCATTCGCTATCGGCAAGATTATTCACATATTTCATCCAGTCATATACGAACTTACAGAGCCTCGAAAAGGTATAAACTATACGGCGTCATCTGTCAATGGGAGGGTTCGGTGACAAACATCTTCATCCAGGTCTACACTGTCTTAAGAGGACAGCCTTAGTATTCTGACCTATTCATATTGGCTCACCAGAGTCACCACGTTGGTCTGTTCCTACTATCGCAAACTGCTATGGTTCTTCGTCTCATGTTGATTCAAACACTCTATACTTGTCTATTTCTAGTAAAGCCATATTAATCTCACTCCAGTCCTTTTCTCACAAAAGCACCACTTCATGTGGTTCATTCATAACCCGCTTCCACAACCTTTCGCGATGTTGTATTCACTGGCAATCAGCTTCGACCACCCCGTATATCCATCGCAATTGAGGATAACGTGGCTCAAGCAAGAGTGTAGTACGGCCCTCTCGCCTAATCTTACAAAAATGTCTACCATCGTTCACTGGCTGTTGGTGTAAGCAGCAGCAAAAGCCTTCACTATAACAGTGTGTAAGTTCTGCATTATTGCGTCGAGTATACCCACCAAGAGCGAGTAGACGAAGCGACGCATGCTGGTATGGATCCCAATAACAGATCCACATCAGCTCCAATGAAACGCGAAGGTTCTCGCAAAGTGGTCGCCCTCTAGGTTATCTGACCCTGGGGTAGGTCTCATCTCGGTGGATCCTTGTCTGTTTGAGTAGCGCGTCGGTTCGAAACAACCATCTCGGTACAAGTCTTTTCGAACCAAATCTGCTTTCTTGCACTCATGCTGGACAATGCCTAGAAGTAGGTTTGATTTGTGCTCACTGCCGGTGCCATCGAAGCGTGTTACGCACATGGTCTGTAATTCAATTGAGTCAGTGTAGCCCCGCCTCCTAACACGAAGGTGCTGTGCAATGTGGACCACGTGGCTTTGAATAAAGCTTTTGGGCATACTCGGCTATCTTCTGAAACCACGACAGAAAGTTCTGCTCAGGGTGTTACTGCTGCGACTTAGACACACAGTTATTATTGCGAGAACTGGCCGACAGAATCGACTGCTCAATCATGAACCTTTCCTTGAACGTTGTCAGTCATACACGTTGCCAATGAGAGTTCGTACGTCTGTGTTCGTTGCTCATTGAGCTTTGGCCACCACGATTATGCGATGACTATCCATGAATCTTTTCGCTGTGACAGATGCAGATAAGTCAGTCCTGATATATAAATATACGCATATATCAAAGTTCTTTCCCCTAGTGCGTTCTTCTCCAGAACAATTTTATTCGGCAACATTTTCCCTCATCCTTATTGCCCATTCTAATTTGACACCCAAAATGTTTATCCTCAATCTCAATCTCATATACAATATCCTACTTCTATCAGGCCAAACCCTCGCAAAGTTCGATCCAAGCGCTCAAAATAATGTCGCCGTCTACTGGGGTCAGAATGCAATGAAAACTCACGGAGAAGGAGCACAGCAACCTCTGTCTTTTTATTGCGAGGACTCATACGTCGATATTATCATTCTCGCGTTCGTCGTGGCAATCAATGACGCCGAAGGAAATTTGGAGATGAATTTCGCAAACCAGCTTACTGATAAATCCTGCAACAACACGATTACACACCCATATACTTGTCCAGGCATCGGAGCAGACATCGAAGCATGCCAAAAAAACGACAAGACAGTGCTGTTATCCATGGGTGGAGCCTATGCATCAACTGAGACAGGCTTCACATCGCCGGAGACTGCCAAGCAAGGGGCTCTCAAGATATGGCAGATGTTTGGCCCTCACACGAATAGCAGGAGCATTCGGCCATTCGGAGAAGCTGTCGTGAACGGCTTCGATTTCGACTTTGAGCACCAAGTCCGGTTTGTGGAGGATTTCGGCAAAGAGCTGCGTGATTTGACGACAAAGGGCTCCACCCAGGACAAGCCGTTCTACCTCAGTGCCGCACCACAATGTTCAACTAGACAATTCAACTCGATCATCAAAGCGACGCACTTTGACATGTGGTTTATACAGTTCTACAACGATCCAGGATGTGATGCACGCACACAGTACAAATTTAAGGCCAGTATTAAGCAGTGGAACGAGTGGGCCACCAACAACAAGACCTCGATGTTTGTTGGTCTGCCTGGTGGAGCTACGGCGGCACCCAGCGGAGGATATTTGAAGGACACAGACCTACCTAATTATTTAGATGAAGCGAAAGCTCTCGGTGCAATGAGAGGTGCGATGCTGTGGGATGCTAGCCAGGCTTGGGTAAACGAAAAATACCATGTCAAAGTCAAGCAGGCTCTTGCCCCGAAGAAGCAGTAAAAGAGCCTTCTCTACTGTTGACGTTTCTATCTTTGTGCGAAAATTATAGATCGTAGTTTCACTATCAATTAATTCTACCATATCTATGTACTGCGATCCTCCCATGATTCTCATGTCCCACGTAAAGAGGACTATCACTGTGGTTTACCTCTTACTTCCGTCTCTGAAAGCCCTAGATGCCCGCGCATACGCTTATACAGCTTATAGTGCTTCGCCATGAACACCTTCAACAACGAAGGCTCCTTCATCATGTAATGTTGCGCCAACTGCCTCCGACTTGCAGGCGTCTCATCCAACAATCCTCTCGCGATATCTCGTTACCCGACTTCTCTGACCCCAGACAGATGCTCCTCCACGTAAACACAATTCTCGGCCGTCAGCGGTTGCATGAGCTCGCTCACATGAGTCACATAGGCATGAAGAATTGGCAAGTATGGCTCGTGTATCGTAGTAGTCTACAGGTCTGAGTTTTTCTGGAATGGTTGCCACGCATTCCATTCGGGCTCCAAGACCCCATCAAACGAAATGTACATTTCAACACACAGTTTTGGATTTCGTTCGCGAAGCTGGTACAAAATCGGGCTCAAGTTCACTCAGCTCAATGAACGTAACGAATTCAGCCCAAGATATTTCACCTATCGCTATGCCGGTATTTATGGAATCCCAGAAGGTGATACGGCACAAGCGATGCGTGTAGACGGCCCCGATCCATTCTACTGCCATAGAGGGATTATTCAGTGGAACTTGCACGCTGGATTTGGTGATATAGAGAGGAGAGTCGGACTGTCGGAGTCGTTGGACACAATGTAGAAAAGAACTTGAACCCTCAGCTCGCGAGATAGTGACGAGAATAAGTGACCGCACCGGTAAGGTGGTGATTACATGGCCAATGGTATGATGATCCTCTGATTCTGTGAGAAAGTGTTTACACGAACGACATGATACCGGTTTTATGCGGAGTGGAAAGGAGTGCGATACGAGCAGATTGGCCTACAATACTCTCCGTGGTTAGATAGGCTGGCCTACAGGCTAGCTCGGCCTCGCAGTCGCTCAGGCTCGCAGTTCAGTTCAGCGCGAGGGCTTCTTAAGTAGGAGGGCTTCTAGGCTGGCAGTATCTACAGCTCCTTCTTGGCGATAAGTCTTGAAATTATGCTTGAGATGAAAAGGTTTCGAAGTCTACTAGGAGGCCTGTCCCGAACGTTTAATGTTGCAAGCACGCAGGTGCACATCAGCGTTGATTAGCAATGTTGTTGTTGGGCAGTCTCTTCGAGACGCAACCACCATCGGCCCGATCGGGCTTAACGACGTCATCTCCTGGAAGGATTACCAACATCACGAATACATACGTTTAGCTGTTGATCATAAGTCTTCGGTGTTATAAGTACAGGAAACCCCTTCTTCAATTCATTTGCCTTGTTTCCCACGTTCTACAACTTCTTATCGTTGTGGTGACCAACTATACATTGCGACTTCAAGATATAAATATACTATACTCAAAAGCTGCATTGAAACTATCAGCAACCATGTCCCAGAATATTCTTCTCATCGGCGGCCACGGAAAGGTAAGTCGTCAAAATCTCCATCACCTGTCCAAGTCCAATCTAACACCACCAGGTCGCCCAACTCCTCACGCCCCTCCTCCTTGCCAAATCCTGGACCGTAACAAGCATGATCCGCACCTCCTCCCAAGCCCCCACCATCGAAGCCCTAGCCAAAAACCAGCCTGGAAAACTACACATCCTCGTCAGCAACGTCGCGGACATCAAGTCTGAATCCGACGCCAAAAAAATACTCGACCAAGTCAACCCCTCATGGGTGATTTGGAGCGCCGGTGCCGGCGGCAAAGGCGGTGCTGAAATGACGTACGCGGTTGATCGTGATGCGGCGATTGCTTTTACGCGCGCGAGCGTACATAGTCCCAGTGTGAGGAAATTTCTTACCGTGTCGTACCTCGCGTCGAGGAGGGGACGGCCGTCGTGGTGGAGCGACAAGGATTGGGAGAACGCGCAAAAAACGAATAATGAGGCGTTGCCGACTTATCACAAGGCGAAGATTGCGGCGGATGAGGTGCTGACGGTGCTTGCGAAGGAGAGGTATCAGGAGGAAGAGAAAAAGGGGGTTGAGCCTTCAGAGAGGTTTTGCGGGATTAGTTTGAGGCCGGGGACGTTGACGGATGAGAAGGCGGGTGGGGTGAAAGTTGGCAAGCTAGGTGTTGGTGGGAAGACGAGCCGTGCGACGACTGCTGAGGCGGTTGTTGCAGCGCTGGAGACAAAATGTGCGAAGGGTTGGATTGATGTCATTGATGGGAATGAGGATGTAGGAGAAGCGTTGCGGAAGTTGACATCAGATGGAGTTGATGCCGCGGATGAGGAGGATCTCAGAAAGATGAAAAACAATATTGCAAACATTGAGTTCGTAATATAGCCAATAGCTAATCAAAATCGTATCCCAATTGCTCTAGCAGTTCATCCTCTTTCTCCAACGACCTCAGGATCGATTTGATTCTTCAGCAGCCACTCGATCAACCTCGATTGCCCACGCTCTTCCTGTCCGTGTTCGTTCTGCCGTTGCTCTCCCTTGGGAACAATATTTTGATCCCGCTGTCTCCAAAGATTTCGTCCACGCTCTCCCTCTTCGTGTTCGTCCTTCCACTGCTCTCCGTTATGGACACGATATTGATCATATACTCAGACTCATCAGCTCCATGCACTACACAAATGATCACACTTACCATCTTCTGTGCATCCATGCTTGAGTATATACCTCCTAGCGATGTCCCTGCGAGCCTTGTAGACCTTTTCAAAAATCATGTCCTCCCATTCTGACTGTGATCTGAAACGTTGAGGTAAAATGGCAGTTAATCCCTCGACCTCATCTATCTTAGCTCGCAACTCCACGTTTGCTGGTTCTTTGGTGTGCAAGACAAAACCATAGCTCTTTGAGCCATCAGGTCCAGATATTTGGTACACAGTCTGACCTTTCTGAATTCTCTGAAACCACTCCCAATTGATCAAGATTGTGTCTCCGTGTTTGCCAGTGAAGGATCCAGGGCATGTTTCAGCACGACGCCCACCGTGAACATTGTTCGGTAAACTGCTACTGTTTTGCTGGCGAGATTGCGGAGCACCATGTTGAGGAAGTGGCTGACCGTACGGGCCTAGTCTTGTAGCATACGTGACACGCTGAGGGTCATGTACATAGCGCGACATGATGATTATGAACGATATGGAGGACGAGGAGTATGGCACAAAGATTACTCTTTATATTTTTGGAAGAGAATACTTGTTGTCATGAACTATTAGTCCTTCTATGCTACTCAGTCTTTGCTCATATCCGCGACATGTGTCACAGGTGTACTTGCTCATAAGTCAGTCAACACGGTCAAGGACCAGTCAAGGACAACACGACGGTTCGCAAGATTCGGGCAAAAAATCGGAATGAATTCATTCACATCTACGAGTTTCAGTGGTATCATCCGGATCCCCTGGACTTCTCATCGCTCTCGTCGGCCGTGTCATAAACCAGAGACGCCCACTCGTTGAAACGCCACAGAACAAGAAACACATGAGAAAAAGCGAACGTGTCATGAGACTATGGTACATGGATGGAATTCAAAAGATCCATCACTCGACTTCGACCAGCCAGCGTCGAATGCCTTGCTTGAGTGACGAATCATTAGCAGTTCGAGGTTGAGGCTGATCCTTCGCATCAGACCTGTGCGCGTCATGATCGGACCTTGACTCTTCTTTGCCGCTTCGCGCCGCCGTGACATCTTTGATGACAGTCTCGAGCGCATCGAAGATGACACCCTTGCAGTCTGTGTGAGGTACCTCGAGATGCGGAGCAGGGTTTGAATCGGCAGGCGCATCATGTCGACCCCGCCTCGAGCTGGATCGTGATGACTGTGCAGAATTTACTCTTGTGAGCTCACCAGACTGTGCCAGTGCACGGTCAATACCATCGATAAGCGTCGCATCGAAATCCATGATTTTCTCTTCTGTGAAATTCTCCGACAGGTGGACTACGGTCATCATTGGCACGATAGAGCCATTCGAGTATGGATTACCATATTGGGAGCGGCCAGGTGGCATACCAGCAACCCCAGGGGTCATGGCGTGAGTTTGGTAAGTGGGTGTAGGAATCAACTTGACCTTCCGTCGGAGGCGAATGCGCCTGATGCTGAAAGAACTAGTATCAGCAACCAAGGCGGAGCAGACCTCGACCCAGCGTTCCAATGGGCCCGCCTCGAGGCTTGGAGTTGTAGCTGCGCCCAGAGGAGTCGGTTCTGCGCTCATAGCTCGCATTATGTCGCGCTCCAGGTCTTTATAGGGTTTGATGGCCTGTATTGCAAAGTCCGGATGGAATTGACTTAACCAGCCTGCAGCATTGACAGGCTGCTCAGGCTCGCCGTATGGCAGCGACAAGATGGAGGACTCGCCGAAGCTGGAATCGTGTTGGCTGGATACGGAGCCATATGTGCCAAGCAGTGGTGACTGTAGCGGAGAACCAAAGTCTGGTAGCGGAATATCGACGTCAATGACGCCGTCCTTTTCATTCACCGACAGCTTCAGCTGTGAATCAAACGTGCGTGGCCGTTCTGGTATCGGACGCGCTGCGGATGCAGGAATCCCGCTGGATCCAGTCATGGAATAGACTTCAGCTAAACCGTCGGTAGCAGCACTAGCGTCTACTAACTCTTTATCGTGCACATCGCCATCGCCAAACATTCCATCCATGGAAAGCTCTTGGACCATTTGCTCAAGCTGAGAGGTCGGTCGTTCTTGCCTACGGAATCCTATGCCGTCATCGGTAGTCTGCAGACATTCACTTTGATCAGTGGAGGACGAGCGACGTCCGCCCCAGAAGTTCATGAACCCGCTCCAGCGACTGGTGTTACTAGAATCGTTGCTCGCGATACTAGTTTGACCGGTCCCGCTTCTCTGTAAACTGTTGATCAGATTCGCTGATGCCAGACTGTCGCTGCTCTCAGGTCTGTGATCAGGGATCGGACCAGATGATATTGTTCTTGGCAACGTGAAGTGAGCAACAGGAACAGCTTCTCCAGTTGTTGTAGTTGATGCAGTTGCAACACCACTTTTACCATTGATTGGGCCATCACTCAGGGATGGTATCACAAGACTGGTTCGGACAGAATGAAGGGAAGAGCTACGTGAATGTCCGGGTGGTCTTTTCATGTCTGACATGGCTGGCACTGAGAAGTCGGGTGCATGAAGAGCACTGTCATTCGGCGGCTGAGGGCCGTTGGTCGCAAGGGGAGGTTGCAGATGTATGTTGGTTATACTATGCTTGTCCCGTGGGCGACGATTTATCTGGCGGCGTAATGACTGCTTCCTCGAAAGTGGCATGTTGCTGGGTGGAGACTGTGAATACGCACGGAAAGACGCCGATGTACCTGGACGCATAAAGGCCGAATTCTCGCCCACGGCGGGCGTATTCGGGGGAAGAAAAGCGGCGAGCAGAAAAATTAACCTCCGTGCGGCCATTTTGTCAGGGGACACAATCACGGTGCGATTGGAAATGGTCAAGTTTTCTTCGGCGGTAGCTTTCTGCTGTTCACGATGGCGCTTGCGATGCCATTTCGGGCCGAGAACGTTGAGCCACTCGGTGTGATTCCCCAGGAAAGCGGTCAGCAGGTTGAAAAAGAAGAAATTCTGCTCTTTTTGTCCGGCCCATTTGCCAAGCCATCTTGCTTCCTCGCGCCACACACCCCATTTGCCCTGACCGGTAGTCACACGTGGGATGCGCATGCCTGTAACAACACGACTGCCTGTCAACTCAGCGGCAGTTTGTATTTCCTTATCCAGCATAAGGGCGTTTGGCTGTAATCTGAGGGCCTTGCGTAGCGGATGGGGTGGGTTATCCCTGAGGCTGCTTCGCGATGGCTGGTGGCGATGCTGGTGTATCGTCTGAGGAGATGTGGCGTCTGGAGAGCTAAAGTGGGCTACAATGCGTTCCTGGACGACATGCTGCAGACTGGTGAGGGCCCGCATGATGACGTCCCAATGCTGCCCAACTACATCTACTCGATCATCAACGTCGCTACTCATAGAGGAGGCGAGTAGTGACTCGACTCCCGTGCTCGGATCGACGAAAGCCCAGCCTGCCCGGCGATCGCGATCCGAGTCGAGCGAGGAACCCAGCGAGTCCTGACCAGGGGCGGAGGTGGACAAGCTGGCGCCGCCTCGCGCGTGGCCTCCTCGCGACAAAGGCCGCAAGGTAGCGGGAGCCTGGGCAATGGGCAGGTGCAAGATGATGGTGATTGCGTACATGGGGCTTTTGCGAGCCTGAGTGGCGTATGGGGGCTTGGGTGCTCCCGACTTGTGCGTGGCAGGTGGGAAAGGAAAGCCATTCGCCGTGGGTAGGGAGCTTTGTGGGGTCGGTGTGCGAGCTTCCGGGTCTTCCTCGGGCATGGTGACGGAGAACATGCGGGTGATGAAGATGGTGCGTCGCTTTGGCTCTTTGGGTATGCTGTCGCTGGAGTCGGCGCGGGGCAGGTCGGTGGGCGGGTTCGCGGGAGTGAAGGATTGGGCGAGATGGCTGCGCCTGCGAAGGCCCTCGGCGCGGCCCAGAGAGCCCGCGGCGTCTTGGGTGCCGGGCGGGAGCGAGGGCGCGTCGGGTGGCTGGGAGTCGAGGGGCACAATGTGGATCTTGTTGGAGTTGCCGCGGTAGTTCATGGCCAGGTTCCCGAACATGCAGTCGAGGCACGTGTTGGCCAGGTCGGCCGAGTCGTTGGCGCGCGCTTGGGCGTGGGCGTGGGCGTGGGCGTGGGCGTGGGCATGCTCGTCGATGTGGGGCATGGACGAGACGCTGCCGCGACGCGTGCGCACGCGGGTGAAGGCTGCCAAGGTGGGCGAGCTGGGCGCTGTTGGTTCCGTGGCGAGCGACGAGCGGCGCGCATGGGCGGGCGGGGCGGGGCGGGGCGCGCGAGCGCGTGTGCTGGGCAGCGGCGGGGCGGGGGCGCGGGGCGCGGCGGGCTTCGAGTCGAACAGGATCGTCTTGGGCGTGGCGGGCGTCTCGTCCTGGGCGATGATGATGCGGCAGTCGCGCGGGAACTCGAGGTGTATCTCGGGCAGCGGGCTGTCGGGGCCCCCCCGGGCAGCGGGCGGCGGACAGGCGTGCTCGGCGTGGGCGAGCGTGTTCGGGTCGGGGTAGAGCAGGTGCTGCGTGTGCGCGTCTTGCGTGGCCGAGTCGAGCCCCGGGGCAGGCGACGGCAGCGTGGACGCGCCCGCGACGGCGGCGGCTTTGCGGTTGAAGAACTGGCCGATCATGTCTGGCACCGGGTGCATGCCATTCGGGCGGTCTCAGCCGCAGTCGACGGTCTGGCATGCGGCGGCCTCCAGCGGCGTGTGGTGTTGTGGCGGGGTGCCGTCTCAGGGTGCGCTGGGTGCGCGCGGTGGGGGCGGGCGGGCGTGAAGGAGGTGAAGGCAACGTCGAGTGCGCCGAGTGCTAGCGAAAGGCGGTGAGCCGTGCATCAAAGGTGCATGCACATGTCCGGGGGCACCCCAGGTCTGGCCATGTATTGGGCCGGTGTGCACACAAAATTCATTTGGCTGTACGGAGTACGGATACATGACGTCTGATGCCTCACAATGGAAATCATGTCACACGTTGCGTAGGAGAAGGAGCAAACGAAAGCCTCCTGAAGTTTGACCTACGAATTGCACTGGGTCCAAGAAGCGCAGTATAGACTCCCTAACAGCACAGTACTCCGTAATAAAGATAGTAAAGCGTCTGTAGGCACAGTGCTGAGTGTCGGTACATTAGTCCCCGAACTACCCGCTCGCACCAAGCTGATTGTGGCTAGGTACGACACGATTTCCTCTTTCGACGGGCTAAGCACGTGGACACATGTGACATTCAGACATACCAGCCAGATCGACGGTCAAAACAAATACAGCCACAGACAGACCCAACCGTGCCTTGATTTACTTCACCTTGTCGTCCACCCATCATCATCATCATACTGGCAACCCTCAATGCTTCCTACTTCCACTTCCCAAACTCCCTCGGCTGTCCTTCCTTGACGGACCACTCCCCTCCTCAGCATCCACAACACTGCCTCTTTTGCCCATGGCAGCCATGTTCGACTCACTCCCCGACCTCCGCCCCGCGATCCCACTTCCCACTCCCACTTGCACATCTCCGACCCCTGCACCTGCACCTCCCCCGGTAAATGTCGAACTCAGTGTCCAACCCGTATTAGCCGAACTAGCTTCCCTGATACTAATCGCTGGCGGTAAACCCAAACTAGGGATCTTGTCGTCTAGAACCGGTACCATGCGTGGGGAAGGTGACCCTGCTTGTCGGAACGCCTCGTCATAGAAAGCGGATAGTAAGTGTGCGTCAGAGCAAAAGGCTTCGACTTCCTCCTTGACTTGCTCTGCTGTTTGTATTGCTGCATGATTAGCCATTTGTGCCGACCCTGCAAAGGCCTTGTCTTGCAGTGCAATAGGGAGCAAGCTAGAATCCTGCACCGCGCGTGCCAAAGGACTGGAGAACGGGCTCCTGTGCGCATGGACGCGCTCAGCAGGCGTTGGGGGCAAACGACTGCTCTGGCTGCCATCGACGGTTGCTCTCTTGTGCTCGTATGGATCAGTCGGTCGTATTCTGCCGTTGTCTTTGGCTCGATTGTGAGCAAGGCGATTGGCCAGCAACAAAAAATTACCATCCTCGGTGATTTGCACAAGCAAAGTTCCGCTGCGGTGAATAAACTGCGTGTTCTTGTAGTCTGGATTCCCCCAGGAATAGACAACCTCAATATCGGACGGGAAGGCGCTTGCAGCTTCCATGTCCAGGACAAAATTGAGTTTGCGTAGGAGACCCTTGTGATAGACATATTTATCTGCCTTGGAGTACTGCGGCGAGAAGTGTGTCGAGTCCCACACTGCCTCTGGCTGCGCACGAGGAGGTTGCAATGCGAGCTTTACCGAGTACGGGGATCGGAAAGGGTGGTGTTGAACAATCTCTGCCACCTCAGCAATAGGCACTTCGACCAGTTTCAACCCATATTTTTCGACACTCGTTGCCCATGAGACAATCGCGTCCTCGATGAGCTTGGCTGTCACATTCATCCAATCAATCCGAATGTGGTAGCAGTTATCGGGATTGTGAAGTCGATCGTAGTGGAGCGATATAATTTCAGCGCGATAGGAGCGCTTGCGCGAATCTACATCGTACCGCATCACGCGTGACAGGTTGACTTTGCGCTTCGGACTGCCCACGCGAGTCGGAGTCTTCTCTCCCTCCTGGCCAGAGTCTGATGTGCTCGAAGAGTCGCCAGTAGTGGGTCTTGACTTGGTGCCTCTTGCAGTGAGTGGCGACGTCCGTGGTCCGTCTGAGAGTGGCGTCGATGGTATCGACTTGTCCGACTTGCGCATACCGAACCAACTCATGCGACTGTCGGGCCGTGGAGCCCTGTACTCGGCTGCTATCTGGAAGAAGAAGTTTCCATCGCGGAATTGATGTCGCTTCTGCACGTGTATAAAGAGTCCCCTGGTCATAAGCTCGTTGCCCAGTTCGACTGCCTCGTCACGAGTTTCTACGTCCTTAAAGTTGATTAGTAACCAGTTGACCAGATCAAACCCCAGAAAACACGTGTAATGAAGTTTCCAGTGCCAGCGCCTGTCGAGCATTTCAATGCCTTTCTCGCCTTGCAAATCCTCGGCAAGCTTTTTGAGATCGATGTTCGAGGTGTGGTACTTCTCAGATTCAGAGAAGAGTGTAGTCTGGAACTCATGCTCCGTCTCACTGAAGAGTGCAGCTTCAGGCCCAGCAGCAAGAATTGCCGAAGGATCACGCGTGTGATATGCAATAGCAAGAGGGTTAGTATCCTTCTGTTTCTTCGATGCAACAGCATGCAAGGGGCGCTCTTCAGGTGGGATGTAACGATATCTTTGCCACAACTGCGTCAATTTACGAATACCCTCCAGGCGGATCTCTTCCGGAGAGTCTTCCGTGAGCATGGTCAAGGGTCGTCGATTCACAGTGGGGATTTCGACAGGGATCAAGACAAATCGAGCTCTCCAGAAACGTAGAACATCTGAAAGCTCCTCGTGGTAGCCTGCCAAGAATGTATCAATCAAGTTCCAGTTATACTCCTTGCGCGGCGGACGCAAAATGACGTCCCGTGGGTTGTAGTCCTCTTCAAAAGCTGTCCGAATATAAGGTCTGTACGAGAAAGGCTTGTCGATGCCAGCAGATGATTCCAGGGCTGTTGTAGGCTTTCGATTGTACCGTTTGACTTCCACTTCGCCTCCAGCAACGCACACTAGTTGGTGTATGTTGTTGCCCATGCTCATGAACACTGTATCTCCATCAGCAGACATGTAGTCCGGCGCTAAGATACTGCCCAAACTCTTCTCGGGCCGCCCAGAGAACTCCGTGACTGATGACCCAACGATGATCTGGAAACCGTGCGAGAGTCGGAAGGCAATGAGTTCGCGTATCAGGGATTCTCTAGATCTTGGCGTCTCTACCATCTCATCGTCTTCGTTTTGAGTGATCTTGTAAGGACTCTCGTTGTATTCTGTGGCGATCTGTTCTGCTGTCGGGAACCACTCGTGTGTTAGCGGCACAGCTGCAGGTGAGCACAGTGAGCGCCATCTTAATGTACCGGCTCTAAGAGTTCTCGGAAAGACGTGATGCCAGCGCCGAAATTGGTTCCTGGGATTTATGATATTCTTTCTTGGATTACAGGGGTTGACAAGTACAGCCCATGGTGCGATTGCGCTTGTGGGAGACAACGTTCGTGGAACATCTTGGACACCTCCGCTCGAAGATAGTGTTGGCTTTGGCGGTATGGAATCACCTAGTGCTCTTGAGCCAGCAAGTAGAAAAGTAGATCTTGGACCTCTAACGACCAAGTTCGACTGAGGCGAGTCAGCGGGTTGTGCGAATTTCGCATCTCGCATTGTTTCCACAGAATGTGCAGCTTGATCAGAAGGAGGCAGGTCCTGTGAGAATTCTGCTCGTGATGCCGTTCGAATGGCAATCGGTTCAGAAGGCTTCTCCGTCGATGTCTGCCTTGTGCTTGCCAGCCTTTCAGCGATAGCACCCTTTTGATTCTTTTCGACCGTTAGCATGGCTGGCTTCACGTTTCCTTGGCTAATATCGATGGTCGCGTCTGCAATTGTAGGCTTCGCCGGCGCTGCTTTCCCTGCAAAGCTGATTTGCCTCAGGAACCAATTACCTGGTCGCGGTTTAGCCTCAACATTGGTCCCGCCGAACGCTGGAGACCTAGATGCAGGCTTCATTCCTTTGTGTTGTGTTCCAGTGAGCCTCTGAGGCGAGTGAGCCCTACTGTGAGCTGGGGACTGGTGTGGCGTTGTCGCTACTGATTTGTGATGATCTTGTGAGCCTCCAGAGGCACTATGCCGATGTACACTAGGACGACCCAGCTCCGCGGTGTTTTTCATGCGAGTTCTTTGTCGCTGGAGCACGTCCGCTTGCGGCGGTGCTACCGGCTGTATCTGTTCTGGAAATTGGTGTCGACGAGTACGAGGAGATTGACTTTCCACATCTGTCGATCTTTCACGCATGAGCTGGTGGAAGTTACCTTCAGGTGGGGGCCGAACCGTTTTTCCAAAAGATGGACCAATGCTGCGGAATGAGGCAGAGAGATAGGTTCCTCTCGACAACTCTGGAGATCCGTGTGTCTGCGACTCGCTTCTTGTGTTTTGTTCTGTCCCAGTGGAAGTCTCCATGAGTGGGCTGAAGATTCCATTGTCGTAAGCTTCCATCCAGGCTTTCTGGGCAACACTGGCCTTATCGTACTGGTCCTCGGCGTAAAGCCTTTCACCGCGCGATGAGTAGGACCCCGACACGTTTGCGGTGCTACTTGATGGCGCTTTCTGTTCGATCGCTTGCACCGCTATAGTTGACTCAGACTGCCGATCTATAGCGTGTGGATACATCGGATCCTCTTCTAGATATGGGATTGATATGTCCCCAAGCTCATTCTCCATTACACCCATCATCTGCAATTCATACAGACGACAGCGTAAAGAGAATATACGGCCTTTCTTGCGTGAGCGCTTAATGATCTTGTCAGCCTTTCTTGGCTTTGTCAGCTCCACTATGTCATCCGAGGTGCCAGACCAAAATGAGACATCAACCCAGTAAGGCATTGCAAATCGCCAATCGTCTTGTTCTTCGAATGATGACGCTACATGCTCGCGAGCGGAAGATTGAAGGGAAGCAGTGAAAGGCGTTTCTCCCATGGAACCGAGCCAAGGATCGTATTGACGAGGCGTGTTGTCTTCCATATCTTCGACATTTTTGAGGGAGCTTCGCCTTTCTCCTGATCGATTTGACAGCAGATTCTCAACAGCAGATTTTGAACGAGGCGTCCGGTACTTGAACAACGGGACCGAATGCAGAGGCATCGGCGACAAGCATACGAGATCAATGCCTATGCCGGAACCCATCAGGGTGTCCGTTGTGAGTTTCAGCATGTTGTAGTCTACCTCGAAAACGCCGGTCCCCGGAGTAACAACTATGACTGAGATGCCCGTTCGAACCAGGTCACGGTCAATGTAATCTTTGGCTAACTGAGCAGCCGCCAGGTTGATGGCCTCGAGGATATTCCCTTGGCTGGCAGACGAGGGCTTTCCAGCCACGACGGCGTCTGCACTCGTAGCTACTGCTTCGCTCCCCATGGATTTTTGCCCTTGGTCCGATAACCGAGGAACAATCGAAACCTCGCGAAGGAAAGTCCTAAATTCTTTTTTCAACTGGTAAAGGATGTTGATCCAGTCTCCACTAGCTATATCACTCACGACGACGCGATAGTAATCTCGATAGCTCTCAGACTGGCTTAATTCCTTGGGCCTGTCGGACATAGCTGCTCCGTCATATTGCATCCTTGTAAAAAGGATGATGGTGACCAGATGTCTCGCGCTAATTCTCAGCCACCTCTTGAAGAGGTCTGGGAGGAAGCCTCCAACAACTTTGTTGAACATGATCTCGCCGGCGCCTTCAGCGTCAAAATCCCACATTTCCTTGGACATTTGAATGAATAGGACATATCGCGCAGATTCGCTCCTAAAAACAGGCTTGGTCCTTGCCGAGAAGTAGCCTGAGTTCACTGAATGGCCGTTGATGTATATGTGCTTGATGGCTGCTTTAATGGTTCCCATGAACAGTAGTTTCTGGTTCTTGTAGACTGTCCTTTTGCTGAGTTCGGCGGTTGCCATTCGCCACATATCTGCGCGTGCAAGATATTCATCGCGAAATACGAGTTCTACGTGGTGTGCTTCATGCCTCGCCTCATTCGCCTGCAATATGTTAGATTGGAGATATAGCTGTGTAACGATTTCAATACCTCGGTCACGATGACCTGCATGCGATTCCTGAGCCCTAACACCCTTGCTATAGTCTCTGAAATCGATACCTTCACACATATAAGCTTGCATTTCACCTGCTTTTGAGACTCCCTACCTGTAGATTTGCATGTTTGGACTTGAGATCTGCCGAAAGCGTCTTCACTGAAAAAACATACGCATTTTCTTCATCTATGTCCCGTCCACCAGCGGATGAAGAGCCATTCTCATCTATGGTTATGATAACAGAGCCTCGACGGCTTCTCTTTGGCAACCCATTTGCACCGTACTCCCGTCCCACGTCTTCGCTCATGACTTGTGATGGCTGGGATCGCGTTTTGTTTGCGGTTGATTGAAATAGGCGAGCAGCGGTTCCAGACTCGATGGCTACGATTTGGAGCAGCGTACCAGGCGCAGTTGGGAGCTCTGGGAACTTGTCTCCATTGAAGACAGTCTCGTCCCTCGAAAAGTTGTCATCGTGAGTCCAAAGTGTGCAGACTCTCTGCACTCGAGGCTTTTGGGCGTTGGATAAGGACCCTGACATGTTCGAAGGCTGTGTTACAATATGCGTTTGTCGCGAACGTTCTGCTCTAAGAGATCATCATGTCGCGACTAGGAGTTTCCTCTTTGGTGAAGCGAAAGTCATGACATAAAGGGAGCCGGGCGATGGCCAACAGTGGTCAAGTGGTTGAAGTTGCAAAATTTCTTGTCCAACAGTTTTCCGGTTACATGCGGTGATGAAGAGCGCGCATGGTGGTGCGGTCGTCGCAATCGTGGCGTTGCGCGCCAAGGCGCCAGAACCGATTAGTTTGCGTTCTCACGTGAACATGGGAGGGACGGGGCGATGTGTTTATTCTGACTCCTGAGACTCATGGAGTAGTCAGATTCTAAGGCTAGCACTCTCGTGGATTCCCGCATTGCCCGTTCATCCCATGCCAGCGCTCCATTCGTCATCAAGCTAGCAGCGCGCATTGCTGGACAAAGTCGTGTTGACTCAAAATTTACATGCTTTCTAAGCGGCTTGTTGCTCGTTGGAACAGACAACGCGGCCTTCCTTCGGAAGAAAGCTGGACGGAAGCCACGACATGAAACCATCCCGCCCTGTCCATAACTGGTCTGCACGTCCACCGCCAGGATTCGAATGCGTGGGCAGAGTTGGGCAAGAGCTCTGCTGGGCATGGCTGACTCGAGTCGCCAAGGCATGCAATCCAATCTGGGCCTGACGTGAAGCGCAGCGGTAGTTTTTCACTGTTCGCGCGACGTGCCCATCAGAGTCGCTAAGGTGGGTATTGGAATGCGATTCAGGGTCGTCCATTTCACAGGGGTCGGGGTCACGGCGGGAAGCCCACGGCCGGGTTTGTTGAAGCCTTCGATGCCCGCCGCTTCGAGTCTCTTGGACCAGTACGGGTGCGTGCCGTTGAGGATTTGGCGGGCCTGGAGGGCGCCATAGATGACCAGGACGGTCGAGACGAGGGGTAGGCTGGCGGCGGCCGGGGACAGGATGGTGGTTCGCATTGTGGCCGAGGGGCATGTAAGTACGTGCTGGACTGCGAAGTGCGGCGACTCGCGGGGGTGAGTGGCAGCTGCTAGCTTGGCAGGCCCTGCGCAACATGCATGGGTCATGGTCATGTCGTCCTGCCTTCCCCCCGACACCCCAGCGCGCGGCCATGGACGACCTCGCCAACCTCGAGTTCCTGTCGCTCGTCTCCAAAGTCACGTCCGAAATCCAGAACCACGTCGGCGTGTCGGACAAGACGCTGGCCGAGTTTGTCATTGACCAGCATGCCAAGTGCAAGGACGCCGCAGACTTCCAGGGCCAGCTCGAGGCCATGGGCGCCGAGTTCCCGCAAAGTCTGGTCGAGAGCATCGACCGCCTCGTCCTGACGCTGCACCCCAAATTCAAGACGAGCGCAAACGGGCAGCCGCCGGCCGCCGAGAACGGCCAGGCCGCAGACCGCAGGGTGCGCGTGTTCAAGGGGCTGGCGATAGCGGACAAGGACGTCGACTACGCCGACGCCGACGATGCGCTGGACGACACATTCGCTATGCTCGAGGGCCTGGCGGGGAAGCCATCCGGCAGGCCCAAGGAGCCGTCGCGCAAGCGCAGCATGAGCCCCCTCGACAGCGACGACGATGATGCGAGCAGGAACAAGAGGCACAGGCGCAGGAACGCCTCGTCCTCAGGCTCCCCGTCGCGGCCTCGCAGCCCCAGGCGGCAGAAGGAGCACGACGAGCTGGTCTTCCAGGACGAGTTCGGGCGCACAAGGACGGTCAAGCGGCACGAGAAGACGCGCTCGCGCAAGAAGTACAGGGACGAGGACATGGAGGAATTCCGCCGGCCGCCAACCCCCGAACTCGACGACGAGCCCGTGCTCTACAAAGTCTATGATGGCCAGGTGACGGGCGTCAAGGACTTTGGCTGCTTCGTCAACCTGCAAGGCGTCAAGGGCAGGTTCGATGGTCTGGTACACGTCACGCAAATGGTCGAGGGGGCCAGAGTCAATCACCCTTCCGACATTGTCTCTCGATTGCAGCAAGTCAAGGTGAAGGTGGTCAAGATGGAGCATGGCAGGCTCTCTTTGTCTATGAAGGAGGTCGACCAGCAGTCAGGGCGCGATCTTGCTCCAGGGAAGCGCATCGCATCAGGCGCCAACTTTGCCTCGGGTGCAAACTCGCAGGGGCTGGGCGGTATCCCGGGGCTTGACTCATCGGTGCCGGTTGTGGAAGATGGCTACAATGGGCGCAAGAATGGCATGCGAAAGCGCATGACGTCACCTGAACGATGGGAAATCAAGCAACTTATTGCTTCTGGCGTCGTCCCAAAGTCAGATTACCCAGATATCGACCAAGACTTCAACGCGCACATCAACGGCGAGGGTGGTTTTGAAGAAGAGGAAGACGTCGACATCGAGGTAAGAGAGGAAGAGCCACCATTTCTGGCTGGCCAGACCAAACAATCCTTGGAACTTTCCCCGATTCGTGTCGTCAAGGCACCTGATGGCTCGCTCAACCGTGCTGCTATGGCAGGCGACACTTTAGCACGTGAACGCCGTGACCTCAGGCAACAGGAAGCACAAGAAAAGGCGGCCAAGGAAGCCGCAAATGTGGACTTAAGTAGCCAGTGGAATGACCCTATGGCCCAGCAAAAGCAATTTGCAAGCGACCTGCGCAACACCCGAACAAACATGCCTAGTGAAGCCCAGCCAGAGTGGAAGAAAATTTCGGCTGGCAGTCGAGACATATCCATGGGCAAACGCACCGACATGAGCATCAAAGACCAGCGGGAAACTCTGCCTGTCTACAAGTTCAGAAAACAACTTCTCGAGGCCGTCTCGCAACACCAGATCTTGATTGTGGTCGGCGATACTGGATCAGGCAAGACAACGCAGATGACACAGTACCTTGCCGAAGCTGGCTACGCTAACGAATTGATGATCGGTTGTACACAGCCTAGGCGCGTAGCAGCTATGAGCGTGGCCAAACGTGTCGCGGAAGAGGTTGGCTGCAAGCTTGGAAACGAAGTCGGCTACACCATCCGATTCGAGGACAACACATCACCGGATACCAGGATCAAATACATGACGGATGGTATTCTGCAGAGAGAAATTTTGCTAGATCCGATGCTTAACAAGTACAGCTGCATTATGCTGGACGAAGCTCACGAACGTACCATTGCCACGGATGTCTTGTTTGGGCTATTGAAGAAGACGCTCAAACGACGGCCAGACATGAAACTCATCGTTACCAGTGCTACTCTGGACGCTGACAAATTTTCCGAGTACTTCTATAAATGTCCCATCTTTTCGATCCCAGGTCGAACTTTTCCCGTCGAGGTCATGTATTCGCGGGAGCCCGAGTCGGATTACCTCGACGCAGCTCTGGTCACAGTCATGCAAATTCATTTGACTGAGCCGGCAGGCGACATCCTGTTGTTTTTGACAGGAAAAGAGGAAATCGACTCATCTTGCGAGGTCCTGCACGAGCGCATGAAAGCACTTGGTCCAAATGTACCGGAGTTGATGATCTTGCCTATTTACGGGGCACTGCCATCCGAAGTAGCATCTCGCATTTTTGAGCCTTCACCGGATGGAACACGAAAAGTTGTCATTGCTACCAATATTGCCGAAACGTCTCTGACAATCGATGGTATCTACTACGTGGTCGATCCTGGGTTCGTCAAGCAATCCTCCTACGACGGTAAACTCGGTATGGACCGTCTACAAATTACACCCATATCGCAAGCGCAAGCACGTCAGAGGTCTGGCCGAGCAGGGCGTACTGGACCAGGAAAGTGCTTCCGTTTGTACACCGAATCCGCCTTTCAGAACGAAATGCTTCCTACCACCATCCCGGAAATCCAGCGTCAAAATCTGTCCAACACCATCCTCATGCTCAAGGCCATGGGGATCAATGACCTCCTGCACTTTGACTTTATGGATCCGCCGCCAACAAATACTATGCTTACAGCGCTCGAGGAACTTTACCAACTTGGTGCCCTCGATGACGAAGGTCTCCTTACACGACAAGGCCGTCAAATGGCCGATTTCCCCATGGATCCCTCCCTCTCTAAATCTCTCATCAAGTCCGTCGATCTCCAATGCTCTGACGAAGTTCTTACCATTGTCGCCATGATCAGCGCCACACAGTCCGTCTTCCACCGCCCTCGCGACAAGCAACAACAAGCAGATCAAAAGAAGCAAAAGTTCAATGACCCGTCGGGCGATCACATCACCCTGCTCAACGTCTACAACGGCTGGAAACAAGGCGGCTTCAGCGTGCCCTGGTGCCACGAAAACTTTGTCATGCCGCGCAACATGCAGCGTGTGAAAGACGTGCGCAACCAACTGCTCCAAATCATGGCCCGCCACAAACATTCGGTCGTGTCCTGCGGCCGCAACACAATCAAAGTCCGCCAAGCACTTTGCTCAGGCTTCTTCCGCAACTCGGCGCGCAAAGACCCGTCGGAGGGATACAAGACGCTCGTCGAGGGGACGCCGGTCTATTTGCATCCGAGCTCCAGCTTGTTTGGCAAGCCGGCTGAGCACGTCGTGTATCACAGTCTTGTGGAAACGACAAAGGAGTACATGCATGTGTGCAGCGCGATCGAGCCCAAGTGGTTGGTCGAAGCGGCGCCGACGTTCTTCAAGGTTGCGCCGACAGATCGGCTGAGTAAGAGGAAAAAGGCGGAGAGGATTGCGCCGCTGCATAACAAGTTCCAGGGAGAGGATGATTGGAGGTTATCGGCGCAGCGGCGGGCTGGGAGAGGGGGTGGTGGGACGTGGGGTTAGGTTGGAGACAAATATTTTGGGGGGGGGGAGGGGTTTTGACATGGAGTAGCCAGGGTAACTAATGATTGGGTTTTCTCCTCGAGATTTTTGATCTACAGAGGTGATTGTGTTTGGGGATTGACTAGCGCATGAAAAGCAGAGTGTCTTTACATGATGAATCTATTCCATGCTATTCAATACGTTTACGCTAACGCTAACGATCCGAGGGCAAGGTCTCGCCTCCGGTGGCAACGATGCCTCGTTCGATACAGCCCGAACGCCCATCTGGCCACGTTCTCTTAGACGCAGGAAGCGATAGTTACTTCCATTCCAGATGCCCTACGTAAACCCAAATGGGCAAGAAGTTTTAGTGCGAACCTTTTTCGATACGAATCAAGAGAACCTGCCGCGAGCATCGTGGTGAGAGACGGCGGCGTGTATCCCCAGCGCAACGACCATGACAAGGAGTATGGGGCAAGGAGTATGGGGATGAATTTGACGATGCGCCAAACCTGTTGGGTTTTAGAGGGGGGTGCACTTTGACCAAGCCAGACGAGTGGGCGAATGGGGAGAATGGCAGAGGCGCACAGTGGTGGAAATGGGGTGGCGAGTTTATTGCTCTTTTTCGTATCCTGCAGGTTTGGTCATGCCATTGAGCTCGTAGAAGCGGGATGTACCTGGTTGTATTGTTAGCGGAGGTAGGCTGCAAGCGACACGGCCGAAAACTCACAGCTGTAGCCATTCCAGTCAAAGTTGTCCTTGGGGTTGCACGAGCACTTGTGCTCCAGACGGTAGTCCTCACCCGTGGGACAGTGGGTGAAGGGAACGTGGTAATAGGCAATGTCGTTGAAGAAATGAAGCTCGTCCTTGTTTAGCATCAGGCCAGCAGCGATTGAGTGAACTGGCGCATCGCCCCAGCGCTCATAAAAGAAGCCACCGGCGTGGTCCAACGAGGTGAAGAAGTCAATATAGGCGTCAGAGCGGAGCCAGTCGAGGTTGCCAATCTCAAAGTTGGACCAGAAATGGCAGTGGTTGTAAGTCTCTCCGTTGTCGTCACTGAGGAACTTGATCGAGTTGTCCTTGACAATGTGCTGCGGATAATGCTTGGTAAAGTTCTTGGTGGCGTCCCAGAGGGTGGGAATGGTCTCGACGTATTCGTACAAGCTGAGGGTAAAGCTGTACTTTTTCTTGTGCTTGGCCATGTACTTGAAGGTGTCGTAGTTGATGTCGCAGTACAGCTCGATGCTGGGCTCCACGCGCCAGTACCACTCGTAGTCGAGCATCAATGGGTGGCGGAAGAAGAAGCCGGATTCGTAGCGGCACATGTGTCTGTAGCTGACCGAGTCGCCGTAGATGATCTTCTTCTCCTTCATCTCCTCGCGGACCTTGGCGGCCTTGTCCTGGTCGATCCACTCGGGGAACGACCAGTGTTCCTTGGGGATCTTGCCGTACTTGGTGGTGCCGGAGACGAGGGCGGTTGTGACCTTTTTGAACTCGTCGTTGAAGTCGTCGTCGTTGAGGAAGACCCAGTCGTAGTTGAACTTGCGGTTGAAGCGGTCCTCGACGTGCCGGATCGACTTGGCAATCTCCCAGACGTCCTGGTTGCGGGCGAGGGTGACGAAGGTGGCGTTCATGCGGTCGCCGGGGATGGTGGCAGGCGGCAGCACCTTTTCGTTGGGGGTGGTGGGCGCAAAGACGGCCTCGGGGAGGGCGGCGCTGGGGGTGTTGGGGGTGTTGGGGGCGTTGGGGGTACTGCCGGCGGCGGTGTCTTGGTAAGCGGGCCAGCTCGCGGAGGAGACTGACGAGGAGCTGATGAAGTAGAGGACGACGAGGGCGAAGACGGCAAAGACGATGTAGCGCAGGTAGCGCTGGGAGCCGGCCATGGTGGTGGTGGTGGTGAAGGAGTTGGCAGGCGGCTGTTGCTGATGCTGTGCGAGCGCATGCGGTGTCGTGGCGGCGACGACGATGAGGACAGGTGGAGGGAGGGGGCGCCTCCAGCGTCTAGTGGGGAGCGAGGAATGAGGAATCCAAGGCAAAGGGGGGGGGCGTTGGCGTGGGCCGTTGAACGTTGGACAGGCTGACAGGCGGACAGGCGGACAGCTGTGGCTCAGGTGGCGCGTGCAAGGGCAGCAAGCAGCCCGTGCGCCCGTGCTAACTTGGCTTGGCTTGGCAGTACCGAGTACCCATCGCATTCCCCCCCACCTCCCCCACACTCACACACCGCCCGCCATGTCCTTCTTTGGCTTCGACAGCAATCTGCCCCGTGACCGCGGCCACTCGTCCAATGCCCCGGGCTTCGGGCAGCACGATGCCTTTGCCGCATTGAGCAGCGGAGCCGTGGGCGACGACGACGACGACGTGTATGTCGCGCATCGCCACTGCGCCGCCACTGCCGCTCACAATTCCACAGCATCGACTTCGAGCAGACGTACCATGGCCTCGGCAACCGCCTCGACGACGCCGACGACGCCCTCAACGACGACACCTTCGGCGGCCCCCCCATCCAGCAGTCGGTCGACAAGCACTTCGACTTCGCGGGCCAGACGTCCAAGGTCTCCCACATTCTGCACGAGGAGCAGATGCTCTTTCAGGCCCGCCAGGGGCCTCCGCAGCAGTACAAGCCGCCGGTCCCGCAGGCGTCGAAGCCGGCCCGCAGTGGCTACGAGAGCTACAAGGACCCCGAGTACATCCCCCAGCTGGAGGCGCGTGCCGACATCTGGGGCCTGAAGCCTAAACAGCACGCCCCGCAGAGCCACCCACAGCCGGACGCCCCGTCTCCCGCTCCCCATTCCGTCCCACAGCCTGCTGCCTCGCGCAAGCTGATGAGCCTGGACGAGGTCGAGGCCATGATGCGCGCTCAGAGCATCGACCACCAGCCTCGGGGCGCCCCGCCTGTCCAGCACATGCAGTTTCAAGATCCTCCGCAGGGTTACCCACCGCAGCAGTACCCCCATGGGCAGCCGCCGTTCCCTGGCATGCACGGTGGCCCTCCCGGTCACTACGCGCCACACGTCTTGCAGAGGCCGCAGCAGCACGACCACCACCACGAAGCTCAGAGGCAGCACCACCATCACATTCGTGCCGAGCTCCCCGCCCAACCCGTGCAGCCCCAGGTCCCTCCGCAACCAACGATCCTGCAGCGACAGAAACCACAAGTAGCCGAGCCGGGTGCCCAGCCGTCGCGACAAGCACAACCACCCCACAACCAGTCCCAGGATCCACCCACCCAGCCTCGGCAGATTCTCCAAAACCCCAATCGCTTAGCAGGCCCAGGTCAGCCCTTGGGACCACCCGGCACGCAAGCTCAACGAGGACAGCTATCGGACCATGCACGCGGGCCTTCTTTCCCCAACATGGTTGTTACACACCCAGAACAGCTGCTACAACTTTCCGAGGCAGAGCGTGCGGCGTTCCTCGAGGAAGATGCCAAGCGAGCAAAGAGGAACCACAAGATTGCTCTCCTGGCAAAGGACAATGGTCTCATGACTCCACAAGACAAGAACTTCATTACTCGTATTCAGCTGCAGCAGCTGATGACGGCGACTGGTAACCTCGACGAGAGGGGTCCCGAGGCTGCCATCGCCGAAGACTTTTATTACCAAGTATTCAGCCAGATTCGAGGGGCTCCTCGCCAGAATCCTCAGCAGCCGGCTAGTCAGTTTGCCCAGACCTACCTGTTCCAGACCAACAATCGATTTGGGACCCGAAGGAATGGACGTGGAGGCGACAACCACATGCAGCGAATGGAACAGCAAATTCAGCGGGCTGTCGAGGCTGCCAAAGCCCGACCAAAAGCGAGACAGCTCGTTGTGGAGGGCAGCTTAGGCAAGATCGCCTTCAGTAATTCCAAGACTCCACGACCACTGCTCAACATCAAGCGACCCGAAGCCGGCGAAAAACATACAAAGCATCCAAAGTCCTCCATCGCCGATCGAAAGGAAGCTCTACGCAATATCGAGAATGTCTACATTACTCTCATGCAGATGGAAGACCACGAGAGAGCCATGCCACCCCCGATCAACGAAGGTAGCAACCCGGAGGCTATACAGGCACACATGGAGTGGCGATCCAAGATCGACGCCCTCCACCGACAGCTTTGGCAGAATACCAAGATCATGGAACCACTCAACCCACAGTAAGCACTCCACGTATCTCATATGCGCCACTACTAACAACTTGAAAAGCGCTTTGACGCCACACCCCTTCATCTCCATCTTGTCTCATGCAAAAGGCAAGAAAGCAATTCCTCGTCTTTTCCGCCACATCGACGAACAAGAACGCATCACTGTTGTCACGATGATTGTAGTCCACCTCGACGGACTATCTGTAGTCAACCAGGCAGTTGCCGCTCCTGAGGAACCACTGAACCCAGCTGTTCGTGAAGAGGTCGAATTGTTCTCGGCCACAGTATTGCCTCCATTATTCGCCCACATGTCTGAGTCGCCGCTCAACATCATCATCGGCCTTTTAGGATTGATCCTCGATCGCACAAACTTGCACGTCGTCGTTCGAAGCAAGATCGGACTTTCGCTCCTCACTATCCTCATCTCTCGCGCCGAGCTTTTGAAACAGTCTGCGCCCGAGACGGCTTCCGCGGACTGGGAGCAGTGGAACGTGCTCTACAATCGTTTGTTCGACATGGTCGAGCCGGTGCTACCAATACTGTTCCCGGGAAGCATCAATGAGACTGATGATATGTACATTTGGCAGTACTTGGCTGCGATGGGAGTCGGCGCTAGCCCGGAACAGCAACAAAGGCTCGTACTCGGAGTCAAGGATCGTGTCATGGAGACTGTCAGTGTGAGCAAGGCCTTGCCAACGGACATGGCAAGCGCACGTCTGGCCAACGTCAATCTTTTCATGAGAGCCATTGGACTTGATGTCGAGCTTCTTGGATGAGGTTTCATCGACATGGCAAACAGTTGATGAACCGCAAGTGCGCACGACGATGCTAGAGATGCAGTACCTATGGAAAGCCGGATATACGAACGGCAGCGCGATGGCAAGTCATGATGAAAACGCCGCTTGTCCAGACCTACCGTGCCAACAGATTGAATGTTGGAAGTGGAGGACGTTCAGGAGGTACGCAAGTCGCCAATGGTCCATGGGGACAAGCCTCTGGCGCTTGCCCCTGCCTCATATTGGCAAAGAAAAAGGTGGCAGCAGGCCCCAGGAGTAGGTGACACGGAGCGGCAACAAGTAAAGCGCTACGATTGGACATTCTTCAAATTAATATTATTTCATGCAACTGTCTCCGCGCCGTCAGAAACCTCTTGATGCTCGTGTCTCTAC
This sequence comes from Ampelomyces quisqualis, assembly GCA_018398575.1. NCBI lineage: Eukaryota > Fungi > Ascomycota > Dothideomycetes > Pleosporales > Phaeosphaeriaceae > Ampelomyces > Ampelomyces quisqualis. Next base: position 2,068,455 of record JAGTXZ010000011.1, read on the forward strand.
CAATTTATCGCCTATACAGAGATTTCCCCGAACCGTTATGCATGTCTCTCCAGGCTCCGAGAAAATGAACAGAAATTGTACTTCAAAGACCGACCGTGTTTTCTCGCTCATTGGAAATATTTTAGCGCCCAGATGTTTGACCACTGCGGCTCGAACTGGGCCCGAAACATCTCCACGCCCCCCGAAACAATGTCACAGTCAAGCTTTGCCGTGTTGCTTGTCTCGCGTCGTGGATTGTGCATTGTTCCGGGGAGTGTTGAGGGTGTTTCAGCGCTGCATCGTTCCCCACTTTAGCTTGTCCGGACTTGGCATCCGAAACACCACTGGGTAAGCTTCGTCAGCTTGCATTTTCATGCTCCTGAGACGCTTTGGTGCATCGTCGATGGTCGAGAGGCGCAGACTCATGCTGTGCGATCAAGGCGAAGGTTGCTTGAGGGGCATCTACAGCTGTGGCGATGGAGGATCAACAACCATTGTTTGTTGCACGTCGAGAACGAGGCCTGTGCAACGTTGATCTTGAGCTTCCAGGCACCGAAGCACTAGATGTGCTGAGGACAGGCTGTACGTCTCCTTTCCGTCCCTCACTTGCCTTCTCCGCATCTATTCGCGGCCACAGGGAAGACTCGGTATATACCCGTAAGAGACGACAAGTACCATTTTCCCCGACCAATCAACGTCTTTCAATCGTACCCATCAAGCTCACCTTGAAGCTCTCTAGGCCAGTCCTGGAGTTCGTTCAGACTTTTGCCCAGATTCCGGCTCAGCATAGATGTAGCCGTGTGGACCTCAGACTGGTGCGGCCACGCTAAAACCCGACACATTTCACGATTGAAGTTCATACGCCCAACTCAAATCAAGCCATGCGTTTCAACAAGGCGGCTTCATCCTCTATTCCATGTTTGTTTAGTTGACACTACTTTAAAAGCAGTGCTTCCCACATTCTTTGTCACCATCAAGCTAAGCCTTGGGCCTCTCTTTCCAGGAACAGTGTTCCTTTTTCACTTCTCTCTTGTCAAGTTCTTGTTCACTTCTAAGACGACGGGAAACATCGTCCGGCTGCCGGTCAGCATTAATTCATCATGCCTTCACTACGGCTTTTGTTCATTGTCGCTTTTTTGGCTGCTATCGTACTTGCGGTTCCTGCACCATCGCGCCCTCAAAACATCCAGAAACGCTCTTTCAAGGTCCCGAGGCAGTTAAACACTCGCAATCCGACTGGGCCTAATGGCATGGCCGCTATGAGGAAGGTATTCCGAAAATATAATCTCGAAACCAGAGAGGAGTTCATGGCAACAGAGGGCCTGATTGGGCAGACAAAGCAGAGTGAAAACGGAACTGCAACACCAGCAGCGGGGTCTGCCACAAACAAAACTGGCATTGTTATTGCGGCTCCTGAGAAGAATGCTGCCTCCTTCCTTTCGCCAGTCGATATTGGCGGTCAGACCCTGAACTTGGACTTCGACTCTGGCTCGTCCGATCTGTAGGTACGCCAACTACTCGCCGGTAATGGTAGACTAACATTTCATCAGTTGGGTGTTCAGCACTGAGCTTCCTAAAGCAGCTACTGCTCAACACACTGCATTTGACCCTGCAAAGTCGCCCAACTTCAAGCTCACACAAGGCGCACAGTTCAAGATCAGTTACGGAGACGGCTCTGGTGCTGCAGGCATCGTTGGCACCGACAAAGTGACCATTGGTGGTGTATCCGTGGACCAACAGACGATCGAAGTTGCAAATGCTGTCTCGCAGTCTTTTGTCGAAGATGCTAATACTGATGGACTCGTTGGCCTCGCCTTCTCAAATCTCAACACCATCAATAACGGCACCAATAAAACGCCTGCAAAGACCTTCTTCGACAATGTCATGAAAGACCTGGACATGCCCGTATTCGTTGCCGATCTCGACCCCGACGGCACTGGGGTCTACGAATTTGGGAAGATCGACGCCACAAAGTTTGAGGGCGAGATGGTATGGATACCGGTCAAGGCAGAAACTGGTTTCTGGCAATTCCCATCCGCCAAATTTGCCATCGGCGACCAAGTCTTTCAAAACCCACAAGCTTCAGACGCCATTGCCGACACCGGAACATCGCTCATGCTCGTTGACCAAGCCGTCGCTGATGCGTACTACTCACAAGTCCAGGGCGCTCAGCTCAACGCCCAGGTCGGAGGGTTTATATACCCTTGCGGGGCAGCGCTGCCAGACCTCTCAGTTGCGGTTGGCGATACCCACATGGCTAAAATTCCTGGCAATCAAATCACTTTCGCGAACGTTGACAAAGCAAATACTACTTGCTTTGGTGGTGTGCAAGGGAACCAGGGTTCTAAGCTTCAGATCTACGGAGACATAATGTTCAAGTCGCAGCTTGTTGCTTTTAATGGTGGAAACCAGTCGCTTGGGTTTGGGAGGAAGCCGCTTCCAAAATGATCGCGCTTTCATGGCTGCGCTTTCATCTTTGGCCTTCTTCTTTCAGGGGAGGCCCCTGAAATATATACGACCATTTGATCGTATTTATTAGGGGATGAGAGACTATCTGAAACTCATTAGATTTCACCATATGGGATTCTGAATGACTGAGAGCATTGCCGTCAAGTGCATGAGTGATTGGCGAACTGTCAAACACGAGAACCTAGTACATAGACCATCGGATTGATGTCTCTCTCTCTCCTCTGGAAGAATAATCAACCTTGCCTAGTGCTTTGTTGAGATATAATTAAGCATGTTTTCTTTATCGACAAAGGACCGCAGACGTAAGATGATTCCAAATATCTCAACCCTTTCGTGGTCTTGCAATCCGTACGCAGAATTTCTTGTTCAGCACGAACCAGAGTTTTTGTGACACACTACATGTCGGGAAAAGTTCGTAGCGGAGCGTTTAGAGCAGTGTAGCACCGAAACATCTTATGAAACACAGCAGCCAAGCCTGTGTAGCTATTGCTCCGAGTCGGTTGAAACATGAGTCGGTTTCACCAATCTAGCCTTTACTGTACTGGGTCTCGAGATGAAAGGTGGTTCAGCTATTAGGTCACTGGAAGCTCGATGTGGGAGCACGTGAGGACGTGATGGCGCTAGGTACCGGTACGGTAAAGGTGGAATCAGGAAAGCGCGTCGCAATCGATGACCTTCAACATCCTTCATATCGTCGGCGCACTTTATGTTCCCTGAATTTCTGCTCACACACATAATTCACTCAATTTACGCGTGTGATCGTGGTGGCCCGAGCTGTCGCTTCGCGCAATGGAGGTTGACCATGACGAAGACGACTGGGACGCGTTGAAGTATGCGCGTCACCACGGATTGTCGAAAATTTATTACAGTGAATCGATACATGACTGTGGCTTTTTTGCGCAAGCAGATCTCACTGTTGGATGGGACCTCTGCGCTCCCTCAGACGACATCATCACTAACAAAGTCAATGCGCTAACCAAAGAACGACTTACCGTAAGCAACGACGCTGCATTACTGCTCAAGGCTATTCACGAGCTGCAGAAGCCGCCTTCAAACGAACCACTGATGACAGATCGGCATCGATGGATGGTTAGCCTCAAGCAAGAACCTCCAGTATTAGCCACGGACGATGAGCTCGATCTGCTTAACTTCGGAAGTGTCTTTACACCAGACTTTGGAAATTTGACTATCCCACTCGAACTTGTGGATCAAGAACGCGACGAGGGATTAGAATGGCCTAGGAAGTACCTGTCATATCCGGAGCAGATCAATCGGCAAATCAAAGCCGAGAAGCTCGCAGTGTCGAAGGAGGTGCTACTTCATCTCCAAGATGCGGCCACCGACTCTTACACCTCACAAGACCTCCAAATGGCTAATGAGGAGGCTTTGAGATTCCGATCGGTACGCGCAGCTTGTTTTCTTGACGTTATTGCTAATTGTGCAGAGCACTGTATACCAGCCTCTTACCCCACCGTTGCTCCCCTTATCACCGCCCCTGGTACCTTACATACCGTCATCTCCATCCAACTGCCTGCCCATGTACTCAGATAGTAGCGACTACATTGTGGTAGAGGCGCGAGAACTCGAACAGAAGATCATGGGCGCTGATTCGCTTGAACGTCAGAGCTCAGATAGCAGTGACTTGATGCTCCTCGATATCGCGAATGCCGCAAACATCAGCCCGGCATTCGATGCGAGTAAGTCGAGGATTCTGAAACGCAGGCCTGAAGAACTCAAGGTTGAGGGCCCGCTTACGCCTGAGGACTTCTCTGATTCGCCTATGAAGAAGCTCAAGTCGGTCACGTTTACTGAAATCCTACATGAATTCATTCCAGATGCACCGTGGAATAAGACAGGCGAAGCAGATACCACGATTGTTTCAGAGCCCGACCTTGATGAGCTGTTCCGCGATATCGCGCCTTATGCTGAAGAGGCAACCAAAAAGCTAGCAAACGAGAGACTATCAGGAGCAGACACAACTGCACGCGTAGACATCCCGAAAGTTGACTTCACGCTACCGATGGCACCCTGGAACGAATACAGTTCTGGAAGACAAAGTTCCGGCGGCGAAGAGCTTGACGCACAGGCAAGATACTTACTCAGGGTGAAACGGGAAGATCTCAAAGTGGCATCTTCGTGGCCTGGTCTGGCCAGCATCACAAGTAAATTAGGATGGAGTATATTCACAGCAAAAATATCGAAGATCTACCTTCAGGAGAAGTTGCATGGCAAGGCGGATCTCAACAAGGTGCTTGCTGAAGCTACGTCTGGTCAAGTCGCGACCAGCTCAACCCAAGTGTGGAAGCCGGAAGGTTTACGAATTTTAGATGCAGATCAAGAAGAAAAGGAGATTGAGCTAGCGCAGGTCGAAGAGCAAAGCGACATGGATGCGCTGATTCGTAAGCGTAAGCTTGAGATGGACGACGATGCGCCTGAGTCAAATCGAAAGCGTACGACGTCACAGTTGACCCCTCATTCTCTTTCTCAACAAATTTGGACGGGAGTTCTCAGTAGTCACTGGGACAACGAGCCATCTGTAGCACCTCAGCATGAGCCTGCTAGTCATAGAGCGGCTGATTGTGCGAGAGCAGCATCACCGACAACCAAACTTCGAAACAGTGCAAAACAGGCACAGAAAGGCTCCAGAAATGACCTTATGTTTGGCGGGTTCTCGGCTACAACGGCTCTTCACAAGTTTATGGAAACTCGAGGAAAGGCTGTTGAGCAAGCAAGCAAAAAGTCAGTGGGAACGAAGCAATCGGGGAAAGATGACCAACTCTCTACAAACTGGTCGCTACCACTCCTTTCTGGGCAATCATCTACAGAGCTCCTTTTACCCGTGTCGAAGCAGCCATCAGTTCGAGCAGCAGTCGAGGAAACGCATCATGTGCCGACCACTCCACGCGCGCCCCTCCCGCCCCTCTCACCAACTCCTGCACCGTGTTCTTTCATTATATCGAATGATTTCCTACAGCAGAGGCATTTGTTGAAAGACATTGAGCAACTCTACGATAACGCTGACATGGTCTATCGGGACTATGATAGGCCTCACTCACCAGCGAAAGAAGCAGATATCACACTTTCTCCGTCTACTGGACTGATCATGACGACTTTGCAGCAAATCAAGCAACGCCCACTTCCTGGGCAGGCAGACCGCTCACCTGTAAAGGAGAGGATGGCCGGATTACACATACGATATGAGAGACTTGTGGTCATGATCAGCGAAGGTCTGAGTAGAGATATGGAGAAGTATGGATCAAGCCGCCCAAAAGACTTTCGCGACCAGGAAGCCATAAAACACATAGAAGACTTTGCTAGCAATCTGGAGGCCGAAGTGACCATCAAGTATGCTCCAGGTGGCGAACAAACGCTTGCTTATTACATCGTCGTGGAGATGGTGAAGTATGGTCTTGCACATGGGTCACAGGACATAGGCGACATCAAGCCAGTCGCCGTCGAAACTACTGTGAGTTTAAGACTTTTCTAGCTATCGTGAAGGCGTTAGCTAACATGCCGACAGTGGGAGGTTTTCCTTCGCCGAGTAGGAATCAACCCTTTCGCAGCACAGGTCATCATTGCTTCGCTCAAAGACCCTCTCGATTTGCAGCTGCCGAGTATCACAAGCTCGCCTTCTTCCCCCTCTCCTCTGGTCTCCGGTCTTTCGGCTTTCTTGCTGATGAACGAGAAGGAGAGGATCACATACTTCGAGGCTATGATGGGCGGCAGTCGTATCCTCAAGAGGGTGAGCAGAATGTTGGATCAGGAGTGGATCAGTGCAGCACATGGCTTCAGAATTTGAGGATCGAGAAGACGTATTTGCGGACTAGATAGAAGTACAAGCGCAATCTGGACGAATTTTCCGCAGTACATGCTCGGATAGGGCTTCGGACGAGCCCGGACCGTCCATGTAAAGGTGAATGTGGGGCCTAGTCAAGTAGGGAGCTTCGGCTAATGACGCAGAAGGGTTCAGAAATGTCTCGAAACATCCCGCCTTGAGCCTGAGCATGTTTAAAACATAACGCCGTGGACTCATGTGTATACCATCAACACAACGACTGCGACGTTCGCACTGACACGACTGCGCACCTGTAGCTGCCTACAGCGTCTTGTCATGATGGCTTCCGTCCCGATCGGCGTCATCATTTCAGGCCGGCCCATCCTCACCGACGCGCGCGCCGTGTCGCAAACGCAATTCGCATTCGAAATTCCTGCCCAGCCCTCTTTTGCGCACATTGTCGTCTTCCTGCTTCCGGGTGTCACGTTACCGGACGGCACTGCCGCCGCCGTGTACGCACAATTGCCTGGCGCGACGCAATTCAAGCTTCTAGGCGCAATCGCTAATGAGAAACCGAGCGCCATTTTCAAAGTCGTGGAGAAAGCTGGTGGCCCAGCCGGCGGGGGGCTTGGCGACGAGGATGTCATGGTAGATGAGGGCACTGTCGCTGGCGCAACTCTTGCTCTGGGCATATCCATCGAGCCTGCGCAACAAGTCGCTGCAGCGCTGGAGCTGCAAAAAGCACAAAAGGCTGTTGGCGCACAAGCGACAACAGGCAACGAAATCATCCTGCGAGGGCAGAATACCGTCACAACCAAGGTCCTTGCGCAGAGGATCATCAAGAATTGCTACGACTTTCTGGCGAGTTGGGGAAGCGGTGACACGGTCCCGCTCAAAGCATTTCAAGCGTGGTGGACCAAGTTTGAGAGCAAGATTGAAAAAGATCCTGGATTCTTGGAGAGGAGCGATGGAGGCTGAAACCGCATCGCAAGCTCTCGCGACCGTGAAGGCTGGCACTTTCCACCATTTCAGGGCGCCTTGTTCACACCCTCTCAATCCGGCTCGGCCAAGTGTGCTTCATACATAACTCGAGGCCAACTCTGTTTCACCACCGCATCAACGAGCACTTTTCCGATACCACCTCGCTGGAAGCCATCCTCCAACATTGCCCCTATAGGCTCCAGCTCATCCCACGCTTCACTTCTCCGCTCGAGGTCCGTAATTGTTGCCAATTTTACCAGCCTCGACAATTTGCCAATCCTCTCCGCAATGTGTGGACCTGTGTGTACAGCAATTGCCATCCATACACGATGCTTGTCTTCTCCACCGATGACGAACTGGAATAGATGCTTTATAGCAGCATCCGCACTCTCGACCTCAAAACGGAAGCTTCCGTCATATGTGTCTGTGGTACTGTTGTCGGGCCAGAAATGGTTGCCTAGCGAGGCTACGTGCATGCGCGTAAGCGGACTGGAGTCTTTGGTATTATTTCGTTGGTGTCAATCGACTTTGGAGCGGCATTGGATATCGCAGGGGGGGATGGAGGCCGGCTGAGACATGTTTTTCTGGTAGAACAAGTACAGAATCCACGGAGTCGATAGTATTCAAACACAAAATATGCAATAAAGGAAAATAAGATCCTTGCATGCACGTGCTGACGCCAGTGCCAATTTATACGTATCGGTTCGTGCCTTCCTGTACTCCCATCTCAAACAAGCAGGCACAAGCAAATTCGCTCGTCCACTAAATTGGACACAGATCTAAGAACAATCGGGTACCATGCCGAAGCAAAGAGCAAAGTTGATTCAAGCATGACATTATCTATTCGTTTCGTTTTTGTCGTCTATCCATGTATCTTCATTACATCCAAGGCATCGGATAACTCTTTGCAAAAGTCTCCTTAATCTCATCATACTCCATACCCGTCGACTCGCGCGAGCGGAGCAAGGTTCGAGACATTGACGATATGAAAGATGCTCAGGATCTCGGTAACCGCATCTAAACGTTGCTGGACGCCGAGTCTAATCAAGTGACCTGTCATTTATGTATTGGTCGTGCTTTGAGAGGCAATAGTCCCCCAGTTGCGAACAGTGTAACTTTGGGCAACGATGCATTAATTGGCGTTTGGATATCTTGACGAATGAGCAGTCTGTCGAGATTGGGTTTGGGAAGGTCAATGGGCGAAGCCAAGGCCAAAGATGTGAAGAGCCCAAGGAGCTTTCCCGAGTACATGTTTGCAACGTCGCGGCACAATTCTCCCTCCTGCAAGCTGTGTGATGCACTATGAGTCCTGGGTATTTTTGTACTCATACTCGTGGCCTTACAGCAGTCCCAATCAGCGGGTCTGAACCATCGTTCGCGTAATCGGGTCGAAAGAGTAGTGAGAAGCCTGTGGAGTCAGAGGCCGTATCCCACCCTACACAGCCGCTCCTCGACATCGCTTTGTTCCCATCGGACTCGACATCCTCGCAAATAGTGTTGCTGTGTTGCTGTTGCGATACCCTGATACACGGGTTATGGGCAGCATTCTTTCACGGCGTTGTTGTGGTCGCTGGCGAGAACCTTTCCTTTGTCGCAAAAAGTGCGACGTCGGTGATCACTCGGGGATCGCCTAGGCCAATCAAGGACTAGTCTATCACTCTTGCATGTGATGTGGTAGGTTTGCGGTCCTGTCGCATTCATGTCAACAACAGCTATCCCAAAGCAGCTGAAAGACTACACGAGTTAGAGTTTTCAGTTATGCCTACAGTTTCCCTTGGGCCAGAGCTCTGCGAAGTTCGAACATGCAACAGGCACAGCAAGGGTCAAAGCGCAACGACGTCATCACTTGACGCCAACCCGCCTCATTAACTACGGCCATAGACACCCTGTGATGGCACGCGTTGTGGCTCTCTTTTCAATCATTGCATCATGTCGAATGAGATAGCGAATAACCGCTCTGCTCTCAAGGACTTTCTTGGCTCTGTAGCAACCGTTTCTGGTGATCTTTCCAACATCACCGCGCCTCCATTTGTACTCGCCGAGAATTCCACCGTAGAGATACCACAATACTGGGCTGATCATCCAACATTATTCATCTCGCAGGGTGCGGAAGAAAACGCCGAGAAGAGAGCGCTGAGTGTTCTGAAATACTTCATCGGCACGCTACGGAACCAACAGTATTCGGGCCGACGCGAGAAGGATGGGGTGAAGAAGCCTCTGAACGCATTCCTAGGGGAGCTGTTTATGGGCCACTGGCAAAGTGAAGAGATTGGAGAGACGCGTCTGGTGGCTGAGCAAGTGAGCCATCACCCGCCAATAACGGCATGTTATCTCTGGAATGATAAGCATGGAGTACGAGCGCAAGGCTTTACACAACAAGAGATTACCTTTTCTGGCAATGTCAACATCAAACAAAAAGGCTATGCCCTTCTGCATCTCGACCGATACGATGAAGATTATTTGATCCCAGTACCGAACATCAAAGTGAAAGGACTGCTTGGTGGCACGCCATATCCTGAATTAGCCGGGGAATACTCTCTTATATCTTCCAACGGATTTGTTTCACATCTCAAATTCACGGGCAAAAGCTTCTTTGGTGGTGGGCAGAAGAATGCGCTGGAAGCGAAGCTATATCATTCAGACCAGCCTGACGAAACTTTGTACACTGTCAAAGGAGCCTGGAATGGGCGACTGACTTTCTGCGATGCCAGAAGTGGGCAGGATGTCGACACATTTGATGTCAACGATCTCGACTCCGCAGACATTGAAACAGAGCATCTTGCCGACCAAGATCCGTGGGAGTCACGAAAAGCTTGGGGAGAGGTCATCTCTGCTTTACATCGTGGCGATATGAAACGCGTTGCAAGTGCGAAAGCTCGAATCGAAGAGGGCCAACGAGCGATGCGAGCCGAGGAGGAGGCGCGTGGTGAACAATGGAGCACTGTATTCTTTGAAAGAACGGATAGTGATGCAGTGTTCGACAGACTATCGGCTCTACATCCCGGCTCTTTCACAGTGGACCGGGATAGTGGGTTTTGGAAAGTAAATCATGAGGCGGTTCAGAACACGAAAAGGCCATTTCACGGTGATCTGTTGCCGACGAATGAACAAATCGGAAACGCAGCTCGAGACTGGACCACGAACAGGGACAGTATTCAATTCGATACACCACGACACCAAATTTGGGCTCCCACTAAACCTAAGCTTGCTTCGAGACCAAAAGAATTCATGAGAGAAATACCGAAGCCCATTGCTAGGGCTGAAGCTGCGCAGAAACCAAAAGATTCAGATCCAAGAGAGTCACCAAAAGTGCAAAGCGTGTTAGCACCCGCAGTTTGTGACCCGACCGATGCACAGGTCGAAGCTTTCCTCCGAGCAAAGCACAGCAATGTAAACCGATGATACGATGCAAGGTCTTCGAGAAAAGACCCACATGATGGATGTGGTATGATGTGATTATTTCTAGTTCTTGATTTATGAATTTTAATACTCCTTGCGCCCTCGCTTATGAACTCGATATCGTGAACGAATGACTATATTGCATTCTTTTACATGTGTACGTGCTTCTCATACTTGAGGAAGTAAACCTCGCAGCACTTTCATAGTTGCCTCTCGGATGCCTGATGTACTTGCGTATGCATGGTGATGGCTCCTGGCCGACAATGTTCATCTGAAGTTCCACCAACCTGAATCTCCCAGGAATTGAAACCTTTGTAGCTCTTTTCACTCGCATTCGCGTTGACGAGATCGTCTCTCAGGCGCACCGGCTGGAGATGACCCATGCCGTATTCATCGTCACGTTCCCTCACGGTCCCTTTTTCCGAACGCAACAGTGACTTGAAGCTGGGAAATTTTCGGCGAGGATTGGATAGTTGGGGGCTCCAATGAGGTGTTCGCATGCCACTTGGCTTGGAGTTTTCGTCAGGTGTGCCAGTGGATAGGCCGAGGGTCGAGGCGAATTTACGGAAGAGTGGACGGAGGGTCGCAGCACTTCCGGCCGTGATTGCGAGGCCTTGTTCGATGTCACTCCAGATCGCTACGTCGACCGTGGCCCAGAGAAAGTCTGGATTTTTGAAGTCCATGACATAAGCCAGACGAACTGTAACTGCTAAACTAGCCCTACACATTGAAAGTGAGCAACTGAAATATGGCATCGGAATGTAATCAAAACTTACACGCAAGCCATACCAAGGATTGGAATCAGCATCATCCTCGTCTTGGCGGGCATATTCAGGCCCCAAACCAGGAAGATAGGTAGGATGGCGAAAGTAAAATCTGAGATGATGGCACAGGCGCTATAGAGGAACGTGAGGCCAATGATGACATCGATGGGGACACAGTAGCCTTTTTGATGGGCATTCCAAAAATAACTAGAGCAGAGATTAGTCAAGGTCCCATCTTAGATTGTTCGTTTGTGCGCACCTTATGGGGGTACATTGAAAGACTGTGACGAGGAAGAAGACAGCTCCTGTGAAGGCTGATACTGTCATGGCACCATAGATGATCCATTTGTGGATGGATTTAATCGTGACACGAAGAAGGAACAAGCCAATGGATATCTTTGAAGTGATCATGGCTAGACAGTAACCGATGTAACATAGCCACCAATACTATGTTTGCTCGTTAGAACTTTGCAAACTGCGGTATTTGCGATCTACTCACCCTCATTGCCATGAATATTTCTTCATTCGATAATGTAGCCATATGTCGTCCTGTGCCCCATTTGATCCCACCGATTGCACACGTGGCGAACATTACATGTGCGAACTAGGTGGTCAGCAAAGTTAAATCTGCACGAAGCAGCACAAAGCAACTCACCAGCGCGAGAACCATGAAGAAGTCATCCCATCCAAAGGCCTTGACAAGACAAGTTCGAACATAAATCCGGAGGGCAGTGGCCATAAACGCTAGCGACACAAAGGTCGAACATACCTGCACTGATTAGCTGGTCTTCCTGGATATTTTGCTGATGTGTGCAAGACTTACTGCCTGCAACTCTGGACCCCGATTCGGTTCCATGATCACCAGCGTCAACTACTGGAGACTCAAATGACTGTTCACCAAGGACGAATCTTCAAAAGAAGTAGGCCGGTTCGGTGAGATTAACCAGAACATGGGATACGTATGTTGGGCGGCTTGGGGTAGAAAACCCAAGCAAACCCCTCTTTTGATGCAGGTCCCTGAGTCCTGGATCGCTTCGCTCGCATCCACGCCAGGGGCGAGATCAGGCATTGCGAACGAGAACTGTGCCTGATGCAAAAGCCACGCTGACTCAAACAGTCCATGTTGGGGCCCGATCCACAGATTCTTGGGAAGCGAGTACGGCAGAGCACAGGGGATCCTGCAGTCGGCGTGGCATTCTTGCTTTGGAGAACCTGTCCCTGTCAATAACGGAGTCAGATCTGGAGTGTTTCCTCCTCCGCATTCTTGACAGTGGTGTAGTAAAAGTCAAGCAATGTTGCCGGATAGACCTTGCTGGCTCTCCCGCTTTTTGCGCATCCTTGAGCCGCCCGTTGCGATGGCACCTTGGGTCCCAACTTTTGAATTGTTCAACGTCCCGCCGCCGCCGCCGTCGCCGCTGGTGTCAGGTTTCGACATTTCGATGCCACGGCTATCACCCCATTGGTCACACGTTCGAGGTGTCGGTGGGCCTCGGCCAAGCTCGCGTGGCACTGGGCGGGATTCGCGGGAAGGATGTACGGGATGGGATCACTTAGCTCCAGGGACAATGTTGAAGACAGTTCCTTGTCAGGCACTGCTTTGAGTCTGGTGCCCGCTGTATTCGGAGGGTCGAGGTTTTCTCCTAGCCTTTTGGAGACAAGCTGGGAGAATCTCCATGATGTGTGAAACTCGACAGTTTCCTCTGTGTGTGGACAAAGAAGTCGCCGACGACTTGCAGGTCAATCTTGCGTGTGCAGGGTCTTTGACTCGTGTGGCACTTGGCACTTGCTAAGCACGGGACCGGCAGATGGGACCGGCCATGTCAACGCTTGTGGACTCAAATCCGAAATGTGGCAAGGCTGACTGGTCAAATTGGACGTCAACATTAATGCTAAGGAGGAGTGCATCCGCTGCTACGCGGAACAGCAGCAGCCGCAACCTATCGAGACGGATGGCTGCAATTCGGAACAATCAACCCGAGCCGACGGCCTGGAAGATGGCATTCAACAGAATATTCAATTTCAGCGGGCGCTCGTACGAACAGGTATACGGTACTGAAGCCCTAAGACCACGCATATCTGTGCGCTCGAGCTATGTACACAACTATCGCAATTCGATAGACCCCAGTCTCTATTATCTGGTACCTGAATCTGAGTGTCATCTGTGCCGCACGACGATCACGGTTTGTATTGAGGAGCGATCAGCGAACAACCCAACGCTGATCTGAATTTGCAAATGCTTGGATGATTCGATTGCCAGGGTAAGTTAAAGCACGCAAGACTCGAGAACCAGGCCTGTGCTGAGGTCGCCGACTTGACCCGACTGTTCCGAGCGACGAGACGTACACAGTATCAATATACAGCAGTTGATCCACCCGAGTCATAAAGCGAAACTTTGCAGTCTGATCAGCGATTTGAGCAATCGCACATTGGGTCGTATTGCAATCAGGCTGCGAGCATGAGTCGACAACATCCTACCGGATAGCTAACACGAGCACGCCTTTGACGACGAAGAACAAGACCTTCCCAATGGAATTACCACCAAGCTCCAAGTAGCATGTCTACCTCGCTTTTTATGCTGGTAATATGATTGTAGTATCCATGCAAGCATCCGAGCCTTCGTTCGCACGTTCGCGTACGTCAGACAACCAATGTAGGACCTCTACGGCCATGGACTCCACTATGAATAATGAAACACGAGGCACCCATGTAGCACCACCAAATCACCACTTTGCGCGTGGAATTGTCTGTCATGCGACGAAATTGAGCAAAGGAATCCTTTGGCGGGTCGCTACGCGCAGGTGACAGTAAGTGCGGCTTTGAGATACATGTTCAGTTTGCGAAGCGCTGAAGAGTGAAGCTACGTACATTTGAAGTCGCAGTCCATCGATAGAGCGTGACCGACGGGGTGGATCCGCGAGAGTATGGCCTTGGAATACAATGCTCTCCCACGACATCGAACAAAAAAGCTTGAACCCAATCTGCCAACATGTTGTGAACCAACGCATGCTTTTAGCAGCACGAAGCATTTTCAACTGTTTCGACAATAACAGCTAGCCTTGATCTCAACATCCGCAATCGCCTTTGCTATTCGGAGCTGCTGGTTCACAATTCCCGCTTCGTCCTTTCTCCCCATTTTGACAAGACATTCGTGGTACCCCTGTAGCGCCCAGATGTTGTTTGGGTGCTGTCTTGCACGGGGTAACGTATCGTCGAATCCTAAATCTGCTTTATAAGCAGCAGCTGCGTCTTCCACCCTGCCCTGCTCCATCAGTAATGCAGCGTAAGCATGTCTTGTTGGCATCATCCATGGCCATGGCTCCGCATATGTGAGTGCATCGTCCCGATCGATTGCAGTCTCTAGGTGTTCGAAAGCGAGATCAAAATTGCCTTTGCGGTATTCGACTTCGCCATCGAGAATTGCAATTCCCACACGGAGCACAACATTCGAGCGGTTGGGGAAGTCTCCGCAAATTCGAGACGAAGGGATGCAATCTAGCGCTTCAGCAAGCGCAGCGCGATGCTTCTCTGCGTTGCGAATGTCGTTGATTGCAGCATACGCAACGCCTTTGCCATAATGTAGCATTGCGCTGGTCACGCAGTATAACACCTTATCTTCTGGTATTTCTAGTGCAATCAGGTCATTCCAACGCCCGAAACGGACCAAGACATGGATGCGCACCGAAGCAAAGTTTTCGAGCCAGTCCGCCATGGGTGGACTTTGTATGCGAAGGAGCGATGTGGGAAGTGATTTT
The DNA here is from genome assembly GCA_018398575.1 of Ampelomyces quisqualis. Classification (NCBI taxonomy): domain Eukaryota; kingdom Fungi; phylum Ascomycota; class Dothideomycetes; order Pleosporales; family Phaeosphaeriaceae; genus Ampelomyces; species Ampelomyces quisqualis. The sequence goes on from JAGTXZ010000011.1 coordinate 2,083,574, forward strand.
TCCATACGATTCACGGTTTCCAATGCGACTTGGTACTGCCCAGAAAACATCGCGGCGTAAATGAGCGAGTGGTAGTCGTGCATACGGTAGAAGGAGTAAAAGTTGTCGCCCCCATGTTCGGCCAGATACTTTTCGTCTGCCACACACGCATCTGCGTTCGACGCAATGGCGCCTCTATAGTCGCCCACGAGAATATCGAGATGGGATGGCATGTGGACTAGATGACCCGCATCAGGTATCAGGTTGCGTAGATGGTCTGCAGCTACCAGTGCTACCTCGGGCGTTTTCGACATTTCCATGAGGTGAATATACAAATGAAGCACGCCCGGGTGTGAGTTGACGCCATCTTGCTTCAAAGCTTTCTCCAGGGTATCCTTAGCTTCCAGGGACCGCGCACCGGGTGTAGGCTCGCCCGTCTTCAGATCCCACAGATCCCATGCAGAGAGATTCATGATCGAGTCAGCATAGAGCGTGACAATATCAAGGTCATCTGGGTATGTCTCATAGACGGCTTGCATAGCTAATGCATACGCCTCGTTGCAATTGCGAAAAGATTTTTCATCAAGTCCATCTGGCACTCGCAATTGGACTGCGTTGATGAGGGCTTTTTCGACATCTGCTGCGCCGGATGCGTGCGCTCTAGCCTTTGCGTTGGCAACATTGATCTTGTCTATGGTTGACTTGAGTTCCTGCTCGTCAAAGAGATCCCAGGGCTTGTTGTAATTCGGACCAAGGGCAAATGCAAGCTGAAGGATTGAGTTATTTTCCTTAACACGTGCTCCAAGCACTGAAATTGGAATCGACTTACGCCCCAATATGCCATTGCGCATTTTACGTCCTCTTCAATTGCGCGCTCAAAACATCGGGCTGATTCTTCATGATGGAACGCGTAGCACCATACAAGGCCGCGGTCAAACCATAACTGTGCTCTTGCGTTATCCGTGGAGACTTTGCGGTGGAATTTTCCGAGGTTGTAGTGGTAGTCATCGACCGCACGCATCTTCGCGGTCCGCAGGGTGGGAACACCCCGAAGTGGAAGCTGTAACAAGAGATTGCTGCGATTCTGAAACGGGGCCTGGACACCAAAGGTGTTTGCTGGCGTTCAAGTGTCTCACGGATTACCCATGGCCGAGGAAGGTAGATGGTAGCGCAGCGGGGTTTGAGTACCGAAGCCGCCCACCAATGAAGAAATCGCGAATGGTGATGGCGACACAATACGTCTTCGCAAAAGAGAAAGACATGGTCGTGTTCTATAATGTAATTCCTCAAGCTAACTGCAAGGTACATGCGCTTGTGACTGCTACTCACGGACTCAGTCTCTCTATCTTCCACTCCCCGTTCTCGGAAGTGGTGTACTTGAATCGATCGTGCAGCCTTGATGGTCTACCTTGCCAAAATTCCACCACATCAGGAATGACCCTCAAGCCACCCCAGAACTCAGGCACAGGAATCTCGTCCTTGCCATCAAATCTCTTCTCCACATCTTGAACCCTTTTCTCCAATTCCTCCCTGCTCTCAAGCACTTTGCTCTGCTGACTGGCCCACGCCCCAATGCGAGATCCTCTAATGCGCGTGTCATAGTAGACTTGTGATTCTGACGAAGTGAGACGCTCCACACGGCCTTCAACGCGGACTTGACGCTCGAGTTCGTGCCACCAAAAAGTGAGCGCTGCATGCGGATTCGACAGCACGTCTTGGGCTTTGCGACTCGTGTCCCAATTGGAGTAGATGACGAATCCTTTCGAGTCTAGTTCTTTCATGTATACCATGCGTGCGGAGACTCTACCACTGGGCAGTTCGGCGGTGGAGAAGGTGACGGTTTCTGGTTGGTAGACTTTCTGCTCCTGCGCCTCCTGAAACCATTTGTGGAACTGGTCAGTAGGCGAGGGTAGCAGGTCGTGAAAATCGAGAGCACCCTTGGTGTATTGCGTTGCGTGGCCCGGGTCATTTGAATTCGACGTTGGCGCAAAGATGCGTTTGACTGATTCATTGGCCGGGTGAAGCATTTTCGGTGATTTTTCTGGGTTCAAGGCAGAAATGTGGCGCGTGATAGTGTGGTTGAAGGAATAGGTAGCGGCTGATTTGTGACAAAATCGCAGCGAAGATAATTTTGAAGACTCTGCGATTCTTCTCGCCAGCATTGGTGTTGGAATTGTGCCACCTGTAGACTGCGATGGGTGGTGTGATGGCCAAGACAATCTGGTGCTCTGCAGAAATGAATGTGTGAGTCTTCGATGGGAACAACGCGGGGTGACGTAACCACCTTACTGGTAGCGTCGTTTTGTTGGCCGCGTCTGTCGTTGCAAATGCTTGAACGCGGATTTTCCGAAGACTTGGCAGTGATGGGACACTTGAAATTGTTGAATTCAACGCCAACCACATGGTGGCTGGTGTTTCATGAAATTGTGAGAGGGATTTACAAGAAATATCATCCAGAATTATCAACGCTTGTGAATTCCCAACTTAACGCCATGAAAGATCATATTTCGCCGAAGCGAACATGTGCCATGAAAATGAGCTATTGCCATCGTTTAGATTGCATCATTGTCTGCAGCTTTTACTCTCCATCTGATTCTTCTTCTGCCGTCTGCAAGAGCGTTAGCTGTCATGTAGCAGATAAGCGAGGATTCGAGACTTACGTTGTCATGGAAATTTGTCCCGTGTGTGGTTTCGTTGATGTAACCCTTCCTGATGACGAAATCACCGAAGTGTTCACCCTCATTTCGCTCCGTCGCATACTGTTTAATCATAGGTTGCATGATCTCCAGAATCTCTTCCTCTTTGATCGAGCTTCTGTAGAGCTTGTTCAGTCGTTGCCCGTGATAACCGCCTCCAAGGTACATGTTGTATGCACCGTAAGCCTTGCCAACGAATGCGACTTCTGCAAGCCATGGCCGCGCGCAGCCGTTGGGGCAACCAGTCATACGCATTACGATACTTTCTTGTCGTAGACCATTGTCTTCCAGCGCGCCTTCTAGCTTGGTGATGAGTTCAGGAAGATAACGCTCCGATTCTGCCATAGCAAGACCGCACGTAGGGAAGGCCACGCAAGCAGAGCTTGACAACCTCATACCCGAGAAGTTGGTGTTGTCGAGCTTCCACTTCTTCAGAAGCTCCTTCATCGATGGCAAGTCTTCATCTGCAACGTTCGACAAGACCAAGTGCTGATTACCAGTCAATCTGAACTCGCCCTTGTGCACCTTCGCAACTTCGATGAGACCCGTCTTCATCGGGAAATCTGCTGTATCCTCAATGCGTCCGTTCTCGATGAAGAAGGTGAAATGATTGAGGCCAGTTTCGTCTTTTTGCCAACCGAAAGTGTCGACGTTGCTTTCAAATTTGAAGGGCTTAGGATCGGCAAATTGCTGGCCCCAAAGTTCCTCGACCTTGCCACGGAAGACATCGATACCCATGTCATCAATGGTGTACTTGAGTCGGGCATGCTTCCTGTTCGTGCGGTCACCATGATCTCGTTGGACGAGCATGATCTTCTCGCAAGCGATGTGAACATCCTTCTTGGAAGCATAGCCAAACATGCTTCCAGTACGAGGGTACGTCTTCTTGTTATTGTGTGTGACCCCCATGCCACCACCGGCAAGTACGTTGAATCCTTCAAGGTTGCCATCGGCACCCTTAATCGCGATGAGACCGATGTCGTGAGCGTAGACATCAGTATCGTTGTGTGGTGGGATCGCGATAGTGATCTTGAACTTTCGTGGAAGATACAAGGGACCGTAGAGCGGCTCTTCGTCCTGAAGTGCCTCACCAGCAATCTTTCGCTTCCCCTTAGTCTCGTCGTCCTCGAGCCAGATCTCGTGATAGGCAGTTGTGGAAGGCAGGAGATGGTCGCTGATCTTCTGAGACGCGGCGTGAACCTGAGCGTGGTATTTTGATTGGGTAGGCAACACACTGCACATGACGTTGCGGTTGACATCACCACAGGCGGCAATGGTAGTCATGAGCGCCTTGTTGATCGCCTGCATGGCTGGCTTCAGCTTGCCCTTTACAACACCATGGAACTGGAAAGTTTGCCGAGTGGTCAACTTCATGGTCTCGTTGCCAAGCTTCGTGCTGATCTCGTCCATCTGCAGCCACTGCTTGGGTGTTGCAACACCGCCTGCTAGCCTGCACCGAATCATGAACGAATAAGCTGGCTCTAGACCCTGTGCCTTGCGCTCATCGCGAAGATCACGATCGTCTTGCATGTATGTTCCGTGGAACTTCGTAAGCTGCTGGTCGCTGGCAGAAATGGCACCGGTTGTGGTATCAGCCAAGCCCTCCTCAATGGTTCCACGGAGAAAGTTGGACGCAGCTTTCATGTCTTCATTAGTCAGTGGTGCAGGTTCTTCCGGAAGTCCCTCTACATTGTCAACGCCCAGATGCTGCCATAATTTCGGTTCCCATTCTCCGTATGCTGTCTGGTAGGCGTCTGGATCTTGATCGTCTCCAAGACCGCACTCTACCATGGCTTTGCCGCCTAGGGTGAGCAAACGAGCATGCAAATCTTTCGCCGGTTTGTTGTAGTAGATCTTGTCCTCCTTGCGCGGCCAGTAGTGGCTGTCACCAAGACCAAAGACCGCGAAGTTGACGGTAGCCAGGTCTAGGTCGACAGAGTCCTTGACAGTCTCCCAGAACGTTCGACCATTTTGAGGAAACTCACCTTGTCCAGCTACACTGGTGAGTAAAACGACATTCTGCTCATTAGGCAGGTCTTCCATGGGAAAGTCATCCATAGCCATCACAATAGTCTTGAGACCTCGAGCTTTGCCACGATTGGCTAAACGCTTCGCTAGAGTTTCAGCATTGCCGTTGTCCGAAGCGAATAGAACGGTCATAGGATCGCCTTGTAGACCTTCCAAAAGCTTGCTATAAGCGTCCTTGGCCTTGCGCTTTTGTAGCTGTCTGACTTCGGTGCCGTATGATCCGGAGATGTTGGAGGAGAACTCGGGATGCCTCTTCATAACCTGGGACATATAGTTGTCGCGAGCCAGGAACTCCTCGAGCTCCTTCTTGATCCTTTCGGAGTCGAGAGTAAAGTTGGGTTCACCTTTGTTGTCACCACGGGGGTCCCAACGGTACAGTGGCCAATAGCCCAAGTCAACTGCCTTCTTGGTCTCCTGGAGAACAGTCAAAGGTGAGTCGTTTTCCTTCTCATAAGGCAAGTAAGCCAGGACTATCGCGGGCCCATCAAACTTGTCTGCTTCGATCATGGCCTCCAATACTTGCGTGTAAGAACTGTACACCGCAACAGATGCAACATAGGCATTGCCGAAGTTCATGGCATACAGGCCGATATCCTTCTTCCTCCTCGCAGCATCTGCAGCAGCGCGTTCAGAATAGGGGGTTGAATCGATGATGAGCATGTTCACGTTCTCACCCGATGCCAGAACGTGGTGTACGCCGGAATTACCGAGATCGTATGCCCATGCATCGGAACCAATCAACCAAGGTGATTCTTTGTAGAAAAGCTTCTTGGAAGAAAGCAGCTGGCTAGCAATCGGTGAGCCATCGGTGCTCAGACGAGAGATGACTTCCGGGGCATACTCATTCGCCCTATCGGTATCCTCGGCGCTGAGAGCCCACTTGGAGAGCCATTGCTGGGGAGCGGTTGTGATGAAGGCATTGCCTTTTGACGCAGCCGCAGCCTCATCAATGAAGCGTTTACGGTGCTCCTTCCGGGCCACAAGGGCACCGAAACCAAACTCTGGACTGGAAGCGATCTCATTTGAGACGCCAGCATTTTGCGAGCTAAGCTGATTGGCAATGTGCAGCTTGTCACCAAACACCTGATCGAGAATCTTCATGTAAGCATTCTCCAGAGCAGGCTGTTTGGAAATCGTACTTTGTGGCTCGGGTCCGTCCATGTTACCAATCTGTAGATTCTGGACGGGTGTCTCGCTCGTCAGGTTCTGGAACACTCCGCGCAGTGCTTGTTGGACGGTTTTCTGGTTGATGTAACCAAGTTGGTATCCTACCACAATTGGCGAAGCGCCTCCAGTCGATTTCATGGACATCAACAGATCAAGGAGTAAAGGTCCCCATTTGGTGGTCTTGCGGCGGACTTGCTCCAGGACGGCAATTCGCTTCAGTGATCGGGGCAGCAGATGCGCCAAAGAGGCACCCAACCAGGGTCGGTAGAGCCGTGCTGTGATGATGCCAGTGTTTGCGTACTGTTCGCTGTCTTCGACGGTGTCCAATTCCGTGGCAAAGACACCAGTGTCGGCGCCGAAAAGGAAGATGGCGGCCTCCTCTTGACCTGTGCCGGTGTATGCAAAGGCGTCGTAACCTCGACCAGTGGCATCCTTGATTGTTGCCCAGATCTGTGTGGCGAATCGGTAGATATCTTCTGACGAGACCGGCTTCGAAACAAGCGACTCTACTGTGGTTGCCGATGATACTGAGGCACCGCTGGTGCTTGCATCGCGCTGAGATGAGCCGGAAGACGAGTCTGCGCGCTGACTGGCCCTCTCGGACGCTGGAAGTGACCTCCCGTGCTCTGAGGAGGTCAGCGGCGCGGGAGCCGAGCCAGTGTTGGCAGCCTGGCTTCGGGCGAATGATAGGCTTGCAATCTTGCCATTGTCTGCGTACAGTGTTGTGTCCTCGGATCTTGTCCTTTGAAAGCTTTGTACCGCATCCAAATCCAAGACGCTTCGCACCAAATCCGAGTCTTCATAATCAACCTCCTTCTTGAAGGCGGAGGCTCCAGAGTCGAAGAAATGCACGACACCCTTGCCGGACTTCACAGCCAGAGCGTGGGCGGTCAATGCCAAGTCCTGGGCCTCTGCAAGCGTCTCGGACTGGATGAATGTGAAGCCGGACTGCCTGATGGAGGTGATGTCGGAGAAGTCGGGGAAGCCAGAGGGCTGCACCGATACGTGGAGGACGACGGGGTACTGGGCGAGCTTGTATAGGTGGGGGATCGACTTGACTAGTATGTTGGAGGTGGTGGTTACGGTGGTGAGCTTGCCGGCGCGAACGGGCTGGAAGACGGAAAGGAGCGGATCCGCATTCTGGCCAACTGTGAGGAGCTGGGGCTCGTGTCAGAAATTGGAGCTCAGTGGCGGAGAGGCCATGGCAGCACACCTCTGTCTGGCTCTTGGCAACGATGCTGGCAGCGTTGTGCTTCTGCAGCGAACGCAGAGTCTCTGAGAACTCGGACTCGGTGGCAAGGGAAGGCACGACCGACACGACCACGTCGGAGGCCAGGTGGGCAATTCGGGCCACTGTCCAACACCGTGTCAGCTACGATGGTGGGGGAGCGCGCGTGGGGGACGTACCAGCCTCTCCAGCAGTCTTGATGGAACCCATGGCGACTGGGAATGGGGGGCGGAGGACAGTGGAAGACAGGCAGGTGTGGTGTAGGGAGATGTATATGCTATTCGGGTCGTCGGCGACGGTCCACAATCACATCACCGGCAGCGACAGTTGCTGCTGGGACAATTTTCCTCGCAGAGACGTGACCATGGCCCACGGAATTGCGTGATCGATGCTAGTGCGGCCGCCTCGAGATTCGCGGCAGACCAGTGGCGGCGCATGGAATAGTCATGGACATTGGCGTGCGGCAATCCTCGCCACGCCGGGCTCGTCGCAAGCCTGCTGTTCTGCTTACCAACGACCACCTCCCTCGATGGTGCCGATGGTTGCTCTGCGGTGGAGCAAACGCACGCCCGCTTAGGACTGCGCGCTGGCTGAGTGGCCACCAGGCCGGTGGTCGAGGTGCGGCGGCGCGCTAGGCCGGATGGAGACCAGCCGAGATCCGAGATGCCGATATCGATAAGCCGTCGCCGACCCGTCACCCAGGCATCCTCTCCCACCCGGCTGCCCCCACGGAGAGGCCATCACGATGCCTTGAGGCTTGAGCCAGTGCCCCAAACGACCCACAGTCGCCCCCTAGCCGCCCGCAAACGCCCCCGCACACGCCCGCATTGATGTCGGGCCCAGCACAGCGTCTGCAATGAACACTGCCACTGGCTATGCCGAGCCCCTCGTCACCGAAACCCCGCTCCCATTCCACGAGCTGTGCGCCAAGATCCACGACCGCATAGCCGCCTTCCTGCACGCGACGCATGTGCCAGCCAGAGTGAAGCACGTGCAGGGACAGACGCGCCACGCGCTCAGCATCATCGAGGAGGCATTGACGCGATATAGGTGCGTGGTCGCCGCAACGTGGGCGGACAAGGCTGGGGGAAGCTGACGTGGCCGAAGCTTGCCCGAGCTCTCATTAGCATACAACGGGGGCAAGGACTGCCTGGTGCTTCTGATCCTGTACCTTTGCGCTCTACACAAACGAGGCCTCGCCCAGACTGCGAGTCCCTCGTCCCACATCGAAACCGCCGTCCAGTGTTGCTACATCCAAGATGCACATCCGTTCCCCGAGGTGGAAGAGTTCGTGGCCAAGAGCATAAAGATATACTCGCTAGCCCTGCTAGAATATGCGAAGCCGATGAAAGCAGCCTTCGCAGACTACCTCAAGGATACCCCATCCGTCAAAGCGATATTAGTGGGCACGCGAAGAACGGACCCGCATGGCGAGCATCTGAAGCACTTCGACCCAACAGATTCGGGCTGGCCGGCATTTGTGCGCGTCCATCCAGTCATCGACTGGCATTATGTTGACATCTGGGCTTTCATCCGATACCTCAACATCCCCTATTGTTCACTTTACGACATGGGCTACACATCACTAGGCGGGACAACAGATACGCATCCGAACCCCGCACTTGCGCGTCAACCTTCGGCACAACAAATACCACAAGTCAGTGCTTCAAAGGCATCTGCAAATGGCCTGCCAAAACCAAAGTTCAGGCCCGCATATGAGCTGGAAGATGATTACGAGGAACGACTGGGAAGAGACAGATAGGCCAATCACAAAGCTTGCATTGAAACAAGGCTGGACCATACGGAGAAGCATTTCCAAAAGTCACGTCGCCCCCCCTGTTCAACCCATGCGTACTTCACGGTGCAGGAGGAATCGAGCGTGTGTAGCTAAAATTGCAGTTCGACGATGCCTTGGGACAAGATTGGTAGGTAGCTTTGTTCTATCGAGAAGATACCGTCGCTCGGTTTCTTCAGGTGTACCTACATCCTTTCTCCACCCGTCTGACTTGCTTGCTGGAAAATGCGCAATGCCCAACGCCATCTGCATCCGTACTGACGACGCCCCACTGCAACTTCTTTTGAGACAACACATCACCCTCAACCTCCAAGTGCTTCTCAGGGTGACAAGCAGCACTGATAGCCAGGCTACAGCTTCCGACGAGAGGTATACCGCGCCGATAGGGTATGTAACCTGCACCCACGAGTGCAATCACCGTGAGCAGTCCCAGAATAAGAACTGCTAGCATAGCGATTGGCGAGTCCGTCCGAAGGTATGTCTTCATTCTCGAGGAACGACGCTACTGAATCTCCTATATTCATGAGCGGATCTTCTTCTGTGGAAACCACAATGAACAATATGAGCGCAGCCTTGCCTAAAACAATGTCAGCCCCTTGTCTTATGAACTTAGACGTGCAAAGCAGAGGAAAGATCCGGAAGAGAAAAGATCAAAGAGGACGTTTGCCTATGTTCGGAACTCGCACTCATAGAAGTTGAGAACCGTTACAATTATAGCAACCATCGGGCTGAAGTGAAGTTGGCACAGTGGCTCAGCTGGCTCGCTTAGGCAGTAGTCGACAGGCCAGTGGTACGGGTCGCAATAGCCCGGGGGACCAGAGCACTCTAAAGACACTACCCACTCTCCAGGCGCAGTCTTGATTTCACTGAGTCTGTTTACGCACTCAGTGTCTGTCAGTTTTGAAAGCGAGGAGCACATCCAGACCAGTGGGTCCGACCAACGATAGTGCATCAGCCCATCGGCCGCAAAGACCTTTCTCATATCATGTACCAATTAGTGTTATCTATCCATGGAGATTCAGGGGGATAGTTGGCATCGGCTCTTGTAGAGTTGATATTCTCATTAGCTGCAACAACAAGAAGGTTGCGCCTGGTCGACTGAACGAGGGTTCCATACGCAGCTATGCACTGCGCAGGGCTTAATCTATCCAGCGAACCATTTTATGACTTGCTCCAGAGGCCTCTCAACATCTCGGCATCTGAGGCGGCTTTCGGAACCAAGTTGGTACAGTTGCGGCATTCTGGATCGTCTACGAAAGCTTGACTAACCACTACTACGTTGTAGTCGCTTGTTGAGATAGATACGTACACAGCCGAGTTGTACCTGGAAAGTTGGCAGTTGATCGCTAGCGGTAAGTTGAACACCTACAGCAAATGAAGTGGTAAGGAGCTAGCGGCTGGTTTCGAACGCTTGGTACACCGATGTCAAGCCATCGACGTGACGCATGCGCTTATCAATCTCGCTCCTCGTAGGAGCAGACAGACGCTGCATGCAATAATTGCTGCCGCTAAGCAAGATAGTGCTTAAAATATTGATGAGAACATGAAGGCCAGAGTTTAACGTCTTGGTGCGTCCGCATTCTCCAGTACTAAGGACGCCCTGACTCTTCTTCAGGGAGACTGTACCCCATATAGTGACGGCCAGATTTATTATGAATACAACCAATGCCCACATTGCAAAGTTGAGTACGCCAAATCTCCATCCAGAAAGTCTCCATCCAGAAAGTCGTTGTCTAATTGACTCGGCAGGTATTGCGTTTCCAGATCCCTTCAGTCCTGTCTCTTTTCTGACAAGATTCGCACTTGACTGCAAGGCGTCGACATCGCCATTGTCTCGAGTATTCGACGTACGTAGCTCCATCGTTTCAGCGCTGGGTGCATAATGATATCAAACTCGACCTCGTATAAGTAAACGAGCTGAATCCGCCGCAGCCTGTAGAGCGCGCGCAGCCATGCTTCTGCGAGTTTTTTTTACTGCAGGTAACCCATGGGCAATGGGTCGAGACAAAGCGTATCGGGAAGGATCAGCTAGTTGCGAATATTGCTCAAAGCTGTGTAACGTGTTGTGGTACGAAGAGAGTGGACAGCATAATCAGCCGTCATCGCAGATTTATAACATTTGAGGTGAGATCGTCAGGCAATCCATCTCACCTATGCGGGGCCTGTGCTCGGTGATATATGCCGCGTCATGCAATAGGTTGCTCGAAATTCAAATTCAACTTCAAAATTTGGCGAACTAGCTTCACATTAAGACGCCAATGCTAACGCAGGTGATCTGTAGGTTGATCTTCTGACTCAAAAAGCTCTGTATAACACAATGTATCCTTTATTCTCTTGGCTTAAGGAAGCCACCTTTTTGACAGCTATAAGGCAGCCTACGAGGCTGGACTGTTCCATCTTTACTTTCTAGCCACAGGATCTGTGCTTGTTCACACCATACAAAATGTTCCAGAAACCCGCGACGTGAATAAACCATATCACGAACATCACCGGCCCAGTTTCCTGTTCCTGTACTGATGCCATCTTGCAAGGCAAGTTGGCAGCCAGAGCAAGAAATTCCGTACTCAATCTGCTTAGTTCGCAAACTGTAGCTGGGTAATGCACAGCAGGCCATAAAAGTGAGGATAGGTTGTGTGTTGAGTTTGCCTATCATGTCTGGCGTTGGTCTACTCCCACCGTTTTCCTCGCTGAAAGCTGACACAGCTGACTGGGTGGGAACCACAGTTATTTGGCTTGAACGTGGTCGCTCGTCCATAGTATATATCCCTGGAAGCGTTGTGAGTGCTGGCAGCTTCGCAAGCGATGTTTTTGACAGGTGGAAGACTCGCTTGACGCTGGCGAGAGTTACGGCGCAGAGGCTAGGATCACCGCTCCGAACACAATGCGAGCAACATCTAATCCAAGTAGGTAGGTAAACAAGATCGCCATACTGGTTGTTGCAGAGACAGCAGATCTGCGTGCAGAGAAGGGAGTAGAACTCTAGCAGTCTTACGCGCGACGCTAACCGTGTTCGTAGTAGCGCACAAAAGGCGTTGAGGGCGTGTGTCGTAACGACCTGATATTCGCGAAATGCATTAACTACATGACGGGCTCGAGCGTTGATCTGGCGCAAGTGTAATATCGACATGATATCTAATTGCAGACAAATTTCGTTGATGAGTTCGAGAGGAAGCCTGTCAAGCTCTCCTAGTGATGTTGTCGGTTCGCCCAAGGCAGATGAGACGAACTTGACGACATTGCTGTGTGTGCGAGGCGAGAACCATATGACTGCGCGATCAAAATCCTTTCGGTGATAGGCACTAGCACGAATAATGGCGTTCTCTTGGTCCAAAGGGATAGAATATGGCGTCTTAGAGTGATACCGAGGGATGGGGGCTGTAATTGGGTGGGGCAGCATGATTCAATTGCTCGCGGCTATGGTGCGGTGCCTTTTGACGCGCGGGCTGGATAGAGGAAACCAGAAGAATGCTGACGGTGAAGATGATAAGGAGCATATGGGGTGTGTGAGTCAGTGTCAGGTGAGATCGTGACCCTACCGGTACCGGTATTGATGGAAGTGGCCCTCTGGGTCCCGGCCAGGCCCCAGGCAGGTGAGGGAGTAGGTAGCTCAGGGGAGATTGTTTACCACCCCTTTTGGGACTAGCCTTAGCTGTATATATGGCGTCCTCAGACCGTGGGCGCGCCTCCACCGCGCGCCTCTACCCTCTGGCTGAGCATCAAACTCAATCAATAACTTTCACAACCGGTACCAGTAATTGTTCCGAACCTGCAGAGCACCAGATATGTGAAATTTGACATAGACCGACTTTACGCGGTAGCCGCATCAATCAGCGGACAAGAATCGCCTGTCTGTGCCACTGAGAAACGAGAAGGGGGTTTTAGCAAAGCACTCTTTTTGCGCAATGCAGATGGAAGTGAGCTTATTTCAAAAATTCCGTTCTCCATCGCTGGGCCGCCAAAGTATACAACAGCATCTGAAGTGAGCGTCCTTCACTCCCGTAAATATCTTTTGTCCATGTCGCTGAAATGACTGAGAGCCCGACAGTCCTGCAGTCCATACACACACTCAAGTCCTAGTTCCGCGCATTCTAGCCTGGGATTTTGATCCCTCGAATCCTGTTGGTGCCGAGTTAATCATGATGGAAAAGGCTCCCGGGATACAATTGCCTAAGTTCTGGTCTGATATGAGTGAATGGGATCAATCGTGTCATATAAAGCAGTTGACAAAACTCGAAGGCGAAATGGCTATAATCCGCTTACCTGCCAGCGGGAGTTTGTACCTGCGCAATTTGTGCAGAGGTCTCGGACCTGTCTCATTGAAACCACTCGGGCCTGGAACGATCTAGCCTTTGTGAACAGTTGCCCAGCCACCCTCAGTGAGGACGATTTCGCAATACATGAGCAGCAATTCAAGGAATACCGCGAATATCACGATATACACGAGCTGGCCGGAAAAGAACTTCTCGGCACCGATGCCGAAGCCTGAATCACACCTCACGGGGATTTCGAAGCGCAACAAAAACAAAACGAGGAGCTACTCCAAGCGGTGATGCACAGAAGCGAAGAGTACAACATGTCGCCCGAGGAGATTTGGGGGATCTGGCCGTACGTGGAAAGGTCAGGCTGAAATTATCCCTATACCAGCACTCTGTCAGCCTTGTCACTATACCAACGACATCAAGTTGAGCAAAACACCGCATTCAACGCATAAGTGCACCAGTCAAAAACAAGCAAAACACACCACTCAATCCGAAAACCCAAATAACACACAGTGGAATTTCCACAGAACCCAGCCCACACGGGATACACACCTGCTACCGAGCAAAGAGCGCCACTCCACAACGAATCCCGGACCCTTCGACGCCCCGCCATGGACTCGGAGGACCTGCGGCAATCATCACGCTGTCTTGGATGGTGCCTTGGACGGCACGCCATGCCCCTTTTCTTCTCTTTGCGTGAGAATATCCATCTCGGACGCGCGGAACAGCGCTGGCTATCGGCATCAGTAACGCGACGAGAACAAAGGACAAGGTAAGTGCGGCGGATGCAAAAAAAAAGAACACCGGGCCTAGTCGAGCTGAGTTCTGAAACGAGGAGAGAGGGGTTGTTGTATACGTGCTTGCAGTCGAGGATAGGAGAAATTAGAGCATAGTTTGTTGACGTCCTGCTTTGCGTCTGAGATGCACGTCATTCAAGAATCGACGCAATCTGCATGTGTAGGGGGTGAGCCCGCTGAGGTGGGCAACGGTACATGGCGATAGTAAAAAAGGAGTCATATTTTTGTAGTTTGAACGACGTGGGGAGTCTAGAGCGGAATCGACTCGTCACTTTTGTAGCGAGATTTCTTCCATGTGAGGGACAGGCGCTCTAAAAGCTGCGGTTAAGTTGTAGCTGAACACTCGTATGGAGAAGAGTAGAGTGTGTTCATTTGACCAGCCTATCGCCTTCGTCTCCACTCTCGCTTTCAGTCTCATACTCGCTCTCTTCCTCCTCATCGCTTTCCTCCTCATCTGTCGTCTCCTCGCTTCCACTTTCTTCCGCAAGCCAATCATCCAGCGTCTTTTCCTTTCCTTTACTGGCACCTGCCCCTAAGTTCGTGTCCCCACCATTGAGACCACGTGGCGACATCATACTATCCGGCGTTCTGCTGCTAGTAGGACCCGCTGCGGCATCTAGTCTGTCGGCCGCCGACATTGTCCTCGCAGAATCATACGATGACGCGGTGGCCGAAAGCGACTCATCTCGCAGTGCTGGATCAGGTTCTTTACCATCTTTGACCCAACGGGGAAGATCGTCGTAGCCTCGCAGACCGCCCACACCGCCCTCATCACCGATGACGAGGCTGGCACTACCAAGTACGTAGCCTTTTCGAGTCTCGCTAGGGCTGGGGATATGTGGTACAGGTTTCGGTGCCAGAAGTAGGAGTGACGCAAGTTGGGTAGATGTTGGAGTTGCAAGCAGTGCTTTGTATACACGAGCGCGATCGCGTAAATCGTATGAGGTGTCGTATCTAGTGAGTAGGAGCAAATGGTCATATATAGCTTTGATCGGGTGTGCTTTCTCTTGCTGCTGGGTGTCTTGAGACTGTGCTGGTTCTTCAAAATTTGCGTCACGGAAACCGCCCTCTTCTTCCTGGTAGTTGTCCAACAGCGAAGGATTGTTCTTTGGCTGTTGTATTTTCACAGGCTCAAGCGGTGGATTCGCGCTCAAATGATGAACGTATACTTTCGCTGCCAATAGCACGATTTGAAGCTTGGCTGGCTCAGCTTCATCGACAAATCCCTTGACTAAGATCCGTAAAACGTCTGCGGCAATGTTATTCTCGGAATCTAAGCCTGCGAACTCACCGACCAGCCATATGATGCTCGCTCTTGCTTGGGGGTTGGTGGCTGCGTCGAGATGCTTCGCCAATCGTACGACCGTGGTCCGATGGGCATTGGGGTCTCGTTGAATGAGGTGACGGATAACCTCAAGTGACTCTGCTACTAGATGGCCGTCGGCAGATCCGATATGCTTTAACAATAACCGCAGACATCTTGCAGACGTCTGAGGGGTAGTTGCCGGACTTTGTGAGCATCTTCCAATGGCGCGCACAGACTCTTTGACCAGCGTAGGGTCTAGACTTCCAGAGTGTGAGAAATGACTGAGCTCAGCCAGAATCAAGCTTTGCAGCCTGGGTTGCGCGTATGGGAATATCAGTGTCAGAAGTTCGAGTTTCAGGCGCCATGTTTGCGGTGCATCAGTCGATCTGACCAGAAAATGCGTATAATATTGGACAAATGGCTCCGGATGCGACAAGCAGACCTGCACAATGTTGTAGAGCGCAACATTTTGGATGTCGCTAGCGGAGCGCAGAAGTGAGACCAGGGGACCAATTGCCTGGATTATGTACTCGGATGTACCCAGATATAGGTATGCTCGTGCTACCGCGACGACTACAGCGGCATTGCGAGATTGGAGGAGTGGCTGGCAGGCCCTCAAGAGCAGTTCGAGATCCGGATCTAGCACAGCTATTTCTTCCGTGTCCTGCTCCTTCTCTTCCTCTTCTGAATCACTTTCGGTGTCGTAGAATCCTTTCGTACTCGTTGTGGGGTTTGGTCGTGTACTGGTACTGTTCGAGGCTCTTTGAACCTTCCTTGTCCGCCGTGGGAAGCACTTTCGCACATACACCATCATCAAGCGCAAGGTTGCCAGCTGGCCCCATTCGTCCATGTCGACCAGCTTTCGGACCAGAGAGCGATAGTGCGGGTGTAGTAGGTCGAGACGGTCGGGACATAGCTCTAGGAATGCTGTCACGGCTGCGCCCACCACAAAGTACTGCTTGTCGCCTAGCAATGTTGACAAGTATTCGAGCAGCTGCGGCTCAGTGTTGGGATCTAATCGGTAGCATTTCGGTATGGCCAAGGCGGCAGCCCTTCTTACAAGCGGCGACATGTCTCCAGCCCCTCTCTTGATGCCCAAGCTCACAATCTGGCTGATGACAGGCACGCGTATGCTCGACATGACGCGCAATGCAAGGGCGCGAAGCTGGGGATTCGTGTCCGAGAGCGACTTTTGTATGGTGTTGATGGAGAGCAGGGCAGTGTCCGGTTCGTGCTCGGCATGCTGGAGGAGGTAGATGTAGACGAGCTTCTTGACCTGCAGCGAGGGCGAAGCAACGTTCTTGATCACGTGGGAGAAGAATGGCAGCGTCTGCGACAGCGGCTGCCGGTATGACATCTGAGTCACTTGTAGTCAGTCCTGCGCCGTTCTCGCCAGCTGCTGCTCCGGAAGTGGACTTGTGGCGGGGCCATCGTACAGTGACTACTCGGCGCAGGCCCTCGAGCACTTCACGCTCCGCCCTGCTGTCCAACAGCTTCTTGAGCTGGCCCGAGGGCAGCTCTTTGGTCGACGTGCGGCGCACATTGCTGGCATTGGTGGCGGCTTCGAGGGTGAGGTCGCGCGCTGTGGAGAGAGACCAGTGAGCAAAGTTGGACGGATGCATGGCCGTCACCACTGTGGTGGTGTGGTGACTGGTGGTGTGGTGGCTGGAGGGGAGAGATATGGAAAGCGGGTCCTACCTGTCTCCAGCAAGCTCGAGATGCGACTGATGGACTCCATGGCGGGCGTCTCCTCCCCAAGTATCTACAATATGCCTGGAAAGCACTTCGGTCCGCAGCCCACTGCCAAAAGCAGATGGATCCTGCCAGAACGCTATCTATCGGTCATGCACGTGGAGTGGTGAAGTGGTCGACTTGTGTGCCGACGTTCATGGCGCCATGCCCCGCGGAGGAGGCACTGCTGCCGATTCGCTGCCCAGGCCACGATCACGTGAGCCACGCCCGCCACCTTCAGACGCTCCATTCGGGCCTGACAAGAGTCAAGACACACCCGGGCATGTCGCCGATTGTGCTCTATCCGCTGACCTTGGCTGGCCTGCTACATCACGTTGTCGCGACCCAATCGGCCGCCTCGACCACGACGGTGATCGTATGCTCAAGCCGCCATGACTTCCTGCAACATCTATCACAGTCGCTTCACCAGGATCCCAGCGAGGCTCGCAACGGACATGACGACCTGGCCAATCCTTCCCTTCACAATCTCCTGACGGCGCGTCGTGTCACGCTGGCTTTCTGTGCATCAGTGCAGACCCTACTAGCCTACCTAACCGCGTATGGTGGGAATCCTTCTCCGCGCGCCAGTGCGTGTGCAGACAAAACCAGGCTGTTCCTAGTGAATCCACTCGCACTTCACGCATCCACCTTGTCCTTCTCTGCCCAAGGACTATCAAGATCCTTTGCTGCTGCAACCGAGACCGCTCTCAAGGCTGGCGCTGCACTCCACGTGGTGGAATGTCACAGCAAAGGCAAGGCACTAGGACACCAAGCTGGGAGTGAGCATGTCGAGACGGGCCGTGAAGACGTCGCGCACGTGGCTACAGAAGAGGAGGAGAACGTAGATCCCTGGGAACAAGAAGTCTCCATCCTGAATGTCTCAGCACGGCGATTTGGCTCGCACAATGGAGAGAGGGCGTGGGCAGGCCGGACCGTCAAGGCGAAGAGGATCGCGGCGCGGTGGTTCCGGTTCGAGAGGGTGAACAACTGCTCCACGCGTGAAGGCCATGGATGATGAAGGGGTTGAAAGCATTTTCCAATCGTCTGCATAAGGCAAACTGGGAGTGGTGAAGAGGTTACTTCGAGTCTCACACGTCGACCGAAGTCGGCATGGACATGTTCTATATCATCAGCCGTCGCATCATTATTTTGCAGGCGCCTGTGTTGCCCTGGATGTCCCCTTCATGCCGCACGCCTATCCAACGCTCGCCATCCTTGCAATCTTCTCTTGGTCGCCATGAGAGTCTGCTCCAGCTCAATTCCAGTCCTTCTTGATATCGAAAGACCACTTAAACTGCAGATGGGTGTGGTTATCATCGTCGACGAACTTGGAGAGGGCTTCATAGTGGCCGCGGCCGAGCATGCCGGATGGGGCGGTTTCAGCTTCAACTATGCCACGTGTCAGAGCATATTGGAGGGTGTGAGGGGTTGATGGGCGTACATTTCTTCTCGTAGTACGGCTTCTCCTCGGTGCTGGGACCGTAGGAACCCTGTTGCAGCCATTAGCCCACGCACATGGACAGCCGTGTGCCCCTGGGGCGTACCATCATTTCCTGCATCTTCTGGCTGACGCCCAAGCGTTTGACAACCTGCAAGTACTTCAGGCCGGCCAAGATCTCATGCTGAACCTTGAACTGAGCCTTCATGCGGAAAGTGGCGCCCTCCTTGATGGTGAAGGGCTTGCTCTGGAGCGCCTCGACGGCACCAGGCGACCGCAGGTCAATGATGATGTCTTCGCGACCTTCGACCTCGAGACCGAGCGAAAGGATGATACATTTGCGGGGGTCGTTGGGGTCCGAGATGTCCTTGCCCTGACCGAGGCCGAGCGAAGCTTTCCACTTCTGCAGCGACTCGTCGTTCTGGTCTGCGGGCGTTTAGTGGGGGTGGGCAAGATGCGTTGGGCGGTGAGACACACCCAGCTTCTGGTACTCGTCAATGGTCTTCTTCTCGCCGACCTTGAAGCCCTCGGTCTGCTCTGGGTGCAATTCGTCGTGGTGGTCCGCCATGGTGCCGTGTAGTGATGCTAGGGTGGGATGCAGGTGGTTGAGAGGCGCGAGTTGAGTGCTGTGTCGTGTGGAGGGCGGGTTGGGCGTGGACGTCGAGGGTGCGGCGGGGCACTTCCCCAGGGTGCATTCACCGCTCAGGCTCGAGACACGATTGGCCAGGTGCCTGGCGGGGCCAACTTGTGCGCGGCTGGCCTCGCCAACCCATGAGGGTTTACATGCGGAGTCGTACCTGAGGGTTTACATGCGGAGTAGTACCTGAGGGTTTACATGGTGCATTCGCCAGATGCTGGCTGAGGCGTAGCATCCATCCACGATAGTTAGCTGGTGCAGCCATATCGCGGATGCTGCAGCGGCTGTCACGTGCCAGCGCTGAAGGACTCGCTTTGGTACGCCCAATCGGCACGTCGAAAGGCTGGCTAGTCCCAGCCACTTGTAGGACAGGGGCGGCGACACGGCCTCCGCGCATCGCATCTCCTTCTCCTGCATCGCGTCAGTTCTTGTCGGTCGGTCGCATTCACCCTCTCCCAGGCTGTCGTCGGACGCACGCATTCGCTGTACGAGACCCACACGCGCTCTTTGCTGTGCTCCTGCCGCCGCCGCGCTTGAGCCTGGATTCGGCGCTAGTGGTCGCGCGCTTTCTCTCAGCGCGTCCTTCGCCTCACCCCCCTCACACATCCATCCCATCCGTAACAGAACGCGACCATGTTATCCGTATCCAAACGCGCACTGCCCGAGCGGAGGAACCCCCTGTTGGAGCCCATTGAGTCTACGGCCAGTACGTCCGCCCAGCGCATCGCGCCCGCTGCATTTCCCACGACAAGACTGACTTGGCGCAGAGGACATTCTTATCGAAAGACGTCGCCTGGGTCAGACAAATCTCGGCGCAAAGCCCGGCATCGCTGGGCTCACCAGCGCGACCAAGAGTGGCAACACCGGCACCTTCGACTACGCGCATCTGCGCGTGCCTCTGCCCAAGGACCTCACGGGATCAGGCATCTTCACCCTGAACAGATCCTCGGCATTCCCCGAATCTTATTTTCTGATGGTACGCGATGGAATGCCGCACCTGCCATGAGGGCTGTCGCCGGACTAACGCGACAAACAGCGACGCAGCAGTGACGGATACATCAGCGCGACTGGCATGTTCAAGGCCGCTTTTCCCTGGGCATCGCATGCCGAAGAAGAGGCCGAGCGCAAGTTCCAGAAGTCTTTCCCCTCGGCCGGCGATGACGAGGTAGCGGGCAGCGTGTGGATCGCGCCAGAAGAGGGTGAGTCCATTTGCGACAAGTCTGCCGCCTTGGCGTTGGTACAGCACACTAACTGCGGCCCCGCGCAGCCCTGT
Organism: Ampelomyces quisqualis; assembly: GCA_018398575.1. Classification (NCBI taxonomy): domain Eukaryota; kingdom Fungi; phylum Ascomycota; class Dothideomycetes; order Pleosporales; family Phaeosphaeriaceae; genus Ampelomyces; species Ampelomyces quisqualis. The sequence goes on from JAGTXZ010000011.1 coordinate 2,103,908, forward strand.
CTCTCTCCGAAGAATACGCCATGCGTCACTGGGTTGAGGCTCTGCTAGACCCTGCGCCTATCGAGAAGGGCAGCAAGGACAAGGCCAACACCCACATCCAACAACCACCAATCTTCGACCTCGAGAACGCAACCCTCGCCTCACTACCATCTCACACAGCCCTTCGCACCTCAACTCGTGCCCGATCAACACGATCAGTCTCACCTAGCAAGATGGCTACTCCAAGCCGCAAAATCGCAACTCCCCGCAAACCACGAACGACGCGAGGCGCTGCAAAGTCTACCGATGACTTTGTTGAATCATCCGCATCAAAGACTGCCAATGCGCTACAGAACATGATTGCCAGCGGTGCCGAGCTCGACGACTCCGTAGCCTCCGATTCGGTCAGTGGCGAGGTCAAGGAGGTCGGGTCCAACGAGGGCGTCGTGCACATCGAGGTGCAGGAAACCGTCGAACAGACCGGCGATACCCAAACCAAGTCGACGAACGTCATTGACGTGCCCCATAACCACGCGGAGCTGCTTGAGCCAGAGGACCCTACCAAAATGATCCAAGAGGCTAGGCGCATGGTCGAAGAGGCGCAGAAGCTTGAGGCAGGCGGGTCGTCCGATGTTGCAAAGTCACTTAAGCGCAAGGTCGAAGAGGTCATGGAGGGAAAAGAGCTCGACGATGGTCGTCAATCCAAGTCGGCAAAGATGGCTTACACAACGGAGCAGAAGCTCACAAAGGAAAAGGTTACGCGGAGAGCACTCGTTGGTGTTTTCGCCATGGCGGCGATCGGGTACGTTCATACCGCGACAGCTGCATGCCACGGTTTCCACTAACACACCTATAGCACCGCCTTTCAGTACCTCGCATGACCTGGGCCTTATTTCGATACGGTATTGCGTCTCACAACCGTCTGCATGCATTTTTGAACCCCAGGTTGCTTGTTCAGTTTGGCCTCACCTTTTCCTCCATTTATTCCCCAGATACCACGCCTCATTTCCATGCTATTTGGCGCAAGAGGTTTTTGCGCTTGTACGAACAAGATAGCAGCATGTACGCCAGATAGTCCATGGCACGCTCGTTTTCTTCTTGGGCGATGAGTGGCACGTCATGAGTAGAGCTTTTAATCCAATATCCCCACTGATTTAGATTTGTTCCAGTACACTGGCTGCACCGTACAACAACCAGACTTTGTTCACCTCGATATATATCGACAAACGCCACATTCCATTCTCCAACTAACCAGCTCAATCTCTACTACTCCTACTTGCCTCGGCCCGCCAGCTCCCCGACGTTGTTCACCGCCTCTTCAAAATCATCATAGGCATGAATGGGCAACTTTGCGTCGGCAACCACCTTCCGCCCCAACTCTTCATTCGTGCCCCTCAGCCTCACCACGACAGGCTTATCCACCCCCACCTCTTTAAACGCCATGACGATGCCCTCGGCAATCATATCGCACAGCGTCAGCCCGCCAAAGATATTCACAAACACGACGCTGACGCGGGGATCCGCGAGGATGAGCTTGAAGCCAAGTTGGATCGTCGCGGCAGTGGCTTTGCCGCCCGTGTCGAGGAAATTGGCACAATGGGTCGAGGGGGAGAGGCGCTTGTTTACAACGTCGTTTGTGTTCATTGCCAGGCCTGCGCCGTTGACGAGCGTGCCTACTAGATTGTTTCCGGGCGCGCCGAGCGGGATGTATACGATGCCGTTGTGCTCGGCTTGCGCGGAGCGCGGCGTCATGGACGGTTGGGAGCGGAGCGCGTGGAGCTCGGCTTGGCGCTTGTTGGACTTGAAGGCCGCGTCGTCGAAGAAGAGGTGGGGGTTGTAGATTTGGAGTCGGTCGTGCGACGAGGAGAGCGCGAGAGAGACGTGTGCGTCGATGGCTTCCTTGTCTTTGTACAAGGTCCAGAGGTTCTTGATGAGTTGTACTGTTTGGGCTTTGGCTTTGGGTGGGGCGGCGTCGAGTTGGACATGGGCGATTGCGTCGTTGATGACTTGCGTTGTAGGCCCTTCCCGGTAGTCAAAGGGAAATCTCCGGACGCGGCGATGCAGTTGATCTGGTACTGTGGTGGGCGCTGCGATGATGGAGGGTGTACGAGCGGCTCGAGCTGGCGAAATACCTAGATAATGGCTGGATGGTGGGTTCTGCGGCGGTGCTGTGACGTTGATATTGTATGATTGCAAAAGCTTGGAGTTTTGTTCTGCAGATAGATGAAGCGAGCGTTTTTGCCCAAAGGAAGAGAACATAGCGTTGTCTGCTGTAGGCCGTCTTGAGGCTCGCGACGTGTGATACGATCGACGTTGTGCACTGGCAGCTGATTGTTCCTATATAACATCAGCTCCAATCTTTGCTCATCTTCCATGGAGCGCTCACAATCTTTTTGACACTGCGGCCCGACTGTGATAGAATATCCTTCATGACTGCACCGAATTGTGCCGGGTGGTCTACCATCGTGACTCCAGAGTCCTCAAGAGCCTTGGATTTTGACTCTGCTGTTCCTTCACCCAGTCCAGTCCATGCACCAGCGTGGCCCATGACTTTGCCGGGACTTGCTTCGAAGCCACCAATGGCTGCCGCGATAGGCTTTGGGTCCTTGACACGCTTTCTATAGTCTGCAATCCAATCCGCTGCTTCTTCTTCATTTGTGCCTCCTAACTCACCAACTAGAATAATTGCTTCCGTCTCTTCGTCGTGCTCGAAGACCTTGAGCGCATCGACAAAATTTGTTCCTGCAATCACATCCCCTCCCATGCCAATACACAGACTTTGACCCAGTCGAGCCCGTGTCAGTGATGCCACAGTCTCGTAGGATAGGGTGCCGGACTTTGCGATGATGCCAATGTGACCAGGACTAAAAGTAGGGAGTGGTTGGAAGCCTATGCGACATCGTCCAACTGCTGAAATGATTCCAGGCGCATTCGCGCCTACGAGTCGAGACTTCGACTGGCTTTGTAGCATGAAGTGTATCTATATTTTGTCAGCACCCAGTCCTACAGTGTTTTGTTGCGTCTACCCACCCTCATAATATCATGCAGCGGAATATGCTCGGCTACTGCAACAATAAGTGGCACCTCTGCCTCGATTGCTTCTTCTATGGCTGCTGTGGCCTGATGAGCTGCCACATAAATACCTGTCGCATCTGGCTTGAGCTGTTCCATGGCAGCTCTGACTGAGGGCAACACAGGCTTGCCCAAGTGTTCGCCAGAGCCATTGGGCTTCACTCCACCAACCACATTTGTCCCCCAGTCCATGGATTCTCTTGCGTTGGCTGTGGCAAGCTTGCCAGTGAAACCTTGAAAGATGACACGCGTATGCGCGCCTATCTTGAGGTTTTGTATCGTGTCATCGTAGCCATTGTGCCGCAATGAGCAGGAGAAGGCCGCTGTCGGGATCCTGGGAGACGCGAGCCGCAGCCTGGAGAAAGTTCGCGTCTGTTGGAGCAACATCTCGGCTAGATACAACCATGAACTTGGACGCACGTCATGAACTGTGGGCACAGAACAGCGACCGAGTACGACAGAAGAGGCCGGCGACTGTTAATACGCTTTATCTCGAAGCAACACACCCTTAGATGCCCGACTTTCGGGTTGACCATTGAAGCAGTTGTGCAGATGTGAAATGCGACGGACGGTCGTGTTTGGGCCATGTCAGAAGCTGGTGGGAATGACTAGAACGGTTACTTGGGTTGAAGCACATAGCCGAGGAAAGCCCCTCCTACGAGAGTATCTTCCGGTCATATTGATTGGCAACTTGTTCGTCTTCCACAGTTCGCTTCCATGCCCGATCGGCATGCGGCTTACAGCAAGCTCCTGTAGTAAGTTATTTCTAGAAGGCTGATCGACTACTCCGTACACACAAACAAAGTCCGGCCGAAAGACTTTGAATGGTCTGCCGATCACTGTAGTCTGTTGCTGGTGCACAGCGAGCAGGGATAGAAGGTCCAGATGCCATGGACAAGATCGAAATATGGGTCTATGGAACCGTCTGACGTCCGTGGGTGTTGTCTTGCAGTCTGCACGCACCATGACGCGCGCCTTCCCCACAAATCACTCGAGACTGCCCTTGCGGCGGGGCCTGCGTCTCGCATGGTCTTGTCAGGAACTCCTTGCTACTCCGTACTTTACATAAGTATTGCGTCTGGCAGCTCAGAAGAACAACATACGAGCTTCCCTAGCACATTCATACAACGACCATACTGCGGAACTTCCCCGCATTTCTACCCTTACCCCGCAGACCCCGAAGAACGCTGCAGCTCGTCACACGACATGGACCACAACATGGCCTCTATGAACAAAACACCGAGTGAAGAAGGTACCGTCTCACACACTCTGACGTTGATCACCGCGCTGCATCGCACTAATGTCTGTGCAGAAATCGCATCGACCCTGACACACCTTAAACTCTCTACCAAAAGCCCCCAGAAACCCGCACACAAGCCCAAATCCAAGGCTGTAGCCGATAGCTGGGACGAAGACGCCTCAGGCTCCGACACCGAGACCGAAGAAGCCCATCTCGCGACCAGAAGCTCGCCACAAGACTCCCTGGATCCGCTCTCCACAGTCCCCTCCAATCAAGTCACGCCGCATCCACCACCGCCAACACCCGCGTCGCCGACCCCATTCGAGTTCCCAGATAACGCGCCATACGGGGCTCCGCGAGGACGGGGGGACAGCCGAGGCGGGCTGGACAAGAGGCCTGAGAAGACGACGGCGGTGGCTGGGAGGCTGATTGCGGGGGCACTGGGCGTCCGGGCGCCGAAGAGGACGGACGAGGAGAGGGAGTATGATAAGGCGATGAGGGAGAAGGAGAGGAAGCGGAGGACCGAGGACAAGGAGAGGGAGAAGAGGGAACTGGAGGAGACGGAGGCGCGGAGGAAGGCGATTTGGGATGATTGAGCGTCTACGTCTGGCTTTACACGGCCTTGACGACGGTGTGTAGAGCGGCCTGACGACTGTACATAGAACGGCCTTGACGACGGTGTATAGAGCGGCCCGACGACTGTACATAAAGCGGCCTTGACGACTGTACATAGAGCGGCCTGACGACTGTACATAGAGCGGCCTTGACGACTATATATACAGCCGTCTTGCACAAAACATATACTGGTTTCTGCTTGCTCTCGAACTGATCCATTTCCCAAGTCAAGTTCATTTCACTACACTTGCCGGCCTTGGCGAGCAGTAACGTGATCAAGGATTGTGCATGACCTTTCTCTCTTCGTCCGCACGCCCCACAGATTCAGGTTAGTAAGCAATGGTCAAGTGCACAGAGACGTTGCCAAGGTTGGAAAAGTACTAAATTGGGCACTTGGGCACATAGTACCTATGGAGAGGTATAGAAATCAAGCTCAAGTGTGAGCTTGAAAAGATCCACAGAACGCCAATGTCCCTAAATCCTTCTCGTCAAAGCGTAATCCGTGGCCTTCGACTGGGATAAACCCATGGTCTTGTGATGCGTTCGTTTCGTGTTGGATGTCGCAAAGGTGGCGAGGGGCAGCACCGTCTGCGCGATGCCCGATGTCGCGGCTAAGCAGCCTGGAAGCAGTGGAGCCATCTCGACTAGCAGCCACCGCCAATCTGCTCTTGGTGGACTTCTAGCGTATCGCCGTCTTGCATGTCGAGCTACTCCGTGTTAGTGGCATGTGACGCGCGAGACACTCACGAGAGCCTCGCAGCGATTGTGCTCCACGTACCGTATCCGGGTTGTCGGTTGCTGTGACACGCTGTCCATCGAACAGGAAGCGCACGCTCGAGATGTTCTTGCCCTGACGATCACAGAACGCGTTCATGAGCTTTCCGAGGGCGGTGGTGCGCTTGATCTTGAAGAAGACCTCGTTGTTGTTGTCCGTTACTTTAATGTTCAAGTGCTCGCTCTGAGCGCCTTCCTCGGGCTTGTGCTGCACGTTTGGGGAGCCGTTCTCAGACATGCTGGCCGAGGTGTTTGTCCCGTGGGCTTTCGATATCGTGCCAAGAGACTGGGTGAGGCTGGGCGGGGCCGGGCGAGCGTGTGCGGCAGATGTGGGCGTGCAATAGAACGGACCGCTGGGCGGGGAGTTGGGCTTTTATATGGTGCGGAAAGAAGCTAGAAGTCAGAGCTACAGTTGGCGGCAAATACTGGTCGCGTCGTGCAAGCGGAGCGCTTGAGTGCTGTGTAGGCGCGCGACGCTCTTTACAGGGGCGGTGGCAAGGCGGACGAGTGAAGTGAGCCCGGGAAAGCAAAAGAAGTGAGGGAAGGTGAGTGGGGCGACTTCCTCATTGAGCACTGACCATTCGGCCAGCCTACACCAACTTTGAAGTGCTTTCATTCGCAGCCACTTGCCCATCTTGCCTTCGAGTCGAACCAGACGGCTGCCCAGACTGACTCGAGTGGCCAAATTCACGGAAAGCAACTGTATCGACAACCAAGAACTCTCAAGCTACGATGGTATGGACATGATGTCACCCTCTTCATTGTGACTTGTGCTTAGAGCATGAGTAGGGAGGTCTTGAGAAGGACCTCAAGACAGACCCACCATGTCATCCGCGGGCATGCGCCATACAAAGTAGACGAAGTACCCCGTGCCGTATTTTCCGCCGTACCAACCTTGCGTGACAGACTGCATTCAGAAGAACGGGTACGATGAAGCCAAATGCCAGAAACAGGTAAGCCGTCCGCCTTGTTACACTTATCAGGCATTTCGAAAGGTCAAATTCAAAATTACGCTGCGTGCTCTGCAACAGAGGACAGCAGAAGATGAAGTTGACGTGTCGAAGATTGATGCTCTCTACGAGTGTTGCAACGCGTTTTACAAAGACAATGGGGACAACGCGAGCACAGTGAGCTGCCTAAAAGCAACTCTCCTAAGGTAAGAAGGCTACCCAGGTTTTCTAACGTTACTAATATACACAGACTAAAGATGCAACAACGCGCACAAGGAATTTGATCAACCTCTTCCATTTTTGTCTCACCCATTTTGAGAATAAGCTGTTGAATCAACCAGGTGAACATAAATCATGTATTGAATCTGTATAGTTTTCGAATACCACGAAAGGTCAATCGTTGAAGTGGTGTCTTACTCACTAGGACAAGGACGGACAAGTGCGCGTCATTGCATCCCGAGTGCTCGTTGGCTACACGTGCATTTCGCGTCGACATTCACTAAATGCTCAACACCTCTGTAGCTTCTTGGTCAGTCTCATACGACAATTCAGATACGAGGAGTTCCTAGATATAGGGATTGAGGACAAGAAGTGATCATGTCTCTACCGTCGTCCTCTCGTCGCAAACCCCGCTATTCGGCTTCTCCAAGTGAAGACGATAGTTCGCTCAAATCTTCGTATTCTTCCCATGGTCTTCCAGTAGTTTATGGGCCTCACTCTATCGAGTTACAACCGATTTTCTCTCGTCACGAGCCTATATCAAAGGAATCGGAGGCGGAAGCGAGCAACGATGATCAACTCCCATGTGCACGTCGCGCTTCAATTGATTCTGCACAGAGCTACGAGCTATATACACCGGATGAGGGCCGTGCAGTGTTGAGGAAGCTCGACCGGCGATTGGTCGCGTTTATGGCGTTGCTGTATTGCTTGAGCTTTTTGGATCGGTCAAGTGAGTGATTTTGCAATACGTCTTAATCGAGGAAGTGAACAGCCCGGGTTGCACCTTTATGTCGGTGATGAGCCTGACACACCAAGCTGATTTTGTGCCGCAGATATAGGCAATGCTCGCATAGCTGGCTTGGCAGACGATCTTGATTTATCCTCGACGCAGTATGAGTGGTTACTGTGGGCATTCTACATCACTTATATTGCGTTTGAGTGGATGACGTTGATGTAAGCGCACACTTCATTGCTGGAAGACTACCCTGACACTAGAAGGTATCGAATAGTCCCACCACATATCTACATCTCCATTTGCATTCTATCCTGGGGCATACTGGCATCTTTGCAGGCGGTCGCAACATCTTTTGGCTTCCTCGTCGTCCTACGGGCCCTACTAGGAGTTGGCGAGGCAGCCTTTGGCCCCGGCGTACCCTTCTATCTGTCGTTCTTCTTTCGACGGCGGGAGCTGGCTTTTCGGACTGGTCTTTTCATCAGCGCAAGTCCGCTATCAGCTTCGTTCGCGGGCGCTTTAGCCTACTTGATCACCAAGTTGGGCGAGAATGGTCCGCTAAGCCCCTGGAGACTACTGTTTTTGCTCGAAGGGTTTCCAAGCGTCTTGGTCGCGATTTGGGCATGGGACTTCGTACCTGATGGACCAGGCGTAGCAAAGTGGTTGAGTCCTCGTCAGAGAGAGGTGGCCGTTCTACGCTTGAGGCAAGAGCGAGAAAGCGGAGAAGATGAAATCGACGAGAAGAGTGCGGTCCGTCAGCGCAAGAGCAGGGTCAACTTCCATGAAGTCCTCGAGACACTCAAGGATCCAAAGTGCTACCTCACAGCATGCATGTTCTTCAGTTGCAACGTCGCTTTCAGCTCCATGCCCGTGTTCTTACCGACTGTGATCAGAGATACGGGCTTCTCTAGCATAACTGCGCAAGGTCTGTCAGCTCCACCGTACCTCTTTGCTTTCATCGTGGTCGTCGCGACCGCTCACTACTCCGACCGCCTGCAAACAAGGTCCAGTTTTATCATGCTGCACTCCCTTCTTGCGACCCTTGGTTATGGAACCGTTGCGATTTCTGGGTACCTGAAGTCCGATCGAATCCTTCTTCGCTACGTGGCGCTTTACCCTGCTATAGCTGGGTTCTTCTCTGCTATAACCATCATAATCACCTGGACACTCAACAACCAACAAACCGAGAGCCAAAAAGGAACCGGTATAGCTATCTTAAACATCATCGGCCAGATTGGACCTCTGGTGGGGACCAGTATCTTCCCCGAAGAGGATAGACCTTGGTATGTCAAGGGCATGGCCATTTGTGCGGGGTTCATGTTATCAGTTGGTATCCTTGCTGCTTTGTTAAGGTGGGTCCTGGTGCGAGAAAACAGAAAGGCAAAGAGTGACAACAGTGGGGGAAATTATGCCGGAGTGCCACTTGAGGAGGATGACGCTGTTCACGTACACAGGAAGCAGTTTGAGTACATGCTTTGACGATTTCAAGGTCATTCTGAAGGTAGCCAACACGTTGTACGCAATTCGTGTGTTGTGCCTCAGAAATTTCCCACGCAGAGTTGTAGTAAATGCTTTTAGACACACATTCCTTTGCGCGTCCGTCCAAGGTAAAATGACTACACGTGATATGGGTGTAAACAGCGCACGTGGCATCTGTCGTTTGACGTAGCTAGGGCCAAGGCCTGCGACCCGATGGGGAACGACCGAACTCACCAGCTTCAGCCATTTGCTCGTCCTGATAACACACATGAACGAAGTATAACCCCGAAGATCGCTTGATTGGATTTCAGACCGTATCCTGCACTCAGTGTTACTTTGGATACCCTGCGCACAGCGGTGTGACTGTGTTCCGGCTACATCGTCACCACCCCATTGCGATCATGGCTTCATCCCAAGACATCGCATACTAACATTCGATCCTGGAGATTTCCACCATGGCATCGAAAGATATTGAGGGCGCTCGGCTGCAGACAGAGCCTGCAGAGCGAGCTAGCTCAATAGCCTCCCGAGCAACAACTTCACGCGAAAGCAATGCAGACCGTCACGATGACTTCGACAAGGCCTCGACTGTCGTTGGCAGTCCACAAATGTCGCCACTAAATGATGTGCCGAGCAACAATTTCAAGCCGGAAGCTGATCTGGAAAAGAAAGCCGGCACTTCCCAAGAAGATTGTGAATCGACCAAGTTTGGTGGTGAGGAAGAAGATCCTGCCGTTGGGGTACCTATCCACAGAGTTTCCACTCCATCCACTGTACACAAAGTCAAAGGCGTGACTTATGAGAAGGTTGGCGAGAATGGCATTAGCAGGATGCACAAATTCTCTCTGTACGAAACAAGCACACGGTTCTACCTGGTTGGAGCAGATATCATGGAGAAGCAATATCGCGTTCTCAAGATTGATCGCACGGCGCCACCGGGACACCTGAACATTTTCGAAGACGACATCCTCTACAATCGACGAGAGATGCATCAGTTGCTGAACACCATCGATGAGGGCAACAAAGGGTCCGGCGGGATGAAGCTCAAATGTAGCACTTGGGGCTTGCTCGGGTTCATACGATTCACAGAGGCTTACTACATGCTACTGATTACGAAGCGAGCCCAGGTGGCTGTGCTCGGTGGTCACTACATCTATCAAGTCGATGGCACCGAGATGATACCTTTGACAACAGGATCCACGTCGAGGTTCCAGAAAGATCGAAACCCGGAAGAAGCCAGGTTCCTTGCCATGCTCAATACACTCGATCTAACTCGCGGCTTCTATTTCAGCTACTCTTATAATGTTACACGATCTCTGCAGCAAAACATCATTCGCGAGCGGACGTGTGTCAATGAGGGCGACGCCAGCCCCAAACGCGACTTTCAAGACATGTTCGCCTGGAATCACCATCTCCTTCATCCTGCCCGCAAGAATATGAAGAACGTATATGACTGGTGTCATCCGATTATCCACGGCTACATCGACCAATCATCCATCGATGTCTTCGGTCGCCGAATTTTCTTGACAATTGTGGCTCGTCGATCACGATTCTTTGCGGGCGCTCGATTTCTGAAGCGTGGAATAAACGACATGGGTTTTGTCGCGAATGACGTGGAGACCGAACAGATTGTATCAGATGCGAACACGACATCCTTCCACGCGCCAGGCCCACGACTGTATGCGAGTCCCACATACACGTCCTACATCCAGCATCGAGGAAGTATACCATTGTACTGGACCCAAGACAACACCGGTGTAGCACCCAAACCGGACATTGACATCAGTCTTGTCGATCCCTTCTACAGTGCCGCAGCTTTCCACTTCGATCACTTGTTCGAGAGATACGGTGCACCTATATACGTGCTAAACCTCATCAAGTCTCGAGAACGTACGCCTCGTGAGTCCAAGCTACTTTATGAGTACAAGCACTGCATCGACTACCTCAACCAATCACTACCAAAGGACAAGAAGATTGTGTACGAAGCGTTTGACATGTCTAGAGCAGCAAAGACCCGGGGTCAAGACGTCATCGGTACCCTGGAGAATCTGGCAGAGAAAGTGCTTCGAAAGACAGGTTTCTTCCACAATGGTGACGATGACGTTGATGCACCACAGGTACAAAACGGCGTGGCACGGACAAATTGCATCGACTGTTTGGACCGAACGAATGCTGCGCAGTTTGTTATTGGCAAGAGGGCTCTAGGACGCCAGCTACATGCACTTGGAGTCATTGCCGGGAATACGGTCGAGTATGACTCCGACTGTGTTGAGATGTTCACGCACATGTTTCATGGGCACGGAGATGCTATCGCGATTCAGTATGGTGGATCACACCTTGTCAACACGATGGCGACTTACCGAAAGATAAATCAGTGGCAGAGCAGCTCGCGCGACATGGTGGAGAGTTTCAAGCGATACTACCATAACTCATTCCTCGATTCGCAACGCCAAGAGGCGTATAATTTGTTCCTTGGCAACTACGTATATGAGCAAGGTCAGCCCTTGTTATGGGATCTATCTACTGACTACTACCTCCACCATGAGGACCCGCGTTCGTGGCTCGAAAAGCCTCGCAGAGACTACATCAATTGGTTCACTCATGCGTTCTTGCTACCGCGGGCACTACCGTCATCCGTCACGTCACATCAGCAGGGAATTGGCACTATACAGGGCGGTATTAATTTGCACGATGACTACTGGCTTGAGTACTACCGACCACTAGCCATCTCCTCTTTCCTCAAGATCTTCGCATTTCGTCTCGCCTCTCCACGCCCTGGTCGAGATGCTAGGGATGGAGCTTATCCTACCCGCAAGGAAAACCTCTCGCCATTTGTGCCCCGCAACAAGCAGCACGATGATCCACACGGCAAAGATGGCAATAAGGCACATAGAAAGGGAGTTACTATCATCGACCCATCCAGCGAGACTGAATCACGTCATGATAGCATTCTTGGTCGCAGAAGACGAGAGGCACACCTGAGTCTTCCCCACACGGACTCGCTGGTGAAGCATTCTATACTTAGAGACCCCCATTTCGAAACATATCTTCCCTACTCTGCGCCTGTAACATCTGGAACATTCCCTTCACTGTCAAATTCGGCATCAACCTCCACAGGACTGTCTTCGACTCTGAAGCCGGGCTTCAAACCTGCAAATAAAGCGCTCGTCAATCAATGGAATCTATCGCAATTCTACGACAACAGTATGAATCCATCGGTATCGGCCATGGAGGAAGATGAGTATTCTCGCTACGTCGAGCATCCGCTCAATCTTCCACTGGTGGTGAGCAGTGAGGACCAAAGCGCAGACGACCCTAGCGCGATTGAATACCAGGAGTATCTCTGCATGGCTGAAGGAGGCGCTCACGCGATTAAGGACGCCGATGAAGCAAGCTTTCGCCTCACCATGAACGATCTCCCACGTCTCGAAACCGATATGGCATCACTTCGCTCCTTCGCCTCTCAACGCCCCATGACTTCACAGTCGGTCAGCACGCCCTTCTCACATGCGCCTTCGTACTCGTACCCACAGTTGCATAGTTTGCACCCACACCTGCAACGGTCGTATCTGTCGGATCCTGAACCACAATTATATGCCACCCCTGGCAAGTTCCAAACCCCGGAGCAGGACATCGAGGAGTTTGAAGAGTTTCTTAAAGTTAGAGAAAACCCGCTAGATGTTGAGGACGAGGATGGAGACAAGAAGAGATACAAGGCATATAGACAGTGGTTGCGGGGAAAGAGTTTCTTCAAACAAAGCAAGGTCGATCCTGAATGGCAGAATCAGCTCCCTGTAAGATAGCGGTAATTTGAGTTATGAATTTACTGGTTGGGCGTAGCATGAATGCAAAGTCGTGCTTGTATTGCGCAACATTCCTGTCCTATGTCAATACGGAGTCCATAGGATAGACTTAGTTTAAGACGAAAATTCGGCCGCAAGCGATTCAAAATCTGATCCCAACCGCCGTATGCGTTCTCTGTTCAATCTGCACAATACATCACAATCTGTGACTGACTGTCAGTCCTGCTCAGTCGAGCCATGACGAGGTGAGTTCAATGCACGACGCGCCCACATGGAAATGATTTGCAAGAGGAGGAGTGGAGGCAGAAACACGTAGATTTACATAGATCATCTCTACTCGTACAAACGGCCCAGAAACCAGTAGAAATGAGATCATGAGGGCCTGAACATGCCGATAAGTGCGGCAGTAATGACCGCACCGGCAGCAGCGCCCTGGAGAATCGCAGTCGTGAAGTCGATCCTCCGCATTGAGATGACTCGATCACTCATGACGTCCTGGACTATAGCGTTGACTTTGCTTTGCCATGTTTGTAGCTTGGCAGAAGCTGCTTCTATGCGGTCAGTGCTCGGGGGAAGTGGGCTCTCCATGTCGCTTGAGGTCTCAGGGACCACGCCGGGGGCTGCGACACCGAGTGCGGGGTCGACAACACTTGCGAGTACTTCAGTCTGTTCCAGGCTGGCATCAGTGGCATCGAAACCTGTTCTCTCAAGGAATGGTGGATCTTCAACAACGGGACCAAGAGCAGGCGCCGCTGACTGCACATCCTCTTCTGTAGTTTCATTGACCCTGTCGATCTCTTCTTCAATCGTTGCGATATCGTGCTGAGGAGTGCTCGTCGTCACTGCTGGTGCCAGAGACGCAGTTGCGACATTGGCAGCTACGTGCTGTGCTTCAAGCGCACCCTTGATCTCTCTGACCATCCGTCGTCTTCGCCATGGCTCGAGTATCGCCAGACTCAAGAGTAGCAAGAATATGTTGACACCCATGAGTCCAAAGGTGACCCACGTACTGTTTCTCCGGATGGTGTCACTCCAAATCTGCTCCTCATGGTACTGCGCACGCTCTCGCTTCTCAAGCTGAGTTCTTGCCTCTTCCAACGCCGCCTCGGCACTGATGACGCTCTCCTTGGCCAGCCGTATCGCCTGATCGTTGATGTGTTCGGAGCGGATGAGGGACATGTAGCGTTCGAGGTCGCCGGCGGACCAGGAATGTTTGCGCTCGAGCAATGCGACAACTTCTTTCTGCGCAGAGGCCTGCTGGGCGTGTGCGGTGTCAAGCGAGTGCTTTGCGGTATCAATGGCTGCTCGGCGGGCTTTGACGAGGTTTTCTGGCCAATGTTAGCTATGGCACAGTTAATGTGAGATGATTGCATACCTTGCTCCTTGATTTCCCGCCTCAGGGCCTCGACACCGGAGTAGTCAGTTCCAGTATAGGTATTGACCTTCTGCGTGACGACTGCAAGCTTGGGTAGTAACTCGTCCATGGCTTCAGAGAAGCGCTTCGAGAGGCTCCATCTTTGGCGTTCGCGGTGCGATGGCAGGTGTTCATCGGGCACACGGGTAATATTATCTGCGACGTCATGTTTTCTTGACCTAGATGCGGGCTCTGCTTCTGGTTGATTTTGAGCTTCTGGTGACTGTTGCTGTTGTGTTACCGCCCCGGGCAAATCGCGACCACTTTCTTCAATGATGTCTTTTTCGAGAAGTGCATCGGGTGCGTCTTGAAGTCGCTCCTGGTCTTCGGCCGAGGACACAATTTCTGGGGCGGAGTCTTCTAGTCGGCCGGCATGTGTTGGCTTTGTGTCTGTTGTGGGCGGTGCCATGTGAATGGGCTTCGCGGAATTGGGCGGTCTCCCCTCATCTCTCCATCTCACCGAGCTTGAGATTGAGATTGAACGTCGCGCCCTTCCACTTGGCGGAATTGTGCTTGTTCGAGTTCTGCTACCGTTCCGCTGAGAAGTGGTGGCTGCTCGGCATTGGCATTGGAGGCATATTGATGGCCTTATACAATTCGAGACGTCGAAGCTGAGTCGCGGCGGTGCTGCTGCGAACACACGACAAGCCGTGAACGAACGTGAAGCATGCTGAAGCAGCGGCCTCATCTCTGTCGCGGGATGCACTTACATAGGGAACCAGTGACGTTGACGAATAAAAGATGGCGACCTCGGAGGTCCGCACCCGGCGCACGTTTTCCTCACGCGTCGGGTTTAGTCAACGTGCCAAGGCACGTGGGTCGGCGTATGACGATCGCTGGTCCCTAACTTTCCGACATCCGGAATGCCCGAATAAGATTTCCCTCTAGCCCCTCTACATTCTCATGGGCCACTGACTTCGCTACAACTCAGGACTCGATACAAACAGATTTTCTAGACAAGATGGGTGTTCAGAATGCCGCGGTAGATCTGCCTGCCATGAAAACCAACCCCAAGGTATGCTGGATGAGCCACAAAGTCCTTTTCTGGACTCGGAACGCAGTACTGACAACGAGATAACAGTTCATCTTTTTCACCGACTTTGACGGTACGATCACACTTCAGGACAGTGAGTCTTAGCAGTTGCGTCACCATCCGAATCAGCAACTTAAGGTACTAACAACTTGCTCAGGCAACGACTATATGACCGACAATCTCGGCTTCGGCTATGAGAAGCGTCGTCAAGGAAACTTCGACACCCTCGCCGACAAAATTACCTTCCGTGACTCGTTTCGCGAGATGCTGGACAGCGTAACGAAGCCTTTCAACGAATGTAAACAAATCCTCCTCGATAACATCAAGCTTGACCCCGGTTTCGCCGACTTCTACAAATGGAGCTTGGAGAACAACATACCAGTAGTTGTATTGAGTGGCGGTATGGAGCCTATCATCCATGCGCTCCTGGAGAAACTCGTCGGCCCAACTGCCGAAAATATCCAAGTAATAAGCAACTACGTGGGCCCCAGGGAAGGAAAGGATATCAACGAGGAGGGTGGTTGGGAGATTATATACCGCCACCCTGAGTCCGGCTTCGGGCACGACAAGTCAATTGAGTTGAGGAAATACTCGTCATTGCCGGCGAGCGAGCGGCCAACTATGTTCTATGCAGGAGGTGAGTAGCTTGACATGCAAGGATCCTGTTGATCGAGCGGATATGCTGACGTGGTGTCTAGACGGTGTGTCAGATCTCTCTGCTGCCGCAGAGACGGATCTTCTTTTCGCCAAGCAAGGTCACGACCTGATCGGCTACTGCGTCCGCCAGAACGTCCCCTTCAACGTTTTCAACGACTGGTCGGACATTCTATGCAAGTGCAAGGCAATTGTCGAGGGCAAGACTACAACAGAAGAGGTTGCGAAAGAAGGATTTGAGGCCTACAAAAGTGGCGCGGCTGGCGTCAAAGTTGTAACGACGAAATAATATACCATGAACACCGCGAGGGGCGACCACATTGTCGCGGAAAGATCAAGTTCACCACATTACCAATACCGTAGACGAAGACAATAGACATGACATAGACTAAATTTGCATCGTGAATTAGACAAACTTACCATGGGGTCACGTATCATGACAAGACGCTGCACATTTTCTCTCGGAAGATTGCAAATACCATGATATTCAAGGATGAGTCAAAATCACTTGCCATTGCAAACATTCACTAGTAGGTAAAGGTGACAGAACTCCGTTGCGCCAAAACAACCCTTTTCGAAGGGGGTATCTTCAGCTAGCCAAAGCGCCGCATTTGTTAATAGATGAGTTGAAGACGCCAATGTTCTTGAATGTCTCACTATCAAAGCACTTTTCAGCAATAAACTGTAATTTCAGACTCTCGATACTTCTTGCAGAGATGCCCTTGACTTACCCAATCGGCGGTCATAAGGCGAAGTCATATCCGGCTACTACTGGCGTACACTGCAAGATAATAGCAAAGGTTGACCCGATGGTGAACACACTAATGAAACTGGGCCATGTTTAGCACTAACGCATGTGGCAGGTCATCAGAGACACTTACCCAACATGCCAATGAGAAACGGCCTCAATTTCGTGCGGTCCGCCAAGCGTAGCAAAAAGAATCAGATGGAGGGCTTGATGAAACTATACGCGAAGATGATCGAGATAGAGTAGAAATACATGACCTTGAAAAAGGAGAAGATGTTCTCCAGGAAAAACGCTTCAGCGTGTCGTCAGATTATCATATTAACGACGTGAACGAACAATCCGAGACAGATCGTGCTCAAACACTGAAAGGCCGCCGAAGGCAAGTGTCGAATGTGATGTGCAGCAAAATGATTGCGCTTGGAACAGAAGTGAAGTTGTTGAGCTCACCGCTGAAATTACCATCACCCAATCTACAACATGGCGCAGTCAGTGACCTATTACCGCCGTGTCACTACGATACCACTTACCATCCCATCGAAACATTTTGAGCACGAAAACCCTGACGTAGAAATCCATCAACATAGCTCCCATCGACAACGCAAAGAGCGCACCCTCGATCGCTAGGAATCGTGAAGCAAGATCCTCAGCCAAGTATTTCGGCGAACGTGGCGGCGGCGGAGGCCCTCCAAATTGAAACCAACGGGTGAGCCATCGTGTGAAGACTGTGCAAATCAGCGAATGGCCCAACCACGCAATAGCGACCTTATCAAGGCTCCATCTTTGCTCGCATGCTCCTGTATGCATGGGTGCAAACTTCAATATCCAGCAGATGGACAGTGGCAGCGGGTCTGTCGAGGACCCAGCAGAGTCCACATCCCGTGTCCAATGGTGTATTGTCGCGGCTGATGATGTTTCCTGCCATGCACGTGCGGATGAATGGCCTGCATAACTGGAACGCGGAAGGCACGAGAAGCAAGTAGAGGCCTTCGCGGTTTGAGGCGTAGTTTCTAAGTTTTCGTGGCCATAGTAACCTATTCGTCGCTGATTGGAATTAGATAGATGATCGTCGCACTATACACGGCAGCTAAGTTGAGGTTTTCTGTTCGTAGGACGAAGATCTGGGATACTGATCTCGGGATCAGAGGAGAAGATTCATGTGGGTCGGCAGATCCAAAGATGCATAATGCGTATTGTTCCTTCATGTCATGTTTGGGTGGCCGAGAAGCATGGCCATCTTGTCGGATAAAAGCAGGAAATGTCACTTTGCATGCCCCAGTCTGAATAAAAAGGGGTTCACTTGATTCTCTTCTTCCACGTACATTATAGTTAGGCATGTGGCAAAGATCGTTCGTCCCTCGATCCACTGTCTGGTCGCTCTTGAATAACATCCCATCTTCCAGGATAGTTCACAGTCGAATTATCGAAGCTGGGAAAGAGGCGGGAGACCTTGTGCGCGACATATCAGAGTCTGAGTCTGGTACCTGGCTCGTATCGTGTCACGCGACCTGGCCATGAGCAGACAATCTGATCGTCTTGAGACGATCTCGAGCGCTAATTATGCGACCCGGCACTTCACCTGCGACGAATCGTTACTGCACTGGAGCAAGCGTCGCCAAGTTCCTCTGTCCACGAAATGAGCTTCATTCCGTCACAGAGTCGGTGCCAGAAGCGCGAGATGGCGTCTAGAATGCCGCGAAAACATAGAGCGACAGACACAACAGAAACAAGTTTTGTATGTGCATAGTATCCGAAACGGATATGTTAAACAAGAAGAAGCGAATAAGTGCTCAAGCTGCGTAGGCTTGCACTCGTTCTGATGTTACCGGTAGCGCCCTCTCACGGCCCGCTCAGCCACGTCCGTCCCTCCCGTTCACACTATAAATCTCCCACATGAACAGGGCCCTGGTTCTACGACCTAGAACAGACAGCCAGTTAGGCGTTACACGGTAGAAGAGCTTGCCGGCTACATAGCTGATCTCTGTCAGAAAATTCGCCTTCCAGTGTGACTGAGTGACTCCAAGGTTCATCTCACAGTTCCAATGTTTGCTGAGAGCCAAGTGAAAATCACATCGTTACAAACCGCTCAGCGCCAGCTGTTAGTATACTAATCATCTTATGTGGAAACATAGCAAGCATGTTTCGGGTGGTCAGCATGACGTCCTCTGGGACTCGACCCAGATCCACCTGATCAAGAATTTTTTTCCTCTCAAATTTTCTCTGTTTGATCAAACTTTTCACCCTAGATCTCACAAGGTGACACAAAGTAACATTCTCCTAATCCAGACCTAATGCGAAGATTGGGTTGGATTACTCAGCCTAGGTAGTTTCCTATGTATTTAAACAGCTCACTGTTCGAGCTTTCTATAGACAATGAGCAGAACGATTTCTCTAAATTTCTCCCAGTTTCCACATCTTATCATGAAAGTAACGCGTGGGTTGATCGACTGACCAGTCCTGAATGCCTTGGTCGAGTACCAGGATCAAATTAGACAATGAGAAGCCAGAATACCAGAATTGCTCAACCTGAAATGACCAAAAATTAATTCAACCATCAGGGTCTAGTCCATGTAAAAATCTCGACAGACTTCGTTCGTGCGAAGAGGGAGATACCAGAACTTAGCGGGGTGTCCACGGCCCAGAAGAAACCTCCTGCAGCTGGGAATACGGACCCTGACGCATTGCAACAAATCCCAGGAGTGGTCACGGAGGACACGACAGTAAGAGAGGGGCCCGATGTACCTACTGGAGTTCAACGTGGTTGGCTCATGAGAAGACCTGGACCTCGCGATGCCGGGGTCCGCTACGCCTCGCTACTACGTTCTCTTCAAATATACGAGCTAGAGCTCGTGGCGAACCACCTTGTGTGGACTTGGTGTGCGCCTCAAGCACGGAAGCGCTGTTAACTTCGCACTTGATAGCTTGAACGGCAATAGCGAGCGATGCGTGTTCGAAGTAGGAGAGATTGAAAGCCTAGAGGAGTATTTGAAGGCGTAGCTCAGCCTCGTAGACCTGGAGAGTCCCTTGGCCCAATTCAAACCTCTATCGTAACGATCAAACCGAGGATTTGGAAGCACGAGAAAGGTTACAAAAGCAATGATAGAGTGGTGTACATGCTGCGGAGAGACAAAACTTTATTCAGCCTCCTACCCTCAGCAACGACTTGTACCCAAGTAGTCTCGTTTCTCATGCGCGCGGCTGTCGTTCCTGTTGCAGTGGCTTCCGCAGCCATTGTCAGCGCCATTCCTGCTTTCGAAGCGCCTTCTTTCACACATTCATTCGACAAGAAGGACGACCTTGCAACTAGCTCGCTGGGCGGAAAGGTCTTATCTGCCGATCTATACGCTGGCATCGCTGGTCTTAATCAGCAGATGTATCAAGCCATGTAGCAGGGGGACAAGTGGAAGAAGTGCAACCCGCTGAACATGATTGTCAGGCGAGAATGGTATTCCAGTCCATAGTCCGAGACAAGTGATGGCGCTTACGCTTCTAGGGCAACGTTTTCGGTGTCTGAGAAGAAGAATTACCTATCGGCAGTGCAATTGTATGGCCAAACTTCCGCCCAAGACTCCCAAAACGGAGTGTCTCGGTTGTAAGAATCGCTATGATGATTTCGTCGCAACACTCATCAAGCAAACCTTCTCCGTATGTTGCCCATCTCTATTGATGCATAAAAAATCACTGAAAAACTCGGCTAGATTCACAACACTGGTAACTTTCTGCCATGGCACAGGCGGCTCACGTATGCTTATGAGCAGACACTTCGCGATGAGTGGCTATCAAGGCTACCACCCGCATGGCATCACAGTTGTGTTACCTGAGCTTGCTAAAGATGTTGACATGCGAGCAGGTACTACAACTGGCCGCCGCGCTGGGCTGATGATCCAATGAAGTCTCCAGCTCTAGATGGCTCAGCCACGTCGATAGGAGGAAATGGAGTGGCAGGATGTCAAAATCAGACCTTCTACGACATTCCGAATAATGAAGCGCCCTTGATCAATGTACCGCATGGAAGCGGAGGTGGCTGCGTCACCTCCGGGCCGTTCAAAGACTGGTCGGTCAACCTGGGTCTGGTTTTTACTGATCTGACCTGCACACCTCCCAACCCGGTCACCAACTTTACCGATCCCAACTTTGGTCTCGGGTCCAATTCTCGCTGTTTGAAGCGCGATATCTCGGCACTGGCGACGAAGCTCAGTGACAAGATGACTTTGGGTAACGCTTACCCAGGATGTATCACTGTTGGCGAGGCACTGAGCACAATGAACGGACTTTCTGCTACACTTAGATGTAGACTGTCTTTACAAGCGGTACAATTGTCAACCACTATTTTCTGTACATATCCTTGATTGCTTCGACTTACAAGATTTAGAAGTAGAAGAGAGTAGCAATAATCAAACACGGCAATACCCCAAGTGCCGGCGAGGTGAAAAGAGCATCTATCTGCCGAGCCCAGTACCGTCAAGCAACGCCGATTCGTGCATTACCCACATGAAGAATCAGTCACGTTACGTGCCAGCTCTCATCGAATGGCGGGGAGTGTTCCAACCCGGACCCTGCATTTGCCAGCGCATCACCGCCGTAGCAAAAAGTGAGCGATGAATTCCAATCCCTTTAGCCACGCCCATCTGGCAATCGGTTCGATCGCACCCGCGGCCGCTCCACGGCTCCTTCATCGGAACCCCTCTTTTGGTGCCTTGGATCCTCTTCCTCGGCCGCTGTGACGAAAGCTACCCCGCCAGACTATCTCTAGCTCACAAAGAGAGCTCCTTTTTCTCCAGCGTTTTCTTGAAGTGACGTCCTGTATAAACCAATTGCGCGACATACGTCCAAGAGACCCCGTCACATACAGCAATATGAATGTCGACCCGCTGACAGGTCAGCCACTGCCTGCGAATGCCATCCAAAGAATACTCTACCTTGCGCCCAAAGTCCACATCTACCAAATACCACCGGCGACGTCTACCAAAGGCTACCAGGCATCGACATGGACAGCCAACAATAACAAGCTCCAGATCTTCACCGCGCGGCTGCGCATCGTCGAAACGTCAACACCGCCAGAGCGCGAAGACGGCGACGACAAAGTCACGACGACACTCCTCCTGGAAGACGCAAAGACAGGCGACCTCTTCGCAGCAGCACCGTACACAAGCGAGCGGATCGTCGAACAAGCCCTAGACAGCAGCCGCTTCTTCGCCATCACCGTCGTCGGCGAAGGCAGGAAAGCCGTGCTGGGCATGGGCTTCGAAGAGCGCTCCGAAGCCTTTGATTTCAGCATCGCGCTGCAAGACGCGCGCCGCGTTCTCGGCTTCGAAGCGAGCCCGGCGGGACCGGGTGCACGCGGCGCAAAAGCGAGGCTCGAGGTCGACGAAGCCAAGCGCGACTTTAGTCTCAAGGACGGCGAGACAATATCCATTAACCTGGGGGGACTGAAGGGACGGCGATCAAGACCCGAGGGCGACAAGAGTCCTGGCGCACAGAAGAGCGAGCAGGATGCGCTGTTTAGTATAAAACCGCCGCCGGGCAGTGGTGGGGGTTTCTTGCCTGCGCCACCGAGTGCGCAGAGTGTCAAGGAGGAGCGGAGACGGAGTAGGCAGAGCTTTGAGCCGCCGAAACAGACGGCCGAGGATCTGGGGTTTGATGACGGAGAGTTTGGCGAGTTTCAGTAGCTGGCTTTTGCTCGCGTGGTGGGCTTGCATTGGGTTGGGATTTTGCATTGCGGGAGTTTGGCATCATGGATTCTTTTCATGCAGGTGGTGTCCATGTCACAAGATGTCATGAGTAAACAAGATGATGTAGTGGGTATCCGAAGAAGTCTTTTCAGAACGCCGACAGACGCCTCTACTCGGAAATGCTTATCCAGTCGTAGGCCTCCTTGCAATCAACACCCTCACTCCATGTCAGCCCTCAGTATGTCCATCCTTGAGCTTCGTCGTACAATCGGTTAATGTCGCGGACGAGGTCTGCAGGCTTGGAGCCTCCATTGCAGTCTTTCCACTCCCCACCATCGTACACACACCTGACCTTGTCGTCCAGCCTGACGGTACAGCTCGTGTTGACGCCCACATCCGAGCTGTGCTGCACGCTATCCCTCAACAAGCCCATGCCATGCGCGCCGGTGTCTTTGCTCATACACGTGTTCAGCGTGTCAAAGTCCAATGCGTGTTCCAAGGCACAGTCCTCGATGAGCGACTGGTTCGGTATTTCGTGGTAGTCGTTGATCAGGCAGTTGGCGAAGCCCAGATAGAGCTTCGGATCGGGATATTCGTTGGCGGCGCATAGCATGAGGATGTTGCCGAGGCACTCTGTCTGGCCGTGCTTGCATTCGACGCCGTCGTCGTCGGTGAGGCTGCCGATGAAGCTGAGTCGAAAGTCGACTTTGTCCGAGACGTCGGCCATGGTGGGGACGACGAGCTGCTTGAGGCAATCGCGGGTGTCGGGACATTTGGACCTTGATATGATGCGTTAGCACCGGACCGCGTCTTTTCTCTCCCCCTCCCAGACGATGCTCACATGATGTGTATCTCAAGCGGGACCTTGGCATGCGTCTCCATGTGCTCATGATCGCAATTCCATGTCCGCGCCAGCCAGAAGAGACCGAGCAGTATCACTGCAGCCGCGACCTGGAATCTCGACTTGCGCTTCTGTCGCATGTTCGCTTCATTCACAGCGCCAAGTACAACATCTTCGTGGGGCGCAGAAGAAGGCCAGAGGGGCGCTTTGGCGTCCATGGCCGGCCGAGGGTACTGGTGGGCTTATGTATCTTCAGCCTCTGCTAGACCGGGCCGCTTCGAGGTTCGCGATGCTACCACTAGCTTATGGATGTGAGAGCTGGGGCGCGTTCAGCCGTTCGCACCGCCCAACGTTGGTCGATGACGGATAACGCGTTTCAACAGAGCGTGCAACCGACTGTGTTTCTCTCTTGAAACCTCGCAGGACAATCGTCGCGCTGTTGCATAGCATGCACGTGAGCATTATTGGATGCCCTCCACAGAGTGTCAGAGTTCACACTGCTCTTCACACACTAGTCCGCATCAAGCTAGCCCCGCTTAGGCATCACGCTTACCGAGTATGTATACAGGTACAGGTCAACACGCCTATGCCCCAGTCCCGGAAATGCGTCCTTGAATCTTGCATCACCTCTCGCTGCTCTTCTGCCAGTCAAGGCTGCCAGCCTCGAGTGGGTCATGGCTACTTACAGACCATCAGCCGGCCCCGAAGCTATTCACGCACTGACTGGCTTCATCAATACCGACACACTACTGGATCTAGCGCGACGATTCTCGGTGACATATATCAATCTTGCTCGCACCTCAACGGAACACTTTCTCATTACGCCTGTCACTGCCTTGCCGACTGGGAAAGAGAAGGGCAAATTCTTGAGCATCGATGTCGGCGGCACCAATCTCAGGGTTGGCTTCGTCGAACTACTAGGAGACTTGGATGAGGTGACCCTCGACAGGCAAGAGAAGGATCAGGGTGGAAATGTACTGGCAAAGATCAGGCGAAGTCATGACAGGAACTGGCCAATCAAGCATCACCTCAAGATGGACAAGGCTGAAGATCTCTTTGCATGGATTGCAGACTGTATTGCTGAGGTAGTCAGGGAAGCCGTCGCTACAACATCAGAGCCTGAACCGCTCGGCGATGACATCTTGCTCGGCATCACGTTCAGCTTTCCGATGGCGTGAGTGCCGCCGCAAACAAACCTGCAAGCTGTCCGCTGACATTTACACAGGCAAACCAGCCTCTCCGAGGCCACTCTGCTGCCGATGGGTAAAGGCTTCGCGATTACCTCGGACCTCAACTTGGGCAAGATGCTACTTGCCGGCTACGCGCGTCATTGCGAACGCTCAACTACTAACGGTCATATCGAAAGCAACGAAACCAGCCTAGCTGCAGCATCGCCTCGACTCCCAAGGCTGCGCGTTGCAGCTATCACCAACGACACAGTCGCAACCCTCGCATCTTTGGCATATGCCGTAAAAGCTGCGCCCAACAGTCGAGTAGCCATGGGTCTTATAGTGGGCACTGGCACTAACGCTACAGTACCGATGAAGTTGGACAGCTTGCATCCCGCAAAGAGAGAAGAAATTCCTAACCAAGATGCAGTGGAAACGGTCGTCATCAACACGGAGTGGACAATACGCGGAACGGACAAGCCTTTAATCGACATGGACATCAAAACCTCGTGGGACTTGGCGCTCGATGCGAATAGTGATGCTCCCGGATTTCAGCCTTTCGAATACATGACTGCCGGTCGATACTTGGGCGAGATTGTCAGATTGGTGTATCAGGATGTCGCGAGCCAAGACGCTGAAGATCTGCCAACGTCACTCCAAGCTCAGAACGCTCTGCCCACGCGATTCTTGTCCGAGGTCATAGCGAGATTGGAGTTGGAGGAAACAAAGGAAGAGTTGGAGCAGAAATATCCCTCCGCCTCACCAACCACATACTGGACCTCTGACAGGGTGGAGCTCTTGCGCAGCATAGCGCACGCCGTCCAGAAACGCTCGTCTGCACTGATCGCCGCCGCGTGCATAGGTCTCCTCAACGCCGTCCAAGACATACACCTAGACGGCCCAAGCCAAGACGGACCGGTGAACAACGGTACTACCTCTAGCGCACAACCAAGTTCTGAAGAGCTAGTCATTGCGTACGCAGGCGGTACGATATCGCAATACCCGCAATGGCTCGAAACCTGCCAACACTGGATCAACACCCTAGCAGCATCAGGATCCAAAGCAAACGCATCCAAGCGCGTAGTCTTGAGGGAGGCGGTGGACGGCGGCATCATTGGAGCGGGCGTACTAGCAGGCATGACGGACGAAACGGCTTGAAAAATCCCTTGTCCGTGTCTCACACAACGCAACTCAACAATTTCTGCACTGGCCGCGACACTGGACACGCTCGTGTGCGACGGGGTCGAGCGGGAATGGGGGGGCCAGCGGCCCAGCGCCACAGTATGCTTTGCACAAACATGTTGATACTTGCGCGGCAACACCAGTCGATAGGTTTCGAGAGGACGCCGCAGGCACTTTGTCACCGTGCAGACGTGCGTCGCGAGGACCGTGAGCTCGCAGTCGCGATCAACATAAAGTCTGGAAAAGATTTTTTTGAATGCCTAGTCTCTTGACTTGCCAGTTGCCTTTTTGACGTTGAAACGAACCGTGCCGCGAATAACGATGAATATACACGGCTACCTATCTGTGTGCCTACTCTGCCTACACCTCACGCTCGCACCGGGTGTTTTAGCACGCACGCCCCACTCGTGCTACTACGACGCCAACGCCCTCGCCGCAGACGACTTCCTACCCTGCTACACGACCACCACGTCAACGCACTACCCCTGCTGCCGCGCGGGCGACAAATGTCTCGAGAATAACGCCTGCTACGACGCTGACAGCGGCGTGAC
This sequence comes from Ampelomyces quisqualis, assembly GCA_018398575.1. Taxonomy (NCBI): domain Eukaryota; kingdom Fungi; phylum Ascomycota; class Dothideomycetes; order Pleosporales; family Phaeosphaeriaceae; genus Ampelomyces; species Ampelomyces quisqualis. The sequence continues at coordinate 2,130,033 of JAGTXZ010000011.1, forward strand.
GTATCAGTTCGGGTGTACCGACGCGTCCTTTGTCTCTGGATTCTGTCCTCGGAAATGCGGCCTCAGCACGGCAAAAAGCCACTGGGTCGGACTCGTCTTTTGCAACGGCACCAACGGGCTACCGAGTGATTCGTGGGTGTGCCATCATCCTGACAACTGCGGGCGTACAGGGTCTTGTGTGGCGGACTGGAGCGATGGGATCAGCAAAAAGCCGCGGGTGGGGTGTGGGGATTTGAAGCATGGAGAGGACTATGTGGCGTTTGAAGCGAGTTGGACGTTGAGCGATGTTGTTGCTTTGCCGTCTGCGTCGAGGACGGCGAGTTGGTGGGCGGCGAATGCGGCGAGGTATGCTTCGGTGAGTAGCACTACTTTGACGACGGCGTTTACGTATCCGAGTCGGACGCTTGGGATGAGCACGACTGCGTCTACGTCTGTGGCTACACCCATATCGACAAGTTCGGTACCGCAACAAGCGTCTTCGAACAAGAAGACTGTTGCTCTGGGTGCCGGGTTGGGCATCGGACTGGGCATTCCGGTTCTTCTTTGCATCATGGCTCTTACTTTTTTCCATATCCGCCGCCAACGCAAGAAGTTCAATGCCGCGAACAAACAGGGTTACATGAACTCGGCAGACGAGAAGCACGCTGCGGCTTCGAAGTTGCAAGGGTCGAGCGTGATTGGGATGGCCATAGGGTCGCCAGGCGTGTCGCCTGAGACGGTGCAAGAGGAGTTTGGCAGCTGGGGACGAGACGGGCCGCTGCGTGTGCATGAGTTGAGTACCTGATAGGAGCGATGGGTACTGTCATAGCTCTGACGGCACACGTCTAATCACTCATCTCTTCGTCCTCACTCGCAGCATCCACTCGCGCCAGTACTTCATTCTCTCTCATCCTCTCTTTATCTGCCGCTTTCTGCACACTCTGCATCATCGGCAATGCGTCTTTGCCCTCCCAAGCCTTGGCTCTCTTGACGATGATCTGCGACCGCCTGATGACGTCCTCCTCTGCCTTCCTAATCGTGCCGCTCACACGAACCACTCGTAGTACGACTGGCACGTCGCTTGGTTTCGGCAGGTGCGTGATGTACGTGAGCGCGGCCCAGACCATTTGGTAGTGGTCGCGCGGACAGCGGATTATGGCGGTGGACGTGGAGGGGGACCAGTAGTTGACTGTCAAATGCCCATGAGTAAGCGAATCCGCGCGAAGCAAGAGCGTCCTGACCCACCCTTGAGTCCCGTCGACACCAAGCCCATGCCATAGTCGCCGAACAGTTCCTCGACGTGGTCGCGCACCAGACGTGCGAGGGCTCCGGCGTGGAAGGTATCAGGCGTAGGTGAGTGTATCTGGACCAGATCGGGGAGCTGCGTCTTGCTCTTTGCGACGGGCTCGGGGTAGAGAAAGTGCACCACGAGATAGCGGTGCTTGACGCGAACCATGATGGATGTCGGGTGTGGTTGCGCGACGGATGCCGGGATGGTGCTGGCGTGTCGCGTGGGCGTCCGAGTCGGAGTGAAGGCGACAGGAAATTGGTTTCTGTGGCACCAGAGCAACTGCGTTCCCAAACAAAGAGCGGCCTAGTAGTGGATATCCTCGACGACGGCAAGCAGCATCCTCACGCGCTCTTTTCTCTCTTACGCCTTTGCGCAAACCCCGGGAATTCCATTCAGCAGCACAGCCAGCCAGCCTTGCGCCTCTATCGCGATCAAGAAGCCGCGGCCGGTAGCTAGCTGAGCTTGGCGATGACGCGCCCGGTTCGCGGCAGCATCCCCAGCTTTCGTTCGTCTCCTGCAAACACAGCCACACAACCCCCGGACGCCGAACACAGCACATTGCTATCTCGAGGCTTGATCTCGCCGGCCAAGAAGCCCCCCGCATCTCGAATGGCATCTTCATCGACGGCCACGCCGCTGCTATAGTACGCCGCCCCTCCTTCACACTCACCACGCCCGAACACATCTAACACGTGCCAGCGCATGCATAGCCCACAACACCACCGTGCTGACCGAGCACACCGCCTCGGCCTCCTCCAACGCCTCATCGCTCGTCTCCGTCGTCCTCCCCAGCCTCGACCACAAGCCGCCTGCGCGCCGCACCATCGACCAAAACAAGCACTTCATCCACTGCCTCATCAAGTCCTCCTCGGACTTTCCCGCCTCGCAGGCCAGCGCCGGCGGCCTGACGTTCCTCGTCATCGCGGAGCGCGAGCTCGGCCAGCGCATTCCCTTTGGCTTCCTGGCGAACCTCGAGAAGAAGTTCTTTGCCGAATTCGACGCCGCCGAGACCGACTTTGCGCATTTGCCGCCGTATGGCTGCGCGAGCTTTAATGGCGCGCTGAAGCGCCTCATGGCGGAGCAGGGGGGCACGTATGCCGGTCAGCAGGATGCGCTGCGCACGGCACAAAAGGAGATTGATGGCGTGAGGGAGATTATGACGGAGAACATTGAGCGCGTGCTCGAGCGCGGCGAGCATATGAATGTGCTGGTCGACAAGACGGGGCGGCTGGGCGAGAATGCGCGGGACTTTAGGGTCAGGAGTCGCACGCTCAAGAGGAGAATGTGGTGGAAAAATGTCAAGTTGATGGTTTTGCTGTGCTTGGTGGTTATTTTCTTGATGTACCTGTTCGTCGGGTTTGGGTGTGGTCTGCCTGGTAAGTCCCTCCCCAAGACCGTCCATTCCCCCAACATCAAAACTGACATCAAAACAGCTTGGGGCCGATGTCTGCGTCACTAGAACCTCCCTACGCCAGTCACCAACATGCTTGGAAAAAAACGACATCACCAAAAGACAAACACTGTCTGGACTGATTCCTTCCATTCACCTGTACACATAGCAACGGCGAGGCGTTTGGCGTACCCCTCTATACCAATTCAATTCAAACCCAGAGACCTTCCGTATCCCCCTTTCTTACCATTCCCATCAACGCCCGCCTGATGCAAACCCCAACCCCTCCCTTGCCTTGCCCCACACATGTGCACCCCCAAGAAAACCCCAACCCCCCATGGCCGAAAATTGGAAACAACTTCCCCAAATGCAAGAAATACAAGAAAGACAATTCAAGACATCAGAACAGTCCCACAACAATGTCCACAAAGTACGCCTAGTCTAATGCTTTGAACAGTCTCTACGATGATTGGTATATAGAATGGATCATCTGAGCAAGACCAGATGTGAACGCCAAATCTACTTTTTGTACTTTGATATGTCTTGTGTGTGTGTGAGAGAGAAAGAGAAAGAGAGCGCGGCCAAATACGTGCAACCAGCAGCGAGGGGTTTTTTTTTCTTAAAAAAAAACAAATATTTACGGAGCCATGACCATTGCGAGCAGAGCCATGCGGGTGTACAGTCCGTACCGCATCTGTCGTCGTGTTAGCTCAGCTGTCGTCAAAAAGCGTGCAGCGAAAACTTGCCTGTCTAAAGTACGCCGCTCGTGGGTCAAAGTCCACCTCCTCGTGAATCTCATTGTTCCTTGGCAGTGGGTGCATGACTATCATGTGGGCCTTTGCACCCTTCAACAACTTGTTGTCAATGACAAACGCGTCCTTGACTCGCTCGTAGCTTTCAACGTTTGGGAACCGCTCTTTTTGCACGCGTGTGCAGTAGAGCACGTCGGAAGCTGCGACAATCTCCGAGGTGAGCTCGTTGGAGATGGTGTTGAGCTGGCCGCGGGATTTGAGGGAGTCGCGTACACCTTGGGGCATGCCCAGAGACTCAGGTGACACGAGGTTGACAGTCACGTCGTAGTGTGAGAGTAACTCGCAGAGAGAGTGCACGGTGCGGCCATACTTGAGGTCGCCGACGAACGTAATGTTGAGGCCGTTGACGGTACCCAGCTCCTCGCGGATGGTGAAGATGTCGAGCAGCGCTTGCGTTGGGTGCTCGCGGCTGCCATTGCCGGCATTGATGACGGGCACGTCCGAGAACTTTGCGGCGATGTCGATTGCCTCTGCATTCGGGTGTCGCAAAACGATTCCGTCGGAGTAGCACCCCAAGGTGCGGATGGTGTCACCGATGGACTCGCCCTTCTGGGTAGACGACACAGACTCGTTGATGACGACAACTTCACCGCCCAGACGCTTCATAGCCGCGTCGAAAGATGCCGACGTCCTGGTTGAGGGCTCGAAGAACATGGTGCACAGAACACGACCTTTGAGAATATCAAGACAGCCCTGTCTTTGGGCACCAAGACGCATCTCCTGAGCAATGGTGAATAGAAGGTGGAGGTCCGCGCGGGAGAACTGTTTGACGGACGTGATGTGTTTTCCCTTGAACGGAGACTTTGCGAGCAATTGTGACAAAGACAGCGAGGCATTGAGTCTGGCTAGCTCCGTGTTTGACTGTTCGTGCGCTTCAGGAGCCGGGAAGAACTCCTGGCAGTCGACCTTGGTCACCTCGAGATCGTAGTGGCGAGTAATTGCCTCAATGAGGAGCTTAGCGTTCTTGACATTGGTGACAAGCGGCGTCTGGTAGTCGACAGCCATACGGCGGGTGCGGTATCCTCGACTCATGTAATTGGCAGGTCGTCGGAAGCGGTTGCTCGATGGCAGATTGATGTACAGGTCGATAAGGTTGTTTGCCAAATGTTGTGTCAAAGAGTATTCCGCTTTCTGTTCCTCGTGGTCACCGCTGGGAAGAGCCTCCAGGAATTTGACTGGGAAACCATGCTCCTGGATGTAGTCCGCAGTTCCAGCAGTTGCAAAGAGCTTGTAGCCCATCTTGTGCAAGCGCTCGATGGATGGCAGCATCTCCAGCTTATCCTTGAAAGAACCAATGGAGAGGAGAATATTCTTGTTTGGCAGCCTGAATCCAGTGGCAATAAGTCCCTTCAAGTACGCTTCGTATTTGGTACGTCCGAAGCATGCAACCTCACCAGTGGAGGCCATCTCAACACCGAGCACAGGGTCTGCGCCAGACAGACGAGAGAAGGAGAATTGTGGGACCTTTACGCCGACATACTCGGCGGGGATATTCACAGAAGGGTATTCAACAAGAGGCAGACCGGCCATAGCCTTGGTAGCCATCTCGATGAGATCAACGCCCATGACTTTGGAGACGAATGGGAATGAACGAGAAGCGCGGACGTTTGTCTCTATGACCTTGATCTCGTTGTCTTTGGCGATGAACTGGATGTTGTACGGTCCTGTGATATTAAGCGCCGCTCCGATCTTTTTGGTGGCGTCTTCAATCTGGCGGACGGTCTCTGGGTCCAGGCTAGAGACTATGTATTAGTATTCGCGTCGCAGGATGGGATGAAGTGAAGAGGAACGTACTCTTGAGGTGGCAGGATCAAGGTCGCATCGCCCGAATGCACGCCAGCATTCTCCACATGCTCCGAGATGAAGTGACCAATCATGGTACCGTTGCGAGCGACAGCATCCATTTCGATCTCTTTCGCGTTCTCGATGTACTTGGTAATCACCACGGGGTGCTCTTTGGACACGTCCACTGCTTGAGCCAAAAAGTTCGCCAGGTCGTGCTCCGAGTAGACCGTGTTCATGGCAGCGCCGGATAGAACATACGATGGGCGCACCAAGACTGGGTAGGTGACCTCTTTGCAGAACTTCTTAGCCTCTTCGAGTGATGTCAGTTCCTTCCATGCTGGCTGGTCGACGCCAATACGGTCGAGCATGCGAGAGAACTTGTATCGGTTCTCGGCATTGTCGATCATCTCAGGCGAGGTGCCCAAAATTTTGACTCCCATGCGGTGCAGGGCTAAAGCGATGTTATTAGGAGTTTGTCCACCAAAGGATGCTAGTACGCCGCTGGAGTTCTCGAGAGCGTAGATGTCCAAAACCTGTTGGATAGGTCAGCGGGTGTGCCAGCATTTCGTGACATCTCGCCACACTCACAGTCTCGAGTGAGATGTCCTCGAAGTATAATCTTCCACTTTCATCAAAATCAGCTGACGGAAACGTTAGCCAAGTCGTGAATGTCCACGGAGGTGAAAAACTTACTGCTCACGGTTTCTGGATTCTATGGTGTCAAATGTCAGCGATTATCTTTAAGATGTCTTACCTTGGAGAGATATAGGTGCGGGGAGGCGAAGAGCCACCTGTAGATGACTAGTACGTACATACTGCACAGAGGTTAGCACTTTTATCTTGACTGCAAAGTTGTGGGAACAAGCAAGAGGCGAGGAGAAGACAACACCTGCCATCCTGGTAGCGGCGAGACGAAAGATATTGCAGGAATTATGTGCCAGGAGAGTACGCAAGAAATGGAAGCAGGGAAAGAATCTATAGAGGTACTCACATTGATCATGACAGTCTTGTATCCCTGCTCTCTCAACGTTCGGATGGCACGGACGGAGCACCAATCAAACTCGACAGATGATCCGATACGGTATACGCCAGAGCCCAATACCATGACACCCTTGTCGTCGAAGCTGACATCGTGCTCAGTACCGTTATATGTGAGGTAGAGATAGTTTGTCACGGCGGGAAACTCGGCGGCCACAGTATCAATTTGCTTGACGAAAGGCAGGATGCCTGCATCAACACGAACACGGCGGACGGCAAGCTCGTTGGTATCCCAGAATTTTGCAAGCTGACGGTCGGAGTATCCCAGCTGCTTTGCTCTCTTCAATAGAGGGAACGTGATACTCACTGTGTTGTAGCCTGACATCAGCTTCTCGAAGTTGCTGAGGTCCTTGAGACGGCTGAGGAACCATTTGTCAATCTGGGTCATCTCCCAGATCTTATCGACGGAGTAGTCTGATTTCATGGCGTTGGCGATGGCGAACAGTCGCTGATCAGAAGGAGTCTGTAACTCTTGATCGATGCCCATGAGAGCTGCGGTCTCGTTGAAGCCGAGGTTGTTGGGATCGATCTCTCTGATGGCCTTTTGAATCGCTTCTTCAAAGGTTCTACCAATACTCATGACCTCGCCAACACTCTTCATGGAGGATCCGAGAAGTGTCGAAACACGCGTGAACTTCTTCAAGTCCCAACGGGGGATCTTAACAACGACGTAGTCGAGCGATGGCTCGAAACACGCGCAGGTGACTCGTGTGACTGAGTTGGAGATCTCGTTCAACGGAATGTTAAGGCCAAGCTTGGCTGCGACAAAGGCAAGGGGATAGCCAGTGGCCTTGGAAGCCAAGGCTGATGAACGAGACAAGCGAGCATTTACTTCGATGATACAGTATTCACGAGAAAATGGGTTCAATGCGTATTGGATGTTGCATTCTCCAACAACACCGAGGTGACGGATGACGTTGACTGCGGTTGTGCGGAGCATGTTATAATCCTCGTCAGAGAGAGTTTGAGAGGGAGCGACCACGATGGAATCTCCAGTGTGAATGCCAAGGGGATCAAAGTTCTCCATGTTACAGACAGTGATACAGTTGTCGCGGGCGTCTCGGACGACTTCGTATTCGATCTCCTTCCATCCCTTCATACTGCGCTCGATGAGCACTTGGGGGCTGGCAGCAAAGGCTTTGTTGCAAAGATCGAGCAGCTGAGCTTCATCGTAGGCAAAGCCGCTTCCAAGACCTCCCAAAGCATAGGCAGCTCGGACAATGACAGGGAAGCCGATGTCCTTGACAGCTCGCATAGCTTCTTCTACGCTGTTGGCGGATGCTGACTTGGCGCACTTCTCGCCAATGGACTCCATGCTACGAGCGAAAAGCTCTCGGTCTTCTGTGGTGATGATGGTATCTATGGGTGTTCCCAGCACCTTCACACCGAGGCCCTCAAACTCATCCTTGAGCTGGATACCGACTTGGAGCGCGGTTTGGCCCCCGAAAGTGACGTATATACCATCGGGTCGCTCTTTCTGGATGACCTTGCGCACAAAGTCGGCATTGACGGGCAGGAAGTACACTTTATCGGCTAGACCTTTGGAGGTTTGGATCGTCGCAATGTTGGGGTTGATCAGGATAGTGTAGATGCCCTCCTCTTTCAGCGCCTTGATTGCCTGACTGCCAGAGTAATCAAACTCTCCGGCTTGGCCGATACTCAAGCCCCCGCTTCCGAGGACGAGGACCTTCTTTACGTCCACCCTTGGCGACTTCTTCTTGTTTTCCTCGAAGGTACCACCTGGAAATTCGACTGGCTTCGACATGATTTCGGTGGATTCCATAGACTTCTGTACGGTGCTGATAAACACATCAAACAAGTATTCGGTGTCACGAGGGCCGGGTGTATGTTCAGGGTGGAATTGTACGCTGAAGTAGGGCCTGCTTACGTGCCGAATTCCTTCGTTGCTGCCATCGTTGGCATTGACGAAAAGCTCTTCCCATCCATTTGGCAAAGTTTTCGAATCTACGGCGTAACCGTGGTTTTGCGAAGTGATGTGGCACTTGCCTGTGAGCAGACTCGTGCAGGGAATGTTCGCACCGCGGTTACCGAACTTCATCTTCAGTGTCTCCGCGCCGGCGGCACGCGCAAGCAGTTGATGACCCAAGCAGATACCAAAAATTGGCGTTCTTGCTTCGTCCATGGCGGCCTTGATGTGCTTGACCGTGTTTTCCATCATCGCGGGGTTACCAGGGCCGTTCGAGATAAACAGGCCATCGTACTCCTTGCCTGCAAGCTGCGGGAAGTCATAGTCCCACGGCACCTGCAATACCTCGACGCCTCTTCTGACCAGACATCTCAGCTGGTTGTATTTGAGACCGACGTCGACCGTCACGACGCGCACGGGGCGGCCAGAGGGGTGTTGGAGAGCGGTGGATGGGTCCGGAGACCAGAGCTTCGGCTCTTTGATGGAGACTGCTGCAGGGTCAGAAAATGAGGGTACAGCGTCTCTGCTCTTCTTTACCTTCGGCTACGAGGTTCTTCGCATTTGGATCGACCCACTCGAGCTGCTCGAAGCTGCTCGTCCAGTCGTCGGCTTCGACTTCGTCGCCAGCCACGACCGCGGCCTTGACTGCAGCGTTGGTGAGCGCAGTAGAGCCGGGTGCGGCGACGGTTCTTTGCAGAAGACGACCCAACATGCTTCCTTCTTCTCGAATGCGCTTCGTCAGCGCTCGTGTGTCGACGCCCGTGATGGCGGGAACGCCCTGCTCTTTCAGCCATGCGCCCAACGAAGAGGTGGCCAAGTGGTGCGAGTAGGCCTCCCCAGCGTAGTTTGCGACGACCAGACCGGCGATATGGATTTCCTTGGCCTCGAAGAGCGCCGGAACGTCCTTTAGCAGGCTGTCCATCTCTTGGCGCGAGGGTACGCCGTAGTTGCCCACGAGCGGGAAAGTGATGACCAGAATCTGGCCTCGGTAGGAGGGATCTGTGATGGACTCTGGGTAGCCCACCATGCCAGTCTGGAAGACCAGTTCCCCGGCAATGCTCTTGTCAGCGCCAAAGCTGCTTCCGAAGCAGACGTAGCCATCCTGGAGCTCGAGAGCCATGTTCTGGCTTTCATCCGCGCGAGGCGCCATAATGGAAGCGTGAGAGACAGCTCGAGGGCTTTGGGACCCTTTAGAAGCGAGACTGCCAGACGATTGTGAAGGAGCCACAGTGGTTGGGGCTGCGGAGGGAAAAAGTTTCGAGGCTCAAAATGTCGAGAACGGGTTAGCGGGGTCGCGCGTGCCCCACCAGCGAATGACGATGCTGGACGTCGATGTCTAGATGTTCGCAGCAGCAGCTTAACAAGCCGCTGCCCACCGTGCTTCCCATGGCTCTGGATTCACCCTTGCGAATGAGGCGTGTGGGCCTGTGGAGGTTGCAGGTGCATTGCGTTGAACGGGGGAATGAATCTACAGCTGCAGCGTCTCCCATGTCCGGGCTGAAATGGAGACTGGTGGTGAAGATGGCTGCCACACACGTCTACAAGAGGATGCAACCAGGAACGCAGGACTTTGTGGAGGAGAAGCGACGGCAACAATTGGTGGCACATGTTCTGGTGGCCTCTGGCGGCGGCCCATGACACATGAGAGGGAGGCATACCACCTATCATGGAGGCAGGGCGGCCACACACCTCGCCGCGGGGTGCAGATCGGGATCGCATGCGAGATGTGTGATGCGGCCATCATGTGCAGCAAACGCCGCAAAGCTCTACAGGATGACGTGAGGAGTGGTGGTTATGGGCATGATTGCTTGCAGCATGTGAAGGCACCCCACATGCATGCGATGCCGTGCTGCGAGCGGCCTACCGGCGCAACCAATCACGCCGCAGCGGTCGTGCACACCCACCTCGACAAGAGTGCGCGATAAGAGCTGCTCACATGGGATGCGATGGTGAAACAGGAAGCCTCGTGACACGAGCAACGCGGCGCGCGCTACCGAGTACTCGACACTACGACTACTCACTAGCCGTGACATGGACTGCACCCTCCCTCGCCCCAACCTCAACCGCCCCCTCTACTCGCAGCCACGCCGACCACTGGACTCGGTTCCATGTTCGCCTCACTGTTGCGGTCCAAGAAAGCCTCTGCCTCGGAAACCACTCCCCTTCTCGCGGCTCTCAAGCGCTATCGCAATCGCCATACTGGCACCGACGACGCAGATGGAGACGACCATGCGGACATGATAGCAGAGGACGACGGCGAGGAAGACGACGAGGACGCAGGCCGGCGGCGTGATGGCCCTCTGCTGCCCGTCTTCTCTTCCCATTTCCTCGGTACACCCCCCCTGACCCCCCAAACACGCAATGTTGACCCCCCAACACGCATTGTTTACCCCCTAACACACCCTCCCAGACGGCATCCCCATCTACAGCACAACCCACGCCATCCGCATCATACTCGTCCAGCGATGCGAGACGACGCTCTCCTGGGATCAGCTGCGCTCGCCGCAGGTCTCGCAGTTCCTCGTCAAGCCCATTCAGCAGCAAATCCGCTCCCAGAACTTCTCGCGCGGCACCCTGTACTGCCTGCTCGCCAACTGCCTCCAATTCAAGAAAGAAGGCGACGAGAATCCCGGAAACATGGGAGTCAGCAAGACGCGGGCCCTCATATGCGAGCTGTTGGCCATGCGCCTGCTCAAGGAGTACTCCACGCGCGAGCTGATCGATGCCCTCTCTTACGACTTCGACCCACTGCAGGGCTTGCTGCCGCCGGGAGGTGCACACACTCCGAGCGGAATGAACTGGTCGCGGCAGGCCCCTCGCGCCGCGCGCATTTCTACTCTTGAAATCGCCATTCGCGCTCAGGCCAAGAAGTTCCTCGCTCACCCGCTGGTGGTGCGCCAGCTCGAGGCCATCTGGGCAGGAACCATCGTCTTTCATTCGGCGGCCGACAGCCTTCACAGGAAGCCCGACTCGCCACACGGCCGCGGCTACAACAGCCCAGATGATGTCTCACCCGGACGGGGCCCCTCTCGTCGCCCCCTGCCAAAGAAGCAGGCCACTCCACAAGCACACGCAGCCGCCCTCATGAGACGGACCGTTACCCTGTACGACCCGCATGACGCTTCGTTGTTCAAGCTCTCTCGTCTGCGCGTACCGCGCTATCGTAACCTCTTCTCCACGCTATCCTTCGGCATCATGCTTGGATTGTTCCTTGCCGTGCTCTCGGAAAAGTCCGACGACATCACGGCGCTCGAAGTCCTCTTCTGGTTCTGGAGCGCCGGGTATATGCTGGACGAGCTGGTCGGCTTCTCAGAGCAAGGATTCGGCCTGTACATTATGAGTGTATGGAACGCCTTCGATCTGGGTATCCTCCTCATGTTCATGGTCTATTACGTATTGCGTCTCTATGGCATCCTGATGCCCGATGTTAGTCGACACAACGTCGCTGCCATGGCATACGACGTCCTTGGTTCTACAGCTGTCCTGCTCTTCCCTCGACTCTTCTCGGCTCTGGACCACTACCGATACTTCTCACAGCTGCTCATTGCATTCAAGATGATGGCCATGGACCTGGTTGCCATTTTAGTGCTGATTGTCATCAGTTGCAGCGGCTTCTTCGTTGCCTTTAGTCTGGCTTTCAAGCGGGACCTGGGAGCTTCAGACGCCGCATATGCCATATTCCAGCTCGTCATGGGGTTTACACCCGCAGCCTGGGACCTCTGGGGCGAGATGAACATCCTTGGTCGAGCTTTGCTTGCTCTATTCCTCTTCATCTGTCACTTCCTGATCGTGACTATTCTGGTAACAGTTCTGACCAACTCCTTTATGGCAGTGGTCAAGAACGCAGACGAGGAGCACCAGTTCCTCTTTGCTGTTAATACAATATCCATGGTCAAATCTGACGCTTTGTTTTTTTACATCCCACCGACCAACATCATTGGCTGGTTGCTCATACCAATCAAATTCACCATGCCGTTCAAGAAATTCTTGCGGATGAATCGTTTGGTCATCAAGTTTACCCACATCCCGATTCTATTCACAATTTTTGCTTATGAACGATTGTTGCTTTCGAATCTGGCCTATGGACCCACGGATTTGGTGGAGAGGCGGGGTCGACAGGGGTCCACGGAGCCTGTTCCCGCCTTCAGCATTCGGGGTCCCGTGGACTTGTTCAGTCCTCGGCTGCGTGAGCCGTCTGTAACAACCTTCTACAAGGACCGTGCCTTGGAAGAGGTCTTCCGTCATCCTTATCGCGATTCTAGCAGACAAGCTCCTTCGCGGTGTCCGTCTGGCAGACGGAAATCAAGCAATGTGGTGTCGGACTGGATGAAGAAGATGGAAAATGACGATGAGCAACAACCCCCACAGGAGGACACCCGCTCGGTACTGGACCGGCTTGAGAGTCGTAACGGTAGGAGGCCGTATCTACGCCGCATGAGAACCGCAGCCCAGCCTAGGCGTAAACATCCCCTCTCGTCAACTCGTACCGTGGCCTCGGACCCAGACGAGAGCACCATGGCTTTCAGACAACCAATCGTTGAGGAGAACGAAGAACTATATATGAGCATGGAAGAGGTGCTGCAACAGACTGACGCAGATGGTGATGACGAAGAGGACCACGCAAGCTCTAACCAGGTGACTCCCCGCATAGCTTCCGGTTCAGGCCAAGAAAACTTGAAGCCACAGACTGGGTACGAATCTTCCGATGAGGAGTTCTTCCGTACTCCAATGGCTGGTGTGTCCCGGCATCAGCCGCGGACGCCTGCGAGGATTTCCTCTCGGAAATCTTCGATCGGGCCAGCTCTAGGCTCGCTACCAGAGACCCAAGACATGCAACGCGACCAGAACACATCCGAATCGAGCTTCCAGGCAATACAAGAATCACCTAGCAAAAGGTTTCCGCGTAAGAAACCTGGCCATAATAGGAACACGTCAACAAGCACGGTGTTATTCAGCCCTACCAAAGAGGTGATGGACTTGGTTCGGTCTGTCTCCCCTGAGCAACCTCCCAAGACCGGTACTCGCAGCGGAACCGCCACGCCGGGTCGCTTGGATGGAACAATAATGGCCGGAGCACGCACGCCCAAGCATTTGCCGGGTCATCTTAAACATGCTTCTCGTCCTCGCGCGATATTGCTACCACGCGAATCTGGTCGGAATGTTCCGAACATTACCAATCTCCTCGACTTCAATAAAAGAAACCGCGAACCATCCTTCAACGCCGTCGCTCTGGATCTTGCTTCAGATCTCGGAGATAATAACTTGAATCCACACTTCGGTAATGTCCATACTCTTCCGGCCTCTTTCACCACCCAGTTTGAGTTGGCCGCTAGGATGAAGGCCCGCCAACGCAAGAATAGCGACACCGAATCCGACTCGAATCGCATGAGCAGAATTATGTTGGCGAGGATGACGACGCTTGAGGAAGGGTTCCGTGACATGCTGCAAGAGGTGAAGGGTTTGAAGCAGAGTGAAAGCCAGGTCGGTAGCCGCGGCATCCAAACTCCGCCGAACGAGCTCTCGAAGAGGAAGGGCAAGGCAAAGAAGAAGTTCAGCAGGAAAGAAGTTGGAGAAGGGCGAATGGGATCCAGTGTGTGATCACCATAAGGTGACCATTGGTTATTTTGGCAGTGTTTGGATTCTTCCCGCACTGTTTTGATACATGCATTGCTCGCGAGGTCGGTGACCCCTTTTGGAATTTCCGCATCTGCGTCAAAAGTCACAACGCTGTTCCAGCGAGGCATTTTGCTAGCGTGTTACGTCTGTTTGTACCCTGATTTCTCTTCAAAGCATCCGGAGTGTAAATTTCTAGTCCACTGCAATACACACCACTTTGATCAACTCTCGCATACGACAAGCTGGGAATCTACCGTCTTTGCACCCTATTGATGGGAGGAGCGCACAAACATTTCCCACAACAATGCCAGTCCCTCTTTGTACGTCTTTGTGAAACCCAACAGGTAATTTTTCAAGCGTTGCGAGTGTTCGGCTCCAGCATCAGCAGAGACTTATTTTCTCCTTGTTGAAAATGCTCTTGCTCCACGATTACCACGTGTCGCGCTCGCGTAAATCCAGCTCCACTACCCTTGGAACAGAGCGATACGATCCATTGAAACGCGCCGAATACACCCCCCCCCTGCCCCCCTTCGTGACACGCGTGGGGCCTTGGAGTCGGTATATGTAGCTGCGTAAGGCACCGTCGTGATGCTGCACATACAAGGGGCCTATCGCTGGGCAGCGGATGTTGATACCGTTATGCTGCTGACTTCAAGTTGTCTATTGTGCTAGTTTATTCGGAAGGAAGATGCTTGAGAGACATGAGGACAGCGTAGTCATTGCCGTTGGCTCTAGTGTCGCACTGTGCTTGGTTCGTAGTAGGATGGCTTGGTGTTGTTTGCGCAATGTGTTGGTTTCGGCTCATGCCTGTGGTGCGATGTGGGTAGCTTTGATGCTGGTGGATGTAGCGGCCCGTTGTAAGGGTGTTGTACCCCGGACGTACCTAATGGAGGAGCTGTGTCGGGGATGGAGTTTTGCTTGCCTGGAAAACTGTTCGTTATAATCCTGCATGACGAAGTCATGCAAACTTGTCACGTCAAGATTGGCAAGTTGGTCTTCCAGCTCCGAAAAGTTAGCAAGGGCTTCCAGAGCGTTGGGTTCCAGCACAGGTTCTAAATTCGACTTTCGTTGGCTGAATTGATGTGGGCTTGGGGAGAATTACTTAACTGTAGATTAAGGGGGACGTGCGGCTCTCTGCCAAGTCCGGACTTGGCGTGAAGGAAACGAAAAGACGTGTGAAAAGTAAACGTCAGCGCCGTAGGAGTGGCAACAAACTCACATAAGACTCGCATCCGATCTTCACACACAACTACTCGCACGCGACTCTCTCTCACGGACGACCCAGACGCCACATCTTCACTTGTCCTTCGTACCTAACACCAAAATGGGTTGGCTTCGGTACCTCGTGCCTAGGATTCTCTTGCCTACCTTTACTTGGCCCCATCAAGTCCTTGGGTCTGCTGATCTAGCATCATCAATCCCACCAACGCCGCGCCTCCCTCCATACATTCGCCAAGCTTTTGGATTTCTGCACAATTACCTTCGGTCCTTCTCGAGCTCCTACTGCCATTGGTTCGGCATTCCATTCGACAATCAGATTGCGGCTCTTCCATTTGGACTGGTGCTAAAATGGTCAGACGGTACGCGGCTTGAAGAAGTAGCGGCAACCTTGATAGCGCGGTCTGCAGGGTTTCCAGTGCCAAGGATTGTCTCATACGGCGAGCATCCCGACACACCTCATGCACCCGTGTCAATACTTATGACGCGGATACCGGGAAAGGACCTGGGCGACCCTGGAGTGTATGAGGAGATGACCGATGACGAGCGGGAGAGCATTTTCGCTGAACTATAGTGCATCTTACAGACCATGCGGCAATGGTCTCAATCATCGGGCAAAAAGCAGATCTGTTCAGTGTTAGGTACAGCAGTCAGGAGCGTGCGCATCCCTGGTCATGCAGTCGGACCGTGTGATTCGGAATCGGAATTCAACGACCACCTCTTCAGTTCCGTCTCCGGCCACAGCTTCCAAACTCGGGAAAAGTTCCAAGAGACGATGGAAATCGCTGAAAGACTGCGAGAAACGCGACATCCAATTGTCTTTACTCATGGCGATCTCAAGCACCATAATATTATGGTTCTAGATGGTCACATTTCGGGGCTTCTGGATTGGGAGTCTGCGGGCTGGTATCCGGATTATTGGGAGTTTACTACACCATTGAGATTTGGCCCGAGAGATTTTTGGTGGAATGAGTTGGTGTGGAGACTAGGCGGTGAAAAATACGCAGCGGAACTCGAGAGTGAGAAAGCGTTGGTTCCCCTTACGGTCGATTCCTGGGCATGGTAGACATTTCGTCTTGTTTCTTTGATTTTCTGATCGCATCGCGCCTGGAGTAAATGCCATGGAGTTGGGGCATGCAAATGTTGATTGTACGGCGCTTAATTAACAGCAGAGATGAGTGTAGATTTTGTGTACACATGTCTACTTAACTTGAGGTAAGAACATTGGTCACTTATTGTAGCTTTTCCAGCAGATCCTAATCAACCAGTTCTACCATATACCTTCTGTTTCAAGCACTAATTTTTCGTATTGGCGGAGTCTACCATGGAATGAAAGACTCTTTAAGCTCGACAACGAATCACAAGTTATAAGTGTACCAATTATTTATTGATACTACTCATGAGCTGTTACATACGGATTAAGCCTCCATACCAACACGCATATAAACAGCTTGAGGGTTTGCAGCGTCCCATAGATAATACTGAGGAATAAGGAAGAGCCGTTTACACTGTCACAATTGGAGGCTAAAACCCAGAACTGTGTCGCTGCAAGCAATATTCAGGAGAAACAACTAACTTTGGCTAACAAGCTAGAATTGATCTAGGTTGATATAGCTTTCATAAATCAGTCTCCAAGTTAAGGTCATATCGCAAACCAGGAGATCGGTTATCAGACAAAGGACCATCTATTAGTGAGGCAAGTTCATGACGTACATTGTGCTCTAATGGCATCGTATTTGACTTTGCAAATCTTCACAGCAAGTGGATTGCTGTAGCTGCCTACATTCCAGAAGTTGGGCTTACGGTTTACCGCCGTTGACTACACGAAGGGTCAGCTCAAGCAAGTCGAAGCATATAAAACGAAAAGTCTTGGGTGAATTACAGCTTTGAATAAATATTCCAACTTCTGCTGCGTTTGGACCGAGACGCCTATTGAATTGAAAGGATGCAAGTCCCTTGACCATGGCTGCATGGCAGGGTGGAATTGTTGCCACTTAAGTCGCCCAGCTCCATGCATCCCATTCCTCCTGCCAGCTTACTGGCTCTAAAGCTCCTTCAACACTCAATACCTGTCCTGGCGCACATTCATCAAAGGTGACTTTCCTTTGCTTCCCATCATAGAATATGTCGTAACGTTGGTGCATGGCATCTTTCAGATTCTTGACACTGCGTTGTGGGTGCAATGTTTCCCACGGCTTTGTGCATACTCGGCCTTTGCACCGCTTTAGAGTGAGAAGCAGGGCATCGAGCCGACTTGTAAGACGCGCAACAGACCAATCATTGATGCTTTGATGCGATTGCGAGGAAGATAGCAGATTCTGCAATTGGTAGGGGTCATTTGACAGATCGTACAGTTCGTGTTCGTTGGTGCACCAGACTGTGTAACTCAGGTCATACTCCTCTCCAACTAGCCTGACAGTCTTGTACGTGTTGTTTGCTAGGTATGCCTTTCCATAGAAGAGATTTCCTTCTACTAGGTAGTCGCCCCAGAATTCGATATTGATATGCTCACTCTTTTCACTTGCGTCTAACAGATCGGCAGTGACCGGGATCGGTTCTCCGTCAAAGTCATCTCGTAATGGTATGCCAGCGAGCTTGAAAAGCGTGGGTACAATGTCGGTGTGGCTTGATGGAATCGTCTGGATTGCACCTTTGGGTACGCCTGGGCCGCGAATAAAGAAGGGTATGTTGACATCTTCTTCAATACCACAAGATTTTCCAGGTGGCAGACGATGTTGACCAATGTGGAACCCATTGTCCGTTGTGTAGATCAGATAAGTGTTATCCAGGACTTCAGGTTTAGCTTCCAGGCGCTCAATGATACCATCGATAAGCTCATCGACAGCCTGTAAAGACTGCAGGCGCTTGCGATACCAGTCATCGTTATAATCAATTTCAGATGCGTTGAGCTGTCGCAGCTTTTTGAAATATGATGCTGTCCCCGGTATGGTTGGATTGAAGCCTGGCGTGCGTGGCACCGTGGCGTTTGAAAATAGTCCTTCGTGTCTCTTAGCTGGAACTGGAGGCAGAAAGCGCGCAGGACGGGGATTTGTAATCGTCTCTGAGTGTGGCGCAATAGGTGCGACACCGAGAAAGAATGGCCGCTGTTGAGCTGCAGAGATAGCTTCATCAAGGAATCTGTTGGCAGCGGCGGCTACAAGATCCGTAGAGTACTCGCCAGGTAAGTTCCGGAATGGCTCATGATTTCGAGCCATAGTGGAATTGTAGAATACGTAGGTGCCTGGATCTATCAAGAAGTCCGATCCGTTCCAACCATTGATGCGAGGGTTTTCGTACGTGGTTGTACTGTGGCCGTTCATCATCTTGCCCGTGTAGTAGGTGTTGTATCCCGCATCTTGGAGCCAGACAGGAAGATACTTGTCATTGAAGCCCTCTTCCACGAAGCGCGGATATCCACCTATCGCCGGTCAATGCATGTCGCGGAACCATCTCTTCATTTGACATACCATATGGGGCAGCAACATCTGTCACATTGGTGTTATGTGCGGCCTTGCCTGTCAATAGAGAGACACGAGAAGGGCAGCAGAGGGAAATAGTGCAGAAATGTTTCTTGAACCATGTTCCTTCTTGAGCAAACTGCTTCTGCACTGAGGCTTGGTAGTTGACTGAGTCCAAGAGCAGATCTTGATCATCTGTGATAATGAATACGAAGTTTGGCTTCGACGCATTACAGTTGACAGCCGCGATAATCGCCAAAAATAATGTCAATGCTTGACCAACTATCATCTTGGAAAGGTGTACTCTGGTCTTCTGTACTGAGCGATGCTCGTTGCCTTTCAGAACAGCATGAAAATGGCATTTTGTTTCTTTTTCAATTTCACCGTTCTTCATGTTCGTATCGGAACCCGTAAGAATAGTAAATCGCGCGAAATGCTAGCCAATGGCGTGCTCGGCGTGTCAAGTAGCGATCTAACCACATACAATTGCACTATACCATCCTTGCGGCCTGCCGAAGGCGCTGGACCTAATAGGAGCTTGTTAGGTTTAAGACATCATTTTCAACAAAAAATCGTGCCGATGATGGAGCAGCAGAGCATGCTGCTGTGTACTCCGTATTAGTACTAACTGGAGCAAAAGTCATTGCTGCGTAGCAGCATTCTATAGTCGGGCCTGGCGAGAAAAAGCACTAACGCTGATTGGCTACGAAAACGCACGCTGATTGGCCAGAGCTACGTGCGCTGATTGGCTGCAGGTTGTATGGGCATCACGTGATGTCTGCAAAGGAACACTAAAACTTTTGCTAACATTGCAACTGCCTAAGAACATTAAAAAATACTCCTAAAACAGCAGCTATATAGATAAGTAGCTGTATAAGCTATAGAAGCAGTATCTCTTGTAAGGTAATACCTTATATTAAAATAAATAATTAAGACTCTAGAATAGGTGCTGCGTATCCCTACTTTAGTAACTGTTTACAAACTAACAGACTTTTATAGAAAAGAGAGTAATAGCTAAACAGACGTTTGTTTCTATAGCTTGGCTAAGCTACTAATTATATATACTATCTAGCTTTTGTGCATTAAGCTATTCTATACAAAGTTAATAAGAAGAAAATTTTCTAGTATACCTTATTAAAAGTCTATCTATATAGCCTTAGATAACACACTCTATAATAAATAAATATAAATTAAATATTTATTTGTTTATTTAATTAATAATTAGTTAAACAAATAAATATAGATAGTAGATTTAACTAAACAAACAAATATAAGAATCTTTATATTTGCAAATATTTAATAAATATTTAGTTGTTTTATATACTTAATTTTAGCTAAGTTTTGCTATTATAATTGCGTTAATTTTAGTGTTTTAAAGTTTTACACACTAGCTATCTAAACTCGCCTCTAACAACGCTAGTCTACCTACCTACCTATACCTGTTTTTTCTATACTTTTAGATAAGCTAAGTATTATAACGCTTACTACTATATTATAATAACATAGGTAGGTACAGCTATTAGGATTAAATTAGATACGTATTAGAGGCATGTAGGAGTGCGTATTGTATTAGAGATTCTAGATTAGCTATATACTTATAGGTCTTATATAAAAGAATAAAAGAAACTTGTCTTCTATCTAATACTATAGGCTTATATTTATAGTAGGCGTAGGAGCTAAGTTAGAGCGCTATTAGAGCACTATTAGTCCTAATCTGCTAGCTTTCTATATAATCTGTTACTAAGCCTTTGTAAAGTATTAGATATAATATATGTTTATATATACTTGTTATATTACTCTTCTTCTTAAAATTAATAGTTTCTATTAATTAGGTCTGTATTAGTGTTGTTTTAGATACTTTTCTAAACTATTGTAAACTCTTATTTACTTTAAGTTTATTTTAGAATAATATAATATAGCTGTTTATTGTTGTTTTAGCTTACGTGTTAGCGCGTTTAACGTTTTTAACTTTACTTTAAGTTTTTAAGCATATATACAAGGTTAGCTCTCTAGTATACTACTTTTCTATACTTTTCTCTCTACACGTTTATATACCTATAGCTATCTAACTACTTTTCTAATTTAATTGCTAGCTAACTATTTTGTAGATATATATAATACCTATTCTTATTTCTTCTAAAGCTTATTCTTTAGCCTATTAGGTTGTTTACTTGTAGGCTGCAAGAGCTTTTACCTGCAGCTATTTTAATATTAAGTTTAGATTCTATTTAGATATATCTAAGAAGTGTGCTTATTGCACACTCTTAAATAAGACGTATTAGCTAGTTCTTTAATATATAGGCTAGAAGTATAATAGTCTCTTAGAAGCTCTTAATTGTATATTTACTGCCTTAGGTAGTAACAAAAAGGATAAGGTAGTAGCAGAAAAGAAGGCTAACGTGTAGTTAACTGCGTTTTAGTTAGCTACTACTATGCAGGTTAGCTCTATATAAGTAGCTAACTTAAATACTACTAACCTGCTAGTTAGCGCTTACTACTAGAGAGAGGAGTTAGCTAAGAAAGTTAAGATAATAGCTAGAGAAGTAAAGACTTTTAGGTAGTTTGTGTCTAGGCTAGTTAAAGTAGTAGTAGAGTTAGTAGATACTCTTATAGCAGCTAGGGTAGAGTAGAAGGTAGAAAAGGCAGTAGTAAAGTTAAGCAGCCCTTATATATAGATCTAAAATAGAAGAAAACTAAGTAGTATGTTAGTATCTATACCTAGAGAGTTAGATAGTTAAGAGTGTTCTTCTAAAAGTAGCTATAGTCTACTGTTAGATCTAATAGAAGAGTAAGACTTCTATTATTAATAGTTATTACTTACTAGTTGTAATAGGCTAGGCTTTGCCTAGCCCTTTGCCTTCTTAAGAAGAGCTTAGTCTAGCCTTACTACCTCTTTATAGACTAGTACGCACAGAGGGTATATAAACCCCTTCTATAACTAGTAGAGAAGCTTAAGGAATACAACTCTTTTTAGCACCTTATTGTTCTATCTTTGTAGGCTAGCCTATAACAATTATATTTCTTCCTAATACAACAACAACTATAGAATAGCTCTATCTAACTAATACTCTAATACTAAGTTAGAGCCTAAAGAGCAGAAGTCTTAAACTAACCTTTAGGCTTGCTGTGCTCTGTTAGACAGTTGCCTTTAAGCTATAAAGAACTAAATTAACGCCCTAGAGATAGTACTCTAGTCTCTTGTTACTTAACTTACAAACTCTTCTTCTCTCTCTTTAGCTCTTACGCTAAACCTCTCTCTAGCACCTTACAACGTATAAACTACTAGAAATTTAACACTTACTACTTCTGCTCTTCTTCTAGTCTAACGCAAGCTGCTACCTCTAGGCGACCTGTTTTTAGGCAATAAGTCCTACTTTACTACCTAAGAGGTTACTATAACCTATAAGCTTAAGACTAACTCTACTTTTATTAAGAGCGCCTAGGACTAATACGCCTTTATTTAGGCTAACTTGTTGCTAAAGGTTTAACAAGAAGTTGCCTCCTACTACGCTAGCAGAAGGGAAGTAGGCAATTAGGACCTTATAAACTTTATAAAATATCTTAATTTCTGCTATAGGAATAAGTATAGTAAGGAACGTGCTTAAGCAGTTTTAGAAGGGCTGTGCTAGGCTAAGAAGGAGTCTTTTACTAACTTCTTCCTACACTTTAAGTCTCTTCTCTTGCAATATAGAAGAGCAACGTAGAATAACAAATAGCAACTTAATAAATTATAACGCGCCCTAAACTACTCCCTGCAACAAGTTACCCTTTACTGTAGCGTTTCCTATACTAATTACAACCAGGCAGTAGCAGAGTATTAATCTATTACAATAGACTTAGAAACTGCAGCTATTAAGAAGCATTAACACTTATACACAAAAAGAGAGACCTAGGCAAAGAGAAACTTAGACACGTTAGGAAAAATTAAGATTTGTCTAGTTAGCCTAGTTGCAGCAACCTGCGGCTACCTAACAGCAATACTATCTACTAGACAATTTGCTAAAGTTACTCTACTTACTTTTGGTTGCTAGCAACCTAACAGCAACCTAACAGCAAGTTGCCTATATTACCTAAGTTGCCTGTGTTACCTGTGTTACCTATATTGCTAGTGTTGCTAGTGTTACTAGTGTTGCTAGATTTAACAGTTAAAGACTATTAAGTACTATAGCACTAGCAGAACTATATACTGCAGCTAGCTGCCTGTGTCTTTACACTCTTATAGCGTAGGCTAACTAAGCTAGTCTCTCTTGTTTAGTTATATAGGCTTTTTAATTAAATATAGTATAGACAAATTACACTTCTTTAAAAGTAAGCTAGCCTAGATACAGCTACTAGGCTTAATGTTCTGTAGGGCACGCGTTAGTAGGTATACAACGCGCTCTATATATAAAAGGCTATAACAGCTGCTACTACTTGTAGAGTAGTAATTATCTTACTAGTTAGTTATATTAAAATTAGGTGCTGTGTCTGCTAGTGCTGCACTATCTACTACAGTAGTCTACACTATTGCGTTATATTAAGGCTAACCTAACAGTATTTATGCGTTGTACTAGCAAAAGTATATCTAGTTTTTGTAACATTTATATTACTTACTATTTATAACTACTTAATAACACTCTATTTCTTCTTTATACTATTGCACTAACCTATTGCACTTGTCTAGTTCTAGTTGCTATTTCTCTTTAGTTAAGGCAATTATGTTAAGTATGTTACCTTTAATTGCAATATTATAGGCCTGCGTTATAAATTCTTTCTATGCGTCTTTTACTACAATGCTCTAGCTACTTCTATAGTTCTTAAACTATAGCTGTTTGTCTGCCTTATAAAGGTATTCTAGTGCAAGTTTATTTGCATGTCTATACTTTTTTAGCAAAACATCTTTTACCTTACCTAATGCTTTACGTACGCGTACATAGACAGTATTTTATACAAGTTATTATATGTTATATTACGTTTAGACCTACTTACATTATTAGTGTCTTTGTATAGGACTTTCTCTCTCTCTCTAACATTCTCCTTTCTATTCTTTTCTATTAAGTAGTTTGCCTTCTCCTTTTCTTTGTTATTATAATTGTTTATAAGCGCATTATAGCAATCTTGCTTCTCTTCTATATAGTTAGCTAAGATATTATCTATATTATTATTATAGGTATCCTTTAGCACTAAAACGTTAGCCCTGTTGTTCTCTTGTT
Organism: Ampelomyces quisqualis; assembly: GCA_018398575.1. Taxonomy (NCBI): domain Eukaryota; kingdom Fungi; phylum Ascomycota; class Dothideomycetes; order Pleosporales; family Phaeosphaeriaceae; genus Ampelomyces; species Ampelomyces quisqualis. The sequence goes on from JAGTXZ010000011.1 coordinate 2,153,739, forward strand.
AGTTTGTGTATATAGTAATATCCTGTTGTATATTATCCTATATAAGAATTTGTTAAATGCTTCCTAAGTTCTTCTATTTTTTGCAAATAGTATTAAAGTAGTCTGCTTTCTGTTAGCTAATACTATGTATAGAACTTGCAATATACTCTTTATAGTATATCTATAGAAGAGTATAGTTTTTCTAGTACTATTGTTATTAAATTCCCTTATTGCGTTAAATATAACTAAGCCTATTAGTGCTACTATATTTGCACTTAGTTTATTAAACTTCTTTTAATTTCTAGTTATTGCAGTAATGCTCTATTTCCTGTTATTATAGAATAACTGTACTATTACTACTGCAAGACTAGGGTTTAGAAATCTAGTAGATTTAGGCTGTCTTTAGTTAGCTAGCATAGCTGTTTTAGAGGTGTACTTGCGTTCTTTAGGTCTTGTAGTAAGTAAACAAAGTCTTTAAGCAGTTTACTAGGCTTAAGAACCTATCTGTCTAGGTAGTTTAATATATAAGCACTAGTAATTTCTAGTTATCTTTACCTTATTACGTAAGTCTGCAAGTTGCTGCACATGTTTAGCATCTAGGCGCCTACTGTTAGCTACTATTCTTAGCAGGCTGCAATAGTACCTATATAGCAAGTAGCTTCTTTATACAGTGTTAAGCTAATATGCAATTAAACTAACAACAGTAGAGTATTTTATACTTCTATCTAAGTGTCTAGTAGTATTTAGGCGTATATATGCCTATGTGCATTAAGCTATAGTGTTATTACTATACTACATAGCGTCTTTCTATTATTAGTAAGTAGTTGCGTTACTAGAATAACTCTTACCTTCTCTAGTGTAGTCTTGTTTTTTAGTAACACACTTTTCTTTACCTAGCGTTTTTTTTTCCTCTATAGTAGTAACCTAAATAGGTCTGCACTAGATAAGAAGAGTTGCAACTCTATAACAGTTAGAACTACTTAATTATATATAACAAGGTATCTTCCTATAATATAATAGCCTTAAGTCTAATAGCAGTTCTCTTTTAACTACTAACATTTTTTGTATATTAGTTCTATAGGTTTTTAGTTTGTGTTAGCTTGTTGTACTTATGCTACTACTGCATCTAGATTTCTCTTGTTAACAAGCAAGTAAGGCTGCAGATCCAAGAGTGTATAGTATTTAATCTCTAGGCTGTCTTATTAGGTAACTTTTTAGTTAGGCTAGTATAGCAGTTAGTTATACTTCTATTTTAATCTTAAAGTTAAGGCTTAAGGATAGTAGCGTTAAAGTCTAGACAGTTTTTAGTCTCTGCAGCGTCTTAGTTTTTAGTATATTAGTTCTAGGGTTACATCTCCTAAGAGCCTAACCTTTACACTATTGTCTGTTAGTGCTTATTTTAGCGCTTGTTTAGACAAAGACATAGTGTGCTGCTAATATTACTTAAATTTACTGCTTAGTACAGAGTATACAGAGCAAGCGCTTACTCTTTAAATATTAAAGAACTATTAGTAAGAGTAGCAGAAGTAAGTAATATATGTAGCGCAACAGAGTTTTTACTTTATAGGTATAAGTAGAGTTTTTATAACACATACAGTCTAATATTACCTTAAATTCTACTAGAGCATAGTAGTTAGGCTGTTTAATTAGATAGCCTCTTATTCTTAACTACGTGCTAGCGTATATAACAGTTGTCTACTGTTAGCATAAATAGTTGTACGCGCAATACAGGTAATCAGCCTCTTTTTTATCTTTAACTGCGTACTAGCGTACACAATAGTTATCTACTATTAGCATAAATAGTTATGCGCGCAATACAGGCAATTAGGTACCTTTCTATCTTTAACTAAATATTAGCGTACACAATAGTTATTTACTATTAGCACAAATAGTAGTGCGCGCAATACAGGCAATTAGGTGCCCTTCTATCTTTCTATTCTTTACTAAATATTAGCGTACACAACAGTTATCTACTATTAGTATAAATAGTTATGCGCGCAATATAGGCGATCTAGTAGCCCTGTACGTAGAAAACTATTTACCTAGTAAGTTGTTAGTACAGATCTAGTATGCTACTATACTAGTTATATTTGTAGTTTAATTGTAAATAACGCCTAGTATATCTTTAATGCAACTGTCTCTTGTAATACGCTGTGCTAGCGTGCCTTTATAGATATCTATATTTGCGCCTATCTATCTCTCTTCTTTATATAGTAATATATGCTATTGCATTTACTTTTAAAGCCTAATTTGTGCTCTAATGTCTGCACAAACAAATTGTAATTAAGGTTATTAATATACTTATCTATTGCTAGTAGGTTGTAGTATACATACAACAGCTAGTTTGTCCTAATAAGAGTATACTTGTTTCTAGTTGTGTTTAATACTAATATAGTTATTATATTAGAGGTAATTTATGTTATGCTTAACTCTTTGTTAACTATTTCTATTATCTTTCTACGCAAGTTTCTATCTAGCAAAGCTTACTCCTAATTGTTATTTAGTTTAGTTTTGTTCTATTACAAGCGCATCTGTTAGGCTGCGTTGTAGTTATATTAGACAGTAAAGTGTATAATTATCTAGATAAAGTAACTATTAGCTGCGTTCTACAGTAGTCTATTCTGTTATAATGCAATTACTCTTGTAATTTACTATAGGTGTTCTTTTGCTGTAGTTGTCTATAGGGAACAGCCTAGCATCTTCTGCCTCCTTATCTCTTGTTCTACGTTAGAGTATATTAAGTTATATTCTTCTGCTATTAGTTGCATTATATTACATATGCTGTCTTTTAATAATTATGTCTAGTGTTGCTATAGTAGTGCTATCCTCCTGTCTGCACTAACTAGCAATTCTAGGTAACTATTGCAATATCTCTATAATACTTGCGTACGTAGATAAGAGTTGCTATTATTACGCGTTTATAGTAGTATATAGTGTGTAGTAAGAAGGTTGCGTTAGCAGCCTTGCGCTATAGTCCTATATTATAGCGCTTGTTATATTAGCAAGTTTGCGTTTCATTAGGTAAGCTAAAGCAATAGTAGAGCTATTGTTAGATATATAATTCTATTTACTATGTCTAACGCTACATACTAGTTGTCTTGCTACACTTACTTTTGTTTATAATTCTACACTATACATATCTAGTCTTAATTAAACGTAAAAGAATATAGTCTATTATATTTGTCTTAATTAATATAATTATTTATATAATAAGAAACAGAGACTTTATTATTAAGTGTAGGTAGATCCTTTAGTACTAAGTGCATAGGGCAAACAATAGTTATTATATTGTATACCTTAAATGCTTGTAATATACGTTGCTTAGTCTTTATACTGTGTGTATAGCAGCGCACGCTTAGCATCCTTGTTATATTATTAATTTAACTATTATTATTAAACGCTATAACCTTACAGAAGGCACCTGTATACTTATATTTCTTTCTGTTCTTGTCTTAGTGTTTGTTGTTAATAAATATAAGTATTAGGTGTACCTAAGCTGCAGCTCTACTGTTTGCAATAGTCTAAGACAGTTGCGTATAGTCTTTATATTTAAACTCTTGCACTTACACGTAATCTTTGCGCTATTTTCTAGTCTTATGCTAGTTAGGCGCGTATTGCACAATGTCTTCTTTGCAATATTTAAGGTTATTATAGCGTTTACCTAATAGCCTTAAGCATCTTATAGAAGAGTGTATTTTTATATTTATTCTATTTACCTAGTAAGAGTTAGAGTCCTGTCTGTCTTTATTATATAGGGTAATAAAGTAGCTAGTTACCTTCTAACAGTAGTGTTAGACACATACTGCAGCAGCATATGTAAAGTCTAGCAACGTAATATGTATAGTAACTTTACTAAGGAGTAGTATAATAGAATTTAGTAATATGCCTAGTATAGACTATCTAAGTTGTTTAAATAGTATTGCTGTTAACACGCTTATAGTAAAGGTGTACTTACGCTAGTTAGCAGTAGTGCACTATTAACTTTAGTCTATAACTATCTTGTATTTAAATGCTATAAGCGCAAGCTATCTAGAGTTATAGAGGCAGATCTGCGTAAGAAAATCTCTCTTGTTTATTATTAGGTAGAATTGTTTTACTATTGTAATATAGTAGGCCTTACTATTTATTCTAGTGCATATACTATTAAGGGCCTTATACATACAGATATTATTAATAATATAGGTTAGCGCGTGCTATTTAGGGTAGTTAAAATCCTTTTCTTCTTCTTGCGTCTGTCTAAAAGGTTAAAACTCTTCTTTTAGAACATCTATTTGTTTAATAGCTAACAATATATACCCTAACATATTTTTGTTATAACTCTTGTATTGTAAGAGTACTAGCAGATTGCACGCAGCCTAGATAAAATACAACGCGTATAGTGCCTTAGTTGCTAGTAAAGGGAACACTACTGCTACAAATTAGCAAATTACTACTTTTTGTTCTGCGCTAGTCTACTGCAACACTTTTATAAAAGCCCTCTTGTTATTAAACTATTTTAGTCTAGTATTATGCTTAACCTAGCAAAACCTTTTATTTAACTAGGCACAGCTATTATCTTCTACTACTAGAACTGCAGCACTATTCTAGCCCTTCTTTTGTCTAAAGTGTATATCTATTAGTATATCTTCTGTAAATTCTAATATCTATATAACTAACCCCTTAAGTAGTAGATATAATGTATCTATAGCTAACAATTTATATATATTAAAGTTATAGTAATTTTAGCCAAAGCACTTTACTAGATAAACGTAATCTTTGTATCTTTTATTAAAACAACAACCCTGTTGCAAGCGTGTATACTCTTCTATTTACCATAGATATTTATTGCACAAGTTCTCTTATTTGTCTAGTAGTACTATGCATTAAGTACAGTGTCTGTTTTTCTTTACACCTGTTAGTAGCACTTACTCTTTATAGTTAGCTAGAATTGTATAAATAGTTAGGTAATACTATTGCGTCTGTTAGTTAGTACACTCTAGCTATATGCTGTATTTAGCAGCTCCTTCAAGTGCTATAGTTACTAGTTAGCGTCTGTCTTCTACAGTAACCCTCTATTATTAACGCTATAGTTAGTACTTACGCAATAACAGTTTGCCTATACAGTAATAATACACTTTACTCTTTAGAATAGGATCTAGAAGCTTAGCTATTAGGATAAATCTAGCTAGTAGTGTCCTAGGTGTTATTCTACGTTGTTATGCCTTATAGTTAAAATTTCTAATAGTAATATATATTAGCTATGCTGCTACGTTACTAAATATTATAGACAACTGTATTTTGTCTACTACTAGTATAACTAGTATAAGGGTTGCACTATCTAGTAAGCGCTATTATATTAACTACTACTAATTTCCTAAGTGTAGTTTATAATACACTCTTGTAGGTTTATTAGGCGTACCTGTAAAAGAACAGCTAGGTGCGTAAACTATCTTGTTAGCAAATAGGCAATAACTAAGTATAAAGGCAATCTGTAACATAATATCCTAGTATATAAATATATGTTAGTTAGGTTAGAGGTTTAGTAACCTAGATATAATTGCTACGTTCTCTTATATCTATATATTGTCTTATAGCCTAGATTAAATATTTAACATAGCCTACTGCTACTAGCGCTCTAATTAGAACTGCAGCTATAAATATAGCTTATGTAGCTATATATTAGTAAAGAGGCTGTTAACATTACTTAATATGCATTTTATCCTTTGCAGCTATAATGCAAACGCTAGTGCAAAAAGAGAACTAAAGAGCTCTACTATGTTATTCCTATTAGTGTTAGCACGCGTGCGCTATTTAGCTGCGTATAGCCTACTACTTTGCGTCTGCTATTTCTAAACCAAAGGGTTTGCTAGCGTACTATCTACTTACTGTCTTAAACAGCTTGTCCTATCCTTGTATAGACGCTAACATTAGGCCTATCTACCCTATTACCTTATATTTAGCTAGAGTATAGTTACGTTTACATAAGGTATTGCTGTATAAAGCAGGTGCTACGTTATCTAGAGTAGTATCTATCGCGTTACAGCTATTAGGGCTGTGCTATTATATTATAGTATTAGGGGTTATAACTAGCGTATTATTAGGTAGCAAGTAGCAACGCGTCTAGCATTAAGCACTGTATTTAACAAGTCCTGCGTACGTCTTAGTGTAAAAGCTATATAGTATACATATACAATCTATTACTAATTTATTTGTGCACAACTCTATAGTTTAGATATAAGAAGACTAAGTGTGTAAAAACAGTATTAACATTAGTTACGTAGTGTTAAAGTAGTTACTAGCAGTATCTATCTTGTGCTGCACAGTCTGTTGTCTATAGTAGTCTACTAAAGTCTACTGTAGCCAATAGTTACCTAACCTGTGTATAGAACTATGCTAACAGTTATAGGCGCAACAACTAATATTTTTCTTTTCTTTAATATTCCTTATTACTCTAACAACTGTTACGTTATTACACTAGAGCTTACTTATTAACAACCCAATTAGTTAGGCTAGCTAACACAGCTTAATAAAGATTAATATTAATAATAATTATTATACTAAAAAATATTAACACCCTAGAATAAACAAGTTACTGCGCGTTTAGAATATATATAGTAGAACCCAAACACCTAAAAAGGTAAGTATACCTGTAAGTAGACACGTACAAGGTTTAAAAGTATAAAAAAAATAGACTAGTAGCTCTAGCAGCCTAATATACAACCTGTACCAAGATAGCTAGGCTTAGTACAGATAGAAGCAGGTAGAATAGTGTACTATATATACTATAGGTAAGACTAGTAACAAGCGTAGGCAATTACTTAACAGTAAGAAATAATAAGTATAATTTATATATAGTGTTAACTAATATTCTAAGCAGCTAGTATATTTAATCTTTTCTAGTTTTAAAATACCTGCAGATCTAATTCATATTCTTTCTCTAGCACAGTATAAGATAGTTGTCTACTAGAGACTACTATTTTAACTTGCTCTAATGTGCAAATATAATAGGGGCCAAATAGTAACAAAGACTGTTAATAAACTACTGTATATTAAACGTATCTACGTGCTACTTACTCTTAAACCATTAGCGCTAATAGAGCATATAATAGCCTTACTAGCTAGCTACCCTCTGCCTCTTACTATATATACGTTTTCCTAACCTTAAAACTAGAGATAAATTTACCTATATGTCTCTAGTCTTAGAGTTAAGGTAACAGTCTTTTGTTAAAACATATATAGAACCTAGTGTTATTTTTATCTATTATATACTTGCGCCTTCTTACACTTCTCTAACCTTAAAACTAGAGATAAATTTACCTATATATCTCTAGTCTTAGGGTTAAGGTAACAGTCTTTTGTTAAAACATATATAAAACCTAGTGTTATTTTTATCTATTATACACTTACGCCTCTTTACACTTTTCTAACCTTAAAACTAGAGATAAATTTACCTATGTGCCTATATATACAGCTACTTCTTAACACGTAACTTATACTTCTAATTTAATATTACTGTCTTTGTATATATATTTCTTATAAGTTTAAAAGACTTAATCTTTTATTATATTTTTATTCTTACAAAACTAAAACTATACCTATTACATCTATATGTTTATGTAGTTTAAAAATCTAGAACTAAGCTTTACTATGTTATTAGCACTATACCTGCGCTACTTTTTAGCCTACTAGTATAGAAGTAAATTTATGTCTTAAATAGACCCTTTAGTAGCTGTTTAGATGTTATAGCTTAACTAAGATACCTTATAACGTATTTAACAACAAAGATCTCTACAACAACAGCTATAATAGCATTCTAGAGTGCATATTAACAACCTAGCCTAACTTAAGAGCGCTGTTATTGCAATAACTTTGTTATATCCTATAACACTATTACTTAACTAAGATACCTTATAGTATGTTCAAAAGCAAGAATCTCTACAACAACAGCTATAATAGCATTCTAATGCGCACATTAACAACTTAGCCTAACTTAAGAGCACTATTGTTGTAATAACTTTGTTATATCCTGCAACACTATTACTTAACCAAGATACCTTATAGCGTGTTTAAAAGCAAGAATCTCTACAACAATAGCTACAATAGCATTCTAATACGCATATTAATAACTTAGCCTAACTTAAGAGCGCTGTTGTTACAACAACTTTGTTATATCCTGTAACACTATTACTTAACTAAGATACCTTATAGCGTGTTCAAAAGTAAGGATCTCTATAACAATAACTATAATAGCATCCTAGTGCACATATTAACAACTTAGCCTAACTTAAGAGCGCTGTTATTGCAATAACTTTGTTATGTCCTGTAATATATATTAATAACTTAGCCTAACTTAAGAACGCAATTCTTATACTATTAGGTAACTAGAAGATATTAGAGATACAACTACAATTTACATACTTTTGTCTATATATTATTACAGGCAAAAATTAAGGACAACGTAAAGTTGCAGTTATTTGTTAGGACATCTCTATCCTAGTACTCTTATTAGGCTCTTTAATAGCAAAGCCTACCTAAGTAGCTGTAACCTCTCTTATACTATATATAATGCATTTCTGTTAGACTCTACAAGCAGTAATCTAACGTCTAGATATTAAGATATTCTAACTACAACTTATACAATATTAAGTCTTCTATTGTTACTAAGCTTTATTATAGCTTTAAGAACTTCTATTAACGTAAAGAAGTTACGCGCATTAAACTTATCTACACTAAGATGCTGCTAGCTAGTAACAAAAAGGATACCTACTACGCTAGTAGGCATAACTAAGACTTTAAAGGACACCTATATAAATTAAAACAACAGGCCTGCATTTATTTATCTTAGAAACGCTTAGCAGAGAAGAATATACACAAGAGGTAACGCGTAATACTTTATAAATCTTGTGTATAGTATATAAGGCAGCAAACACTTTAAACACATTAATCTCTATAATTAGGCTCTTTTAACAACTAGTAGCTATAGTTGCGTTGCACTATTAGCAACTGTTGTTTACTAGAGAATACTACTAGTGCTACACGCTACCTACTACTGCAGCAGGCTCTTTTAACAACTAGTAGCTATAGTTGCGTTACACTGTTAGCAACTGTTATCTACTAGAGAATACTACTAGTGCTACACGCAACCTACTACTACAGCAGGCTCTTTTAACTACTAGCAGCTACAGTTGCGTTGCACTGTTAGTAACTGTTATCTACTAGAAAATACTACTAGTACTATACGCAACCTACTACTACAGCAGGCTTTTCTAATAACTAGCAGCTATAGTTGCGTTGCACTATTTACAACTATTGTCTACTAGAGAGTACTATTAGCGTTAATTGCAAGCTATCTACTGTAATAAGCACTTAGAGTAACTAATTAGTGCTACAATAATACTAGTATAGGTTTAAGGCTAAGTTTAGATTTTGTTTTATATTAAATGCTATAAGTAGCTACTAGAGTATTAGCATACGCAAGTATATTGTCTTTACTATATTAGATAGTAGATTGCTTATTATAAATATATCTAGTTTCTATAGTTATTCTGCTACTACAATATTAAGCCTATATTATCTAGTTTATAGATAGGTTAAGGTCTAACGCCTAACTAGCAACACAGTTATGCCTAGACTATTACAAAACGTGTTAAGGTTTACAAACATAAGGTATTGTTTTTACATTTAACACTACAACAACTTACTATATAGGCTACCAGAGCCTTTTACTACTATATGCAACCAAATAATATAACTAATATCCTCCTAACAACGCAAGAACACCTAGACAGCAACAAAACTAAATACACTAGCTATAACTACGCGCATAATAGGCGTCTGCAATAGAAAACTCTTAAGGCAGCTCTAAATAACTAGTATATAGAGTTACAGGCAGCCTACGTTAATATTACTAATAATATAATTTGCAAAACTGCACGTTAACTTTGGCAACAGCTACCTAAATATAACAGCTGTAAAATACCAGAGTTTAATAACAGATAGCTTACTATATATAAACAACAACACAGCGTACAGTTATATAAACAGTTTGCAAAAACAGTAGGCAACTACAGTAGTATAACAGTTAAGGACACTAAGCTTATAATAGAAGAGATTTGCAATATAGTAAGTAGATACGCGCCTAAGAATTTATACAACATAGACAAGGCTAGTATATACTAGAAACACTTGCCCTAATACACGTTAGCAGACAATTTAGAAGCTAGACCTAGACTAGATAGAAAGCATATAACTAGTGTGCTGTATATAAACGCAGATAGCTTAGACTAAGTGCCTCTATAGTTTATAGGATTCTTAAACTATATAACTTGTATAGATAGTAAGAAGAACCTAAACATCTATAGTCTTAGTTATATCTATTAGGACAATAATTCTACCTAGATAGACACTAACATTATACTAGAATAGCTAAAATAGTTTAATAACTACATAAACAGACAAGTATTATTACTAATTAATAGGTTCCTGCCTTACAAACACGCAGTAGCTAAGCTTTAGATAAGCTACTAATTACTGTAGAACGTTTAGTATATATAGTGTTAATGTACTATAGGCTTATTATAGCAATAGAAGTTATAATGCTTACTAATACAACAGAGTTATATTCCTGCCTGCAGGTAGCACAACATTATACTAACCAATAGACTAAGGCATTACCTGCGCATAGAAGGCTAAAGTCTGCGCCTATTTTCTACACTTTGCAGTAGAGAAAAGCATAATAGGCAAACATCTTACTAAGACAATAGATATTATCTACGCTATTTGCTAGAGATATTACGCGTAGTATAACAAGATAAGAGCTAAGACTATATACAGTAGCTAGTAGATCTTAATATATCTAAATATATACTACAGCCTACAGCTATATATAGCTAACTTTTAAGAGACCTACTATAAGCTTAACAATTTAGTTAACTAGCTTAAAGACATGCGCGTTGTTAACAGTATAGACGTTAGAAGCTTTATTAAGTTACCTAAAGAGCGCAATCTTAACTATAAAGATCTAGCCTACCTCTTAGACTATATTGTTGCAATATACAGCCTAAATAAGATAGAAAAGAACTGTAAAGTACTGTTGCTCTCTAGACTATTATACTGCAAAGTAACAAATATAATAGATTAACTACAGGTGTACGTAGGTTAGTAAGAGTTTACTACAAACAATAGGCAATATATTAACAAGCTAGAAGCACTACAACAGGTAACTATAAAATAGATGGCTGCAGAGCTGCAAGACAGACGCCAAAAAGATATACGTAACTAAGTAGTAAGACTACGCTAATACAAATATAAGAATACTATATACCTAAAATAAGATAACGCTAGGCTATTTGCAAGCGTAAAAACCAAGAGCAATGTTATAGTGTAGTTACAGTTAGAAAAGTATAATAATACTATACTTAACTAGAACAAGAATAGCTATTGCACAAATTATCTTACAGAGCCTACAATCTCTAGTATTTTAGCTAGCGCATTAACTAAAATAACTAGACAATATTAGCCTAGCAAATACTAAAATTAAAGAATAATTACCTAGCACTAACTATATTTAGCCAAAGACTAGATTAATAATCTAAAGCAGTAGCACACAATCTATACAACTAAAAGAGTAAGGTTATTAAGAAATTATATACGCATAGTAATATTTAGGCAGGACAGTAGCATAGGAAGTTAAGCACTCTAGCATACTAGCACTAAGCAGAAATACTACACTACAAGACATGTTAACAAGAGACAAGGCTATTATACAAGAACACAAGATAACAGATAATAATAGTATTCTTTATAAGATACTGCGTACTGCACAATTTACAATATTAGTTACTAATACTAAGAGAAAACACTTAAATAAAGGAATACTACTATATTAACAGTAAACTTAGCGTTAAAAAGGGAAAACTAATCTCCTTATAAACAAATCTATAGAACGTAGAGCAGAATTATCTAGTTAAAAACACAAACGTTTTAAACTAACGTTAAAATGTATAACAGAAGCAGGCTGCTATACACTTTCTTGCTAGCTGTAAGCTGCGTGCACTATAGAGATCTGTTAACTACTATCTACGCTAATAGCATATAGTCTAGGGCGTTAGATATACTAACAGATAATATAGAATTATAATAGAACAACATAGTGCAAAGGAATAGAAGGCAACAGACAGCTTCTTTTGCTAACAGGACTACAGACGCATAAAAAACTTTCCTATAATTCTACGTAAACTGCTAGACGCTAGTATACAACTTAAACATTCTAACGCAGCTTTGTTACGTAACCTGTCTACTACAATAGCACTAGTAGGTTTAGCTAAGTTTACCTACCAGACTAAAGAGAGTGCTACTAATATAATATACAAGAGGTAAGTTGCCTACATTATAATACAAAAACATAGAAGGTAAGAATTTTGCTTAGTACTATATAGTGTCCTACAGTACTGTATAGTAGACCTATCTACTATAATAGTACTAGTAGGTTTAGCTAAGTTTGCTTGCTAGACTAAAGAGAGTGCTACTACTATAATATACAAGAGGTAAGTTACCTACACTATAATACAAAAAACTAAGAAGTAAGAATTTTACTTAGTGCTATACAGTGCTATATAGTACTGTACAGTGCTGTACTAAGAATAATACATAGTAAGAGGCACCCTTCTAGAATACACCTTTACTTACCTTAAAGATATAATATAACGCGTTAGTGCTAGGTAAAAGGCTATATAATACTAGGACAAAACTCTACTTACTTTTACCTATACCTATAATTTAACCTACTGCTACAACTATATAATACTGCGTTACTACTACAAACGCACTATAACTATACAATAATAACAATAGTGCTATAACGCAAATATGCGTAATTTTCTACGTTACGTTTACTACACTACGCTGTACATTATAACACTGTTACAAGTAAGTATATAATATAAGCACACCTACACACACTAACCAAGCTGTAGCTATTCTACTATCCTTACACCTGCCTGCACTATTCTTAACTATTACGCGTAATATATTATATAATACGCGCGTTATAGAATTACAACAACAAGTATAAGTAGCAGCTACCTTAATTAAATAAATAGTACATAAGCAATACAAAGACAACAACTACTAATAATATATTATAAGTAATTATAAGAATAGGCTATAATATTAATGTAGCAGACTAGCGCATATAGGTTAAAGAGATAATAGATTTTATCTAGTATAAGAACATATATAACAAGATTAAACAGGCATACCTATAAGCTAACTACTTAAAGATAATGCGCAGCCTAACAACAAATAAATAGCTTAAGTATACTGTATGCTCCTAACTAACTAACAGTAGTATACTAAGGGAATTCTATAAGGTAATAGCTAGCGCTGTATAGAAGAAGATAATCTTAGAAATTTAAGACTATAGCAACAAAGTTAAAGCTAAACACACAGAAAGATAGCTAATGCCTGCAAACTTAGAACTAGAACACACGCAGTTAGTATTAGTAGTCTTAAGTTCTTCTACTGCTTTAGTAACCTAGCTAATAGGCTTTACTATAATAACAACTAAACTATTACTTAACAACGTTAATATCTATATTATAGACAGCGTACATTATTAAACTGCCTAGACCTTTCTGCTTTTAAGGCTAATAACAGCTGCATATGAACAGTAGCTTAAAGATAGTAACTTTAAGATAAAGCTATAACATCTTAAATACAGTGCACTTGTTAAACACCTATTACAACTAAAATTTATAGACTAGTATATAGTTAGGATATTAAAGATATTTAACGCGTTAGCGCTGCGCCTAATTACTAACAATAATAATCTAGCTATAACTGTTAACTTACACATTAAGATAAGAAGCCTTAAAGGCGTTACAATTAAATACTAGACTCTAGTATAAGACAAAGTTAAGCCTAGTAGTAATACAACCTAGAACAGTATACAAATAATAATAGCTAACTACATAATATAGTGCACTTTACTTTAGGTAGTAACAGCAACATTATAAACTTAGTAGGTACTACTAGAGATAAGAGGTAAAGGCGCCTCTACTTAGAGCTTAATAATAACACTAAAGACAACAACTATAAATAATAAAAGATAATAAGAGCGCTAGTAGACCTAGCCTGCAAACTATTAATAGAACCTAAAGCAAATAGTAGCAAACGCTTTAACAGACAGAGTAAGAGCAAGAAGAAGAAGAATAATAGCCTAGACATACGTATTAAAACCCTAACTACTAAAATTAAGCGCTTAGAAGAGCAGAACAACAGTACTACAAAGAAAGTAAAAGAAAGCAGAGACAAAGATGCTGCGCAAACACAAAACAACGCAACATCTATACTAATTACTACACCTAGACAGAAACGCAAAGGTGCTACAGAAAAACAACAGAGGTTGCTAGAGAAAGATGCTTACTCTAGCAGTAAAAAAGAATAAGAAGAGTGTAATAAAGGTAACAGGGATAAGAATAAAGAGCTCTAGTTAGCAAAATAACTTGTGTTAGAAGAAAGGCTGCAGCTCTAAGCTCTACTAAACGCAAGGTAAGTGCACTATAGAGAGCCTATAACTATAATCTACGCAACTAATATATAAGACAGAATAGTAGATAAACTGCAAGCTTAAATTAGAGTAGTAATAGAACACTACTAAGAGGACAAATAGTAGAAAGCAGCTAACTTCTTTAGATCTCTACTAAAAGACTTTAAGGATAACGCGCCTATAATACTATATTTATTATAGAGACTAACAGTCCTATTTACAGCATACTAACTAACAGAAGCCTACATACTTTACAAAAAAGAGCTATCTTTAGACAATAGCAGCATATTTAGAAACATAATAGGTATAGAAAAAATAAGATTAGCTATACTTATAATAATTATAGAGCATACGCACTTTAAGAACTAGACTAAAGTGCAAGAAGACTAATTAAAGAATAAAACTAGTTAACATAAGGCTAAAGATAATAGTTAAGAACAGTGCTCTATAATAGACTAACAGACATTCTTATGTGCATGTAAAAAAAACCCTTTAATGCTAGAAGAGCTATAGTTAGCAGCATCTATAGTAAGCAGATAAGGCTGCGCACTAGCTGCATAGAAGGCTAAAATTATTACTATAGGCCTCTGCAAATCTAAATAGTACAACCTAAAAGACTCTCTTGCGCTCTATATCTACTTTATAGACAACACCCCTCTATAGAGCATAGGCGCACTAATAGCAGACAAAGAAATAGAAATAAGAATTAATCTACAAGTTAAACAGCACCTTACAGCGTTTAACTAAAACGTCCTACTACGCAAATTTACAAAGAATAGTAAGAAGTATATAGAGATAGTTCTGTAGTACATTTAAGAATACTATATACTAAAAGTCTACCTAAGTACAACTGCGCACTATCTAGCACTATCTACTAGCTAATTTATAATTGTATACAGCTACACAATATTAGTAAAACGCGTACTTAATAAATACTAAACTATAAGACTTACAACTATACGTAAAATATTATTAAGAGGTAGTAAAGTAAGCGCAATAGACGCCTTTAATATTCCTAGCTACGTAGTAATATAGAGATGTATTATCTTTAATAAGTTCTATAACTACAAATCTAAGAATACTATTATAGGCAACTTGTATAAGACTATTTAAGTTAAGAACTATAGTTATTAGTAGAAGGCCTAGGCCCTCTTAGGTACACTAATAGAGAAGAGTCTCTACAAAATACTTATTTTTATCTTCCTAGCGCTTAGTAGACTGTAAGACAATAAGAACTTCTTAAACTAGCACTATCTTACAAGTAAGAAGAACAACATAAATAGTTCTAAACTGTTTACTACTACTAACCCTATATACGCAAGCATTAAGAAAATTATAGATATAAAAAGAATAAGAAAGATGTTAGGCCTAGTTATAGTAAAGAGCTAAGACACTTGCTTATCTAAGGCACAAGAAGAAGTTAAAAACGTACTTAATTCTCCTAAGTACATAGCGCTTATAGCGTTAGGAGAGAAGATTGCAGCAAGGTTTATACTGCGTTAAACTCTAGTTACGCAAGACCTATAAGGCTAGAAGATTTTAGGCATTAAAGGTAACTTCCTAACGTTCTACTAGCTATACTAAACAGACAACTTCTAATTGCTTATAGCTAACGCAATAATAAGATGCAAGATAGTACTACAATAAGAAGAGCTAAATAGCGCAAAAGCTAAGAGCGTATACATATTTAACTGCGCTAAAATATAGAGCATTACAACATTTCTAATGCTAGCCTAGCTTAAGGCTGCGCTGTTTAAAAGTAAAGAAAGTAAGAAAACTAAGCAGTTTATATTAACATATATCTAACAGCACTTTTAGCAGCCAGATAAAGAAATGTTTACTAACAACCTTAACTTACTACTTACATATAGTGCAAAGTACAAGGTAATTAAGCTAAAGGCTAAGAGGACCTATATTAAAACTAGACCTAATCCTAATTAGAGGGGCCTAGCAGATAATTAAACAGTACTACGCAACGTTTAGGCTAAAATCCTTATTAGCTTATACAAACTATGTGTGCAACTAGTGCTCTAGATAGAGCTTTAAAAAAAATTTAGCAAAGATATAGTTCTTCTACTAAGAGGAGAAATGCTAAAGTCTAAAATAGACGCTATGTTAGCAAAATAAAAGGACCTAGACTTAACATTTATTTTAGTAGCGTTAATAGCGTTTGCAGAAGCTATTACGCTAATTAAGGCAAATAAGGTTATAATTGCAGAGCCTTAAGACAAACAAGGCACCTAAGACCAATTTATGTTTAGGGTATATTAACTAGGCCAGCTAGCAGACATATGCAAGGGCATTATTCTATACAACCTAAAAAGTAATTTAGAAACAAAAGTTCTAAAGAAGTAGAACGTAAAGACATTATTGCGCAGTAGTCTATAAGGTGTAACAACAGAAGAAGGAGAGATTAAGTAGAATTATAACAAAGAAATCTCTATAAAGCTTAAGGGGCTAGTGTAAATTAGGTAAATTAAGTAGTAGAACTGTAGAGTATAGTACACTACTGTGCAAAGCTATAGGATAAAAAACGCTTAAGTAGATACGTAGCCTAGTCCTAAAAGCATAAGAATGCAAAAAGTATTGCAAAAGAAGTATATACGTAGACGTAACGCAAAATTAATTTAAAGCGTAAGAATAGTGTAGATTTGCAGCAAAACCTAAACTAAGTAACAGCACTATTAAAGAGATTGCCTTAGACTTAAACTATAGTTAGGCACAGTTAAAGATAGGCTGCTAACTAGCAATACAGTTATACAGACAGTGCAAAGCTATATTAAACACAAGAACTACAAACTATTTTGCAAAAGAGTTCTATAAACTAGGCTGCTAATAATAGTATACTAGGCATTACTATTATTGCTTAGCATAGCAGAGCACAGTTAAGAACTGTCTAGTAGCTAGCAGTACAGTTGTGTTAACAGTATTGCTAATATTGCAGATGTTGCTAACGTTGTGTTTTTCTAACGCAGAGACGTTAAGATAGTAACAGTGTCTGCAGTTAGTATAGGTTTAGGGACAAAGAAACAGGTTAAGGCCTAGCAAGTAAATAGTGCAGGCTAACCTTAGTTAAAAAACTAAGTCTCTAAGGAGCTCTATAAGTAGTATTGTAATAGTAATCTATATACGCGTTATAGTAAGCAAGGATACTACGTGTAGAGCTATCTAAACGCAGTACAGATCTACGCTGTTAGCGCTTTGCGTAGTAAGAAAGCTCTAACAGAGATTTTAAAAAACTAGTAGCCTTTACCTTCTTAGAGGAATAGAGGCGCTTCTTAAATAGCGTTAGTAAAGGAGACAGAGAATAAGAGACGCTACTTAACTACCTTAACAGCAACTTATTTCTTGTTCTACTATTACTAGATAGCGCTACTAACGTTAACGCCTTAGTAGATATAGAATACAAGTGTTACAGCGCTATTAACGCTGCGCTAGTAAATAG
The DNA here is from genome assembly GCA_018398575.1 of Ampelomyces quisqualis. Taxonomy (NCBI): domain Eukaryota; kingdom Fungi; phylum Ascomycota; class Dothideomycetes; order Pleosporales; family Phaeosphaeriaceae; genus Ampelomyces; species Ampelomyces quisqualis. The sequence continues at coordinate 2,171,690 of JAGTXZ010000011.1, forward strand.
GATAAGAGTACGCACTACTAATATTCTGCTATAACGCCTAAAGTAGGCTGCTATAGATAGTACGCCTACGCTAATTACTTAAATTGCGTTCTTAGACTATAATATTAATAGTTAGCAATTGCAATTAGTTGCTTACTTAGTCCCTAGCCTTACCTACAACTTAATTCTAGAGAAACTATAGCTAGCCTATAAAGAAGTAGCTATTTATGCAACTAACAGCACAATAACTATTAGGTAGGCTAGAAACCTACTTGTAAAGGAAAAGGCCTACTGCACTACCCTACTACTTCTAAAAGAGATTAGCGCTACTAAGGCAACACAAGAGTTTTATAACTATTCTAAGTTATAAAAGCGCTGCACAATATTTACTGTAACTAGTATCTACGCTATAATAAACATGTTAAGCAAGTTACCTAAAGAGCAGACATTAATAACCTTACTCTTGCTGCAGCTTTTAGACTTTGCAGATGTTTTTAACAAACGCTCTGCCTCTAGTCTGCCTCTACACAGGAGCTAGATAGACTATTATATCTAACTCTAACCAAGCAAGAATAGGAAGACTCTAGACCTCTCTTAGGGTCTGTTATACTCTATGCCTTGTAATTAGCTAATAGAGCTGTAACAGTAAGTTGCAGACCTCTTAAATAAGAGCTAGATCTGCGCTAGCTTCTCTACAGTAAGGGCCCTAGTCCTGCTAGTAAAGAAGGCTTTAGGTATATAGCGCCTCTATATTAACTACTAGGCCCTAAACAAAATTATAAAGGTAGATTAATACCTGCTCTTATTAATTAAAGAAACCTTTTGTATACTCTTTTAGGCAAGGTAGTTTACAAAGGTTAATGTTTACTTAGCCTTCTACTAGATAAGAGTTGCAGCAGAAGATAAGCACCTTACAGCGTTTTACACACGCTTTAGCCTCTTTAAGTAGCTTATTTATCCTATAGGACTTTCTAGTGCACTCTTTTCTTTTTAGCGTTATATTAATACTACCTTTAAAGAAACGCTAGGGGACTTTGCTACAGCATACCTAGATAACGTACTTATCTACTCTAGCAGCTTACTTAAAGACTACTATAGTAAGGTGCAACAGGTCCTCTAACTTCTCTGCAACGCCTATCTGTACCTAGACCTTAAGAAGTATACTTTTGCAACAAAGATAGTTAAGTATCTAAGATATATTATTAAGGCAGAATAGGCTGTCTAGCCTAACTCTACTAAGGTACAGGCTATTATAGAATAGGAGCCTCTAACATCCTCTTAAGAAGTCTAGAGTTTCCTTAGGTTTACTAACTTCTATAAGGACTTTATACTAAATTTCTCTAGTGTTGCAGCTTTCTTGCATACGTTAACAAAGAAGAACGCTGCCTTTTTATAGACAACTAAAGCGTAACACGCGTTTAACTGCTTAAAGCGTATCTTTAGCTCTAAACTAGTCCTAACTTAGTAAGACCCTGCGCAGCCTACAATAGTAGAAGCAGATAGCTCTAAGAGTGCTCTTAAGAGGTGCCTCTTATAAGACGTTAATAGAGTGCTTTACTCTGTTGTATACTACTCTGCATCCTTATTACTAGTACAACGCAACTATACTATCTATAATAAAGAGCTTATAGTAGTTGTTAAATGCCTTAAAGTATAGACGCTAGAGCTTTAAAGTGTCTATAAGCTGTTTACTATTCTTATAGACTATAAGAATCTAGAATACTTTACAACTACGCAATTACTTACAGAGCAATAACAACGTTAGTTAGAACTACTATTTAAATTCTACTTTTACTTCTAGTACTACCTAGGGTGCCTTACTACCTATCTAGACGCGCTAAGCTAGCGTAAGCAGAATGCGCAGGGTTATATACTGCAACTAAAGCGCGTTATAACTCTACTTTCTATCTAGTCTACGTCTATACAGCCCTATAAGAAGGACTGTCTACTTTCTCTAAAAGATCTCCTCTTCTTAGACTAGTATATGCAAGAGCTTTAGGATAAGGCTATACGCTAGGATAAGATATATTAAGCCTGTCTACAAGTAGTACACTAGGGCGCTAGAGTATTTCTATTAGAGGCTAAGACAAATTAATAAGTTAGTAACTATAACGTCTCTGCATATAGCGCGCTTTAGTAGAAAGGCATAATATAGCTGCTAAGGTAGAAGCTACTTACTATAACAGTTATTTAGCAAGCGCATAACTTAAACTTAGCTAGTTACCTAAGTAAAAACAAGACGTTTTAGATCTTATATAGAGACTATTATTAGGATAGAATAGCTGCAGACGTTACTTAGTTTGTCTATAACTGTTATTGTTACAGAGCTTACGTGTCTTGCTTCTAACAACAGAGTCTCTTGCAGCCAATCCTAGTTACAGATTAATACTAGGCTTAAATCTCTATAGATTTTATAGTAAATCTCCTACAAGCTTGCAAAACCTTCTTCTAATATCTCTTAGTTATTACAGATAGGCTGTCTAAATATGTGCAACTAGAAGCTATACTATTAATAAAGGCTAAAGAGTGCGCAGAGCAATTTAAAGAAGTCTAGTAGTAGTTTTATAGTTTCTTAAGCAGTATAATTAGCAACTGCAGCTTAGACTAGCTAAAGAGATTCTAGAAAACTTTGTGCAAGCTTGTTAGAGTTAAACAACTTCTGTCTACAGCACACTATTCTTAAATAGATAGCAGCATAGAATAAGCTAACCAAGAAGTATAATTAGTTCTAAAGGTTATAATAAACCTTTTCTAAATAAATTAGCCCTAGTGCCTTGCTACTTACTAGCTAGCGCTTAACAACAGGAACTCCTTTATAACTAGTATTAGCTCTAATTTACTACTAAACAGATATAATATACTACTTATCTAGCCTAAGCATATCTAATAAGTGTCTTGTATAATAGTAAAGGGAAGGGCTGTCTAGTTTGTGCGCTACCTACAAGAAGAAATAGAAATAGCCTAAGCAGCAATCTTATATACTTAGCAGAAACAACAAGAGGCTACAGATTAGGCACGTTAACTAGCACGCTAATATCAGGTTAAAGATAGAGTGTAGTTCTTAATAAGAAATGTTAAAACAGTATAGTAAAGTAAGAAGTTAGACTAGCTACAAGTAAAGTACACTATAGTAGCTATGCTAACACTACTTACAGTTACTTTAGATTTACTAGAAAGCCTTTATAAAATAGTGCACGTTAACCTTGTTAAACTAGCCTCTAAAGACCTACTCCTAAGCCAAGTCTTCTAAGACTCTAGACTAGGACTAGCGCTAGAACTAGAGGATAAGGACAAAGATCTGCGCAAATAGGAAGTAGAAGAAATACTTTAAGAGAAAAACGCATAAGGCTATAATAAGAAACAAGTGCTAGTTAAGTAGAAGAGATAGCTTATACTATTATAGCACCTAAAGAAGAACTTTCTTAATACAAAAGCACTTTACACATTTAAAGGTAACTAGACAAAGCGTTTACAAGGCAATATTACTTAAGAGACAATAAGTACACAAATTTAGAGCTACGTAGGCTATAGAAAATTTATTTTAGGCCCTAAAGGGGTAACTATCTAGGAACAGCTAGGCTCTTACAGAAAACTCTAAAGAGTTAGCCTAAGAGCATAACAAAGACATAACAGCTTAGGCCTAATCTCTAACAAAGGGTAACTTGTTATTATTAAGAGACGTAGAGTAGTAATAGTAGTAATAGAGTAGGCCTAAAAGGCTATTACTAAAGCCTAGGGGCAACGCTGCGCGTAGCTTAAAGCAAGAAGAGATAAGAGCAGTAGTAAGAGCAGCGCAGAAAAAGGCCTTGCGCAATCTTTAGTTAGTAAACTTGTAGACTAAAGGTAAGCTAGCTGCTACTTACGTTCTAGTTAGCTATAATCTTACACTGTAACGCTATTATCTTTTGCATACTTTAACCTAACATATTTAGAGCAAGAACTAGGTTATTTACCTAGTTTCTGTAGCTAGGCGTTGCAACAACAAGGGACAACAATAGAGTATTAGAGGTAAAGCCAAAGGCTAAGGCTATTACGCTGCTGTTCTAAGCAAGCTAGTAAGCTGCCTTAAAGTTAAGCTTAGTATTATAAAACTATAGTAAGTTAAAAGAATAGTTACAGAATAGGTATAGACAGAAAACTACTTACAGCCTTTAAGTACGTAGGAGCGTGCGTGCTAGCCTTCTTAACGTATACCTTTGTATTCTTACTGTTAGTAATAAGCTTATAGGCCTTAAGCGCTGCGCAAAGAGCCAGATGCGCAGAAAGCTAGCCTGTAAACAACTTATAACAGCATTTTACTATATAACAAAAGCTGCACTTCTTACTACTATTCTACACACAGTTAATATAGCTGTAAACTACGTACTTCTTAATATATAATAAGTAGTTAAACTGCACACGCTTTAGCGTTATAGCCTTATTATTAGAGTTACTAGTTACTTTATAACTACCTGTATAGCGACAGCGCCTTAAAGGCGTAACAAGGTTAGAGAAAGAGCGCTTAGAGCGCGCAGGAGACAATATTAGAAAGCAATTAATAAGTTAATTGTTAAAGAAGCAAGTATAGTTAGTATGTAGTCTAGGCGCAGTCTAAAGGTAGAAGGAAGACTAAAGAAGAATAGTGTTAGTAGTGCAAGAACTAGGACAGAGCTAGCTAAGCGCTAACATAAAATTATAGTAGGCGCATAGATGCACGCGCACAGCAGGCAGCTAGGTAACAAGTAGCGCTAGAATAACCTTAGCCTATCTACGCAACGCAATCGCTATATTATAACAATACAGGCTTCTACCTTAAGAGGAGGGTAAGTAAAGGAGTATGTAATAGGCTAGGCTTTGCCTAGCCCTTTACCTTCTTAGGAAGAGCTTAGTCTAGCCTTACTACCTTTTTATAGACTAGTACGCACAGAGAGTATATAAACCCCTTCTGTAACTAGTAGAGAAGCTTAAGGAATACAACTCTTTCTAGTACCTTATTATTCTATCTTTGTGGGCTAGCCTATAACACTAGTATAGTAGTTATAATATTAAGTTTAATTTCTTTAATATAGTTATCTTAAAGTAATATAAGATCTTTAACTTCTTTTTCCTATACTATAATCTACTTAGCTAACGCTTGTAAGAGTCTTAGCTATTTTAAATAGCGTTTATAGAACGCTTGCAACATATATAAAGCGCCTAAAAAGTTTAAAGTATTATACTAAGTAAAGTTAGAATTATAGCCTACCTATTTTATATAATACTTTAGGATAAAGTAGTATAGCTTGCTAGCTAGAATCTCTTTAACTTCTTATTCTTTAACGCCTTAAATTAAAATGCTAGATAGGTTTAGGCTTAGCTAACTAGGCAGAGAGTTATTAAAGTTTTTACAAAAGACGTCTAAAGTAAACACGTTAAAGATCTTAGAACCTTTAGGTAGCTTTAGTTAGAATAAATAGCTAACTTGTTCTAAGACTTTAAAGAAGCCTTTTTACAATTTAGTAAGTTTACAACTTAGGCAGGTAACAAATAGGTTTTAGGTTAAAAAGTAAACCTTATTACTTACTACCTAATTAACAAGTTAATAATATTTGTTTACTTTAGCAGCTATTTATTACTGCGCCTTTTTTATATTATCTTTAGCTGTGCGCTAGGCTTTATACATGCAGGTAGCTAAGCTTAAGGCATTCTTAATGTTTATATCTTTGTGTTTTAAAAGGAATAATACTTAATCTTAGCTCTATTATAGTTTAGATCTAAACAAAAGTTAGTATAGCGCTATACTAATTGCAAAGTGCAGTAGCGTAGCTTAGGCTTAATTAATTATTAGCAAAAGGTTACTCTAGTTGTCCTAGTAATAAGATATAAAGAGCCTTAACTGTTAATTAATATACTTATTTATAATCTTAGTTTGTCTATTAGTTTATTTATAGTAGGCTGTAGAAAGCTTAAGTTGTACGCCTAGAATCTTGCAGAACTTAGACTAGAATTAGAATATAAACTAGAGTCTGCAGTTAAACACTATACTCTTAGGCGTATAGCTAAATTAGTATACTTATTAAATAAACAAGTAAGCTATTTCTTAAGCGTTAATTATTTTGTAGCAAGGAATAAAAACAGCTTGCTTAGATAGACAATTAATAATTACTATAATCTAATTATAGCTATAATAGTCTTTTAGGAAAGTCTTAAAATCTATATATAGATGCTGCATAAGCTAATTAGGAATTAGTAATAGATAAAGGAAACCTTAGGATTAGAGCTGTCTTAGATAAGATCTTTAATAGGTAACGCACTTTTATATATAGCGTTTATATATAGCCTCTATACTTTTCTAATAATACTACTAAGATAGAAGCTAATACATCTTTGTAGCGCTTAGATAAGCAGTAGATACCTAATTATAAGCCTTTCTAATTAGTTAAGTGTATAAAGAGAAATCCTTAGGTATATATAGGCGTAAGTAATACAGTAGTAGTTTTTTTTAGATATAATATAGCTATAGCAACATAAAGCATTCTTCCTTAAAGAAGTAGCAATTCTCTACTAGTAGGGCTTTAATTAGTTCTAAAAAGTTAATATTTAAGGGGGCACTAATAGAGTAAACTAAAATAGCTAATATATTAATCTCTAGCTAGGTACAGACGTAGTTCTAGGCTAGTTTAGAGTTAACCTAGGAGTTTAGGCGTTTAGGTCCTAGAAGTACACAGAATCTGTTGTCTTATTAGGTAGCCTTAACCTTACTAATATTCTGTTTCCTTTAGCTTAAGATATTAGCTTACTTATTAAGCTTGCTAGGCATATACTTAATATAGAAATTAAAAGAGGTAATAATCTCTACCTATTGTGCTTAACGTGCATTAAGAACCTTAGTAGTTATAAAGTATTTTAAGAAGCAGTAATCTAAATACACTTAGATTTAGCTCTATATAGAGGTAAGTTTAGCTTTCTACTTCTTAAACGCTTTTAAAATAGTAAAAAGTTCTTTGTTGTATATTTCCTAATTAAGCTTAGCCCTAGATAGAGCGTAACTATAGAACACTACAGAATACTACTTGTTATTAGAGTACTTCTAAGAGAGTACTTCTACTATTACTCTATCTAACGCGTTAGTTTCTAATTTTGTGTTATACTTAGGATAAAAATAAGATAGCGTAGAAATTGCTAGGAGTAAGGCTTTAATCTAATTAAAAGCCTATTAGCAGTCTATAGTCTATTCAAACAGTATAGCAAGACTTTAAAGCTTTATAATTAGTTTAGCTACATAGAAGAAATTCTTAATAAATTATTAATAGAAACTAGCAAACCTAAGAAATAACTTAACGCTAGTAATTGTAGTAGGTTTAGCCTAGTTTTAGAGTACTTCTACCTTGTTAGAGTTAACTTTAGTGCCCTAGTTTGTTAAAACATAACCTAGATACCTTTTACAGGTTATATAGAATTTACTCTTCTAGATATCTACTTAGAGTCCTGTAGTACGTAGGCACTCTAGGACCTTTTAGACGTGTTCTTAATGTGCGTTTATATCCTCTAAGTAGATTAAGATATTATTAAGATATGCAATGCAGAAATTATTAAGATAATTAATTAGTATATTATTTATGTAGCGCTAATACGTTGCTAGTCTATTATATAAGCTAAAAAGAAGCACTTTACACTTATAAGTACTATAATAGGTCTAGAAAGTAGTATACTCTTTAGAATTAGGATCTATACAAATTTTGTTAAAGGCAGCTCTAATATTAAACTTAGTAAAGATCTTAGCTTTAGAGGGACGTAATAGCAGCTTATTAATATAAGAGATTAAATAGACGTCCTTATGCGTAAGAGCGTTAATCTTCTAGTAGTCTATACAGATACATATATCTCTATTTAGTTTGTGTACACAAAGGATAAGTAAAGTAAAAGAACTTTAGCTAGCCTTAATAAAACCCTTCTAAAGGTGTTCTTAGACGTAGGCCTTAGTAGCTTTAAGCTCCTTCTAATTTTGCTTATATAGGAGACTAAACGCATTTAGTAATAGTTCTTTAAAAATAATCTTGTAATTGTATAGACAATAAAAAAGCAATTAGTTAGCTACTGTCTTGCTAAATTTATTCTAATACTAGAGGTAACAGGTAGGTAATTACTTATCTAATTGGTATTAACTAGCTGTATTGTTCTTAGAGGCAAGGATCCTATTAATCTTATATAGGCTAGTTGTAAAGAACTTGTTTTAGGGCTTCTTTATAATAAAGTAGAATGCATTAGCAGAAATGAGAGCAATGCAGGTAGTTAGAGAAGGTTTAGACTCTAAGCAGAGTTGCTTAGTTAGGGTATAAGAAATCTCTAAGAATTTTTAGGCTAATAGGAGCTTTAAGCATCTCTTAAGACAATAAATAGAAGAAGAAGAATAACAGTAAGAACTGTTTTAGATATAATAGTCTTCTTTTTTCTATAGAGCGTTGCGTTATTGCATATTAAGATAGATAGTAGCTAGTACTGTAGCTTAATATAGAATAGTAGGAATAAAGAGTAAAAGATTGTAAAAACAAGGGTACTTAGATAGCTAAATAAACTGTAACTTATCTGTGTCTAATTAAATCTTAAATTGCCTTAACTATTAGAGGCTAAGTATATAATCCTAAGACCTAAGATTAAGAATAAAAAATAGATAGTTTAAAATCTTTTAGCTATTAATGTTTAAGTGTAGTTAAATATATTAAGCAACTGCAAAAGTAATCTAATCCTTAAAGCTACGTACCTAAACCTAGAAGAGAAGCTTCTAAATAGGTTAATGTAAAGCTTTAGAAATAGATAAGACAATTTGTAAATTTAAAAATAAAAAACTTTAAGTACTAGTATTAACAAGAGTATTAAGGCATAAGCTAATACCTTAGTTATAAAGAAGCGCAGGTATAAAGAAATAGAAACTACAAAACAAATAAAAAAGGTTAAGGTAAGATAGATTGTAATAGCTTAGGCCTAAGAAGAAGTATTCTCTTAGGCGCTTCTATTTCTTATACAATACACCTCCTAGTTAGGTTACTCTTAAGTATCTTTAAACTTATCTACTTCTATAGCTTTAATCTAACACATATAAGGTTTTGTGCAGTTACTAGAGTAGTGTTCTAGCTTACTACAATTGTAACAACTACTAGAAGTCTTCTGTTATTCTAGCTTAGGAGTCTTTATAGAAAGGCGCACTATAGTAGATTAATAGGCTAGCGTAGAATGTGTTAGGGCGCTAGAGGTAGTAGTCTAATTTAGCTCTAAATTAGTTTGCAAGGCCTACCTAATTAAGAATTTAGCAGCAGCTAGTAACATGCTTAGGTTAGAATTATTCTTCTACTCTATATTATAGGTAGTAAGGTGTTTTACTATCTAATTAAATAAGTTCTTCTATTAGTGCCTAAATCCTAGGTTAGAGGCTTATAGTCCTAGCGTAATTTTTGTCTATAAGTAGTAAAACTACTCTAAAGAAGGTACTTGTCCCTTAACTGCAGAACTTAGAAACCTAGCTTTAAGTAAGAGGAACGTTTTCTTCTTAGTTATCTGCATTTAATTAAAGGCTGCACAGCTTTTAGCTACCTTGTTACCTATAATAAAGTAAGACTTAAGTAGCTTAATTATTTGCTTAGCGTTCTAGAATTGCTCTTAATTAGTATCTAATAAATATTATAGCTTAAGATAGCCCTTAGCTAATCCTATAGTATAGCTCTATACTAAGGCTATGCGTTGTCTTTTAGTCTAATAGTAATCTAAGTTAATTTTAAGTTAATTCTAAATAGAGGCCTACTATTAGCAGAAGGTAGAATCTTTTTTATTACTAAGATTGTCTATATTAGGCGTTTTCTTAGATTGTTAAAGTTAGTAAGAGCCTTTATAGTAATATAAGTACTTAGATATAGAGCTATTAGATAAACAGCAGAGTGCAGAGAAGTTCTAGAGAGTTTTAGTAGTAGGCAGAGGCTTGTCTAGTCCTATTAACTAAGCTAGTTCTTTCTTAAGAGAATTAATCTCTACTAATACCTGTTTTAGTTTTTATTATAATTAATTAACCTCTATTTAGGTAGAGGTAGGATTAGGTAGAGGTATAGGTCTAGCTTTAGGCTAAAAGAGTTTCTTAGTGTCTGTTTTTTTTACTTTAGCACTCTGTTGCTAGGTTATTACAGTTAATACAGAGTTGTCTTAAGAGAAGGCTCCTAGGGTTAGTTTTTTAGGGGGAGTTATTAGCGTTGCCTCTAATACTCCTAGGTTATTAATAGTCTCTAAGTTTCTATTGTAGTGCCAAACGCAACTTTTACTAAAGTTGTAACAAGTACATACAAACACATGTTACATCCAATACCTTATAAAGGCTTAGTAACAGATTATGTAGGGAGCTAGTAGATTAGGACCAAAAGCGCTCCAACAGCGCTCTAACTCAGCTGCTACGCCTACTATAAATATAAGCCCATAGCATAGATAGAGGACAAGTTTCTCTTGTCCTTCTGTACAAGACCTATAGGTATATAGCCAATCCAGAATCTCTAATACAACACGCACTCCTATATACCTCTAATACGTATCCAATTTAATCCTAATAGCTGTACCTACCTGCGCTGTTACATTACAAGAGAAACTTTGTTCTGCTAGTAATAGCATTCAGATAATATCGCTATTTACTTTTGAAAAGATTGCGTCAAAACGTCTAGAACCCTATCCAAATCAGATCTGTTTGCGACCTCAAATCTATTAAACACAGTTAGGATCCCTTAGATCTCCTAACAGCCAAAGCCTTTAGGTTTAGATCTTCCTATTAACACAACAGTTAGGATTACTTTAGAAAAGTTGTGTTTGGCGCTATAATAGAAACTTAGAGACTATTAATAACCTAGGAGTATTAGAGGCAACGCTAATAACTCCCCCCAAAGAACCAACTCTAGGAGCCTTCCCCTAAGACGACTCTGTATCAACTGTAACAACCTAGCAACAGAGTGCTAAAGCAAAAAAGACAGACACTAAGGAACCCCCTTAGCCTAGAGCTGCACCAAATCTAACTCCTGCCTAAATAGAGGTTAATCAATTACAACAAGATTTAAAACAGGCTCTAGCAGAAATTAATTCCCTTAAGAAAGGACCAACTCTGTTAGTAGGACTAGACAAGCCTCTACCTACTACCAAATCACCTTAGAACAATTCTGCACCCTGCTGTTTATCTAACAGCTCTATATCTAAGTACTTACATTGCTATAAGAGCTCTTGCTAACTTTAACAATCTAAGAAAACGCCTAATATAGACAATCTTAGCAATAGAAAAGATCCTACCTTCTACTAATAGCAGGCCTTAATCTAGGATTAACTTAAAATCAACTCAGATTACTATCAGACCAAAAGACAACGCATAGCCTTAGTATAGGGCCACACTACAGGATTAGCTAAGAGCTATCTTAAGCCACAATATTTATCAGATACCAATCAAGAGCAATTCCAGAACGCTAAGCAAATAGTTAAGCTACTTAAGTCCTATTTTATTACAGGCAATAAGGTAGCCAAAAGCTATACAGCGTTTGATTAATTGCAGATAATAAAGGAAGAAACGTTCCCCTTATTTAAAGCTAGGTTTTTAAGTTCTGCAGTTAAGGGACAAGTACCCCCTTTAGAGTAGTTTTACTACTTATAGACTAAGATTACGCTAGGGTTGTAAGCCCCTAACCTAGGATTTAGGCACTAATAGAAGAACTTATTTAATTAGATAGTAGAACACCTTACTGCATACAATATAGAGCAGAAGAACAACCCTACACTAAGTATAACACCAGCTACTACTAAGTTGCCAATTAGGTTAGCCCTACAACAGAATTTAGAGCTAAATTAGACTACTACTACTAACGCTCTAACAAATTCTGCGCTAGCCTATTAATCTACAACAGTGCGTCTTCCTACAAAGACCTCTAAGCCAAAATAACAGAAGACTCCTAGTAGTTGTTACAATTGCAGTAAGCTAGGACACTACTTTAGTAACTGCACAAAGCCTTATGTGCGTTAGATTAAAGCTGTAGAAGTAGATAAGTATAAAGATACTCAAGAGCAACCCAATCAGGAGGTGAATTGTACAGGAAACAGAAGCGCCTAAGAGGACACTCCTCCCTAAGCCTAAGCTGTTACAATCTATCCTACCTTAACCTTTCTTATTTGTTTTGCAGTCCCTATTTCCTTATGCCTACGCTTCTTTACAACTAAGGCCTTAGCTTACGCCTTAATACTCTTGTTAACACTAGTGCTTAAGGTTTCCTATTTTTAAATTTACAAATTATTTCATCTGTTTCCAAAGCCTTGCAGCAACCTATCCAGAAGCTCCCTTTCTAGGTTCAGGTACGCAGCTTTAAGGATTAGATTACTTCTTTAGTTACTTAATATATTCAACTACACTTAAATATTAATAGCTAAAAGATTTTAAACTGTCTATTCCTTATTCTTAATCTTAGGTCTTAAGATTATATACTTAGCCTCTAATAGTTAAGACAATTTAAGATTCAATTAGACACAAATAGGTTACAGTTTATTTAGCCATCTAAGTACCCCTGTTTATACAATCCTTTACCCCCTATTCCTACTATCCTATATTAAGCTATAGTGCCAGCTACTGTCTATCTTAATGTGCAACAACGCAACGCCCTATAGGAGAAAGAAGACTATTATATCCAAAACAGTCCTTACTATTCTTCTTCTTCTATTTATTGTATTAAGGGATGCTTAAAGCTTCTATCAGCCCAAAAAATCTTAGAGATTCCTTATACCCTAACTAAGCAAACCTGCTTAGAGTCTAAATCCCCTCTAAGCACCTGCATAGCTCTTATTTCTGCCAATGCATTTTACTTTATTATAAAGAAGCCCTAGAACAAGTTCTTTACAACAAGCCTCTATAAGATTAACAGGATCCTTGCCTCCAAGGACAACGCAGACAATTAAAGCCAATTAGATAAAAAATTACCTGCCTACTACTCCTAGTATTAGGATATATTTAGCAAGTCAGCAGCCAATTAATTGCCTCCTTACTATCTGTATAATTACAAGATTGTCCTTAAAGAACTATTACTAAATGCGTTTAGTCCCCTGTACAAGCAGAATTAGAAGGAGCTTAAAGCTACTAAGGCCTACGTCTAGAAACACCTTTAGAAGGGTTTTATCAAGGCTAGCCAAAGCCCTTTTGCTTTACCTATTCTCTGTGTACGTAAACCAAATAGAGATATACGCATCTATGTAAACTACTAGAAGATTAACGCCCTTACGCGCAAGAACGTCTATCTAATTCCTTGCATTAATAAGCTGCTATTACGTCCCTCTAAAGCCAAGATCTTTACCAAGTTTAACATCTAGGCCGCCTTTAACAAAATTTGTATAGATCCTAACTCTAAAGAGTATACTACCTTTTGGACCTGTTACAGTACATACAAGTGTAAGGTTTTCTCTTTTAGCTTGTGCAATAGGCTAGCAACGTATTAGCGCTATATAAACAATATACTAATTAATTATCTTAACAATTTCTGCATTGCTTATCTCAACAACATCCTAATCTACTTAGAGAATATAAACTTACATTAGGAACACGTCCAAAAGGTCTTGGAGCGCCTACGTACTATAGAACTCTAAGTAGACATTTAGAAGAGTAAATTCTATGTAACCTGCATAAAGTATCTAGGCTACGTTTTAACAAACTAGGGCACTAAAGTTAACCCTAATAAGGTAGAAGCACTCCAAAACTAGGCTAAACCTACTACAGTTACTAGCGTTAAGTTATTTCTTAGTTTTGCTAGTTTCTATCAACAGTTTATCAAGGATTTCTCCTGTGTAGCCAAACCAATCCTAAAGCTTTAAAGTCCCTCTATACTATTTAAATAGACTATAGACTGCTAACAGGCTTTTAATCAGATTAAAGCCTTACTCCTAGCTATTTCTACGCTATCTTATTTCTATCCCAAGTATAATACAAAGTTAGAAACTAATGCGTTAGATAGAGTAATAGCAGAGGTACTCTCTTAGAAGTACCCTAACAATAAGTAGTATCCTATAGCCTTCTACAGTCACACCCTATCTAGGGCTAAGCTCAATTAGGAAATACACAACAAAGAACTTTTCGCTATCCTAAAAGCGTTTAAAAAGTAGAGAGCTAAACTTACCTCTATACAGAGTTAAATCCAGGTGTATTTAGATTACTACTCCTTAGAATACTTTATAACTACTAAGGTTCTTAATGCACGTTAAGCACAATAGGCAGAGATTATTGCCTCTTTTAATTTCCGCATTAAGTACACGCCTAGCAAGCTTAACAAGCAAGCTAATATCCTAAGCTAAAGGGAACAGGACGTTAGTAAGGTTAAGGCTGCCTAACAAGATAATAGATCCTATATACTTCTAGAACCTAAACGCCTAAACCCCCTAGTTAACTCTAAACTAGCTTAGAACTACGTCTGTAACCAGCCAGAGATTAATATTTCAGCCATTTTAGTCTAATCTATTAGTGCCCCTCTAAATCTTAACTTGTTAGAACTAATTAAAGCCCTGTTAGCAGAGAATTACTACTCCTTTAAGGAAGAACGCCTTACGCTACCATAGCTATATTATGTCTAAGAAAGACTACTACTATATCACTTACGCCTATATGTACCTAAGGATTCCCCTTTGTGCACCCAACTAATTAGAGAAGCTTACAATTAGGTATCTACTGCCTACCCAAGCGCTATAAAGACGTATCAGCTCCTAGCTTAGCAATACTACTAGAAAGGTATAGAGGCTACATGCAAACACTATATACAAAACTGCGTTTTCTGTTAAAGATCCTATCTAAGACAGCTCTAATCCTAAGGGTTCCTCTATCTGTTACTAATTCCTAACAGGCCTATGCAGCATTTGTGTATAGATTTCAAGACATTCCTAACCAATTAGCATAGCTATAATCAAATCATAGTTATTATTAATTGCCTATTAAAGCAAGCTATCTCTATCCTGTGTTACAAGACTATTAACGCCCAGGAAATAGCTTATTTGTTTATCCAATAGGTATACCAATTCAGCTATACGCCCAAAAGCATAGTGTCTAACTGCAGCCTCTAGTTTGTGTCCCAATTCTAGTCTAAGTTCTGCAAGATCTTAGGCGTGCAAATTAAGCTTTCTACAGCCTACTATAAACAAACTAATAGACAAACTAAGATTATAAACAAGTATATTAATTAACAATTAAGGCCCTTTGTATTCTACTACCAGGACAACTAGAGTAACCTCTTGCTAATAATTAATTAAGCTTAAGCTACACTGCTGCACTCCGCAATTAGTATAGCACTATACTAGCTTCTGTTTAGATCTAAACTACAACAGAGCTAGGATTAGGTATTATCTCCTTTAAAACATAAAGATGTAAACATTAAGGATGCCTTAAGCTTAGCTACCTACATGCATAAAGCCTAGCGTACAGCCAAAGACAATATAAAGAAGGCGTAGTAACAAATAGCTGCTAAGGTAAACAAATATTATTAACCTGTTAATTAGGTAGTAAGTAATAAGGTTTACCTCTTAACCTAAAACCTATCTGTTACCTGCTTAAGTCGCAAACTCGCTAAATTGTAGGAAGGCCCCTTTAAAGTTCTAGAACAAGTCAGCTATTTATTTTAACTAAAGCTACCTAAAGGATCTAAGATCTATAACGTGTTTACTCTAGATATCCTCCGCAAGGACTCTAACAACCCCCTAGCTAGTTAGCCAAGCCTAAACCTATCTAGCATCTTAATTTAAGGCGTTAAAGAATAGGAAGTTAAAGAGATCCTAGCTAGCAAGCTATACTGCTCTATCCTAAAGTATTGTATAAAATAGGTAGGCTATAATCCTAACCCTACCTGGTACAATACCTTAAACTTTATAGGCGCCTTACATATGTTGCAAGCGTTCTATAAACGCTATCTAAAACAGCTAGGACCCTTACAAGCGTTAGCCAAATAGATTACAGTATAGGAAAAAAGAGTTAAAGATCTTATAGCATTGCAAGACAATTATGTTAGGAAAATTAAACTTAATATTGCAACTACTACACTAGTAGGTAACAGCTATTAACAATAGGAGTCTTACTCTTCTATTAGATCTAACAGCAGACTATTGTTGCTACTAGTAAGACGTTCTTAATTGTCTAAATCCCTAGGTACAGACACTAACGCACTACCTAGTAGTCTTCTGTTCTAGCCCTGCTTGCTGCAAGTACTAGCCTCTAGCGCTGCCTTCTGTGCCTCCTCCTGCTCTACTAACCAATTGGCCCTTAATGCTATTATAATATCTACTAGCTAAGTAACTACACTAGTTAACCCTGCTATGCTCCTCCTAAGCGACCTAACCTCCTTAGCTATTGCCCTAACTTCCTTAGCCAGCTCCTCCCTCTAGTAATAAGCGCTAACTAACAAGTTAGCGTTATTTATATTAGCTACCTGTGCAGTGCCTACTTGCATAACAGCAGCTAACTAAAACGCTACCTCCTTAACAGCAGCCTCTTGCTCTAACACTACCTTGTTAGACTTGTCTCTACCTAAGGCAGCAAACCTGCAGTTAAGGGCCCTAGAAAGGCTATTATACTCTTAGCCCGCATATAGGAGAACTAGGCAACACTTCTTATTCAAGAGTGTGCAATAAGTACACTTCTTAGATACGTCTAAATAGAATCTAAACTTAATATTAAAATAGCTACAGGCAAAAGCTCTTGCAGCCTGCAGGCAAACAACCTAATAGGCTAGGGGATAAGCCTTAAGAGGGACAAGAATAGGCATTATGTGTATCTACTATATAGTTAGCTAGTAATTAAGAAAGGACAAGGCTTAGATAGCTTTAGGTATACAAACGTAAGAGGGAGAGTATAGAGAAGTAGTATACTAGAGGGCCAGCCTTGTATATATACTTAAAAAGCTTAAGGTAAAGTTAGGAATATTAAACGCGCTAGCGCGCTAATCAAAACAACAACAAACAGCTATATTACGTTATTCTAAAATAAACTTAAGGTAAATAAGAGTTTACAACAATTTAGAGAGGTATCTAAAACAACACTAATACAGACCTAATCAATAGGGACTATTAATTTCAAGAAGGGGGGTAATGTAATAAGCACATGCAAATACATGTTACATCTAATACCTTATAAAGGCTTAGTAACAGATTATGTAGGGAGCTAGCAGATTAGGACTAAAAGCGCTCTAACAGCGCTCTAACTTAGCTGCTACGCCTACTATAAATATAAGCCTATAGCATAGATAGAGGACAAGTTTCTCTTGTCCTTCTGTACAAGACCTATAGGTGTATAGCCAATCTAGAATCTCTAATACAACACGCACTCCCATATGCCTCTAATACGTATCCAATTCAATCCCAATAGCTGTATCTACCTGCGTCGTTACAAAAGTAATCCTAACTATTATATTAATAGAAAGATCTAAACCTAAAGGCTTTAGCTGTTAGAAGATCTAAGAGATCTTAACTGTGTTTAATAGATTTAAGGTTGCAAACAGATCTAATTTAGATGTTGTTCTGTACGTTTTAACGCAATCTTTTTAAAAGTAATTTGCAATATTATCTAAATGCTATTACTAGCAGAACAAAGTTTCTCTTGTAATATAACAACGCAGGTAAGTATAGCTATTAGAAACAAATTAGATACGTATTAGAGGCATATAGGAGTGCGTGTTATATTAGAGATTCTAAATTAGCTATATACTTATAGGTCTTGTACAAAAGAATAAGAGAAACTTATCTTCTATCTAATACTATAGGCTTATATTTATAGTAGGCGTAGGAGCTAAGTTAGAGCGCTGTTAGAGCGCTATTAGTCCTAATCTACTAGCCCTCTACATAATCTATTACTAAGCCTTTATAAGGTATTAGATATAACATGTGTTTGCATGTGCTTATTATAAGCCCAAAACATAGAAAAAGCAGCCTAAAATACAGGCTGTAAAAGCTAAGATTACTTACCAAAAAAAGAGAGTAGAGAAGTAATAGAGTAGGCTAGAAGAAGAGGCTAATATATATACCTAGCACTAGTAGCGCACAGACTACCTAATTAGCTAATTCTAAGGTAAAGGTAAGAGCAATAGTAAGGTAAGAGAGAAGGTAAAGGTAAAAAAGGTAGAGCTATTATAGTCTGTAAACAGAACAGTAGAAGAAGTAAAAGTAACATATAAGGAAAGTTACGCAACTTAGTACTTATAACAGTAGTAACAAACAGCTATATTGCAGAAAGCCTACCTATAGAATAGAAGGTAAAGAGAAGAGTTCTAGTAATTACAACAATAAAACTTTTAGATAGATAATATTACAAATAGTGCAAGCTGTATTTAAGTATATTTTAGGCGCTAGAAGTAAAAGACAAAGACTTATAACAGTTATAATGCGTAACAAAGTAACATAAAGTTGCCTATATATAAAAACTATATAGCGTAGATCTACACTTATAATAGAAAGTAACTACCTCTATAACTTGTTTATAGTAATAGCAAAAGACAAATAGACTAGAAACTAAATTCTAAAAATAATAAATAGTAATTTACTATCTATAGAGGTAAGTTTTATATAGGGTATAAGCTAGAACTAACCTGCAAATTTACCTAAAAGAATCTAAGCTTTTAAAATATAGAAACTTATCTGCAAAATAGTAAGTTAGGTACTGTTGCACAGGCCTTCTTTAGGGTAAAGGTTCTGTAAAAGAATAATAAGAGCCCTTACTTTTAGTAACAGCCTTAAAAGTAGTAAACTAGAAGGCTTAAAAGACTATAACACCTTAGCAGAGAGAATATCCTAGGCTGTAGAGTCTTTAATATTTGCGCAATCTGTAGCTAGTAGCTCTACAGCTATACCTAAGAAGCTTATAAGTATAGAACTATTTATAGCTGCAATATTATTATTCTATACAGCTAATATTACACAACTAGTAAGCTGTAGAAGGTCTATATTAGTAGTTACAATAATATTAGGCAGATATATATAAGCTAGGAAAGGCGCCTTGTTATAAAATACTTATATCTAGAGTAGAATTTTAACTAGTCTGTTACTCTAGGCTGTAGCTAACGTACGCGTCTACTGCGCAAATTATAGGTTTTTAGCCCTAAAAAGCACTTGCATATTCTAGCGTAAGTGTAAAATAGTTAAAGAAGGCTAGATATAAATAGACTTTTGTAGATATGCGTTAACAACAGCTAGCTGCTAGCTTTTACAAATAACAGGTAGAATCTACGCAAAATCTCTACCTATAATAAGTAGTAGTCTGCTAAAAAGATCTATACAGCTATAAATATCCTAAAGTGTCTAGTCTATTACTTTAAAGCAGTAATAGTACTATATAGGCACCTTATTCTATATAATAAGAGTAGTAAGCTGTAAAAGCTTTTTTGTATTAGAATTTAGAGATATTCTATAGAAGAAACTCTTATATATTTTAAGAGAGATATAGAAATAGAAGTATACAGTTTGTCTACTAGGCAGTAAAATAGTAGCAATTCTAGAAGAGGCTACACATAGAATAATATAGCCCTAGAACTAATAATACGCGTAGAGATACTGCTAGAGATATATCTTTCTAGTTCTAGCAGAACCTTATATAAAGAAATGCGCAGTCTATAGAAAGGTAGTAATAGCTAAGGTTACAGCTGTAAAAACTGCAAGCTAATCTAGATTTAGCCTGCTATATATATCTTAGAATATAACATCTTTTTTATTCTAATTGTAAGCTAACTTAGTAGTAAGCAGCTAATTTTTAGACTACTTAGCCTAAGTGTATTAATACTTAGGTAAGCTGTATTTAGTAAGTCTCTTACTATTCTTAGCAAGCAGGCCTTTAATAAGATATAGACTGTAATTAATATACGCAGTAGGTGTAGAAGACACTTGCAGAGCTATAGTAGCTACCTGTAAATTATTACACAGATCTGTTTTAAACTAGTTCTAAATAGTAAGAGGATTAGTTAATAGACTATATAATAGAGCAGAAACAAAAAGTAAACGCAAAGCTTAGCCTGTAGCAAAAATAGCTGCCTCTTAAAAGCATGTAATCTAGTTTCTATTATTCTATAACAGCTCTCTTACAATTACTACAGCCTAGAAAGTAAAGTACTTAACTCTATTTAAAGTTCTTAGATCTGCAAAGCTTATAGGGCCTTGCACTACTATAAGTAATAACTACAGGTAGTAGTGTTTACTTTGCGCTAAACTACAAAAGTATATATATCTAATAGCCTACTTGCGTTACCTAATAGACTATAATTTACAGGCTGTAGACTATACGTATAAACTAAGAAAGTCCTAATATAGCATATTATAGGATATAATATTCTTAGCGTTAAACTTAAAGAACACTATTAATATAGTATTAGTGTAAGTAAGCCTGTCTACTAGCTCTATAGGTATAGCGTTCTTAAAAAAAGTAATACTTTGCTAATTAGGCAAGTGTACAGCTAGAGAGATAATTAGAGAAAACTCTTTATAGACTAGATACTCTATTATGCGCTAGAAAGCCTTAGAAGAACTAATATAATA
Organism: Ampelomyces quisqualis; assembly: GCA_018398575.1. NCBI lineage: Eukaryota > Fungi > Ascomycota > Dothideomycetes > Pleosporales > Phaeosphaeriaceae > Ampelomyces > Ampelomyces quisqualis. Next base: position 2,192,162 of record JAGTXZ010000011.1, read on the forward strand.
GCTGTTTAAGTACTATTTAACTTTATTGTTATCTAAGACGCTTAAGACTGCATAGTCTGTACTCTTATAAATATACTTATAAATGTATTTTACAGTATATATAGTTCTAGAAACTTTAACGTTAATATAAGCAGCGTACTTAAAGAGAAATTGCAGGTAATAGAAGATAACCTATCTATTATTAAGATAGACTATACAGCCTCTATATTATACACTTAAAGTCTAACTGTTATTACAGCGCATGTATGTTAAGTATCTATTCTCTTTTACAACTATAACTAGAGAAAACTATATAAGAAAATACTTACTACAGATTAGTAGAAGACCTTTTAGACATTACACTATACATAAGGCGTTAGAATTAAACTTGCTGCAAAGACTATAAAGCATATATTGTTTTACAATAGCTATTAAAATACTATATAAATCTGTTTCTAGAGAAAGAATCTTAGTAGATATATAATTATTAATGTAAGTAGGTATTGTAAAGGCGTCCTAGGTTGCAGAAGCTAGAAACAGAAGTAAATGCATATAAGGTAAACTCTGTTTTTAGTATTTAATTGTATACATATAGCTAATATACAGGCTAAATATCTTGTTTTTAACGTTCTAAAGAAGCTCTTGTAACTTTAAATAGAAGGCGCAATAAATTAAATTAGGCCTGTTAAGACTAGTCTAACCTAGTTATAGTTTACGTGTTACTTTAACCTAGTATAGACTAGCTATAAAGGTAATAAACAAAGTAGCCTATTTATAATAGCAAATAATAGCTATAGAATTTTAATAGTAAAGGCTTATAAACTAGAAACTTCTAATATAAAACAATAGAAGGATAATACAGTGCCTAACTAGAATAATAGCAGTATTCTTATAGGTAAGAGTATCTGTAACTCTACTATATAGTTCTAAATAGAGCGTCTTCTAGTTGTCCTAAATCTAACGCAGCTAACTCTAGTTAAGAATAGCCTAGATATTAACAATATACTACTAGAATAGTCTATAATACATAAATAGGATAGATATATAGCTAGGTTAATAATGTAAGTAATACTAGTAATATATTTACTACGTAAGCAAGTTGTTTAAACAGACGCTATCCTAATTATAGAGCTTTATTCCTAAGTACTACTTTTTATTTCTATATAGAAACATAAGTACATAATATAAAGACATATAAAATAAGTATAAAGTATTAATATAGTAAAGCGTGCTTAAGTTACAGGCTGTAAAGATAATTAGGCAGGTTATTTCTACAGTAGCTGTATCTAGGATAACTAAACTAAGCTTATTACTAGTAGGCGCGTTTTCTTAACGCTAATCTAGACTAGTTTCTATAGTAATAGTTAGGCAAGAGGTTAGAATAACATGCGTATTAGTACTTGTAGCTACTAAACGCTTTTGTGTAGTACAGTAGAGCTTAATATATAAGTTGCGTACGTTATATAGTATATCTATTAAGCTATAAAGAATATTAAAGTAGAAGTATAGATTCTGTTACTAGCGTATAGAAGTAGTAAACTAGGGATTGTAGAAATATAGCTGTACGTACTATAGTAAAGTACCTTCTAACTCTTGTAACAGGCTACTATAATAGTAAAGGGCACTATAGATCTAAAATATCTATACACTTAGCCTGTGCGCCTCTCTATCTATAGCTATGCAGTCTACTAATATAAATATAAAGGTAGAATTATAAGCTTACAAATCTTTATAAAAGGCTCTTGTGTCTAGTATAGTATTATAAAGAAGTCTATATAAATAGCGTAGAAGCAATAAGAATATAGAAAGTGTAACTATTCTATTATTATAGTAAAGAGTATATTATAGACTTAATATAGACAAAGTAGATTAGTACTCTGTAATCTAGTAAATAGCTCTGTAATATAAACACTAGAACTATAGAGCACTAAGATTATAGTAATCTATATTTAGAGGTAGAAGCGCAGGTAGTTATGTAAGTAGAGTTATAGGCTATATAGCTAAGAAGGTAGGCTATATATTAGTAGGTAGAGCCTATATAACTACTAGAAGAGTAGAACTAGCTTACAGAAGTAGTTAGGCGTTTTAGAACAAGGTTAGAGAAGACAGTAAAGAGAATAGACAGACTGTAAGTAAATAAGAAAGAGATAAAGAAATTATAAGACTTAGCTGTAAAGACTATACAGATAGCTAGAGTAAAGAATTAGAGAAGAGAAAAGCTATAATAGCTGTAGAGGTCTAATAGATAAGAAAAACTATACAAGCGCGCTATGTTACCTGTAGATTAATTATAGTTTAGAAAGCTAGCTATATACGTTTGTAGCAGCCTATCTAAGTAACTTAGTTAGTGTTAAACATATATTATAGGTTAGATAGAGAATATAAACTATAGTACAGGAAATGTAAGGCTAGTAAAACGCGCCTAGACAGTTAGTATAAAACCTTAATAAAGCTAAATACTGCTAATAAGTTATATAAAAGACTATAGAAGATAGTTAACTTATAACCTAAGTAAACATAAGAGGTATAAGATTGTTTACATAATGTAGAGCTATTATAGGTACGTAGTAGAAAAAAACTAAACATATAGACTATAAGAATAGAAAAAAGAGGCTTGCACTTAAAGAAACTAAAGGAAAATAGTAAATTAATAATCTAACGCAGACTATACAAAAATACTAGTCTATACAGTCTAGCAAATAAAGAGTATAGATAAAAAACAATATCTTTGCACTTGTTTTACAGAAGATATAGAAGGATTTAGGACTTAAAAATTAGATAGGATTATAGTAGTAGTATAGACAGTTACTTTACAAAAATTGCAGGTTGTGCAGAGCTGCTGCGCAAGAGTTAGACTTAGGCTGTTAATAAGTAGATGCTTTAAACTACTTAAAACTACTATAAAATAGCTAGAAGAACATAGTAAGCAATATAGCAGTAACTTTAAAGCTGTCTATAAAGTTCTACTTATATTTAAGTATCTACTTAATTAGCTTAAAAAGCTAGCTAAGCTATATACTAACGTAGTGTTTAACGCATATAAGGAAGTACCTAAAGGTAAGTATTATACCTGTTTTACACGTTTACTACTAATATCTATGCGTAGATTATTTTTATATTAATATCTATAATACTTAGGCAAAGGCTAATAAGTATTACTACTAGCTTAATAACTTACTAATATACTACACTACTACTTACTTCTACCTATACTATAAATACTACTATAAGAACTTATAGGAATACAAAGATAGGTAGATACGCGCTGCAAACACTAGGTTTTAAGAGTTGTAGAGGTTATATAAGAAGGCGCTAGCAACTCTTTTACTAATATAATTACCTTATATAAGTATAGTAAATAATATAATTAAAGCTCTTACTGCGTAGCGTAATTATATAGTACGCAATAGTAGTAATAAGTATAATTGTTAGTATAAGAATAAGCTAAGCTAGAGTACTGTAACGTATTACAATAATAGCAACGCTGTCTAATATTAGATTATAATAGCTTTAAAATACCTCTAATTAAGCTGTTTTGCAATAGATATACTAATAATACTAGTATCTAGTTGTAATTGCAAGTAACTTTTTAGTAAGCTTAGCAATCTACTTAAGCTAAAACGCTATACTATTAGTAGTAAGCTGCTTGCTGCCTTCTAGCTTATACGCTTATAGACCTAAGTAGGATATACTTATACTGCTGCTAAGTACTGTAGTAACAATAGCAGCAACAGCGTTATTAGCAACAACAACCTTACCTGCAAATACAACATATAAAACTAGGTAGAGAACAATTAAAGCAACGCGTAAGGCGTCTGGCAGCTGCTAGCTAATTAAAATACTAAAATTAGAGCGCTAAGACTTGTATATACAAACGCTAAGACTTTTTACTAAATATTTGTTAATTAAACAAATATATAAGCTCTAAAACACTAAACAAACAAATAAATATAGGCTGGGTGCTAAGCTTTACTAAACAAATCAAATATGGGTGGCCATATTTGTTTGATTTGTTTGTTGCGGAGTCTGTCAGACAAGACTACTTTCACTCCCTCGCAGGCCATCAGAATGACTGATGGATAGGAAATATCGCAGCAAGTGTGGACTGAAATAGCCGGGTAGCATATGCAACAACGCCCCCAAGGATTTTCTTCTTAATCCTACTCGCCCCAGTTTCTTCTGTTGTCGAAAGCAGTGTTGCGCGACGTTGTGTTCCAAAAGCGTGTTGCCTGGTGTCACTATAGCACCCAAAGTGGTACTTCCACAGCAAGTGTCTTCGCAAGAGACACAATCGGAGCATCGAAAATAGACTTGAATAGGCGCGAAGTGTGATGGTCCGCGCGATAAGAGGCCTTCTTAAGCAGTCCTAGGCTCATGCTCAGTCCGCACTTGCACCAATGACTGACCACTTGCAGACTACTCACCAATAGCGAGTGTACCATCTTGTACGTTGCAGATAATAGTCAATATCTGGAGATGCTGTCATCGTGTGCAGGCTGTTGACAGTGCTGACAGTTCAAGATCTTGCTTGATCACTTTGTTGTACCCAGGAAAATCACTGCGTGGATCACTGCTGTCTTGAGCGACTGGATACGCGCATGCCAGAGGAAGCGAAGCGTACCAGTTCACCCGACCATTTGACGCAATTGGTAATCTTTGTGAATACTGTCATCTTGAACAATGCATAGAGCATCGGTCCACCGACAGCGGTGCGTCAGCTCGTCTCGAACAGTGGCAAATTGGCAAAATTGTCATCTGGTGCTCCAGGAGTCAGAAATCGATGTTGCTTCTGGATTACTCTTCTTTAGAGTCAGATACTACACTATGGGCTAACAGTAGCTCAAGGCGATGTACTCTGCCCTTCATCCAAGCTGTGGATGTACAGGTCCACAAGGTCTTTCGCCAGTAGCTCAGAAAGTTGCGAGGGCAACTTGACTAGCTCATTTTGACCTTCAAACCTGTCGCAAAGCCTACCATGGGCCTTCAGACATATATCGAGCCACCTACACGCTTGGTGCATATCAAATCCATCGACCCTAGACACGCGAGGCAGAAAGTCGGGCGAAAAACCTGGTGCGTCGGCATCGTCTACAAAGAGCTGGAGATTACAGGTGCTACAACTACGTGAGAATTGTGATGAGAAACCGATGTAGTGTAAGTTAATTGGGTTCCCACTGGTGGTAGCACGTCTTCGGCCGCGAAAGACGCTATTGATGCTGTTAACTTCTTTAGAACTGACTAAACTTGTTACCTTCGCAACCAGGTAGCAAAAAGTAAAAACTTTACTTTCACTGCAAATGCCTGAACAGCTACCTGGCTCTGTGCTTTTGTAAAGCATTTCTCTAGCGCCATCTTTGGTATCGGTCTCTCCTTTGGTTATCTTTGTAAGTGTAATACTGGTGAGTAAATTATCTGGAAGAAGATCAAAGTTGTGTCCTGATCTTGAATGGATCGGAAAGTAGGTATTGTACGATGTTCGGGAACGAATCGAAGTCAACACTAGCAGCAAGCCTCTACCGTTACCAGTAGCAGCCGACCACTTCACATCTGCTGCAACAAGATCCTGGTACAGTTAGCTCACACAGACCTGAAATCTCTAGCCAGAGCTTGGAAGCATGCTACGGGCCTGATAAAAGCGGTGTAATTACTAAACCATCAACAAGTCCTCCCTGACGCATTTGACGCGAATCCTTTTCGGCAGAAGCTGAGAAGACTGCCAAAGCATTCTGACATTTTCTGTTCATAAGGATTGCATCTGTGCCACCATAATTCAATACCCTCTCAGGCGCATATGCAAATTCGGTGAAAACTATCGATTCCATGGTGCCCCACGGCAGCGTGGGGCCGTAATTGACGTACCATATGCACGGAGGCGGAGGTCCGATACCTAGATCCAAGCTCCGGGATTTCATACTGGGGAGCAACTGCCTACTGCTGAAGAGACCACATATGCGAGATCTGTTTGACGCAAGTCGAAAATCGGCTCCAGTCCGGGTATGCCAGCCGATGCTGTTTGCCGAGCATTAGTAGCACAGCGAGGTTGGAATTCATGTGAATCGACCGTGATATGCGTTCTACTGTCAAAAATACCTGTTAGTGCCCAAATAAATTTCGGCATAATTCAGCATCGCATACTCAACCTCGAGTGGTCCGGTCGTGCATGGCCGAAGCTCACGGGCTTGCGGCTACAGAGCCATGGGTGGAGGTGTGTCGGAGAATATAAATGAGATCAACACCCTCGATAGAAACCCACAACTTGAGCATCATTCACCTCTGGGTAACTTTTCTCATCATGCGTTTTCAGGTCATCGGCTTGATTGCCTGTGCAGCCATCACATCTGCCCGGTATTTGCACAGCTACTCACCATCTCCTTCCAACGACAGCCTACAGTCCTCTGACAGCCCTTCTCGACCATCCTACAACTACTCAAGGTCTGAACTGTCAAGCAATTTTTCGAAGTATCGATGCATGTGAGCAACCATCCAAAGACACGTGACCATCAATCACTACGCATGCTAACCCTTCCGCAAAGAGATACTTCCAGACTCATCGCCATGCTCCCAACATGCCTATACGGATGCCAGATCAAAGCCAACGAGGCCGATGGCTGCGCCTACGACGACATGACATGCCACTGCGCCAACTACGATACTTATACCAAGGTTAGTCCAACACATGCTACCTGATCCGTCCATCACCCGGGAATTCCCCCCTTTTTTTCTAACACCGACCGCACAGCTCATCGAACCCTGCGCCTTCCCCCAAGCGCTCAACGGCACCGGTACATGCACCATGGCCGACCTATCTCTCGCCCGCCCCATCATCTCAGAAATGTGCACGTTTCTCAACGCCACTTCGTACAGCAGCTACCGTGGCTGCCCACAGGAGCTCAGCAGGGGCAAAACGTTTGCACTTCTTGCGCTGGAGACGGAAAATGAAAAGATCAAGGGGAATGGAACGGATCCTGATTCGCTGCCGGGGAATGAGACCTCTTCGGATGATACAGTGATCGAGAAGGATCAGACGGGGTGAGGAATAGGCGTAGATGGATGCGTAATGAGCAGGGGCAATGACCTTCGTGGACCGGAGATTGGGATGTCGTGGGTATGTTAGATGTTGCGAATAGTCTTAGATTATTGGTAGATAGGATATCATCGTGTCTAAACAGTGTACGAACCAATTGAGCCGCCAGCACGTGAACGCCTTGACCTGCTTCCCAGTGAGTGTAAACAGGACCATAAGATAACGCCGCATATTGTACAACGCATATTTACATCATTCGTCTTGCGTCCACCGTCCCTCTCGTCTCTTCGGACTGCTAGCTCGGCTTCGCATCCTCTCCCGACTCTCTGTTCGTGACAACAAACCGCCTCGATTGAGCGTGCTGTGGGGGTTCAGCCCGAGGCCTACGCCTTGGGAAAGCACTTCACCACTGACAGCAGTCCCAAAATACCCACTAGCATCGTTCTTAGCGGCAGGAGTTGCCCAGCCAGACGTTAGTCCGAACCGGGAGCCGTCCGAAGAGTCTGAATGCTCGTTGTCGCTGGTGTCCAAATACGTCTCTTCGAGTTCAAAGTCGTTGGAAGCATCTGGATTCTCAAGATCGACACGTTCGTAATCTTGGGTCCGGCCCAAGCCAAACAGTTTCGCGGCGAATGAGCGCTCTCGCCGGCGATGTAATGGGTCCTTGCCAATCTTTTGAGTCCAAGGCTTAGTGACATATGCCCGTATCCGCGCTCTTCGCTCCTTGCCAATAATAATACCGAGGATGAAGCAGAAGATGAAAATCATGAGAAAGAAAGCAGGTATCCGGCGGGGGTTTTCAATAAACAATCGGTGCCAATTGCTCTCAGATTCGTAGTGGTGGAAAATTCCGCCGGGGTATTGGAAGTCCTTCGGTATGCCAGGCTCGTTGGAGCCGAATCCAACGGCCAATGCATCTTCCGAAGCTAACGGGATCTCGCTGGACGCATATAAGACCATCTTGCCAAGAGTCCAGCTCAACTCAACGTCGTTGATCTTGTTGACAGCTTGGAAAGGGTCGAGGAAGCCCTTCGCTTTAGCTTTATCATGCACCTTCTTAGTGACATTTGTGCCGTCGGGCAGCCCCTCGATGCCGACTCGTGGTACGCCAATGCCGTCGTGTAGCATGTTGATGATCCATGATGCCTTGAAGCAGACCTCTCGAGCCTTTTCTTCGTCTACCTTGCCACCCCACTTCTCTTTCTCGACACCTTGTGATATCTTGTCCCAGTCTTGAGTACAGAACTCATCCACTCGCTCTTGATAGGTCTTGAAGTCGTACGCCTTGTCCTTATGACCCTTTTCGAAGATTTCGTGAGTGGTATGCCAGTATTCTGAGACACCAACGAAGTGGTTCACGTCGAAATCGATGGCTGGTACGTGTTGACCATTGATGAGGCATGGAGAGTCGGCACATGCTTTTTCCTTCTCGAGAAGAGGGAAAGTCTGATGTAGGCATTCGGAGAACTTGCCAGTCCCAACAAGATGTGCTGCAGCCTTCTCTGCCTTTTCGTCTTGGTCGACTTTGCCATCAAGAAGCGTGCCATCTTTTGTGACGTCCACTTTCAGACCTACAGGTAGACAGGGATCCGGAAGCTCATCCGATGTGCTTGATTCGAGTAACGCCTTCACGTAGCGTTGCCTTGCCTGGTTGACGCCGAAGCCCAGCCATGTGGTAACGAAAACCCTATGCTCCAGCGGTGTCCCATCGATCGTCCGCAATCGTAACAGCGTGAGGTCATTTGCGTGTTTCTCGGCTTCCGTCGCATTCGGCGCAAATGCGATCTGTGCCGATGCGCCGCCCATATCGAGGAAACCATACGTGTTGTGTCCCTTGCCATGATCGTGCTTGTCGGGTTGATCGAATCCTCCCAAGAGGTAGTTTGCCGCTATCCACCCGTACAACCCCTCAGTCTCTCCTGGAATGACTTGCACGTGCAGATCGCAGTCCGGCAGGTGGAATTGCGTCGTGCTGCGTGCAAAGTCACACACCTCTTTCAGCACGGATTGTTGTTGGAGGGGCGGAAGTATTCGCATGCCCGCGGTCGCGAGTAAGAAGAGGGGCGTGTTCGGAACTTCTTCGAGCGGGATCTTCTTGAGCGCATGGCTGAGGAGCTTATCGAGGTGTTCTGGTCCGACGTCGTGAGGGCGCTCGCCGAATGTTGAGATGCCTGTGCAACGTCGTGTCAGCGCAACTTCCTCCTCTGTCGCGCCAACGCCTGCGCACCTGGATGGATCTTCTTGGTCCACTTCTTGTCTGTGTCGATCACGGGCAGGCGGTGTAATTGCACTTCGCTTGCCTTTTCTTTTGCTTTGTTGTTCTTCAGCCAGCGGTAGATGTGGACGCGCGTCCCCTGTCGTCGGGTCAGCCATGCTCTGATGGCGACATTGCACCACCGGGTGTGCTTACGGAGGATCCAGCGTCCAGGACCACACCATATCTCCCTATGTACCGAGTATCATCAGCATCTAGTACACGTTGCGACGTCGACGGCTGGGCAGTGAGTATTGCGTACACTTTCCCATAGGGTCCGGCAAGGATGGAAGCCGCGCTTAGTGGAAGCGCATGCGAAAACGAGCGTGTGGAGCAAATTCGCAGGAGGTCAAAGGCGATAGATTCAACGCTGCGCCAACATGTAGGCGACGTAGGGGTTCAACGAGTGACGAGGTGCTTGGTAGGAGAGGCCACGACCTGAGGCTCGGCTCCGTAGCCGGTTTCCATCTAGTGCTTTTCCCCACGCCGCTAGCGTGGACGCAAGGTGTAACACCCCACACTACAACGGTCCCCAGCATGTGACACCATTCGTTCCGCAGTGTCTTCACTATCACCAAATCATAGCATAATCTAGCCCTAGCGCTCTGGTGTGATGCCCAGTCGATAACAAGTTCTGCCGCCCAGCATACCCCTCTGCTCTGGCGATATGCCGGGACTAGGTCCCACGATAACCTCATACTTCACCAAATAAATTTCACGTGACAGTATCCGGCTTAGGTGTAGCAGTGCGGAGTAGCCCCTATGGCAATGGACAGGATTGACTGTCCTCCACTGTAAGTAAAGTGCAGAGACTAGGTGTCTAGGGCGGGCGGGATGGACTGTGCAGCTGCACTACAACCCAAGAGCGATCCTATGCTAGTGAACGCAGGTCTGTCGTTGTGAACAAGCTGAGTCCCGAGAGATGGAGTGTGAAGAGCACACACTGTTGCTCTTTGGAAGTACTCACGTGTGCCGCACACAATCATCTCAAAAAGCACAGCCTACAGCTCTGCGGTGTGACCTGAAAATCCAAGGAGCGAGCACATGTACTAAACAAAAGTTACGGGTTTCCAAGGAACTATGTATGCGATGAACATACATCAATCATCCGCGAGTTGTAAGAACCTTCCGTTCCTGGTCTAACTTCGTAGGTATACAGCCAAGGAGAAATCCCGAAGAAACACCGACATACCTTCCTTCTCTGTTTCCGCCTGACATCACACTCCAAATTCCGCTACTCGTTGACCACAACCCATCTCACGCATAGCTCTGGCATGAAGTGTTCAACAAGTAATTACGTATTCGACTTCAAGTACAGTCTTATCGTATTGAGCAATTGAGCAACCCCCGCTCTTCTTCCTTCGCGGGGTCCTCGTCGTGGAGCTTGCTTATCTGGGCACTTGCAAGCCGCTCTTGGCATACACCATCTTTGCATCCATATCAGAGCATCCCTGCAGTGGTTTGATAGAGGAGGATGCGATGTCGGCGAGGCGACTCGTGTGGGCTCTCTTGTCGAACGGAATGTAGTCACGGCATGGAGAACTCGATATAAAGATGAGTTTAGCTGCCATCTGTAAACAGGATTTTGTGCTCACATCTTTGGCTCATCCATCGGAATCACTTCAGTCATGGCAAAGTATGCGAATCTGCTCACGTGCTGCCTAGTTTTTTCAACCTCATCGGCCAATGCTAGTGATGTCCTTCGCCAGGACAACGATACCTCTCATGTCGATGCAATCTCAGACTATGTCGACTCCATTTACGACGACATGTGGAATATCAGTAATACTATTCATGACAATCCCGAACTAGGGTTTAAGGAAGTCAAGGCACACAATCTCCTTACTTCGTTCATGGAAGCGCAAGACGGGTGGAACGTTACAAGGTCACTATACAACATTAGTACCAGCTTTTCTGCTGTGTTCAAAGGGTCAGGGAATGGGCCTGTCGTTAGCTTCAATTCTGAATACGGTAAGCTTGCACTGTATCATTGCGGCCGATCTCGCTGATATGGTTCAAGATGCTTTACCAAACCTTGGACATGCTTGTGGACACAACCTCGTTGCAACGGTTGGGGTGACGGGAGCGCTAGCTACTGCCAAAATAATGAGGGAGCAAAACTTGCCCGGCAAGGTGATTCTTTTCGGGACTCCGGCCGAGGAGAGCTTGGGTGGAAAGATCGACATGTTGGAAGCGGGCATTTTCGACGACTACGAAATCGACATCAATTTGATTGCTCACCCAAGCAATGGCCCCGACACACCTTACATGCGGACTTTTTCAACGAGTCGCCTTGATCTCGAGTATTACGGCAAGACAGCACACGCATCAGCTGCACCGTATGAGGGCATCAATGCTCAAGACGCCCTGGTGTTGGCGTACAATGCAATTGGGTTACTACGACAACAGTCTCAACGAACCGACCAGGTTCACGGTATCATCAACTCGGGCGGAACATCGATCAACGTCATCCCTGAACTCTCAAGCGCTTCATTCCAGATTCGTGCCAAAGACGATACCGATCTAGACTCCTGGAGCGCGCGTATCCTCAAGTGCTTCGATGCCGGTGCCGTCGCCACAGGCGCAGAACTCAATCTCACCATGCGCGACAACAGTTACAGCGCCATGCTTTCCAACGACATCCTTGCGACTTCGTGGTCAAAATACTTCACCGCGCTAGGCGGCCAAGTCCCCGAGCCGTCACTGGATAGGATCAAAGACCAAGGCGGAAGTACCGATCAGGGTAACATCAGCAAGAAGTGGCCGTCGATCCAACCCCAGTTCCAAATCTACAATGAAAATGGCAGCGTGCCGACTGGAGGACCGCATACGGCGCCGTTCGAGGTGGCCGCGGGCAGCAAGAAGTCGTTCGACAAGGCGCTGATGACAGCAAAAGGGTTGGCGGGTGTAGCCGTCGATGTTTTGACCGTGCAAGGCATGCTGGATGCTATCAAGCAAGAGCTCGAGAGCACTGCGGCATCATCAGCCATGTAGTTTGTACAAGACGGTCTGGCAGCTGTCGGTTTTCTGAACAAGATAGCTATGGTTCCAAGCGACGAGATTGAGGAGCGTTGCATCTGCCGCGAATGACCGAACCACTCGTGTGGAATCGACCCGAATCGCAAGAAAGCCATCGCCATGGTTTGAGCCGTGTTTGACAAGCCACCACTCTCTAGAGTTGTGGGCTGAGCTATACAACATGCGAGACATATGTACATGTCTAGCTGCCCCAGTACACAGTCCAGCGGTATAGTATACCAGAAGCGAGTCTGCCAGTGTCACGCACAGACTAATCTTAGGAATCTTAGGGCAGTGTCTTGTAGATGCCAGGACCTGCTTTGACGCGCGCTGCGGATCAAGTGGAGGAGATTGGGCTTAAGCCCGACTGCAGATACGATGGCCATGGTTCTAGGCGGATCTGATCCACCCGAGGCTTCCAGTCAGTCACCACCACACCTTCCTATATAGTGCTAGTGCTTTACAACACGCTATACATCACTTCGCATGGGATGTATACGATCCCATAGGGTATACGGATATGCAGAGAGTTTGACCTCGTATACGGTATACCCACAACTCTTACCTCTTTCCCATCAACCCGGTCTGCGATGACCCGCAAGAACGGTCGTGGTATGCATGGCCGTTGTCTGCGAGGGTATGGGACAGGTGCAAGGAGCCGCGATTTTTGTTTTGTTTCTGGAGAACGTTCAAGGTCCAGTGTGTTTTCTGTGGCTAAATGACACTCGCTTGCTCTCAAGGTGCACACACATGTGGATGCAGCGATGGCTCTTCAAGCCAGCGATTTTCTTTTTTGAACGAGCAAGGAAAGTTCACAACGCTGTGTGCACGAGCTGAGTCGCCTGCTCGTGCCATGACGCGGGGTTTTGGCGGCAAACCTGGGGTGCTTGATCCCCGATACTTGTGTCGGGGCTGCAGTGTTGCACGAGTCGTTCTGTAGTGCATAGACGTGTGCTCTTCATCTCTTCTAGGAAGTTCTTCCGTCGAGGCTACGGATCCGTTTCCGGTCAAGCGCGTCGGAAACAGCGGGGTCGCAAACTCCCCGTTGGTAGTGGTGGAACATCAGGTTGCGCTCGTACGGAGTATTACTGTGTGTTATTTCACATCGAAGTCGGGATGGTCTCTGTGCGCAATGGTGAGTGTGTGACTGGACGTTGGAAGGTCAGCTGATTGCGGCTCCCAATCCGAGACAATCAATGACCAGGGTGAATGGCCTGACGACGCCCGAAAAAGGGGTTTTAGGGAGTACGGAGTACTGTGCAGATACTTGTGTGTTGCTGGCTGGACATGAAATTGTCACGATTCAGTAATGGGAACATGGAAACTGCCCTTCTCTCTGACATACCCATGCTGGTTGAGGAAGGCAATGTCGCTCGCGGCCCACCGCACCACATGCCTGATTCTTGAAAGAATATTGCCATGTTCAGCGAAGTGATTTTGGATTGGCTGAAGCCAGGATGGCTGTCGATCAGCTTTGAAAAGGTGGGTCGGTTTGTTCCCTTCTTGAGAAGAAGACAGTTTCGCTGTGCCCCAACAATCGCTGTGGAGGCACGTTCGCAGGGAGCGGGAGACGCCAACCTCTTCTTGGTACTCCACCCGCCATCGCTTGCCGTGCCACTGGTCGGAGGATGGGGTAGCATTTCCGCCTCCCCGCCCCACTTCTCGGTGTAACGCTACCCGTTAGCGTCGACATGGTTCTGGACGATCCAGGGGAGCTGGGGACAAAGCCTCGGGGGCCGGACAAATGGCTGGCGGCGTGCCGCGTGCGGGGACGGGCCATCTAGCGCTGGACACAGCTTTGTGGCCAAGTCGATGATAGGCGGGACTTGGTCAAGAAACACCCACAACCAAAGCGCTACCGACCCTTCTGGTGGGCTGACCGCTGCTAACGAAAGCCTCGCCCGGCAGGACCAGACGAACACGCGGTCATGACAGCGGAGGTAGAGACCCTGCTCAAGGCGACTTCCATGGCCAGGCCTGTGATTGATGGAATCCCTGCGTGGTGACAGTCGATGGACAAGTAATCGCCTAAACCGTCTTCCCAGCTCTGCACGACATGGAGCCCTTGCCCTGGTCCTCTTTTTAAGACCTTGGGGTTGCCGCTGATAAACGCTTGTGTCTTCCGTTCGCTGCCTGCTTCCCCTGTACTACCCATAGGTCATCTCGGCCCACAACAGCAAACATGGCCATCGATCAGGTCGAACCCAAGTCGCAGCGCGACGATGTCCACGTGGAGAAGGCCATCATTCCGGTCGACGATGAACACACCCTCAGCGAGAAGGCATTGGCCGCCCAGTACAAGGCTGCTGCCGTCGAGGGTGAGAATGCTGAGCATGAAATGGGCGTACCACAGGCTGTGAAGGAATACCCTATGGCCACCCTGTGGGCATTCGTCATGTCTTGTACTATCGTGAGTTGTCCTCGTCCACCAGGCATCGAATTTCGTGGCAAATGGAATCTGCTAACACCGTGCGTAGATTATGGAGGCTTACTGTGTTTTCCTCATGGGTAGCTTTATCGCCCTACCAGCATTCGCGAACGAATATGGAGTATTCGTCGCATCTAAGAATAAGCACGTAATTGAGGCCAGTTGGCAATCTGCACTCCAGTGCGGTGGTCCAATTGGCGCTATCATCGGCTGCTGGCTGGCTGGTCCACTCACCAGCAAGATTGGATATCGATGGGCCACCATCACTGGCCTCATGCTCCTGAACGTCTTCATCTTCGTGTTCTACTTCGCCAATTCCCTGGCAGTCATGCTCGTAGCCCAGCTCCTCGAGGGCGTTCCGTGGGGTATCTTCATTGCCAACGCTCCGGCATACTGCAGTGAGATCACGCCAATCCAACTCCGAGCTCCCGCCACCCAAATGTTGCAGATGTTCTGGGCTATCGGTGCTATCATCGTCGGCGGTGTGGCCTATAGCTTCAACCAGAGGCTAGACCCGAGCGCGTACAGGTATATATGCTCCTTCTCACGATGAACTTGAAAGCTAATGATGGGCTAGAATTCCCATCGCCCTGCAGTGGATGTTTCCTACTCCTCTTGCTATCCTCATGTACCTGGCTCCCGAATCGCCTTGGTGGCTTGTGCGCAAGGGCCGTCTCGCCGAGGCAGAACATGCCGTCGGACGACTGGGACGCAAGACCAAACTAAACCTTAGCGAGGCAGTAGCCATGATGCGCCGTACTATTGACCTTGAGAAATCTCAAAAGGACCCAAACCTGGTCGAACTATTCAAAGGCACTGATCTCTACCGAACGCTCATTGTGTGTGGTGTGTATGCCGCACAGAATCTTACGGGTAACCTTATCGCCAATCAAGCCGTCTATTTCTTCGAGCGTGAGTTACGTCGTACCGTTTTCAATGAGGATTAAAAACTGATTTCACTTTAGAGGCTGGCATGTCCACTAACACGGCTTTCGCCTTGGGTCTCATTACTTCCGCTCTCCAGTGGATTTTCGTCATGCTCTCTTGGATCTTGACCACCTACCTTGGCCGCCGCGACATCTACGTCTGGGGTTCTCTTATTAACGTTGGTTTCCTCGTTGCCCTCGGCATCGCTGCCTCTGTTGGAGTATCGACCGCTGCTTCTCTCGCACAGGCTTCGTTGGGTCTCATCGTCTCCGTTCTGTTCACGCTTGGACCTGCGCCCGCTTCGTGGGTCATTATTGGCGAGACTTCTTCCATTCGTCTCAGACCTTTGACAACCGGTATCGGACGTAGTGCATACTACATGGTCAACATCCCATGTATCTTCCTTTCGAGTTACATGCTCAACCCCGATGTAAGATATCTTCTCTTCCCAGAGTTTTGGGAACGTTTGCTAACGAAAGAATAGGAGGCAAACCTCGGCGGCAAGTGCGGATACGTCTGGGCCGGTACTGGTTTTTTCTGCTTCGTTGTTGCATACTTCTTCCTACCCGAGATGAAGAACCGATCCTACCGCGAAATCGACATTCTATTCAAGCGCAAGGTCCCGGCTCGCAAGTGGAAGAAGACCGTTATCGATGTGCAAGCCGACTCTTAGATTGAATCACGGCTCGGGTATTCGATGTTCCCAAAGACTTCAGCGCCGCACTGAAGAGTGCCCGTTACTGTTTCGATGCTGGAGAAGAAGTAGCCAACGGAGACTTCTACATTCCCCTCATTGTGTCATGACAGCCACGATAGTTAATACATCATCACAATTTTACCCCATATTGGTGTTCCTGTGGCGACGTTTTGTTCCTCTAGCTCCCAGTGGACCAGGGCAACAAATGGTGTGATCAACGTACCGTTTCAAACTGCTTCCGCGTCATGATCTGGTCCCAGCGCTGCGACGTCTTTGAGTGCCTCAGAAAAATGACACTGTCAGATGTCACAGCGGCCCATCAAAGCGTACCGTGGCAAATATCAGGGTTTCAAATATTCAAAGTTTCAAACAGAAGCCCTGCAAACCTGCGTCATTTTCTCCAACCAACCGCATTCAATATCCGGCTTTTACCGGTACCGCGGTCTAGTGTCGTTTGTCTAAATTTGTCGCGAGGAAACATCTATTCAGCCCGAAAGCGACTTGCGACACGGACACCACAAGACTCGCTGCTACAAGCGTTGTGTCTGGTTTGCCTGCACGCATAGCAAAGCAACCCATCTACACTCCCCTACTACGATCCCCTACCAGTTATGCGGAGCCTTTCTTACAACGAGTGCAGAAATTGTCACGGTATACGAATGTACGCTCTGCATTCTAGCTTCTTTGAGCGGCTGATTGATGACGAAGTGGAAACTTTTGGGGTCGGTTCGTCGCAAGATCATAGCGATGATTGAACAAGGGTTCGAAATATCTTTGGGGTCAGAAGCGCTGCGCTCTGCTGGGACTTGTTTAGAGGCTTGTAGCTGATCCAAATCGGAAACATTTGGAGTATTATTTGCTATGTCGGAAGAAGCATGACTACGATTAGAGCTGAATGTTAGTAGAACCTATCAACAAGTTTCACGGGTTGCGTTTGCCGGAATTTGAGATAAGTTCCTCTCGATCTTCAGGTTAGAGCTCTTGGTGTGATCGAGCTTAAGACTGCCGGTGGTGGTCTATCGAAGTACCCCCTGTGCTGCATCTTAGGAGACGTAGAATGTATCAAAACATTTATGAATCTGTCACTAGCTATCTCGACTGTGCTACAGACCAAGGATATGCATCGTGCTTGCTACAGAAAGGCTCGAGATATGGAGTTTTGAGTTTCCATGAAGGATCTCCTCTTATTTGGGCTTAGTGCCTTGGCAACGCCTGCCTGTAGATAGCCTCGAGCCTTACCTCTGAGGACTCTCGCAACTCTAATACAATCTCACGATATACAACACGGTTTTGCCGTACGTTTGGGCCTCAGGCCATAGCAATGCTGCAGCAGCTTCTTGAACCACCTATGTTAGTCAGCAGGGCGATGTCGAGTGGCAAATCCAACTGAACCCAAACCATAGTCTAATCAGCAGAACCTGAAGGTTATTCTTTCCAGGGTTGACTCGATTATAGGGCTTCTTATACTAAAGTTTTGGCACGTGACCGTAGATGAGCCGAATCCGGGCATGAGGTGCACGGGCACGGTAGCCTGTTCAGGCTTACCTCCATTGCAATTCTCAAGTTCAACGGCAGACTGCCCCATCACATTCGTGGTGCCCAACGTGCACACCTCAATCCTCAATTGAAAACTCTCGCAATTTCGGTTCCCACTCGAAGATCTGGGAACCTGAGTTAGCCACAAACTTTGGCGTGGTCCTTCGCGAAAACCGCTTTTGACCACGTCATGAAGATTTTTCGGCGTCAGGACCCCAGACGTCTATTTCAGCTATTTTCCTCGCAACTGAGAAGAAACAGATACTTCCAATTTTATCACAGCCAGCAAATTCCGCACAAGCGACCATTGTGTAGTGCAGGAGGCTTCCCTAACAGACCCAGTCTGTGGGCGTCTTTTGTTCAACGCGTAAAGAGGACCATCGCAACAGAAAGCAAAACAGCCGCAAGAGGGGCATTCATTCCATCGCCAGAACAACAGGCCATAGTAGAGCTATGCCATACACAAAACATTGTCGTATCAGCCCGTCCGGGCGCTGGAAAGACAGCCACAGCTGAGGCCATCGTTGCTGCCGATCCGAGCAAACCCGTAGCCATCATAACCTACTCAAAGCGTTTACAGCTTGGGACTGCTAATCGTTTATTTGCATACCCTGAGTGTGATGTATTCACATTCCATGGATTAGCTGGCCAGCTCTTCTCGACCACCGTATATAATGATTCCCTCTTGCGATCATTAAGAAGGCGGGGAAATGTGCCTGCTTGGACTGGTGCACCTTATGAAACTGTCATCCTGGACGAGCTTCAGGACTGTACTGATGATCTATTTTGGTTAATTTGCGCTTTTATATCAGCTGTGACGCATGCAGCGGGCGGCAAGGCACCCCAAATTGTTGTACTTGGAGATGAACGACAAGCTATTTACGCGTTTCGGGGCGCCGACTCGCGCTACCTAAGTCTCTCTTCTACCGCCATGACTACTTTGTCCCCATACCCGTGGAATCATCTGGCACTCAGCAAGAGCTTCCGACTAAGTCATGAAAACTGTGCGTTCGTAAACAGGGTTTTCCTCGGTGGCGACAGATATATTGTTGGGTCCCATAATGGCCCGAAACCTATTTACTTGTACGGGGATCTTCGGGATTGGCAGATTGTCGCCCACCATCTAATTCCACTCATTCACAAGTATGGTCCTGAGCATACAGCCATCCTGGCGCCTTTCATCCGACAAAATACACAATTGTCGAGGATGACCAACTACCTGTCTAAGGTACACAGCATACCGATGGCAGTATCGACCGCAGACGACGTACCACTGGATGATAAAGTGTTGCGGGGCAAGGTCTGCGTGAGCACATATCACCAATTCAAGGGGAACGAACGCGACTTGGTCATCGTCTACGGCGTGGACGCCGGATACTTCGAGTTTCTCGGTCGGAATCTTCCGGACAACTTATGCCCAAACGAAACATTCGTGGCCTTGACTCGCGCACGACAGCAGCTTGTTGTGGTACACGATGAGCAAAGCAAAATGATGGGCTTCATAGACATTGACAGCCTTCATGAGACAGCCGAGCTCGTTTCCCTTGAAGATGATGAGGTCACGCCAGAACTATCCCCCATGGGTCGCCCGTTGCGTTTGGGTCTGCTCCTACCAGTTCATGCCCATGCTTCAGACGTGCCGCGTCATATACTCGACGAGAAATTGGAAAGCATATGCACTAAGCACCTTCACATTCACCAACTTCAACCACCTCTTACAGCCGGCTTGCATATCAATGCCCCCTCTACGGTTGTCACTGATGCCATCAAGAAGCATCACGAGGCTGTCAGCGATTTGAATGGGCTTGCTGTAGTTGCAGCGTACGAGCACGCCTTGTTAGGGACCCTTACTTCGCTCGGAGCGACCAAGAAGTCACTATCACATTTCCCCTCCGACACCGAAGCACAAGCCGTCTGGCTTTGCCGTAAGGCCTGCAAATACGAGGCCAATATATCAGGATACCAATCTCGGCATCTGCAGATGAAAGACCACCCATTCGCCTGGCTTGGGCCTTATCTCAAAGCAGCCAGGGAGCGGCTAGAAGCCCAATTCTCTGATTCCCCAATCCTAGACTTTGAAGTCAACATGCAAGAAAAGGACTTTTGTGTGCCTAACCCACTGGGGGGTGAAGACCACACAACCCATCTCCGAGGCCGCGCGGACATTATACGTTATGGAAAAGCTCGACATACTTCCCCACCAGTCACACCGACGTGCAAGGAAATGGAACCCAAGGTAGCCGCTAGGGACTTAGACCACGCGTCCATCTGGGAGATCAAATTTGTCGCTAAACTTTCGCTGCAGCACGTAATCCAAGCAAGCATCTATGCATACCTCTGGACCTACACGCACGCGCGTACCACGCCTCCGCAAATCATCCTGTTCAATGTCCGCGACGGAGAGAAGTTGAACATCGTGCCGCGGGACGGAGTCGCGGGCTTGAGAACCGTGGTGGAGGAGGCGTTGGTGGCCAAGTACTCGACGAACGCTACGCTGACGACGGACGAGTTTCTGGAAAAATGTGCAAAGACAAAATCCGAGGTGGAGAAAAGCTTCGAGAAAAGGAAAAAAAAATGGTTGGTGAGTGGTATGTTGTATTATTAAGCATCGTTTGAGTATGTTGGTGATGTGTGTTTTAGCATCGCCACAACTGGATACAGGTAGGTCAGAATTAAGCAGTGCTGCAGAAACTTGTGCTAGCCGTTTCCACCCCAGCTTGCCTATCTCCTGTCACCATTTTCGCAGCCACATGGTGTCAATGTATAGCAAACTCCAAAAAGTCGACTCCAACGAGATTCCTAGTCTAGTGCGCTTACGACGTCTTATCGAATTAGGCTGCGCCTAGCGCCTATCACACTATGCTTGCACCTTGCGAATAGGGCGCAAGGAAGGCTAGAGCAATGTCCTCATTGCTTCACTGTCGCACTCGCTTGACGTTTTTGGTCTTTGTCTGCGTTCGATAGCACGGTGCGGAACAATCTGACAGTGGCTTGAATCGCCGCAGCCAGGACTGCAATGATGGCCCAAGGCCGTAGACGTGAGGTCGAAGGCCGGCGAATGCGACGCCGGCCGGGCTGATGGAACCCAGTAGCAGGTATGCTACCTGCGTCCGGAGGACTCACGCAGCGCGCTCGAATCTGTGATTTCGGGCCACACAGAGGCCTCAATACGGACGAACGCAATGCTGAAACACACATGTTATACAAACTCAAACCAATCCAACTATTAACGAACAACTCTGCTCCAACTCCACTAATACTAGAGAATCCAAGCCATTTTCAAGCCATCGAGGAGATTGTGCTCAACAGCATAGCCAATACCTTCCACTGGTGGCAGGCTTATGGAAATTGCTGGATGTCCGGAATTGATTCGGCAGGCTGTGAAGGCGTCCATGCAGGTCTTGGACCAGCGTCCGCCGTCAGCAACGCGGCGAGATTTTACTATATCCAAATAACGATGTTCCAGCATAAATAGCCTGCCCTGCATTGCCGAGGGCTCCCACGATACACAGGAATGAAACAGAAAAGTCAATATCCGGTCAGCAGTCATGCAAATTCCAGGCTGCCTGGATTTTGGGAGCAGTAATCGTCTTCCAGCCTCCGAAAATCACTTATGGAATAGCAATTCCTAGTGATCTTATTAGCCGACGCGGAGTGGAAACAGGCTGCACTACCCACTCGAAGCTATAGAGCAGCGTGGATGATGCTGCGGACTTGAGGACGGACTTGAACATCTCGGAACACTCGTTATACCTACGTCTGGTTTAGACGATACGTCCCATGCAATGGCTCCTTCTTCGGTGTATCTCCAAGTGAGACGACCTCCAGCAGACGCAATACTTCGGTGCTCCTATCTGCTTCCTCGCCCAGCCACACGGTTACTGAGCTTGCGCAGGCGTACGTGAAGTTCATGATCTGAGCCTGAGCTGCACGCTCATCGAGGCTATCTTAGTCAATACAGACAGCGTCTCCTAATTGCTAGCGGGAAGTTCGCGGTGGGAGAGAAACGTCAACGAGATGTCTCACGAATCCATAGCGCGCGGCGCATTTCCGAGTCTCTGAGTCGCAACAAGGCCGCGTAAAAGTTCAAAGTCCCATCGAGGTATCGAAACATCGAAACCCGGAGTCTTCGGCATTCTTTATATTGACTCGACGAGTGCTCCTCTGCTTACCTCAGATTTACGACAGAGCTTCGTACCACCCCAATGTGCATTGAGACCGCAGACTGTAGTGAAGAATTTCGCATCTGATAGTTTCACTGTGCAACCCAGACAGTCGGTACATCTGTTGAATGTGCTCTGGTATAGTAATTAGGCCTCGACAGGTAAAGCGCTCCATCTCAGCATGTACAACGGCTTCTTGACGAATGGCACTCGCGTGTCATGCTCCCCGCCACCCCGCCTCGTTGTTGGCGCCAAGGATCAAGGTGCGAGCAGTAGCTTGCGAGCTGGACTCGTTGTGTTGTGAAGAAACATAGCTGATGCGGCGGGCGACTACACGGGTTGTACTTTGTTCTTTCTAGTATTTCCGCTTTAGTGTTCTCTATCTGCAGATGAAGTTGAGCCAAGCCCCGCATGTAAAGGTATTTGTTGTGTTCCAGGTTAGACTGATGCTTGTGAATGGTTGACATAAACTGTGGCATCTTCTCTTGACAGTATCAGTACGACAGCAGCGAGCGATTCTTCCACATACGGGTATAGGGAGTTGAGAACAAGTTCACCTGTCCAATCCGGCAAAGTCGTGAAGCTAGTTGTAGTTGACCTATTGTTCTTCGCTGATTGAAAACATAAAACAGAAAACAGTTTCAACACAACATGAAATATAGAGGGTGGGGGGGGGGGGGGCACAATCCTGACTATATGGGTAATAGCAGCCATAAGCAGCAATCTCTAACTGCTTTATGATTCATGTTCATTATGGAAAGCAAGTAGTACTCCGCCTTGGTTAAAGAATATTACTGTTTCTACACTAGGTGTATACAACTAGATGTAATTTTCGTACCTCATTCTTGTCAAGACACGCATCAACTAGCGCTCATTCTGCGTCCTCTTACGCGCTCGGGTCTTCATCTTCGAGCGCCGCCTCGATTGGCCACTCCGGGATCCACGCTTTGCCGTTTGTATAGTGCTTCCACCCCCGTACCCCATCCTTCTGAGCGTAGCTCAATGCGGCCAGATGCTCAGAGTTGTACTGAAGCTCCTTCTCTTTGTGCTCTTTGAACTTTGCTTGTCGCCATCTAACAGACGGGTGCATCCATTCTCTGGTCTTGCCAAGCTTAGGCAGAGACGTGTGATGTTCAGTCAATTTGTGGCCGCATGCGCCGGGTGTGCGGGTTTCCGGGCTCGAGATGAACTTGCACATCAGGCTATAGCTATCCTGGTTACGAAACAAGTTCCGGTGGTCGGGCCTGACAGGGGACTATGCTCGCGCTGAAGCAGTATGGCCAAACCATCTTCTCCTTGGGCGTTTCCTTCTCGTTAGACGGGGACGAAAAGAACGAGTCGAGAGAGTTCTTTGTCGCATACAGGTTCTCGGTGATGGCGGCATACCGTGTGTGTACTCTTCACTGACCACTTGATAGAACGCCAGCCTGCACTGACGCTCCAAACTGCTGTGATTGCTGTACCTCCAAGTTTCACCTCCCTGAGTGTATTGCGATCTGTCCAGAGCCTTACATGCTCGTTGGTCATATCAACGACAAGAAGCACGGCCGCCACACCGTCTCCGCCCAATCCATGCACCAGTGTAGCACCGCAACCACCTTCATAGCCTCAAAGCACGATCTTGTACTTCCCACATCAATTTTGTCCCGGATAACGGTCTTCTCGCCATCCCTGGATATGACCAGCAAGTGCCAATCATGTCCCTGAGCAATCAGGAGCGGAATCGCCGGCCACGGCTCCGTTCTGTCTTTGGCGCGGGGGAGTAGCGTAAGGCGGTTCAGCCAGGCATCGGTCCATATTGCAATCTGCGGCTTGCCATCCGTCCATGACTTGTGGGGACCTTTGGTTTCTACGTTGACAGCGATCGGCTCGGTGCGGAGGTTTCTATTTCTCGTTACGTGGTTCCAGGATTTGATGGTTTTGCTGCCGTCGATAGAGAGCGGTTCAAGCGCGTGCCAGGCTTGCTTGGTGATTTCATCTAACTTAAGTGCGACTACGTAATCAATGATACGGCGGGGCATGCCTTCCTTTGTGCGGGCGAGTGATTTGGGGTCAATAGTTAAGCTTCTTCTAGTGTTATGTTAGTATTGATCAACTTCCAGCAGAAGAACAAGGTCCGTACACCCCGTGAATGTTAAGTGTCGCTTTATGCTTGCAAGTGTCAAGTGCAAGCTTGATGAGCGGGTGCTGGACGTTAGTATTCCAGTCATCCTCAGAAGTCCCAGTGCCCCGGTCATTGTTCAATCCAGCCCTCACAATGTCCTCTAAACACGCTATCGAGGGCATGGCGCCGTAAGTGAGGCGCTGGGTGCAGTCATTCGCCCAGGAATATCCAAACCGCCTCCGGTCTAAAGTCAATGATAGTAAGGCCCTAACTAAGTGGATATTTTCATATCCAAGTATTCCAACGCCGTCTGCGAGGCGCTGGACAGCATCGCACATTGCGGCCACGTCGACACGCTCCTTATGTTCCTCAATATCCCCGAAATTGCAAAAGAAAACGGGCTGATCCTCATCCTCCAGTGCCTGTAGCTGTTTAGAAGGGCTGAGACGTCCACTCTGGTGCGATTCGATTGAGGCTTCCGAGGGGGTCGTATTGCTCTTCTTCGGTGATGGGGATGGGAAAAGGCGCGGGCCGTCCAGAGGTAATTGCGGCACACCAGTTATGTCACGCTGTCGTTTCGATGGCCGAGGCGTCTGATCGAGGTCGAGATTGCAGTCCATGAGGCGGCGCTTGCTTTTCTTCACCTGCCGCGGGTTTTCCTTGCCATAATGCGCTCGGGAAGAAAGCGGGGAGATTGATGTGCTACAGGCAGACGCAGTCAGCGAAAGTCGGGTCCAAAATGAGATATGGCGCATACACGTCCTGCGGCGTAGAGTCGACCCTGTCGATCCAGACGGATATGTCGCAGAGACTCACGGGATTCATGGACGATATGTTGCAGATGGATAGAAGTGCGAGCGGGAGAGATGGCGGACATGGTTGGAGGAGTTGAGCGATATTTCAGCTGTTTGAGATGCGATATGATGCGTCGCGTTGGCCCAACTACCCGGCCACCCGCCCAAGATCTTCGAGACGATTCAACGCCTGCCTATTTTACACCAAAATTAGAATTTTTTTATTGGCTCCATCTAGATCCCCTCTTAGAAAAAAAAGGTACAACCTGTGCTGAAGTCCTTATATCTAGACTTACTCTTATAGGCTAATAGCCTACATATAATTTATCTTTAACTGTTTTTTTACACTTTATGTTTCTTAGTTCTAAAATAACTCTAACCTGCTCTTGTAAATAAAGTAATTGAAGCACAGTTTTAAATAAAATATATTGAAATATACTTTAAGCGTATCTAAGATTTACCAAGATGATTAGTAGTAGATAAATCAAGAACGTAGTTAAAATGTGTGTAAGCTATAGTCGGCGCACTATCCTGAATAGAGCCTAGCAGCTATGCTAACCAAATTTAAAGTCAACCGCCCGTTCTGGAGTACTCCGTACACTGAACCCATTTTACTAGCGTAAACATGGCCTTGAATTGTGTGTAATTATCGGCCGCGACCACTTCTACAAGCCGCGTATTCAACCTTCGACCTTCAACCACCAACCACATTTCTGTCTGTTGGCCTTCGATCATCTATTCTGCCCTGTGATTTCAGCTCCGAATATGGCCCCAGCGCGCAAGTGGGGCGCCGACCACATCAGCAGAGCATTGAGACAAATCGCCTCGGAATCCTAGCCTCTTGGTAGCCTCGTCTTGCGGCGTTCACCGTCTCGGTCCGATACAGCTACTTGGAACGATGAAAACGACAATTCGAGCTACATGTTAGAGAAGTCGGCGAGCCCCTATCCTCCCACCATCCCACACAAAGACAGTCCTTACGTTCGACTGGTCCACCAGGCTGGCGATGCCTCGGCGGTCTGGGCTATCGGCAGCAATTCTTTTTGCAAGGTCAGATACGTCGAGGACGGCATTACGCCTGAATCCTCTACCTTGGCGTTGGTCCAACATCAGCAACCAAGCTTCAGTACACCAAAGGTGTTGGCTGATGCGGTAGACGAAGACAAAAGATATCTGTTCCTTCAGAGACTACCGGGTCGGACTCTTGACCAAGCTTAGCCAAGTCTGAACAAGTGGCGGCAACTCGACCATGTTACGGCCACCGCAAAACGTCTGCAAGGAAATGGCTCAACGGGAGGCCCGTGGTTTCAGCCGTGTCGTATGACCAAAATATACCAGAGTACTACCTTCAGGCCCGTGCGAGCAATAGTTGTAGCTCTCTGAGCATGTCCTGTGAGGCGATGGGTATGGATTGTTCTGATCTGGTCTTCTATCATGCGCATCTGGAGCCTACCAACATAATCGTACAAGACAAGCCAAAGACTGGAGAAATTTGGCGTCATCGACTTTGA
Source organism: Ampelomyces quisqualis (assembly GCA_018398575.1). Lineage (NCBI taxonomy): Eukaryota > Fungi > Ascomycota > Dothideomycetes > Pleosporales > Phaeosphaeriaceae > Ampelomyces > Ampelomyces quisqualis. The sequence continues at coordinate 2,218,597 of JAGTXZ010000011.1, forward strand.
CATGGCAGGCTACCTACCTAGAGACTGGGTCAGAACAAAGTTCCGGCTCTCTTCTGGGATGAATCTATCACCATTCGCAAGTGACGAACCCACGTGGTTGAGGTCTGAGATTCAGAAATTGCTTGGGAAGGAAGGGTTCAAGGATTACTCGCATGCATACATGTTGTGGTTGGAACGCTGAGCAGTCACATTGATGGGTTTGCCGATTCATACACCGTCGCTTGGACAGTGCTTTGACTTGTTTGTTTGTTTGCAATGTTCACTAGATTGTAATCCATGCCTAGGGAGCAAAAGGGGCTTGTTCACCACCTCTACCATCCAACGAAGATTACAATCGGTGCGGAAGCCACGTGCTATCCAAAAAAGTCATGCATGAAAATCTGAACTTCGAAATGGTTTTTCATTCCAATCCACCCCACAGCCACGACCTCGACTTTGGAATTCCGTCTGATACGCGCACCGACTTTCTCTACTCATCTTTCGCCTCCTTGTTTTTCTCACCTCCTTCCTCCTCATCTTCACTCTGCTCCACGTCCTCGTCCCTAACCGGCAACGCCTCCTGTGCCTTCTTACTCTTGACCGGTTTGCCCACCTCTTCAGGGAACAACTCTCCCAGGAAATTCGGCAAGAAGCGATTTACCCTCTTCCACGTCTCATCCCACAATTCTTCCTGTTCAGGCAATTGATCGTCATCGCCGCTTGGGGGTGCGAGATATCCGCCGTTGGACATGACGAGGAGCATATTTTTCAGGTTTTCGGAAACGGCTTCTTCCTGTTCATGGTTGGGTGATTAGCATGCAAAATGAGGACCGACCAGCAAGGGAGAAGAATGGGGCGCCGTTGAACTTACAAGGTTATCGCCTTGGCCGCTGTTGATCAAGCGGTCCAAAATGGTCACGATCTTCAACCACAGGTCTAGGAGTTCTTTGCCGCCCATATCGCCGAGGAGAACGAGGTAGTGCAAGAAGACTTTGGATAGTAGTGTAGCAGCGCGGACACGTGTTTCGCTCATGCCAAGAGGGTCGGACTGGTACACTTCTGGCTTGAGAAGCTGTGTGATTAATGGGAAGAGGACTTCAGTGAAGATTGCGATCCACTCTTTGTGAGCCGGTGATGCGAGGTTGTCTGACAGAAGGGTGCGTTGGAGAGATGAGAAGGCTTGTTGCCGGATCTCGCGGCAGGGGTTGAGACACTGGTGTGCAAGAGTCTTGAGGATCGGAGACCAATATGCCGTCCATGCTACGAACATGCTGTTAGCTACTGGGCTGATGTCAATCGGAATCCAGACTTACCTTCTTTTGTTTCGAGATGTGACTGCGTAATGAAGTTTGGTACTCGTCCACTCAGCTGAAATACAATGTTCATCGCTGTACTTCCTCTGACGACAATCTCATTGCTTTCGGGCTTCTTCGGCTTCTGACCCTTACCGCGTCTTGCAGCCTGGTCGAAAAGTTGCTCTTCGCGAGCACCAACTTGTGCAGCTGTTGCAAACTCGTTCAAGAGCGCAATAGCAGCCTCGTAGTTATCTGCTGTTATGCCAGGTTGTGTCGAAGTGGTTAGATCCTCGACGAGAGCAAATACGTCACCAGCTGCTTCGGGAACGCTTGAGAGTCTGCTCAGGATGGACCAAAAGTCGGGAGAGCCGGCTAGCTCACTACGGAGGGCATTAGGACCTTTACAACAATCCGTCAAGCCTTTGAGGATAGGTTGCGAGCACTCGTTGAGGAGGGAATCCTTGAAGCTCGAAAATGTGTGGAGGAGGACTGGCGCACGGATGAAGTCGTAGTCCTGTATCTTTCAGTATGAGTACATGGTATGCGGGCGGCAGACTTACATTGCTCGCCTTGAGGAGGCTCAACAGATAGTACACGGATCGGGCCACGACAACGTTATGATGCTTGGATGTATCCCGGATGACGCTCGCCAAAGCATCGGTAACGTCCTTTGCAAGCTCTTTCACGGTCTCATCATCCCGCAGTGCAAGCACAGTTGCCAGCTCCAGAACAAACACCAAGCTAGGATCATATAACGGGCCCTTGCCTGATTTTCTTGTGCCGTTTGGTCGTGGATTGGCAGCACCTGGTATATCAGGCTTGACCACGATGACTCTCGGTGAACCATCCTCAGGGATGTGCTCGAGCAACGATGTTAGTAAGGACCGTAACGCCTCGACGGGTAGTTGACTGATGTTGGCAAGGATGTCCTCGAAGTGGCATTCCTTGACTGTATCGACCGTACACAACGTATACTCGATCTCCTGATCCGATGGCTCTGGGGGCTCATCATTGGCGAAGCTTGAGACGTATGATGTCAAAGCTGAAAAAATGCCGGTATCCGTAGGCCGTTCCGCACGATCGATGATTTGTGCCGGATTCTGGAGAGGTATGGGTGGCAGAACGAGTAACTTCTGGAACGACAAGAAGTAGGGCGGAATAAGAGAGTTGACAAAGAGATTGATCATGATACGGATGAGCTGGAGCTGTTAGCATACCTTATGTGAGTCCGTCTTGAAAACGTACATGATTCCATCCCTCTCGTATCGATGCCTCATGACCCTTGATGACCTGGAACAAGACGACGGTGGCTAATTGTGCCCTGCCGTCACGACCAAACCTTACAGCTGTCTCGCTCACCATAACGCTCTTCTTATCGGCCTGCACCTCGGTATTGAGCGAAGTGCTGGGGGGTACGTCCGGTGAAAGCGTGCTAATACACGACAGACACGAGATGATACGATCCAGAGCATCACTCAATTTATACTTTGCCGCTATTTGAGCGCATTGGTCGAAGCCTAGGACAACGCGCGAAAAGACAGCGTCATCTGTGGCTGACATGAAGACGTACGAAAGCGTTGCAATGATGGGCTTCCATGTTGCGTCAAACATATCTGCGTCGAAGATATTCGTGTCGCATATAATGAGATCTGATGTCGACTGAACCTTGACGAGCAGCTCTTTCCACGCGTGATCGTACGCATTTCGGTCATTGTGCTCTTCGGGAAGGATAATCTCCCGAGTCTTAATCGACTCGTACATCGCACGCAAGTACTCCGGGTCGAAGTCTTTACCGCCATTGACACCTCGGAGGTTCTTCGCAAAGTCCTCGTACTGCATGCGCTTGTCGCTCTTCAGATTAGGATTATGTTGATCGGTATTGAGCATGATAACTGCATACGTCAAAACGTAGATGGCATCTTTATCTGCAATGTTCTCTGGTTTCGCCATCTCAACGTACTGCTCCGAAAAGTCAGAGACGATACGCTCAATGAGTGCCGATTCACCAGGAAGACGGAAAGTGTGAAGCAGTTGCCGGAGTGCTTCGTCAAGACGTTGGCCAGTGAAGTCGAACAACCTGATGAAAGCATTGAGGATTCCTTCATTGCCCTTCTTCGAGATGAATTCCCCGAGGACCTTCTTGTCGACTCTCGTGGTGCCCTTGACGAACTCTGCGATGCATTGTGGATCGTCCGGGTCTCTTATTATTCCCTGGGACGCGAGAAAAGCAATGCCGGCTTTCGGCTTCTCATTAAATTTGGTCGCGCCACGAATTATGATCTTCTTGCGCGCACGCTGCTCCCGTAGTGCGTCTGCACTGGGAAGGCCCTCGGTCTGAGGCTCATCGTCCAAGCGGTCCGCAATTGACTGGACATATCCAAGTAGCGCATCCAAGCACAGTGGTGGGACATTAACTGTGCTCCAAGTAGCGGAGTCCGGAAACGCGTTCCTCGAAAGTAGACCGACAATGTCCATACACACATCACCGCGATCAATCTCACAGTCGAAGTTGACGAACAGCTCTGCCATGAAAGAGGGTATTCGCACCAATCCGCCCAGGTTCTCGACCATGGCTTCCCGAGCATCTGGTTTTCGTGCGCCTCCCCCGAGGCCAAGCTTCTGTCGATCCTTGACAGGCACTGGAGTGGACCGGCCACTAGCGCTGTTCTGTTGGGGTGGTTGTTTAATGAGACTGGGTGCATGCGGGACGCCTTCGTACAACGAAGGCTCAATGCCAGGCTCCAGAGGTATCTCTACGCGTGGGAAAAGACAAGCCACGAGGTAGGAGAGGTAAAGTTCTTGTTGCAGCTTAAGGACGTTCCGGCAGGTCGCGAGTAAAGTGCCTGCAACACGCAGCGATTCGTTCAAAATCGCCATATTGTCTGATCGCACCAGCTGGAAAATGTGTCGACAAAGAGTGTCTTTTGCTAGATTTGCAAGACTGGGATGACTTGCTATTGATGGTCCCGCAACTTCTAATGCGACGTCAACGATCCGTAACGCCATGACACGCATAGTGTCTGTGTGTTGCCTATCATGGGGATCTAATAGGTCCACCAAGACCCGAAAAAGTTCCCTAATCGAGGGGAGGGAGTACGGTCTGATTTCAACGGGCTCTTGCTCGCCTTCGGCTGTCGCAGGCAAATCAAGGGTGCTTGTCGCTGGGTTCGCAGCGCTGTCATGGTCATCTTGGCCCTTGTCCGAGCCGTTGGACTGCTGTGGCGCTTCTACTTTGGACGATGCATTTTCACCGGCGCCGTTGGCAGACGGGTCCATCTTCAGACCGTCCGGGTCCTCTTTACCGCCGCCCAGCTCTTCGTCGAGCGCATCGAGCTCCTCTGGCGACTCGATCTCCAGCGTCTTGAGGCGCCGGAAGATGACTTGGCACATGGATACCATGGCGATTTCGGCTGATCGGCGAAGCAATTCCGACAGTCGTGCCTGGCAGCACATGCTCAAGCCAGTTTCCATCATTTCGCAGACGCTCTCGTCGCCCAGCACTTCCCCCCCGGGGCCGGAGATCATGCCTTCCATGAGCTTCAGGATGCGGAGGAGGACGATTTCGTCGGCTGCGGAGTCGCTGGCCTCGAATCGGCAGTGCGTGATGGCCGAGGAGAGCTGCTGCATGGCTTCCGGGAGGCGCGGTGAGCCATGGTCGATGACTCTGTACGAGAGAAACTTGGTGATGGCTATGAGGGCAAGCGACGTGATTGGCGCCGACGTCGACGACGATCGGATGACCTGTAGGAAGGGGTGGAGCATCGAGGGAGTATCGTAGGCCCGGATGTCTGCTGCGGATTAGCCCATGTCGAGCCCATTGCCAGCACGTGCTCCCACCTTTGCAGCCTTTGAGGTCGTTCCTCAGCCGCGCAAAGGCAGACATGAGAGGGTTGTCCTGCAGGCTTTTGCCCTTCTTCCCCCTCAGGCCCCATCTGCTCGGTCCGGCGTCGTCCTGCTCGCCGGCGCTGGCAATGCTCTGCCCGGCCCGGTCCCGCCGCTGCACCGCGGGCGTCTTGTTTGAGGAGCTCCCGAGGATGGCTGCCACGGAAGAATGCGCCCACCGCGCATGTTTGCGCATGGCAGACGTGACGGTGATACATTCCGTGACCACGAGAGCCACCGGGTTGACGGCGACGGTAATTGGTCGGGCGGCCAGGCTGGAAGTCGCCCCATGCAGTGAAGAGGCGACATGGTCCTCGTGTCCGTCGCTCGACATGGCGGCAGGAGGAAGGGGGGGGGCGGGGGGCTAGAGGCGCGTAGTCGACGAGAAAGTAGGGAACGTCGGCGCACGTGTCGTTGTGGTGGTGGGGACGGGCGCGACTATGTCTGTGGTCTACAGGGAATGAACATTCTCCAAATAGTATGATTTCGTGAGCACGTCGGGTGAGGCTCCAGGCAGCCGCAGTCGCCTGTCAACATCTATAATGTCGCATCCTCGGGAGCTCCCCATGCACGGCCCAAGGATCGCGGGAGTCCGCCAAAGTGGGTCGAGATTCTTGGAGAGGACAACAACGACTAGAATAATTCGCAAAAGCCCAACATGTTTCTAATACAAAATTACCTTCTTATCGGTACAGGTAGATAGACGCGGTCGCTTGCATTGGCGGCAGAGCTCAACAAACGCCTATGATGCAACAAAGTCTCTAACGTATACAACGCTTCAGTTCTTCAAACGCTCTTCCTTCAGTCCAAGTCCAAAGTGTAAATGCTTCATGGATGCTGCTTTGGTTGTTGGAACTACGACTTCTCTTCTGCCTTCTTCTCTGCTGGAGCCGCTACCTTCTCGGGCTCGCCTTGGGTAGCTTCCTTCTGCGATTCCTTCTTCTCTTCTTTGACCTTCGCCGACTCCGCCTTCTCCTCATTCTTTGCTTTTTGGACAAGATCTTGTACTGCCGCTTTCTCCTTCTCCCAGTCGCTGTTCCTAGGATCAAACGATTCGTGCATCTTGTCAATACGCTCCTTTTTGGCGGCTTCTTCAGCTTCTTTAGCTTTCCGCTCCTTCTCCATTTCCTCCATGTGTCGAATATCGTCGACACTGGGCTCGTAGAGATGCCAGATGGTGTAGTGCGGGAGACCGACGACAGAAAACTTCATGCGCTTGGCCATCTGCCACTTGTTAGCCCAGTTAAGCACTTCGCGCGTGCAATGCTGTACCTTTCCGAATCCCTCCGTTTCCGCATGCTTCTCAAAACTGAACGCAGGGAAATGTACGCCAGATCGGAAGACCTTTGCCTTCGCCAAGATACTGACACCCCCCACACCGTCAATGTCCATTTCCATATCTGGGTCACCGTAGGGATCGCGGAGATAAGCCAAATGCGGGCGCCATGTGGCGTACTCTGCGTATCCTTCTACAATAACTGCGTCCTCATCAAGTGTGTCGGCAAGCGCGAGCGCGGTCTCGGATTCCTGCCAGGAATTGAGATCGTATGGCTGCTCGCCTCCAAGCCAGTCGGGCAACGGTCGCCAGACGTCTACCACACGTTAGCTGTGTAATTGGAGTCAGATAGTGATGCTTACTTGGTACAATCACGTCCTTGTTGTGTCGCATGAGATCTTCCAGAATGGTGAATGGCGCCGTTTCGACATCCACGTCTCGCCAGTACACCCAGCTGTGTGTGGGTCGCAGCGCCGCGCTCAATAGCCAGTTTCGCGCCTGAGCCATGGACTTTCGTCGCCCGGCTTGCGCGGCGAAGCCGTGACGACTCTCAACGTCCTGTTTGACCTTTTGACCAAAGTCCTTCTCCATGATCGAGATCTCGCCGAACTGCTGCTTTGGGTCGGGATCTGCTTGCAGCTCCTTCAGTTTCTCCTCGAGCAACGTTATAGTGTTGTCCTTTGAATCTCCCACGAGAAAAGCCAAGTCGATGAGATTGTGCGGGTAGGTGAGGTTCTTGAGGTGGCTGAAAAACATGGGCAGATGGGGGGATGCATCACGCAGCGGCGCGCATAGCAGTATCCGCTCCTCTCTTTCCCATCCACGTGCTGTGCCTCCGACATTGTTGAGATCGTAGTATCGCACCGTCTCGAGCTGCGAATCGTCGCTCGTAATATAGCTTAGGGGGCCGGACCCAAGGTTCGGTCGCAGATCGGGGAAGAAGAAAAAGAGTGCGATCAAGAAGGTGGATCCCGCCAGCAGTAATCGTTGTATTAATTGCCTCCGCCGGCGTAGCGCGGGTTGTGATCGCGGCTGGAATCTGCAATGGCAGTGGTAGTTAGAATCATGTTGCTTGGAGTCGTGGTGGTAGAATGACGAATGTCGTGTGAGCGCTGCGCGGGACATGGCGAATACAGGACGTACTTGTGAGGTTGAATTGAAAACGTGCTCCCCCCTTGTGAGGGGTAAGCTGCATTAGAAAAGGCATGGCGATGCATCTTCCCTTTCTCAGAAGCATGTAAGGGCAACATCCAGAGGGAGGTCTTGGTTGTTCTTTGGTATCCCTTTGGCCAACCCCGGTCACCGCTGACCCGCCAGATCACCGCGTCGCTGGGTCGAGCGCGACAGAAAGCTCAATGGTGACGATCCCTTGGTGGCCAGTGTGCAGCAGGGTGGTACTCTTTTGTGTGTCGCAGGTGGTGTTGTAGGGGAGTTGCGCGTCTTCTAGGGCGTCGATGAGGTGGCTTGGCTCTAGATTGATTTCGCTAGGACATCTGATAGCACTGGTGGCGTCTTCCGCAGCGGCAAGGCCGATCAAGGGACTCGACAGGCGAATTTGGTGAGATGACAGACTGCTGAATCCCGGGCAAGACCTTCGGCTCGCATTGGAAGTGAGGTCACGCCAAGCCTCCAGTTATCGACGTTTCAGATACCCTCCCGTACGTATTACCGAGATTGGCGCGACAGAAGTGCCATCAGCGATCGGGGTTCACGCTCTGCAAAGCCAGTACCGCCAAAATACAGCGCCTTGTCTGGAGCCACACTCGCGCTACCCGGTGGCGGGTGACGACGTGGGTACCTGATCTTCACGCATTGGAGGTGCTCTGCACACTAGGATGAGGAAGCACGTGGAAGCATCTGAACGTGGACTTTGTCTTCTAATTCTACACGACTAAAAACTACACACACGCAGGCCGGCGTCGTGACCGTGCTTGCCATGAACTTCTTCGAGTCCATGGTCAACAGTAGTCCCTTCCTGTTTCACTCGTTAGTGACGAGTGACCTCGGTGCGGAAATAACCAGCGAATGGGTGTTGCGAGCTCAGAAAGCCGTTTTTAGTCATGCCCCGCCGCCGGCCTCAGATCGTGACAGTCCAAGACGAACTGGCACGCACCTCGGCACGAAGACCACAATGACGCACCGCAAGACGAGCCTGCAGCGCAACTCCACAACTCATCCTTCCAGCCGAGACTGGTAGAGTGCGGGAGGGTGACCCGGCGGCAGATGTCGTTGAATGGATAGACTAGTTTTCCTCCTGGCGATGTGCATGAGGGTCGAAGTGCTTACATTGGTGGGGCGCGTGGCTGGTCGAATGGCTCTAAGGGTGGCGATCTGAGCAACGCGTTAGTGATGCTACTACGACCAGTATATCATGTAAGGCGAGGTGTAGAAAGCAATATCAGAAAAAGGTAAGCTGGTATGAGTTGTCTTCAAGAGAATTCAGTAGCAGAACTGAAAATAATACGCTCATCATTGCAGTGTTGGGGAAAAAGAAGAGATATCGCTTACTGTGCGGCAGCTGTGCGAAGCCAGAAAACTGTATTAGTGCGTATGTAAACGTCTGGGGGTCATTCGTGAACTTGCGGTCGCCGACGAGATGCGAAGACGGGCCGCGCGCGTGCTCATAACGCTATCATTGGACAATAGTGATGGGAAAATGCAGCGTTTGTGCGAGCGCGACAGAACATGGCAGCAACGAATGAGGCAATACCCGCAGGTGCTTGCGCCTTTCTCAAAGTCAGCGAGGCTCGGGTCCTACACGAGGAAGGCGGCGGAATCGAATATGAGATCAGAGGGTGGTGCATGTTGTTCGTTGCTCATTTGTGATCACGGAACAGTTTTCAAGGGTATCAATCATAGGAGGGAGGACAAGAAGAAGTGGTGGGTGCAACGTACCTGGAGCGCAACTTTGAGGTGGAGGAAGGCTCGGAGACCAAGCTCAAGCGAAAAAAACTGGGCGAGCAAACGCGCCAAGATTCCGCGCCTTAGTAAGCAGTTTTTGTGCATGAGCCTGAGCTCACCTGGCATGCACATGGCAGGAAATCAGTGCACGACAGACACATTCGACTGCCATGAACGCCGACAGGAGAAGGAACAACGCGCCGGCGGGCGGCACAGCTGCACCAGTCTTTGCACGAGCCGTCCGGGAGCCCGAGTATCTCCAAAGCCTGCGACCGACGCGCTCAAGAGGGCCGAATGAGCTCCGCAGGATCTGTAGGTAGCTCAAGACTGCTTTGGCCAGCTCATCAAGCACGCCTGTTGGCGCAGACACTGACCAGCCTGTAGTTCTCCAGACCTCGATCATACCGTCTGCTTCAGGCTCGGCCTACCTCGAAATACCCTCCTCGTCTGCACCTCGGACCTCGACGCTCGTGTCGCCTGCATCCACTCTCAAGATCACCGCCTCCGTGCAGGGACCCAAGCCACTGCCCCGCAGCGCGCCGTTCAGCCCCTCCCTCCTCCTCACGACCACAGTCAAGTTCGCGCCCTTCGCGACGCGCCACAGAAGAGGTTACGTCCGAGACGCCACCGAGCGAGACTTGGGCGTGCACCTGGAGGGCGCACTACGGGGCGTCATCATTGGGGAGCGGTGGCCCAAGAGTGGTGTCGAAGTTGTCGTCACCATCCTCGAAGGTGATGAGGATGGCTGGTGGGGCGACTCGGATACGGAAGCAAGCTCGAGCGGCAGTGGGTGGGGGTTGCTGAATGTTCTCGCAGGATGCATCACTGTGGCTAGCGCTGCTATCACCGATGCAGGCATCGACTGCGTGGATGTGGTGACTGGCGGCGTCGCGGCAATGGCTCGGGATACAAACTCGGACAACGCGCAAGACTTGAGCAGGCTGCTGGATCCATGTCCTGCGGAACACAAAGAGCTCGTCGCAGCTTGTGCCGTTGCCTACCTTGCATCAAGAGACGAGATCACCGAGGTGTGGATCAAGGGGGACGTTGGGGCAGAACCCGATGCGCTGATAGAAGGGGCTACACACGCGGCTGTTGGCAGTCTGGCCGTCGTCCAAGAGGTCTTGCTTGAGGCCTTGCAATCGAAGTTCAAAGGTCAGATGGATGAGAGTGATAGTAGTCTGAAGAGAAAGGCAGGAGACGTGGATATGACCGGGTGAACAGGGGCCGACTATGGATTCACAACAAGCATCCGGGAAGAGACACAGAGTCACCCGGTACCCGGTCATGGAAGGTCGCAGATTCCAACCGACACTGCCCGAGCCTATGCATGAGAGCCCCCTCTCTTGCGCTCCTCGGGATACATCAGCGCTCCATGTGCAGCCATGATGTGCTTGGGCTTGTGGGAAGGTTCGCGAACGTTCAGCTCGCCGGTCGGTCTTGCGGCGTCGCACCATGAGTCAATATAAATAGCTGAGCGCGTGGGTCATGCTGGACCTGGCTACCAAGAGCTGCAGAGGTTCCATTTCCTCCGAGGATGCTCGCTCCGAGAACCCAAAGTTCTACAGCACAACCTGTTTCGGTACTACTATGCACACATGTGATCTTGACCGTTGTCCGCTCCCAACCTGGCCAGTAGTGGCTGAGAGGACGCCTCCACTTTCTCCAAACGGCTGCTGCTATCCTGGCGTTCCCAGTGTTGCGGAACGTGGGCGTCACAAGTACAACATTCCTCGTGCTGGAAGGTGCGACAGCGCGAGATGGTCGCAGTGTCCTGCGAGTCAGACTCTAGAGAGATGATAAATCTCTTCGCAGCCGTCTGCCGTCTCTTGTTCCCCACCACCGTCCCTCTTTTCACATTCTTTTCTGGTCGGAGCTCGGCAGTTGCTCATTTGCTCAGCTGACTGTTTCCTCGGCACGTCTACCCGCGTCCAGTTCCCTGCCGCGATAGTAGGGCTTGATCTCGCCGTCATAAAGCAGGTCCTTCGCGCCTCGCAGTGACAGTCGCCCGCTACAATGCTGGTAATGCGCTCGCTCGCGCTGCTCCCCGCGCTGTTCGCGACCATTGCCCACGCCGTGCACCCGGTCGAGGTGCGCGGCCAGGACTTTGTCGATACGGTCACGAACAAGCGTTTGATGATCATCGGTGTCGACTACCAGCCCGGAGGCCAAGCCTCGTACAAGCCCAACGAAGGCAAGGATGTGCTTTCAGACGCCGATGTCTGTCTGCGCGACGCTGTGCTGATGCAGAAGCTCGGGGTAAGTTACTACGCACCAACACCAACATGAAGTCACCATGGCTTACACCTACTGCGGGGGCTCTCACTAATGCGGCCCAGGTCAACACCATCCGCGTCTACAACATTGACCCCAAGCTCGACCACTCCGCATGCGCCTCCATCTTCAATGCTGCCGGTATCTACATGATCCTGGATGTCAACTCCCCACTACAGGGCGAGAGCATCAACCGCGCAGAGCCATGGACGAGCTACAACACCGACTACCTTACGCGTGTCTTCGGCATCGTGGAGAACTTCAAAAATCTGCCCAACACGCTTGGCTTCTTTGCCGCGAACGAGGTCATGAATGACTTGAACACTGCAGAGTTCAATCCGCAGTACATTCGCGTGAGTCATCCTGGTTGCCAAAGCACCGGTTGTGCCGTCGACCCTGGGTGCATGCTAATTATCTTGCAGGCTGTGCAGCGAGACCTCAAGAACTACATTAAAAAGCATGCTTCTCGAACGATTCCCGTTGGCTACTCAGCTGCCGATGTGCGTGAGATTTTACAAGACACCTGGCAATACATGCAATGCGACCACACCCAAGACGCTTCGTCATCCGACTTCTTTGGCCTGAACTCGTATAGCTGGTGCGGTGAAGCCGACTTGGACTCGTCAGGTTACCACGATCTGGCCGAAATGTTCAGCAAGTCGGCTATCCCTGTCTTTGTAAGTCGGCTTTTTCCTACATGGCGAAGTACCACTATGCTTGTTTCAATGCTGACAATCCGCAGTACAGCGAGTATGGTTGCAACGAAGTTCAGCCCCGCATTTTCACAGAGGTGCCTGCCCTCTATGGCGAGAGCATGACAGCGCTCAGTGGTGGTCTAGTCTACGAGTACAGCCAAGAGGAGCAAGACTACGGTCTCGTAGTGATCAATGCGAATGGCTCGATTTCCCTCCGTCAGGACTTTGACAATCTCCAGAAACAGTACAACAGCCTTGACAAGGCACTCCTCGAGTCAACGAATCCTTCCACGGGCAACAAGCCTCCGCAGTGTGCATCTGGCCTTATATCGGCGGAGCAGTTTAGCAAAAACTTCTCGATTCCGGCTGTTTGTCCCGGCTGCCAGTCCCTTATCGACAATGGGATCAAGAACCCCAAGACCGGTAAACTCGTAGACGTTTCTACTACTAAGCCGAAGCAGCAGGTCTTTGGCACCAATGGCGCGCTGGTGCAAGGTCTCGAGCTCAACAAGTTGTCCAACGACGGGGTTAACAGCCCTGGTGGCCAGTCAACCAACCCCAGCGGCTCAGGCACTGCCCCCAATCCAGCTTCGCCAACCGAGAGTAAGAAGGGCGCAGCTACCCGGCTCACCGGCAGTGTTCTGGCATGGCTCGCAGTAGGCTTCGCAACAATCCTTATTTGAGTCGTCTATCCAAGTGCGATAGAATCCGTGTTACCAACTAGCATTCACACCAACGTGCGCACATGGTCTTGGACGATTCGAAAGTGTAACGTGGTTACGCATTTAATGGTTTCGGTGCATGGCTTCCAGGCCGGGAATTTCAACTACTCAGTTTCTTTGTATATGCTTTCAATGCGCAATATATACCCCATGATTGACACAGCATGTATATAGTAACATGAATAAATGCACACAATGTTGATTATTTTGGTGTCTTTGCGTAATGTGAACACAAATGCATGCGCTTGAGAAGATAGAAAAAAGGTCAAGTACGCGGCTTGCATGAGTGTCATACTCGTGCTTCAAGCATAGTTGCTACTCATGTTGCCTCACACTTGGGTATTGCCAAGTGCACCACTTTACCCGTAGAACCCACGATGCGAAGACTTCAACCCAAGTTCTGTTCCAAATGCTATGCCACCTACACCAAAGGATAAGACATCAACTTTTACCGTTTTCTTCCCTTCTCTTTCCTTTCTTTCTTTTCTTCCTTTCCCTCTTTCCCTCTTTCCCTCTTTCCCTCTTTCCCTCTTTGCCTCTTTCCCTCTTTCCCTCTCTCTCTCCCCCACTTCTTTCTCTCTGCCAAATAAAGTTCACGCTTACCGCATGTGCGCGGCGCTTGTGGGGGCGGGGGCTTCGGGAGGTGCTGAGGCGGGCGGCGCTGAGGCGGGAGGTGCTGAGGCGGGAGGTGCTGAGGCGGGATGTGCTTCAGCAGACGACGCTTCAGCAGGCGGCGCTTCGGCAGGGGGTGCTTCAGCAGGCGGCGCTTCAGCAGGCGGCGCTTCAGCAGGAGGAGCAGCCTCTTCATCCTCGGGAGGCGCCGGCGTAAATCTATTCCCCTCCATCAACACACATTCCCCTCAAGCACCAACACAACAAAACTACTCACGCAGCAACATCCAACCCAATCTTCCCCGCCGTGCCGCCAATAACATCCGTCCCATCCACGCTCTCACCACTCTCCTGGCTCAATTTCGCATAATCAGCCACTTGCTTCGCACTCGCGGGATTCACCACCATGACCTGGCCCAGCTGACAATGCGGGCCCGTCGCGCAGTACAGGAACATGGGCTCCGTGGACGTCACGGGCATATTGAATGTTCCGACGTCGGTCTGGTTGTCGGAAAACGGAATGTGGCCGCTGTGGATCCCGCCGTCGAGGGGTCGGCACGCCGTGTCCGCTGCGGATTGGGTTACGGTGTGGTTGCCGTTTGAGAATTGGAATTGGACGATGTCGCCGACGGCGGCGGCGACGGAGTGGGGGACAAAGGTGTCTTGTGGGCCGCCAACGATGACGGGGATGATTTGGTTTTGGCGGCGGTGGAGGCGGGCTGGGGAGGGAGGGCTTAGTTAGTTTGATGGGTAGGGTGCGGTTTGATGTGGTGAGGTGAGGGTTGGTGCGTGGGGTGGTATGTTGGAAGTTTGGGGGGTGTTGGGGGAAGCATTGCATACTTCTGATAGTTGGGAGTCTGGTGGACTTGATCGCTGGTTGGGGGAGAGCAATGGCGACATTGGCGAGCAGAAGAGCGCTTGCGATGAAGGACTTCATGTTGGCTGATCTGAAAATACGAATAAATGATATTGAAGTTGAACGTATAGAAAACGGCAAGCCGCTCAGCGGTATGTCTGCAATCGAATAGTAAAATGATTATGCAGTAAATACCGTTCTACGGTTGGGTCGAAGAAAATAACAACTAGACGTCAGCAACCCAAAGAAAAGGGAACGTTGAAGACGGACTTGACGCAAGAAAGAAATGTTACTCGTACTGATATCATACCTTGCAGCACATATATACCACTCTCTACAGCCCACGGCACATGCGCTTACCAATACCCAACTACCCTGCTATGATACCCTACATCACATCTTCGCAAAGCAAAGCTGAATCCTACCTCCTCATGCCCGCACCCCACCCAGCAGCCTCAGGTTCGCTGTCCCCGACGAATGAGGCAGCAAGCAGTGGACCACGCGACGCTCGCCAAGCACCGTTTGGCGATGCATGTGTTTGACAGTTGCGTAAGTCAGGTACCTCCCGGAGCAGTTTGAGGATATGTGGGGCGAACTACCGGCACACTGCATCATCGGCCTGTTTGGAAACCTTGCGTGCCTTACCACAGGCTTGGTGTTGTGGGACATGATACGATGGGTTCCTTCAGTGCGCGAATGGCCGAATTGATTCGTGGGTTGGGTGGATGTGTGTGCGGTCACTGCGGTGGGGAAGTATCGACGTTGGAACACATGCTTGGGCCATGTGATGCTCATCAGTACGGTGCTGCTGAATTGACGAGCTATCGCATCCGTTATGCTAGAAAGCTCGTGGGTATTGTTGGTCAAGCGTGTGCTTGCTGTACGCTTTCCATGAAGTCACCGTGTTGTATGTGGTCGATGTTTTATGCATGGCATGAGTAGCTGCATGACGTCGGCACGTCGGGAGCAGCCATGAACGGCCAGGACGCTAGTTACCCGTTGATGTAAGTGCGTGTTTCGTTCTTCTCAACGTTCACCCCTTTGAAGATGGTGTCCGAGGCATTGACATTGACAAGGCATGGCATCGTCGCGTTTCGGATGGTACGGGCCTCTGGCGTTCGTCGTCTTCGCCGAGTATCCGAAATGCGATGCAACCTTGGAAGGAAAGGCATGATCCTAGCGAGCCGCTCTCGCACTGCTCCCTCCTGAGAGCGTCACATTCGTAGTCCTTTGGTAATCAGGCATACAATCTTGGATTTTCTAGCATCTATCTCAGTGGACTTTGCATTTGACCTGTCTCCCATCTTCTCATAAACTGTGTGAGCATACTCGTCAACAGAGCTAGACCAAACGTTCGTGTCTGATCAGTGCAAAATCAGACCTTGGAAGAGTTGGGAGCGTCTGGAGAACTATGATAGACGCGAGCTCTGATGCACTTATCGGCGCCGATTCATAGTGTTTGCGCAAAACTACCGGCTTTTGCAGATATGCAGTTGCAGTGAGTAAGCAACGTAACAGCGGAAGTGTGGTACTGCTTCTTATCTGCAGCAATTCTATTATACGAGAGTGATTCGACATGATTACCGTTAATCGCATCCAGATGCAGATATCGAGGTGAGTGACGAATTTTACAGACTTTTGGTCATGAAGCTGGTTCTCTTACCTGTATAGCACGCCGTCACTGCGTGGTATGAAATACCCTGCCACACCCTCGATGTTCGTTCCTTCCTCTCACCATGGCATTCAACTTTATCAGACCCGATATCCCACGTCTGCATCGCGAACGCCCAGAGTTCCACCGTCGTGTGCAAGCCTCAAGTCGCGTTCACTGGGCGTCTGGCATCTCACTGCAGCACAACTGCGCAAGCAGGCACGATCGAGGAAGCTGGATGTTAGCCGACTGGTCCAGAAGTGGGAGTGCGTCCATGTCCTCGTCCAGCATGATCTACATGGCGGCGCTGTGGCCCACGTCAAGAATGTCACCAATACCAAACGCCGCACTATCTTCGACCTGCCCGACGAGATCCGAAACACCGTCTACGGCTGCATTCTAGCGATCGATGACCCCGTCGTGGCTCTGTATGATCCACCGCTCAAACAGCACCCGCTCCCAAATTTCTGGCTCCTGACACGCCCTCTTTATCCGGGCCGCAAGTCTGAGGTCCCAGGGCAGCTAGAAACCATCACACAGCTCCGCAACATGTCGTGGGCGAGTCGTAAGCTACGCTAAGAGATCAGCGGCTTCTTCTTTACCCACAACACCTTGAAATAACATATCTTGCTAGTATACCAGATAAATGACAAAACATATATCCAGCTTCCTAGGTCGTACCCACACATGACCTTTCGAGCATTTATTCCAGCGGCAAGACGCTCGCAACTAGCAATGAGCTTCACCGACTCCTCAACAGTGCCGACGTGCCGTGGATTTGTGACCGTCGCCAACAGAGTCGCAGACCATGCGGAGTGCAGAAAAGCGCATACTTGGCCTGGCCCTGGGTGCCCAGAACGTGTGCTTTCTGGTTGTTTTTGATAGCCTCGTGTTTTTTTCTGCTAGCTGCTCCGTATACGGGAGGTTATTCAGAAGTTGCTGGAATTCCACGCAGTGGGAGAAACCACGACGCGATTGCGCGACACAGCAAGCGCGAAGGCCACGGCCGTACTTCATCGCGGAACATGGGATACACATTCTGCCGAGAAGAAAACACAAGGCAATAGCACAAATCCTACACAAATTCTACCCTCTCTACAGAATCGACGTAACTCTACAACCTCACCGCGCCACTCACACTCTTCACTTCCTACCCAACGCACACTTACCCCCTTCACTCCATCCGCCCACCCCGCCCCCTCTCTTCTTCCCAGAACCCACGAATCACAAATCCCTACTACGCGCATTAGCCACCACCATCTCAGCAGTCTTGTCCACGCAAGCACAAGCCCAAAGCGCGCAATACACCAAAAAAAACCCCCATCAGAAAAGCGTCATTGTTATCGCTCAGTCTTGCATCGGCAATTAAAACATAGATAAAAAACAAGTTGTAGTCATCATGGTGGTGTTATCGGCGGGAGAAAGAGAAGAGGGTACGTACGGTACGATTGCCGGTTGAGGTGGGAGAGACGTGGCGGCTGAGGGGAGGCGACGGGAGTGGTAGAAAAACCTAGCTGAGGCAGGGCCTTTGTCGTCGGAACGATACTCGGTACGCTTCGCCGCTCGCGTAGCCGCGCGGAAGAAGAAGAAGAAGTGCTCCGGCAGCGCCAGAGCGCGAGACGAGAAAGACGTTGTTCTTTGACTGAAAGGTGTCCCGGATGCGCATGGAAGACGAATTTTTATTTCCCGCCCGCGAAAAAAAAATGTCAAAGCTTGAGTCCACCTAGCTAGCTGTTTTCGTCAGGGACGTGTGAGCTTGTGAGCGCGCTAGGCTACTTTTCGTTAGTGCGAGCTCTGCCATCCCGCCTTACGTCTAGAGTAAGCCGCAGCCAGTGTAACCTACGCCGGATTTCTACGAGGATGAGAGAAAGGCGTTGTTGAAAACAGTTGTTGGGGATGGTGGTTTGATCGATCGGTGGTTGATGGACAGGCAAATGCACTCATGTGGTACGAAAAGCGTGGCTTAGAAGCACAACAGCCAGTGCGTCATGCAAATTCATGGGATGGGATGCTTTTGGTAGTACCAGAGCAAGAAAAGGAACATGGCGGCGAAAAGGGACATGGGCGCCGACAAACAGCACTTGAAATGCCAAATGAGATGAAAGTGTCCGACAGGACGGAGTGAGACAGGAGCACAATTTGTCTCATATGTGCACGGTGGGTAGCCACTAATCTTGGATGGCATCTATGGCACAAACACACCACTTCCGGCACAGCGAGCAGAGTGCGGCACACGATCAATACCTCACATGATGCCCTTGAGTCCGCGGAAGCCTCCAGTCTTCGATGAACCAGCCTTCTTCTGATCCTTTTCTTTCTTTTTGCTGATATTTTGGGCGCCACCTATGATTTGTTAGTGCTGACATTACACAAGAATGAAACGAGCAACTCACCCCGACCGTAGTACCGAACCTCAGATTTCGGCTCGATCTTCTCCTTTTTTTCCTTCCCAGCACTGCCTTCGGTATCCGCAGAATAGCTGCTCTTGCCACTGGACTGGGCTGTCATGTTTTGTGCTTGAGACTGGAACTGTGCATTGAGAGATGCATCGTAGGCGGACGAGAAGTCAGGTCCTAGGCCACCGCCAAAACCAGGATAGGGTGAAGAGTTGGTCTGAGACCTTTGGGGTGGTCTCTGTGTAGGCTCGTTACGCACTGGTCGAGCAGGTGATGGATTGGAGATTGGACTGACTACCGAGTTCGGGGATTGGTAGTCATGAAAGTGGTCACGTTCCTCACTTGGCGATATCGAGGTAGCGAGTGGTGGTAGATACCTGGAGTTATAATTGGAAGGCTGTCGCACACTCATGCTCGAGGTGCGACCGAGTCGCGCCTTTTCAAAGTCCAGGTGGCCGGATTTCCCCTGACTATGGGAACGTCCTTGCTCGACTTGGTGCTCGACTTCTAGGTTGTGGTACTTCATCTGTAGTTCGGTGTGTTGCTCTAGCAGGTGATAGTATGTCTTTTTGAGTTGTTGCAGCTTGGCATGGCTTGCTGCAAGAGCCGAGTCGAGCATCTGCTGCACTGAAGAGGGAAGTTGGCCTGGCCTTCCAGTATTCCTCTCGGCCATCTGCAGACGTGTCTCGAGCTCCATGATGCGCCTCTCATACGCTTGAATTGATCGTTCGCGTTCTAAATCACGACTGTGGAGACGCATGTTTGTCATCTCGAGATCGTTGCGCAGATTGTTCCGTTCTTGAGTGAGTGTGTGAAGCTCCTTTCTCTGATCCCCGAGAGCCAAGATCTTTTCTTGCGCGGCTTCAAGGTCACGTTGCATGATACTGTAATCCTCCAGCTCATACTCGAGGGCCCTTGTTCTCTGCTGAGCTCGGATTTGCTCTGACTCGGCTTTCTCTACAATCTGTTTCAGATGGTCATAGTCAGACTGCGTTCTTTCAAGCTCGTAGCGTAGACTGTCTTCCTCGCTATGCCATGTCTTTTCGCTCTCCTTATATGTCCGAACCCTGGCACTCAGGTCACTCTCCCACTTCTTCGACTGGTTCCGGCTTGTGAGTGTCTCCTTCTTCAGCTGAGCATACATGTCAGTAGCTTTAGCAAGCCTTGCCTTGAGCGTCTTGTTGGTATTGATCAAGTTCTGCGTCTCCGCATCGGCTGTTGCCTCCTTCATGTGTTTACGCTGAAGCTGACCAATGTGTGCCAGGTGTTGCAGCTTGAGGTAGCGCTCAAAGTTCAGATCGTTACGGAGCAGCATCATCTCTCTTTGGAGAGAAGCCATGGTTTGCGTACGGGCTTCGTTTTCAAGGGTCGTGGTCGACGTCACAGATCGCACGAAATTGCCCAGGCTGGGCTGCCTTACAACGGAGTTCTGGGCCGTGGCTGCTGGTGCCGCGGAGAGATTCTGTTCTTTAGCATCATCAACAGGAGGAAGTGTCGGCGAGTCCAACACATCATGGGCCCGTAGCAGCGGCGAAGCCGACTTGGAGGATTTGGCAGACTTGGACCTTGGTGGTATCTCGAATGTTTGGGGCACATCTGGCCCTTCGCTTGGAGACACGAATACGGTAGACTGGGTGTTTCTCCAGCTTCCGTTCGACTCATTCATGGTGAAACCATCATGTTCCAAGCTGAACTGCGTGGAACCCTCTGGTATGGGCGGGACAGGTATGGCTGGTAGTGCAGCATTTGGTGGCGGGCCTGGATCCTTCAAGCTGGAAGAAACGGCCACGCAGAGATCCATGCATTCTGTGACCACGTCGGCAGGGTCGCTCTTGAGCCACCTGTTGTCGCGCAGCTCCTCCTCGACGGTGGTCCTGAACATGTTCGGATGCAGCAAGTGAAGTCTCCGATATGGCTCTGTTCGACTCTGAATGAGGTCCTGATCTAGGTCGAAATCGCGAGCGCGTGGGAAATTGAGAGACTTGAGAAACTTCCTAGGTTTTCGCACGAAGCTCATCAAGTTCAGCGGGAAAAGACCATACAAGAAGGTGAAGTAGTGCATAAGCATTGGCGGAGACGAATCAGGATACTCGATAGACTGCTGCACCGGCTCCCAGGCTTGCTCCGACTCTCGTTCTTCGTTGTCGCTCTCTTCCTCGCTCTCCTCGTCCACGTCGTTTGGGTGTTGGTACCCGTTGGTCTCTTCGGCGCTACCCAGCCTGTCCCAGCATAGGAGCCTGGAGTATATCAGAAATATCTTGGGAAGATGATGACCCAAGGTCAACGAGGCGCATATATGGGGTAGGAACATGATGAGAACGACAAGGGCAAGCTCGATGACGGTCGAGGAAGCGTCAATGAGAAGACACTTTTCAAGGTGCTGGATGAGGGGCGTCTCAAGCACGAGATGGAGATGTGGGGGCTGCAGGCGTACGAATGCGCTCAGCAAGTTGAGAGCCTGTATGCGGTACTGCTTCTGGACGAATAGCTCGTCGAGGGCAAGAAGGAGCGCCTGCACGATTAGCTCCCGATCATGTCTGCGTGAGGATGCAACCAACGTACCTTGGGCATCTTCTGCCCAAAAGCGACGAGGACGGCCTCAAGCTCCTGTGCTACCAGCTCGTTCTCCGGGGCGATGGCGTCGTCGGCTGACAAAGGCACGTTGGTCCGCGCAAGGTAGGCGTCCAGTAGCCTTTTGGTGAAGAGCTTCGAAAGGTGCGCATGCTCTCCACCCTTGTCCGCTTCGGCATCGTAGACGAGCATACTCTGCACGATCTCGCGAGCATGCTCAATGTCTTGTCGCTTGTGGCCGGTACCATCTAGGGTGGGCTTGAGGACCAGGGTCCACCACACGGTAAGGCGCGCTTCGCCAGTGATGGCGGGGCGCACCAGGCGCAGCACGGCGAGGAAGGCGCCATGCTTCTCCGGGGTGGCCGCGACGTGCCGCTGGTAGAGGGTGTGCAGGTCATGGTGAAAGCGCTGCGAGTCGTGGTCGTCGATGTTGGCGTAGCGGTCGAGGAAGTCGTCTATGGCAGTGCGAAGCTCGTCGGGCAGCGGGCATGGGGCCGTCGGCGCCGCGAAGACGGTGTTGAGAGCTTTGACCGTCTCTCGCATGCATCTTCCTTATTTGTCAGCGGCTGTACGGAGTCGTGTGCTGATATTCGTGGTGCACATGGACCCAACGTACCCAGCCGACATGGTGTCGTGTGTCTCTTGCAATCACCAGGAGAAGGCTTCCGCACGCATTGGCCGCCGTTGGACGAGCTGTGCTGTGTAGGACAAGGTGCTGAACTAGGGGCGAGTGCCAGACCGAGAGGCTCAGAGGGTAGGGGGCATACAAGCTGTTGACGGACTACTGGTACCAAGTACGGATACAGTGCGACTCGTAGAGACGTAGACGCAAGAGTCGCCAAAAGCAATGCGCCTCTGCCAGGCACGCTGATGCCGCTGCTGCATGCAACGGCCCGGAGTACCTATGCCGCTATGGTCCAGTGCGCCCGTTTCGACCGAGGTGCGTGACCCCGCCTGCAGCCGCCATAACGGACCTGCACCCACCCCCGACGGTAAAGAGGTCAGGGCCACCGTTGCTTATCCCGTTCTGGCTGAGCCGAGCCCTTGTCCATCGCCCTTCCAATCCGTGCGGACGGGTAAAAGCAAGTCTTGGCAAACCCAAGGCCTCGCACACGTGCTAATGCAACATGAATAAGCACATGTTTCGTCAAACATGTCTCTCGGCTGGAGAACCGAGTCTCGACCGATTATTCTACATGCGTCTTCTCCAGCAGGCCCATGTGACATGTCCAGCATCAACTATTGCCTGTCTCCCCTCTCGCCCACGCCCTCCTTCCCGCCTTTCACCTCCTCGCTGCCGCCAATTCCCGTCTTCCTACTTGGCTCCGCTTGACCATCCGGCTGTTTTGCAGGATGATCGTCTCCAGCCTTGTGCTCATCTTGTGACGCAGACGACGCATGGCCCGTGTTCTGCCTATCTGAGCGCATTGTGGCGTTTGGTGCTGCACATGAGTTGTCAGGAGGGTCGGGGAGGTTGGAAGAAGGATTCTGGCCCATTAGCTTTGTAAGTAGTAAGGAAGTGGTGAAGTTCGAGGTAAGATTGCTTTCCCCTGAGTAGTTACGGATCCATCACTTTGCGCAACACAATCATCCTATTGGTGTGGCCTCATCATTGCAGCCACCCCGAGCTTCGCAATTCTCACTTGACGTCCAGGTACCATACAATGTCACACACTAGCATCATTGCGGCAAGCGCCCGAAGCTAGACCATCTACGTGGTAGCGCGCCGCTAGTCACATCCAGTTAGACCTCCTCCCCTAGGTAGGCAAACAACTACTGTACATACCCGCCCCACGAGCCAAGCTGAGTAGTACACACGCAGACCGTCCGTGGCCACGAGCTTCTGTCCATAAAAGTGTCGTCCCGCAGTGTTTCGACAATGAATTGATCACAAGATGCATGTAGCAGCTATCTACCCACGTAACGAGGCATGTGCACACACAAGAGTTTTTGACGCGTTTGCGCAGGGTTTCAAGTCAGTGGTAGCACCAACGACACGCGACGAAGAAGCGAATCGCGACATGGCATTGTATTTGCATGTCGCGGCTATCTGACAGCCTTGTTCCGGGTTTACCCTCTGTTCAACGTGTTGCCCGAGCCCTTGGGGTTGGCTTCGACGTACTCGTCCCACGCACGCTGCTTCATCGTCTCTTGGTCCGCGGCATCCATGTCGTCCTCGTTGGGCTCGGGCCTGATTTCAGATTGCGGTCCGCCTCCGTCAATCATGCCGCCCCGCCTCTTTTCCTCGTCGAGATACTCGTCGATGGTCATGGTTGGGAGACTGTGATCTGGTCGGAACACGCCCTTTTTGAGCGTCTGCCGACTGTCCAGCAGCGTGAATGGCCGCATCGGCTTCCCGTCGCTACTCAAGATCGGTCCAGAGTTGCGTAAGCCGGGGAGTTGGCCGTCTAGCTGTTCGAAATAGGCGTCCTTGTTTCTGCCGTCGTCGCGGGAATCGGGCGTGGGACCCTTGACGCCTGGTGGGGGTGCCGGCGGCGCAAGCGAAATTATATGCAGCTCCATGGCCATACTCTCAAGCGCCTGGAACGTCTGAAAGACCATCAAGGACAGACTGGTCAAGTGCAGATCGCGAACGACATGTTCGTCATTCTCGGCTACTTTGGGGTTTTGTTGAAGATACTACATGGGGCAACACTCAGTCTTGGGGTCGATGGAAAAGCAATCTAATTCAAAAAAGGATACGTACCTCGAGTTTGCGCTTCAGCTCTTTTTCTTCGCGGAAGCGCGCAATCTTGGCGTCGCGACGTGCCGTGGCATCCCGGGTGTTGGCGGTAGAGAAGTTGGCCTTATCTTCTGAGTAGGCTTCGAAGAGCTTCAAGTCCGAGGCGCCAAGGACGTCGTAGGCATCCAGCTGTTTGAGAAACGACTCATAGTGCGTTCGTGCTAGAAGTATGTTTTGTTTGCGGAGTGAGATGTCTGAGGTGGAAATCCTTTGGACGAGATCGGCAAGGTGATGATTTATTGCTAGATATCTGTTTCAGAGGTGAGCCTTGCGCCAAGATATCGAGTTTGGAATAAGGATGAAAGATAGTTTGTGGAAGAGGCGGCAGACGTACTGTAGATCCCTCGACGAGATATCCTCGAGGGACTCATTTGGACTGAAGAGTGATATCTGTTCTGAGAGCTTTAGGCACTCCTCGTAGGTGGCGATGGTCTGACTGAGACTTTCTTGAAAGGCAGAACTGTTTGACTCGTACGAGGACGTCAGTTCTTGCCGCGCACGCTCCGCCTTCAAGAAGAGCGCGCGCAAGCTTTGAGGTTGTTCTGACATCTTCTTTGATATGGAGAGGACGTCGAGTTAGTGTTGCAGTTGTTGAAGAAGCGGGTGTCGAAGCTAGCACGTGAATTGGTGTTGCTTGCCTCGCGTAAAACGCGTGCCCCGCCGTTGTGACTATGGTAGCCGCCGCCGCGATCGCCCCGTCAACACACCACACCGCAAGCTCCTCCATAAACGAACGCGGAGAAAGCGCGGTGTGATGCGACATAGCAGGCCAGGTGGTGCTGAAACGAGGAGTCTGATTCGACAAGCGACCACTCACTTCGTTTGCGTCGGCGCAAAGCCAAGCTGTGTGACCCAAATACCAAGCACTCTCACTTGAAGTCACTAAAACACAACTCGCCATTCCTTACTCTCCTACGACAGTCGTCAATCTCTTATATCACTCTATTCCCAAGTTACTGCGCACTTTGACCATGGCGTGGGCGACTGAGGTGGAAGTGCAAGACGACTACTTCTCTGGCGACAACGTCTCATCATCTGGCGATGAGGCTGGTCATCAGGACTTCGAGGCCCTTGAGTACGTCAAAGATGCTGACTCAGACGCGGATGTCGACGTCTCACGCGCACATGGACCGCAGACGACGTCCGAGAAGCGTAGAGTGCAGAATGAAGTAATGCGAACTTTTGCTGCCGATATTACTGCCCACGTTACGCAGCAAGAAGTTGAGGAGGCCGCAGCAAAAGGCGCAAATGAAGAGCAGCTGTCCATCCGTGATATCCTAGCTAGCCAGGGCACAACGATTCGCATTGCCAATCCTCGCGACTACCAGACAGAACTGTTTCAGAGGGCAAAGATGCAGAACACAATCGCCGTGTTAGATACTGGCACGGGCAAGACGCACATTGCTACTCTGTTGCTAAGGCACGTTCTCGAAGAGGAGCTAGAGCATCGAGCCGCGGGCAGCATCCACAAGATCGCATTCTTCCTTGTAAAATCATTCTTGTGCTTCTATGGAAAGCGGGCTGATTTGCTTAGGTCGACTCCGTCAACTTGGTTTTCCAACAAGCCAACGTACTACGCTGCGGCCTTGATCAGAACGTCGAAGGCATCTGTGGCACCATGGGACAGTCATTATACCAGAAAGGCACATGGAGCAAGCTTTTTGCAAACAACATGGTCATTGTCTGCACAGCCCAGGTGCTCTCAGATTGCATGATGCATTCCTTCATTAGCATGTCTCAAATCAACCTCCTCATCTTCGATGAGGCCCACCACGCCAAGGGCAACCACCCCTATGCTCGAATAATGAAAGACTATTACACCTATGAGTCCGAGGCCGTCAAACGACCCCGTATCTTTGGCATGACAGCTTCCCCAGTAGACGTCAGAGGCCAATCCGCAGAACATGTTCGAGACGCTGCGCGCGAACTAGAAGCCTTGCTGAATGCAAAGATCGCAACTACCGCGGATTCAACGCTCGCCTCAAACAGCATCAGTAAGCCAAAAGAGGAGGTAGCAGTGTATTCGAAGCTGCGGAGCGATTTCGAGACCCCATTACATTTAAAAGTCAAGGCCAAATACGGCGACGTTGCGCCATTCCAGAATTTTTTTACGGCATCCAAGGTACACGCTTCCGAGCTTGGAAGGTGGGCGTCGGATATGTATTGGTCTTTTGCATTTGCCGACGAGCAGAGCCGCAAATTGCAGATCCGCGAAGAGTTCAAGTACAACCGGACGAAAAAGGACTGGTCTGTCACCGAATTGGATGGACAAATGAAGCGATTGAAGGAGGCAGCTGCCTTTGTGCAGCAGCATGAGATTGGTCTGCCGACACTCGGAGAAGGAGACGTTAGCTCCAAAGTCCGGATGCTGCACCACTGGTTGGACTTATACTACGAACGAAGCGCAGAGGCTCACTGTATCGTCTTTGTCGAGAAGCGACACACCGCAAGATTGCTGAAGCTCATCTTCGACCACATCGGCGGATGCCATCTTCACTGCGACGTGCTAGTCGGCGTCAATAATCGCGCTGGTGAGGAAAATGTCTCGCTCCGGTCGCAGATCTTGACTTTGCAGAAGTTTCGACGTGGTGAGCTTAATTGCCTGTTTGCTACATCCGTCGCTGAAGAAGGTTTGGATATACCACAATGCAACCTTGTCGTACGGTTCGATCTTTACCGTACAATGATCGGCTACGTTCAGTCTCGCGGCCGCGCAAGACATCGGAACTCGAAGTATCTCCACATGCTTGAAGAAGGCAATCACGACCATCAAGAGCGCATCATGGACGCTCGTCATGATGAGCGAATCATGCGAGACTTCTGTAAGAACCTCACCCAGGATCGGCAGCTCAATTGCGCGGATCAGGAGATTGCAGAGTTGCGGGCAATGGAAGACACATTATTTCCAAGTTACACAGATCCAGAATCTGGTGCAAAGCTTACATACCGATCAAGTCTGTCGGTTCTGAACCACTTTGTCGCGACTTGGCCATCGCCGGATCACAACACAATGGCTCAACCGTCATATGTCCTCAGCCCTCGAGTCAATTTGGACCTTCGCGATCCTCAGCGTGGTGGATATATTTGTGAAGTTATCCTGCCAGAGAACTGTCCGGTCAATTCAATGATTGGTCAAGTCCACAGCCGCAAAACAATCGCAAAGTGCTCAGCTGCTTACGAGATGTGCCTCAAGCTTCGGGACAAAGGTCATATCAACGAACATCTTCTCCCAACGAGAGCAAAGTCTTTGCCTGAGGCGAGAAACGCACTTCTCGCTGTGAGTGAAAAGAGGAAAGGGAATTATCCTATGGTTATCAAACCCAGTTTCTGGAAACAAGGTTGCGACAAGATTCCCCATGAGCTGTACATTACTACGGTAGACCTGGACAATGGGCTAGACCGATCTCATCAACCTCTTGCATTGCTCACGCGAAAGTCCTTCCCCAGGTTGCCTCTTTTCCCAATATATCTCACGGATGGTCGTCCTTCCAACATCGTCTCTCGGCCGCTCACCACCTCAATTTCCCTCACAGACGACCTACTCGAGATGGTTACCAAATTCACTCTCCGGATATTCGAAGACATCTTCAACAAGTTGTATAAGTATGACATTACCAAAATGTCGTATTGGGTCGTACCGGTCAATCAGCAGAAGCTGTCCACGTCCATGCCACTGCGTGATCTACAGAGTATCCTGGACATGGATCAGATGCGCAAGGTCTGTAATGAACCTTACTGGAAATGGACATCGGAAGTTGACAATGGCGATCTCATCAACAAGTACTTCATAGATCCCATGAACGGGGGTCGACGGTATTATTCGGACTGCCACGCACCACACCTGACTCCTCAGGACCCTGTGCCGGCACACATACCACGTCAGAACCATAAGTTCATGAGCACTATCTTGGACTACACAGATAGCAGATGGCTGAAGAGTCGCGACATTACACGTTGGGACCCCAACCAACCCGTACTGCAGGTGGAGAAAATACCTTTTCGGCGGAATCATCTTGCGAATGTGGAAGACAAGGAGAAGAAAGAATTCGATGATCTGAGGACTTACGTCTGTCCAGAGCCTCTGCACATCTCAAATTTTGCCACACCATTTGTGGTAATGTGTTATGTTCTACCAGCCATCATCCATCGCTTCGAGAGCTACCTGATCGCCCTCGACGCATGCGAAGTACTTGATCTTAGGGTAAGTCCTGCCCTCGCACTCGAAGCCCTCACCAAGGACTCCGAGAATTCCGAAGAACATGGTGAAGAGAAGATCAATTTCAAGAGCGGAATGGGTCCAAACTACGAGCGACTCGAGTTTCTAGGCGACTGTTTTCTCAAAATGGCTACCTCGTTATCGACCTTCGTGCAACAACCTGAGGAGAACGAGTTTGAGTTCCACGTACGCCGCATGCTCATGCTATGCAATCAAAACCTCATGGAGACTGCCGTCGGAAAAAAGAAGGTACCGTGTCCAGACGGAAGTGAGCGAGATTTGCAGCTGTACAAGTACATCCGAACAGATGCATTCTCTCGGTATGCATTGAATCTCCCTGAATTGATGTAAGCTAACTCGCGCAGTCGTACCTGGTACCCTGAAAGCTTGAAGCTTCTTCGCGGCAAAGGATTGAACAAGAGTGAGAGCGACTGGTTGACGCTTACCCACAACCTTGGCGACAAAAGCGTTGCAGATGTATGTGAAGCCTTCATTGGAGCTGCTTTCATGCAGCATCATAAAGGTGGTCAGTGGGCTCCAAGCGATTGGGACGAGGCTGTCAAAGCAGTCAAGCTCTTCGCCAACAGTGCAGACCATCTCATGGAGAAGTGGACAGACTACTATGCCGCTTACGAGAAGCCAAATTACCAGCTCGCCGATGCCACTGCTTCCCAACGGGACCTTGCTCACAAAGTCGAAGCGAAGCACCCTTACCACTTCAAGTACCCACGGCTACTCCGTTCGGCTTTCGTGCACCCCTCCCAGCCCTTCATGTGGGAGAACATTCCGAACTACCAACGACTGGAGTTTTTGGGTGACTCGCTCCTCGACATGGCATTCATCGTGCACTTATTTTACAAGTATCCAGATAAGGATCCCCAGTGGCTCACCGAACATAAAACCCCCATGGTGTCCAACAAATTCCTGGGTGCCGTGTGTGTCAAGCTAGGCTGGCACACCCACATCAAGCAGAATACAGCAATTCTTTCGAGTCAGATTCGAGACTATGTTTATGAGGTCGAAGAAGCAGAGCGCGAAGCAAAAGGTGCAGTTGACTACTGGGTCACGGTGTCTGAACCGCCAAAATGCCTCGCCGACGTCATCGAGGCTTTCGTTGCCGCTATCTTTGTGGACTCTGAGTTTGACTTCAATGTTGTCCAGCGTTTCTTTGATTTGCATCTCAAGCCTTTCTTCGTCGACATGACGCTCGAAGCGTACGAGAACTTTGCTTCAAACCACCCAACCACTCGGCTGTCGCGCCTCTTATCTATCGACTTCGGATGTTCTGAGTGGCGCATGGGTGCGCTTGAGACGGAGACAGTCATACCAGGCAAGGGCAAAGCTATTGCGGCCATGGTCATGATTCACAACAAGGTGCACTTTCATTCGCTAGGTCAGAGCGGACGGTATGCGCGTGTACGTGCGAGTCATGCAGCATTGGAAAAGTTGGACGGAATGGCGCCGTACGAATTCCGCAGTAAGTACGGATGCGACTGTGTTGATGAAGGAGAAGGTGAGGTCAGGATGGCGGATGTCGCAGCGAGGAAAGAGGAGATGAGGAAAGAAGCTCTGGGTCCGAGCATCTAGACGGTGAAAATTTGCTTGGTGGGTCGCAAGGCTGGAAGCAAATCTGTTGATTGAGTGATTCAGGGCGTTGGACAAGGGCATAGCGTGGACATCGGAGCACTGGTCAAGGTTAGGTACATTTGAACGAAGAAATGACACTACCATGACTTAGTCATCTTTGACAATTGTATAATGAGCTGGCGCTAATTATGTGCGGTATGATTCTGCTTGATCGCCAGGTATATCGGCACTTGAGGTCGATTTTCTAGCCATGGTATATCCGTTGTTCTTCCCAAGCAAGCCAACTGTACATTCACCAAAAAAGTGCGCAATCTCCGCCTTCCGATAGAGCTCAACTTGCCTGTCGCGTTTCTTGTTCTACTACAGAAGACGCAGAGTATTCGTTTCCCTCACTCCAATCCTCAGATCTTGGTACAGATTTGCAACGCAAGCTGACGTGACATCTGCTTGAAACCCAGACTGATAAGATTGAAATTGCCCATCCGTCAGCTGCACAACGCGCGTTTCGGCCTTGCGCAGCCATGGGATAATGAAGTCTCATAAGTATCACAACATTACCAATCGCTAGATGTAGCTTACACACACGTGTGTTGGCCCCAATTCTTGCATGTACACAAGGCTGAAAAGCGCCCCCAACACGGCGGGCATATACTACACAAACTTCGATGATGATTGTTTCGGCACTTGGAGTTGCGCGTACTATCAAGCTATTTCGACGCAAAGCGATGTTCTCCTATTGCAACGGATTGGAGCCGATTTGTGCGGAGTACTCCGTATAGCAGGACTGTTAATCACGACGACACAGATACAGATTGTCGTACCTGGTGGTGTTCAATTGGCGTTGAAGGGACGAACAAGGGCCATAAAACTCGTCCCGTCCACCATTTGCCTCACCGTCTGTGTCGCTGTCTGCTTCAACCGCCCCAACGACCGCAGCTGTAAAGAATTCCTAGTACAGTTACGATTCGAGGTTTGGAGCCTATGAGTGTTATCTATTGGCAGGCATTCGAGGACTTCAGGTGTCGCAAGGCTGGACGCATGAAGGTGTGGTAGGCGTGGGAGCAATGTCGGGCTCGGAACGACATCCATAGCGTGGGATCGCAAACATTGGGTGAACACCTGAATTACCATAGTAGTAACACTGCTGCGACCTGCTTATGCTGTAAGCTTTCCTTGTGCCTCTGATTCTCGCTCGACTGCTGCATGCAGAGGATGGGGTCGAGAACTTGCGGCTCGCTTGAGAATGTCATGTGCTTGTACCCCCCTCACCCAACCCACCAGTAAAGTCGACATGAATTCGGCCCCCATTCAGCCTCCAATTGTTTCTTGTGCCGTCTGGCACGATGACTGGTTGCGTCCCACATGTTCTGCCGTGTGTTGACTTGGCGTTAGTTCCAACGCACGAGGCTGAAGATGCACACCTATGAGGTGCGCCCCCCCCCTTCCAAATGCGGCCCATGAGACACGGTGATGAGGACTCATTGGACAAATATGCAGCCCCTATCGCAAACAGAGTGTGTGCGCTCGATGCTGTTCTTGTATACATAAAAGCCTTGTGCTCCTGACATTTGTTGCGCGATTCACAGCGTTCCTTGGTCAAGCAGTTCTCAGCCTTGCTGCTTCAGCCTTGCAGCACAGTGAAACAACTCACTCGTCCCATAACAATATTTGATAGGGCGATGTCGACACCAATCTCGGCCATGAGTCCTTTGGGGCCCATGACGACGCCGTTTTTGCCGCCTCAGTCGTGCGAGACTATCTTCTACGATGGCTATCATGAGCGAGACATGTCCTGTAATCCAGCCGGAACGCCTGTACGAGACAGCTCGTGCTTCATTAGTAGCTCCTCAACATACCCATTGGACTTCATAGTTACATACTCGCCTGCAATCGCATGTCCCATTGGGTGGACCTCCAACAAGGGCGTCACTAATCCTTCCGGTACACAGATCGTAGTCTGCTGTCCTTCGTAAGTCTACTCCCCATTCCTATTAGTAAAAGGTTGTGACTGACAAGTTACCATTCAGCGGTTATCCCAGTGCGGGTCCGGCCAGTTGCTTGCGGACATCGACACGGAGAGGTGAAGTGTTCTCGTGTATTGGAGGAAATGCTGTGCCAGTCGCCACGCCCACCACCACAACTCCCCAATTCATCGGTTCAGGGTCCAGCCTTTACATTCCTACATATACCCACTACGCCCTCCAAGTACAGTTGGTCATACCCCCTTCCGCTGCGTTCACGACCTTCACTGCACCGTGGCCAGTCGATCCAAACGCCAAAACGTCGTCCACCGCATCGGGTTCCACACCCTCAGCCTCCACGGCACCCGTTGAGCCAGGCAAGAATAAAATTTCCGGCGGCGCAATCGCAGGCATCGTCATCGGCGCATTGGCGCTCATAGCCCTCATCATCGCATGTCTCTTCATCCGCCGCCGCAAGCGCAAGAGCATAGTCACATCCCAGCACCAGAACAACATCGACAACGGACTCCCCGAATTCGTCCCGTACGGCGATCACCAGACCGAGACAAAAGTCCCGCCCGTGTCTACGTCTGTTGCTGGGACGCCGACGCTCGTCAATTCGTCGCCACACCAGACTAATCGCGACACGGTTTTCTCGGAGACATCGCATATGTCAATGGCCCCGCATTCGCCTCATCAGCCCGAGTTCATACCCTCGCGACAATCGCATGTTCCGCCGGCGTACTCCAACGACATACGTTCTACTTCGGGAGCGGCGTCGCCGCCGCCTACGTCGAATATGGTGAGGCTTGAGGCGGATAAAGCGGCATTGGAAGAGCGGATTGCGCGCATGAGATATCTTGCGCAGATGGAAGAGGAGCAGGCGAATATGCAGGCGGAGATTGAGCGTATGAGAGCTGGGAAGCAAGCCTAGGGTAGGTGTTCTTTCTGAGTTGGGCGATGAGATCGCGGAGGGCAGGGAGGACGTGAGATTACTCTTGTTGACGTAATCTTTTGATGAAAGTGATGTTAGCTATGATGGCTCTTACGCACTGTAGCGAGCCAGCAGTTCTGTCTTCTCGTCTTGACTGCCCACTTCCGTCTACCGCCTGTTTCTGTACTTGGCCAGACCAGAATATGTCCCACCCTTGACTATCTCTTTGGTCTCCCCCACAGTACCAAAGCAGCAATGCTCGACCACAGCTAATGGCCCCCCTCTTGAATTTTCCTCCAGCAGGACTCCCTATTTGAGTTTGGTATCCGTCAATTCTTTCGGAAACGGATCTCCTCCAAGACAGGCGCCCACACTGAGATGATCGAGAGTAGAGTTCCTTGTCGTTACCATGATACGCGAGAATAAGACGTCTGAAGTAACGCCGTTCTGGTATATGGACCACGCATCGATGAGCATGAAGCAAAAGGTGCCGCCGATGACGATAATATATCCAATCCAGAGACTTCGCTTGTAGTATTTTAACTGGTTGATTGTCCGAGGCTTTATGCAAGCAACATCCTGTGTCTCGGCAACCACAAGTGCCGGCTCACTTCTTCAATAGGCCTTGTACACCTTCCATCAAGTTGGGTACCGATTCGGGTGTTCGGGCGCCCATGGAGTGGTAGGCTGCCGTGAGCTTGTAAGCCTAATAATGTTGTCCAGGGCGAACAAAGTTTGTTTCAGGAACCGCTACCCAGTCGCTGTTGTTGCCCAGCTTCGGCTTCAGCGTAGTGTCGACGAGGAGATTGAGGAAGTCTCTTTGTTTGAGCGTCGCAGTTTGACTGATATTGTAGTTCATCTCAAAGGTGCACTTGGTATGATACATGACACACTTGAACATCTTCGGTTCATGCACCACCTTCCACTTTTTAGCATAAGGCGAGTCGGCTGCGTAAGAAGTATTAGTTTTAATGGTATAGCCGATCCAGAGGATTGGTTCGCTCTCGAAGACACCCAGTGAGGCTGGGTATGGAGGAGGTTGTCGCGGAACCCCATTCAAGGTGTCAGTTTGGGGTGACTTATAGTCATCCTGATCCACCTCGGCAACGTACGTAAAATTACCGTAGGGTGCTATCTGGTTGATGTTGAATAGGCGCGTTAGCTGGTGGCGAGTCGGTAACGTCGTCACTCTTGTAGCCCGGCCCCATGAAGCTGATAGAGTAGGAACAATTC
Source organism: Ampelomyces quisqualis (assembly GCA_018398575.1). Lineage (NCBI taxonomy): Eukaryota > Fungi > Ascomycota > Dothideomycetes > Pleosporales > Phaeosphaeriaceae > Ampelomyces > Ampelomyces quisqualis. The sequence continues at coordinate 2,252,381 of JAGTXZ010000011.1, forward strand.
CAGCCCTGGCCGCAGAAGGAAAGAGCGGCCCCCACGCGTGGCTGCGGTCTTTTCAAATAGGCAGTACTGATTGCCAGACGTCGGACATTCTTGGATGGCTGATCCAGCAGAACCTCCCGTGATACCACGCCGGAGCAAGCAATAAGCAAGTACTTCGGCCGCCTGTTGCGCGTGCTGCGGATACAGGAAATCATTGTGGCCCTTGGTGACAACTGTCGATCCCCAGGTGGAGCATAGCATCGTAAGATGAAGTCAAGAGTGAGGTGTAGGACAGTTTGCTCTTTGACATGTTGAGCGAAACCAAGCGTCATCGGGCCGAGGGTTTACCAAATCGAGTTTCAACCTCGTACGGAGTATGTACGTTCCATGCGACCCACTTCCCCATCTTCTCTGCTTACCAATTCTTCTCTCTATACCTCGATGTTGGCCCAAATCCGCTGCGCCAATCTTTCAGCGCAGGGTTAAGGTACCTGTTCTGGAGAGCCGAGCAGACTCCGAGATCACCCCGTTGCATCACGCCTTTCGAGCAGCAGGACTGTATTTGTCAACGGGCCGTTCCCAAACTAGCACTGTCGATTTGTGACAGCTAGATAGATGTTGCTAGTCTACCGGCAATCGCGATTTTCGGATTAGTGACGTTGGGAGAACTCGGCGACGACCCACGTTATTCTTGCGTCACTACCGGGCCTCGTGAGAGCCCCGAACATAGCTATGCTTGATAAATGGAGACAGAACCGCTGCCGCCATGGACGAGAGAACAAACACTTTGGCTTGTCATACCTGACAATCTTCACATACATCTCATTCTGACTAATCGAGATTCGCCACACACGTACAATGGCACCATCAACAAACAAGCAATGGACGGTGAATGGCACCGAAGGCTTTGATGCCTTGAGGTTTGATGAGAGCGCAGCTGTTCCTGAGGTCGGCGATAAGGATGTCCTGGTCAAAGGTATCCCCTCAGTCCATTCTGGTGCTTTTGACGCTCTGCTGACCCGAACACAGTCCACGCAGCATCTCTCAACTACCGCGACTTGGTCATTCCCAAGGGCAAATACCCGTTCCCAATGAATCTGCCAGTTGTTCCTGGATCAGACGGGGCTGGTACCGTGGAAGTAGTCGGCAAGGGCGTCACACGCTTCAAGCCTGGGGGTACATACATCCCACCATCTCGCACATACATGTACTGAACAACCCAGACAAGGTCGTAACACTCTTCAACCAAGGCCATATCGCCGGCTCCCTCGACTTCAAGACCCTCGGCACCGGCCTCGGCGGCGCCATCGATGGTACCCTCCGCGAGTACGCCGTCTTCGACGAATCCGGCCTCGTCACCATGCCTTCGAATCTAAACTTCCTCGAAGCCTCGACCCTCACCTGCGCCGCCCTCACCGCCTGGAACGCCCTCTACGGCCTCGAGTCCCGCGCCCTCAAGCCCGGCGACACGATCCTCACACAAGGCACGGGCGGCGTGTCCATGTTCGCGCTACAATTCGCCAAAGCCGCTGGCGCGCGCATCATCGCTACAACCTCTTCTGCGAACAAGGCCGAGCTGCTCAAAAAATACGGCGCACACCACGTCATCAACTACAACGAGACACCCAACTGGGGCGAGGAGGCCGCCAAGCTCACGCCCGGCGGCGCAGGCGTACAACACGTCGTCGAGGTCGGGGGACCAAACACCATGGCGCAATCCCTCAAGGCCGTGGCCATTGACGGCGTCATCTCCATCATTGGATTCATCGGCGGGTTCAGCAAGGAGCAGCCGACGTTCTTGGACTGCCTGAACAACATCTGCACCGTACGTGGAATCCTCGTTGGCTCGCGCCTGCAGATGGAGGACATGTGCAGGGCGATTGAGGCGAATGATTTGCACCCCGTTGTGGATGACAAGGTCTTCCAGCTTCACCAGCTCAAGGACGCGTATCAGTACATGTGGGACCAGAAGCACTTTGGTAAGCTGACGGTCAAGGTGGCTGAGTGAGCAGAGGTTGCCTCGTATCAAGCTCTATAGATTCAAATGATGGTCATTCATGGTACACGTGTACCTCTTCTAGCAACAGCTTTTGTCGTGCGAAACGACCATGTTCTTTGTAGGGACGGAGATAGTAGGCTTTGTAGATTGGTGTACCAATTGCTGGTCGTCAATCACATCACTACCAAGTAGAACAAGCCGCGAACATCACTACCAAGTATTACAAGCCGCGACATCACAGAGAATCAAAACACAAGAACTATTTATCTTCGTTGTTATTCGACACTACCTGGAGACTCTGCTCCCTATCCTATTTGCGAGGCTCTTCTCGCCATGCTGATTACTTTTACTTTTACTCGTAATGGGGTCGTGATGGGGGTATCAAAGGTCATCTCAATCATGATCCTCGACCAGCGAGAGTACGCAGCGCTATGCAGCCCAGCTAACCCAATGCCCGTTGAACTCCACACACAAAAACAAAAACACCTTGAACAAGCAACCAACCACCGTGCAATCCGCCAATCTTCCATCTGAAAAAGCAAACAAGCAAGTAAAGGCAACCCGGGCCCGATGCCAAACTTCTCATCGTGGCTCAACCCTCACCACCACCCAGCAGTCGCCCATCAAGAGTCAGCTCTCGCGAGCAACTACGACCGAAAGGCGAGCACCGGGTGTGGTTCAGGGAGTGGATGAGAAAGGCAACGTGTAAACAAGAAGCCGTATAGTGGTGCAGAACTCAATAAACGCCGGATGGAAAGGAAAATGTAGAGAAGAGTCGTGAATAGTCGTGAGTCGTATAAGTCGTTTAGTCGAACTCGGTGGTGGGAGCACGCGCCAGCAAGCTGACGGCGATGCGCTCGCGAGCATCGAGCATGCCATCGGAGCGAATCACCTTGGTGATTTCTTCTCCGCGCATAAGTGCGAGAGCGTTGAGGATAGTGAAGACGCCGCAGTCGCTACCATTGATCTGCTGGATGGAGCGCTGCATCTCCAGGACTGTCCACTCATCTTCGACCCAGGCATCGCCAAGCTCCTTAGCCAAATACCCCTTGAGGGCCTCGATGTACTTGGTACCATCATAGGTCAGAGAGTCGAGATATTCGATGGTCCGATCTTTTGGCTTGACAACGAGCAGACGCCAATGGCCGCGGTCGCAGATTGGGTACAAGATCAGATCCGCGTCCAAGTACTGCTCTTTAGCGAGCTGAAACCTAGCTGCCCATCGATCGATAGTCTTAGGACGGTCCGTCAGGGTTGGATACCAGAAAGACGAGAAGACATGCAGAGGAGGTGCGGGACCACCACGCTTGTGCTCAAAACCAACTTCCTTCTTAGCTTCCGCCATCAACAAGCCCAGATACTCGTTGACAATGTTGTCGTTGAGCCAGGCTCTAGGATCTCCACTGAAAAGAGCGGGAAGAAGGGTGGAAAAGTCGCGTGCGTTCAGCTTCTCAGGAACCAACCACTCTGCAGGCAGGTTGCCGTTGTCGGTCGCGGTAGCGGCGGCATTGAGCTTGTCTTGCTCCTCTGATGACAGTGGTGTAACCAGGACCTTGACGGCTGGCTCTGGAGGCGGCGGAGGAGTAGCAAGAGCCAACTTCCTCTGGATATCTTCCTGAAGGTCCTCGAGCAGCTCGATAGAGATCTGAGACTCGTCGAGGGAGTCATCGGAGTCATCCCAGGTAGAGTCTGGCACGCCTCGGAAGCCACGCGATGCGACTGGAGCGGTGATCTCTTGGGCACCAACCTGCTCCTTGAGCGGGGATGCAGAAGGCTCAGAGCCGTCCTGGACATCATCCTCCGAGCTGTCCTCTGCCAAGGCAATGGATGAGCGCCTGACGGGGCTGAAGTTGATGCGCTCCAGCGTTGAGTCCAGCATATCCGCAACCTTTTCGTCGCAGTAGAAGGACTTCGTGTGGGCATGCGCCTTCCATCGGATCGAGCTCTTCCTCTCAGGTGACGGCGAGAACAAGGCAATGAGTGACTCGCCGTTGTCTTCTGGTATCTCCTCGTCGGGTGCATCAGGCAGGAAAGATAGTTCTTCGTTGTCCACTTGTATCTCCTCGTCAGATGCGTCAGACAGGAAAGATAATTCCTCGTTGACCGTCTCCACATGGTTGAGGGGTTCCGGCTCGGCCAAGATCGGGAGGTCGGTGTTAGTGTTCTGCCGAGCCTCGGTCTGGGCTTTGTACTGCTCATGGGCCTGCTGTGCGTTGAGCGCGATGGCGACAGCATTGTTCTTCAGGAGATTTGCTCGGTATGTCTTTTGCTGAAGCTCGGTGGGCTCCTTGGCTTGTTCGACATTTGACGTGGGAACAGTATGATCAGCCGGAGGCGCACCGGGCAGTGTGATCGCACCCCTGGCAATAGCCTGTTTCAAGAGCAATTCTCGACGAGCAGGTGTAACGGAGGCTTTCCTGATGATGTTGCAATGGGTGTTGGGTGAGAACTGACGGAAACCATGCGAGACTGCACTTCCGGGACTCGAAGGGCTGGCGGCGACGAAGGGCGTTGAAGAAGCTTGCGCAGACTGCGATGGATCATCCAAGCAGGTTTCAGCTGATGAAGGAGCGGAAGCATCAGGTGTGGCGGTAGGCGCCCAGGGGGTCGTGGATGTCGTAGTTGTCAAGGATTGAGTTTCGTTGTAGGTGCGTACGAAATCCTCAGTCAACGGAGCCCAGAAGGGTGGGGTAAACTGGCTACGCGGCTTGCGGCCACAGCGCTTCGCGATCGGACGCGTCCTGGGTGCGGGCGTAGGTGTGGTGGGCTCATCAGCTGGCCCCGCGTCGATGATACGCTTCTTGCGTGCGCCGTCCTCTCGGACAACAGGCTGCACAATGACTTGCTGCTTGCCGAAGAGGCGCTGCACCAGGCGAGCCGGTGCAGCGAGGATGTTGGCGAAGATCTGAGTGAGGAAGGCGCGTCCCAGGTGCGCGTCGGGCGCGTCGACGGCATTGTAGCCGCGAGGACTGTCGTACTTGGGCCACTGTCCTGGAATGAACAGGGCAGAGGGTGAGAGCTCGCTATACGCGCGCTTGTTGGACATTGTGACAGCTATTCAGTGCTGAATAGAGTGCGCTTAATGCTGATGTGGTGGGGTTGGTGAGGAAGGAAGAGTCGCGAGGCGCGACGGCAGGTCAATCCCACTAGCGCGACTGCCCAGGTTGCCAAGGAGTCCAGGTTGCCAAGGCGAACTGGTGGGTCTTGTCAGCCTTATCGCAGCCTTGTTGTCACAACACGCTATGCCCAAAACAAACAAAGACATCACATGAAAGTCGGCGCCCGCGAACGATTTGTGATTGGACGACCACGCGTCGAGACTTAAGTACAGTGCGGCCTATCTATCTCCAGGTTATAAACAAATTTGTCACAAAGATTATAACTAGTTCTTTTTCACATGCTCCAAGTGAACTTCTCGCTATTTGAAAGCCCCCATGCTTGCTGACTAAGCCACGCGCCTGGTTCAGTCTGTCTACCCCCAAGCTCTTGGATTGACCTCTATTGAAAGAGTACAGTTCCCCGAGGAGCATTCAAGGTCTTGATAATACATGACAAGTCACTTGAGTAGCCTTTGAATCAGTCCAGCTCTGCACTTGAACGACCGCGCATGACTGCTGGACCTGGCGTGGTATTCTACTTCCCGGCGCCTACCAGCAAACCCGACTAGAAACCCGACAACATTCCATCTATGATCTCATCCCAATCCCCTCGATTCGACTTGTCGTCGCACAAGTCAAACAGAACTCTTGTGTCCGCTTGTTCGAGGCATCGCCCGCACATCACGACGCGCAATTGTAATAGCAGCCGACAAACCATCGACGGCACCACTCTCTCCAATCAACTGGATCCCATGCTCAAGCATAGCCAAGCTGCGAGAATGCTTCTTCAACGTACGTCTCACATGCCCGTCAAGATACCACGTCCGCTCGCGCCAACCTGGCCATGACTCAATACGTCAGGAAGCGCGTCTCTGCTGGGACGTCTTCGCATGCATAGTAACATGGTATCCGAGCTTGACGTATTATCTATGATGGGGCCATGTGTAGAGCGTTGAGACAATGTACACCAAGAGACAAGGCATTGCAGTCATTGTTTACGTCGTATGGCTTCATCGTGATGTGAGGTTACAATTCTTTCGTCGACGTGGATATGTACGTGAGTCAAACACCATCCTCATTCTGATCGCAGCAAACACTGAAGCTCAAGACTACTAGTATGGTATTTCAAGGATCTGTCATGGAGATCTATCGGTACAGCCAAGCGCTAAAACTCCAGCCCCTCCATCTTCTTATTTTCAGCTTCCCCCTTCTTCTCGCCTTCATCTGCTTTCGGACCCTTGCCTTTCCTCCAAACCCTTTGATCCCTCGGGTCAAATCCGCCATTGCCCCAAAGCGCCCATTCAGGTGTCTCGTCACCAACGTAGTCCTCGGGCCTCCAGCCAACCACCTTCCCATCCTCCACCCGTGTCCCCTCCACTTTGCCTTCATACAAGTCGAAGAAGCGCTCAAAGTCAATGCGTGTAGCCCACTTGCCATTTGGCATGAAGCGCGTCTTATCAGCAAGTAAGACGCAGCAGGAATGTGCGTGCTCGGCTCCGATACCATATGTGAGGCCACGAGAGTTGAGCTCTTTCTCCAATTCGGTGACGAACTCGGCGACTTCTTCGTAAAAGGGTACGTTTTGCATCGTGAGACCTGCAGTACCAGCGGCGCTTGTGCCACAGTAGGTTACGCCCTTGACTTCTACAAATCCGGGTAGCGCGCGCTCGACGAGATCAGCATAGCCACGTACTTCTTCAGCCATGTTGAAACCCTTGACGAGGGTGAGGCGGAAAACGGTACGTTGTTCGAAGCGGCGGTTACGCAGAATGTCGAGACATGCGCAAAAACGCTCCCAAAAGTCACGATGCAGGGGTCGATCGATCTTGCGGAGTGATTCCTTGTTGGAGGCGTCGATAGAAACGTAAAGCTGCGTCACAGGGACAAGTGAAGCGAGCTGTGCGGGATGTTGGGCGTTACAGACGAGGAATGTCGAGATGCGATTGCTGTGCATGATATTGAGGAGTTCGTTGATGTGAGGGTAGAAGATAGGTTCGCCTACGAGACTCAGCGCGCAATGCCGTATGCGCATCGCTTCGGCAAATCGTTCCGCACGCACACCTGGAACGCCCTTCATCATCTTAATCTTTTTGTAGTGTGCAGCGGTTATCCCATCGAAGATGAGATCAGGTGCATCGGTAATCCAGCGCCATGTTGTGCCCACAGGGTTTGTGCCATGTCGCCAGCAAAAGACGCATTTGTTAGAACAAGAGAGAGACGGTGTCGCTTCCATACAGAGATGCGAAGCGATCCCATAGAACGAGTATTTGTAACACGAACCGCGTCCACGGAGAGCAGACTTGGTCCAGCGGCAGATCTTGACGCCTGAGTGGCTGCCAATGATAGAGTAGCCCTGCTTGGTGAGGGCCGCGTGCGTGGGTGAGGTAGTCGGTACCATCTCCTTAGGAGCTACCTTGGACTTGACGAGTAGTTTTGATTTTGACTTGTAGGTTGTGTAGTCGACAGGAATGGGTGTGGATGGGCTGTCCACCATTGAACCCAGTTCTTCTATCTCCTCGACGCGTTTACTCTGGCCATTGCTATCCTCGAGATACTCTTCTTCATCGCTTTCTGCAGGATCTCCACTACCCGGGACACCATCACCGAGACCTCGGCCTTCTGCGATCTCGACAAGTGCTTCTTGTACGCCCACCCGCCACTCTTGTAGTCGTCCGGCAGCATCTTTCTTTGTATCCCCCATGCCCAGCGGATATGCCCTCTTTCGCCCTGTCAACTTCGCCATCCATTTGTCTACCTCCCTTGCCTGACTGCAGAAGCCTTCCTCCTCGGTGGGCCAGCCTTCCTTGTCTCCGAATCCGAAAACGGAGTAACCGAGCAAGGACCGTAACGGTGCCGTGTCGATTCTGAAATCGTTGTGCGTTTCTTGGAGGTTCTCAAGGAAGTTATCAAGTACAGTATCTATATTGTAGGTGGGTACCAAGATGATGTAAAACAGTCTCGTGTTTTCCTCGACTTTAGGTGGACTAATGAAGTAGTCGTCGTACTCGATGTAGGATATGTCATATACGTCCGGCTTGAGGAAGATACTTGACTGATCGCAGCCGGTCGTCCAGTCTGTAAAGATCTTGACGAAATCTGTAGCAAAGCGTTCAGTGGTACCAGAGAGCGACTGAAAGAATACGATAGGCCGAATCTTGTCCGTGTTATGGTCGAAGCAAGCTGCTGGGACCGGGGACTTCTTCGCTGTCTTTCTTCCCTTCACAGTCTTTGGACCCCTCTTCGTCTTTGCGACTGTGGCCACCACACTTGAAACATCCCCTGCGTGGCCGTCCACGTTCACGCACGAGGTATTAAGCGTCGTGTTGTTGGGGAGCCATTCTGGCCGTAGCTCAATGGCCTTCTTCTCGACTGGTGATCCAGGCACTGGCGAATTAGAGATCTTCTGTCTGCGACCGCGTGCGTAGATTGCAAGGCGCACAATTGCTGCGAGAGCTACTGCAGAGAAGAGGACGGAAATACGGTGACGGTGCCAAATGAGCAGCAGCTCTAAAATGATGATGAGCAAGTGTATTCGCCAAGAATCACAAAAGACATACCAGCTGGCAGCTGCGCCAGATTGTTGAGCAGAGACATGGTGTGGGCGTCTTGACAGATCGAGTGTTGCGACTCGGCAACTTTTGAGATCGCGTGGGGTTGCTGGTGCCGGCGGGGTCATCAACGCCACGGTTCTGATTGGCCGCCGATGCAAGGTACCCAACATCTTCCCAAGGGGAGATGGGGCACCATAACATCAGGATCATTAGAGTCATCGCCTTCAAAAGACTTTTGGGTGCACGCAAGTACGGTCAAGAGAGGAATGAGCATGTGAAATGCAGTTACACAAACGGGAACCATGTCGCCTGGACAGTGCATTGATAGTCTGTATGAGCGTGTTAACGCGATTTATCTGTCGTCGTGAACAGTGACAGTGACATGAACCAAAGTCAGCTCCGCTCTCGTCTGCGGATACCGCTAGGCTTGCTCTGCAAGATGAAGACTGGTCCACAAGGACTTGATAACTTTAAAGCATTACAGGTGTGACCAATCTCCGGTCCCTGCGCCCATAGAGTCTGGAACTGAAGCCTGCCAAATGCTTTTGGACTGCAGCCAAGCATTGCAAGGGGTCTAGAGGAAGTAATCTGGTGTCCTGCGAGACACCATGGGTTCACCAGCTCGTGGACAAGGATCAAATTGCAGGCTGGAGAGTTGTTAGCATCGGCTGCAATAACATGCATACGTGAACTTACAAGGTGTACTTGAGATGCTCATCAATCTCCATAATCGCAGCTTGGTTACCGCATCGGTAACAGTAGTTGGGCGCTTCATACATTAGTCATGGTGTCAGACTGACGGATAGAGAAAGACTCACCAGAGAATATGGTCACGACATTCCTGTCTTGCGACCAGTTGTAACCCTCCATGACAAGCTGATGGGCTCTTGCAACGAGGGTAAGACCATTGTTGTGGTTGAACGCCTCGGAGATATCCTGGCCGAACGTGTAACCGGCACCACGGGGAGATATTCCCCAACCACACCTGTCATCTGGGTCTGACCATAGCAGATCGCACATGGGACCTTCGTGTGGTACTTCTTGTATGCGGTCGAGCGCTCTAATGTTATCAAGCGTGTCGATGCTGGGTGATAGGCCACCGTGCAGACAGAAGATCTGGTTATCGATCAAGGCGGTGAGTGGGAGGTAGTCGAACAAGTCTGTGAAGTATTTCCAGACATTGGCATTGCCGTACTTTCGAAGACATTCGTCGTAGAAGCCGTAGACTTGGGTGATCTGGCGAGATTCGTGGTTTCCACGGAGAATAGTGATGCGCTGCGGGTATCGGATCTTGAGTGCCACGAGAAGTGTCACGGTCTCGACGGAGAAGTAACCTCGATCGACATAGTCGCCTGCAACGATTAGCATGGGATGTGCATTGTAGAAGCGCTGGTCGCACCCATGAAGAGGTAGTTTGTGTCTGGATTCGGTCCACCGATCTTGAAAAGCTCCATGAGATCGTGGAATTGTCCGTGTATGTCTCCGCAGACTGTGACGGGGCATTTCTGCGCGATTGTGAGTGCGTGTACCCTCGAAGCGGGTCTCGCCACTTACCACTGGCTGGACATTTGACTCCTCCTGCAGCACCTCACGGGCCTGTCGCGCAATGATGTTAGTATAAGGCACTCGATAGGACAGGATTCACATGTTCCCAGATCGCATACCTTCTCACACAACCTCTGCACGTCGCTCTCAGCCAGCTGCTTGCAGCTCATGAGACTCTCGATCCAGCCATCTAGGGTAGGAATTGTTGCGGGCTCTGAAGCCGGAGCGGACGACAGCTGCATGGGCTCGGGCATCTTTACGTCCTCCATATTTGTGTCCATGGCGTTGGTGGGTGCTGGTGATGGGTGGGGGGGGGGTCGAATGTTGTGACAGAGAGCAGTCGAGGGGTTCGTGCTCGTCCCCTCTAAGTCGGGGAGTGACGTGCGCTTGGGCAACGAGCGAGACAGTAGGCGGTGGACGACGTGAGATAATGTGCAGACAATACAAGAAGTGGTATTTTGACACTGGGAGGAAGAGCAGCGGCGGCAGGGGTGTAGCGCAAGACGGACCTTGGATTGCAAGCTACGCACGACACTCGGAGAAAGCTGCAGGTGCGCCGCCTTTCACGTGACTGTTCCTTTTGGGTATAGCTTCTATTTTAATACGACCCCAACATCAGACGTTCCCGCTGCAGGCAAAAACAAGCGGAAGGTCGAGAAACGAGTCTATCTCTGGGGCAAGGATAGATGTTTCCATGCAGACACAGTATCACAAGCCTGCTTCACTGGAACAAGATTGTTGCCATGTACATTTTTGCTATGATTGGCCATTACCTACTACCTGTAATTTGGCGAAGTCGAAAAGAGGAGTTGTCAGAGATGTTTATTGTGGGCCAGTTTAAAGAAACACATGCTTGCCCTTTTTGGCCATGTCCATTGAGATTGTTGGAGAGTACAAAAAACTTTCATGCGATGCGACTGTACAACTGCAGTGACGTGAAAAAGCGGGGCGAAGATAGTCAACAAGAAAAGTATTAAATTTGGCAGCAACCCATCAAGGGTAAGACTGCAATGTATATGTATCTGTTCCCTTGGGAACGAAGAACGGGTTTGACATGCACAAGAAAAAGGCGATCATGGCATGCCCAGGCCTAATAGTTCGAACAACAACGGATTGCCCTCAACGGCTATCCAGGCGATCCCTAGCACTGTTGTCAGCACACCACCTGCGTATACGAGCGAGAAGCAGAAAACTTACCACTATAAACAATCAACTTCGTAACGACCTCAACATCGTACCGCACTCGTGGCTTCATAAGCTTCATGAACAACTCCCTCTTCTCCGTCTCATTCTCCTCATTCGTCAGCATCTGCGAAAACAAAACGGTGTCGCCTGCGGCATCCGTATCGCTGTCCGGCGGCGTGCTGGCGTTCTTGTTTACATGCCCAGTGCCCATCATTTGCTCGTACGAGTGTGCTCGAGATGGAATGGGCGTAGGTAGAAGGCTTGCGCCGAGTAATTGCGGCTCTGCCTTCTCTAGAGCTGGTGTTTGCGGTTTTGATTGCGAGCGTGGATTGGGTTCCCATATTGCCCCTTCGGGTACGACGCCGTCGAGTGAAGTTAGGCTTTCGCGCCGTCGGCGGTTACGGTAAGCGAGGGTTTCGTAGGCATCTGCGGCGGATTGAGGACCGATGGATACGGATCGCTTGCGAGGATGGGCAAGGTTCATAAGTCTGTTGGGGAGTTCGGAAGCTGGTGGAATGAGATTGTCGTCGTCGCGCAGGGTGGGAATGGATGTGTATTTCGAAGCATTGAGGAAATACACGCGAGGTAAATTAAGGCGTGCTTGTTCTAGTAGCCGAAAGAACGGGGGAAGTCCCTTCAGTAAGGCGGATTTCGCACTAGCTCTCCAAAAGAGGATTACAATGACACCGAGAACGATTCGGACAGTTGCCTTGATGAAGCCCATCTTCTCCAGATCAAACGGAACCGTTGAAGGTATGGGATCGTTCAGAGCGAGACCGGTCTGAGCAAAGTGCCACGCTCCAAGATTGATTCCAATCACCACGCCCAAGAATGAAACACTGTCGTCGAAGCATGGGCAGTCATCGGCCGGTTCTGGGTTGATTCGAACCATGACACATACAACCAGCGTCGCAATGAAGATATCAGTGTAGGATCCGCTGAATATCCAGGATTCCATCCAGTCGTTGAATAGCAGGTAGAAGGTCGTGATCAGAGCGCCGAGGACACTGCCAACGCCGACATCCAGGAAACCGTGCATACCGCAGTACAGGCGGCCAAATATGATGGACAATGCATAGAAGTAGAAGAGAGCTTGCAGTCCCACCCAAACATACGGATGATATGCTTCAGGCGTCTGTCGGATCGTGTATACTGCATAGAAGGCCACGGAAACGGCATTTGCAGAGTGCGACGACGGAAAGCCGTATTCGAGGGCGGCTGATCCAGACATGGAGATGCGCGCCAGTGGGGGAGACAGCGGCCTAGGAAGGCACACCATGTCCTTGAGGAAGCCAGTCAGGTACACGCCAGTTGCCAGCATGAACACGGTCGCCCGCCCGACGCTGGTGTACCCACACCAAAACTGGATGGGGAGGAAGATCATGAAGAAGGTGTGCGTTCCCAAGTTGGCCGTGTAGGCGAAGTAGGCATCGAGGGCCGGGGAGCGTACCTTGTCCTGCATCAGAGCGAGCCACGGCGTCTCCCAGCGGACGATGGGGATGAGGCGGTTGCGCAGCGCATTCCGCCACCTGGGCAGTCTCCGGGCGTCTGTTTCAGGACATCACGCACATTAGCCTCCCGTCTCTGGCGACATGGGATCTCAGGGCACACACAATGGTCGTGATGCTTGTTGCCGGCATCCGTCGTGGGCGCGTCACGAGGAGAGCCCATGGTAGCAGGCGCGGAGTGGAGAGGCTCTCGGGGCAGCGAGAGCGGTCATGACCAGTATGAGGCCGGGGGGTCTGGAGGCGCGGCGTAAGCTGCAAGGCGACGATGGGGCGCTCGACTGGGGGTGAGGGCGCGGCGCTAGGGGAAGCAAGCGAGCCGCCGGCGCCTTCGTTGCTGGAGCAGCAGGCCCAAACATCAACACCCATGCCCATATAGCCCGCCCGCCCGCACTGGCACCGCCGCCCCAGCTCCAAGACTCGCTCCCCATATTGATACCACCGTCGTCCTCGACCACACCCAGAACGTCAAAGACGGAAAACTGCACCCCGCACCATGACCACCGCCCCCTCGCAAAACTACGACTACCTGCGGCGCAGGCAGAGCACCAAGGCGCCGTACTCGTCGATTGCACCCGTGCGCAAGCCAGTGCGGACGCCCAGCGAGCGCAACAGCAATGGCACCGTGAGCTCCTACGGCACCACCCACACACGCGACACGACCATCACCGAGCCGCCCACGTACTCGAAGAAGCTGGTGGTCGTCGGCGACGGCGGGTGCGGCAAGACGTGCCTGTTGATCAGCTACAGCTCCGGCAACTTTCCCGAGGTAGATGCCGCCCATCGGGGTCCAGATGCACCGTGCTGACCGGCGCAGAAATACGTGCCGACTGTCTTTGAGAACTACATCACCCACACGCCTCACCCGCCAACGGGCAAGATGGTCGAGCTTGCTCTGTGGGACACGGCCGGACAGGAGGAATACGACCGGCTGCGGCCGCTTTCCTACCCCGAGACCGACATCATCTTTGTTTGCTTCGCCATCGACTGCCCCAATTCGCTGGAGAACGTCATGGACAAGGTCGGCTCGCTCCACCTGGTAGCCACATGCAACCAACCGCTAACGTGTCGCAGTGGTACCCCGAAGTCCTCCACTTCTGCCCGACCACGCCCCTCATGCTCCTCGGCCTCAAGTCAGATCTGCGCAACAAGAAGAACTGCATCGAGCTGCTCAAGACCCAAGGCCTGACTCCAGTGACTCCTGAACAGGGTCGCGCAGTTGCCAAGAAGATGGGTGCCATGTACATGGAGTGCAGCAGTAAAGAGCAGGACGGCGTCGAGGACATCTTCGACCTAGCTGTCACCATGGCCGTTGCCGACGAGTACAAGACACCAGAGCAGCGACACACAGCGTCGTCGTCGTCGCAAAGAGGGCACAATCAACAAGCCCTGGCCATGGCAGGCAAGAAGAAGAAGAAGCGGAGCGGATGCAAGGTTTTGTAGCGGCAGAACGCTGTTTCATTTCGGCGATACCGGGATTACGACGCTGGACGACACGATCTAGATGCTTAACGACCACGGCTTCATCCGCAGCTACTCCTTCTACCCTCTAGCCGACTTGCTCGCCGCTTTCTCTCCCACCATCCTAGGGAGTTTCTACACGTACATGGTTGTCGGCGTTCTCGGCGCTTGACGAACGGCGCTCGATACAGACGAAAGATTTGTCTCTGAAAAGCCCGCAGCATTTTCCCTTTCCAGTTGTATCTTGTATTCGGTATTTAGTGCAGCGCACGCATGCGAAAGGTGCACTACTGCCAGGAACCTAAATGTCCACGAACATATTACACATCTTTTGTGCTTCGTGATGTCGTCCGTCTTCTTTTGGGTATCATAATAACAAGGCGCAACAACTGCGACTTTCATCTGTTCCTTTCACGCAGTCTCCACACATCTCACTCAGTACCTTGACCCCGGTCATTTCTGAACCTCTGTAACCTCTGTTTCCCCCTCATGCACAGTATTCCCTTCTTGCGCCGCACCATGGGCACCATCCTGTCCTCCTTCGGTCGCATCTTTGGCCATGACGTTTTCGAAGTGACTCCACAGCGACTCTACTGGTGCAAATTCGTTACCGACGGATGTGACTTCTTCGAGAGAGCGGTTGAGCTTGTTGATGTTCTGGAGGACGAGTTCGAGGGACTGATTGTTATGGATTAGTAAACCTGTACCCTGGTGGTAGTGGCAATGGGTGAAGCCTACTTGCGCAATTTCAGTCACGAGTATCTCGCGCTGTTGGTCAAAGTATGTCGTTTCTGACCCATTGCTTGCGCCATGGGTCGTTGAGGCGCGATTTGTAGACATGTTGACTCGACTCTGGTGTTGTTGCATCTGGCGCGCTGCGTTGCGCTGCGGGGAGCTCTCGGTGGAGGCCCACTCAAGCAATGACTAAGCGGCACTACAAAAACTTTCGACTGGAGCGCAACTTTTCGTCTTCCTCATCCCCATCATCTCCATTATGAAACCACACAAGTGAAGGTAAGCTCCCATTTCTCGTCTATAACGTTTGCGTTTCTCTTTACATGATTAACAACCTTCATCTGTCAATCCCCTGAAGCTCTCGCCGGAGGGTGAGAGCATGATGACTCAAGAATTTGTATTCACACTATGATTTCGACACTTAGTTCGCACCGTATCTTCGCAGTCCCTCTCGACGCACAAGGCTAATTACCTTTTGTGTAATAGACATCGATGATGGCGCCCTCAGCGGCCCGGAACACGGTCGAAGAACCCTTCCCCATTTCGAAGGTCGCGGATCGCTACCTGCTCTTCTCGATTGACATCATCAGTCATTGCCGGCGTAACCACAACATTTGTGGGATGCTGGTTGGCACGATACCGAACCTCAGCCAACAAAATGTCTTCCTAGGCATACCGTTGGAACTCATGCCTGAAGAGGCCCGAGTCCTCGTTGAGAGAGGCGCGGCGTACATTGTTGATGATGAGGAGGAGCACAGAAAGATATTCAGTGATATGAATAGAGACGAAAGGCTGAAGTGGTTGGAGGAGATGGATCGAAGAGGTGAAGAGGTTACTAAAGGGACAGAAGAGTTGAAGGAGATGAGGAAAGACAAGGCGTTGAAAGAAAAAGGCTTGAGGCGCGAAGTGCTGGAGAAGAGAGAGCGCAGTGTCGCTGAGAGCACTGCGAGCGACGCGAGGATTCGTGAAGACGATTCGAGCTCGATTGCCTCTGGTCTGGGCTTCATCATGAAGGGATCGAGCTTCACGGACTCTTCCTCAGTAGCTTCAACACTCAAGTCCGATGTCACCTCTGAAACTTCGTTCTTCGACTCTACTCCCGCCTCTCCAGTCCCATCTGTCGGTGGCTCCATGTCAAAAGGCCTTGGAAACCAAAAGCACTTCGTCACACCCACAACATCCTATCCTCCACTTTCCAATCCTCAAGACTCTGGTATTCCGCTCCCAGCTGTACCCAAAAGTTACCCACTCTTTCGCTACCTCCACTCTCTCGGCTACTACCACATGCCTGGCCTGCGCTTCGGGTGTCACTACAACGCATATCCTGGCGACCCTCTACGTTATCATAGCCACTTTGCTGCAACAGGGCTAGGCTGGGACGATGAGTTCGAGCTCTTGGATGTTGTAGGTGGTGGACGCCTAGCCACCGGAACGAAGAAGGCATACATGATTGGGGGCGAGAATATTGATGTGGCGAGGCAGAAGAGCAAGGCAAAGGAAGGCGCGGGGTTGTTCTCGGATGTGCGCGAAAAGGAAGATGAGAGGGACGTGAGGGCTTTTTCGATTGAGTGGGCGGCACTATAAGAAGTCCAGCAGCTACAGTTGGCGTAGGCCAACATTCTGGATGAACATTTCATCTACCCTACCACCACATCTCTCAAGTCAAATACCTCACCCATATTCCAAGGCTCTGAAGGAGAAAAGGAAACTACTGAACCATTCAGGCGGCTGTACTCTGGTCTTTTGGTATTGCCAGAACACTGAGTAAAGTGACTAATAGACTCGTTTTACTTGTTGGATTAGAGATATTCTTCTGAACCAAGTGAAGTGCAGCGTTGGCACCATTCCAAACACTCTCATTGCTCCACGGTTTCACTATTATCCTCCTCAACTCTTTGTTTTCCCCCCTCAGCTCCCTTCCCACCAACCTTGACATCAAACACGCAATGCACTACGCCCGGCGCATACATCTTTACCTTCTCCACGTGCTCTACTTCGACCGTTCTTCCAGCCCCAACCAGCTCGTCGACATATGCCCGAAACAAGCGTTCAATCTCGACCGTCCTATCGTGCATCTCTCCCACCCCAACATTCTCATGCGCATGAATCCACCCACCAGCCTCTGCGTCGAGCAGCAGCACAGCATCACGCCAACTACCCCTCGAGCACGGAAGCAACCCGAGATTAACATGACGAATGCCCTGGCCCTGCAAGCCACGCGCCAAACCCCTCCCCACCTCACCATTCGACATGTGAAAAACATGGAAATCAACACCCGTTTCCCACGCCCCGATTCCCCTACCCTCCCCGCCCCCGTACACCCTCACCCCCCATCCATTGCGCTGCGCACCCCGCCTCAACCCCTCGACACTCCACGCATTCAGCTCAAAGCACACTACGGGCTTGAGCCCCGCCGCCCGGTACGGAAACGCAAAGTAGCCGATCCCCGCGTACATGTCTACTACGGCCGCTGCGGCGGGAGGCAGCGTGGTGACGGAGGGTAGATGCATCAAGCGGGTTTTTTCGCGCATGTTGCCGCGCGAGAACATTGTGTAGAGGGGGGCCCAGGTTTGGTGGAGGCCGTTTTGGACGGTGGAGACCCATAGCGCGGTGGCGAAGTCTTGTTGTGTGGGGGAGGTGAGGGTTTGCGGGGTTGGTGGGGGGCCGAAGGAGCCGTGGATCGGGGTGAGGTTGACGGGGCTGCGGAGGATGTTGGATGAGGTGGATTGTGTGAGTGGGATGGGCGAGTTGATGGCGATGTGTGTTGTTTTCATGGAGGTGGCGAGATGGGCCCAGAGGGGTTGGAGGGTTGGAGATGGGAGTGGGTGGAGAGCGAGGAGGGAGGTCCAAGATGGGGAGGAGAAGGCGTTGTGAGGAAGGAGGAGGAGTGGTGGGTATATGGAGTAGCCTGCTGGGAAAGAAGTGGTGAGGACGTCGCTGGTGAGATTCAGATTGGTGAGAACTGGTGTGTCGAGACTGTCGAGAGCTGCTTTCAAAGCTTTGTGTAGCGGGTTCTTGAGTGTCGATGTAGCATTGTCCATGGGAGGCGTATGATGCAAGATGGAGATATCTCCCGAGATGTGAGATAGACCCAGGTCGTGGAATAATCCGAGCCCCATGGGTTCATTGTCGTGTACTTGATATGGAATAGTTGTCGATATGCGCATACATCTTGTACCACCAGACCTCTCCTGCTTCAACGTTGCATCCTCTTCCATGTCTCTTGATACTTCAGCAGGTGCATCGCTGTTAAGTAAGGATCGAGTACTTATCAAAG
Organism: Ampelomyces quisqualis; assembly: GCA_018398575.1. Lineage (NCBI taxonomy): Eukaryota > Fungi > Ascomycota > Dothideomycetes > Pleosporales > Phaeosphaeriaceae > Ampelomyces > Ampelomyces quisqualis. Next base: position 2,270,716 of record JAGTXZ010000011.1, read on the forward strand.
GTGTGATCTTCGCGGTCTGGTCAAATTTACCATGTCGCTCCAGAGCTGTTTTCACCGTCTTCACGTGTTGCTTCGGTACCGCTAGAACCACTCTCCTATGGTCTGGCTTTGCATCGGTATCCTCCTGGAACTGATCCGTCATGGTGGTTGATTCAGGTGGGAAGGTCTAGAAGAGGCAGCAAAATTGACACAAGGTTCAGACATGGCGGGGCACAGATCAGAAAACGTAGGACTGAGACAGTGTGTGACGAGTAATCGCTCAAAGTGCGAAGATGCAACACATGCACCGAGACTTGATTGAGACAGTATCAGTTTTCGCTGTCTGCATACAAATCGACTCTCAAACGTTCAAGATGTTGTCGGAGGTGCTTTACCCCGCCCCCACCAGTTCTCCAACGGAGCTTAGTTATGACGCGAGAAGGTAACAGCTCCCATCTCAACTTCTCTTCTCTAATACCACTTTCTGTTCCCCGCACACTGCAGCAATGCCGCTGTCGAACCTCGAGCTCGTAAATCAATGCGATGCGTTTCCATACCCAGAATCAGATACCTCGGCATACCTCGCCCGCATAAACACATACTACCAGCTACGCGTATGTGGTCACGACTATGCATTGGGCTACATGCTACCCTCTGTCGCCGAAGTCTTTCGTGGGATACCCAGCTGGGAGCTTGACGACGACGACCGCACGCTCACACTTAACGCCGGGACGACGGCCGAAGAACGCTCCAAAGCGGTCGAGTTGACACTGCTGGCCATGAGAGAAACAGGACACTTTAAAGTTCTGGACAAATGGCGAAATGAGCTGTACGCGGTATACGGCAAGAAAAAAGAGCTGCTGTTCAATGTAGAGAGGAGCGCGAGTCCACTGCTCGGGGTCGTCACGTACGGCATCCACCTCACAGCATACACGCGGAGCAAAGAAACAGGCGAAATTAAGATATGGACACCACGGCGTGCGAGTACCAAGCAGACGTATGGAGGTATGCTGGACAACGCGGTTGCAGGCGGCATCGCGTCGGGTGAATCGCCGTTTGAAAGTTTGGTAAGAGAGTGCGCAGAAGAGGCGTCCCTACCGGAAGACCTTGTTCGGTCACAAGCACGGGCTGCTGGCACAGTGACATACTACTACATCCGGGACGAGCGAGCCGGCGGCGAGACAAACCTCATGCAACCCGAGTGTCAGTACATCTACGATCTCGAGCTGCCGGACGATACAATACCCAGGCCTGGAGATGGCGAGGTCGAGGCGTTCTATCTGTGGTCCATCGATGAGGTCAAGCAGGCCATGGAGAACGGGGAGTTCAAGCCCAACTGCTCGCTTGTCGTGCTGGACTTCTTGGTCAGGCATGGCTTCCTGACCAACGAGACTGACGGCGACTTCATCGAGATTGTCAGCAGGCTGCACAGAAGACTCGAGTTCCCGACGTTGTAATGCTGCTGTCATTGGGACGTCTTTTGAGAGACAAAGGCAAAACTAAGGACTCGTCGTGTGGGTATCCGGACGCCAAATAGACACAAATCAAGACAGATGGTATGCATCACCACCGCACATGCCTCCCTAACGCCGTCCATGCTTTTCTTCCTGTCCATGCTCATGCGCTTTGTTTACACCCGCTTGACAAGCATGTAGATTTCGTCGATTTTCAAGCCATTGAGCTTCCTATACGGGCCCTCGATGTATAGCAACAGCCCACCGAAACTAGCGTAATACTTGCTGCGCTCTTGTCAGTATCACTACCCCCCGCACAATCCCCGCGCAAAGCGCCACTCACGCAGTCTCACTGGCGCCCTCGGCGTCCTCAAACTTGTAGTTCTTGCCATAGCACACATAGTCAAACAGGTCCGCTAGCGTGGCGGTGCCTTGCCTGCTCACGTTGCGCCAGCTTGTTTCGGCGCCTTCCTTTGTTGTGCCGTCGAGAGCGAGGGTGGTGGCTAGCACCATGTTGATTGATTCGCCGACTGCGCAGGGGAACAGCTCGTGGTTGATGTCGAGCGTGAAGGTGAGGGCCGCGTCGGCGGAGGTGCCTTGCAGGCGGGACACGCGGTCGTATTTCTCGGCGTTGATGGAGGTGATGCTGAAGGTTTCCTCGAAGAGTTGCGCGTCGGCCATTGCGAAGAGTTGTTGGGGTAGTGTCGAGGACGTGGAGGGGGGGCACGCGGTTGTGAAAGAAAGCTTGGCCTGGAAGCTCTTGGCGCATCTGCAAGCTCAGACCTCCCCTCCCCCCAGTTCCCATGGCCGTCCTCGGCACTCGACGACACGCGCTGACCTGACCCATTCCGCTCACTCGCTCACTCGCTCACATCACACAGTCGCTGCACCAAAGCCCCCAGTTGTATCACTCCGATGAAGGTATCCGCCTCACCCCGCTAGCCAACGACCTGGCTGTTTAGCCTGCCCGCTGCGCCGTTTGCTTGCCTGCCCCCCCTCCCCCCCCCCACCACCTCACCCTTCTTCCACCCCACATGAGCTTCGCCCACTCTGTCAGTCTCTTCGCCCTACTCGAAATGGCTCCTCCGTCGCCTTCTCTCCAGGACTCGGACAGCAGCCGCGACTGCAGCCCCGCGGCGCTCGACTCGCTCAACATGCCAAAGCCCAAAGCCACGGCCGCGAACGCCAACAGCCCCCTGCTCAAGCTTCCCGACGACATCTTCAAGTGCGTCATGGACCACCTCGACGGAAGCGCTGCGTGGAGCCTGAAGCGTCTGTGCAAGGGCATGGCGAGCAGCATCACAGTCAACCAGTCGCTGTACCGGTATCCCATCCAGCTGAGCGACGTGCACGACATCCGGCTCGGTGACTGGAAGTATCGAAGCACAGGCCTGATGCGCTGGCTGAGCTTCAAGGACAGCATCACCAACGCGAATCGCAACTACGTGCACAAACTGGCCATGAGCCATTGGGCGAGCATCGACGACTTTCGGTGGATACAAGAGAACCTGCCGGCGCTGACGTGCCTCGACATTTCCGCAATCAAGGACTTTGTCTGGACGCCCGAGGAGACGTGGACGTGGAAGATGCTGGCAGACGCTTGTCCCAAGCTGTTTGCGAGCCTCGAGGAGATCGAGGTTGCAAACTGGGCCGACTACACGGCACACTCGCGCATCGAGTACAGCTACTCGTACAACGACTATCGCTTCAAGCAAAAGTTCAGGCTGTCGCGGCGGCGAGATGGCGGCTCCGTGGCGAAGATGATCTTGCCCATGTGCACCAAGCTCAAGCTACTCGCCATCCGGGAGCGCTACTCGGGCTTTCAGTGAGCTGATCGATGCTGCACAGACGAGACCACGCTGACAAAGACGCAGCACCTGGAATGAGTGGGAAGTCCACCAGCGCGTGTGCTGTCTCGTCGATGGAATTGAGCAGTACTGCCCGTCCACCATGACCAAGATGCGCATCCACGACTACGCCCCATACAGGTCGCTATTCTCCACCGACGCCACGCCATGGTCGCGCCTGACCCACGTCGAGATTGGACTATCAAGCTGGATGGAAGACCGCCGCGAGCGAGACGTCATCAGCTACATACCCTACAGGATAACCCAGGGGGGCCACCACCGCGAGGAAGAAGAGAGCTTCGACGACAAATCATTCGAGGCTTGCAAGCGCAACCACATGGTGCTCGGAAACAATGTTGTCCAGGGCGTCGGCGCGTCCTTTGAGGATCTTCTGCAGAGTCTGCAGACGATTCAGAAGCGATACCCTACCATCAACATCAAGCCGATTCGCTCTTTGCACAACATCACACTTCATCCGTTCCACCTCGTCAATGTCATGCAGCGACGCAACCCCTTCATCCACCCCCCGCAAGCGAACCAGCAAGCACAGACTGATCCTGTGCTCAACGAAGAGGTACAGGACGCGCTTCGCTGGTTGGCGCACAAGTGCAGTTGGAAGCCTACCCTCGCCTGGGACAATATGATGTGCGACGTCTTCCCAGCAAATCTCGAACCTAGCAGGACCTTTCTTGCCAAAGCGGACGTTCTGTCGCGCATAAAGACCATGTTCACAACCCTTCGCAGCCTCAACATACCCATCAGAGTCTCCATTGGAGATCGCGCCAACACTTGTCCCTCGTCTGGCCTCGACGGCTCACTCTACTTTGGCGATTTCAAAGCCCACGTGGGTGAAGAAGAACACAAGCACGAAGTTCTCCTCCCTACCCAGGCTTCCTTCAACTTGACGGCCGTTGCAGAAATGGTTGATGAGTTGATCATACAGTACCCCATCGACGTGCCCGGTGTCTCGGGCTGGCTCCGGGCCGCCAAGCGCCCAACCCCCGCAGAGAAGGCACTGATGCAGCGCGAGATGACTGGATGGCGCCGCTTCTGGAAGCGATACGCAAACCAATTCAAGAATCTAAAGAAGCTCACCGCAAACGTACCCAATGACATCTACGAAGACTGGGGTAAGAGCGAGCTGGCTGGCCTGCTCGCAGACGATCGCTGGGAGATGCTCGAAATGGAAGATCGAAGCAACGACTTCGGCATCTTTGGCGACTACTTCCCCTTCACCTCCACCTCCCTACGCTACATCACAAACCGCAAGCGCGGCCACAAAAAGTTTGTCCAGCGCGTCTTCTTCCGCCTTGACAACAAGCCTCTCGCCCTCGAGGCCGTGCACTCTGAACTCACTGAGTTGGACCGTGAAGAAGGACACATCACCGATGAACATATTCAAGACATCGACCGTCCTGTCCACCGCTTCTGGCCCATTGCTGCCAAAGCGGAAGAAGAAGACAAGACGCCTAAGCGCAAGCGGGACGAACGATTCGAATTTGAAACCGCTGAAGAGGCTAGCAAGAGACAGAGAGTCAAAAGGACTGGGCGTATCGTGCGTCGCACTACCTTGGCAGATCTTGATCGGTCGCTCGAGCAGTGGGAAAACTTGTAGGACCTTGTTATTCTTCTCCCATTGCTTTTCTTATTGGTATTCATTACGATATCGACAGTGAGGATGTGAAGATGTTCATTCCAGTGGTGTATGCACCTAGGCTCAAAATGCGAGGCGTGCGGCGTGTGGCGTTGATGGAATAATTGCAACGACTTTTTTTCGGTCAATTACTTTCGTATATCCAAGAGGATATTCTAGCTCGTAGGCTTGTACACAACACCAACTATTACAAATTCCTCATCGCCCCTCGGGCCACTCGCCGACCACTCTAGTACCCCACCCCACCGTGATTCGCAATCTGAACACGTCCTTGTCAGTCTAGGATACCTTGTCTGCGTACAGACGGGCACTTTTGTCTCGTCTTGAACCGTACCTTGTCCCTCGATCCCATCCCATCTCCTTGTCTCAACGCGCCCACTATTACAATCAGCTCCACGACTCTCCAATAGAAGGAGAAGCAGAAGAAGAAGACGCAGAAGAAGAAGACGCAGAAGAAGAAGACGCAGAAGAAGGAGAAGAAGAAGCAGAAGAAGGAGAAGAAGAAGACGCAGAATAAGAAGCAGACAAAGGAATAACCCGTCCCCCACCTCATCCTCGTGTCTCGCCAACCCTCCCCTCCCCAAACATCTCGCCTGCACAAAAGTATCCAAGGCAAAAACTAACCCCCCCCCCCCAACCCGCAATCCCTAAACCCCTTCCACTCCAGCCCTTTTTTCTTTCCCCCCCTCCCCCCATCCATTCCCACGGCCCACACGATTCCCACGGCCCACGCAGCCCACCCCTGCGAAAGAACTCGCTCCTACAATCCACTGATATCCATGGAAATGTACGCAAGAAACGAGTCGAGTCGAGTCGAGCCGAGTCGACGTTAGCCTTGGCCTTGGTCGGTGGGACGTGTGCGGCAGGCGGGAATGGATCAAGTCGTGCAGAGGAGAGCAGAGCAGAGCAGAGCAGAGCAGAGCAGAGCAGAGCAGAGCAGAGCAGAGCAGAGCAGAGCAGAGCAGAGCAGAGACACAGTCAAAACAAAAAGGCGAATTCGAGGGGTTTGTGGCGTGAGGTGTGAGAGTTTGAGTAGACTTTGTGTATGCTTGAATTTTGTAATTGGAAGCGCAGATGCAGGTAGGGTCGTGGAGGAGCAGGACCATCTTTTTTTTTGGCAGGGGGTGGTGGCAAGAGTAGATGTGGTAGAGTATTTTTTGGGAATTACATTGAATTTTGCTGGAAAGTACCACATGTTTTCTCGTTCTTTTGCGCATGCCCATCGCTCTGCGCCAAAGCCTTGCTCAGAGAAGATAAAAGGTGTGCGGGGCATGGGGAAACTAATAAAGATAGTGTGATAAGACAAGGGTGAGCGAGCTTTTCGTGTGTATGAGCTTCAATCACACAACGCCAGGCGGAAGCAGCGACAGAAGCAAATCTATATATACACTAGCTGCTTGCTTGGTTGTTCAAAACTCCTGGAACGCCAGGGTAAGATGCTTCAACAATTGTACAGGGTAAGAAAGGAAATCAAACAGACACCGGTTGGAACAAAAGGGAAATTGAAATTAGGCAATGCTGCGGAAGTGGTATCTAGGGCGAGACAAGGGAAAACACTCAAGCTCCGGTTGTCTTTTGGTTGTCATATGTGCTCGACTGCTCGCCTTGCCCGTGGCCTGCAAATGGGCCAACGGTGAACTCAGGCGTTGTCTCCATATTCTGGCTAGGCGGGCCGCGATACTGGCTTGGATCTGGCGCAAGAATGGGGTCGGTTGACTTGGTGTCAGGGTGAACTTCGATGCCTTCCTGCCCTTCCAGATCCTCCTTTCTTGAGTTGCGACTGAAACGAATAGAATCGTTATCACCACCATTGCGGTCGATCGGAGACCATCCGGCAATGCTACCGGCTACAATACCAGCCATAACAGTGGCGGGGCCGAAAGCGGAGTTTGAGCGGGACCTTCCACGGCGGCGACTGTTGGGTGTAGGTGGCGCGGGAGAACCGTCATGATCGTTCTGAGGGCCGTTGTTCGGGGTGCCTGGAAGCGACTGGCTGGATCGAGATTTGGTGAAGGCTTCCTTTGGATGTTGCATTTTGAACTTGAGGTTGCTGAGACGCCCACCACGAACCCTCTTGATGAAAGCAAGTTCGTCGCGAATCTCAAGCAGGCCTTGGCTCCATTGGTAATCCTCGTCAGACACGACGACCTCTGGGGTGCGCTTGCGCTTGAAGAACTCGGGGATGCACCTGCGGACAAGTTCGTCGGGAATTAATCGGACGATCATACCGACGGGAAGTGAAAGGAAGCCCAATACTATGGAGTAACCCCACTGGGCTCCGTTGAGTCTGGTGACTTTGAATGCAACACCTCCAACGAAGATGATCATAGTCTGACCACCAATCATGATCAGCAGGATGATGATAAAGAACCAGTTGTGAGTGATGCCTTCGAAGACGTTGAAACGGTTGTCGAGGCGGCGATTGTTCAGAGCGTTGAAGATCTGCATCCAGACGAATACGTTGAAGACAAGAGCGGGGAGCTGCTCGCGTTCGCGATCGCTGTGGTACGAAAGAATGGACTCGCCAGCGAAGTAAAGAATGAAAGTCACCACCAATTGGTAAATGGCCTGTCCAATGATCATCTTCCACATGCGCAGAGTGATCAGAGGAGCTGACTTTGGATCTGGCTTGCGGTCAAGAAGTGATCGTGTAGGCGGGTCGGTAGCCAGGGCAAGCGCGGCGAAGGTGTCCATGATGAGGTTGACCCAGAGAAGCTGGACAGCGGTGAGCACAGAGGTCTGGTCATCGCTGGAGACGGCAGAAACGAAGGTGAGAATAACGGCAGTGATGTTGACGGTGATCTGGAACTGCAGGAACTTCTTGACGGCATCGTTCACGGCACGTCCCCAGAGAAGAGCCTTGACAATCGAGGCGAAGTTGTCATCCATGAGAATGATAGCAGAAGCCTCTTTTGCGACCTCGGTACCGGCGATGCCCATTGAGAAACCAACATCGGCAGTCTTGAGCGCCGGAGCATCGTTTGTACCATCACCAGTGACGGCAACTGTCTCGCCAAGCTCCTTGAGGCGCTTGACGAGTCGGCGCTTATCCTCAGGGCTTGAACGGGCGAGAACACATAGCTTGGGAATAACGGCATCCATGTCTCGCTTTGACAGTTTGCGGAAAGTAGGACCCTCCATAACAACGCCTCCAGGAACCAGGATACCACAGTCTTCCGCGATAGCCTTTGCTGTAAGGACATTGTCACCAGTGACCATGCGGACGTATACACCCGCGTGCTGGCAGTCCTTAACAGCTTCGCGAACGCTGGGTCGTAAAGGGTCCTGAATACCAACAACAGCAAGGAAGCTCATCTTGTTGAAGATGTCTTCAAAAACGGCCAAGCTAGGATCGTCCTCATTCTTGCGCGAGTCCCTAGGTGGCCAGCTTTCAAAATCGCGGTAAACAAGGCCGATGGTGCGTAGAGAGCGCGATGCATAAGCGGTAATCACGTGCTCCAGTGTTTCACGGTTGTCGTCAGTCATGGGAGCGTCAATGAGTTCCTTTGCTGCGTCTGTGACAATTTTGTCGCACTTGCCGAGAAGAATTTCGGAAGCACCTTTGACGTACAGTCGGTAACGGCCGTCATTTAGCTTTGCAACTATCCCGGAGCACTTGATGGCCGAATCGAAGGGTACTACCTGGATGATGTTGGCGTTGGAACGTTCCTGGGCGACATTGCCCATGCCCATGTGGTCACGAGCGAAGCTGAGAAGAGCTGTCTCGGTTTTCGAGCCAATGAAGGGATCGGGGCCTCCCTCTTCGCCTTCGAATGCTGTGGTATTCTGGATGATGGACTGTTCGAGAAGATCCTTTACATCTTTGTTGATCGTGTTGACAAACTCAGATGCTGAAACGTCGTTGGGGCTGTCTACCGGTGATTCGACTGATTTTCCCTTGGTGCCATCGTCCATTGGTGATTCCGAGGTTCCAGAGGCCTTGAGCTTATGGTCGCCAAAGCGTAGAGCGGTGCCTAAAGATCCAGCAACAACTGTCATCTTGTTTTGCGTAAGTGTACCAGTCTTGTCGGAACAAATGGTGGTTGCATTCCCCATAGTTTCACAAGATCGCAGCAAACGGACCAAGTTGTTGTCCTTCAACATACGGGTGGTGGCAAATGCGAGAGCAAGAGTGACAGCCAGAGGAAGACCTTCGGGCACAGCGACAACGACGACAGTGATGGCGACGATCAAAATGTTGAGGAAGTTTTGTCCTTTCTCAGCCGGAGTCGCATTGCTGCTCTTCAGACGAACGAGGAATTCGATGAACAGAACAACGAATAGAAGTAGGGCAGCAGCTCCACCAAGCTTAGCGATGTAAGTCGCCAGAACGTTGAGCTTGGACTGAAGCGGCGTGACCTCGCTGTCTTCGCGCAGAGACATCATAGTCTTTCCGTAGCTTGAGTGGACACCGGTGGCTGTAACGATGAATGTGCCGACACCCTCTGAGACCTTTGCACCTGACAAGATGAACGGATCGATCTTCTTGAGGTTGTCATGCCTTTCTATTGCGCGGAAGGCCTCGTCTCCGGCGGTCTTCTTTAGCAAATCGGATTCACCAGTAGCGGACGACTCGTCGCACTTGATTCCATGGCCTGAGATGAGGATACCGTCCACCGGAATCATGTCACCAGCTTCCAGATTGACCACGTCTCCAACGAAGATATCGTAAACGGAAATCTCGCGGAGCTGGCCGGATCGGATCACCTTGATGGTTCGATCGTCCTTCTTACGGTTGAGCTTGACGAATTGACGCTCCTTCTGCCAGTCATTTGCGGCACCCACTACAACAACAATGGCAATGGCAACGATAATGGCTACACCCTCAATCCATTCGACCTTGGGCTCACCAGGTTTGTGCTCGACACCAAAAGTCTGGTACAATCCAAGGGCAAGCGAAATAACAGCAGCGGCTGTCAAAAGAAGCAGGACCTTGTCGTTGTATGCTATCCATGCTAGCTGGAAGATGTTCTTTGGTTTGCGAACAGGTAGTCGGTTGTCGCTAAACACACGCTTGCGATCGGCAAACGCGTCTGAGCCCGCCTCGCGCGCAGAATTGGTGTGTGCAACACCTTGCTCCGGAGATGACTTTGGAGACTGCTTGTTCATTGCTGTAGTAGCTTGCTCGAATGTGACTGCACCATCGAGATTTTGCTCATCCAGGCTGAGACCAGCTTTTCTGTCAGTGCGGAGACCCTTTTCTATGCCCTCGAGACCACCTAGCGCGTAGAAGGCTCCTAGGCTTTTTGGGTTGTAGAGCTTGCCGAGCTGGCCAGGGGAAAAGGCAAATTTGTTGTTTTCCACCTCGAACTCATGCTCGGTGCCCGGGTCTGGCTTCAGTGCGTCCTTTGCGTCCAACACCTCGGTGGGTCCCATCTCTCCGCGAGGAATGTCGCCCTGGTGAGACATGACATAGGTGGCGCTAGAGTCGCCGTTCTCCGTGGCCGAGTCCATCGAGTTCCCACGCGACCGTGCGCCAGGCACTGCTAGGAAGTTTGTTCCGTTCCAGGCTTGTGCGGGCGACGACACGTTGTGCGGCGACGTCGGTCTGCTGGCACTGCTTTCGAATGAGGTCGCGCTGCGCAGTTCCTGTTCAGACTGGCGCGCCTGTGTGGGAGACGCGTTGTTGTCTGCATTGGACTGCTGGGATGGTCGGTTGTCCGGCAGCTGCCCAAGAGGAACCGAATCAGGCATGTTTGGGTTGGGGTTGACGGCGGACGTGTCAATGGTAATAGTAGGCGCGCGTTTTCGACCCTCGGAAGGAGCGTCGGGCGCGTTGCCGTCAGCCATATGGGTCGTGGTAGCCGGGCAGGCGTCGGGGGCTGTTACTGGCCAGGCAGAGAGAGCGCCGAGGCAGAGTCCTCAGGCAAGCGACGGATACGAAGGAATAGTGTGGTGAGATACTTCCGGTGAGCTACGGGTGCGGGATGCGGATCAAGCACGGGGTTAAAAGCCGGGGGCGGGAGGCGAGAAGGCGGTGCTCCAGGGTAGGACAGGTGGTTGCGTCGTCGACAAGGGAGCGGAAGTTGGAAGGAGCCAAACCGAGGAACCCCAAACTTGTCCAAGGTGCTAGGGCTGGACGAACCACAGTCAGTCTACGTATTCACACGTCGTCTGCGGCGCGTAAACAGTCAGTGACGGACGTGGCGACGGCCCGCCACGCTGGACGGGGCGCGTTTGCCCTTCGCCGGCGAGCGCGAGAGACTCACTCACCATGGAGCATGCGGCTGCGTGGGCGGAGGCAAACAGCTGGCCGACGCTGGACAATGGACGGTGGCGGGGCGGCGTCTAGGACGGCCGAGGAGTGGTTGCGGGGAGGCTGTGTGCAGGCGCAGCAGAGCTCACGCGGCTATCACTACCTCTATGATGCGCCAGAGAAGACAAATGCTCGGAGGCGTCGAGGCCGCAGTCAACAAAAGAAGCCAGAGCAGCCGGGGCAGCAGGCAGGCTTTCAGAGAGGCCGGGCCCGTCTCTGCATCGGCTTTGTTGTTGTAGTGAGTCGTGACAAGCCATGCCAAGGGGGCTGTGCAAAGCCGCTTCTGGCGCTAGCTGCCCTGAGCCTGCACCCGACCCACAGCCAAAAGGCCTCTGTGACAGCGAAGCCCGGCAAGCTACGTGGGCAGCTGCATCTGATGCGAGCGGCCAACGAGCAGGTCGCTGCCATGTGTTGTTGTGTTGTCCCGTTCCAGCTTCCCAGGAGACAACCGTGTCAGTGACAAGGAGACAGACGCCCCAGACTGCCAACTTGGAACCTGGGAACCCCCTTTCTTTCCGCCAGCCAAGCCGTGTCCTCGCAGCCAGCACCCCCTTGGTATTTATTTTCAACGGGTCCACCCTCGCGCCGTGCAGTGCAACACTTGTGCTCTATATCGAGATGCAGTCCTACATGAGCTGACGTGCAGAACGTCTACGGCGTTTACTAAGCGCCCCGCTTTGAGAGTCTAGCCAATTGCAAGTCGCGTACAGCCTTGGCGAGTACTCCGTGCTCACCATCAGATATGTCAACGCGCCCTGTGGCCCTCTGCAAACATAGCAAACGTCTATTATACAAGCTAGTCTGAAGCGACTGTACCTGCATATACGGCCCCCAGCTTCAAAGATCGTCTCGCCTGGTCCAGGAACAGGCCGCAATTACTCTGTGCCGTACCCACATCTGCTATATCCAACCGCCCGCGAACAGATTTTTTTTCACCAATATCACAGCACCACAGCAGCTCAGGATACTCCTTCCCGCGCTCGATATTTTGCAAACGCCTACTCCGTACACTGGGAGCAACACGTCTGAGCTCTCGCGCAATGGATGGGCTGCAGTGTTGCAGATAGAGACAAGAATACGCAGGCTGTTGATCCAGTTGAGCACCGTATTCGCTAAGTTGCCTGTTTTTTTCTTGCTCGCAGCTTGATGCCCATGCACTCTTGCACCGCCTAGCAATACGTGGACGATGCATGATGTATTCTATTTGGCATACTCAGCTTTGAAACTCGGTTTCTGGAGCTGGTGACCTGTTGGGAACGTATTTTGACGTATCAAGATATTGTGTGGTGGTGGTGGTGGCAACCCGCATGAGGCTGGAAATACAGGCTAATACGGCGCGACTACGTTTATGCAATGTCACCGCGCGTCCACCTACCACCAAGCGTCAAGGTACACTACGACAAGCCTGACAAGCCTTGCCACTGCCAGCTCACGAATTCCTTGGCCTGATGCAATTACTTGCGGACGCTATGTATTCGTGGGGTTCTCTCGACCACGCTCCGAAGTCCGGCAAACAACGCCGCCATCGCTGCACACAGCCTCCTTTTGCCCACAATCAATCTACCAAAATCACTTCATTCGGGTTCCACAGTTGACTGCCGAGGTCAACAGAATGAATTTCGTACCTTGGCCGCCACCACCATTACCCTTTGCCCCTGACTAAGCCGGTCTCAACCGCTCTCTTGGCGAGAAGGCTGTGTCGTCCACAGACCTGAGTACTCCACCAAAGAAGGAAAATACCCCATGGAACATTTCCAGCCAATATCTTCAAACTACCAATAATGCCACCGGAACATGAGCACTGGACTAGCGGCGGGGGGAGGGGAGGCTCAAAAACACCAGGACCTCGACACTCGCCATACCGATCCACATTCGTGATTAGGCATGCTGCTAACAATCACCTCCCATTCCCCAGACAATCTAGATCTTCCTCCCCACCCCATATTCAAATCTACAATCGCGGGCGGCGTCACGGCTTTTTCGCGAATGGAGTGGTCGACCTGCTTTGCCGACACGATGGTGCACGAGATGGAGCGCAAGCTTTGGTGTCACACCACGGCGAATGAAGGGGTCATTGAGGCTGTGCTGGGGAACGTCTTGATTCGTGAGGGAAAAACGGATCAGCCGGACAGCCAGAGGGATCGTGTGCAGTGCATGTGTCAAGGATTTTCCTCGCGCGAGTTCTGTCCACTTGTGAGCTTGGCGCGGGTTCAGATAGGACTCTACGCCTCGTTACAGGTATGGTACATGCAAAGAAGGTAATATGTTTTTATTCCCCGTGTTTTTGATGGAAAATGTTCCTCGTGGTGGGATACATGCTCAACACGCGCTTTTACACCGACATGACCTTCCCCCCCCCACCCCATCTCTTCATCCAGTCCCACTACTACCATGCTAAACAAATTTCCCCCCGTAACCATGACTTCACAGCCCACCACCCCGCTCGTATCCTAAACTCACGTCCGACCCACCTCGCCCTCTTCCGTCTCCACATGTCTCTCCTTCTTCTTCAAGTGCGGCAACTCCACCGCGAACACCAGTAAATTCACCACAAAAAACGCGACAATGGCCGAAATGAAGACGAAGCGCAGACTGCGGCTGTACGCGTCGATTACTGAGCGTCGTTAGTTTCTGGGGCTGTGTGTGCCAAGAATCGCCATCATGGTGTAGTGTAAGCTACATCCGTACATACCCTGACTCTGGTGCTTAGCGTCGAGATGGACGATGCTGTGGACGGATTTGCGGACGCGTTGGATGATCTGGTAGTGTGGTTAGCGCGGGGGATGCAGAGTGGACGGCGGAATCGAGGGTGCTGGTGCTGGTGAAAGGGGCAGATGGGAGTGATTGGTAGCATGCATGTCGGAATTAGTCGCACTGAAAATCTGGGGAAGAGATTGAGGCTGTGTGGAAGGCTGGATTGGAAATGAATGCAAAGTTGTGTGGTACGCACCTCGTGTTTCTTGTGGCCGGTCACAAGCTGCTGGAGATATGCGGTCAAGGCGTTTTGGAGAATCAGACTACTGAAGCTGACGCCCATGACGATGCCTAAACTGCGCCATAGTATGAGTGTACTAGTCATGACGGCCTGGTCTTCTTGTGTACTTGTTGCCAGCACAGCTAGACTGGTTGCTGGGAAGCTCAAGCCTTGTCCGATGCTTGAGGGGACGAGAAAAAGAGTGGCGACCCAAGTTGGTATGTTATCCCACATGGTCGATAGACAAGTTGCGCCGATGAGCATACTCAGCGAGCCGACTACGATGAGCCACTTCATGCGGCCGGTTGCCGTCATAATGAAGCCCGCTGACACGCCACAGATAGTCAGTGCGACTGATGGCCCTGCAAGACGAAAGCCAGAGACTGATGCTGTCTCGAGCTTGACAGCTTGGAAGTAAAGAGGTGCGTTGAAGAGGATGGTGTTCATGCCCATCTGTGCGAAGAAGTTGTTGAAAACTAGGTTGCCGCGAGGCTGACTGAAGAGCATAGGCAGTGGCATGACCGCTCTCTGGGCACGAGATTCGACCCGAATAAGGATCACGCCCGCGATGAGCGCAATCACAAGTGACATGATGACAAGTGGATGCTCCCATGGAAAGATATTGCCGCCAAGATTGAGGCCTAGGATGAGGAAGGCAACAGAGCCAGTCAGAAGAATGGACCCAGCGATGTCAAAGCCCTTCATCGCATCTCTGATTCCCAGTCCCGAACGTTTTGCGAGGTCTGGACCCAAATCACTTGGTGTAGTGAAAAATGCGTTGATCAAGAGTACGACGAGGGCTGGCACTTGAATCGCAAAAGTCATCCGCCAGCCCAACTTGTCGCAGAGAAAGCCACCAAACGCAGCACCACATGCAGATCCTCCACCATAGAACAAATTAATGTACGCTTGGTATGTGCCTCGCACCTCGATACTCACAAGATCGTTGGTCATGACGTTGCCCATAGACAACAGTCCTGCAGCACCGATACCACAGAAAGCTCTCGCAGCGATAAAGCTACCAATACTGTTGGCTGCAGCACACCAACCGGTCGTAATAGCGAGGAGAACAAGCCCAGCAAGGTACAGCGGCCGTCGACCAACTGTGTCAGAGAGCCGTCCCATGAGTGGTTGGAGTGATGTCGACGTCAACAGAAAGGCTGTTGACAACCACGATGCCGAGTTTGAGGCGTTGAAGTAGGATGTTATAACCGGATGACTTGATGCCATGAGTGTTGAGTCGAACATAGCAATCTGTACCAGACCATCAACATGAGTAAGACATGGCTGGACAGAGTCGAGGTATAGACTCACGAAGTAGCCCATCAGTATTCCGCCAAACACAAATCTGAACTTCCATTTCGACACGCCCTCAATCAACCCGTTCTCTTGAAACTTGACCAAGCGTTCGGGGTCCGCACTTGCTCCCTCATCTTCGGGCACAACCAATTGCCCATGCGAATAGCTCCTACTTCTACTCTTTCTCAATTCCGGGAATATCGGTGCACCACATTCACCCTGCTGTGCTACCTCTGCAGCTAGAACATCCGCATCCTCGATTGGTGAAGCATCTTCATTGCGCTCGGTTATACGTCGCAGAAGCGGAGTTCTCTCGGAAAGACGCCGCGACCTCCCCCGACTGCTCGACCTCGAACGCGATCGCGGCTCTGAAGGCATGCGCGTCCTCTCACTGTCTCCGGTGAGAATACTCCACCAGGACACTGGAGGTCCAGAGGAGGAAAACGATGGAGAAGTCATGCTGCGTTTGACGTCAGCCTGAGGGACTGGCGCAGGTGTAGAGCTGACGAAGAGTTGGTTAGGCTGGATGCGGTTAGGCAAGCCTGATCACCGCTAACTGCGAGGCAGGTGTCTTGTGTTTAAAAATAAGCCGGATTTAAGCTCGGGCCCTACAGCACGCAATTTGAGGTGCAAGCTTCTCTATCTTCTGAACTACTATAACACTTATTTAAAAGGGTTCTAGATACAGAGTAGAATTTTGTAGACTTGCCTCTACTTACATATACTAGCTTGTAGAGTTAACTACTTTTGAGTTGGCTTGGCGCAGTAGGGACGAGGTGCGTCCCGAGTTAGTAGCTACGGAGTACAGAGTGTACTAAAAAGACTTAATTATGTTACAAATACGTTTAAAGCATGTTCTAGTGGATTAACTACAGCGCTAGGATATCTAAAATTGAAAATTTTCTCTGTAGCGCAGCTATGCTGCTTTGGGAAATCTCAAGTCGACCGAGGTACAACCATGCCACTACGCCCCCTGCTTTCATCAACAGCGTTCTATGTTGCCTTCATCAACAGCGTTCTATGTTGCCTTCATCAACAGCGTCATTTGTTGCGTTGATCTTGACAGACACGCAAGATGAAGACGCCATTACGGATAGCTATTCTCGAGTGCGATACGCTGCCAGAGGACATTGTTGAACAATACGGTCGATATGGTCGCATCTTCAGCACGTTGCTCGAAACAGCTGCCGATGGAATTGGCTTATCTCCGAAGAAAGACCTTGAATTGAACGCGTTCGACGTGGTCGGCAAGCAAGAGTATCCGAACCTGGACGATATAGATGCCGTTCTCATATCTGGCTCGAGTGCGTCGCCTATGCAGGCCCTTCAGGATCATCGGTTGACTAATGATAGAGCACAACTCTTTCGATAAGGATCCTTGGATTTTGAAGCTGGTCGAGTTTACAGAGAAGGTTCTGAAGCAAGATCGCATCCGCATCATTGGCGTCTGCTTTGGCCATCAAATTCTCGGACGAGCACTGGGCGCGAGAGTCGGCCGAAGCGATGATGGATGGGAGATTTCAGTGCTCCCTGTCCAGCTTAGTGCGAAGGGAAAGGAGATATTTCAGCAGGACACACTGGTGGGCAACTTTACAACACCGTCGACGCCGTTTTCTTCATGCTAAATCAATTCTAGGCCATCCATCAGATGCACAGAGATATTGTCTTCGAGTATCCAGACGATGTCGAGAAGCTCGGTGCATCACCTCGCTGTCTGGTCCAGGGCATGTACAAGAAGAACAGGCTCATCTCAGTTCAGGGGCATCCAGAGTTCAACGAACGTATCATGATTGAGCTCGTCAAGACGAGGAATAAGCAGGGTATTTTCGAGGATGAGCAAGCAAGAGATGCCTTGGAAAGATCCGGCCGGCATCATGATGGGGTCAATATTGCGAAAGCTTTCTTGAGGTTTCTGCTGGAGACGTGAAGGGGATTGCTACCTAAACATTTCGTCATACCTGCACACGCAAACGTTGCAAGTAGAAGCACAAGTTGACCTTGGAATTGACAGAGCAAAGACGCTGTTAACATCGATGCGAAAGTATATGAGCAGATGACAGCGCGCTTGTGACTTGTGTAGATTGCACAAAACCGCGTGTCGGATCGAAGCGTATTCACCCTCATGGGAAACTTGCGCTACGGTCAACGCGATTCATGGGTCTGGGATCATTCATCTTTGCCCTCTTCTGGCTCGCGATCGACATCGCGGCATGTCCCGTGTCGTAGGATGCGTGGTTCGCGTGGAGGTACGCTGGCCTCGGTATCGTCGGCAGGATGTATATGCTCCGGGTGATTTTGCCGGGGCAGGAAGGGGGAAGGCAGAGAAGGGCTGTTGATGGCTTATTGTGTTGCGTTTGTGTCTGCATATAGTACAATGTGTAGAAATACTTAACTTTGTAAAAAATCACAGTCAGGAGAGAAAGTGAGAGAGTGATGTAAAGCCTAATTTCGACCCTGAGGCTAATTCGACCGACAAGGCAGATCGGGAAACTGGGTAAGTTCTTCTAGAACCTAGTGTTGTAGCTACTCCACTTTGCTAGCGATTGTCTAAACGTTGATATCACATGCTTGTTGGATTTCGGTGCCTGGCGTGTACGTTGCGGCAGGGAAAAGCGCGGCGAGAGATAAGGGCGGAGGAGGCGGTGAGAAAGCATCGCGTTAGACAAAACGACATTCAGGACGGATGAGCTAATGCAGTGGCTTTCAAGATGTGCAATGTTTGCCAGCAAAAAGCTATTCAGTGTGATGTCTACGGCAAAGCAGACGCGGGTATGAATCTTGTGGCCATCACATGCTCAGATCGAACGCCATACGCCGTTTTTTCCTCCTCTCCCCGTGATGCCTTATTTCTTCTTGCCCTGTGCTTCGGTCGCGCTCAGCTCCCGGATGAAGACCTTGATGACACCGTCTGGGACATCGTCTACGCCGTCCTCGAAACCGGGGCTTACACCGACGGCGACGAACTTTCCGTCTGATGAGAAGTCGATGGTTTGCACACTGGCGGGGAACTTCTGGTACTGTCGGATTCTCCTCTTGGCTACAGCGTCCCAGAGAGCGACTACACCGTCTCCCCCTCCTGTCGCAAAGGTGCCGTGAACGGGGTGGTATGCTAGCGCGTGGACTGGGTAGACGACATCTTGACCGTCGACTGTTTGCCTGTGGCACTTGAAAGCGTATTTTCGCGACTGCGACTCCTCGGACGGGTCGAACCACTCGACCGCCACACGGCCCTCTATGCTGGAGCTTGAGTAGCCTGCATCATTGGGCATGCATGCGACCGCGCGGGTCATGTACTTCATGGAGCTTTCTCTCTGCTGCCACGGAGCCAGGTCCACAGTCTCTCCACCGCCCCGCTTCGCAGCTTCTGCCAGCTTGTCGAGCTCGTAGATGTTGACCGCTCTGCTGGCCATGGCGACGACGAGCTTGGTGGGCGATGCGGACAGCGAAAAGGGCTTCGAGGGCAAGCGGACAGCGGAAAAGTCGCCGGGCCGTGAGAGATGGTGCAGATGCAGCGTCGAGTCCCACGATGCCGAGATCAAGAGGTTGTGGGGTGCGGAGAAGAGGATGTTGCGGACACCTGTGGCGTGCGTCGACATGACCGTCTGCGACGCGGTTTCCAGGTCGATTCTGCGCGCGTTAGCCAGCTTGTTCACGCCCCGCCTCGTCTGCGCAGGGAGCCTGACCTCCGCACCTCCCAATCCAGACCACATGTGAAAGCCTCGTTGTCGTCGCGGCCGAAGCACACATCCAGCACGGGCGCCCGGTGCTGGAACTTCTGCAGCAGCTTGCCGCCCGGCTCAGCATGTGTGTCGTACAGGTAGACATTGCGGTCCCATGAAGATACAAGCAACCGTGTCGGCGTCGTCGGCGAGAACTTGACCGACGAGATGGGCTCCGAGGGATTTTGCGCGAGCTCGAATTGGCCTGCAGAGGTCAGTGTGGAAGCTTGAGCAATACAGAGACGTTCTGCAAGAGCCAAGAGAAGACGTACTAGACATGTTGTGGGGGGTGTTGCGCGCAGATGAGGTGAAGGCTGTAGGCGAGAGCTGCGTACGGAGCGGAGCATAGATGCAGCGCCGCAAACCAATGACGGCGCTAGTGGGCCATAGATCTATCTACTATGCCCACTTTCACATTGCCTCCCCTCCCGCCCCCCTCTCCTGCACACCAAGATGCCATTCGCGCAGCTGGTCATAGGGCCGCCGGGCTCGGGCAAGTCGACGTACTGCGACGGCATGCAGCAGTTCATGGGCGCCATGGAGCGCAAGTGCTCGGTGGTGAACTTGGACCCCGCCAACGACGCCACTTCTTACCAGCCCGCAGTCGACGTACGGGATTTGGTCACCATCGACGACATCATGGAGCAAGAGATACTGGGCCCCAACGGCGGCGTGCTGTTCGCGCTCGAGGAGCTGGAGCACAACCTGGACTGGCTGGCGGAGGGCCTGAAGACACTCGGAGGTCCGCAGCAACACGGCAGATGAAGTGCTTGCATTGACCATGTATCAGACGACTATCTTCTGTTCGATTGCCCGGGCCAGGTCGAGCTCTTCACACACCACGGCTCCTTGCGGAACATCTTCTTCCGCCTTCAAAAACTTGGGTATCGAGTATTCGCCCACCACCCGCTGCGAGCAATAGCGCGCTGACCCTCGACAGCTCGTTGTCGTACACTTGACCGACTCGATCATTCTGTCTCGACCGTCGCTCTACGTCTCCTCGCTACTGCTAGCACTGCGAAGCATGCTGCAGATGGATCTGCCGCATCTGAACGTCCTCACCAAGATCGACAACCTCCGAAACTATCCAGACCTGCCCTTCAACCTCGACTACTATACTGAAGTGCAGGACCTACACTATCTGTTGCCGCACCTCAACCGCGAGCAGACGTCTGGCATCCCCGGCCCAACAGCAGGCGGCGCGAGCGATGACGTAGACATGGACGACGCAGAGCCGACCTCTAAATTCTCCGCCCTCAACAAGGCCATTGTCGAGTTGGTCGAAGAATTTGCGCTGGTGGGGTTTGAGACCCTGGCGGTGGAAGACAAGACGAGCATGATGACGCTTCTGCGCGCCGTAGATCGCGCTGGTGGTTATGCACTGGGCGGCGTCGAAGGCGCCAACGAAACCGTGTGGCAGATGGCAATGTCGTCACAAGGCGTGACCATGGATGCGCGAGATGTGCAAGAGCGATGGCTGGATCGACGAGACGAGCTGGACGAAGAAGAGAGAAAGGCGTGGGCGGAGGAGAGCAAGGAGATGCAAGATCCCCCAGAAGCTGCCCAGCAATCTCCTACCACCGAGACACAGCCCGTGGCGCCGAACAAGCCGCAGGCTTCAGGACAGGATGACGACATGGATGACTTGGAAGAAATGAGACAGTTCATGGACAAGAAAGGCGACGCTGGTGTCAGCATTGTCAAGAAGTGAAAGACGCCCACCAGCTGTAGGTCGGTCACGGAAAGTAAGGCTGTAAGCAGTGTTACGGAGGGTTGGAGTCTGGACCTTGTAGTGAAACCCCGCAGTGTGGGGTACGCAACGCGTCGCGTCGGTGAATGGCCTGTACGCGATCCGACCAAAGACTAACAGTATACCGCAATGTGCGCATTAGCCTAGATAATGAGAATTTGCCCGCCGCCACCTTCAATTGGGTGCAGTCTCATACATGTTGAAGCGCAAGCCTTCTGACGAGCTAGACGGCCCGCACGCGTCGAGCTCCATCTTCCGTCATGGCCCCCCACGACGCCAGCACAAGCGGCTATTCCGCCTTCGGGACCACGACGCACACTCGTGGAAGCCAAAGACAAAGCGCGCCATGCCTGAGCTGCTGGACTTCATTCTGCAGCATGAAGACGCCTTCAGGAAGTATTCGACTCCCTGACATCTCACCCTCGCTCGCACACGCTAACACTTTGCAGTCAGTACCGCCTTGCTTCCCTCTACGCAGACTTTCGCCAGCAGCTCGAGGTGAACCCCGAGGGATACCATGCAAACATCGCCGCGTGGTCCCAAGCACTGACCGATGCGGCGCGAGCGGGCGCGATTCCCGCTCAGGGCACGACGCATGATCTGCTGCACATTCGAGCCACCGACGAGCTCGCGCAAGCACTACAACACCCCCAGCATGGCAAACCTACATGTCTGCCCGCTGTATTCCACGACGCTGTACAGAAGAAGCAGATGGTTCCCATGAAAGACTTTCTGGCTGCGACAGAGAGCATCTACAAGACTTCGTGGGTACCTTCGCCATGGAAGGTCCTACAATGGGGTCTGCGGCAGGTGGGCGTCTTGGGCCAGTCGAGGTCGCCGGAGAAGCTCAGCGCGGGCAACTTTGTGGTGCTGAAGAATGTGGAGGTCGCTGCGGACGAAATACTGAAGAAGATGAAGGAGCATGCCTCAGCCGCTGACAGGGTGCTGTCCAAGACAGACTTCCTGAACCGATTCGCGCTCGTTCTTAACCCAGCAGCGCCACTCACCACGACCGATTTGAACATAATCCTGCTCCATCTTGCTAGGGACAAGCAAGCGATATCGTACAATGCGCAGACGATCAAGTTCAGGCCCGAGCTTGAGGCAGTGCCTGAACCCATCACACACGAGGACGAGGCCATCGCTAACCTCCGCGATACGCTGGCAAACATCAGCGCCCAAATACCCCCGTTGATGGAGAAGATCACAGAAGCTGATGCCGCCGCGCGGGAGGCCGTAAGTGCGAAGCAAATGATCCGGGCCAAAGCAGCTCTGCGCTCAAAAAAGCTTGCCGAAACCGCCCTTGCACAACGTTCAGACGTTGCGCTTCAGCTTGAAAGTGTCTACGCACAGCTGCAATCCGCAGCCGATCAAGTCGAGATCGTAGAAGCCATGCGTGCAGGTGCCGATGCACTCAAGAGTCTCAACGAGAGGGTCGGCGGTGCAGAAGGCGTGCAGGGTGTTGTTGATGCTGTCAACGAGCAGATGGCCACCACGGAGGAGATCGCCAATATCATCAACGAGACTGACCAACCGCTTGACGAGGCTGAGATTGACGACGAGTTCGAAGCGCTCGAGAAGGCGGAGAAGGAGAAGGCAGAGCAAGACGCTGCGGCGAAGACGGCGGCCAGGTTGGCTGAGTTGGCTGAGGTAGAAGAGAAACGAAAGGAGAAAGAGAAGCAAGCACAGGAGGACAGGAAGACAGAAAAGCATATCGAAGAGGCTTCGCAAGAGCTGTCGAGGCTATCATTTCAACAACCGGATGAGGAGGATAGGAAGACTGCCGAGACCGAGCAGCGCATCGCAGTTCCATATTAGCATGCAAATTTCGCTGTACATTATGGGGTTTCTCGCATAGCAGCGGAGTTGGAAAGTTATGGGTAGTGTATGTTCCTTGGGACATGTTCATGTCTGTCAAGATATTCTGTCATTTGCTCAAAGTCCACTCGTGCTAAGTAAAGATGTTATCGCACACCCATGTCTGTATTCTCATCTGCCATTTCCCAACCTCTCCCAAGCCTGACTGACTTTCGGCTCGGCGGACTGACGTCGCCCTCCACCCGGGATAGCCCCACTATTCCCATTCCAACACTAATCCCCATCCAGACTCCGCCGCCAAGACCGTCGAACCTCACTTGCCCATCGTTCCGCCATCACACACGCAATCTATCCCCACTACCACCACGACCACCACCCTCTGTGTCCTCGCCGGACTCATCCTACACCACAAAGCTCTCCACTCTACACATATCACAATGTCGACCGCGCTCCGCGCCGCCACGCGGCTCACCGCCCGACCCTCCACTATCCGACCAGTCACCCGCGCCTTCTCACAATCACAAGTCGTCAAAGGCGGCCACGGAACCTCTTACGATCCGCCGACGGGATGGTTGTTTGGCGTTAAGCCAGGGGAGAAGTACGAAAAGGAGGGATGGGAAGGACCTATGTACTGGGGATTCTGTGGATCGATGGTGTTTGCAGTCGTGGCGTACGCATTTAAGCCGGATACGAGGTACGTTTTTTGCGTTGTACGGGGGAGCGGGACTGCAGCTCTAGAGTTTGATCAACCCAATGCCGTTTTGGCGGAAGAAGATAAAGTCAGCGCAAGGGCTAACACATGACAGCATTCAAACGTGGGCCCTGGAAGAAGCGCGGCGCAGACTCGAAGCTGAAGGCATCTTGCCCGACCCCGACTCAAAGAAGGAATAGTTCGGATCGAAAGCAAGCTCGGCGGGCTCATGATCATATCTTGGAACGGGACAGACAGAAACTGTACATATGCAACCAAAGCATCAGAGCAGACGAAACACTTTTTTCTTTTTGGTGGCATGGGCTCTATCGATTTCATGGGGAATGGCATTTGCAATGTTTCTTCGATACCACAGCAAGTGTAGCCATTAGAGAAAGCAACCATGATTCGAGAGTCTCAGACTGGTCTCTAAACTACAGCAAACCACATCTTGGAGCCAGATCAGTTCTTCAGATCCTAAACTCATTCATTCCCAACTCCCAATCCTCATCTCAACCCCAATCTCATCTCCTCACATATCTCTCCTATTTCCTTTCACCCCCGCCACACCCCCTTCTTCCTTCTCCCTTCTCTCTTCCTTAGAACTCATTCCCCAAAGCCCGAACGCGCTTCTTATACGCCTCAAAATCCCTAATCCCCCCCTTAATCCCATCCTGCAACATCTCCACCTGCTCCTCCATCCCCTCCACCATCGCACGCATCACACCCATCTCCCCCTCCAGCCCCGCATTCCTCGTCGCCAGCCTATCCTTGTCCATAGTGAGCGTTTTGACGCAATCCATCGTCGCCGCGTGGTCGGCCGTCAACTTGGTCATCTCTGCGTTTTTCTGCGCAGTGGTTTCTTCGACGGCCGTCTTGATGCGCGCGAGCTCGGTGGCTAGAGAAGTCGTTTGGTTTTTCAGGGTGTCGCGCTCTGT
The DNA here is from genome assembly GCA_018398575.1 of Ampelomyces quisqualis. Classification (NCBI taxonomy): domain Eukaryota; kingdom Fungi; phylum Ascomycota; class Dothideomycetes; order Pleosporales; family Phaeosphaeriaceae; genus Ampelomyces; species Ampelomyces quisqualis. The sequence continues at coordinate 2,295,095 of JAGTXZ010000011.1, forward strand.
GGTGAGGGCTTGGGTGTGTGTGCGGGTTGTGGTGAGTGTGGTGGTTAGGTCGTGGACGAGACATGCCTGGGCGGTGTGTTTGTCGCGGAGGAGTTGGTAGGAGGTGGTGAGTTCTGTGATTTGGGTGGCTGTGGGGGAGGAGGGGGGGTTGGGATCTTTGTTGGCGGTGGTCATGGCCTCGAGTGCGGCTTCTTGCGCGTTGCGGTCCGTCGCCAGAGTGTTGATGGTCTTGTTTGCTTCGTCGAGTTGGGTCTGCATGGTCTTGGGTTTTTCTTGGAGGTCTGCGCTTGTCTGCGAGGGGACGACGTGTTGCTGTGACATGTTTGGAATTGTCCCAGTCGATGGAAGTGTTAGCCTTTTTGGCTAGCGGTCATTGTTTGTCGCCCGGGTTTGTTGATTGACTTACAGGAGTTACAGCAGTCTGGACTCGCTTCCTCAGGGTCTGGGGGCGAGAATATGTTATCGGCGCACTGTCTAACCTCCGCTTCTTGACGGCAGAGAATTCACCGGATACTGGGGAGCTCGCGCGGGGCTTTACTGCGCGAGGCAATAGTGTGCGCTTCATGAGGGGTTCATCGCCGCCGCTGTCGCTATCGCTGTCGCTGTCGTCGAGTACAGCATTATTGCGTTTGCGAACCTTCTTCCTCATAGTTGCCGGAGTCGTCGCAGCGTTGCTTTGCGGAGACTGCATCCGGGTCTTGGGTACACACGCTGGCTGACCACTCATCTCTAGATCCCTGAATTGGAAGTGCTTGAGGTGTTCTGAACTGAGTCGAAGTACCACTATGTATACGACTGAAGTGGCCAGACGTGTCTCCAATCGTTAGTAGGTGGGACACTAAAGAGACGCGGAGGTCGAGGCAGATGGAAACGATGACCAAGACTAGAGGTGAAGGTGAGCAAACATCGCGCACGCGACGCGTTGTCCACGCACTGTTGTGGTCAACAAACGCTCTGGAGCCAGGAACCGAAATATCTCTGCGTCTAGAGTGACGTGAGTGGGATTACGTGATCACTCCACAGCCAGCGATGTATGCGAGCTTCCTTGCTATGGAGCAGTGAAATTCGGACAAAGAAACAGGAGGAAGAATGATGGCATGGACTACAAAATAATGAAAAAAGGTCAACTACGTATTTGTTGTGAACTGTACCAACTACTGCCCGAGGACAGCAAACAGTCACTTTTGGACCCAATGCTCGAGACATGATGATGATCACAATGAAGGTTGAATCTACCGGTCAAATAAAGCAATGCTGGCAAGAAGGCAGTGTCTGCTTTGATACGATGTGGCCCTTATACAAACGTTCAGTGTACACAATTAGCTTATGGTGCATGACGGGTTAGCATACCATGCTTCCAAATCCTACTCTCTTTTGTGATATGGCCGCTCCAAGTAACTTGCTGATTGACGATAATTTTGGCATCTTCAAAGCTCTATCATGTCACGTTGCGCTCACCTCGTGTGTTTGCTCTTAACAACCTTTTCTCCGCTTGGATTGAATACCCGAAGCTGAAGCCATGCTCGTACTCTATGTCTAGTGCTTCTAACCGGGCGTACTACGGGCCGCCTACCGTACGTACTATTGCTTAGGTAAACAGTACGTACTTATTACTCAGCGGTGAATTGTATTGTAGCCTAGGCGTAGCGTAGCCTGTAGTGACTATTTGGGAACTGTAGTACGGTTACAGGCGCAACAAGGGGAGATTTAAGCTTACAAGTAGGGAAACCGATTAGATTAGTCGAATCTGTTAATAACTGTAAGCGTCTTGTGACAGCTTAGGAGAAGACTAGCTGCTCTACAGCTTTGTAAAGAGCTCACTTCACAATGTAGCAGAACAGATAGAAGATGAAAATAAAAGATACTATCTTTCGCAGTTGTTTTCTTGCTAAGCAGTAGTTTCAGCTAATAAGAGAGCAGTTGAAGGCAGTACTCTGGGCCTCTAGCTGTACTATAGCTACTTGCCGTCCTCTATACCATTTGAATCACAACGGTACGTCATTCACTCTAAGGTAGGCCGTGGCGTACTCTCATTGGTCCAAAGGGAGCTGTAGTACGTCTGATTGGAAGTGCTGTCGACGATGTCTGAACAAAATCAAGGCTGATCGCGGATGAATGCATTGGAGATGTTCGATTGTCGACCTGGTATCACAAGAAATCTGGCTTACGATCGACCATTAGTGTATCGAATCATGTGAAAGTCGCGTGCGATAGAGTCTGCTAACGCACACTTTGATGGACGGAAGACGACGAAAAGGTGAGCCTTGCCAATGATGCCGGATACGCCATGCCTGATCCGTCGTTAGTTGTTTCCATGTTATGTCCTATGGAGACATGCGTGGCTACGCCACCTGACAACACCATGAACAACTACGAACGTGCTGCGCATCTCTATACAGGCTGGTCGGGGGTTTTGACAACCATTACGAATTAGAACTGCGCCTTGTCCCTGCCTTCGCCTTCGACACCTTTCCTTTCGGCGTACACTGAAGACAGTCGGAGCGCGCTTGCGACGATTGTTGACCTGAATGCTCTACTTAGTTACCGCACTACAATTTACAGAGTGAGCAGCTTAACTTCATTTACTCCTACTCCCTGAGGATGGGTATTTACTTGCCACAGTCTATAGAGGCTGAGCAGGTACAACAGTACATTACTGCCCCACGACTGCATCCCCATAGTATTCACATACAGGATGAGCCAGTTTGCCGGTGCTCAACTTGCGGCTCAACTGCACGAACCCGGTCGCAGTATACGAACAAATTTGTAATTAGCTCAATAACTACGGACGGTGGCCACATACCAGGAAGACAGCAGATCTAATGCCCTTATCTCTTTTGACACGGTGTTCGACTCATATAGAGGCGCTGGGGTTATGATAGATTGATTGCATGTTCCCTGATTAGCCGGAACTCGACTTTGGGTCCACAACAGACGCCCTCGAAAATCAACACAAAGAGACTCCCACCGGCAAAAAGTGGATCCAGTCGTGATGTTCATACGAGTAAGAGAATACTAGAGTCATCAAATGTGTCTAGCGAGGAAAGCATACAGTCCATAGCAGCACAATGATATGCCCTTGTTAAGCCATAGGTACAGGGTTCTGTCCGACGCCACGGAGCCATGCCACTCTAAAAATGTTTCAAAAGTGTCCAGTTCATACCAAGGGAATCTCGTCCCGGCTGCTCCGGAAGCTTCGGGGTTCATACCAAGATTCATCGTTCGCCGTGTACTCGACTGAGGCTTACCGATGGAGGTCGCGCTTGTTAGGTCGCGCTCTGAGCTGGGTTCGAACTGCATTCCAGACATGTAACTGTCTTCATGGGATTGCTTCGGATGATCATTAAAAAAATTGTGGGGTAAGGTGCTATGGCGCGCATTGTTTTGTTCGACGGTTTGCGAACCTCAATCAGAAGACTACCATGTACATCGGTTCCGTGAAGGAGGGACAGAGCTTCGCGTTCTTGCCACACAATTTGGCCAAGTCATGCAAGCAATCTTGATTCCTCGGCACTTGGACAGTCCTCACGAAAAAACTACGAGCCTCATGACCAGTTCCGCAGATTACCTTCCATCTACGGACCGGGACATCTTTCTAGAAGCCTTCCACACACTATGCGTGCCTGGCGACTTTGGAGCAATCTATCGTAACCGGGTAATGAAACCACTAACGCGGGCAAGGAAATACTGAATGTTTGCCAAATCTTGTGCGCACAGCGAATCTTCTCTTAAGAAGTCTTTGCTTTGAACGGCTTTGCACAAACTAATAACGTTTCTGGCATGTCCAACCTAGACGGGCCTTGGAACCAGCGTAACGAAGACTAGGTAAAGGGCCACAGTTTCTTGTGATCAAACCACGACGATCCTCGTCGTCGCCCCTTTGCATAGGAACTGTGAGCGACAAAGGTCATCTGGGCTTCGAAAACGACAAGCGACGGCCAATCACATGGTCTCCACATAGTACATGGTAACGAAGGACTGCCTCGGATTTCCTCCATCGTTCTATCCGCTCTCCACTTGGGGCAAAGATCCCTGGTATCGCGGTGCACAGATCTCTCCGCAATACCCCAGAATACCCCACGATGAATGTAGACTTCATTTACAATTCATTACGTTGGCGCTTCTCGCGCCAGCCGTGGTCCGATAGTCCGTTGATCTCATCTGAGATTGGTAACAGCGGATCTAGTCTGACCCAGCGTGGCGACCTCCTGGGCTGGACAATAATTTGTATTCATATCGGTACATTGACTATGCACTGAAGAGTGGAGCAGTGTTGGCATTCAAGCTTCTATATAAGACACTTCGACCGTCATAAAGTCCTTCCAGCATCCAACAACGGTTCTTTCACAACAGCAACCATGTACAGAACTCTCGCCCTCGCTACCATCTCGCTCTTTGGAGCTGCCCGTGCTCAGCAGGCTGGCACAGTCACTACCGAGACTCACCCCAAGCTCTCCTGGAAAACTTGTACGGGCACCGGTGGCACCAGCTGCACAACCAAGCAAGGTTCCATTGTGCTCGACTCCAATTGGCGCTGGACCCACGTCACCAGCGGATACACCAACTGCTACGATGGCAATTCCTGGAACACCACTGCTTGCCCAGACGGTGCTACTTGCACCAAGAACTGTGCGGTTGACGGTGCTGACTACCAAGGTAAGTCCTCCAACGCCTCAGATGGTCATAATCACTGACAACTTTCAGGTACCTATGGTATCAGCACTAGCAGCAACGCTTTGACGCTCAAGTTCGTTACTAAGAGCTCCAATGCCGCCAATATTGGTTCGCGTACCTATCTTATGGAGAGCGACACCAAGTACCAGATGTTCAACCTCATTGGCAAGGAGTTTACCTTCGACGTGGACGTTTCCAAGCTGCCCTGCGGTCTCAACGGTGCTCTCTACTTCGTCGAAATGGCCGCTGACGGTGGTATCAACAAGGGCAACAACAAGGCCGGTGCAAAGTACGGAACTGGTTACTGTGATTCTCAGTGCCCCCACGACATCAAGTTTATCAACGGAAAGGCCAACGTCGAGGGCTGGAACCCGTCCGGTAACGACCCGAACGCAGGAGCCGGCAAGATCGGTGCCTGCTGCCCCGAGATGGACATCTGGGAGGCCAACTCTATCTCTACTGCCTACACCCCTCACCCTTGCAAGGGCACGGGTCTCCAAGAGTGCTCTGATGCTGTTACTTGTGGAGACGCTGACAACCGTTACAAAGGTGTCTGCGACAAGGACGGATGTGATTTCAACGTGGGAACACCATCATCTGCCACTTTCAAACAACCACTAACGCATTCAACAGAGCTACCGCATGGGTGTCACCGACTTCTACGGCCCCGGCGCAACCCTCGACACCACTAAGAAGATGACTGTTGTTACCCAGTTCATCGGCTCCGGCTCCAAGCTTTCTGATATCAAGCGCTTCTACGTCCAGAACGGCAAGACCTACGCCAACAGCAACTCCGCCATCGATGGTGTCACGGGTAACTCTATCACCGAGGCTTTCTGCGATGCCCAGAAGAAGGCTTTCGGCGACACTTCCTCGTTCAAGACCCTCGGTGGCCTCAACGGAATGGGTGCTTCGCTCGCCCGTGGCCACGTTCTTGTCATGTCTCTCTGGGACGACCATGCGGTCAACATGTTGTGGCTCGACTCCACGTACCCCACCGACTCTACCAAGCTTGGTGCTGTTCGTGGTACTTGCCCTACCGACTCTGGCAAGCCCGAGGATGTTGAGCTGAACTCTCCCGACTCCACTGTTGTCTTCTCCGACATCAAGTTCGGCCCCATCGGCTCCACCTTCAAGACTGTCTAAACGCTGCTTTCTGGAAACTTGCACGCGCTGACTATACTTTCGGCGATGGACAACCTTGTAGGCGGGGAACTTCTACTTGTGGATGTTTCTGCTTCATCTTTTCAAACTTGTAAATACTTTGTTGCGACGCGAGAAAATGTGCATATAGAGACGATAAATTACATTCGCTTATATACCAACATGCCTTGAGCTTCGTTTTGCCTGGTCGTGCACAATCAAGAATTGGGAAAGAAAAACAAAGGGGTATGAGCAATGACCAAATTCTCTACATCACTTGAAGCTCGTAGCCTCCCCTCTCAACATCCAACCTCACTAAGCTTTCAGCAATCTGCCTCGCAGCCTCGATTCTATCCTCATCCTCCCTCCTCTCAACCTCCTCATTCTCACTCGCCGTCCGCCAAACATTCGGCCTCCGTGCCCTTGACCTCCTCACCTCCCCCCCTTCCTCGCCGCCCTCCTTCCTCATAAAACCATGATAAATCCTCGCCATCCCCTGACTCCCCATCCTCTTCCCCCGCAGACCCTCACACGCACTTCCACCCCTCTCAAACCCCCTCCTCACATCCCCCGCCTGCACCCCACCAACCCTCACCCCATCCCCGCCACTCCCTTGACGCACACACACCCCATGCGCGCGCCACCCAGACTCAAACGGACTCCGCCCATCGCCGAGGTCGCGCCAACATTGCACAACAAGCCTCATCTGCCCGCCCGTGGCGTGCGGAAAGAAATGCGCATTCACGGCCCAATCCGTCGCGCAGGAGCTGCACGTTTGCGTGGAGGGGTAGATCCATCCGCGGCGGACGACGTTGTCCATGGCAGCCATGAGGCCTGTGTGGCCGTGTGGCGAGGCGCGGTGGCCGGACAGGATGTGTGGGAGTATCGGCCAGATTTGTTCGAGGATGTGTTTGCGCGATGTGGACCAGGCGGGCAGGATGATGGCCAGGGAGGTGTGTAGGAAAACGTGGCCTGTGACGATTTTGGCCGAAATAGAGAGGTTTGTGGCCACGGGGGTGCGGTAGATATTCGCCATTGCGGCGCGGGTGTGGGAGAATGAAGAGATCGGGATCCCGGCGCCGTAGAAGAAGTGGTTGAGCGCGAGCCGGACGTGGTGGAAGCGAAGGGTGTATTCTGGCCCAGCGTGTAGGTAGCTGTTGTACTCTGTGCAATCGCGTTTCTTGACGATTTCGTGCGTGTTTGCGGGTCCCGTGGATGTGGACCAGGAGTGGAAGACGTCGCACCAGGCGCAGAACCAGTGGCCGGGGAATGCGCGCTCGACAATGGCCTCGATCATGCGCCGCTTTGCAAAGCGGGACTTCGAGGCGTTGATGTATGAAGTCAGACAGTCGGATCCAAGTGCGTAGTAGAAGTATCGGCTGCTTAAGCAGAAGGCGGCAGAAGACTCATCGTTCAGATACAAAGTGACGTGTCGAATGAGTTCAACTGGAAGGCCGAGGATAGGGGCTTCCTGCGTCGCAGTTGCCTTGTGCTCCATTCTTTCGCCATCTTGCTGCCCGCCGCAGGAATCGGTGCTGGTCCTCGGTGATGTACCGTCCGAAGCCGCCGAGAAAGTTGACGAGTTCCGCGAGCTAGAGCTCGAAGATCGATGGAATATGCCCATGTTCACTATTTTGATCCTACTCTTTCAAAGTGCCAACCCCTGAATTAAGCAATTTCGATGCGACGTCTACGAAGCCAGACCAATAAGAAACAAGACAGCCAAATACAAGCCGGACAATACAAGGAAGGTAATGTGGAAGGACATGTACACTCAGCCTTATCGTTTATCCTCGGAGAATTCAAAGTATTACTATCAAAGGCAAAATAACTTCATCGCAATATCGCTGACACAAGGCACAAACACCCCTTATCTACCAGTCATGGCGCCTAGTGACCCCCTACCAGATGACAGCAACATCGGGGCGCTAGGCATCACCCACGAACTGCACGAGGCATGAAACTTGCCCGCGGGACCCTGACGGCAAAGGTGGCGGTGAACCTGCGACGTCCGCTCTATCAAGTAGCACGTGGGTCGGTCAGCCATTCACTAGTGGATTCCTGTTTTGGTGTTGCTTTAGCCCGTTTGGGGCTAGCGGATGTTTAAATGTTCCACGCACTCGGCATAGCTGCGCTTCTGAACACCAGCGACAAGGATCGGCGCTAGAGAGTCAGCCACAGACACGTGCGAAGCTCGAATGTGGCAATGTGTCGAAATGTCGTCGCATCGCTGATATAGGAATGGTAATTATAGCTTGAGGCCCAACGCCGTGTATGCTCGCTTGGTTAAATCATGTGCAGCAAACCTGCTTCTCTTTCGTTGCAACATCAAAGACAGCAGAGGTCCATGGTCTCAACGCGCTTCTTCGCCTAGCGCGTGTGCGCTGTGCTTCGAGCGCCGAGCGTACCAACTTGCTCGGGCTAGATGCACATGGCGTACTGAGATGGCACGAATCAACCTTTGTGTGTTGTCGGGAGTCTCGTGACCAACCCGAACATTCCGAGATTACCGCGGAAGCTCTGGGTTCAGGTTCAACTGAGGCACAGGCGGTCCTGTTCCAACGCGTCTTCTGCGCTCGCGCTCGTTGAAGCCAACGGGCTGCTCTAGCTGTGTCGGCTTCTTGAACTTGCCGCCTACCCCACGCATCCACTCGCCGTCCTCGTCTGCGCCAAGCCAATACATGGGCGCACCGCTCAGCATGGCCCTTCCGACCTTGCCCTTCCAGCCGTTGCCCTCCTCTTTGCCCTCGAGGAATGGGTTTTCGGCCAGGTCGTGTGCAGACGTCTGCATGTTGTTGGAGTTGTACCATGCGGCCGACGAGGCGTTGGCAGCGATGTGTTGGCGGAGACATTGGCGTGCAAAGGCCAACATGACGAAGACAAAGTAGACTCGGAGAGCCCAGAAGCCAGAGATGAGCGAGATGCTCATGATGCTTCCGCTTTGGAAGACAGCGTTGCCGAGCCCAACGCCGGCGTCGGCGCCATGGCCGACTGCGATGGCATTCTGACCTGGCTGCATGCCCTTGGTTGGTTCGGCAATAACCTCCACTTTGGAGACGTTGTACTTGGGGCTTGTGAATCCGGCAGTATCCGAGATGCCTTGCGACCCTGGGACGGCGGACTCGCCGGGCTGCGCCGCGAGCGTGTAGAACCACGCGATGCCGAAGAAAGTCGTGTACAGCGCGTTGAAGACTGAATCGAGTGCGTACAGATGCGCGAGCAACAGCGTCTCGAACGGGCTTTGTAGTTGGATGTGCTTGTAGAGGAATACTGTGGCGACGAGGGCGACGGTGGAGTAGAGGTACATGGACAGCTGCCAGCCATCGATCGCAGCGCCCGTGACGAGCGCGAGGACGCCGTAGAGGCCCGAGACTTTGTTGATGAGTTGCAGAAAAGTAATAATCTCTGCGCCGGTGCGGAGAGACATTTTCTGGAGGAAAGTCTGTGTTTCACGGTCAGTCGCCGTTGTGGCCGGCAGAAAGCTGCATGCTTATTGTTGACTTACCCTCGGGCGCGGCATCTCGAGGAAGTGTAAAGGCGCCATCGGGGCGGGACTCTGTCGCAACTTTGCAGTCACACGTGGAGTGAATATGACAAGCGGCTAGCAATACTCCGGCAATGTTGCGATACGGGACGAAAGATGTTGTGAGGGGTGAAAGCACTTCAAAGGTGTTGCTGGTCCCGCGGAAGCGCCGGCTTATTAGATTTGCTCATCTCGCAGGGCTGAGTCCTGACAACTAAGCCCCTGTCCGTGACGACGGGCACGTGCGCATGCATTCACATTTCCATGTCACCACCATCGTGATATTGCTTGAGATTACGGAGTATGAATACTCTGGGTGTAGGGATACTCGCATTCTATAGGCTGTATGGTGGGGTTCTGTACACACAATTATGAGCATTCTTGGAATGGATAGTGGCGATGACGTAGGCGATACAGACCACTGCCCTGGACATACTCTGCTACATGCAAGGACGAAGCATTTGAGGCGTAGTAACATACACCGCTTGGTACCACCGAAGTTTGAACAGCAATGGCAGGATACCGACCGTCTGCGCCCAAGGTGCAGCAGCAGGACTTGCAGGGCAAAGTAGCTCTTGTCACGTATGCATACTTTCCTTCTCTCATACTCCTCGACTGCACTTCTTTTGTCTGATTCCCACCTCGAACCCAAAATTTGGCATGTGGTAAAGGTTCTCATTACATCTTTCTTCCATCCTGCCCACTTCCCCACTTCTCCTTCTCCTGCCGATACCTCCAACATGTCCCATATGTCCATTGTCACCATCACTCCACGCATGCCACCACCTAACCCGCCCCCACAGCGGCGCAACAAAAGGCATCGGCCGCGCCACGGCCCTTGACCTCGCCACCCGCGGCTGCTCCATAATCGGCACCTACTCCTCCCCCCAATCCGCGCACAACTTCGACGTCCTCTCCCACACAATCTCAACCCTATACACCTCCTCGCCTTCCCCCGCCCCAACCCTCCTCGGCATCGTATCCAACATAACGACACTATCCTCCATCAGCCCCATCCTGTCCGCCATCGAATCCATCTCCCCCGCCAGGACCCTGGACATCCTGATCCTGAACGCAGCAATCCACACCGCGCCGAAACTAGGAAGCGCAAGTGCATCCGACATGAAGGATTCGCTAACAGGGAATTTACACTGGCCCATGGTGCTGGTGGAAACGTTTGTGCGGGAAAAATCACTCGCCAACGACGCGCGCATCGTAGCGCTCACTTCGGATATCATTCGCTCCCCTGCGCAGGGCTCGTCGCTGTTCGCGGCTACACGCGCTGGTCTGGAGGCGCTGGTGCGCGCGTGGGCGGTGGAATTGCCGCTTTTGTTCCCTGGGACTACGGTGAATGCCGTGAGTGTGGGGATGGTGGATACGCCTGGGTTGTCCAGGCTGCCGGTGCAAGATAGCGCCAAAGTGCGGGATGAGCGCGTTAAGAGGGTGAAGGTTGTGGAGGGAGGACGGGTGGGGTTCGCCGAGGAGGTGGCGGATGTGGTGGGATGGTTGGTGAGTGAGAAGGCGAGGTGGGTTACTGGGAGCGTGGTGCCGGCCAATGGGGGCGCAGAGAGGGTGTGAGATGGAGGGATGGTACTGGCGCTGAAGTGATGAGATGAGCATTAGGCGACTTCTGTGGCTAGCACTACGCACTGCGGTGTATTGCCCAAGTATACGCCTAAGCTCGAATGAGGTGTGCCACTACAGGTTGGGTAAGGCAGCTTTGAGAAAGAGGGATCTAAAGATCCCATCATATCGTACATTTGATACAATTGTTGGTACAAGTATTACATGTTCGACCGTGAAACTTCCCTTGTTCTTCCAGGCTTGGGACCTTGATCGATTGAGACGGGGTCTTCAGGATATACGTCTACGTCGTTTCTGCCAGGCATAGGATCCTCAAGTACCTTGGGCCGTTTGACGATGTACTTTGCTTTGGTAGGCATATTCAACGGAGAGTTCGAGTCGTCGCGTTTGAGCTGTTCAATTTGCCCCTCCTCTCGATCTTTCAGTTCATGGTGGGCAGTCTCTCTACGCTTCTTCATTTGCTTCCTGGCTTTCTCAGTGAATGAGTAGCCGGTGAGTGTGTCCTTGATCTGGTCTTCGACTAGTTTCTTAGTGTAATTGGCGAGTGACCTGGTTATAAAGACATTTGGAAAGCGGTAGCTGAGCCACAGGTAGCACACAAGCATCTTGTGCAAATCCTCCAGGGTGGCTAGGTAAGATCGGGCGCTAGTCATAGGTGTGTCCATATTTTGCAACGGTAGCGTTTTAAAGTCAAGGAGACTGCCCGACTTGCCTTCAGCAATACACTTGGCAAGCTCGCGGAGAAATGCTTTCATCCTAGGATTGCGCATACTGATGGGCGCAGCACAAATAGTGATGCGGTCCTGTATGCTGAGGTTCGAAATAGTGTGTATGGCATCAGCAAGACTCAATTGATCTTTGAGCGCGCAAAGATGGAAGCGGGGATGAATGTTGGAGATTTCGTGAAGACGCAACAGTATGTAGCTGAAAGGCGTTCCGGGAGGAAAGTAGTTTGCAAAGCGCTCGACGACCAAGGAGGGGGGGAAAATTCCAGCTGTCTTGATCGCTGGGGGTTCGCGCTTCATACACAGCCTGAGGTGTGCATGGTCCATGTCATCCAGCGTGGTGACATAACCTACGGTCTTGACTTCTGCCTGTTTACTGCTCAGCTGGTCGTCAAGCCCAATTGCTGGATCAATAGCGCTACTGGCGATGGTCGTTTGTGGGTCGGTAGTGACGGCCTGATGGGCGGTCTTGTAGCGACCTGCGCGACCGGCTATCTGCTTGACCTCTGAAACCTCGAGTGGAAGAAGCTCCACGCCATTGCTCTTGACGGTTGACTCAAAGACGACGCGCTTGATAGCTCTGCAGAATGTTAGCAGGCTCCCTAATAACACAAACATGGAGCATACAAGTTGAGACCCATCCCGATGGCGTCACTAGCAACGAGGTAGTCGTAGTCGTTTTTGGGGTCGTTGAACAGTCTTGCTTGTTGGGCTCGCGTTTCGGGTGGCAGACTACCATACACAATAGCACATTTCTTGCCTGTCCTCTTCTCGATCTCGCGGCGAAGGGTGTGAATCCCGATGACGGTGAATGCCACAACACAGTCGCCTTTTCCGAGTAGCTCGAGTTTTCCGCGCAAGCTTACTGGCTCGACCTGCAGCGGGGTCAGACGCTCGTACTTGTGGACATGGACTTTGTCTCCGACGAGAGCGCAAAGCTCACGCATGAGGGGCACGGTGCGTGCCTCTCCGCAGAGGTGAATCTCGCTGGCTTGCAAGCCCAAGAATGCCTGTGTCCATGCCCATCCACGTTCGTTATGGTTGATCATTTGTATCTCGTCGATGACGGCCACGTCGAATTTGGTGTTCAACGGCGCCATCTCCACCGTACAGCTATACATGGCGGCACTTGTATCGTCGGGCATGCGCTGTTCCTCGCCCGTGACCAACGCACACGGCTTGCCTTTGGCGTTCAGGCGGGTGTAGACTTCGTGGGCGAGGAGGCGCAGAGGACCCAGGTAAATGCCAGACTTTGCTTCTTCGAGGCGCTTGAGCGCATGGTACGTCTTGCCGGAATTGGTGGGCCCGACATGCATGTGGACGGTGCGAGGAACTTGTCGGGTGGCGGGATACCACTCGGCGGGATAGCGCAGGTCGGCCACTTCCTTCTGGTTGTCGAGCTCTGCCGCCGTGAAGCGTTTGCCGTAGAGGTCGGCGAAGAAGAGCTGCTGGATTCGCGTCGCCAGTGTGGCCTTGCCTCGGGAGGCCTCTCGTACCAGCCCGAGTAGCTCTGGCGAGGGCCGGTCTAGCCACGAGTCGATGGAGTGCTCAAAGTCTTGCCATTCCTGTTCGAACCCAGCCTTGTCGAGCTGCAGGCTCTCCAGGTACTCGGGCTGCTTGAACTCGTCCCGGAGCCTGTCCAGCTTGTCGCGGACGACGGCATCAACGTCGCCATGTCGGTTTTTCGCGCGGGGGTTGGTGTTGAAGGTCAGGTGAGGAGCTTGCGAGCTGCGTAGACTCGAGGCTAGGGCCCGCCGTGCTTTGTATTTCTTCGATGTGGCGGTTGCGGCTCTGTTGGCCGTCTGGATGCGGGGGCCGAGGCGTGCGGCATGCGGTCGGGGTGGGCGCGCGGCAAAGGCGCAGAAGAGACACGGCGAGGCGCGCGGGGCAAGGAGCGGCGGCATGCCAGGGGCGTGGCGTGTGTTGTATGTACGGAGAGGAGGAAGCGAAGAGAGAAAAGTCAGGCCAAGCCCTGGTGCCAAGCCCTTGTCATGCGCTCCCCGCCGCCCCGCCGCCCCACCGCCCCGCCGCCCGCCGCCCCGCCCTGCTTGTCGCCGTCTCTACACGGCATTGTACCTACACCCCCCCCCCATGGCCCAGCCGCTTCCGTGACCCCCGCTGCAGCAGCCAACATGGCCACCGCGTCCGGAGCCTCCATGATCGACATTCAGCGAGAGCGTACGTACGCATGCATTGTGGCCCCGCACCGCCAGAACAGCGACGCCTGCTAACCCCCCACAGTCATCCTCAACACCATCCGCTCCACCACCCGCGGCGACGTATGTCTGCGCCCAGCCGCGAACGCCCCACCACCCCCGTCGCTAACACGGCCCAGTGGAAGATTCTCATCGTCGACGAGGACAGCAAGAAGCTGATAGACAACGTGGTCAAGGAAGATGACATCCTCAACCTCAACATCACCAGTACGCTGCACCCTCTGCTGCCTGCCTGCCCGGGTCCAGCAGCCTGACTGCCCTAGACATCGAGCGCCTCGAGGACCCCAGAAGCACGCAACGAGACATGGACGCCATCTACATCGTCACACCCAAGCCGCACATTGTCGACGCTCTCATGGCAGAGTTTGAGCAAAGAAGATATAGAGGCTTCTTCCTGATATGGACAACACGTGAGCATCCCGCGCCATGCCCCCGTCGCAACCCAGCTTAACCGTCTGCCAGTACTCGCACCGCCGCTCAAAGAGCGGATTGACCGCTCGCAGATGGCGCGCGAGCAGATCAGGAGCTTCAGAACCGTCCATCTCGACTACCATCCGCAGGAATCTCACCTTGTCACATTCAAAGACCCATGGAGCTTCCCTACACTCTACCACCCAGAGTGCAACAATCTCGTGGTCCGGCATCTGGAAGACATCGCCGAGAAGGTACCCACCACCGGCCAGCTTCCACAGTGTCTCCAACTCACAAGCATAGATCACAGGCATCTGCGTAGCGCTCGGCGAGTACCCCATCATTCGGTATTACCGCCCCCGAAATCCCACCCACGAAGCCAGCGTCCTCTGCTCACATCTTGCGCGCTTCGTACAAGACAAGCTCGATATGTATGCCCAGTTCAACCAGGACTTTCCGCCACAGTCTAACCGACCACGCGGCGCTCTTTACATCACCGACCGCGCCATGGATCTAATGGCTCCATTCGTGCACGAGTTCACCTACCAGGCCATGGCGCTTGACCTCCTACCCATCAGCGACGGCGATAAGGTGACGTTTCGAACCAACGTGAACGATGAAGACCCCGAGGCCGAGGAGAAGGACATGGAGATCACTGACAAGGATAAGATATGGGTCGAGAATCGACATCGCCATATGAAGGATACTCTGGATAAGCTAGTCGGAGATTTCCACAAGTTCATTGCCGACAATCCGCAATTCACCAACCAGGACGCCCAAAACACTCAAGGCATGAGTGGACTGAACGCCATCAAAGACATGATTGCCGGACTACCACAGTTTCAGGAGATGAAGGAGGCGTACTCTCTGCATCTCACCATCGCACAGAAATGTATGGAGATCTTTCAGATGAACAAGCTGCCAGATCTTGCCTCGATCGAGCAGGTAAGTGTCCCAGTTTAAAAGCTGTTCGCATGTGCTGACGATCATGTACAGTGCCTTGCTACTGGACTTGATGAAGACTACCGCAAGGCGAAAAACATGGCTGATCAAGTTGTGCGAACACTGGATCAAGAAGGGATCAGACCCGCTGATCGACTTCGTCTCATTGCCATGTACACTCTATTCAAGGATGGCATCTTGCCGGCCGACTTGGAAAAGTTGTTATTACACGCACAGCTTCCACCATCTGATGGCAGCATCGTTGCCAACCTCGACTTACTCGGAGCGCGTACAGTCCGGCAGCTCAAAGAGAAGAGGGATCCACTCCCATCGCTGTTCCCTCCAAAAGCGGCACCGCCACCTACTCAGGAAGACTACAGTCTGTCCCGTTTCAACCCTGCTGTACAGGACATGTTGGAAGAACATGTTCGAGGCACGCTCCCGCAAGACATCTTTCCCTTCATGAAAATGTCGCCAGATGATACGAACGCGATGCAAGATAATATACCTGCCGCATCTCTCCGCTCTGCAAAACCCACCTGGGCAAAGAATCGCTTAGCAAGTGTAGAGCCACGGCAGCGTGTCATTGTGTTCATGGCTGGAGGTGCAACCTACTCGGAGGCTCGGGCTTGCTATGACGTCTCGAGCAAGACATCCAGAGACGTCTTTTTGGTCACTTCGCACATGGTCAAACCGCAGTTTTTCCTTCGTCAGGTCGGCGATTTGAGCCAGAATCGCCGCAGTCTCAGACTGCCCATCGATGGGCCACAACCGCAAGCACCAAAACATTTATTCGTAAAGCCAGAACCACCCAAACCTGCACCGCCGCCAGCAGGCTCCAAATCTATGCCTTCGGGCTTACCGTCAGGCCCACGGTTAAATGGGCCAAAACCCCCAACAGCACAAATGGGCGCAATCAACCTCAATGCGCCGTCGCAAGTGCCGTCGCAAGTGCCGTCGCAAGCGCCAAGTTCGAGCAGTGGGAAATACAAAGATGAAAAAGAGAAGGAAAAGAAGAAGAAAAAGTTACATCTTTTTAGTTCAAAGCATTAGCGAGGCTGACCAACAACTCTTTTCTAGGCCCACGTGTATGCTTCTGGCGCTTTTTCATTGACGCTGCATGGCCAGCTGTCCAACTGTGTTCCCGCATGGCACGGCGTTGTCTGGCGCAGGACTACCCACTTGCTGGATCAATTCATTGATTTTGTCCGTATACGTAGAAGGTATAATTTTGGATTGCGGAATATAATCAGTCGACTGCCGTTGCTTGGTTGTCAAGACTGCAAAATATGACAGTGAAAACATAACCGTGGAAGGTGCTGGGCGAGCCGGGCACGTGACAGCTCCTGCCATTCTTCTTGTCTCTCACCTTATTTGCCCCGTAAAAGTTATCTCAACTTGGCGATTCAACGTTAACTCGGTCGCGGTCTCAACTCAACCTGAACCAACACAACGCTTCAGGACAGTACCCCAACATCACAATGGGTTCGATATTCCTCACTCACCTTCCCTCGGCCTGGCACGTGGACCAAGCCATCCTCTCCGAAGAATCCCGTCTCGTCGTGCTCCGCTTCGGCAACGACGCCAATCCTGACTGCATGACCATGGTACGTAGCCTCGTCCTTCTCTATCCTCAACACCACTTCATTCCCACTAATCACCCACCACCACAGGACGAACACCTCTTCAAGCTCTCCCCGATCGTCAAGTCCTTCGCCGTCATCTACACAGTCGACATCACGCGTATCCCGGACTTCAACTCCATGTACGAGCTGTACGATCCCTGCACAGTCATGTTCTTCTGGCGCAACAAACATATCCAAGTTGATTTTGGCACGGGCAACAACAACAAGATCAATTTTCCTGTTGGCGGGAAGCAGGAGCTCGTGGATATTTTGGAGGTGGCGTATCGCGCGGCTAGTAAGGGCAAAGGCCTGGCGGTTAGTCCGAAGGATTATTCGACCAAGTGGATGTATTAGGTGGTGGGTGGATAGTGAACGATGAAGAAATGAACAACGCCTGACGGCAACTAGCTACTCACAACCCCAAATACAACCCGCTGCCACCTACTCTTTCTACTCGCTCGACCAACAGCCCATGAAGCCACCCACCAAACCCAAACCCACCAGATCAAAAAACCTTCAGCATTCCACACACCTAAACTCCCCCACACAATGGTATATCCCACCCCGCCATAACCACACTAAAGCTCTCTTCCCCTTCACCCTCCAAAAAAAAAATCACCAATCCCTCACCCCCCCCGCATAAAACTCCTCCACCCTCCTCTCCGGCGCATAAAATTCCCCCCCTCCCCCCGCAACCCTAATCCTCTCCTCCTCCCCGCTCGCAAAATAATCCCGCCGCGCCCCCATTGCCCGCGCAGTCTGCGCAGCTCCGCGGGAAGTCTGTGCGCAGCGTTCCTCGCGCGTGTTCGAACTCTGATTTCGAATTTGAGTTGGATTTGGCGTCGCTGTCGCGGGGACATGTGTGCTGGCAGCAGGCACTATCGGGTCAGGGAAGAGTTTGCCTGTGATTGGGTCGCGGTTGGCGGAGAGGCGGGCTTGGGCTAGGAGGTTGGTGACGGGGATGGTGTTGGGGGAGGAGGGGGAGGGTGAGTGGGGAGGGTTTTCTGGGATCGGGGTGTGGCTTGGGTGGTGGGGGTTTGAGTAGGGGTTTTTGATTTTGCTGGGGTTGCGGTTGGTGAGGATTGTGAAGAGGGATGGCATAGTAGGGTGTTTTTTTGGTAAGGAATGTTTGGTGTGTGAAGGACTTGTTTGAGGTGAGGTTGAAGGGGAACGTCGATGCTGTGGGGTGGTGGGGTCGGAGCGCTTTCCGGCGGGAGGTTTTTTAATTCACTCTCGTGTCCTGATGACGGGCGAGTTCGCGGTTGCGTGAGCGATGGCTTCAGTCTTGTCTTCCAACTCTTTCGACACAACCGCTTCCGGTGGAATTCTCATTACTCTTGCGAGTGTGTACAGATAGAAGAGTCCGAAAGGTTTGACTAGGCAACAGTAGCCTAGAAGTTTCACAACGAGAGGCGTCCAGCGCTAACCAATCATAGAAAGGGGGTTGATATTGAAGGAAGACCAGGCCCATCACCGCACCTCCAACTCATCTAACAGAAATTGTTTTGTTTTGCATGCTTAGTAGTCGCCCCGTCCGACTGTTTTCGGCGCCTCAGGCATGAAAACAATACCCTTGGTGTCGTGGCTGATTTGTATGGATCACTCTTGGGTTGACCCATTACCTTTATGCCCTCTTGCTTGCGAAGGACTCCCGAACTGCCTTGCCTGCACAGAAGCTCAGATCGAGGTCATCTTCTCGTGAAAGGAAACAGATCGTCCTTTTGAAACCCACTGCCTCGGCTCCATGTTCTTGGCGTATCCATAACATTTGCGCAAGAAATCGCATTCATAGCATGTTTGAATCCGTGGTCACGACCGACATCCAACCCAAAAGATGATTCTAAAGCACTGTTTGAATCCATGTCGCTCAAGCTTCACCATGATAGGAAAAGGTGATATTAGCTCCTGGGAGTGTGACAAATGCAGCTAGACCGTGTGACCGTGTCACATCTGTCGTTTGCTGTCTTCGATCTATCTTACCGAGAAACGAGGCAAGAAACGTACGGAAAGCGCCTGGACGTTGAAGCATACAGACCCATGTCTGCCGTGTTAGCTATAATAAACTCACTGAAGCCTTGCCGGGGTGTCATTGACTTGCTGTAGAAGCTAGTCAACAGTGGTTCAGGATGCCAGAAGGACGTGACTTGGTCAAACTCCTGGTAATATAGTAGCACAAGTATTGCAATTGATGAAATATACTAATCAGCAGACGGAAGTGTAGCTACTAGTGCGTCGAGGGTGACGTAACTATTCGGCCGTGCTTATCGATAAGCGTACAGGCACAATTTCTCAGAGGCGTCAACGCAATGAGAACTCGGCTCAATGGCTTTTCGTAAGCGTAACATAGCGCTTTCACGCGCCCCAGCGAGTACCGACGCGATAGATCCATCATCACACCTCCCAGCAGCAGTTCCACCACCACCTGCGCTCACCCCTGGAGTACGCCCCTCTCCCATCGATGGCCGCCCCACTACGTCCACAGGCACACCGTCCCTCGACGGCATACTAGCAGGCCATGCGGGCCTACCACTCGGCAGTTCTATTTTGATAGAGGAAAACGGAACGACAGACTATGCTGGGGCTCTGCTACGCTTCTGTGCCGCCGAGGGAGTAGTTCAGGGTCATCAAGTGCATGTCGTAGGCATGGGCGAGGTATGGGGCAGAGAATTACCTGGGATAAGTGAGGACCGCGGGGGCAGCTCGAGGAGAGAAGGCAAGGAGAGAGCAGACAAGATGAAGATTGCGTGGAGATATGAAGGGCTGGGCCAGTTTGAGAGTAGTAGAGGTGCGTCTTGTGTATATACTTTGCGAATGCAATTATGCCCTTGTGCAACATTCTGACCATGTGCCTGGCAGGTGCGCCAAGCCCAAGCAGAACAGCAGGCCAGGGTGACGGTGCGATGGAGGAGGTTTCGATATTTTGCCATACGTTCGACCTCGCGAAGCGCCTCACATTGCCCACAGGGACTGCGATCAACTATATCGCGGTGTCTCCTGCAGCCACAGCCTCTCCATCAGCACTACCACAAATCTTGCAGAGCTTGCAGAGACAGCTTGCTTCGTCGCCAGAAAATACTGTTCATCGCCTTGTCATACCCTCTTTACTTTCGCCTGCGCTGTATCCTGCCTCTGCTGCAAACCCAAGCTCAATACTGCAGTTCTTGCATGGTCTGCGCGCACTGCTGAGGCAGTATTCAACACAGCTGACAGCAATTATCACCCTCCCTATCACGCTATTTCCACGCTCTACCGGCCTAGTTCGCTGGATGGAGATCCTTTCAGATGGTGTGTTCGAGTTATCGCCTTTCCCACATTCTCATGTCCAAGCGTTGGCGCAATCGGCCGGTACCACCAAGGACGAGGACAGACCGCAAGGTATGTTTGCGGTACACAAGCTGCCTGTATTCCACGAGAAAGGCGGAGGAGGCGGAGCGGACGATCTGGGGGAGGACATGGCGTTTACGTTGAGTCGACGGAAGTTTGTAATCGCCAAGTTCAGTCTGCCGCCGCTGGAAGGTGACACCGAGGCGCAAGAGCAAGCAGTGAGAGAGGCGGCTGGCGAGAGTGCGATGCCAAAGAAGGCGGATCTCGAGTTTTAACGCAGTGTGGAAGTGGATTGATTGCGCAAAAGGAATCCATTGGCAGATGAAGCCTGGAAACGTATAATCTCATCAACGTGAAGCGCTATGCGGGCCAAATCGACTTAACCATGAACCTTCTTCATCAATCCTCATTCTTCTTCACTGTCCTCTCCGAGCATATCTTCCATCTCAATCTGCTCCCATCCTCCTGTCCCTGCGCCTGAGCCAAGCCCTCTTGTATACTGGCGGCCGAATGTAGCGTGTCGAGGATTGAACGTGACGGGAACGCCTGCGATTCGAGCACGGAATCGATCGCCCATACATGACGATAGAGCCAAAAATACAAGCCAAAAGAGGAGTGGAACGAAGAAAAGCAAGCTGAGCAGTACTAACACGTTCATGTTGATGTTGGAGGAACGAAAGTGGTACGTGATCACATGAAAAGACCCTCAACGTCATTGTGCTTGGCATCCAACCCTGTCGATCAGTGCACGCGACCGTACCTGGTCAACTTTACCTGCTCTGCTCAAGTGCTCCTCAACATCTCACATACCATGAATCGGTTATTCCAGGCCCCGTTGACCGCGTTTCTTTTGCTCTCCCGTGCATACAACGTTTGCGCGCATGGCGGCGAACATGCGCAGGTAGTCGTCGCACCAGACGCGGACTGGCCGACGCGCCACATGGCTGGTACACTACACTCTGATGATTCCAAGCCTAGGGGTGCTGACGAGTAGGAAAGAGGAGCATCACATCTCTGGATTTGACGCGACAGCCTTCTTCAACCTTCACGACTACGATAGCACCGGCGTATGGACCTCTGTCGATGTAAAACGTACATATGGGCTCACAGACCCGTCCACCTCCCACATTTCGAATACGAAGAAAGACATGGTCGTTTCAACCGTCCTAGACATGTTTGACATCAACAAGGATGGCGAGATCTCGTTGTCTGAGTTTCTACAAAAAGACAGCGAGAATGTCAAGCTACCGGACTTTGGCATGGGACCTGGACACCATGGAGATGACGAGTACGAGTACGAGATCCATCATTGGGAGAAGTACCACTCGGGCGATGATGTGAAGGAGGAGGATTTGACCCACCCAGAGGACATTGAGCATTTCAAGAAGCATGAGGAGATGGAGGCGCGGCAGGAAGAGTGGGAGCGAGCCGAAGCGCTTGGAATTGTGGAGAAGAATATCCCAGCTAAATACAGGCGAAATTAGTTGGGGGCAATGCCATGCACATGATTCCAATTGTTCTCGAGGGAGAGGTGATACACCCGTGCCCTTGCGAACTCGCGAATGTCCTTCCCGGCATTTGTTCAGCCTCTTCGTGTCGCAACCGTATCGCACTCCATGTTTTGCAACCATGAACCTATAAAGGCTGTGCCTTATAAGGGCTGTGCAATATCAAACATGGACATGCGCGCCCTAACGTGTGTTGGCAAGATGGCATCTGACTTTACCAAGGGTGCATCCGGCTCGCAACATCGTCTCTTCTATGAATCTAATACGAATTGCTTGAGTTTGTTACAAATCTTAGAGAACTGGGATACGGACATAACCCGGTTGATGGAGGAATGGGACCCGCGCTTTACCCAAAAACCCTGCCCTGGTTTGGAAAGAAGTACTGTGACGGAGTATGTGAATCAGTGGATCACGGGATTGTTACGTATGATACCTGAGCATGTCACTAAGGAAGTAAGGATACTTTCAGGATCAGACTAACTGATTAAGCTGTCTCTTGGCTCAGTGTATTTAATCTGATCAATCTTCACATAGCATAGAACAAGTGATACAATCCTTTTCACTTACAACAATTTGATCTATAGTATTGCTCAGCTCTTACAGTTATAAGCCCTGCGTTATAAGACTGTAGTGTTAATTCCTCCTGCGCACCTTGTATTGCTAAGGTACTACCTAGATTAACAATTACTCTAAAACTTCTTAAAACTCCCCTTTAAATACTTTCTTTAAACTAACTAGTTAACAATTATAGACTCTTATTCTAATAACAAGATTAGCCTAGACGTTCTTTTAAACAGTTAGTTAGACTAGCTATACTAGTTTACACAGCTCTAGCTTTATGCTTGTAACAAAAGAGTCTAGGATTAGATTAACTTAGATAGCAACACAGTGCTCCTAATTAACAATTAGGAACCTAAATATCTAAAGCTTCTAGCCGCTCTAAGCTAACTAGTCTCTACTCTACTGCCTAGAGCTACTAATCTAAAAACTTAAATCTGCAATAAAGCTTTTAATTAATATAATTTAAAGCTAGTTACTTATAAACTTACCTCTAGTAGTTACAAAAAAGACGTTTGCTAATACAAAGTTAATACGTTAAAATAGACTAGGCAAGCAGCTAAGCTTAGCAACGTCTAGAAATAGATTAGTTAAATAGTAGCTAAGGATCTAATAGTACTAGCAGTAATTAAAATGCTTAACTCTTTAGAAATAACTCTCTAAGCCTTAGTTAGGATTCTTAAGCACAACCTTGCTCTAACAGATAATAATACTATGCACCTAGTTAGGTAGTAATATTAAGCCTATTTAGAAAAGGCTAGGCATAGTAGAATTACTCTAGATAAATAGTTTAACAAATAGTAGGTAATAGATAGGAAAGCTTAAGCGTTCTAAGTTATAGAGATAGAAAGATAACTTGCCCTTACTAATTTTTTAGACGCCCTATCTACTAAGATTGCTCCTAACTAGGCTTAATTAATGCATTAGGATATTATTAAAGATACAGCCCTTAGTTAACTAGCTATAACTATATATAATCTAGCTAAGATCTTTTCTCTTATACTTTAGAAACAAGTAGTCTTTACTACTAAAGAAAAGTTCTATTTAGCCTTTGCAACTCTTAAAAACATTAAAAACTTAGAAAACAAGAACTCTAATCTAAACAACAAAGGTAAAGACAATTTAAAGCTAAAACCTTGCCTCTGTAAGAACAATAGAAAGCACAAATAGAACCTAATAAATTGTTTCTAACTAAAGACTACAATTACTAGATTAGCTTTACTAGAAAAAGTACTAATTAAGATCTCTAATTTTAACTAAAAGAAGGTCCTTAAGTAGCTTAACACTACTAAGTAGGCTGCACTTAATAATAAGATTAAGAAAGCTAGTTAGACGCTACCTATTACAGCTAACTAGTTAAGTTCTAGAACTAAGACAGTAATATATCTAAGAGATATTATAGCAGTACTAATTAACCTAACTACTTTTAATTAAAAACCTAATATTACTAATCTAGACTTTAGAGTGTACACTACTACGTTTATAACTTATCTACTTTTAAAAAGTACTGTTTATAATAAAGCAGGTATAGTGCACCTAGTTAATAATTAGTTGCTTCTTATTCTAGGAACGTTTAGTTCTACCTACTCTAAAGAAAAAGTTAAGGCTAGAATACAGTTACTTTCTGTAACTAGGTATAGCAATTAAGTAATTAAGAACGTCCTGTATAGTCTAGACAGTTCTTACACTAGAGACCTAAAGCTTAAGAAGGTTAAAGTTATAGATAGCTTTTATATAAATATTATATCTGCAGCACTGCTTAAGCAAGCAGGTATATAGTATAGTAGATTAGATAGCACTCTTTAGTTTAGATTATATAAGTAGAACGTTATTGTACATAAGCTTTATAAGGCCTATAACCTCTTATTTATTAAATATAACTAGGTTACACGCTATGTTCTACAACTACTAATTCTGCACACGTTATATTAATCTAACATTAATTACTTAAAAAATAATAACAAGGATCTATAGCACAAAAGATTAGGCTACCTAGGTTAGTAAGCACTCTAGGCTCTTGCCTAGTTAACTTAAAACGTTAAGATAAATAGGACTAAAAGGATTAATTGTTAGAACTACTTAGTTACCTATGCAGCTTAAGTAGTCTTATAACAGCTAAGAGAAAGATTACTACAACTATTTTATTAAGTCTCTTAGAATCTATTTAACATGCTAACTAGAAGGCTTTATAAAGAATAGTTCTTAATTATTAAGAAAGACTACTTAGGTAAGCTTTTTAACTACAACCTTTACAACAAAACGTTAATTAAAATTATAAGAGTAATTAAATAATTTACTGCTTAGGTTAGAAACAAATTTAATCTAAAAATTGTAGAAATCTATTAAGATAATAATGCTGCAACTCTGCCTTAGAGAGGGCGTTTGCAGTATAAGAAGTAGGCAGGCTAAGAGCTAATTACAAAATTGATTAAAATGCGCACAGGTGCAAATCTTCTAACTAAGCTCTAGCTACATATTATAGATGCAGCTTCCTACTTACACAGCATAAGCCTATTAAAAATCTATAGTTTTTAATTCCTAAATAAGGTCCTACACGCCTAGTTCAGGCAATATTTTAATAGTACAAGCTAGTAATTACTAGGCACAGGACTACTAATCTACGCTTAAATTAGAGTAGTATTTATGCCTATAGCTGCAGAGTATATTCTCTTAATTGCGACTAAGCAGCAGGTAGGAATAGGCGCAATTTTAAAGTTAACTCTTGCAGCTACATTAGATATCTAGTAGGCTATTAAGCCTCTAATATCTATTACATATAGGTTCTATTAATTAATTAAGTAATTACATTAAGAAACGTTACCTTTAATAAATCTATATTCTACTCTAGTAACTAAGAAGATAAGATGCTTAAAAAGTAAGCACTTAAGATTGTAGATATTCTGTTAGGAAAATACAACGTTGGCAACATCCGCAACATTAGCAACACTGTTAGAATAGTTAACTAGATAGTTCTTAACTGTACTTAACTGTCCCTAGGGTCCCCTATTTGTTCTAGCTGCCTAATTAGACTGAAACGCTCAAATTAATCTGCCTGATCCACTAGACCTACCTGCCCCACCCGCGCCATTACGTTATTATCCTAAAAACTAAAAATATAAAGCTTAATTTTCTCTTTAAAACTTACTTTTTAGATTTCTTATAGCTGCTCTTGTTGTTAAGATGTAAGGCAGTAAAGTTTGTAGAGTTTTAAAGTTCTTTGCTAAGGCTTGTTTTCGCTAAAGCTCTAGCACTTTAACTAGATAATATATTATATTTTTCTTAAAGAAATAGTAACTAAAGTGTAGATTTTACTCTAGGACTATTTTATTATAATATATTGTAGTGTAGGCGCTGAGATCTATTGTGTTGAACGTACTTTAAAGTTCTTTTAAAAAAGTTAATAACTTTAACGCGCTATATCTTAATAACTAGACTAGCTATTAAAATTCTAAATAGTGCATTTTAAAGAGGGAATTCTGCTCTATATTTTGTATTTTTAGGTTACTTACGTAATCATGAAAATACAGCTATACGTAAAATTAGCGACATTAGCAACTCTGTTAGATCTAGCAACTCTAGCGACCCTGTTAGGTTGCTGTTAGGTCGCTGTTAGGTTGCTAGCAACTAGAAGTAAGTAGGGCAACTTTAGCAAATTGTCTAGTAGACAGTATTGCTGTTAGGCAGCCGCGGGTTGCTGCAACTAGGCCGACTAGACAAATCTTAATTTTTCCTAACGTCTACACGTTAGTAAACTTAATAATCTTAGGCAGAATATTAACCTGCCTGTTCTACAGGATTAACTAAGCTAGAAAATTACTAAGGTTACTAAGTAACAGCTTAGGAGTAAGCATCTAATCCTAAGAATTACAGAGACTAGCTAATCTTATAATTACAAAAGAAAGGAAGCAGAAGCTAAGAGAAGTACTAGTAAGGCTAGTAAGCATTTAGAAATCTTCTTAGACTAAAGTAAATATACTAGGCTTGTTACACTAGAAGCAACTCTAGAACTAGATTAGTTATCTAGTATTTAGCTTATTAAGCGCGTAGGATCTAACAGCTAAGGACTATTACTAGGTCCTAAAAGAGCTAGCCTGTTAGTATCTAGAGATTAGATAGGTTCCTAACAGGATAGGCAGTTAGCCTTTTCCTCTCCTGCTACTTAACCTAAGAGTAGTAACTCTAGAGCCTTAGACAAAGTAGGATTAGTAAATCCTCTTACACAATTAAGTTGTTAACTGCAAGAAGTAGCTTCTAAAATTAACAAACTACTAAGTTAATACATGCTACTTTACTATAAGAAGAATTATAACAATTAGATAGAAGGTAAGAGTGTTAATACATTAATTGCAGATCTATTTATAGATTACTAGAAACACAATTTTAAGAACACTTTTCTTCTAGGCTTTATAGAAGCCTAGAATAAGTGCTCTAGTTACAAAACACTAAACACTATAATTATAACAGCAATGCTAAGTAATTAGAATTACTAAACAGTTAAGAAGCGTACTTATAGAGATAACATGCCTAAGCTGCCTAACACATAGAAGCAGATGCTTTAACATCTAATAAAAAGCCTGTTATTAGATACCTCTCTTAAAGAAATTAATTAGCTACATAAGAAAGGCACCTAGAAAGAGATTCTAAAGCACAAGTCTAAGGATTAACTAATTCTATTAAAATAGGTCTAGGTATATAAGTTTAATTAAGACAGTTACTTTCTAAAGTGTAAAGCTAGGCTTATAGTAAGAGGAGATCTTTAAGAGAAAGACTCTCTACTTACTACGTACGCTACTACTCTTACAGCTAAGTTTTTTAGGATTGCTATAGCAATTGCAGCCTATTTTAATCTAGAAATTATGCAATATAATGTAGTTAGAGCGTTCCTTAACGCCTTAATTATAGCTAACAATCTAGTAATCTGTAATCTACTAGATAGATTTAAGAAAGCTAGGCTATGTGTAAGGCTTAATTAAGCACTCTATAGGCTTAGAAAATCTCTATTACTTTAGTATAAAGAATTCTTAAGATTACTACATAGGATAGGACTACTTGCATCTAAAGAAGAACTCTATCTGTTCTTTACTTAGGATTAAACAGTCTTAGTTTTGTTCTACGTTAATAATATCTTACTTATCTACTACAAAGATTACAAGCTTAAAGCTAAGAATCTATAGGCTAAAATCATTAGCAAATACAAAATCTAGGATTAAGAACTAGTTAAATAGTTCCTTGGGATTAGAGTTATCTAAAACGGATTAGACAGAACAATTACTCTAGTTTACGACGCCTATATTAACAAGATTACTAAGAAATTTAGTCTACACGATAGATTGTTCCCTCTAACACTACTACTATCTAAGAAGCTCTACAAGAATACTAGAGAAGCTAGTAAGCAAGAAATTAAGGCCTATTAAGAAAGAGTTAGATTAGTCCTCTATACTGCAATTATAATCTGCCTAGATATTGCCTACGCAGTCTTAAAGCTTTCCTATTTCTTAACTAATCTTTTAGACAAGTATATTAAAGCTGTAGAACAGGTAATTATATACCTGTATTAAACAAGGTTTAATTTAATTAAATATAGGGATTTTAATAGTCTAGAACTAACTATTTGTAGGGACGCCTCCTTCGCTAATAATAAAGTAACTAAGCGTTTCTTACACAGTTATATAGCTATCCTGTTTAGAGAAGTAATTTCTTAGAAAGCTGCAAGGCAAGGATTAGTTACTACCTTAATAACAGAAGCTAAGCTACTTACTCTAGAATACGCTGCAAAAGAATCTATAGCGCTTAGTTAGTTCTTTAAAGAGCTTACTCTTAATCTAGAAGATCTATAGAATATCTAGTGTAATAATTAGCAGACTATCTAGCTAGTTATAGGAAAAAATAAGTAGATATTTACAAAGCTTAAGCATGTTAACATTTAGAATATGTAGCTTAGGTAAGAGCACTTAAAAGGATTATTCTAAGTATCTTATCTAGAATCTAGATTAATGCTAGCTAATAGTTTTACAAAAAACTTTACCTATTAATAATTTCTTAAGTTTAAGTAGCTTCTTAACTTTAAGGATATAAGCAAGTTACTTACAAAGTAATAATTTAGAACACACAAAGATTAATTTTTACTTTTCTATCTACTAATTAATTTGCTTACTCTAGAAGCTTAAGATTACTATAGGATCTAAGCAGAGCAAACACGCAAAAACTAAGACTACTAACGCTAAATTATAAGTAAAACTATTTAGAAACTTACTTTTATAAAGTTAAACACTTTATTAATTATCTTATAAGCCTAAGCACAGCGCTTAGCAATTAAGAGACTTAAAGCTCTTAATCTATAGCTTAGAGTTAGCAAATCTTTAACTGTTTCTATAGCCTTAGGTAAAGAAGACAATAGCTAATCCTACGCTAGCTCTTAACGCTTAGGCATTAGAGTCTAAGCAGCCTAGAGCTGCTTCTTAAGCAGTAGAGCGTTAGGCAGAAAAGAGCTGCAGCGCTAGTAACTAAACAACAGCTACTACTTACTTAGCGTAAATAGAGCCTAAGCTACAAACCTACTTAACGCTCTACTAAACTTATATCTTCTAAAGCCCTAAGCAGGACGCGTAGGCTTAGCACCTAGTAAGCTAAAAGTTAGATTAATATAGCTTAAGCTTGCTCTAAAACTACTAGGAGCTAGAACGCTCTAAGCCTGCTGCAAAGCCTTTACAGCCTTAAGCTGCTAGTTAAGCTACGCGTAAGCCTTCTCTAGCTTCTATAAATAAATTAGCTATTTCTAAGATTAAACAATCTTTAAAGCTTACCTTAATAGTTCTTTTAAACACGCTAATAATAATTTGTATAGCCTGCTTATATAGATTACTTAGACTACTTGTATTAGTAAGTATATTATTAATGTTAACTAGAGTAACCTATATCTTAATATAAGAATAGTTTAGGTAAGCTTTATAACGCTTACTTATTATTAATCTAGCTCTACTATAGTAGTAGCTGTTACCTTACTTGTTAGCAAACTAAGAGGCGCAGTGTAAGTATAAACTAGAGCAAAGCTTTTTCTTGTTAACTTTAATAGTCTCTTTACTAGAAACTACTCTACTCTTAAGCAAGAGATTGCGCTGCTTAGTCTTACACTAGGATTAGCGCAGCAGATTTAGATTATTAGCCTTGCTCTTAATAGTAAGCATAGTAGTAGCAGTAGTATTCTTCTTATAGGCGTACGCGTAGGCTATCTTGTTAACTATAATAGTAGAATTCTTCTTAGGTAGCTACCTAAGTTAGCAATAGACTAGATTAAAAGTAAAAAAACTTACTATAATAGAGGAGATTAAGCAAGTAGTTAATAAAGTAAATAATAAGAAGAATAAGTAAATAGATAGCTAGTTAATAAGTTAATTAATAAGTTAATTAATACCCTAGAGTGTAAGAATAGAAGAGTAGGCAGGCTTCTTATACCTAAGCTACGCAACTGCAAGGCAACAAGCTTACCTACTACTCTCTTACCTAGTTGCACAATCTTACTCTATAACAATACGCGTAAACAGACTACTTTTTACCTAGCTAACAGGCTAGGTAATAGCAAACGATCTAAATTAAAGCTTAGCCTATAGGTAAACCTACACTAATAGTCTGTTTGCTCTTATAATATAAGACTACCTGCTTACAAGATCTTTACACAAGACCTAGTTAAGATAATATAGGTTACAATTGTAAGCAGACAACACTAATATTAAGTTTAATTACATATATAGTAAATAATTAGGAATTTATGCGCTAATACTTTATATTTAAGCTAATAAATTAAGTAACACAACGCCTGTAATATAAAGTAGTATTACTATTTACCTTAATTACTACTTTTACTCTACTAAACAGATTAGGTAAGCTAACAAGTTTGCCTAATCTAGAGGGTGTGTAACAGAGTATATAAATTAGTAGATTACAGAATTGTTATGTATAATACCTAAGCATGTTACTAAGAAAGTAAGAATACTTTTAGGATTAAACTAACTAATTAAGCTATCTCTTAGCTTAGTGTATTTAATCTAATTAATCTTTACATAGTATAGAACAAGTAATACAATTCTTTTTACTTATAACAATTTAATCTATAGTATTGCTTAGCTTCTATAAGTACCTCTTATAATAGGCACATACAAACACATGTTATATCTAATACCCTATAAAGGCTTAGTAACAGATTATGCAAGAGATAGTAGAGGTAGCACTAAAAGTACTCTAAATTAGCTCTAACTTAGTTGCTACCTTAACTATAAATATAAGCCTATTGCATTAGATAGAAGACAAGTTTTTCTTGTTCTTCTATACAAGACTTATAGGTGTATAGCTAATCTAGAATCTCTAATACAACACGCACTCCTATATGCCTCTAACACGTATCTAATTTAATTCTAATAGCTATACCTACCTGCGTTGTTACATTACAAGAAAATCTTTGTCCTACTAGTAATAGTATTTAGATAATATTGCAATTTACTTTTAAAAAGATTGCGTTAAAACGCACAGAACAATATCTAAATTAGATCTGTTTGCAACCTTAAATCTATTAAACACAGTTAAGATTCCTTAGATCTCTTAACAGCTAAAGCCTTTAGGTTTAGATTTTTCTATTAATATACAGTTAGGATTACTTTAGTAAAAGTTGCGTTTAGCGCTACAATAGAAACTTAGAGACTATTAATAACCTAGGAGTATTAGAAGCAACGCTAATAACTCCCTCTAAAGAATTACTAACCCTAGGAGCCTTCTTCTAAGACAACTCTGTATTAACTGTAACAACCTAGTAACAGAGTGCTAAAGTAAAAAAGACAGACACTAAGGAATCTAAAGACAGACTCTCTTAGCTTAGAGCTAGACCTGTACCTCTACTAAATCCTACTCCTGCATAAATAGAGGTTAATTAATTACAACAAGAACTAAAACAGGCATTAGTAGAGATTAATTCTCTTAAGAAAAGACTAACCTTATTAGTAGGACTAGACAAGCCTCTACTTACTACTAAAACTCTCTAGAACTCTTCTGCACTCTACTGTTTATCTAACAGCTCTATATCTAAGTACTTATATCGCTATAAAAGCTCTTGCTAACCTTAATAATTTAAGAAAACGCCTAATATAGACAATCTTAGTAATAGAAAAGATTCTACCTTTTGCTAATAGTAGGCCTCTATATAGGATTAACTTAAAATCAACTTAGATTACTATTAGACTAAAAGACAACGCATAGCCTTAGTATAGGGCTACACTACAGGATTAGCTAAGAGCTATCTTAAGCTTTAATATTTATTAGATACTAATTAAGAGTAGTTCTAGAACGCTAAGTAAATAATTAAGCTACTTAAGTCTTACTTTATTACAAGTAACAAGGTAGCCAGAAGCTGTGCAGCCTTTAATTAAATGTAGATAACTAAGAAAAAAACGTTTCTCTTATTTAAAGCTAGGTTTCTAAGTTTTGCAGTTAAGGGACAAGTACTCTCTTTAGAGTAGTTTTACTACTTATAGACAAAAATTACGCTAGGACTATAAGCCTCTAATCTAGGATTTAGGCACTAATAGAAGAACTTATTTAATTAGATAGTAGAACACCTTACTACTTACAATATAAAGCAGAAGAACAATTCTAACCTAAGTATATTACTAGCTGCTATTAAATTACTAATTAGGCAGGCCTTATAAACTAATTTAGAGCTAAATTAGACTACTACCTCTAGCGCCCTAATACACTCTGCGCTAGCCTATTAATTAATAATAGTGCGTCTTTCTACTAAGACCTCTAAACCTAATTAACAGAAGACTCTTAGTAGTTGTTATAATTGTAGTAAACTAGGACACTACGCTAGTAATTGTATAAAGCTACGTATGCGTTAGATTAAAGCTGTAAAAGTAGATAAGTTTAAAGATACTTAAGAGCAACCTAACTTAAAGGTGTATTGTATAGGAAATAGAAGCGCCTAAAAAAAACTCTTTTCTTAGGCCTAAGCTGTTATAATTTATTTCACCTTAATCTTTCTTATTTTTTTTGCAGTTTCTATTTCCTTATACCTGCGCTTCTCTATAACTAAGGCATTAGCTTACGCCTTAATACTCTTGTTAACACTAGTGCTTAAAGCTTCTTATTTTTAAATTTATAAATTGTTTTATCTGTTTTTAAAGCCTTATATTAACCTATCTAGAAGCTTCTCTTCTAGGTTTAGGTGCGCAGTTTTAAGGATTAGATTACTTCTACAGTTACTTAATATATTTAACTACACTTAAATATTAATAGCTAAAAGATTTTAAACTATCTATTTCTTGTTTTTAATCTTAGGTCTTAGGATTGTATACTTAGCCTCTAATAGTTAAGACAATTTAAGATTTAATTAGACACAGATAAGTTACAGTTTATTTAGCTATCTAAGTACCTCTATTCTTATAATTCTTTACCTCCTATTCTTACTGTTTTATATTAAGCTACAGTGCTAGCTACTGTCTATCTTAATGTGCAACAACGCAACGCCCTATAGAAGAAAGAAGACTATTATATCTAAAACAGTCCTTACTATTATTCTTCTTCTTTTATTTACTGTATTAAGAGATACTCAAAGCTCCTATTAGCCTAAAAATTCTTAAAGATTCCTTATACCCTAACTAAGCAACTCTGCTTAAAGTCTAAACCTTTTCTAACTACCTGCATTGCTCTTATTTCTACTAATGCATTCTACTTTATTATAAAAAAGCCCTAAAACAAGTTTTTTACAACTAGCCTATATAAGATTAATAGGATCCTTGCCTCTAAGGACAACGCAGCTAATTAATGCTAATTAGATAAGTAATTACCTACGTGTTACTTCTAGTACTAAGATATATTTAGTAAGTTAGCAGCTAATTAATTACCTTCTTATTATCTGTACAATTATAAGATTGTTCTTAAAGAACTATTACTAAATACGTTTAGTCTCCTATACAAGTAAAATTAGAAGAAACTTAAAGCTACTAAGGCCTGCGTCTAGAAACACCTTTAGAAGAGCTTTATTAAGGCTAGCTAAAGTCCTTTTACTTTACCTATTCTTTGTATATGCAAACTAAATAGAGATATACGCATCTGTATAGACTACTAGAAAATTAACGCCCTTACGCGCAAAGACGTTTATCTAATCTCTTGTATTAATAAGCTGTTGTTACGCCTCTTTAAAGCTAAGATCTTTACTAAGTTTAATATTAGGGCTGCCTTTATATAAGAGGTTTGTATAGCAGCAAAGTTACAGAATAATAATAGCAGTATAGATAGAAGTAAGTTAATTTCTATTCTCTAGCTTTAGTGCAGAACTACTCTTTTGTAGGTATAACTAGACGCGTGTCTTTACAACTAGAATGCACTAAGTTTGCGCTAGTATAGTGCTATTAAGACGCTAAGGTAGTTGTGCGCGTTTTACGCGTATAATAGCTAAAGTAGCGTTATAGTAGTAAAAGCGCATTACTGCGCAACTAATAGCTTTACACTATAGTATTTTTATAATTATTCTTTTTCTTCTAGAATTACTATTCTAGTAATTTATATAATATTAAGTTTTGTTAGCGTATGCCTAACGTTGTTATTGTAAGAGCTGTTGTTGTGCTAAAGCTAAAACTCTAAGTAAATCTAAGAGGTAGCTAGTAGCTATAGTAATAGTAAAAATATAGTAGAACTTTATGTGCCTAATCTTTTCTACTTCTTTAGTAACAATTACATTACTATTACTACTATACTATCTCTTAGCTCTACGCTGTTGCAACTTTGTTGCCCTTATATTAATTACTATAAGCATAACGCCTATACTGCCTTTTACTTCTATTATTTTTATAAGTAGTATAACGCTAGCGTTACAATATTGCTAACCTAGCGCTTAGGCTATGCCTGTTGCGTGCTGTAGTAGTGTTCTTAATATTAAGTTAGTAATTTTAATTTGCCTACGTTACGCTAAGAGCCTAAGGCTTACTAGTACTTATTGTAACCTTGTAGTTAATAGCTTGCGCTGCAGCTTCTGCTAGGGTAAGAAAAAGCTCTGCCCTAAGGTCTCTACTAATTTTGTTAAGAGCTAGAATACTGTATACTAGTATTAGTAGTATCTTGCTACTAAAAAAAACTCTAACCTTATTACAGTTACTGCGTAAGAGACAGCGCTGCACTAGTAAACTAGCTTAGTAAAGCTTTTCTTGTGCACAGAAGTTAAGTATAGAAGTTATTATTAGCTTAAAAGTAATAAGATTTAGATTCTACAAGTTAAAGTAACTAACTACCTATCTACTATAGTAGAAAGTATCTTTAACTTACTACAGGCTTAAGTAAGTTATTTTTTTCTATTTCTTGCAGTTACTGCGCTAGTGTTCTAACAGCGTTTAAGCTAACCTTTTCCTTTTTAGTAAGGCTAACGCGCAGTCTAACTCTAACTTTAATATAAAAGAAGAGAAGTCTTTTCTTAAGTCTAAGCCTAGGTCTAAGAGTAGTAGTAGTAGTAGGGGTAGAGATAGAGATAAAACCCCTCTCTTAGATAGCCCTAGCCTTATACCTTCTTCTAAGAAAAAGAGCAAAAGTAAGGCTAAGGCTAAGGCTAAAGCTAAGCCTAAAGCTAAACTTAAGCTTAAGCCTAAGAAGCGCCTAGCTTTAGCTAGTCCTGCTAAAGAGCCTGCGTCTAAGCGCGTTAAGAGCTTAGACTTATTAGGTTACCTAGTGTACGCTGTAACAGTAGTAGTAAGGCGTAAGGTCCCCTTAGATTTAAGTAATACTGTTACCTAGGAATAGTAAGAAGAGGTAGAGGCTAGAGAGCTTAGTAATAATTTACTAGGCTTTCTAAGCTTCTATAAAGCTAATAAAGATAATAATAAGTTTCTAAGCTAAGCTAGTAGTTGTGTTTAGTTGCGCTGCTAGTGCGCTAGTAGTGCGCTAGTAAGGCGCCTTTATTTTTTTATGTTTTTCTTTTTTTCTTTTGTTTTTTTCTCTTTTTTTTTGTATATTAATTGTATAAGTAATTAATCTTCTCTCTAGTTATACTTCTTTATAAGTAATTTATCTATATCTGTTTAATTAACCTATTTATTATATTCTAAGAGCTAGCCTTTCTATTTTACTAGGTAATTTACTAAACGCCTGTTACGCCTCTTTACTAATATAGCTTTAACCTTATAGCGTTGTTGTAGCTTCTTACTATTATCTAGATTAACAGGCCTAAGTAAAGTTAACTCTTCTTCTTTCTTAGCTATAAATAGCTAAAGCAAAGAAGTGTAGAATACTAGGTAAATTCTTATATACAATAAAAGTAAAATTCTAAAAGCTTATAAGCTAATTTACTCTTTTACTAGAAAGGGGCCTATCTAGCGCAGTAACAGCTTTCTGCTAGTGCTGCGCAAGCGCAGATGCTTTGTTAACAAGAAGATTATATCTCTAGGTTTAAACTCTTAAAGCCTATGT
Organism: Ampelomyces quisqualis; assembly: GCA_018398575.1. Taxonomy (NCBI): domain Eukaryota; kingdom Fungi; phylum Ascomycota; class Dothideomycetes; order Pleosporales; family Phaeosphaeriaceae; genus Ampelomyces; species Ampelomyces quisqualis. The sequence continues at coordinate 2,330,768 of JAGTXZ010000011.1, forward strand.
CTATTATTGTAATATTACTCTTAATATTATAAAGTTTTATACTAGTAATTAGCTAGAGCGTTCTAGGTTTGTATAAGCTTTTATAACCTTTCTCTAACGCTAGAGACTTTAGTAAGCGCTGTTAGCTTGCAGTTAAAGCGTAAGTAAAACCTATAGTAGGCAAAGAATAGAAATATTCTTAATATAGCCTACTTAGTATTATTATATGCAAATTCTGCTAGTAACAAAAAGTGTACTTAATCTTCTTAATAATTGCCTACAAAAGCTCTTAGGTATTACTTAAAAGTCTAATTTTACTATTCTATTTACCTGTCTATTTATAAGTAAAAGGTAGTGCTAAGCTAGCGTTTTGCCTTTACTACAAAGTAAAAGTCTACCTAAAATTATAAAGTAAAGACACTTTCTTAATTTAATACAATACTTTTAGGCAATCTAAAGAATTATACAACATATTCTAAGAACAGATCTACTAACTATAAGGTAGTAACTATTTTTTGTGTAGAGATATACTTAGCTATTTTAGTATACCTATTAACTATAACAAGTATTGCGTTATACACAACGCTATAGCACTTAGTAAGTAGTAGGCCTATAACAAAATCTATTATAATTTCTTACTATAGTTTCTAATGTTAAAGAAGCGCGTTTAACACGCTAGCAAAGCGCTGCTTAAGTAACTTTATGCCTTAGCACACTAAGCAAGAGTTAATGTACTTCTTAAGCTCTTTTTTAAGCCTAGGCTAATAGTAGTATTAGGCTACAAGCTTAAGCGTTTTAGCTTACCTAAAATAGCTAGCAAGTAGATTATTGTAATATAGTTTAAGAAGCTTAGCTCTAAGAGCTAGCTCTAGTAGAATATACAATTAGTCTTTAAACTAAAGGCTACCTAAAGCGTTAAGCTTCTAGTGCCTTAGGCGTTTACTAGCGCCTTAATAGGTAGACGCTAGAGATTTAACGTCTCTGTGTATTACAACTACTTCTAAGTTATTCTGTTATACTTGTATACAGACTTTAAAGAAAGACTTAGAAAGTTTCTTATAAGCTAACCTTTCTAAGGCTGCAGCTCTTACTTGTAACTGCGTAACCCTTTAGGCTATTACTAGTCTACTCTTAGAGATTTTCTAATTAGAGCTATAGCGCGTAGCTGTTACCTTAACGCTATGCGCTAGGCTTATAGAAATATCTTTATTAAGATGTAGAGTACCTACTTACTATTAAGCTATTGTCTAGCTTCTTACTAACGCTAGCTTTTTACTAGGTAGCTTAGCTTAGGTTTCTGCTAGCTGCAACTTCTTTTGCAGTGCTAGCAATATATCTAATAGTTAAACATCTAGCATATTACTGTTGTCTACAAGTTACCTTAAAGGCCTATCTGTAGGATTTGTTCTTCTAGACTAATACTTAATCTTAAAGTTATAAGCAGCTAGCTTTATAGCCTTGCTAGCCTATCTTTTAGACAGGGTTAACGTACCTATAAAGCCGCGTAGGTTATTATAGTCTGTTTATATTTCTAACTAAACTGCTAGCCTCTTAACATAGTAACGCTAGTGCTGTACTACTATAATAATAGCAAGAAGCTCTAAGTTGTATATGTAGTAGTTTCTTTTTACAGGTAAGAGTTTTCTTAACTAAAAGGCTATAGGGTGCTAGTTTCTATCTATATAAAGTTAAGAGAAAATACCTACTACTCTCTAGATAGAGGTATTAGTTTCTAGCTTAGATTAAAGCGTGTAGTTATAGTGCTATAGGACTAGTGCAGTTGTAAACCTATTGTAAAGCTAGCGCTTTACCTTCTCTGCTGCGTTAGGCTAGTTAAAAGAACTAGACTTTTTCTCTTAAACTAATCTCTTTAGAAGATTAGTAATAGAGCTAATAATAACAGAGAAACTCTATATAAAGCGTTAATAGAAGTTTGCAAAGCCTAAGAAAACTTAAATATCTCTAAAGGACGTTAGCGTAGGCTAATTAATAACTACGCAAACCTGTTCTAGATCTATTGTAACACTATTAAGGCGTACAATAAACCCTAAGAACTTAACTTAGTTAGTAGCAAAGGTACACTTCTTTAAGTTAACAAAAAGACTGTATTCTTTTAGCTTAGCAAGTACTTTTCTTACCTGTTCCTAATAATTCTCTTCTTTTTAAGAAAAGATTAAGATATTATTAAGATAGACAACGCAAAAGATATCTAAATATAGAGCTAAGGCTCTGTTAATATACTTCTAAAACGTAGCAGGCGCGTTAGTTAGTCCAAAAGGTATAACTATGTATTTAAAGTAGCTGTATTGCGTGCAAAACACTGTCTTCTACGTATTACTTTACTAGATTCTAATACAGTAATACACGTTCTTAAGATTAAGCTTAGTAAACTTTACTAATCTATAGAGCTAATTAAGAGTCTCTTTAATTAAGAGCAGGGCTAATCTATTCTTATTAGTAACTTAGTTAAGGCCTTAATAGTCTACGCAAAGGTGTAACATCCTATCTTTTTTAGGTACAAACAGAATAGGTGCTTCTACTAGGCTTATACTTTCTTAGATCTAGCCTAGGCTTTACGCTGTTGCTAAGTAGTTGCGTAGTACACTTAGCTCCTTTAGTAAGAAGTTGTAGAGCAGCCTATATAGAGCTGTAGCTCTTTCTTCTAGCTTAATAGCGTAGTTGCCTCTATAGTGCTATAGCAGCGCGTTAGTAGCGTTACTATTTACAACGTCTTTAAAATCCTTAAGTTTAATAGGCTATAATAGGTATTTAGTAGAAGAGAATTATAGACTGCCTACTAGAACTGCGTACACGCTTAGCTTGTTATAAAAAGATCCTGTAAAGGTTTTTACGTCTTTAACTCTTATTATATTAGTGTTAAGCTTATAGCGCTACTGCTTTAACTTATAGTTAATAACAACACGTCTCTCTTTTAGGCTTAGTAGCTCTAAAATAATAGGTTAAGCTGCGTTAGCAATCTTGTATAGGATAGTAGTAAAGAACTTAGTAACGCTCTAGTTATTCTTTATTGTTAGATAGGCCTAATAAGCGTAGAAGCTAGGCACTGTGCTTAAGTTAAGTAAGTAGATAGTTAGTAGCGCTACGCTATTAATCTAAGAAAAGTCCTTAAGTAAGTTAACTTTCTTGTTAATTGTACTAAGTTCTATACTATAGTTAATTAGTATTTGTGTAGGCTGCGCAGCGCTATTGTTACGCAGCGTTCTAAGTACTTTAATATAATTCTCTTGTTATAATAAAACTTAAGCTGTTAAGAGAAAGAGTACTCTTAGGCCTTCTTGTTTTTTATTTATATTAAGTTTAAGCTAGTAACAGAAGAGAAGTTATTAAGCCTTAATCTATACTCTCTAGCCTAATAGCCTATTTTACTGCAATAGTAGCAAGCGTTAGTTAGCTTTAGGCTTAAGTTTGTAGTACTAGTAGCACAACGTTATAGAGCTGTTATGTTAGGTTTAAATTGTAAAGTTTTGCCTATACTAGGCGTTCTTTGTGTGCAATAGTATAGTAATAGTATACTACTACTATAGCGTAAGTTATCTTTAAGCGTTACAGCGCGTTTAACAAGTTTTCTGTAGGTATTAGAAAACTTAGTATAGTTAGAAAGAGCTACTCTAATCTCTAGGTAGAGTTTACTATATAAGTGTATTACTAGGTATTTCTACTTAGAAGAGAGGTTTACCTAATTTTCTAACGTTAATAAGTAGGCTGTAAATTTGTTTACTCTTTAGCTGTCTTTTTAGACTGCTTTTTAATACTATATAGTAACTTAGAGCTCTCTATTTATAAAGCTCTTAATTTAATTAAGTAGAAAGAACATTATATTGCGCTACGCTAGCGTTTTGCTATTATCTTTCTATTTCCTCTGTATCTATATTTATTAAAATATAGTTTGTAAGTATTAGAAAGTAAAGGCAATCTTTTAGTCCTTAAGCTAGAAGGCTAAGAAGTCTAATTAAAAGGTAATAGATAGCCTAGCCTTAAAGTCCTAATACTTTCTAATTCTCTTGCCTTTAAAGACAAAGATATTCTTAATCTTTAGCCTGCGTCCTAGTAGCGCTAATAGGTTAAGTTAGAGGCGTTGCGCTAGTAGAGACATATTGCGTCTACTAAGAGGGGTTTGTTCTACTTTATTAGGAGCGCCTAAGAGCTGTTTAAGAGTTAAAAGAGGCTGTTTACTTACTAGTAATTGCTTCTATTAGTGTACTTCTTTCTCTAGATTCTAGATCTTAGCTTACTTCTTAAGTTCTTAGCGCTAGCGCTTTAGCTGCGCTAAGCGTTTACTTAGACTACTTATTATTTCTTTATTAGAAGTGTTTTCTCTTAGTAGGTTTAGAGATAGATTCTAATCTATTATTTTTAAGTAACTAGGCTGCTATCCTTTTATAAGGTAGAGGAATTAAAACTATAAGAGGTTTGTATAGCAGCAAAGTTACACAATAACAATAGCAGTACAGATAGAAGTAAGTTAATTTCTGTTCTATAGCTTTAGTGTAGAGCTGCTCTTTTGTAGGTATAACTAGATGCGTGTTCTTATAACTAGAATGCACTAGGTCTGCGCTTACATAGTACTGTTAAGACGCTAGGGTAGTTATGCGCGTTTTACGCGTGTAATAGCTAGAGTAGCGTTATAGTAGCGTAGGCGCATTACTGCGCGACTAATAGCTCTACGCTATAGTATTCTTACATAGACTCTAAGCAAGAATGCTTAGTTAGAGTATAAGAAATCTCTAAGATTTTTTGTACAGAGAGAAGCTTTAAGTATCTCTTAATATAATAAATAGAAGAAGAAAGATAGTGTTATAGGCTAGCCCGCAAAGATAGAACAATAAGGTGCTAGAAAGAGTTATATTTCTTAAGCTTCTTTACTAGTTACAAAAGAGGTTTATATACTCTCTGTGCGTGCTAGTCTATAAAGAGGTAGTAAGGCTAGACTAAGCTCTTTCTAAGAAGGTAAAGAGCTAGGTAAAGCCTAGCCTATTATATACCTCTTTACTTACCCTTCTCTTAATGTAAGAGCTTGCGTTGTTGTAATATAGTAATTACGTTACAAAGATAGGCTAAGGTTGTTCTAGCGCTACTTGTTGCCTAGCTGCCTACTGTGCGCGTGCGTTTATGCGCCTACTGTAATTTTGTATTAGCGCTTAGCTAGCTCTATCCTAGTTCTTGCACTACTAACACTATTCTCTTTTAGTTTTTCTCTCTACCTTTAGACTGCGCCTAGACTACACACTAACTATACCTACTCTTCTAATAATTAACCTATTAATTGCTTTCTAATGTTGTCTCTTGCGTACTCTAAGCGCCCTTTCCTTAACTCTGTTACGCTCTTAAGGCGCTGTTGTTATACAGGTAGTTATAAAGTAACTAGCAACTCTAATAATAAGGCTACAACACTAAAGCGCGTACAGTTTAACTACTTGTTATGTGTTAAGAAGTGCGTAGTTTGTAGCTATATTAACTACGTGTAGGATAGTAGTAAAAAGTATAGCTCTTGTTATATAGTAAAATACTATTATAAGTTATTTACAGGCTAGCTCTCTGCGCATCTAGCTCTTTGCGCAGCTCTTAAGGCCTATAAGCTTATTGCTAATAGTAAGAATATAGAGGTATACGTTAAGAAGGCTAGTACGCGCACCCTTACGTACTTAAAGGCTATAAGTAGTTTTCTAGCTACACTTATTCTGCAACTGTTTTCCTAACTTACTATAGTTCTATAACGCTAAGCTTAACTTTAAGGTAGCTTACTAGCTTGCTTAGAACAGTAGCGTAACAGCCTTAGCCTTTAGCTCTACTTCTAACACTCTGTTGTTATCTCTTATTATTATAACGCCTAGCTGCAAAAACTAAGTAAACAACCTAGTTCCTGCTCTAAACATGTTAGGCTAAGGTATATAAGAGATAATAGCGTCGCAGCGTAAGATTATAGCTAACTAGAACGTAAGTAGTAGCTAGCCTACCTTTTATCTGTAAGTTTACTAACTAAAGATTACGTAAGGCTTTCTTCTGCGCTGCTCTTGCTGCTGCCTCTGTCTCTTCTTACTTTAAGCTACGTATAGCGTTGCCTGCAGGCTTTAGTAACAGCCTTTTAGGCCTACTCTATTACTACTATTGCTACTCTACGTTCTTTAATAATAACAAGTTACTCTTTATTAAAGATTAGGCTTAAGCTGTTGTGTCTTTGTTGTGCCCTTAGGCTAACTCCTTAGAGTCTTCTATAAGAGCCTAGCTATCCCTAGATAGTTACTCTTTTAGAGCCTAAAATAAATTTTCTATAGCCTATGTAGCTCTAAATTTGTGTGCTTGTTGTCCCTTAAGTAATGTTACCTTGTAAACGCTTTGTCTAGTTACTTTTAAATGTGTAAAGTACTTCTATATTAAAGAAGTTTTTTTTTAGGTGCTATAATAGTGTAAGCTATCTCTTCTACTTAACTAGCACTTGTTTCTTGTTATAGCCTTGTGCGTTTTTCTCTTAGAGTATTTCTTCTACTTCCTATTTGCGCAGATCTTTGTTTTTATCTTCTAGTTCTAGCGCTTGTCTTAGTCTAAAGTCTTAGAAGACTTAGCTTAGGAGTAGGTCTTTAAAGGCTAGTTTAATAAGGTTAACGTGCACTATTTTATAAAGGCTTCCTAGTAAATCTAAAGTAACTATAAGTAGCGTTAGTATAGCTACTATAGTATACTTTACTTATAGCTAGTTTAACTTCTTGCTTTGCTATACTGTTTTAACGTTTCTTATTAAGAACTATACCTTGTCCTTAACCTAATATTAGCGTGCTAGTTAACGTGCCTAATCTGTAGCCTCTTGTTGTTTTTGCTAAGTATATAAGATTACTACTTAGGCTATTTCTATTTCTTCTTGTAGGTAGCGCACAAACTAGACAGCTTTCTTCTTTGCTATTATACAAGACACTTGTTAGATATGCTTAGGCTAGATAGGTAGTATATTATATTTGTTTAGTAGTAAATTAGAGCTAACACTAGTTGCAGAGGAGTTCTTGTTGTTAAGCGCTAGCTAGCAAGCAGTAAGGTACTAGAGCTAATTTGTTTAGAAAAAGTTTATTATAACTCTTAAGACTAATTGTACTTCTTAGTTAGCTTATTTTGTGCTGCTGTCTATTTAAGAGTAGTGTGCTGTAGACAGAAGTTGTTTAACTCTAACAAGCTTGCATAGAGTTTTCTAGAATCTCTCTAGCTAGTCTAAGCTGCAGTTACTAATTATACTGCTTAGGAAACTATAAAACTACTACTAGACTTCTTTAAATTGCTCTGCGCACTCTTTAGCCTTTATTAACAGTATAGCTTCTAGTTACACGTATTTAGACAGTCTATTAGTAATAACTAAGAGATATTAAGAAGAGGCTTTGCAAGCTTGTAAGAGATTTACTATAAAATCTATAGAGATTTAGGCCTAGTATTAATCTGCAACTAGAATTAGCTGCAAGAGACTTTGTTGTTAGAGGTAAGACACGTAAGCTCTGTAACAATAATAGTTACAGATAAACTAAGTAACGTCTGCAGCTATTCTATCCTAATAATAGTCTTTACGCAAGATCTAAAATGTCCTATTTTTACCTAGGTAACTAGCTAAGTTTAAGTTGTGTGCTTACTAAATAACTATTATAGTAAGTAGCTTTTACTTTAGCAGCTACATTACGCCTCTTTACTAAAGCGCGCTATGCGCAAAGACGTTACAGTTACTAACTTGTTAATTTATCTTAGCTTCTAATAGAAATACTCTAGCGCTCTAGTGTACTACTTGCAGATAGGCTTAATATATCTTATCTTAGCGTATAGCCTTATTCTAAAGCTCTTGCATGTACTAGTCTAAGAAGAGGAAATTCTCTAAGAGAAGTAGACAGTCCCCCTTATAGAGCTGTATAGACGTAAACTAGATAGAAAGCAAAGTTATAACGCGCTCTAGTTACAGCATGTAACTCTGCGCATTCTGCTTACGCTAGCTTAGCGCGTCTAGATAAGTAGTAAAGCGCCCTAAGTAGTACTAGAGGTAAAAGTAGAATTTAAACAGTAGTTTTAACTAACGTTGTTGTTGCTCTATAAGCAATTGCGTAGTTATAAAGTATTCTAGATTCTTATAGTCTGTAAGAATAGTAAATAGCTTGTAAACACTTTAAAGCTCTAGCATCTATACTTTAAGGTATTTAATAACTACTATAAGCTTCTTATTATAGATAGTATAGTTACGTTGTACTAGCAATAAGGATGTAGAGTAGTATACAATAGAGTAAAGTACTCTATTAACGTCCTGCAAGAAGCACCTTTTAAGAGTACCTCTAGAGCTATCTACTTCTACTACTATAGGCTACGCAGAGTTCTACTAAGTTAGGACTAGTTTAGAGCTAAAGACACGCTTTAAGCAGTTAAACGCGTATTACGCTTTAGTTGTCTATAGAAAAGCAGCGTTCTTCTTTGTTAACGCATGCAAGAGAGCTGCAATACTAGAGAAATTTAGTATAAAGTTTCTATAGAAGTTAGCAAACCTAAGAAAGCTCTAGACTTCTTAAGAGAATGTTAGAAGCTCTTATTCTGTAATAGCTTGTACTTTAGCAAGGTTTAGCTAGACAGCCTATCCTGCCTTAATAATATATTCTAGATACTTAACTATCTTTGTTGTAAAAGTACACTTCTTAAGGTCTAGGTATAAACAGGCGTTGCAGAGAAGTTAAAGGACCTATTATACCTTACTATAGTAGTCTTTAAGTAAACTGCTAGAGTAGATAAGCACGTTATCTAAGTATGCTATAGCAAAGTTCCTTAGCGTTTCTTTAAGAGCAGTATTAATGTAACGCTAAAAAGAAGAGAGTGCACTAGAAAGTTCTATAGAACAGACAAGCTACTTAAAGAAGCTAAAGCGTATACAAAATACTATAAGGTGCTTATCTCCTGCTATAACCTTTATCTAGTAAAAGGCTAAGCAAATATTAACTTTTGTAAACTACCTTGCCTAAGAAAGTGTACAAAGAGTTTCTTTAATTAACAAAAGTAGGTATTAATCTACCTTTGTAATTTTGTTTAAGGCCTAGTAGTTAATATAAAGGCGCTATGCACCTAAAGCCTTCTTTACTAGCAAAACTAGAGCTTTTGCTGCAGAGGAGCTAGCGCAGATCTAGCTCTTATCTAAGAGGTTTATAACTTACTGTTGCAGCTCTATTAGCTAATTGTAAGGCATAGAGTATAATAGACTCTAAGAAAAGTCTAAAGTCTTCTTATCCTTGCTTAGTTAGAGTTAGATATAATAGTCTATCTAGCTCTTGTGCAGAGGCAGACTAGAGGCAAAGCGTTTGTTAAAAACATTTATAAAGTCTAAGATCTGCAGTAAGAGTAAGGTTATTAATGTCTACTTTTTAGGTAACTTACTTAATATATTTGTTATAGCGTAGATACTAGTTACAGCAAAAATTATACAGCGCTTTTGTAACTTAGAATAGTTATAAAACTCCTATGTTACCTTAGTAGCGCTAATCTCTTTTAGAGGTAAGAGAGTAGTGTAGTAAGCCTTCTTCTTTACTAGTAGGTTTCTAGCCTACCTAATAGTTATTGTGCTGTTAGTTACATAAATAGCTACTTCTTTATAGGCTAGCTATAGTTTCCTTAGAATTAAGTTATAGGTAAGGCTAGAAACTAAGTAAGTAACTAATCGCAATTGCTAACTATTAATATTATAGTCTAGAAACGCAATTTAAGTAATTAGTGTAGGCGTACTATCTGTAGCAGCCTGCTTTAAGTGTTGTAGCAGAATATTAGTAGTGCGTACTTCTATTCTATCTGCTAGCGCAGCGTTAATAGCGCTATAACACTTATATTCTGTATCTACTAAGGCGTTAACGTTAGTAGCGCTGTCTAGTAATAGTAGAACAAAAAATAGGTTGCTATTAAGGTAGTTAAGTAGCGTCTCTTATTTCTTGTTTCTTCTACTAACGCTATTTAAGGAGCGCCTCTATCCTTCTAAGAAGGTAAAAGCTACTAGTTTTTTAAAATCTCTATTAGGGCTTTTTTGCTGCGTAAAGCGCTAATATTGTAGATCTATACTGTATTTAGACAGCCCTGTACGTAGTGTTCTTACTTACTATAATATATACACAAATTACCTTTATAACGCTGCTTATAGAGCCTCTTAGAGACCTAGTTTTTTAACTAAGGTTGGCCTGCACTATTTGCTTGCTAGGCCTTAACCTATTCTTTTATCTCTAAACTTATACTAACTGCAGACACTGTTACTATCTTAATGTTCTTGTCTAAGTCTCTCTTTGCCTAGGTCTTTTCTTTTGTGTACAAGTATTAATACTTCTTAATAGCTACAGTTTCTAAGTTAATTGTAATAGATTAATACTCTACTACTACTTAGTTGTAATTAGTACAGGAAATGCTGTAGTAAAAGGCAACTTATTATAGAAAGTAGTTTAGGGCGCGTTGTAATTTATTAAGTTGCTATTTATTATCTTACGTTACTCTTTTGTATTGCAAGAGAAAAGACTTAAAGCGCAAAAAGATGTTAGTAAAGAACTCTTTCTTAGCCTAGCGCAGCCTTTCTAAAACTGCTTAAGCATGTTTCTTACTATGCTTATCTTTATAGCAGAAATTAAGATATTTTATAAAGTTTACAGAGTCTTAATTGCCTACTTCTCCTCTACTAGCGTAGTAGAGGGTAACTTCTTGTTAGACCTTTAGCAATAAGTTAGCCTAAATAAAGGCGTATTAGTTCTAGGCGCTCTTAATAAAAGCAGAGTTAGTCTTAAGCTTATAGGTTATAGTAACCTTCTAGGCAGTAAAGCAGGACTTGTTGCCTAAAAACAGGTCGCCTAAAAGTAGTAGCTTGCGTTAGACTAGAGAAAGAGCAGAAGTAGTAAGCGTTAAATTTCTAGTAGTTTACGTATAGTAAGGTGCTAAGAGGGAGTTTAGCGTAGGAGCTAAAGAGAAGGAAGAGAGGTTTATAAGTTAAGTAACAAGAGACTAGAGTACTATCTCTAGGGCGTTAATTTAGTTCTCTATAGCTTAAAAGCAACTGTCTAACAGAGCACAGTAAGCCTAAAGGTTAGTTTAAGACTCTTGCCCTTTAGGCTCTAACTTAGTGTTAGAGTGTTAGTTAGATAAAGCTATTCTACAGTTGTTGTTGTATTAGGAAGAAATACAATTGTTATAGGCTAGCCTGCAAAGATAGAATAATAAGGTGCTAGAAAGAGTTATATTCCTTAAGCTTCTCTACTAGTTATAGAAGAGGTTTATATACCCTCTGTGCGTGCTAGTCTATAAAGAGGTAGTAAGGCTAGACTAAGCTCTTCCTAAAAAGGCAAAGGGCTAGGTAAAGCCTCGCCTATTACAGATAGAAAGAACTATTTTAGATATAATAGTCTTCTTTCTCCTATAGAGTGTTGCGTTGTTGTATATTAAAGTAGACAGTAGCTAGCACTATAGCTTAATATAAAATAGTAGGTATAGTAAGAAAAGAATTATAAGAATAAGAGTACTTAGATATCTAAATAAACTGTAACTTATCTGTATCTAGTTAAATCTTAAATTGTCTTAACTATTAGAAGCTAAGTATATAATTTTAAGACCTAAGAATAAAGATAAGGAATAGATAGTTTAGAATCTTTTAGCTATTAATATTTAAGTGCAGTTAAATATATTAAATAACTAAAGAAGTAATCTAATCTTTAAAGCTGCGTACCTAAACCTAAAAGGAGAGCTTTTAGATAGGTTGCTGTAAAACTTTAGAAACAGATAAAATAATTTATAAATTTAAAAATAGGAAACTTTAGGCACTAGTGTTAACAAGAGTATTAAGGCATAAACTAATACCTTAGTTATAAAGAAGTGTATGTAAAAGAAAATAGAGGCTGCAAAACAAATAAGATAGGTTAAGGTAAGATAAATTATAACAGCTTAGGCCTAAGAAAAGGTTTTTTTTTAGGCGCTTCTGTTTTTTATATAATACACTTCTTAGTTAGGTTGCTCTTAAGCATCTTTATACTTATCTACTTCTATAGCTTTAATCTAACGTACACAAGGCTTTATGCAATTACTAGAGTAGTGTTTTAGCTTACTATAATTATAGCAACTACTAGAAGTCTTCTATTAGTTAGGTTTAGAAGTTTTACTAAGAAGACATATAGTTATTAAATAATAGCCTAGCGCAGAAGTTATTAGGGCGCTAGAGGTAGTTATCTAATTTGGCTCTAAAGTAGATTATAGGGCTAGCCTAATAGGTAACTTAGAGGTAGCTATTAATATACTTAGGTGTAAATTGTTCTTCTACTCTATATTATAGGTAGTAAGGTGTTCTACTATCTAATTAAATAAGTTTCTCTATTAGTGCTTAAACCCTAGGTTAGGGGCTTATAGTTCTAGCCTAATCTTTGTCTATAAGTAGTAAAACTACTCTAAAGAGAGTACTTGTCCCTTAACTACAGAACTTAGAAACCTAGCTTTAAACAAGGAGAACGTTTTCTTCTTTGTTATCTGCAATTAATTAAATGCTATATAGCTTTTAGCTACCTTATTGCCTGTAATAAAGTAGGACTTAAGTAGCTTAATTATTTGCTTAGCGTTCTAGAATTACTCTTAATTAGTATCTAATAGATATTAAGGCTTAGATAGCCCTTAGCTAGTTCTGTAGTATAACCTTATACTAAGGCTATACGTTGTCTTTTAGTCTAATAGTAATCTAAGTTAATTTTAAGTTAATCTTAAATAGAAGCCTGCTATTAGCAGAAGGTACGTTAGGAAAATTTAAGATTAATCTAATCAGCCCAATTGCCGCGACCCGCGGCGGCCCGACAGCGATACTGTCTACCAGACAATTTGCCAAAGTCGCCCTACTTACTTCTGGTCGCTAGCAACCTGACAGCAACCTGACAGCAACCTAACAGAGTTGCCAGATCTGACAGAGTCGCCAGTGTCGCCAATGTCGCCAATTTTACTCACGTGACTGTATTGCTGTATTTTCATGATTACGTAAGTAACCTAAAAATACAAAATATAGAGCGGAATTCCCTCTTAAAAATGCACTATTCAGAATTTTTGTAGCTGCTCTAGTCATTGAGATATAGCGCGTTGAAGTTATAAACTTTTTTAAAAAAACTTTAAGTATGTTCAACACAATAGATCTACGCACCCCCTATATAATATACTATAATAAAATGTCCTAAAGTAAAATCTGCACTTTAGTTACTATTTCTTTAATAAAAAATATAATATATTATCTAGTTAAAGTGCTAGAGCTTTAGCAAAAACAAGCCTTGGCAAAGAACTTTAAAACTCTACAAACTTTACTGCCTTGCATCTCAACAACAAGAGCAGCTATAAGAAATCTAAAAAGTATGTTTTAAAGAGAAAATCAAGCTCTATATTTTTGGTTTTTAGGATAATGACGTAATGGCGCGGGTGGGGCAGGTGGGTCCAGTAGATCAGGCAGATTAATTTGAGCGTTTCAGTCTAATTAGGCGGCCAGAACAAATAGGGAACCCTAGGGACAGTCAAGTACGGTCGAGAACCGTCTGGTCGACTGTTCTGACAGTGTCGCCAATGTCGCGGATGTTGCTAACGTTGTATTTTCCTGACGTAAGATCTTTTCTATTACTAAGATTGTCTATATTAGGCATCTTCTTAGATTATTAAAGTTAGTAAGAGCCTTTATAGCAATATAAGTGTTCTAATATAGAGCTGTTAGATAAATAGTAGGGTGCAAAAGAGTTCTAAGAGGTTTTAGTAGTAGGTAGAGGCTTGTCTAGTTCTACTAATAGAGTTAGTCCTTTCTTAAGGAAATAAATTTCTACTAACACCTATTTTAATTCTTATTGTAATTAATTAACTTCTATTTACGTAGGAGTTGGAATTTGTAAAGCTCTAGGCTAAGGTCTCTCTTTAGATTTCTTAGTGTCTAACTTTTTTGTTTTAGCGCTCTGTTACTAGGTTGTAACAGTTAATATAGAGTCTTTTTAAGATCTTTTAGGTACTAGTGTAGCTTTTGGGGGAGTTATTAGCGTTGCCTCTAATACTCTTAGGTTGTTAATAGTTTCTAAGTCTCTATTCTAGCGCTAAACACAACTTTTACTAAAGTAATCCTAACTGTTATATTAATAAGAAGATCTAAACCTAAAAGCTTTAGCTATTAGAAGATCTAAGGGATCCTAACTGTGTTTAATAGATTTAAGGTTGCAAACAGATCTAATTTAGATATTGTTCTGTGCGTTTTAACGCAATCTTTTAAAAAGTAAATTGTAATATTATCTAAATACTATTACTAGTAGGACAAAGTTTTCTTTGTAATGTAACAACGTAGGTAGGTATAGCTATTAGAATTAAATTAGATACATATTAGAGGCATATAGAAGTGCGTATTATATTAGAGATTCTAGATTAGCTATACACCTATTGTAGTAAAGTAATATAAAAAGTAAGTCTAAAGAGCGCTTAGGATACGGCTAAGAGTATAGACAAGATATAATAGCTAAAGAGCTATCGAAGAAGGGATAATAACTAACATAACATAATATACCTAATAATAATATATTTAATTCTATATTAAATCTAATAGGCCTTAGAGGTAAATAATACTCTACTACACTATAGGTCTTATACAGAAGGACAAGGAAAACTTGTCTTCTATCTAATGCAATAGGCTTATATTTATAGTTAAGGTAGCAACTAAGTTAGAGCAGATTTAGAGCGCTTTTAGCACTACTTCTACTATCTCTTATATAATCTGTTACTAAGCCTTTATAAGGTATTAGATATAGTATATGTTTGTATGTATTTGTTACGTTACTATTGCTAATAATAATAGATCTATTAGGCCCTGCGCCTATAGTGCTTATACATAGCTACTAGAAAAGCTACGTTCTAGAACTCTAGGAGAATAATTAGTAATAGAGATTTTTGTTAGAGCTACTCTGTTACTAACTTTATTACTAGCCAATTATTATTTAGAGCATTAGGGTTAATTTAGAGCTGTGTTAAGCTTAATTAATAGTTCTAGTCTAGCTATATAATAGGTTTAGATAGAAGTAAAACGCTAGTAATTACACTCCTCTAACGTTTTCTATAAGAGGCCTAGAGTAGAGTTCTAGCGCGTTAATCTAATTACCTCTTGTGTACACAAACCTTATACTGTACTTACTATCCTTACTAAAGATCTAATAGTAGGTTAGCCTATTAGTAGCGTACTTAATTCTAGCTTAAGTATTTGTTAGCAAGAGATTGCCTAAAATAATTAGATTTGTGCACTTCTTAAAGATAAAGAAGCTAGTGCAGATTTTAATCCTTCTAATAGTAATAGGCACTTTCTATACAATGCCTAAGAACTCTTTAGTTAACCCGTTTACTACTACTATCTTTGCAGTTCTTATACTCTTTAGTAAAGATATAATTAGAAGTATAGCTTATTCTACTATTTCTCTTTTTATAGTGTTAAGCTTTACGCTAGAGTAAATAAGAATAAGAAACTAGGTCTCTTTAATATTAATAAGTACTTTTAGGCACTCTCTTCTAAGGTGCTTTACGTCTAAGGTGTTATAAGCTAGCCTGCAAAGATAGAATAATAAGGTGCTAGAAAGAGTTGTATTTCTTAAGCTTCTTTACTAGTTACAGAAGGGGTTTATATACCCTCTATGCGTGCTAGTCTATAAAAAGGTAGTAAAGCTAGACTAAGCTCTTTCTAAGAAGGCAAAGAGCTAGGCAAAGCCTAGCCTATTACATACCTTTTTACTTACTCTCTTCTTAATGTAAAAGCCTGCGCTATTGTAGTGTAGCAATTGCGTTGCAAAGGCAGGCTAAAGTTATTCTAGCGCTACTTGTTACCTAGCTGCCTACTGTGCGCGTGTATTTGTGCGCCTACTATAATTTTGTATTAGCGCTTAGCTAGCTCTATTCTAGTTCTTGCACTACTAACACTATTCTTCTTTAGTCTTCTCTTTTTACCTTTAGACTGCGCCTAGACTATATACTAACTGTACCTGCTTTTCTAATAATTAACCTGTTAATTACTTCCTAATGTTGTCTTCTGCGCGCTCTAAGCGCCTTTTCTCTAACTCTATTATACTCTTAAGGCGCTATTACTATGTAAGCAGTTATAAAGTAACTAGTAACTTTAATAATAAGGCTGCAACACTAAAGCGCGTGTAGTTTAACTACTTATTATGCATTAAAAAGTGCGCAGTTTGCAGCTGTATTAACTGCGTATAGAATAGTAGCAAAAAGTATAGCTTTTGTTATATAGCAAAATGCTGTTATAAGTTATTTATAGGCTAGCTCTTTACACATCTAGCCTTTTGCGCAGCTCTTAAGGCCTATAAGCTTGTTACTAATAGTAAGAATACAGAAGTGTATATTAAGAAGGCTAGCACGCACGCCTTTATATACTTAAAGGCTATAAGTAGTTTCTTAGCTACACCTATTCTATAACTATTCTGCTAACTTACTATAGTTCTATAATACTAAGCTTAACTTTAAGGCAGCTTACTAGCTTACTTAGAATAGCAGCGTAACAGCCTTAGCCTTTAGCTCTACCTCTAATACTCTATTGTTATCTCTTGTTATTGCAACGCCTAGCTACAGGAACTAGGTAAATAACCTAGTTTCTACTCTAAACATATTAGGCTAAGGTATGCAGAAGATAATAGCGTTGCAGCGCAAGATTATAGCTAACCAGAACGTATATAGTAGCTAGCCTGTCTTCTATTTACAAAAGTACTAACTAGAGTCTACGTTAGGCTCTTTTCTATGCTACTCTTACTACTACTTTTATTCTTTTCTACTTTAAGCTGCGCGCAGCGTTACCCTTAGGCTTTAGCAATAACCTTCTAGGCCTAGCCTGTTACTACTATTACTACTCTATGTTCTCTAATAATAATAAGTTACTCTTTAGCAGAGACTAGTCCTAAGCTAGTGTAGTTCTGTTGTACCTTTAGGTTAATTTCTTAAAGTCTACTATAGAAGCCTAGCTGTCTCCTAGGCAGCTGCTCTTTAAGGCTAAAAAATAAACCTTCTATAGCTTATACAGCTCTAAATTTTTTTGCCTGCTGTTTTTTAAGTAATGTTGCTTTATAAATGCTTTGTCTTTTTACATTTAAATATGTAAAGTGCTTTTATATTTAAAAAGTTCTTCTTAGAGTGCTATAATAGTATCATCTATCTCTTCTACTTAACTAGCACTTGTCTCTTATTGCAGCTGCGTATGTTTTTCTCTTAAAGAATTTCTTCTACTTTCTATTTGCGCAGATTTTTATCCTTGTCCTCTAGTTCTAAGGCTAGTCCTAGTCTAGAGTCTTAAAGGACTTAGCTTAAAAGTAAATCTTCTAAAGCTAGTTTAATAAAGTTAACGTGTACTGTTTTATGCAGGCTTCTAAGTAAATCTAGAGTAACTATAAGTAGAGATAGGACAGCAACTACAGTGTACTTAACCTGCAGCTAGTCTAACTTTCTACTTTTTTACATAGTTTTAACGTTTCTTATAAAAAACTATACTCTATCTCTAACCTAATACTAACGTGCTAGTTAGCGTACTTAATCTCTAGCCTTCTATTGCTTTTGCTAGGTATATAAGATTACTGCTTAGGCTATTTCTATCTCTTTCTGCAAGTAGCGCACAAACTAGACTACTCTTCTCTTTACTGTTATAAGTAATAGCTTTAGAATATTACTAGGCTAAATTAGCAGTATATTATACCTATTAAGTAGTAAGTTTAGGCTTACACTAGTAACAGAAGAGTTTCTATTGTTTAGCGCTAGATAGCAAGCTGCAAGGCATTAGAGCTAATTTATATAGAAGAAATTTACTATAACCTTAAAGACAGATTGCACTTCTTAGTTTACTAATTCTATACTACTATCTGTTTAAGAGTCATATACTGTAGATAAGAGTTATTTAACGCCTATAAGTTTGTACAGCGTTTTCTAAAAGTTCCTTAGCTAGTCTAAGCTGCAGTTGCTAATTATACTACTTAGAAACCTATAAAACTACTACTAGACTTCCTTAAATTGCTTTGCGCAATCCTTAGCCTTTATAGAACACATAGCTTCTAGCTATACGTACTTAAACAGCCTATTTATAATAACTAAGAGAAATTAAAAGAAGGTTGTGTAAGCTTGTAGAAGGTTTACTATAAAATCTATTAAGATTTAGGCCTAGTATTAATCTGCAAGTAGAATAGGCTGCAAGAGACTTTGCCTTTAGAGCTAAAACACATGTGCTCTGTAGTAGTAGTAGTAGTTACAGACAAATTAAGTAATATCTACAGCTATTCTGTTCTAATAATAGTCTTAACGCAGGATTTAAAACGTCTTATTTTTACTTAAGTAGCTAGCTAAGTTTAAGTTATATGCTTACTAAATAACTATTATAGTAAGTAGCTCTTACCTTAGTAGCTATATTACGCCTCTCTACTAAAGCGCAGTATGCGTAGAGACGTTACAGTTACTAACTTGTTAATTTGTCTTAGCTTCTAATAAAAATACTCTAGCGCTCTAGTGTACTACTTACAGATAGGCTTAATATATCTTATCTTAGCGCATAGCCTTATTCTAAAGCTCTTGCATGTGCTAGTCTAAGAAGAGAAGATCTCTTAGAGAAAGTAAACAGTCTCTCTTATAGGGCTGTGTAGACGCAGACTAGATAGAAAGTAGAGTTATAACGCGCTCTAGTTGCAGTATATAACTCTGCGCATTTTGCTTACACTAGCTTAGCACATCTAAATAAGTAGTAAGGCGCTCTAAGTAGTACTAAAAGTAAAAGCAGAATTTAAATAGTAGTTCTAACTAATGTTATTATTGCTCTATAAGCAATTGCGTAGTTATAAAGTATTTTAGATTCTTATAGTCTATAAGAATAGTAAACAGCTTATAAACACTTTAAAGCTCTAGTATTTATACTTTAAGGTATTTAATAACTACTGTAAGCTTTTTGTTATAAATAGTATAGTTATGTTATACTAGTAATAAGAATGTAGAGTAGTATGCAATAGAGTAAAGCACTCTATTAATGTCCTGCAAAAAGTACTCTTTAAGAGCACTTCTAAAGCTATCTACTTCTACTACTATAAGCTGCGTAAGGTCCTACTAAGTTAGGACTAGTTTAGAGCTAAAGACACGCTTTAAGTAGTTAAACGCGTATTACGCTTTAGTTGTCTATAAAAAGGCAGTATTCTTCTTTATTAACGCATGCAAAGAAGCTGCAACGCTAAAGAAATTTAGTATAAAGTTTCTATAGAAGTTAGTAAACTTAAGAAAACTCTAGACTTCTTAAGAGAATATTAGAGGCTTCTATTCTATAATAGCCTATACTTTAGCAGGGTTTAGCTAGACAGCCTATTCTACCTTAATAACATATCTTAAATACTTAACTATCTTTGTTACAAAAGTACACTTCTTAAAGTCTAAGTACAAACAGGCGTCTTAGAAAAGTTAGAAGACCTATTGCACCTTACTATAGTAATCTTTAAGTAAACTACTAGAGTAGATAAGTACGTTATCTAGGTATACTATAGCAAAGTCCCCTAGCGTTTCTTTAAGAGTAGCATTAATATAACGCTAAAAAGAAGAGAGTGCACTAAAAAGTTCTATAGAATAGACAAGCTACTTAAAGAAGCTAAAGCGTGTGCAAAATGCTATAAAGTGCTTATCTTCTACTGCAACTCTTATCTAGTAAAAGGCTAAGCAAATATTAACCTTTGTAAACTACGTTGTCTAAGAAAGTATACAAAAAGTTTCTTTAATTAATAAAAGTAGGTATTAATCTACCTTTGTAATTTTGTTTAGAGCCTAGTAGTTAACACAAAGGCACTATACACCTAAAGCCTTCTTTACTAGTAGGACTAGAGCTCTTGCTATAGAGAAGCTAGCGCAGATCTAGCCTTTATCTAAAAGGTCTGTAACTTACTGTTACAGCTCTATTAGCTAATTGCGCAGCATAGAGTATAATAGACTCTAAGAGAAGTCTAAAGTCTTCTTATCTTTACTTAGTTAGAGTTAGATGTAATAGTCTATCTAGCTTCTATGCAAAAGCAGACTAAAGGCAGAGTGTTTGTTAAAAATATCTATAAAGTCTAAGATCTGTAGCAAAAGTAAAGTTATTAATATCTACTTCTTAGGTAACTTGCTTAATATATTTGTTATAGCATAAATACTAGTTACAGCAAATATTGTGCAGCGCTTTTATAACTTAGAATAGTTATAAAACTTCTATATTGCCTTAGTAGCGCTAATCTCTTTTAGGAGTAGTAGAATAGTGCAGTAGGCCTTTTCCTTTACTAGTAGGTTTCTAGCTTACCTAATAGTTATTATACTGTTAGTTGCATAAATAGCTACTTCTTTACAGGCTAGCTATAGTTTCTCTAGGATTAAGTTGTAAGTAAGGCTAGAAACTAAGTAGGTAACTAATTGTAATTGCTAACTATTAATATTATAGTCTAAGAACGCAATTTAAGTAATTAGTATAGGCGTACTATTTGTAGCAGCCTGCTTTAGGCGTTGTAGCAGAATATTAGTAGTGTGTACCTTTATCCTATCTACTAGCGCAGCGTTAATAGCGCTGTAACACTTATATTCTATATCTACTAAGGCGTTAATATTAGTAGCGCTGTCTAGTAATAGTAGAATAAGAAATAGGTTGCTATTAAGATAGTTAAGTAGCGTTTCTTGTTCCCTGTCTCCTTTACTAACGCTATCTAAGGAGCGCCTCTATCTCTCTAAGAAGGTAGAAGCTACTAGTTTTTTAAAATCTTTATTAGGGCTTCTTTGCTGCGCAAAGCGCTAATAGCGTAGATCTATACTATATTTAGATAGCCCTGCACATAGTGTCCTTACTTACTGTAATACGTGTCTAAATTACTATTACAACGCTGCTTATAGAGCTTCTTAGAGACTTAGTTTTTTAACTAAAGTTAGCCTGCACTATTTGCTGACTAGGCCTTAACCTATTTTTTTGTTCCTAAACCTATACTAACTGCAGACACTGTTACTATCTTAACGTCTTTGTCTAAGTCTCTTTTTGCCTAGGTCTTTCCTTTTGTGTATAAGTGTTAATGCGCTTTAATAGCTGTAGTTTCTAGGTTAATTGCAATAGATTAATATTCTGCTACTACTTAGTTGTAATTAGTACAGGAAACGCTGTAGTAAAGAGTAACTTGTTACAGAAAGTAATTTAAGGCGCGTTGTAATTTATTAAGTTGCTGTTTATTGTTTTATATTACCTTTCTATATTATAAGAAAAGAGACTTAAAGCGTAAGAAGAAGTTAGCAAAAAACTTCTTCTTAGCCTAGTACAGCTCTTCTAAAACTGCTTAAGCACGTTCTTTACTATACTTATCTCTATAGCAGAAATTAAGATATTTTATAAAGTTTATAGAGTTCTAATTGCCTGCTTCTTCTCTACTAGCGTAGTAGAGGGCAACTTCTTGTTAGACCTTTAGCAACAAGTTAGCCTAAATAAAGGCCTATTAGTTCTAGGCGCTTCTAATAAAAGCAGAGTTAGTCTTAAGCTTATAGGTTATAGTAACCTTTTAGGCAGTAAAGTAGAACTTGTTGCCTAAAAGCAGGTTGCCTAGAGGTAGTAGCTTGCGTTAGACTAGAAGAAAAGTAAAAGTAGTAAGTGTTAAATTTCTAGTAGTTTGCGCGTTATAAAGTGCTAAAGAGAAGTTTAGCGTAAGAGCTAAAGAGAAGGAAGAGAAGTTTGTAAGTTAAGTAACAAGAGACTAGAGTACTGTCCCTAGAGCGTTAATTTAGTTCTCTATAGCTTAAAAGTAACTGTCTAACAGAGTACAGTAAGCCTAAAGGTTAGTTTAAGACTCTTGCTCTTTAGGCTCTAACTTAGTGTTAGAATATTAGTTAGATAGAGCTATTCTATAGTTATTGTTGTATTAGAAAGGAATACAATTGTTATAGGCTAGCCTGCAAAGATAGAATAATAAGGTGCTAGAAAGAGTTATATTCTTTAAGCTTCTCTACTAGTTATAGGAGGGGTTTATATACCCTCTGTGCGTGCTAGTCTATAAAAAGGTAGTAAGGCTAGACTAAGCTCTTTCTAAGAAGGCAAAGAGCTAGGCAAAGCCTAGCCTATTATATAAGGCTTTATTATACTCTCTCTAATAGTAAGTAGGCTTACAAAAGTTCTTATTAGTAGTAAGCTTAAGGCCTAGTTCTTTATTACGCTAGATATATCTTTTAATCTAGCTAATCTTTAAGTCTAACTAGTATTTAGTATTAATATTAAAGTATTTACTTACTTTTCTATTTACTATCTTAACTAGCACGTAGTCTAGAAGTAAGCCCTAGGTTAGTAAGTTAACACTAGTTCTTATTATAGGTTAGTCTTTATTTAAGTCCTTATTAGTGCTTTTAACTATTATATAGCGTATTAGAGTAACTAAAAGGTTCTTAAACTTAGCTAGCGTGTAGCTTACCCAAAACAGTTTTTTCTTAACCTTTAGTATATTGCTAATAACAGTCTTAAGTAGTAACAGAACTAGAGTGTTAAAAATACGCTAGATAACTAATTAAGTGTTAGCCTTAAATTTCTAGACTAGACACTACTTCTTTAGATTTTTTTCTTTTATTCTACAGCGTAGGTAGGCTTTAACAGCTCTTTAGTTAGTTAGGTAACATCTTCTATTTCTATATCTCCTAATCTCTTATTACTTGCAAATTAAACTAAGTAGTCTTACCCTAACTTCTTGCTTATAAAGTAGCTATTATATCTGTCTCTATAACCTTTTAAGTACAGGATCTTATTAACTAGTGTAATAGGCTACTGCCTAGAAAATCTCTTAGTTACGTAAAAAAACCTTAGGTCCTAGAATAAGAGAACCTAGCACCTTCTGCGCCAGAGCACTGCAAAAGGTCTAGAGCCTAGAACCAAATACTACTCTAGACTAGAACCTAAATACTGCTTTAGACTAGAACTCTTAGGGTTTAGATAGCTACTATAAAATCCCTAGGACCTAGTATTAGCTATAAGTATTAAATTTACAACCTTTATATTTAGTAACTACTCTAAGAGTTAGCCCTCTTACAATTAAATTTAATTACCTAACTAGGCTAAAGGACTCTTAGTAACCTCTATAATAGAATAAGTAACTATGCTAATAACAGTTTAAGAAATAATAGCAGAAGCTATCTAAATAAAGCGCGTAGGCGTCTCTAGGTTAGTAATTAAAACAGAGTTATATTAAATAATTAACTACGCGTATCTAGACCTAGAGGAATAGTAGATTAAGAAATAGTTATTGTTAAACAGACTAGAGGGCGCGTTAGTATAGCAGGAACTAAGCAACGTAAGGCTATTCTAGATAGATAAAGAGAAAGCTCTAGTAGAACCTAGGCCTAACTTAGTAGAGCTTGTAAAATTACTACAAGAATAAATTGCAAGACTTATAACTTAGTCTTTCTCTTCTGCCTCTTCTAGCTACCTAGGAACTTCTACTAAAAACCTATCTATCTAAAAAACTTACAAAGTCCTAGACCTAGAAGCTTTTAGTAGAGACTAAAGAAAGTATTGTATATTCTAGACCTAGATAAAGTACAAATTAGAGCATAATAGTGTAAGTTTAGAGTTCTAGATAAAGTACATTTTTAACTGCCTTAAGGAAATAGCTGTAAATATAGCCTTATTCTAGATAACTTAAAACCTATTAGAGCCTACTCCTAAACTATAGAAGTTTCTTAACAACTAATTTAGAGATAAACTATACGCAGAAAGGGCTTAAACAAAGCTCTAAACAATCTAATAAACAAAACTTCTTTACAGAACTTTAACGTAGAATTTATAAGGCTAGCCTATAATATAGGTAAAGAAGATAACAAAGTAAACTTAAAAACAAGATACCTGTATACTATATATTAGGATCTGTAGGACTAGATAATCTTAGTAGATATATAAGTATAGTAGAGTATCTATAACTTAATAGACTAGGTAGTAGTTATTAAAGAAAATTTATTCTAAGCTAAACTTAGCAGTAACTACTTAAAGAGGAAGAGCTACGCTAGGGAACCTATAGACTAAAAGTCTACAAAAGGTTACTTAGAAAGGCCTAACAAGACCTTCTATAACAAGAAAAAGGCAAAGTAAGCTATAAAGAAGAAGAAGTCTTATAGGAGGCAGAATAATTTATACCTGCGCGTAGTAAGTCTAGACATTACACTAGTAAGTGTAACTTATCTTTACTTATAAAGCAAGTTAAAATTACTTTAGCTAAAGTACTAGATAATAAAGTAGAGAGTACTTTTAGAAGTATAAGCTTAGAAAATAAGTAACTTTTGTCTAAAGGCGCAGACAGAAGTGTAATAATTTAACACCTAAAAAGAAAAAGAAATTTTAATAATTCTAAAGAAGATAGCTAGATAAGAAACCTATTACTATATATATAATTGTTAATAAATTAGCAATTGTGTCTACATTAATTAATATAAGTTACCTTACTTATACTATTACTTTAGTAAAATTTGTTTACAAGACTAAGTTAAAGTATATAAAAGTAACTCTAAGAAAGATTAAAGGTATTGCAGGCGCCTAGACCTAGATAAGTATAGTAGTTAAAATAAGGATTAACATAGATAGCTATAGAAAAACAATTTAGGCCTATAAATTAGAAAAGGATAATAAGTACAACTTAATATTAGGCTACCTCTAGATGGATTAGTATAATGTTACTGTAGCCCTAGCAAAATAATAAGTGTATATCTACTCTATAGAGATAAGAGTAAAAAGCTAGAAAGGTAGAAAGCTTTTCTCTTTGCAAAATATTATAGTAGTAGTATACTCTACTTAGATTAATAGAGTATAGAAGGACAAGTCTATTTACTTATATATAGTATCTCTAGTAGACATCTAAAAAGCTATAAAAACAGAGGTTACTATAGACTCTAAGAAAGTGCTTTTAGAATACTTAAAAGATAAATACGAGGTCTTTCTATAGATAGAGGCTAACCTTCTGCTCTCTTAGAGGGGACTATCTATTAACTACTTAATAGAACTAATAGTAAAAGATAAAAAACTAGCAGAAGTCTTCTAAGGACTACTCTATAGTATATTCTAAGAAGAACCTTTAGTGCTATGCAAAGAACTTATATTATACTTAGATAGAGGCTTTATCTAGGTAAGCTGTTCTAGCGCTTTAGCGCCTGTTCTGTTTGTAAAAAACCTAGGCAGAAGCCTCTAGTTCTGCGTAGACTACTGCGCTCTAAACGCTATAATAAGAAAAGACTAGTACTTCTTACCTCTTATACAAGAAACTGTAACAACGCAGAATTAGATACGTATTAGAGGCATATAGGAGTGCGTGTTGTATCAGAGATTCTAGATTAGCTATACACCTATAGGTCTTGTACAGAAGGATAAGGAAAACTTATCCTCTATCTAATGCAATAGGCTTATATTTATAGTTAAGGTAGCAACTAAGTTAGAGCTAATTTAGAGTACTTTTAGTGCTGCCTCTGCTATCTCTTATATAATCTATTACTAAGCCTTTATAGAGTATTAGATGTAACATGTATTTACATGTGCCTATTATATTACCCCTCTTCTTAAAATTAATAGCCTCTATTAATTAGGTCTGTATTAGTGCGCTTTTAGATACCTTTCTAAATTTTTAAAAAGTCTTATTTACCTTAACTTTAAATTTCTAATAACGCTTTATAGCTATTTATTGTTATTTTGCTTAGCGCAGCAGCGCGTTTATTATCCTAACTTTACTTAGAGTTTTTTTTAGAGTATATATACAAGGCTAGCCCTTAGTATACTACTTCTTTATACTCTCTTTCTACACGTTTGTATACCTACTACTATCTAACTACTCTTCTAATTTAATTACTAGCTAACTATTTTACAGATATATATAATGCCTATTTCTGTCTCTTCTAAGGCTTATCCTCTAGCCTATTAGGTTGTTTACCTATAGGCCGCAAGGGCTTTTACTTGCGCCTAGTTTAATATTAAGTTTAGATTCTATTTAAACATTTCTAAGAAGTGTGCATATTACACGCTCTTAAATAAAAAGTGTTGCCTAGTTTCTTTATATGCAGGCTAGGAGTATAATAGCTTTTCTAAGGCTCTTAACTGCAGGTTTGCTGCCCTAGGTAGAGACAAGCCTAACAAAGTTGTAGTAGAGTAAGAGGTTACTGTTAAGAACGCAGCGTTTTAGTTAGCTACTGTAGTGCAAGTAGGCACTGCACAAGTAGCTAACTTAAACAACGCTAACTTATTAGTTAGCGCTTATTACTAACAGGAAGAGCTAGCTAAAGAGGTTAGAAAGATAGCTAAAAAAGTTAGGGCGCTTAGAAGAAGTACAGCTAGGTTAACTAGTATAGTTGCCTAGCTAGTAGATGTTATAATAGTATTAAGGGCTAAATAGTTAGTAGAGCAGGAGAAGGCGCAAAAGGCAGCGCAAGAGGCTAGTACTTATAGTAAGTAGAGCTAGAACAGAAGACAACTAGGTAGTACGTTAGTGTCTGTACCTAAGGATTTAGATAGTTAAGAACGTCCTACTAGTAGCAGCAATAGTCTGCTGTTAGATCTAATAAAAGAGTAAGACTCTTATTTTTAATAGCTATTACCTACTAGAGTAGTAGTTGCAATATTAAGTTTAATTTCCCTAACATAATTGTTTTGTAACACTATAAGATCTTTAACTTCTTTTTCTTATACTATAATCTACTTAGCTAACACTTGTAAGAGTCTTAGCTATTTTAGATAGCGTTTGTAGAACGCTTACAACATATATAGAGTGCCTATAAAGTTTAAAGCATTATACTAGGTAGGGTTAAGATTATAGCTTACCTATTTCACGCAATACTTTAGGATAGAGCAAGATAGCTTGCTAGCTAGGATCTCTTTAACTTCCTATTCTTTAATGCCTTAAATTAGGATGCTAGATAAGTTTAGGCTTAGCTAACTAGATAGGGGGTTGTTAAGGTCCTTACAGAGGACGTCTAGAGCAAACACGTTATAGATCTTAGAGCCTTCTAGCAGTTTTAATTAAAATAAATGCCTAACTTGTTATAGAACTTTAAAGAGTCTCTCTTACAATTTAGTAAGTTTGCGACTTAGGCAGGTAATAGACAGGTTTTAAGTTAACACGTAAACCTTGTTACCTACTAACTAATTAACAAGTTGTTAATATTTATTAACTTTAGCAGCTATGCGTTGTTAAGCCTTTTCTATATTGTCTTTAGCTATACGCTAGGCTTTGTGTATATAAGTAGCTAAGCTTAAGGCGTCTTTAACATTAGTATCCTTGTGTTTTAAAGTAGATAATAACTAATCTTAGATTTAGCATAGTTTAGATCTAAAAAGGAGCTAGTATAGCACTATACTAATTGCAGAGTGCAGCAGTGTAGCTTAGGCTTAATTAATTATTAGTAAGAGGTTACTCTAGTTATCCTAGTAATAGGATACAAAGAGCCTTAATTGTTAATTAATATACTTGTTTATAATATCTGTTTGTCTATTAGTTTGTTTATAGTAGGCTATAGAAAGCTTAATTTGCACGCCTAGGATTTTACAGAACTTAGACTAGAATTAGAATACAAACTAGGGTCTGTAGTTAGACACTATGCTTTTGGGCGTATAGCTAAATTAGTATACTTATTAGATAAATAAGTAAGCTATTTCTTAAGCGTTAATTGTTTTATAGCAAAGAATAGAAACAGCTTGCTTAGATAGATAATTAATAACAACTATAATTTAATTATAGCTATAACAATCTTTTAGGAATGTCTTAAAATCTATACACAAATGCTGCATAGGCCTATTAGAAATTAGTAACAGATAGAAGAAACCTTAGGATTAGAGCTGTCTTAGATAGGATCTCTAACAGGATACGCAGTTTTCTACATAATGTTTATATATAGCCTCTATGCCTTTCTAATAATATTACTAGGCTAAGAGCTAATACGTCTTTATAGCACTTAGATAAGCAGTAGATACCTAATTATAAGCCTCTCTAATTAGTTAGGTGCACAAGGGGAAATCTCTAAGTACATAGAAGTGTAAGTAATATAGTAGTAGTTCTTTTTAGACGTAGTACAGCTGTAGTAGCTTAAGACGCTCTTTCTTAAAAGAGTAGCAATTCTCTGCTAGTAGAGCTTTAATTAGTTCTAACAAGTTAAGATTTAGAGAAGCACTAATAGAATAGACTAAAATAACTAATACATTAATCTCTAGCTAGTTACAAACGTAGTTTTAAGCTAGTTTAGAGTTAACCTAGGGGTTTAGGCGTTTAGGTCCTAGAAGTACATAGGATCTGTTATCTTGTTAGGCAGCCTTAACTTTGCTAACATTCTGTTTTCTTTAGCTTAGAATATTAGCTTTCTTGTTTAACTTGCTAGGCGTGTACTTAATGCAAAAATTAAAAGGAGCAATAATCTCTACTTATTGTGCTTAACGTGTATTAAGGACCTTAGTAGTTATAAAGTATTCTAAGAAGTAGTAATCTAAATACACTTGGATTTAGCTTTGTATAGAAGTAAGTTTAGCTCTCTACTTCTTAAACACTTTTAGAATAGTAAAAAGTTCTTTGTTATATATTTCTTAATTAAGCTTAGCTCTAGATAGAGCGTAACTATAGAACGCTATAGAGTACTACTTGTTATTAAAGTGCTTCTAAGAGAGTACTCCTGCTATTACTCTATCTAACGCGTTAGTTTTTAATTTTGTATTATACTTAGAATAGAAATAAGATAGCGTAGGAATAGCTAGAAGTAAGGCTTTAATCTAATTAAAAGCCTATTAGCAGTCTGTAGTCTATTTAAAAGAGGTAGCAGAACTCTAAAGCTTTATAATAGGTTTAGCTACACAAGAGAAATCCTTAATAAATTGTTAATAGAAACTAGCAAACCTAAGAAATAACTTAACGCTAGTAACTGTAGTAGGTTTAGCCTAGTTTTAGAGTGCTTCTACCTTATTAGAGTTAACTTTAGTGCCCTAGTTTGTTAAAACGTAACCTAGATACTTTGTGCAAGTTATATAGAATTTACTCTTCTAAATATCTACTTAGAGTCCTGCAGTACGTAGGCGCTCTAGGACCTTTTAGATATATTTCTAATGTAAGTTTATATTCTTAAAGTAGATTAGAATGTTGTTAAGATACGTAATGCAGAAATTGTTAAGATAATTAATTAGTATATTATTTATATAGCGCTAATACGTAGCTAGCCTATTACACAAGCCAAAGGAGAGCACCTTACACTTATAGGTACTGTAACAAGTCTAGAAAGTAGTATACTCTTTAGAGTTAAGATCTATACAAATTTTGTTAAAGGCAGCTCTAATGTTAAACTTAGTAAAGATCTTAGAATTAGAGGAGCGTAATAGTAGCTTATTAATACAAAGGATTAAATAGACGTCCTTACGCGTAAGAGCGTTAATCTTCTAGTAGTCTACATCAATGCGTATATCTCTATTTAGTTTACGTATACAGAGAATAGGTAAAGCAAAAGGACTTTGGCTAGCCTTAATAAAACCCTTCTAAAGGTGTTTCTAGATGTAGGCCTTAGTAGCTTTAAGCTTTTCCTAATTCTGCTTATACAGGGGACTAAACGTATTTAGTAATAGTTCTTTAAGAATAATCTTGTAATTATACAGACAATAAAGAAGCAATTAATTAGCTGCTAACTTGCTAAATACATTCTAATACTAAGAGTAATAGGCAGGTAATTACTTGTCTAATTGGCATTAATTAGCTGCGTTGTCCTTAGAAGCAAGGATCCTGTTAATCTTATATAGGCTAGTTGTAAAGAACTTGTTTTAGGGCTTCTTTATAATAAAGTAGAATGCATTAGCAAAAATAAGAGCAATGCAGGTAGTTAGAGAGAGTTTAGACTCTAAGCAGGGTCGCTTAGTTAGAGTATAAGAAATTTATAAGAATTTTTGAGCAGATAGGAGCTTTAAGCATCCCTTAATGCAGTAAATAGAAGAAAGAGAATAATAGTAAAGACTGTTTTAGATACAATAGTCTTCTTTCTCCTATAGAGCATTACGTTGTTACACATTAAGATAGATAGTAGCTAGCACTGTAGCTTAATGTAGAACAGTAGAAATAGAAAGTAAAGGATTGTAAGAATAGGGGTACTTAGATAGCCAAATAAACTATAACCTATCTGTATCTAATTAAATCTTAAATTGTCTTAACTATTAGAGGCTAAGTATACAATCCTAAGACCTAAGATTAAAGATAAGAAATAGACAGTTCAAAATCTTTTAGCTATTAATATTTAAGTGTAGTTAAATATATTAGGTAACTACAAAAGTGATCTAATTTTTAAAGCTGCACACCTAAACCTAGAAGAGAAGCTTTTAAATAGGTTAATGTAAAGCTTTAAAAACAAATTAAACAATTTATAAATTTAAAAATAAGAAACCTTAAGCACTAGTATTAACAAAAGTATTAAGGCATAAGCTAATGCCTTAGTTGTAAAGAAGTGTAAGTACAAAGAAATAGAGACTGCAAAATAAGTAAGAAAAGTAAAAGTAAGATAGATTGTAATAGCTTAGGCCTAGAGAGGAGTGTCCTTCTAGGCGCTTCTGTTTCTTATATAATACACCTCCTAGTTAGGTTGCTCTTAAGCATCTTTAAACTTAACTTCTTCTACAGCTTCTATCTAACGCATATAAAGCTTTGTGCAATTACTAGCGTAGTGTTCTAGTTTACTACAATTATAACAACTACTAAAAGTCTTCTGTTAATTAGGTTTAGAGGTCTTAGTAGAAAGATACACTATTGTTCATTAATAGGCTAGCGCAGAATGTGTTAGAGCGCTAGGAGTAGTAGTTTAATTTAGCTCTAAATTAGTTTGTAAAGCCTATCTAATTAGCAATTTAGCAGCAGCTAGCAATATACTTAGGTTAAAATTATTCTTTTACTCTATATTGTAGGCAGTAAGGTGTTTTACTATCTAATTAAATAAGTTCTTTTATTAGTGCTTAAATCCTAGGTTAGAGGCTTATAGTCCTAGCGTAATTTTTGTCTATAAGTAGTAAAACTACTCTAAAGGAGGTACTTGTCCCTTAACTGCAGAACTTAGAAACCTAGCTTTAAACAAAGGAAATGTTTCCTTCTTTGTTATCTGCAATTAATTAAACGCTGCACAGCTTTTAGCTATCTTGTTACCTATAATAAAGTAGGACTTAAGTAGCTTAATTATTTGCTTAGCGTTCTAGAATTACTCTTAATTAGTATCTAATAAATATTAAGGCTTAAGATAGCCCTTAGCTAATCCTATAGTATAGTCCTATACTAGGGCTATATATTGCCTTTTAGTCTAATAGTAGTCTAAGTTAATTTTAAGTTAATCCTAGATAGAGGCCTGCTATTAGCGAAAGGGAGAATCTTTCTTATTACTAAGATTGTTAATATTAGGCGTCTTCTCTAATTGTTAAGATTGGCAGAAACTTTTATAGCAATATAAGTGTTCTAATATAGAGCTGTTAGATAAACAGCAAGGTGCAGAATTGTTCTAAGGTAATTTGGTAGTAGGTAGAGGCTTGTCTAGTCCTACAGAAGGAGTTAGTCTTTTCTTAAGAGAATTAATTTCTGCTAACACTTGTTTTAGTTCTTGTTGTAATTAATTAACTTCTATTTGTGCAGGGGTTAGATTTAGTGCAGCTCTAGGCTAAGGGGTGTCCTTAGATTCTTTAGTATCTAACTTTTTTACTTTAGTACTCTGTTGCTAGGTTGTAATAGTTAATATAGAGTCTTCTTAGGATTCTCTAGGTGTTAGTGCAGGTGCAGATTTTAGGGGAGTTATTAGCGTTGCCTCTAATACTCCTAGGTTATTAATAGTCTCTAAGTCTTTATCCTAGCGCTAAACGCAACTTTTACTAAAGTAATTCTAACTGTTATGTTAATAGAAAGTTCTAAACCTAAAGGGTTTAGCTGTTAAGAGATCTAAGGGATTCTAACTGTGTTTAATAGATTTAAGGTTACAAACAGATCTAATTTAGATAGAGTTCTAGACGTTTTAACGCGATCTTTTTAAAAATAAATTGTAATATTATCTAAATGCTATTACTAGCAGAACAAAGTTTTTCTTGTAATGTAACAACGCAGGTAGGTACAGCTATTGGGATTAAATTGGATACGTATCAGAGGCATATAGAAGTGCGTGTTGTATTAGAGATTTTAGATTGGCTATACACCTATAGGTCTTGTATAAAAGGACAAGGAAAACTTGTTCTTTATCTAATGCAATAGGCTTATATTTATAATTAAGGTAGTAACTAAGTTAGAGCTAATTTAAAGCGCTTTTAGTGCTGCCTCTACTATTTCTTGCATAATCTGTTACTAAGCCTTTATAGGGTATTAGATGTAACATGTGTTTGCATGTGCCTGTTACAGAAACACTAGCCTAGATCTTAGAAGCTAAGTAGTTTACAAAAGTTAATATTATTTAAGCGTTTTACAAAATTAGAATTACAGAGGGTAATAAGTAGAAAACAGCTTTCTAGACACGCTTTAGCCTATATAAGTAGCTAGTAACACCCTTTAGACTTATAAACACTCTAAGTACCTTTTAGCGTTATATTAACTAGACTCTTTGTAAATCCCTTAATAACTTTTATTCTGCGTATATTAACAATATACTTATTTACACTAGTAGTTCTAAGTTAAACTATAAGAAGAAAGTAAAACAAGTAGTATAAAAGCTTAGCGCTGTAGGACTACATCTTAACATAGAAAAGAGTAAGTTTAGATTAAAGAGGACAAAATACCTTAGGTTTATTATTAAAGCTAGAAAAGAGATAAGTATAGACCTAGAAAAGGTTAAGGCTATAAAGTCTTAGAAACCTCTAAAAACTATAAAAGAAGTATATAGCTTTATTAGATTTGCTAACTGTTACTACTAGTTTATTAAGAACTTCTTAGAACTAGCTATACTACTTACCTAGCTTACTAGAAAGAATATAAACTTTAAATAAGAGATAGAGCAAGAAGCTACGTTTTAGAAACTTAAGAAGGCTTTTATTGCTAAACTATTATTAGCAAACTTTAATACAGACCTTAAGACTATAATTAAATGCAACACCTTAGGATAGTTAACAGGCAGAGTTCTATCTTAGTACAGAAAAGACAGGCTGCTCTAAGTAGTAGCCTACTATTTCTCTTAGAACAACGTAGCTAAAGTTAACTATACTATATATTATAAAGAACTGTTAGTAGTAATTAAGTGCCTTAAGTAATAGAAGACTAAGCTCTAACGCGTAGAACACTTTACTATATTAACAGATTATAAAAACTTAGAATACTTTATAACAACGCGTCTATTAATAGAACAGTATATGCAATAGGTAGGGTTCTTTAGCCTCTTTAATATAACCTTCTAATACTAACCTAGTAACCTAAATAGCAGGGCTAATACCTTGTTAAGAAAGGAATACAACCTCTTATAAAGTAGAGCTAATTAATAATTATAATTATAAACGTTCTAACTCTTAGTTCTTACTTGCAAATCTAACAGAGCAACTAATAAGAAGAGTATCTAATTCTTAAGCATTTAAAACCTATAAAGGGCGTAGAGTAATAGACACTCTAGGCAGGGCTAGTAAAAGAAGAACTCTAAAAACGTGCTTGCAGACAAAGACAATAAGAACTCTAACCTTAGAAACATGCTTATAGACAAAGACAACAGCAGAGCAGACGCTTCTAGAGAAAAGAAAGAATATCTTCTAGGTTAGAAAAGACAAAAGTAGCTCTACAATCTGTTAAAAGAAGACCTAGCTTAATATAATAACATAAAATAGATATAGAACCTAGTAATTCTTAATAACAAAGTATATACAAAAGTATAAGAAGCTATCTAACTAAAACAAAAAAAATTCTTTCTAACCTTAGCCTTAAAGTATCTTTTGCAGAGTGTACCTTAGATAATTATAATTAGCTACTCTATTAGAGGCAGAAATAGGTACCTTATAACAAAGCACTATAGACTAAGATTATTAGTAACTACTATAACTCTCTACTTGCTAGACATCTAGAAAGAGAAAACACTTATGCTATACTTGCCTAGAATTACTTCTAGCCTAGTATGTTATTAAGCATTAAGTAGTATATATAAAACTGTATAATATGCAGCTAAACTAAACCTTAGAGAAAACTAAAACAGAGACTACTTTAACTACTTCTGCTCCTATACTAGATCTAGAAGAAATTGTCTATAGACTTTATTATTAGACTCTTACTAAGCTAGAGTGTGCGCTACTTAATAGTTATAATAGATAGGCTAAGTAAAGACTTAGTCCTAGCACTACTTTATAATCTTAAAGTATAGACTGTAGTAATAGTGTTTCTTAAAAAGGTTGTAGCGTACTACTAGCTTTCTAATACTATTATTTTAGACAGAGAGTTATAATTTACTAGCTAATTCTAAGAGACGCTATATTATCTACTACTTACTACCTACAGAGTAATAGAGCTATAGAAAGAATAAATAGCATTGTAGAAGCTTACCTATAGGCCTTTGTAAACTAGAACTAGACTAACTAGGCCTATTTGTGCCTAGTAGCCTAAATAGCTATTGCAAGCAGAAACTTAGCTTCTACTAGCGTTAGCCTATTCTTCCTATAGTATAGCTATAATATAGATCTAATTTAAGTAAACAGTACTTAAGACCTTTATAGTTAATAGAAAGCTAGAAAAAATAAAATAGCTGTAGTAAAAGCTCTAGTAGAAAAGTTTAAGAATACTGTTCGCTATATGCAAGCAAGAATAGTAGAGGCATAACAAGAACAGAAATAATAAGCTAACTACTATTAACAAAACTTCCTAGAGTATAGAGTAAGAGATAAGGTCTAGTTACAATACAAAGCTTCTATATCTAACAAGTAGCTCTTAAAGAAGCTAGATTAGAAGAATAGGAAATATACTGTTACAAGAGTTATTTCCCTACACGTAGTAGAACTTAGCACTTCTTCTAGAGTCTACCTAAAGTTTTACGTAGACTGCCTAAAACCTAATAGTAGGAACCTACTTCTATATTAAAAGTAAAATAACTAGCAGCTAGATGCAGTAATTAACTGTAGTAACGCTAATAGTAAGAAGTACTAGGTTAAAGAAATTATAGTAGACTAATAAAAAAGATAAGGCTATAGAATATAAATTTAGTACCTAGTTAAATAGGTAGGTTATGCAAAACCTACATAGAAACCTAGAGAGAATATAAAAGACACTATAGTCCTGTAGCAATAGCTAGATAGAATATAAGTAGAAAACAAGAATAATAGTAGTATACTTAAGAAGCCTCTAGAAGAGAGGCTCTAATAGACAGCCTAAACTGCCTATAAGAGTAGATAGAGAAAGAAGAAAAGAAAGGAGAGTTAAGCGTAAGCTATATAAGAGACTAGGAAAATATTCTATAACTATTTAGATTCTAACCTAAGCCTAGACTCTAGACCTTAAAAGACCTAGAGCACTAATATAACTTTCTTAAATAGACATGCGCTAGGACTCTAAGAGCAGAGTCTAGACTAGAACAAGAATCTATTATCAGGATATTTCTTAGAAGAGGTTAAGTAAAGTAAGTTAAAGAACTAAGTAAACAATAGTTACTACTATAGTTCTAGGCTTAACTTAAGGAAGAATAGATCTAGAAGCCCTTAGAAATAGGTAATACATAAGAAGGTAACCTATAATAAAGCAAACTACTAGAAGAAAAAGCAGTAGGTTAGCTACTACTATAGCTATTCTACTAAAGGTTAGACTATAACTCTAGCCTAGACATAGAGTAAGATAGCAGGGTTAGCTAAAGAACGCTAGAATTTAAGAGCTAGACTAAGCTAGATAGAGAAGAACTAAGAAGAACAAAACAAGAAAGAAAGTATAATATCTAAAAACCTTAAGAGAAATTACAGAAATAGACTTAGGTATTCTAGTAACTAGCAGGAATGTATTAGCATATAAGAATAAGTTAGTTATAACAAGAAAATAGAAAACAGTTACTATAGCAAAATATTCTATTACTACAAAAATACTACCTACTATAATGCTAAAGATACGCTACGCTAGAGAACACTACAAACTAAGGCAGCTACTTCTATAATTAGTATTAACTTAGACTATAGCCTTATACTTAATCGCAAGCATACTACTAGAGGTAATATTAGAATTTTTAGAGAGGTAAGCTAGGGTGCCAAAAGCTTAGAAGCTAATTACGTTAAGGTAGTAGACAACTAAGTTGCTATCTTAGAGAAGAACGTTACTCTAGCTAATCTAGAAGCCTAAGTTAGCAATCTAGTATATAGCCTTATAGGTCTAGAAAAAGAAAGAGAGATGCTACTAGTATATAATGCAAAGGGTAGGAAGAGTAGAAACTTATATTTTTCTTAACCTAGAGAACAGCATCTGTAAGAGTTGTAACGCGTTTCTTAAGATAATCCTACTTAGCAACAACCTTCTAGAAGAGGCTACAAATATTAACTAGTGTATTAAGTTTTATAACCTTGCGCGTAGGCTTCTAGTAGCTAGACTTGTTATTACTACGCAACTTTGCCTAAGCAGCCTATAACTTCTTAATAAAACTAGAGTATAGACTAGCTACAGAATACCTAGTTAATAACTTCTTAAGCTTGAAGTTAATAGCTAGCGCGTTGCAAAGCAAAATAATTGCAATCTTAAGGACGTCTAGTACCTAAAAAGAAATAAGAATAAGAGTAAATAAATTAGAAATACTAGAATAACTTATAGGCCTATAAGTAATAAAATTAACCTTACAGCTAGTATAGGTTAACTCTATAGAAGTAATTACGCACTTATACTCTTTGCTCTTAAGCTAGAGAATTGCGTAGGCTAAATAGCATAGTAGGTTAAGCGTACTCTTAACAATAATATTAAAAGGCTTCTATTACTATAAGTAATAAGGTTACATACTGTATAATAAGTTAGACTTATAATAACAAGACTTTGAGCGCAAGTGCGCTTCTTAAGAAAGGTGTATAGAAAGATTAGCATTGCTAAAGATAATAAGGCAAAGTAGAGAATACGCTAGTGCGCTATAAGAGGTAAGGTATAGGTTATAGTATAGAATGCGCAGCTTAAAACAGTATATAGTACTATCTAAAAAGAGGGTTAAGAATGTAAAACTATTGTCCTAAGTAGAGTTATTTTTATTTTAGTGTAACGCGCGCTCTACTTGCGCTAGCGCCAGAGTAAAAGGATATTATAACAGGCTACTACTTAGAAAATCTCTTAGTTACGTAAAAAACCTTAGGTCCTAGAATAGAAGAACCTAGTACCTTTTGCGCCAAAGCACTATAAAAGGTCTAGAGCCTAGAACTAAATACTGCTCTAGACTAGAACCTAAATACTACTCTAGACTAGAACTCTTAGAGTCTGGATAGCTACTATAAAATCCCTAGGACCTAGTATTAGCTATAGGTATTAAATTCACAACCTTTATATTTAGCAACTACTCTAAGAGTTAGCCTTCTTACAACTAGCTTTTAAGGTAGCTTTTGAACCTAAACCTAACTATATATAGGCTAACTGTTACTGCGCCTTACTTAGTTTTAGCTAATAACTATAGCTAATACTAAGCTGCTATTAGTAAGGAGTTCCTTAGATTTAGTTGTAAAGCAGTCTAATATATCCTAATACTTATTACAGTTTACTTGTAACAGCGCTTCTAAGGTGTTAAGTACTAGCTGTATAGAAACTGCGTTGTTCTTAATAGAAATAGAAGGACTAGGTCTGCCTATAAACTTAGATTTAACTTTAAGTAGGTTAACGTTACGTTTTAGAAAGCGCCTTTTAATCTTAGCTAAAATAGTCTTAGCCTAGTATATGTTACTAAGACTAGTAACTTAGCTCTATAGGTTATTAAAAGTCTTCTATTAGAGTATACTGCGTTTGTTAAGAAAGCACTAGCTATTAGTAATAAAGCCTTTTAGTATTAGGCAGTTCTGCTTTAAATAACTAGTCTTATTGCAAACCTAACAGTTTATCCTAAAGCTACTTAGCAGTTCTCTACTAAAACGTCTCTGTTAGAAGCCTTAATTGTTATTTAAGTAGCTATAGCTCTAGCTATTACGCTAGTAGTTGTTATTTCTCTATACTTACTACTATTACCTATAGTTCTAATAGCCTTAGTTTTGTAGGGCTAGCTAAGGCATATATAGTTGCAGGGCTTCTAATTATTCTTTAGTTTGCTTGCAAACTAAAGCGTAGATAACTAGATTATTTATAACCTTTACTTTGCAAGAAGCCTATTACATACTCTATAGCTATTACTTAATAGTTATTTAGTTAAGCCTAAGCTGTAGCATTTTGTCTATAAGGTTATCTACTTTATTCTTTATAGGCGCAGCACTAGAAAGAGCTTACTTGCGCTAGTTTCTAGATAGAGTACTTTTTGTTAGTAACTAAAGAGTAGTAGGTTAGAAGCTTACTTCTAGCTTAACTTATAGTTTAAAGTTATTTTGTTAATATAGGACTAATAGTTATTTAGCTGTTAGTTTTACTTTAAACTCTACGTCTAGTTTAAAGGCTCTTATAGCTTCTGCTAGATTTAATATACGCGCTTCCTCTTCTACTTCTAGGCGCTTTACTAGATAGTCTTAGATCTTTTTGTACTTAAAGTCCTTTAGGGTGTCTATTTTTAGGCTAAACCTTTCTAGGATCTTTGTTACGTGTTAGAGAGGCAGTCCCTTAACAAGGTAGTAGCTGTAATAGTTCTTATTAATAGTGCCTGCTTAATACACCTTTTGCTGCAGATTTAAAAGTCCTACAAGTAGTCTCTAATCTTTAAGTCTAATCTGATTTAGTACTAACCTAGCTAGTGTTAAAAGTACTCTACTTATTCTTTCTATTAACCTTTGTTGTTGTTTTTAAAGCGCTGTTAGAGGCTATTGCAAAGCTCTCTCTATAAGTAGTTATCTTAGGCTTCTGCATATTCTTTAGATACTTGTATAATAGTTCTCTGCCTTAGCTTATAGTAGGTAACTAGCCTATTAATTATTATCTAGTCTGTAAAGCTGTAGTACTTTAAGAAGTCCTTAAAGCAGTCTAGAATGTCTGTAATATTAGTCCTATTAAATAATAGTATGTTCTCTACTAGGTAGAATAGCAATTGCGTTATATATAATAGAGGCTACACTTAGTTAAGTAACTCTACTAGTTTCTAAAGAGCTCTTAATATTAAGTTATCTTAGCCTATACTTCTGCGCCTAGCGTACTCTTCTAATAGCTATTTAGCCTACTCTTCTAGCACACTACTTATATTAGCGCTAGCTTCTTTTATTAACTCTATAGGTATTAATAGTAGTAAGGCTTTCTGTCTGTTAGAGTACTTAAGGTGTTAACAGCTTAATATATTATTAGGTAGTTTTGTGTTATTTCTGCGTTACTTTTGTAAGCTACCTAAATAGTAGTTAGAGCTTATCTAAATAAACTAAAGAAGGGTAATAGCCTAGAAGACTAGGACTAAAGTTACTACTTTATAGAAGGTTGCTACTAATGTCTAATAGAGCTTTTGTTATAAAGTCTACTAATTTCTTTCTAATTTCTTTATACTTGCTGTCTAAGTAATTGTTAGTGTCTTCTTCTTTCTAACTACTTGTTTTAATATCTTCTTTAGTCTGCTCTTAGTTATTTCTACTATCTATACTCTAGAACTTCTTTAGTATACTATATACTTAGTAAGGCGCAATAACTTTGGACTTTTACTTAGCCTAATATAGCTTTAGCTATAGGCTACGTCTTACTTCTTTGGCTATTACTTTGCTTTTTAGAGTCTACTCAATTCTCTTTCTAACTTAGTCTTAAAAGTTAGTAATCTAGATCCTTTAGATAAGTGTTACTCTAGACTCTCTAGATAGGCGTTGCTCTAGATCCTCTTTTCTATTCTTCTAATTTTAGAGTACTAACTCTATGTCTTTAGAATAGATACTAATTATATTCTAGAGATAACTATAGTAGCTTACTTAACACTTGTTAGACTGTTACGTTTCTATAATTCCTAGGTTACAAGAACTATAGAAAAGCGTAGGTATATGCGCAGGTAAGCAGCCTCCTAAGGCCTAGGCTAATAGAAATTTAGAGTTGTAATCAGTTACTATATATAGTAGAGTGTTATTTACCTTTAAGGCCTATTAGATTTGATATAGAATTAAATATATTATTATTAGGTGTGTGTATGTTAGTTGTTATTCTTTAATAGCCCTTTAGCTATTATATCTTGTCTATACTCTTAGCTGTATCCTAAGCGTTCTTTAGACTTACTTTCTATGTTACTTTACTACATCTCTCTCCTAATCTATAGAAAGAGACCTCTTTTCTTTTATACTAAACGCAAAACTAAAATGCTTAAACAAAAGAACTAACTCTTAAGAAAAAATAACTCTAAACTTTTTGTAATACCAAAATAGTAACTAACAGGCCTTTAGTAAAGATTCTAACTAAAGAAGCAGTCTCTGTTTACAATCTTTCTCTATCTCTTTATATTACTAACTAAATCTCTCTTACCTAAACGCTAAAGCGCTATTAGCCTATATTATTCTAACTTTACCTAGTATTATAGCAGCGTTGCCTAGATAGACTTACGTTGCAACTGCAAACGCTTTAGACTACTTCTATTATAATAACTCTTGTACTAGTTAACTTTACTTTACCTTTAGCTCTACTCTCTTTTTAGCTACTCTACTTGTTATTTAGTTCTCTATTACTCTTATTACTAGCTGCTTACTCTATGCCTCTTTCTTTCTTAACCTGCCTAATACGCAGCTTTACTACTACTGTATTGCAATTGGCTACTTAACTTCTCTACCTTATTAATAGGTATCTTAACTAGCTCTAGCTTAGTTTACATTATTTGCTTGTTACTCTTCTACCTTACTACTACTTTTTGCTTTTAAGAGCAACTTATCTGCACGCAGTTACACTACTTTACTCTAGCTTTTACTCTACTTTCTTACCTACTTAGCTGCTTCTCTTAAGCAACTTATTACATTCTTATATTAAAGTATTATATTTCTAATTTAGCTACTGCTAACAGCTGCTTAGTTAACGCTTTGCCTTTAATTAATTAGAGATTTCCTAATACACGTAGCTAACACTCTCTTAGTCTACTATTAGTATCTTGCCTTTATCTCTAAGCTATAATAAAGAATAAGCTTATTTTTAGACCTAGTAGAGATACTTGCTTTCTAGTCTACAGGTATCTAGTTAACTGTTCTAGCTATAGTAATATAATTAACTAAAGTAAGTGCTAGTTCTTTAATAAGTTAAACTAAACGTTTACTAACATTTACTCTAGTTAAATCTAACAAAGATAGAAAGCTAAGCTACTCTCTTATTGCTAAGCTTTAGTTAGTCTTTGTTGCCCTTAAGTCTGTAGGAAAAACATCTAGGCCTTATCTATTACTACTTGCTATTAGCTCTTATTTAGAAGCTAAGTAGGTAAGCTTAGTTGTTAAAACTAATAGGCCTCTACATATTAACTACGGTGGTAAATGAGTACCCAACTAGGATAATTGGTTTCTCCTTAATAGCTTAGGCAATATTAGTGCTAGAAAGATTGTTAGTAAGCCATTTTATAGCCCCATAATAGGGCTACGCACAGACGCAAAAACTTCCTCAAACGGACTAGTATTCGCTAAGATAACGCTAAAATGACAGGTGGGTACCCCAATCTAACCCAATCGGTGGGTTGCCCCATAACTTCGTCAATACTAGTCGAAATCGGGATATTTTTGAACAGTTATAAGGCGGCTAAGTAGATCTATAAAATTGTAATAGAAAACTAAGCCTCAACTCTACTAGATTTAAAAATAGAGACAACTTATCTACTAGCCTAATATTAACAAGTTGCTTTCTACTCTAGGCAATTACTTTAGCTTTAAGAACAACTCTAGAGCTAAGAAGCATAAGATCTATAACGCCTGCATTAAGAGCTTAATCTTAAGCTATACTAACTGCGCTATTAACATAGCTTCTATTAAGGGTAAGTCTAAGCACTTATATAGTTACTGCGTAAGAGCTATTTATATATTTAAGTCTACTAGCTTATATATATAGTTTACGTTCTAGGGTAAGCTGCTAAATAATAGTACTTGTAGCAACTACTTGTTCTCTTCTACTAAAGAGTAGTGTTTAATAAATTGTAAGTAGCTAACGCCTTTTTAGTTATTCTTTTTTATTATTTTTTAGAGTTATTTGCTAATTATTTATAGGCACTCTAGTTATTCCACGCAGCGTTAAGGGTACTAGAGCTGTTAAGCTCTTCTATATTACTCCTAGCTCTCTTATTCTTAATAACTTGCCCTCTAAGAATTTACGTAACTATAGTTTATTAACTCTAGTAAAGAAACTTAGTAGCTTTAGAGCTCTAAGTAAGTCTAGGCTATTAGATTTTGCAAAGTTGTTAGCTAGGAAAGCTTGTTAAAGCCTAGACTTTAATGCTAGCAAGGTCTCTAAAAACTCTTCTAAAGCTAGCTATAACTCTAAGGGGCTCTTAGGCACTCTATCTTCTAGTAAGCGTTACATTTCTAGTCTATCTATAAAGAG
This sequence comes from Ampelomyces quisqualis, assembly GCA_018398575.1. Taxonomy (NCBI): domain Eukaryota; kingdom Fungi; phylum Ascomycota; class Dothideomycetes; order Pleosporales; family Phaeosphaeriaceae; genus Ampelomyces; species Ampelomyces quisqualis. The sequence goes on from JAGTXZ010000011.1 coordinate 2,373,259, forward strand.
ATGTAGAGTTAAGAAGTTGCCTTGCAAGAAGGCTTAGTTAGATCTTAAGTTAGCTGTAGTTAATAAGAATATTAAGAAGAATGCTAATAATACTATCAATGCTATTACTAATAAGGCTTTAGCTTAGCTTAATATTAGAAGGCCTTTAACTAGTGCAAAGCGTAGCGTTAATAATACTAGCCTAGAAGCTAGCAATAGCAATCTATTAGTTAGAGATATTAATATAGATACCTTAAGTAATAGCTTAAGTAGTCTAAATAACTCTTCTAATAATTAGATTTTTCTATTATAAATCTTGTTTTTGTAGTAGCTTGCTGTAAAATTAACTCTCTTCTTTTAACGCATCTTTAGAGTTTATAGCTATACTAGAAGGCACTACTTTCTCTTTCTCTTGTAAAAAAAAGCCTTTTCTTTTTTTTAATTTTCTTATTACCTAATACTCTGTTACTGCTATTTGTTATTTTTCTCTTACTTAACTAGCGCGTTTTTAAGCGCGTTGTTTTAACTGCGCGTTACCTAGGCTTTTACTAAATCCTTTACCTTACCTTTACTTCTATACTTCTCTTTTTAAGCCTATCTCTTACTTTACTTAGTATAGATTTCTATACTACTACTTAATATTGTCTGCTTATTTGCTTTCTGCTGCGCCTAACGCTGCCTTTGCCTGCTCTTTAATCTCTCTATAGGCTATAGCCTAGTCCTAAGAGCAGTCTTGTTAGGAAAATACAACGTTAGCGACATCTGCAACATTAGCAACACTGTTAGAACAGTTAACTAAACAGTTCTCAACTGTACTTAACTGTCCCTAGGGTCCCCTATTTGTTCTGGCTGCCTAATTAGACTAAAACGCTTAAATTAATTTGCCTGATCTACTAGACCTACCTGCCCCACCCACGCCATTACGTTATTATCTTAAAAAGCAAAAATATAGAGCTTAATGTTCTCTTTAAAACTTACTTTTTAGATTTCTTATAGCTGCTCTTGTTGTTAAGATGCACAGCAGTAAAGTTTGTAACTTTTTAATGTTCTTTGCTAAGGCTTGTTTTCGCTAAAGCTCTAGCACTTTAACTAGATAATATATTATATTTTTTTTTAAAAAAATAGTAACTAAAGTGTAGATTTTACTCTAGGACTATTTTATTTTAATATATTATAGTGTAGGCGTTGAGATCTATTGTGTTGAACGTACTTTAAAGTTGTTTTAAAAAAGTTTATAACTTCAACGCGCTATATCTTAATAACTAGACTAGCTATTAAAATTCTGAATAGTGCATTTTAAAGAGGAGATTCCACTCTATATGTTAAGTCTTTAAAACAATTACGTAATCCAAAATGTACAGTGATACAGTCACGTAAGTAAAATTAGCAACATTAGCAACACTAGCAACACTAGCAACACTAGCAACACAGGCAACATAGCTAACTTGCTTTTAGGTTACTATTAGGTTGCTAGCGACTAGAAGTGAGTAGGGCAACTTTAGCAAATTGTCTAGTAGACAGTATTGCTGTTGGGCTGCCGCGGGTTGCAGCAATTGGGCTAATTAGATTAATCTTAAATTTTCCTAACGCTGTAGCACTCTTCTACTCCTCTTCTATCTAGTAAGGCTGCTAAGGCTTTAACTATAGTGTATAGGCTGTTGCCTAAGCTACTACTGTTTAGAGAGCTGTTTGCTAAGCCTGTAGCTACTAAGTAACTTTTGCTAGCTCTTTAAACTCTTCTAACAACTTCTGTATTACCTTTACCTAACGCTACTACTTTAGCTACAATTAATAAGCTTCTTTAGCAGCTTAAACACGTGTTACTCTAAAATCTTTACCTATATAGCTTAATTCTGTGTCTATTATACTTGCCTATTACTATTGCTTTAGAGTCTAGTAATAAGTTCTATAATATAGTATAGTTAATCTCTAGAGATTTGCCTAGTTTCTTTAATAATAGCTTAGGGTTTCTTAACAGTAACCTAGGCTTCTCTAACAATAACTTAGGCTTTTCTAGGTTATCTATTAAAGTTCTAACAACTCCTTAGGCTTGCAGTAAGCTAGTTAAGACTTAAGGTATAAGTAATAATAAGCTTTAAGCTTAGATTGCCTAGCATTGTACGCTAACTCCAATAGCCTTTTTACCTACTTCTTAGTCTATTACTTAGATATCTTCTGTAAAGCTAATCTTTTCTAGTTATTGTAGCAATAAGACTTTAAAGCTGTACATCTATAAGAAGGTTACTTCTTCTTATAATACTATCTATAACTAGCGTAAGTAGTTTCTAAATAACTTGTTAGCTATTTTAGACTAATTTATTTGTAGTTATAGTAATATTATCTAGCTAAATTACTATTAAGGTTATTACTTAGCTCTAGCACATGCTTTTTAAGGTTAAAACTAACAGAAGAAGCTTTCTTCTGCTGCTCGTTAACTGCGCCCTGTCTTCTAAGCTTATAGAAGAAAGTAGATGTAAGCTAGCTATCTAGTTTAACTTCTTTAATATAAAGACTAATAGAATCTTAGTTAAGAACTACTTTTGCTTGGGTATAGGCTATAACTTTCTTATAGACAATCTAGCTACACTTATTCTATATTATAGTTAGTCCGCTTACATTTACCTAGACTCTAGCTAGTATAACGTTTAGCCTTGCAGCTGCTGCACAAAGAGTAATTGCAAATACGCTTTAAGTAAGTACTATAGTATTGTTTATAATAGTAAGTAGCTACTCTATAGTACTTATACTAATTACTTCTACAATATAAGCTTTTAGGCTTATTCTTACATAGGTAAGTTGCTAACTCTTGTTTAGAAAAATCTTCTCTAGAACCTTATTTAGAATTCTGCTAATATTGTAGCAACGCAGGAGATTTAAAGTAATCTATTAATTAAAATAGCCTTAACACCTATAACATTCTACTTACGCTGCCTATTTCTACTATATAGAGTTTTAGAGAATATGCGTCTTGCTTATAGTTTCTTGTTTTAACCTGCTAGGCTACTATAAGGTTTAATTAGAGTTTGTTTATTTAGGGTAGGCTACTACGCAATATAGCTAATAACAAGAGCTATTGTAGTAGAAAGTCTTGCGTAACTAAAGAGCTGCTAAAGCTCTCTAATAATAGCAACTCTAATTTTTATTCTAGCTAGGCTGTTAAACTAGATTCTAAATCTAGGTCTAAAGATAAGGCTAGTAAGTCTATAGATACTATTGCTAAGAATGCTATTAATAATAGGAATAAGCTAGAGGTTAATGTTAATGTACCTATTAATGCTAGTAATAATACTACTGCTTCTTCTAAAGCTTTAGTATATTTAGAAGTTTAGGCTTAAATGCCTTGTAGTGTTGCGCTAATATAGCTTCTAAATAGCAAATACATAGATTAAACTTAACAGTGTTGTTTTAGAAGACCTATAGAATTATTATAAGCTGCTGTGTAATGTAGTTGCTCTTATTGTCTACTTTTTATCTTGTAGATACTTTAAAGCTATTTTAACAACTTTGTATTTAGATCTGTTAAAGTTTAAGTCTTTCTTAATGTGCACTCTAATAGCTCTTTAGCGCAACTCTACTAATTGTTCTAAATCTAAACATTTATCCTTATTTGCTTCTATAGTATTCTTAAGCTGCTAAGAGCACTAGCGCGCTACTAATTCTCCTACTAGTTGTAGGATATCCTGTCTATAGCTAGAGAGTGTCTAGTCTTTAGTCTTATTAGTAGATAATCTCTATTTAATAAGCTTCAGCTCTATTCTAGTACACTAATAGAACTTCTTTAACCTGTTACCTAGCGTATAGCTTTAAAATAGTGCTCTATTAAGCTCCTTAAGGTTATACTAGCCCTTCTCTCTAACTTTATATATTCTAAATAGCTCTTGCTATTTTAGAAGAAAGTTACTAAGCACTAATTAGTTGTTGTTATAGTAGGAATCTCTAAGTAAAACTAAGTTGCTAACTTTTAGTTTATCTGCTCTAGTAACTCTGTTCATATTAAAGTAGTCCTTGTTATTGTTTCTTAGTTAGACTATTCTAGTAATAGACTCTTGCAACCTAATATTTCTCTTTTTAAATTAATAAGCTCTTATAGCTAAGAGCAAAGTAGTAATAGTTACTTCTTTCTAGAGTAGAGTCTACTAGGTTAGTATACACAATTTAATAGGCAGTACGTGCTTGCAACTATATATAAGAAAAGCTAGAGTCTTTCTAGTAGTATACTTAACACTAGTCTAATTAGCCTATAGAACTTAGTCTAAGTAGTTAACTTATATTCTACTAAGCTTCTTTAAGGCATCTACTATTAGCGCGTGTCCTTGTTAAATTAAGCCTTAACTTTGTAGATAATAGGCACTAGCTACTACTCTATAGATTTTAAATTACTGTTGCAGGTTAATTAGTAGATGCTTGTTTTTAGAGCCTCTATTAACTAAAATTTTAAGTAGTAGGCTCTATTAGCAGAAGACTTTTTGTTCTAGAAACTAAATAATAGATGCTAAGTCTGCGTTTAATAGGGCTTTAGCTTTAACCTACTGCGTTATAGTATATTAGGCTCCTACAAGAAACTTCTTGCCTCTAGCTAAAGGTATATAGACTACGTCTATTAATATCTAGCCAAAGAGCATTATTAGAGAGGTTATTAGCTAGAGTTTCTCTTAAACTATTACTAAGGCGTATACTTAACACTCTAGGTATAACTTAATATAGGACTTAACGTCCTTGTATTGTCTTTCTTAATAATAACGCGCCCACACTTTGCGCTATATACCTTCTTTCTCTTAGTGCCCTAACTTATTATGTATAGCTTTTATAATAGCTAAGTGCTCTTTAGGCTTATCTATAATCTATTGTAGTAGCTATCCTCTAGTTAGTATTAAGAAAAGGTGCCTCTCCCTTACTATTAATTTAAGTACTTTTCTTATAAACTTTTTTATTTTGGCTCTTAGAAGACTATTAGGCTAGTAGTAGAATAGAATCTATTAAGCCTAAGCCTAAGACTCTTTGCTGTAGGCTTTATCTAGCAGGTTTTCTTTAAAACTAACGTTAGCCTTACATACTCTATAACGTAGATTAGATACGCGCAGCTGTAAGGCAATAGTAAGCTATACTAAATTTAGATAAGCGTTAATAAAATTCTTAATATCTTCTTCTAACTCCTTAGGTAGCTCTTACCCTAGCTCCTTAGGTCTTCTTTAAAGAGTGTTAGCTACTACATTTTTCTTACATTTAATATAGACTATATTAAATTCTTATATATTAAAAAGCGCTAGCTACTATATAATAAAGGCTCTTAGTAAGTTAGTTACACTTTGCTAAAGCTATGTAACTAGTGTCTTTGCGTCTATTTCTATAATAAACTCTACTTTATACAAGTAAGTCTAAAACTTCTTTAGTGCTAAGAGTAAGCCTTTGCATTTATGTTTTCCTAAGTCTTAATTTTGTTTAGATTTAAACTAAACCTTACTTTTATACTAGATAGGGTGCTAACAACCTTTTAGATCTAGCTGCATAAGAACTGCGCCCTAACTCTTTTAGCTACTATTAATAGATACAAAGATTAAGAGTAATAGCTTATTATAAGAGATAGAGATAAGTGCTAGCGTAGAGTGTAGTATGTGCTTTAATTTATCTATTGCGCTCTATTATTCTAAAGACTACTTAAAGAGCGCATTCTTGCGTAGCAGGCAAAATAGTAGCTCTAAAATAATAGCAAAATGCTTAATCTATACTCTATAATATACACATATACTAATAAACATTTAAACGTCCTTTTGGTCTCTGCAGAGTAGCTAGAAGAGTATTTTCTTAATTTTCTTATAGTTAAGATAGTAGCTGGTAGCGTTAACACAATAACCTACTACAACTATAGACGCGTAACAGAAGTCTAATTTATAGCCTAATATTATAGCTTCTGCGCGCTTAATATCTACTAATACAGTGTCTATATTGCAGAAGTGTTCTGCAACTAGGCTAGTAAATAGGCTGTCTCTACTTTTAAATCTAGTAGAGTTAAGGCTTGGTTTTCTATTACGTTTTTATAGATCTGGATAGCCGCCTTATAACTGTTCAAAAATTTCCCGATTTGGACTAGTATTGACGAAGTTATAGGGCAACCTACCAATTGGGTTGAATTGAAGTACCTACCTGTTATTTTAGCTTTATCTCAGCGAATACTAGTATTTTTTAGGTAATGTTTACGTTTGTAGAAAGCCCTAATGTAGAGCTTTAAAATAGCTTACTAAAAATCTTTCTAGCACTAATATTGCCTAAGCTATTAAGGAGAAACTAATTACCCTAGTTAGGTACTTATTTACTACTATATCTGCAACGTATTTCCTAATACCTAGTTTAATCTCTATTCTGTTATAGTAGAACTTTAGTTCTTTAATGCAAACACTATCTAAGTAAGGCCTACAGCGTTCTAGAATAGAATCTTAGTATATCTTAGTTATAACACATACAAATTTAGCAACTAAATTTATTATATCTATAGGTAATATACACTAGTGTACTAGTCTAATAGGTATATAGAATACTATTACGTCTTAAGAGTTCTTGTGCAGCTCTACTTAGTTGTATCCTAAAAAGAAGTTAAGTAAGCTTATAATTACGCAACTAGCAAAATCTTCTACAAATTTATCTAGATTAAGTAGTAGGTTTGCGTTGCAAATTATAACTTTATTAATCTTTTATATATTGTTAATAAGCTAATATCCTTTGTCTTTCTTAGCTACTAGAAACTATAGGTTTTAGTACTAGCTTCTGCACAGTTTAAGAGCCTCTTAGTTAATACATTTCTATACTATTTTAACTACTACTTTTCTAAGTTTTTAGGAGATAGAAAACTAATTAGCTTGCTACGCCTTATAAGAAATAGTGTTAATTTTAATTAGGGGTACTACCTTATAGCTAACTTACTCTAATTTACTAAAGTTCTAGGCTAGAGTAGCTTCTTGTTAGTAAAGTAGCTTCTCTAGCATAGCTTGTTCTTATAGGAGTAAGTCTAAAGAGATCTTTATCTTTAACAGGCGTTTAGGCGTAAGCTTTATGCCTCTAAAGAACTTTGCGTATTGTAGCTTAAAGTAGCTTAAGAATAGAGCGTTTTTCTTATTTATTCTTCTTGTTTAGTACTTATTAAGCGCGCGCACGTTCTTTCTAGTCTTTGTATTTACTAATATCTCTTAGAACCTATCTTAAGTTATCTACTAGCTAGACCTTTTAAGCTTTTTGCTTATATAGAGTACTAACGTTAAAGAAGACGTTGTTTAACTATAGATTAGTTATGCACTTTAGCTAAACTATTATTACTTTAATAAGTAACCTTTTCTTGCTAGTTACTTTACTACGTTAGGAAAATTTAAGATTAATCTAATTAGCCTAATTGCTGCGACCTGCGGCAGCCCAACAGCAATACTGTCTACTAGACAATTTGCTAAAGTCGCCCCACTTATTTCTAGTTGCTAGCAACCTAACAGTAACTTAACAGCAAGTTAGCTGTGTTACCTGTGTTGCTAGTGTCGCTAGTGTCGCTAATGTCGCCAATTTTACTCACGTAACTGTATCACTGTATATTTCAGATTACGTAATTGTTTTAAAGACTTAAAATATAGAGTAGAATCTCCTCTTTAAAATGCACTATTCAGAATTTTAATAGCTAGTCCAGTTATTGAGATATATCGCGTTAAAGTTATAAACTTTTTTAAAACAACTTTAAAGTACGTTCAACACAATAGATCTCAACGCCTACACTATAATATATTAAAATAAAATAGTCCTAGAGTAAAATCTACACTTTAGTTACTATTTTTTTAAAAAAAAATATAATATATTATCTAGTTAAAGTGCTAGAGCTTTAGCGAAAACAAGCATTAGCAAAGAACATTAAAAAGTTACAAACTTTACTACTGTACATCTCAACAACAAGAGCAGCTATAAGAAATCTAAAAAGTACGTTTTAAAGAGAACATTAAGCTCTATATTTTTGCTTTTTAGAATAATAACGTAATGGCGTGGGTGGGGCAGGTGGGTCTAGTAGATCAGGCAGATTAATTTAAGCGTTTCAGTCTAATTAGGCGGCTAGAACAAATAGGGGACCCTAGGGACAGTTAAGTACGGTCAAGAACTGTCTAGTTAACTGTTCTAACAGTGTTGCTAATGTCGCGGATGTTGCTAACGTTGTATTTTCCTGACGTAAGCTCTTTCTTCTAGAAGTTCTTAGCACTAATATTAATTCTAAAGCTTAAGAGAGTTACTTTATAACACTTGCTATAGTATTCTAGAAGTAATAATCTATACTGTTGCTAACAAGCATGTATATTCTATTGCTGTTACTAATATTAATAGATCTATTAGGTCCTGCGCCTATAGTGCTTACACTAGGCTACTAAAAGAACTATATTTCTAAGAGAATAATTAGTAATAAAGATTTCTGTTAGAACTACTCTGTTGCTAACTTTATTGCTAACTAATTATTGCTTAGAGTATTAGAGTCTATTTAAAGCTGTGTTAGGTTTAATTAATAGTCCTAGTTTAGCTGTGTAATAGGTTTAGATAAGAGTAAAACGCTAGCAATTATACTCTTCTAACGTTTTCTATAAGAGGCCTAGAGTAGAGTTCTAGCGCGTTAATTTAATTACCTCTTGTATACACAAATCTTGTACTATACTTACTATTCTCACAAAAGATTTAGTAGTAGGTTAGCCTATTAGTAGCGTACTTAATTCTAGCTAAAGCGTCTGTTAGAAACAGATTGCCTAGGATAATTAGGTTTGTGCACTCCTTAAGGATAAAGAAGCTAGTGTAGATTTTAATTCTTCTAATAGTAATAGGTACTTCCTATACAATACCTAAGAACTCTTTAGTTAAACTATTTGCTGCTACTATCTTTGTAGTTCTTATACTCTTTAGTAGAAATATAATTAGAAGCATAGCTTGTTCTACTATTTCTCTTTTTATAGTGTTAAGCTTTACACTAGAGTTAATAAGGCTAAGAAACTAAGTCTTCTTAATGTTAATAGGTACTTTTAGGCACTCTCTTCTAAGGTGCTCTACTCCTAAGGCTTAATTATACTCTCTTTAATAGTAAGTAGGCTTACAGAAGTCCTTGTTAGCAGCAAGCTTAAGGCCTAGTTCTTTATTATACTAGATGTGTCTTTTAATCTAGCTAATCTCTAGGTTTAACTAGTATTTAGTATTAATACTAAAGCATTTACTTACTTTTCTATTTACTACTTTAACTAGCACGTAGTCTAGAAGTAAACTCTAGGTTAGTAAGTTAACACTAGCTCTTATAGTAGGTTAGTCTTTATCTAAGTCTTTATTAGCGCTTTTAACTGTTGTGTAGCGCGTTAGGGCAACTAAAAGGTTATTAAACTTAGCTAGTATGTAGCTTGCTTAAAACAGTTTCTTCTTAACCTTTAGCATATTACTAATAACAGTCTTAAGCAGTAATAGGACTAGGGTGTTAAGAATACAGTAGATAACTAATTTAGGCGTTAGCCTTAAATTTCTAGACTAAACGCTGCTTCTTAAGATTCTTTTTCTTTTGTTCTACAGCATAGGTAGGCTTTAACAGCCCTTTAGTTAGCTAGGTAATATCTCTTATTTCTATATCTTCTAACCTCTTGTTACTTATAAATTAAACTAAGTAGTCTTGCCCTAACTTCTGGCTTATAAAGTATCTATTATCTTTATTCCTGTAACCTTTTAAGTGTAGGATCCTATTAACTAGCTTCTAAGGTAGCTTCTAAACCTAAACTTAACTGTATATAGACTAACTGTTACTGCGCTTTACTTAGTTTTAGCTAATAACTATAGCTAATACTAAGCTACTATTAGTAAGAAGTTCCTTAGATTTAGTTGTAAGGTAGTCTAACATGTCCTAATACTTATTATAGTTTACTTCTAATAGCGCTCCTTAAGTAATAGGTACTAGCTGTATAGAGACTGCGTTGTTCTTAATAGGAATAGAGAGACTAAGTCTACCTATAAACTTAGATTTAACCTTAAGTAGGTTAACGTTACGTTTTAGAAAGCACTTCTTAATCTTAGCTCAAATAGTCTTAGCCTATTATGCGTTGCTAAGACCTGTAACTTAGCCTTATAGGTTATTAGGCGTCCCCTACTAAAGCATGTTGCGTTTGTTAAAGAAGCACTAGCTGTTAGTAATAAAACCTCTTAATGTTAAGTAGTTCTGTTTTAAATAACTAGTCTTATTGTAAACCTAACAATTTATCCTAAAGCTACTTAGTAGTCCTCTACTAGAACGTTTCTACTAGTAGCCTTAATTGTTGTTTAAGTAGTTATAGCTCTAGCTGTTACGTTAGTAGCTATTATTTCTTTATGCCTATTGCTGTTGCCTGTAGTTCTAATAGCTCTAGTTCTATAGAGCTAGATAAGGTATATATAGTTATAGGGCTCTTAATTGTTCTTTAGTTTGCTTGTAAACTAAAGCATAGATAACTAGATTATTTATAATCTTTACTTTGCAAGAAGTCTATTACATGCTCTATAGCTATTGCTTGATAGTTATTTAGTTAAGCTTAAGCTATAGTATTTTGTCTACAAGGTTATCTACTTTATTCTTTATAGGCGCAGCACTAGAAGAGGCTTACTTACGCTAGTTCTTAGATAGAGTGCTCTTTATTAGTAACTAAAGAGTAGTAGGTTAGAAGCTTACTCCTAGCTTAACTTGTAGTTTAAAGCTATTTTGTTAAGGTAAGACTAATAGTTGTTTAACTGTTAGTTCTACTTTAAACTTTACTTCTAGTTTAAAGACTCTTATAGCTTCTGCTAGATTTAACATACGCGCTTTCTTCTCTACCTCTAGGCGCTTTACTAGGTAATCTTAGATCTTTTTGTACTTAAAGTCTTTTAGAGTATCTGTTTTTAGGCTAAATTTCTCTAGGATCTTTATTGCATGTTAAAGCATTAGTCCTTTAACAAGGTAGTAGCTGCAACAGTTCTTATTAATAGTGCCTGCTTTAATATACCTTTTGCTGCAGATTTAAAAGTTCTATAAGTAGTCTCTAATCTTTTAGTCTAATCTTATTTAGCACTAACCTAGCTAATGTTTAAAGTACTCTACCTATTCTTTCTATTAGGCTTTGTTATTATTTTTAAAGTGCTGTTAGAAGCTATTGCAGAGCTTTCTCTATAAGTAGTTATTCTAGGCTTTTATATATTCTTTAGATACCTATATAATAGTTCTCTGCCTTAGCTTATAGTAGGCAACTAGCCTGTTAATTATTATCTAGTCTGTAAAGCTATAGTACTTTAAGAAGTCCTTAAAGCGCTCTAGAAAGTCTGTAATGTTAGCACTATTAAACAATAGTATATTTTCTGCTAGGTAAGACAGCAATTGCGTTGTGTATAATAGAAGCTACACTTAGTAAAGTAACTCTACTAGTATCTAAAGAGCCTTTAATATTAAGTTATCTTAGCCTATACTTCTGCGCCTAGTATGCTCTTCTAATAGCTGTTTAGCCTGCTCTTCTAGCGCACTACTTATATTGGCGCTAGCTTCTCTTATTAACTCTATAGGCGTTAATAGTAGCAGGGTTTTCTATCTATTAGAGTACTTAAGGCGTTAACAGCTTAATATGCTATTAGGTAGTTTTATATTATTTCTGCGTTGCTTTTATAGGCTACCTAAATAGTAGTTAGAGCTTATCTAAATAAACTAAGGAAGAGCAATAGCCTAAAAGACTAGAAGTAGAGTTACTACTTTGTATAAAGTTACTAAAAGGCTAAAGGCTTAAACTTTTCTAATGTCTAATAGAGCTTCTATTGTAAAGTCTACTAATTTGTTCCTAATTTCTTTATACTTGCTGTCTAAGCAATTGTTAGTTTTCTTTTCTTTCTAATACCTGTTTTAATATCTTCTTTAGTCTGCTCTTAGTTGTTTCTACTATTTGTGCTCTAAGACTTCTTTAGTGTGCTATATACTTAGTAAGGCGCAATAACTTTACACTTTTACTTAGCCTAATATAGCTTTAGCTATAGGTTACGTCTTACTTCTTTAGCTATTACTCTAGTTTTTAGAGTCTACTTAATCCTCTTTCTAACTTAGTTCTAATAGTTAGTAATATAGATCCTTTAGATAGGCGTTACTCTAGAACCTTTGGATAGGCGTTGCTCTAGATCCTATTTTCTATTCTTCTGATTTTAGAGTACGCTAGAAAATAGGGTTTAGGACACACTACTATAGGTATAGGTTAGGTAGAGATAAACAAGCTATAGGTAGAGGTAAGAGTTAGGTCGCACGTGCTATATAGGTAGAGTTAGGTTAGGTTGCACAGACTAGAGGTTAGGGTTAGGTTGGGTTACTAGGAGTAGTATAGACTACTAGGGTTAGGTTACTAATAGTTTGTTGTAATAAATTAACGTTATAACTCTAAATTAACCCTTAATTATTGCTTAGTAATCTAGTCTTAGAATAACGTTATAACCTAACCCTAACCTAAGGCCTATGTAACCTAACCTAACTCTACTACTAGCGCTAATTTTTTTAGTATAGGTTAGAGTTGGGTTAGGGTAGGGTTACTCTACTTTAAACCCTACCTAACCTCTACTCCAACCTATCTACTAGCGTATTTTAGAGTACTAACTCTATATCCTTAGAATAGATACTAATTATATTCTAGAGATAACTATAGTAGCTTACTAAACACTTGTTAGACTATTGCGTTCCTGTAATTCCTAAGTTACAAGAACTATAAAAGAGCGTAGGTGTATACGCAAGTGCGCAGCCTTCTAAGGCCTAGGCTAATAAGAATTTAGAGTTGTAATTAGTTACTATATATAGTAGAGTATCATTTACCTCTAAGGCCTATTAGATTTAATATAGAATCAAATATATTATTATTAGGTGTGTTGTGTTATATTAGTTATTATCTTCTAATAGCTCTTTAGCTATTATATCTTGTCTATGCCCTTAGCTGTACTCTAAGCGTTCTTTAGACTTACTTTCTATATTACTTTACTACACTACTATACTAGTATTTAAGTAACCTAAACTTAACTCTACTTCTCTTAGGTTATACCTTAACCTAACTACTACCTATAGAAAAGTACTCTAAACCTATTTACTAGCGTAGCCTTATACTTATATAGAGACTTCTTAGAAGAAGTAGGTAGTAGTATTAAGGATAACGTAGATAACAAGAATAATATGTAGAAAGTTAATAAGAAAAACGCTAGATTATAATATATAATATAAGTAAGTATATAGTATATTATACAATCTTAGTTATAAGTATAGAAGATTAGCTCTAGTATAAGGTAATTTTGTTTTAATATTGCTATATAGACTATAACGCTAGCGCTAGAGTAGAAGGATATTATAATAGGCTACTACCTAGAAATGCTCTTAGTTATAGAAAAACCTTAGGTCTATACTAGAAACACTAGAAGAGTTCTAGGGCTATAACGCCTAAAGACTTCTATAACTAGAACTTCTAAATATTCTAGGACTAGAACTAGTAGAAGATTTCTAAGTAGCTATAAAAGTCTTCTATAGTAGTTTCTAGATAGGCTTTTAAATTTATAACTCTATATTCTAGAACTTACTCTACGAGTCTGCTTCTTACATATTTAAACTTAATAAAGAAAAAGAATAGCCTAAAGAGCTAGAACTAAAGTAACTACTTTATATAGAGTAGCTAGAATGTTAAAAGCTTAAATTCTACTAAGATTACTAAAATGTAATTTAATAGAGCTTCTGTTATAAAGTTTACTTCTCTTCTCTTAATTTCTTTATACTCACTACCTAAATAATAATTAGTTTCTTCTTCTTTATAACTACCTGTTTTAGTATCTTTCTTTCTATTCTTAGCTCTTTTTCTTATCTATACTCTAGGATTTCTTAAGTAAGCTATATTTTGAGTAGAGTATAATAATTTTATACCTTAGCTTAGCCTAATATACTTTTAGCTATAGATTGCGTTCTACTTCTTCTACTATTATTCTAATTTCTAGAGTCTTTTTAATCTTTCTCTCTAGTTCTAAAAGTACTAATTCTTATTCTCTAGTTCTCTGTATAGTACTAAACTAATACTTAACTTTCTATTTTCTACTTTAAGGTACTAGCCCTATTTCTTTAGAATAGATACTAATTATATTTTAGTTCTAAACGTAGCAGCTTACTAAACGCTAGTTAGGCTATTAAGTTTTAATAACTTCTAGGCTATAGTAGCTAAAGAAGAGTAGAGGTATATATATAGGTACGCAGCCTTTTAAGAACAAGGCTACGCTAGTAGATAGGTTGGAGTAGAGGTTAGGTAGAGTTCAAAGTAGAGTAACCCTACTATAACCCAACTCTAACCTACACTAAAAAAATTAGCGCTAGTAGTAGAGTTAGGTTAGGTTGCACAGGGCGTAGGTAGAGTTAGGTTGTTAATTTTTTAAGGTATAATATACACCTTAATTAAAAAGTTAACTTTAATAGTAGATTTAGTAGAAGAGGAGTTTAATTACAGCAATTTATTACATTAATGTAGAGAAATTATATTTGCAGCTTTAAATTTAGGACTTAATTTTACTACTAACTAAACTACTATATTAGGCAGCCTAGATACTCTAAGTTACTATAAACTTAGTAAAAGTGTACTTATTATAGTAGCGCAATATAAGATAGACGTCCTTAGCCTAGATAGTAACGCGCTTTGCATAAATAGTGTTAAAGTTAACATCTATATTTAGTTAGTTAATAATACTAAAAAGTTAAAAATAGTACTATACCTTTAAAAACTTCTATAATAAAAGCCTCTGCTGTCTCTTATAGTGTATTAAGAGCTTTACGCCTAAAGCGCATACCTACATGCAACTTACACTGCTTAGTAATTTTTCTGCATAGGCGTTAAAATAGAGCCTTAAGAATAAGTAGGCTAGTAGATGTTTAGTAGACTCTAATCTCTCTTAACGCTACTACTACGCAGATATAAGCATTTAATGTAATAAATAGCTATAATAACTTACTTATAGTATTGCGCCTTACTTTTTTTCTAAGAGCTACTACTTTTTTAACCTTTCTAGCAGGAGCTTTACGCGTAGTATTACTAACTGTTTTTTTGCTAGTAGTTTTGCGTAGCAACTTAGTAGTAGTTGTAGCTACTAGCTTTGCGCTTAGCTTCTTGCGCTTAGCTAAAGTAAACTGTTTGCGTTTAAGTGCTATTATAGGCTAGTTAGGTTGTTGCAGTAAGGTTAGTGTAGGTAGCTTAGCTAGAAATCTTAAAAAATTAATTAATATAGTTATTTTCTTAGTAGTAAAGTTAGAATTGCAATTTTAAAGCCTAGAGTGTAATAAATTGCTGTAATAACTTACAGGCTAACAGTACTTTGCATAGGCTACAAAAGCTATTAATTTGCTAGTGCTAAGGCCTAATATTTGTTGAGGTATTAGCGCCTAAAACTAGGTAAAAGCGTAAAAAGTAAGAGGCTGCGCAAAAAGGTAGTGTAAAGTTATTTTTTGCTATATAATGCGTTTAAATATGTAAATTTTTGCTATACATAATATAACAATAACAGGTAGCTATATATAGGCTACCTTTGCGTAGGTAGATAATTTTAACGCGTCTAGCAACCTAATTAGTAACACTACACCTACGCTTACACCTGTACTACTTACCTATAATTACGCCAGATTATTATATCTATAAGCATAGCTACTATTAAGCAAGAGCTAAGCAAGGAGGGCTGCAAACCTAAGGGTTTTCTGCCCCTAATTAGTATTTTAGTTCTGCTAAATTTTAAAGATAAGGAATAGGCTAAACTTACTTAGGTATTAATTACTATTATTTATTACTGTCTAGGCTAATATAAGCAGGGATTTGCATCTAGAGAGGATAAAGTTAACTACACTATCTCCTTGCGCGGCTTAGTTAGATCTAGGAAGGGTTAACCTACTAATTTCTAGCTAAAATCTAAGGACAGCTCTACTAAAAATAGCCCTAAAGACTCTATTGTTACTGCTCTAGCTAAGGCTAGTAATAGAGATTGTTAGGCCAAATCTAAACTTAAGAAATAGCTTAAGAACAAACTAGAATATATAGCTCTTAGTAAGGATCAGAAATTGCAGTAATTTAAGGCTAAAGAAGAAGAGCTTACTAAGTCTTAATTCTGCACCTATAAGAGTAGTAAGTAATCACAGCTTTTTATTATATATTATAACTTACTAAGATTAGCTAAATAGCTTAAGCAGTTCCTTAGAACTATAGAGAAAAAATAGGACGCAATTAAACTTAAAATTAACATGCAAAACTACGCCAAAGTAATTAGAAAAGCTTATGTAATTGCTAAAGAGACTACTAGCTCTCTTACTTCTTAGTCCTATACTATTAAGTAAGTTTTTGCCTCTAGTAGTATCCTTAAGAAGATTTATTGTACTATTTACTAGAAAGGGCTTTTACGCTTACAGGTAGGTAAGTTTAAGAGTAAGGATAATAAAAAGGCCTAAGAGAAATTTTGCAATAGTCTTTTTTCTAAAGAATTACTAAGAGTATTAGTAGAGGTTTAGTAGTAAGTTTATTATAATTTTTTATTACACTTATATACTAATTGTAATAGACTACGCTCTATTACTCCTCCTCTAGTTCCTTTAGAGGTGCTAGTTAACGCAGACAGACTAACCCGCTATAGTAAGAATAGCGATAAGTGTAAGGAGGAGGTTAGTAACTTAGAAAATAAGCTAGATTAGTACCTTAGGCAGCTACCTAATAAATTTAAGAAGGAAGTTAATAATAACAGTAAGTTAAGCTAGGGTAGGTATTTAGAGTCTTCCTAGAAGAAGTTTTTAGATAGCTCTAATATAATAGAGACATAAGGCAATTACGCGTTTATTTTACCAAAAGATTTGCCTAGAGCAGTTATGTATAGATTAATCTCTTACACTAATCCTAATTAAAGTGTTAGGTTTTATATCTAATACTATTGTTGTATGTAATGTATACTTTAAACTTCAAACTAGGTTTACTCTAATTCTTATAGCTTTAACTGTTACTATTTTTGCTGTTGTACTCTATTCTACTTTACTTAACAAAATAATAAAAATCTACCTATACTATCTTCTTTTACCTTGTTACATTAATTACAGCTATTTATTACAGCTATTTATTACAGCTATTTATTACAGCTGTTTATTACAGCTATAGCCTTATCTCTAATTAGTACGCCTAGTAATACAGAACTAGAGCTACCTAAAATCTTATATCTATATAGGATGTACGCCTCTTATCTGGCTAGAGGGGGTATAAAAGAGACTGTTCCTTTACTATAGTACTCTAAATACACTATTAATTAACTAGAACAGGCTAATGCTAGGTAAGCATAGGAAGTCTAGTAGCACTAAACTAATTAGGGATCTAACCTATTAAAACTAAAGACGCACTTTAGGTTAGGAGCTAGATATAGAGTTATATAGACACAATTTAGAGAAGCAATTTACCTATACACTAGCTAGCTATAAGTATACTGTTTCTACTGTAGTTTTATACTATAACACTTATCTGCAAAGAAAACTGCCTTGTCTCTCCTAATTAGAACTAAGTACCTGCTTAATTACGTTAAATCTAAGAGCTGTACAGAGGTATTAACACTAGCACATAAGCAAATACAAGAGATCTTAACACTCCTATAACGTTAGACTATCTCTAGCTTTACACAAACAACCTTTAAAGTACGCTAGTAAATAGGTTTAGAGTACCTGCTTATAAGTAGGGGTTAGGTTAGAGTTAAGCACAAGAGGAGTAGAGTAAGGTTTAGGTTACGCAGGGGCTAGTGTAGGGTTTAGGTTAGAGTATACAGCTTAGGGTGTTAAGGTTAAGTTGTTAGTTTAGTTAAAGTACCTGCTATAGAGTTATACTTGTGCAGCGCCTCTAATCTAACGCTTGTAACAAGTATATTACTTAGGAGTAAAGTAGGGCAAAAGAAATAAGTTTATTTTAGTGTATATCTAAAAATAAGGTTGTTGCAAGAATAGTCTAATCTTGCAGCTATTTAATAAGCTTTATAACCTGCTTATTATAGATGTTTATTACTGTTTTTTACTTAGGTTGTTTTAGATAGTTAAGAGCTACTGTTTATTACATTTTTTTATTACGCTTGCTAGTCTAAGAAACAAGAAGGCCTTAATCTCTTCTTCTATAGGCGCTACTTAAACTAAGGAGTCTAGAGTAGTGCACTATACAAAGGCGTTACAAATTCCCTAATGTTATTTTTTCTGTTACTCTCCTGCTCTTTATTGCTTGTCTAATCCTTAAAACGTTAAATTCTAGAGCTAGTTAGACTAGCAAAATTAATAGGACCTAGAAGCTTAAGTAGATCCTAGACACTCTTAGCGCTATATTAAGATCCTGCAGTTAGCAATTATAGTGTAGAACAGTTTAGTTATACGTCTTTCTTAGTAACTACGTGTTTTACAACTATAATCTTCTAGATTATTTCTACTCTAAGCTTGTGCTATTAATCTCTTAGGACGTCTTTTACAGTATTAAACAAGCGCTTAACCCTAACTTCTGCAAGCTATACAGCTAGTACGTCTTTAGCTACTTAGGCTAGGCGTAAGTACGTATCTATATTAGCCTGCTACTAGACAAGTATATTTGATAACTCCTCTTTATCTTCTTTACTAGTTAGAGAAGTACTAAGGTAGCAGAGAGCTTTTGCACAGAGTAGTCTAATGCTTACGTTAGTTTTATAAGAGAGATTAGCGCTTAACCTACTAAACTATATTGTTTAGGAAGAAGGCTTCCTAAACTACTAGTGTTTAGGTAGACGCTGTAGTTACAAAGGACAAACTAGAGTACAGTCTCTATTTATTGCTACAAGGTTGTTTTTGTATTAATTAATATAGTCTAAGAACTAACGCTAGTATATACGTTTGAAGTCTAGTCTCTATATGTTACCTTAGGTTTTATTAGCAGTGCGCTGTAATAAACCTATGTAATAAACATAGTCTCTACCTTATATGCAGTAAGCTTTTAGAATAGATTAAGAACAGTTGCAACATTATAAAGATATCCTTGTTCCTTATCTGTGCGTAAATAATACTTTAACAACTTCTTCTTACCTTTCTCTACTGCTGCCTTTACTACAGCTAGCTACTTCTCGCAATAGCTAGTCTTATCCTTCTTGTTAGATAGCTTAGTTGTTATTTAATTTAGAAAGTTAAAAAGTCTATTATATATTAACTAGATGTATAGAGCCTAAGGTATGTTACTTTTACTAATTTTATTAGTAGCTGTTTTAAAGTTTGCTAGTATGCGTGTTATTGCCCTAAAGTGTAACTACTTAGCAAGTGCTAGCTAAAGCCTTTTAAGGTCTTTAAAGTCTATAACTATGTTATTATTTTGTAAATTACTACTACTACCTTGCAAGGCCTAATTAAGTGTAATCTCTTACTCTAGCTACTTGTTAATATAAGTAGCTAGAGAGTAGGCGCGCTTGCACATATTATAGGTTAAATTCTACCTAGTCTTAATATCTTAAATTACGCAGAGTTAATTTTTTGGCAGTACATTAGATTGTACCTTTAGGAATTGTTTAAAACGTTAAGGAGACAAATTAATAGTAATACAAATTGCCTAGATCTAGAGGAGCTTAGTGCGTAATAAAGCATTATAATAAAGGGTGTAATATACCTTTTGCAAGGAGTTAGGCACTAATATGCTATTATTAATCTAGTAAACGTAATAGCGTTGCAGCTGCTAAGCCCCTTTAATCTTAGGCAAGGCTGTTAGCCTTAGGTAGGCTATTATATCCTGCACTACTAGGTTAATAATATAAGCGAGGTATAGTATAGTGTTTTCCTTTGCGTTTTAAGAAACCCTCTTATTAGTAAGATTGCTTTTTAGGCTTCTACTAAGAGTACTATTGTTTAAAGCGTTATTGCAGGTAACTGCTAGTAATTGTTTTAATGTTTTTGTGTTTTTAAGTACCTGCATAAGATTAGATGCTATAGAAACTTTAGTGTGCTGCTTACGCAAGGGCACAAAATCTAATAGAACTTCTCTTATCTGCTAACTAGTGTTAATATAATAGGCTTTAATAGCTAAAAAGCTTAGGTAGTTAGTAGCAGACTAGGCGTTAAGGGCAATTGAGATTTTTATTAACTTACTAAGATTAGAAAGAAGGTTTTTAGTTACCTACTTATATTGTTCTTAGAGCATAAGAGTAAACTTATATTAGCTAGGTATAGTAGTGCTAGGCTAGAGAAACTCTATAAAGCAGTAAAATAAGAGTTGCTCTAATGTTTAAAAAGACTAGTTCTTATTAAGAATTACCTATACAATTTCTAGTTTAAATTGCTAGGTAGTAAATAGTTACAGGGGTTGTAGACGTAATAGTATAACAAATAGAAGTAGCTGCCTTATGTAGATAGATTCTGTAACCTCTCTGTAACTATTAGACTAAAGGTAGTTACTAAGGTGTTTTGTTCTTATATACTTGTTAGTTAAGTGTTAAAGTATATGCCTATAGTTTAGGTAATATACGTGTAGTTTGCTGCTTTTAATATAGGCTTCTTCTTCAAATTAAGTCTATATAATAGTAGAACGTTTAGCTTTACCCTATTAAGGATTAGAATTATTAGGGTCTTAGGCCTATAATATATTCTGCTACTAGGCATCCTATACAGCATATATAGTAGTATTGTCTTAAATTAGCTGCTTAAGGACAGTAACTATTCTCTTAATTCTAGACTTAAGGATTTAGGAGGCGTTAAGTATAAATTTATAGAGTATTTTAGGTAGATTAGAGTATAGGTTGTCTAGGAGTAAAAGAAGGTTGCTTAGGTCTATGTGTGTAATAAAAAAGTGTAATAACAAAGTAGCAATGTCTTGTAAGAAGAGAGTAGTAATTGCAGCAATAATAGAATAGTAAAACTATAGTTTAGCATTACTTTAAGTAAGAGAGGTAGGCGTTCTACTAGAGGCGTTATTCCCCTAGTTAGGGGGCAGATAGTAGAGCTAAACTTTTAGAAATTAAGAAATTAGGTTTTACAGTAGTAGCAAAATTTTTAGGTCTTAACTATATTAGGTAATAATATATAGTAGATTTAATTATACATGTTACTTAGCGTCTAAATAGCCCTCTTAAGTACTATTAGAAAACTCCTCCTAGGTGCTATTGCTCTAATCTTTATCTTTCTTATCTTTATATTTATTAGGCAACGTCTTGTAGTATGCCTCTAGCTCTTTACTAGAATCTTTAACCTTTTCTTTACATTTAGTCTTATTGCGTCTCTTAACGTATAGCATATTACTATAGAGCTCTAGAGGCTAATTAAACATAGAAGAGGGTGTTAGCTTACGCCTCCTAGCAGACTAGTTAGAATAAGTATGTAATAAAATAACGTAATAAACTTACTACTAATTCTAATTAGTTACTAGAGCTAACTTGTTAGGCGTTAGCTTATCGCGAAATTTAAGCCATTTAGCCTTAACCTGTAGTGTCTTAAAGCTATTCCTCTTAAGGAGGTGTAGCCTACAAGTATACTCCCTTTAGAGTATTTCTTCTACAGCCTTACTAGGCCTATAAACGCAAGTATAAGCTTAAGCTAACAATTTTTTTTGCTTTAAGTCTAAAGTTGCTGCAGAGAACCTCTTTATAACAATGTTGTAGGCGCGCATATTAATTTTAATTTAGATAGCCTCTTATTTTTAATTAACTTAAGTAATAGAGGCTGTTAACTACTTAGCTTTGCATGTTAGTAAAAATAACGTAATAAAAAGGTATAATAACTTACTAGATTGCTTGCTATCAAAACGCTTTACTACCTAGGCCTTAAGCTTATGCTTAAGTTTCTTAGCTTGTTGCCTTAAAGATAACGCCTTGTACCTATTGCCTCTCTTAACCTTCTTCTTAAGCTAGTATTTAGCTAATTAGTCTAAGGACTTAGCCTTTGCAATAGCAGCTAGCTCCCTAGATTGTATAGTGCTGCTGCTAAGCTGCCTACTAGAGTTAACTTTAAAATTTGTTAGTTAGCCTTGCTTTAGCGTATTACTACTACAAGAGTTAAGGATATAGCTAATCTTATTATTTCTAGAAGCAAAACCCTAGACAAATAAGTATAATTTATAGTAAAGTTCTAAGAATATTACTATTATAAGCTAGGCCTACTCCTCTTCCTTAAAATTTGGCAGAACTCTAATAGGAATAGGCAGCAGAAAGCCCTTAGGCTTGTTAACAACCTTAATTTCCTTAGACTTAACAGATTCTATAGCGCTAAGTGTAATAAAGTAATGTAATAAAGCGTGTTACTATTACAGGCGTGTAGCTTTAGTATTTTATTTTAGCAGCCTATAACTAATAACGCGGTAAGTTAGTCTGTGCGCAAGCAGGCTACTAGCGTGCTTTCTGCCTACTGCTTACGCTTACTGCCTTTTAGCCTATTTTACATAAATAACTAATAAGTCTATAGAAATCTACTCTTTAATTTTAATATATAGCTAGAACAAAAGCTAGCGCAATTCTAGATAGGCCTATAAGTTAACATAGTTTTTTATTACGTTCTAGTCTTCTGGTAGTGCTAGTAGTTTCAAATTAGCTCCTGCAGGAATTTTACGCTAAGACCTAATTTCCTACGCTAAGCCTGCTTACTACTTATTTACTAGGCACTAAAACAACCTAAATTATTACAATATTAAATCTATAACTCTATAACACTACAACTATAGCTCTATAAAAACGTAAATCTAAAGTTAAGGACGCTGTTACTAGAGGCACTGTAGTTACCAAAGACCTAGCTAGTAAGGCTGCTAGGAAATCTGCTAAGAAAAGCCTAGCTGCAAAAACTTAAAAAGTAGCTCTTAAAAAAAAAGGCACCTTAAGCTAGGCAGTAGGTTATTACAATTTTTTATTACGCTTATTTACTTACTGCGCAAAGCTGTGTCGCTTAGAGAAATCTGCTAATACTAGAGGTCTACTAAGCTCCTTATCTGCAAGCTGCTCTTCTAGTAACTCTTGCGCAAAATAGCTTAAGAATGCGTCTAAAGCACTAGTAGTAGTCTTTGCTTCTAAAGATTAGCTGTTAGAGCAGCTTAAGAGGCTGCTAAGGCTTATATAGTTAGTTTTTTTAAGAGTTTGTTTCTTAACTCTATTTTTTTAACAAAATTCTAACTAAATATAAATATAAATATAAATGCAATCTACGCAAAAAGAGTTACTATACAGGCAAAGGATGTTAGACTTACGCTTAGGTACTATTAGAAGTTTAGCTCTTATTAAGCATTTGCGTAGAAGATCTAGAATCTTTTACTTTTATGTATATTAGAAATAAAGACCTAATTCCCTCTTTATTGTAATAAAAATTTGTAATTACTGTGCTATTTTTGATATCCCTAGCATAGTTTTGCCTCTGTAAAATTTAGTATATTTTTAGAAACCTAATCTTATAAAATTAGTAGTTATATACTTCAAATTTTATTTAATTGCGCAAAACTTATGCAACCTAACCTTAACCTGTAATTAATTACCTCTAACCTAACCTTTACCTACTTTTAGCGTTAATTAAATAGGTAGAGGTTAGGTTAGGTATAGGGTCTTACGTAAAGGTACCCTACCCTAACCCAACCTCTACCTATTTACTACTATACTTTAAAGAAGAGCTAGTTAGAGTTATAATTGGGAATAATTAGCTATTTTAAACGCTAGAACAACTCTTCTTTTACTATTTTGTAGAGTTTCTTTAGCCTAAAGCCTAGGTACCTACACAATACATCTTTTTATAAGTATTTTAAAACTAGTATAAGATTGCTAAGTTAAAAATGCTTTAAGCCCTTAGACTAAAGACTAGAATCTCTATTACACTAGATGCCTAGACTACTACTAACTACCTTAGCTTCTTAGCTATTAAAGGCTACTTTATTAGTAATACCTTAGTACTTAAAGAGGTGCTTCTTAATTTTATACTACTTTATAGTAAACACACAAGAGCTGCTATAGTAATAGAAGTTCTTAAGGTCCTTTATAACACACATACTATAGTGCGTCTTCTAGCTATTACAACAGATAGTGCTAGCAACAACAGTACCCTTAGACATTCTCTTTAAGACTAGCTACTATAGAAAAGAATTAGTTAGGACCTATATAAAAACATAATCCTATGCCTAGCCTATATTATTAACCTAGTAGTGCAGGATATTATACACTACTTACAACTATTTGCTTTTACAGACCTTAAGGCAGTAAACGTGCTAGAGTATAGGCATATTAGTAAGGTTTAGATGTATATGTCTGTTCCTAACTCTCTTTGCAAAGTAAGTAGTTGTTTATTACGTTTATTTATTACGTACTAATCTTAGTATAGCTACATACTATCTATATAGCAATTAATCTGTTACCCTAATATTTTAAGTAGTTCTTCTTAACCTAATCTAATCTTCCTCTCTAACACTAATTACGCGTTATCTAAGACATTAAAACAAGGTAGAACTCTATATATAATATATGTAAGCGCGCAATCTAACTACAGCCTTATATTAATAAATAGCTAAAGAATAAAATTGCTTTTAAAATAACTAGCTAACGTATACAAAATAACAAGAGTAATAAAGTTATAGAGGTAGACTTTAAAGACCTAAAAAGGGTTTCATTATTACCTAGTAAATAGCAACACTTAGAATTAATTACGCAAATACTAAAGAACTTTAAGGATGCTACTAATTATCTAAGCAAGAATAAAAAACTTTAGGCTTAGTTTATCTAGTTAATGTACAACTACTTGTTTAATTTCCTAAACTCTATAAGAGAAGAGCTTAGAGATAATAAGAACACTAGAGACAATTCTAATTAGCTAGACGTTATAAAGGCTGTAGCAGAGAAGGGTTGCAAGAAACTAAGTAAATACTATACCTAAACTAATAACAAGAAGAGCTTCTTATTTAACTGTGTAATAATACTTAACCTATCTTAAAAGTTAATAGCTTATAAGGTATTTATTACAACTTTTTATTACATGCCTTAGCTAATAAACTAAAAAGATAACACTTAGGACCTAAATAATAAGCATAAATACTAGACCTAGTTTCTTAACTACTTAAGTTAATACAATAAAGCTGCTAGTAGACTAGGTCTTGTTTAAGACTCTCTTATCTCTTTAAGAAGATTAGAAGAGAATAAGTAGTTCTAGAGACCTACTTTATAAGCAAGTTAGTCTAGTACTATGTCTACTGCTAGCCTAGACTCTCTCCTTAATACAGAAGAGAGAAGACTAATATAGCTAGAGGCTAAATTATACTTTAGCGCTCCTAAGCTTATTGTAGACCTAGCAAAGTTTAATATTCTAGAATAGTAGTAATATACTAAAATAATATACCCTTACTTAGCTTAGGTAGCTAAAGATATCTTAGCTATTTAATTAGCAGGTGTTAGAGTTAAGCGTGTTTTTAACTCTAGAAGAGATGTCCTTAAGGATTAACGTTACAGGCTAGCAGCCTAAATAATCTGTTAAATTATAATTATTAAGTATAACTCTATTAAGGAGAGTTTTACTACTTTAAATCTAATGCAGGTAGATTAAGAAAATAAGCCTAGTGCTCTAAAGGATAAGTGTAACAATATGCTTCTCCTTGCAGCCTCTAACTCTAAGTCTACTAAAGAATTAGAGAGTATAGTATCTTTAAACAGCTTAGAAGATAATAAAATATAGCTACTCTTACGTCGCAACTGCTCTTTGCGTAAGAGAAGAAGGCCTTTGCGCTACTACAGTTAGTTAGTGTAATAAATAGCTGTAATAATACATTTTTAATTTGTACACTAGCACTCTAGATATACCTGTCTATAACCTTTTTTGTAAGCCTTAACTGTAATAACCTAATGTAATAAACTAAGCCCTACTCTAATTCTAAAAGAACTAAATAACTTAACTATAGTCTAACCTAACCCTACCTAATAGTAACTTAACCCTAACCCTTAGTCTGTGTAACCTAACCTAACTCTACCTATATAGCACGTGCAACTTAACCTTTACCTCTACCTATTACTTGTATAACTTTACCTAACCTATACCTATAGTAGTGTACTCTAAACCCTATTTTCTAGTATAAATAAGGCTATAGACTTAAGTTTTTTATAAGTTAATATATATAGTAGAGCATTATTTATTTCTAAGGCCTTTTAGATTTTATATATAGAATAAAATATCTAATTACTAAGTATATATACAGGTTATAATTCTTATATAGCTCTTTAGCTATTAGCTTTATATTATAACTCCTAGCTATACCTAAGTATTCTTTAGACTTTCTTTCTATATTACTTTACTATAATAATTTAAAGCTTTAGTAGAATAAAGCCTTATATTTAGTTCTTATATTTAGCTAACTTAGAAAGAGTACACAAATCTATAGTAGTAAACTATATATATACTATTACTAAACTATAGGTATTAGATACCTTTCTAACTATCTTAAGTCTAATACTATATAGAAGTAACGTTACCTTAAAGTACGCAGGATATTATAGTTTTTAGTTAGTTAAAATAGATAGCAATCTTACGCTTAGTAAGGCCTTTACTCCTCTGCCTAAGGACAAGTACCTATTTATCGCAATTTAGTTGTTTTTAGAGTGTTTCTAGAGGCATAAAGACAAGATAAGAGAAAGGACAAGAGATAGGATAAGAGATAGATTAACTTAACGTTGCAAAGATTAGATGAAAACTGCCTAAAGCTTTACCCCTAGCCTGAATCACATTCTTATCACACGCTAATGTACCCTACCTAACGCTAACGATCCGTTCAGGGGGGCGTACTGTACTTCAGATGCTGCACTAGCACAATTCGCTCTCGCGCAACTCTTTAGTATACTTGCAAGAACTATCAGGCATCAGTTCTCTTTCCTACACCGTATCTCTATCGCCTTCACCCTCGGCTGTGGCTTCGCTTGAGACCACGAACCCTTGCAGCGTAACCTCTCTAATGGAATACTTCCAAACGCTCAATCTTCGGGTTCCCTTCCGCCAGACTCATATTGTTAGTTGTCACCCAGGCGATGAAGTCTTCCTCATGGATCGACCCGTTCAACATCTCAGACTATGCGCAGTGTAAGCAAGTGAGACAAAAAGAAGAGGGGGAAGGGGGCATCAAACTTTTGAGTTTCCACGCAGCATAAGGTCTAGGCCAGGGCTACGGATTGCATATACTTCAAAGATGGTGTGGTTCTGCGTGAGATATGTGTTGTTGTACGCGCCTGCTATGGCGGTTGAGATCTCTGTGGTGGGTATGTATTAGCGTTCGTCGTTATTGTCGCGTTCAACAGTTGGGGGGTATGCCCAAGGACAAAACTGACCTGCATGTCCCTCGACAGTCATGTCGTTCTCCAAGAACGAGCCGTTCAGCGTAAACGTGGCTGCAACATCGAGGCTTCCCTTGGGGTCGTTCACAGCGTGGTATAAAGCTTTGATGTTTTCCTTGATCCCGTGGGCGACATCAATGCCTATCGGCCAGGATGCAGCGTCTGCGCCATCCGCGGTGATAGACGGGGTCAAGAAGGCTATTGCCGTGAAGGTCGCAGCTAGAATAGTTTTGGAGAACATGATTGCCTGAAATTTTTTGTCTGTGAAGACAAACCCGGTTTTCGTCTTCATTTTATATCACTTTGCATTGTTCCCAATTCATCACTAGGAGATAGGCGCAAAGGGACGAGGTCTTGGAAGTGTTCCTCTGGAGCGGTCTCGGTCGCCGGAAGCGAAGTCGGGACAAATTGGTCCAAACGCAAGCTGCTCTCGTTTTTCATCCTTGGCGATCGATGAGCTTTGACCCCCATTCCAAGACATCGCCAGCATCATCTGCTGCTCAGCAACCGCGCAACTGCGCATTTCAGGGTGTAGTAACTCATGCTGACAGGGGTTAAATGAACGTCGGCTACCCCCAGCTGGGCATTATGACACTACATTTTGAGACAGACGGGAGGGTGTATGGAAAAGAGCCAATCCGAACACAATGCGAGCTAACGTACTGCCTCTCGGCTTTGTAGGCCCTACCGGTAGTCGAAGCGAACTTCGGGCCTAATACTGGCACAAGCTGCACGTAGACGATTCGGCATACTGCAACTAACCCAAGTTCAATCTAACTCTGCTACTGGTACTGTGTAATGTGCCATATCAGCCACAATCCAAATAGTCGCCTACCACATCAAGATGCAAGACTAGCTACCGGTACCCTCGAATACAAACTAACCCTGTTCTGGATCCCCATATTCTCTCGCTGCGGGCGCTTCCTATCGCGCACGAACCAAAGCTTTGTCCCGTTACTGATCTCGAATCCCACTTTCCGGTCTTCCGCCATCTTGTGCAACGTTGCTAGCACGCTGGGTTGGATAACGAGCTCAGACACATCGGCTGGTAGACTTCCGTACATGTCTCGTACCAGATCCGGAAGAGAAAGGCTGCCTTTGTTGCCGACGCGAGCCTTATTACCTTCCAAAGTGATCCAAATTTGACGCTCACGGGCTTCTTTCTGACGAACACATTCTTCCATTTTGCGTGGGAGGTCTGTAATGACGCATCCGTGGCCTGGGTAGCCGATTCCACACTGCAAAGCTGCCATATCAGCCAGACTATGCGTGAATAGCCCCAGGTCCTCAAATACGCTCTGACCCTGCCCTAGGACATTGTCTCCCGTGAACAGGGCGTTTTCTTCCTCGAAAAAGAAGCACATATGGTCATGAGCATGACCGGGTGTGAAGACCGCACGTAACGTTGCGCCGTCGACCTTGAAGACCTGGCCGTGCTTGATCGGGTGCTGGCTACGGTCCGGGTCGTTTTTATAAAGCCGGTCAGCGTAATTGGGCTTTTGGGAGATGAGATCGAGGACCCCTCCAGTGTGGTCGCTGTGCCAATGTGTGAGAAGGACGTGAGATATCTCCACGTCCAAGTCATCTAGGACACCGATGAGACTGTCGATCCACTGGCGAAAACCTTGTCCAGTGTCAACGAGCAGGCGCTGCTTTCCGGTGCCCACGAGGTACGTATTCGTTCCTTGGAGACGCATCAAGCCAGCATTTCCGCCCATGATCCGGATCACGCGCGGTGTCAACTGCTCGACGTCGGACAGAGCATCGAGACGGCCTTGTTGAGCCTCAAGATAATCACCCCACACGCCTTCGTTGAGCTTGGCGAGTGCAGAGGGCATGTTGAAGTGTGATGTTGACAGATTGATTCAGTTTGAAGCAGGTGAATTGTGGGAGGGAAAGATTCCGGTGCGGCTCAACCCGTTTTTGAGTCGTTCGGAATTGTTCTTGTCAGTACAACTGAAAGGACCGAGCTTATAGCGACCCTCCTTCTTCTCGAGCAACAATTGGCGTATTTGCTCCGTGTTATCTGTCCGGGTAAAGGTGTCGATAGGGGTCATGTCGGCGAGGAGGTACCTAGGTATTGCCAGAAAGTTCCCTCTCCCACTGACTAGGCCTATAACTAGAGATGTGAGTATACCGTATCGGGGTCAAAAGCTGTGTATATACTCTATAGTATAACATACTATACTAATTCATCTGGAGGGTATAGTATAGACACTAGCACTATCAAGGATAGTAGGGTAACTAATTAAGAGTCTTATGTAGATCAATTCTACTTAGAACTCTAGCTATCTTATTAGTTGTTAGCTTATTCTTCTTAGTCTTTTTAAGCATATACTCTTCTACTGTATTTACACTAAAATAATCGGTATTTAAGGTATAGTTTAGTACTAGATTTGTAAAGTTTTAAAAGAGATATACTATCTTTTATATCTATAAGTTACTTTAAATAGTTATTAGTACTCTAGTTATACTCTACTACTTACACTATCTATATAGTAGATAGAAAGTAGAAGGTAAAAGCCTTAAAGTTCTTACTATAACTCTAAAAGAGCTACTAATCTACTAGAATTTAGTATAGAAGAAAGCTGCTCTCTAGTAATTTATTAGTATAGCTTCTCTTTTACTAAATATACTTAAGAAGCTATACCCTAGCTTTATCTACTATGCCTAGTTCTAGAAATTATTTCTATAATATAGTTATAGTATTAGTAATAACAATTGTATAGAAGTTAATACTAAGCCTATTAATATAGTTATACTACTTAAGAAACTAATCTATACAAAACTATCTAAAACTTTTTAAACTATTGTTAGTATATTTCTGTTTATTAATTTAATTTAATATTTCTTAGAATCTTAATCTACTTAATAAAGTATTTTTTTCTCTTAAAACTTTCGTCTAGTTAATTATATTTCTTTACCTTAGCTTCTATAAGATAATATATAATAATAGATTTCTAATCTAAACTAAAAACTAAAATTAGTCTAGATTATATAGCTAGAACAGTTTCCTATATATCTTAATAGCTTACTGTTTAAGCTTTGTATAGACAATAATTATAATAATTTCTCCTAAGCTCTTTAATTTTTACAATAATTTTTTAACAAGAGCTATAGAATAATATAATATAAATTAATATTATATCTTTTTACTCTCTTCTCTTTTATACTTAAACTAGAACACGCTAGAAAATAGGTTTTAGAGTACTATACGATAGGTATAGGTTATGTAGAGACTTTAGAGTTGTATAAGCTATATTTCGAAGTATAGGTTAGATTATATAAGCTATATAGATAGAGTTAGGTAAGGTTATATAGACTAGATTAAGCTAAAGGTTTAAATACTAAGAATATTAGTTGTCTAGACTTTAGAGTTAGAGTATTTAGATATTTATGTAATAAACCTTTCTAATAATACTAAGTTAAGTTCTAGATATTACTTAGTAATCTAGTCTTAGCAAGTCTTAGTAACCTAACCTTAACCTATAGTCTATAAAACCTAGCCTAATCTTATATATATAGCTTATATAACCTAATCTTAACCTTTACCTAAAGCTTATATAACTCGAACTATACCTATGTCTATTAATATTAGGCTAATAAATAGGTTGTCTCTACTTTTTAATATAGTAGAAGTAAGACTTAATAATCTATTACAATATTATAGGTCTATATAGCTGCTTTTTAAAAGTCTAAAGATTACTTAATTTAGACTATTATTAACGAGGTTATATAGTACCTATAGATAGGTAAAGGTTATAGTATCTATCTTCTAATTTCGCGTTTTCTTAGCAAATACTAATCTTATAATTTATAGATTGTTAGTTAGCTAAATATAGAGTCTATAGTTATATAATATATAAATCTCCTTTTACGCTAGTATATAAAGAGCTAGAACTAGAATTTAATAAAAGTAGATACTACTCTAACCCTACCCTATTTGCTACTTTACCTATTATAGAGTACTCTAAACTATACTATGTTAGGAAAATTTAAGATTAATCTAATCAGCCCGATTGCTGCAACTCGCGGCGGCCTGACAGCGATACTGTCTACTAGACAATTCGCCAAAGTCACCCTACTCACTTCTGGTCGCTAGCAACCTAACAGCAACCTGACAGTGTCGCTAGTGTCGCTAGTGTCGCTAGTGTCGCTAATGTTGCTAATTTTACTCACGTGACTGTATTGCTGTATTTTCATGATTACGTAAGTAACCTAAAAATACAAAATATAGAGCGGAATTCCCTCTTTAAAATGCACTATTTAGAATTTTAATAGCTAGTCTAGTTATTGAGATATAGCGCGTTGAAGTTATAAACTTTTTTAAAAAAACTTTAAAGTACGTTCAACACAATAGATCTTAACGCTTACACTGTAACATATTAAAATAAAATAGTCTTAGAGTAAAATCTACACTTTAGTTACTATTTCTTTAAAAAAAAATATAATATATTATCTAGTTAAAGTGCTATAGCTTTAGCGAAAACAAGCCTTAGCAAAGAACATTAAAAAGTTACAAACTTCACTGCTGTGCATCTCAGCAACTAGAGCAGCTATAAAAATTCTAAATAGTGCGTTTTAAAGAGGGAATTAAGCTCTATATTTTAGGTTTTTAGAATAATTACGTAATTGCGCGGGTGGGGCAGGTAGGTCCAGTGGATCAGGTAGATCAATTTGAGCGTTTTAGTCTAATTAGGCAGCTAGAACAAATAGGGGACTCTAGGGACAGTTGAGCACGGTTAAGAACTGTCTGGTAGCTAGTGGTACAGTTGTGTTGATAGTGTCGCCAATGTCGCAGATGTTGCTAACGTTGTGTTTTCCTAACGTAGTAAATAGGTAAAGAGTATTCCTCTTTAGGTGCTAGTTAGGTTAAGGTTAAATTAATTATAGGTAGAGTATAGGTTAGAGTTATACTAGTTAAATTTGTAACCTAATATCTACCTTTCTATATTACACTACTAGTAGATAGAGGTAGAGGTAAAGTTACATAGACCTTAAGTAAGAGTTAGAGTAGGTTTAGCCTATTTAAAACTATATTAAAAACCTACAAGACTGTAATAACTTAAATAAACGCTAATTTTTTTTAGAAGTACTTCTAATACGTTAGACTCTTACCTTAACCTACTTTTAATTAACTTTAACTTTTACCTTTACTTACTTTAGCGTAAAGAGATTAGGTAAAGAGTAGAGTAAAGTTAGAGTCCTATATAAAAGTACTATAACTCTATCTAATAGTTAACCTCTATAGTACTATTTATTTACTACTATACTCTAAACTCTCTTTTTATGTACTAGGTACGCTATTTTAGTTAAGACAATAGTCTACTATTATTCTATACTATAGGTAAGACTATATTACTCTACGCTTAGTTTTTTATTGCCTATCTTAGACTAAAGCCTAATAGTAGCCTATTATATAGAGTACTCTTCTAAAGGTACTATTTAGATTAGAGTAGAAGATAAGAAGAGTAGAATAGAAGTTAGAGTAATATAGATACTAGATAGAGTAAATATTATACCTTTCTATTGTAAACTATAATAAAAATAAATTTAATCTTTGCTAATTTTAGTTTAATATAGTAGCCTAACCTAAGTCTCTATTATATAAGAGTTAGTAAGACTCTTACTATACTTTTATCTGTATAATAATAGACTCTTACCTAAACCTCTCTTTTATCTATTTACTATTATAAACTAATAAAGAAGATTTTAACAGAAAGAATAATAAGTATTTATAGCGTTCTCTATATAATAAGTAACTATAAACAGTTTAACGTTTATAGTAAATAAAGTAGAAGTATTTAAGCCTTTTATACTTTTAAGACTATTAATTATAGTAACTAGTAATACTAAAGATAAAATAAACTATAGCTTATTAAGTATAGGTAAATTATTTATCTTCCTTCTATCTTATTATCTTATATTTTAAAAACTAAAGTTATTAGTTTAAATAAGATCTATTCTAGTAATATAGGTAGGCTAAAGTAGAGTAGTAAATAGGTAAAGGTTAAGTAAAGTTAAGGTACCTTTAAGTAAAACCTTAACTATACTAGTAAATAGGTAGAAGGTATACTCTATTAGGTAGTAGCTAGGTAGAAGTTAAATTAATTATAGGTTAGGTATAGATTAGAGTTATAATAGTTAAATTTGCAACCTAACCTCTACTCTTTTATTTTATACTAGTAGTAGGTAGAGGTAGAAGTAGAGTTGCGTAGGCCCTAGGTAGAGGTTAGAGTAGGTTTAGCCTGTTTAAAACTATGTTAAAAACCTGTAATAACTTAAATAAATACAATTGTTTTTAGGGATACTTCTATTATGTTATACTCTAATCCTAACCTACTTTTAATTAACCTTAACCTTTACTCTTATCTACTTTAGTATAAAAAGATTTGGTAGAGAGTAGAGTAGACTTAGAGTCTTATGTAAAGCTACTCTAACTCTACCTAACCTCTATCTATTTACTACAATAACTATAACTCTACTCTACCTTCTACCTAATCTTTTTATACTAAAGTAAGTAAAGGTAGAAGTTAAAGATAATTAAAAGTAGGTTAGGGTTAAGGTCTAACGTAATAGAAGTACTTCTAAAAAAAATTGCGTTTATTTAAGTTATTAAAGGTTTTTATATAATAGGCTGCTGCCTAGAGATTCTCTTAGTTACAGAAAGACCTTAGGTCTGCACTAGAAACCCTAGAAGAGTTCTAGAGCTAAAACGCCTAAAGACTTATAAAACTAGACCTTCTAAATATTCT
Source organism: Ampelomyces quisqualis (assembly GCA_018398575.1). Taxonomy (NCBI): domain Eukaryota; kingdom Fungi; phylum Ascomycota; class Dothideomycetes; order Pleosporales; family Phaeosphaeriaceae; genus Ampelomyces; species Ampelomyces quisqualis. Next base: position 2,407,275 of record JAGTXZ010000011.1, read on the forward strand.
AGAACTAGAACTAGTAGAAGATTTCTAGGTAGCTATAAAAGATTCCTAGAATAGTTTCTAGATAGGCTATAAAAGTTACAACTCTATATCCTAGCACCTACTCTAGGAGTCTGCTTCTTATATTTTAATACAGTTTTAAATAGGCTAAACCTACTCTAACTCTTACCTAGAGTCTATATAACCTTACTTCTACCTCTATCTACTACTAGCGTAAAATAAAAGAGTAGAAGTTAGGTTACAAATTTAGCTAGTATAACCCTAACCTATACTCTACTTATAATTAATTTGACCTTAACCTAACTAGTACCTAATAGAGTATACCTTCTACCTATTTACTAGCGTAAGCTAAAGTCTATAGATAATAGGTCTACTTTATAAATAGTAGACTCTAGAATCTAAGTCTACTTAATTTTCTCTAAATATACTAAAATCTATAGTAGTATTCTTATATAACTAGTAAGGCTTTCTATATATTAGAGTATAAATATAGTATAAAAGACCTAGCGCAGTATTAATATATACTATAGTATTATATAAATTTACTTTTTTTACTATATTATAGTAGTAGTTAGGTTAAACTAGAAGTTAGGTAGGGTTTAAAGTAGAGCTACCCTAGTCTAACCTAACTCTTACCTACGCTAAAAATTTAGTGCTAGTGTTAGAGTTAGGTTAGGTTATATAGGCTAAGAGTTAAGGTTAGGTTACGAAGGCTTACTAATAATAAATTCTAATTCTAAAGTAATATCTAGAACTTAATTTAGTATTATTATATAGGTTTATTATATAAAAATATTAGTAATCTAACTCTATAGTCTATGCAACCTCTATTCTTAGTAATCTAACCTTACCTCTAAGCCTATATAACCTAACCTAAGTTACCTAACTCTACCTATATAGCTTGTGCAACCTAACTCTAACTTCTACCTATAGCTTTAGTAACTGTAAAAACATAGTAAGTATATACTTAATACAATTATTCTAATTAGTTTAATCTAATCTCTCTATATATCTAGATCTACTTAATTAAGAATTTCTTTTCTTAAAAGTTTTCTTAAAAGTTTTCTTAATCTAATTATAGTTTTTTACCTTAGAGTAATATAAGATATTGTTATATGCTAGCCTGCAAAGATAGAATAATAAGGTGCTAGAAAGAGTTATATTTCTTAAGCTTCTCTACTAGTTATAGAAGAGGTTTATATACCCTTTGTGCGTGCTAGTCTATAAAGAGGTAGTAAGGCTAGACTAAGCTCTTCTTAAGAAGGCAAAGAGCTAAGCAAAGCTTAGCCTATTATATACTTTTTTCCTTACTCTCTCTTTAATATAAAAGCTTATATTATTGTAATGTAGCAATTGCGTTCTAAAGACAGGCTAAGGTTATTCTAGTGCTACTTGTTACCTAGCTGCCTGCTGTGCGCGTACGTCTATACGCCTACTATAATTTTGTGTTAGCGCTTAGCTAGCTCTGTCCTAGTTCTTACACTACTAATACTATTTTCCTTTAGTCTTCTTCTCTACTTTTAGACTGCGCCTAAACTGCACACTAACTATACTTACTTTTCTAACAATTAACCTATTAATTACTTTCTAATGTTGTCTCTTGTGTACTCTAAGCGCCTTCTTTCTAACCTTGTTACGCCCTTAAGGCGCTGTTGCTATACAAGTAGTTATAAAGTAACTAGTAACTCTAATAATAAAGCCGTAATGCTAAAGCGTATATAGTTTAACTACTTGTTATATATTAAGAAGTGTACAGTTTGCAGCTGTATTAACTACGTATAGGATAGCAGCAAGAAGTATAGCTTTTGTTACATAGTAAAATACTGTTACAAGTTATTTATAAGCTAGCTTTCTACATATCTAGCTCTTTGTATAGCTCTTAAGGCCTATAAGTATATTACTAACAGTAAGAATATAAAAGTGTATATTAAGAAGGCTAGAACGCGCGCTTCTACGTACTTAAAGGCTATAAGTAGTTTCTTAGCTATACTTATTTTATAACTATTCTGCTAACTTACTATAGTTTTATAATACTAAGCTTAACTTTAAGGTAGCTTACTAGCTTACTTAGAATAGCAGCGTAATAGCCTTAGCCTTTAGCTTTGCTTCTAATACTCTATTATTATTTTTTATTATTATAACGCCTAGCTACAAAAACTAAGTAAATAACCTAGTTCTTACCCTAAATATGTTAGGCTAAGGTATGCAGGAGATAATAGCGTTATAGTGTAAGATTATAGCTAACTAGAATATATGTAGTAGCTAGCCTATCTTCTATCTATAAAATTACTAACTAGAGTTTACGTTAGGCTCTTTTTTGCGCTGCCCTTACTACTACTTCTGTCTTTCTTTACTTTAAGCTACGCGTAGTGTTGCCTCTAGGCTTTAGCAACAACCTTCTAGGCCTAGCCTATTACTACTATTACTGCTCTGCGTTCTTTAACAATAACAAGTTACTTTTTAGCAGAGACTAGTCTTAAGCTAGTGTAGTTCTATTATGCCCTTAGGTTAATTCCTTAGAGTCTTTTGTAAGAGCCTAGCTGTCTTCTAGGCAGCTGCTCTTTAGAGCTAAAAATAAACCTTCTATAGCCTATACAGCTCTAAATTTTTCTACCTGCTGTTTTCTAAGTAATATTACTTTATAAATGCTTTATTCTTTTGTATTTAAATATGTAAAGTGCTTTTGTATCTAAGAAGTTTCTCTTAGAGTGCTATAATAGTATAATCTATCTCTTCTACTTAACTAGCACTTGTCTCTTATTGCAGCTACATACGTTTTTCTCTTAGAGTATTTCTTCTACTTTCTATTCGCGCAGATTTTTGTCCTTGTCCTCTAGTTCTAAGGCTAGTTCTAGTCTAGAGTCTTAGAAGACTTAGCTTAGGAGTAGATTTTCTAAAGCTAGTTTAATAAGATTAACGTGTACTATTTTATAAAGGCTTCTAAGTAAATCTAGCGTAACTGTAAGTAGAGATAAGACAGTAACTACAGTGTACTTAACCTACAGCTAGTCTAACTTTCTACTTTTCTGCACAGTTTTAATATTTCTTATAGAAAACTATACTCTATCTTTAACTTAATATTAACGTACTAGTTAGTGTGCCTAATTTATAGCCTTTTGTTATTTTTGCTAGGTATATAAGATTGCCGCTTTGGCTATTACTATCTCTTCTTACAGGTAGCGTATAAACTAAACTGCCTTCTCCTTTACTATTATAAGTAATAGCTTTAGAGTATTACTAGGCTAAAGTAGTAGTATATTATACCTATTAAGTAGTAAGTTTAGGCTTACACTAGTTGCAGAAGAGTTTTTGTTATTAAGCGCTAGCTAGCAAGCTGCAAGGTATTAGAGCTAATTTGTTTAGAAGAGATTTACTATAACTCTAAAGACTAACTATACTTCTTAGTTTACTTATTTTGTACTACTGTCTGTTTAAGAGTAATATACTATAGACAAAAGTTGTTTAACACTAATAAGTTTGCATAAGGTTTTCTAGAAGTTGCCTAGCTAGTTTAAGCTATAGTTACTAATTATACTGCTTAGAAACCTATAAAACTACTACTAGACTTTCGTAAATTACTTTGCGCAATCCTTAGCCTTAATAAAAGACATAGCTTCTAGCTGTACGTACTTAGACAGCCTATCTATAATAACTAAAAGAAATTAAAAGAAGGTTTTGTAAGCTTGTAAAAGGTTTACTATAAAATCTATTAAAATTTAGGCCTAGTATTAATCTGCAACTAGGATAGGCTGCAAAAGACTTTGCCTTTAAAGCTAAGATATATACGCTTTATAGTAGTAGTAGTTGCAAACAAATTAAGTAACATCTATAGCTATTCTATTTTAATAATAGCCTTCACGCAAGATATAGAATGTTCTATTTTTGCCTAAATAACTAGCTAAGTTTAAGTTGTATACTTACTAAATAACTATTGTAGTAAGTAGCTCTTACTTTAGCAGCTATATTACGCCTCTCTACTAAAGCGCGCTATGCGCAGAGACGTTATAGTTACTAACTTATTAATTTGTCTTAGCTTCTAATAGATATACTCTAGCGCTCTAGTGTACTACTTGCAAATAGGCTTAATATGTCTTATCTTAGCGTATAGCCTTATTCTAAAGCTCTTGTATATACTAGTCTAAGAAGAGAAGATTTCTTAAAGAAAGTAGATAGTCTCTCTTATAGGGCTATATAGACATAGACTAGACAAAAAGTAGAGTTATAACGCGCTCTAGTTGCAGCATATAACTCTACGCATTCTACTTACGCTAGCTTAGCACATCTAAATAAGTAGTAAGGCGCTCTAAGCAGTACTAAAAGTAAAAGCAGAATTTAGATAGTAGTTCTAACTAACATTATTATTACTTTGTAAGCAATTGCGTAGTTGTAAAGTATTCTAGATTTTTATAGTCTGTAAGAATAGTAAACAGTTTATAGACACTTTAAAGCTCTAGCGTCTATACTTTAAAGTATTTAACAACTGCTATAAGTTCTTTGTTATAGATAGTATAGTTATGTTATACTAGTAATAAGAATATAGAGTAGTATACAATAGAGTAAAGCACTCTATTAATATTTTACAAGAAGTACTTTCTAAGAGCACTTCTAAAGCTATCTACTTCTACTACTATAGGCTGTGTAAGGTTCTACTAAGTTAGGACTAGTTTAGAGCTAAAGATACGCTTTAAGCAGTTAAACGCGTACTACGCTTTAGTTGTTTATAGAAAGGTAGTATTCTTCTTTATTAATATATGTAAAGAAGCTGCAATACTAGAGAAATTTAGTATAGAGTCTTTATAAAAGTTAGTAAACCTAAAGAAACTCTAGACTTCTTAAGAGAATGTTAAGGGCGTCTATTCTGTAATAGCCTATACCTTAGTAAAGTTTAGCTAGACAGCTTATTCTGCCTTAATAACATATTCTAGATACTTAACTATCTTTGTTACAAAAGTACACTTCTTAAGGTCTAGGTATAGATAGGCGTCTTAAAGAAGTTAGAAGACCTGTTATACCTTACTATAGTAGTCTTTAAGTAAACTACTAGAGTAGATAATTACGTTATCTAGGTATACTATAGCAAAGTCTTTTAGCGTTTTTTTAAGAGCAGTATTAATATAATACTAAAAAGAAGAGAGTGCACTAGAAAGTTCTATAAGATAAATAAGCTACTCAAAGAAGCTAAAGCGTGTGCAAAATACTATAAAGTACTTATTTTTTACTATAACTCTTATTTAGTAAAAGGCTAAGCAAATATTAACCTTTATAAACTACCTTACCTAAGAAAGTATATAAAGAGTTTTTTTAATTAATATAAGTAGGTATTAATCTATCTTTATAATTTTGTTTAGAGCCTAGTAGTTAATATAGAGGCGCTATACACTTAAAGCCTTCTTTACTAGTAAGACTAAGGCCCCTGCTGCAGAGAAGCTAGCGCAGATCTAGCTCTTATCTAGGAGGTCTGTTAGGAAAATTCAAGATTAATCTGGTTAGCCTAATCGCCGCGACTTGCAGTGGCCTGACAGCGATACTGTCTACTAGACAATTCGCCAAAGTCGCCCTACTTACTTCTGGTTGCTAGCAAGTCGCTAGCAAGTCGCTAGCAACCTAACAGTGTTGCTAGTGTTGCTAGATCTAACAGAGTTGCTAATGTCGCCAATTTTACATATAGCTGTATTTTTATAATTACGTAAGTAACCTAAAAATACAAAATATAGAGCGGAATTCCCTCTTTAAAATGCACTATTTAGAATTTTTGTAGCTGCTCTAGTTATTAAGATATAGCGCGTTAAAGTTATAAACTTTTTTTAAAAAACCTTAAGTATGTTTAACACAATAGATCTACACCCCCCCTATATAGTATATTATAATGAAATGTCCTAAAGTAAAATCTGCACTTTAGTTACTATTTCTTTAATAAAAAATATAATATATTATCTTGTTAAAGTGCTAGAGCTTTAGCGAAAACAAGCCTTGGCAAAGAACTTTAAAACTCTACAAACTTTACTGCCTTGCATCTCAACAACAAGAGCAGGTATAAGAAATCTGAAAAGTACGTTTTAAAGAGAAAATCAAGCTCTATATTTTTGTTTTTTAGGATAATAACGTAATGGTGCGGGTGGGGCAGGTGGGTCCAGTGGATCAGGCAGATTAATTTGAGCGTTTTAGTCTAATTAGGCAGCTAGAACAAATAGGGGACCCTAGGGACAGTTAAGTACAGTCAAGAACTGTCTAGTTAACTGTTCTAACAGTGTTACTAATGTTGCGGATGTTGCTAACGTTGTATTTTCCTAACGTCTGTAACTTACTATTACAGCTCTATTAGCTAATTGTAAGGTATAGAGTATAATAGACTCTAAGAAAGGTCTAGAGTCTTCTTATTCTTACTTAGTTAGAGTTAGATGTAATAGTCTATTTAGCTTCTGTACAGAGGCAGACTAGAAGTAGAGCGTTTGTCAAAAATATCTGCAAAGTCTAAGATCTGCAGTAAAAGTAAGGTTATTGTAAGAGGTTTGTATAGCAGCAAAGTTACAAGATAACAATAGCAGTACAGGTAGAAGTAAGTTAATTTCTGTTCTATAGCTTTAGTGCAGAACTACTCTTTTATAGATATAACTAGACGCGTATTCTTATAACTAGAATATACTAGGTTTGCGCTAGTGTAGCACTGTTAAGACGCTAGGGCAGCTATGCGCATTCTACGCGTATAATAGCTAAAGTAGCGTTATAGTAGCGCAGGCGCATTACTACGCAACTAATAGCTCTACGCTATAGTATCTTTACAATTATTTTCTTCTCTTTAGAATTACTATCTTAGTAATTTAATAACGTTAAGTTTATTAGCGTGTACCTAATATTGTTATTGTAGAGCTGTTTGCTGTAAGGCTGTTATTATGCTAAGACTAAAACTCTAGGTAAATCTAAGAGGTAGCTAGTAGCTATAGTAATAGTAGAAATATAGCAAAACTTTGTATACGTAATCCTCTCTGTTCTTTTAGTAATAACTATATTATTCTGCTACTACACTATCTACTAGCTCTACACTGTTGCAACCTTGTTACACTTATATTAATTATTATAAGTACTACGCCTACTCTACCTACTACCTCTGCTATTCTTATAAGTAGTATAACACTAGTGTTGCAACGTTGCTAACCTAGTGCTTAAGCTATACCTATTACTTACTATAGTAGCGTCCTTAATATTAAGTTAGTAATTTTAATTTGCTTCTGCTACACTAAGAGCTTAAGGCTTACTAGCACTTATTACAACTTTATAGTTAGTAGCCTGCACTATAGCCTTTGCTAGGGTAAGTAGAAGCTCTGCCTTAAGGTCTTTGCTAATTTTATTAAGAGCTAGAATACTATCTACTAGTAGTAGTAGCGCCTTACTACTAAGAAGAAGCCTAATCTTATTATAGTTACTGCATAAGAGACGTTGCTGCGCTAGTAGACTAGCTTAGTAGAGCTTTTTCTGCACACAGAGGTTAAGTATAGGAGTTGTTATTAGCCTAAAAGCAATAAGATCTAGATTCTGCAGGTTAAGGTAACTAACTGTCTGTCTACTACAGTAGAAGGCATTCTTAACCTACTATAGGCTTAGGTGTAATAAGCACATGCAAACACATGTTACATCTAATACCTTATAAAGGCTTAGTAACAGATTATATAGAGAGCTAGCAGATTAGGACCAAAAGCGCTCTAACAGCGCTCTAACTCAGCTACTACGCCCACTATAAATATAAGCCTATAGCATAGATAGAGGACAAGTTTCTCTTGTCCTTCTGTACAAGACCTATAGGTATATAGCCAATCTAGAATCTCTAATACAACACGCACTCCTATATACCTCTAATACGTATCTAATTTAATCTTAATAGCTGTACCTACCTGCGTTGTTACATTACAAGAGAAACTTTGTCCTACTAGTAATAGCATTTATATAATATTGCAATTTACTTTTAAAAAGATTATATTAAAACGTCTAGAACCCTATCTAAATTAGATCTGTTTGCAACCTTAAATCTATTAAACACAGTTAGGATCTCTTAGATCTTCTAACAGCCAAAGCCTTTAGGTTTAGATCTTCCTATTAATACAACAGTTAGAATTACTTTAGAAAAGTCGCGTTTGGCGCTACAATAGAAACTTAGAGACTATTAATAACCTAGGAGTATCAGAGGCAACGCTAATAACTCCCCCTAAAGAACTAACCCTAAGAGCCTTCTCTTAAGACAACTCTGTATCAACTGTAACAACCTAGTAACAGAGTGCCAAAGCAAAAAAGACAGACACTAAAGAACCCTTTTAGCCTAGAGCTGCACTAAATCTGACTTCTGCCTAAATAGAAGTTAATTAATTACAATAAGATTTGAAACAGGCTTTAGCAGAAATTAATTCTCTTAAGAAAGGACTAACTCTGTTAATAGGACTAGACAAGCCCCTACCTACTACTAAATTACTCTAGAATAATTCTACACTCTACTGTTTATCTAACAGCTCTACATCTAAGTACTTACATTACTATAAAGGCTCTTGCCAACTTTAACAATCTAAGAAAACGCCTAATATAGACAATCTTAGTAATAGAAAAGATCCTACCTTCTACTAATAGCAGGCCTCTATCTAGGATTAACTTAAGATTAACTTAGATTACTATTAGACTAAAAGATAACGCATAGCCTTAGTATAGGGCTACACTACAGGATTAGCTAAGGGCTATCTTAAGCTATAATATTTATTAGATACTAATTAAGAGCAATTCTAGAACGCTAAGCAAATAATTAGGCTACTTAAGTCTTACTTTATTACAGGTAACAAGGTAGCCAAAAGCTAAGCAGCTTTTAATTAAATGTAGATAACTAAGAAGGAAACGTTCCCCTTGTTTAAAGCTAGGTTTCTAAGTTCTGCAGTTAAGGGACAAGTACCCCCTTTAGAGTAGTTTTACTACTTGTAGACTAAGATTACGCTAGGGTTGCAAGCCCCTAACCTAGGATTCAGGCACTAATAGAAGAACTTATTTAATCAGATAGTAGAACACCTTACTGCATACAATATAGAGCAAAAGAACAACTCTACACCAAGCATAATACTAGCTGCTGCTAGGTTACTAATTAGGTTAGCCCTATAACAGAATTTAGAGCCAAATTAGACTACTACTACTAGCGCTCTAACAAATTCTGCGCTAGTCTATTAATCTACAACAGTGCGTTTTCTTACAAAGACCCCTAAGCTAGAATAATAGAAGACCCCTAGTAGTTGTTACAATTGCAGTAAGCTAGGACACTACTCTAGTAACTGTATAAAGCCTTGTGTGCGTTAGATTAAAGCTGTAGAAGTAGATAAGTATAAAGATGCTTAAGAGCAACCTAATTAGGAGGTATATTGTACAGGAAATAGAAGCGCCTAAAAGAACACCCCTCCCTAGGCCTAAGCTGTTATAATCTATCTTACTTTAACCTTTCTTATTTGTTTCGCAGTCCCTATTTCCTTATACCTACGCTTCTTTATAACTAAGGCCTTAGCTTACGCCTTAATACTCTTGTTAACACTAGTGCTTAAAGTTTCCTATTTTTGAATTTACAAATTGTCTTATCTATTTCTAAAGCCTTGCAGCAACCTATTTAGAAGCTCTCCTTCTAGATTTAGGTACGCAGCTTTAAGGATTAGATTACTTCTTTAGTTACTTAATATATTTAACTACACTTAAATATTAATAGCTAAAAGATTTTAAACTGTCTATTTCTTATTCTTAATCTTAGGTCTTAGAATTGTATACTTAGCCTCTAATAGTTAAGACAATTTAAGATTCAATTAGACACAGATAGGTTACAGTTTATTTGGCTATCTAAGTACCCCTGTTTATACAATCCTTTACCCTCTATTCCTACTGTTCTATATTAAGCTATAGTGCTAGCTACTGTCTATCTTAATGTGCAACAACGCAACGCTCTATAGGAGAAAGAAGACTATTGTATCTAAAACAGTCCTTACTGTTTCTCTTCTTCTATTTATTGTATTAAGGGATGCTTAAAGCTCTTATTAGCCTAAAAAATCTTAGAGATGCCTTATACCCTAACTAAGCAAAACTGCTTAGAGTCTAAACCCTCTTCAACTACCTGCATTACTCTTATTTCTACCAATGCATTTCACTTTATTATAAAGAAGCCCTAGAACAAGTTCTTTACAATAAGCCTCTATAAGATTAACAGGATCCTTGCCTCTAAGAACAACGCAGACAATTAAAGCTAATTAGATAAGAGATTACCTGCCTATTACTCCTAGTATCAGGATGTATTTAGCAAGTTAGCAGCTAATTAATTACCTCTTTATTATCTGTATAATTATAAGATTGTCCTTAAAGAACTATTACTAAATGCGTTTAGTCCTCTATATAAGCAAAACTAGAAGGAGCTTAAAGCTACTAAGGCCTACGTCTAAGAATACCTTTAGAAGAGTTTTATTAAGGCTAGCCAAAGTCCTTTTACTTTACCTATCTTTTATATGCGCAAACCAAATAGAGATATACGCATCTGTGTAGACTACTAGAAGATTAACGCCCTTACGCGCAAGGACGTCTATCTAATCCCTTGCATTAATAAGCTGCTATTACGCCCCTCTAAGGCTAAGATCTTTACTAAGTTTAACATCTAGGCTGCTTTTAACAAAATTTGTATAGATTCTAACTCTAAAGAGTATACTACCTTTTAGACCTGTTACAGTATATATAAGTGTATAGTTCTCTCTTTTGGCTTGTGCAATAGGCTAGCTACGTATTAACGCTATATAAACAATATACTAATTAATTATCTTAATAATTTCTGCATTACGTATCACAACAATATCTTAATCTACTCTAAGAATATAAACTTACATTAGGAACACGTCCAAAAGGTCCTAGAGCGCCTATGTACTATAGGACTCTAAGTAGATATTTAGAAGAGTAAATTCTATGTAACCTGCACAAAGTATCTGGGTTACGTTTTAACAAACTAGGGCACTAAAGTTAACTCTAACAAGGTAGAAGCACTCTAAAACTAGGCTAAACCTACTACAGTTACTAGCGTTAAGTTATTTCTTAGTTTTGCTAGTTTCTATTAACAATTTATTAAGGATTTCTTCTGTGTGGCTAAACTAATTATAAAGCTTTAAAGTCCTGCTACACTATTTAATTAGACTACAGACTGCTAACAGGCTTTTAATTAGATTAAAGCCTTACTTCTAGCTATTTCTACGCTATCTTATTTCTATCCTAAGTATAACATAAAGTTAGAAACTAACGCGTTAGATAGAGTAATAGCAGGAGTACTCTCTTAGAAGCACCCTAACAACAAGTAGTATCCTGTAGCCTTCTACAGTTACGCCCTATCTAGAGCTAAGCTCAATTAAGAAATATATAATAAGGAACTTTTTGCTATTCTAAAAGCGTTTGAGAAGTAGAGAGCTAAACTTACCTCTATACAGAGTTAAATCTAGGTGTATTTAGATTACTACTTCTTAGAATACTTTATAACTACTAAGGTTCTTAATGCACGTTAAGCACAATAGGCAGAGATTATTGCCCCTTTTAATTTCTGCATTAAGTATACGCCTAGCAAGCTTAATAAGTAAGCTAATATCCTAAGCTAAAGAGAACAGAACATTAGTAAGGTTAAGGCTGCCTAACAAGACAACAGATCCTGTATACTTCTAGGACCTAAACGCCTAAGCCCCCTAGTTAACTCTAAACTAGCTTAGAACTACGTTTGTAACTAGCCAGAGATTAATATTTTAGCTATTTTAGTCTAATCTATTAGTGCCCCCTTAAATCTTAACTTATTAGAACTAATTAAAGCCCTGCTAGCAGAGAATTGCTGCTCCTTTAAGAAAGAATGCCTTACGCTACTACAGCTATATTATGTCTAAAAAGGACTACTGCTGTATTACTTACGCCTATATGTGCCTAGAGACTCTCCTTTGTGCACTTAACTAATTAGAGAGGCTTACAATTAGGTATCTACTGCTTACCTAAGCGCTACAAAGACGTATTAGCTCTTGGCTTAGCAATATTATTAGAGGGGTATAGAGGCTATATGCAAACGCTATGTACGAAACTGCGTTTCCTGTTAAAGATCCTATCTAAGACAGCTCTAAGCCTAAGGTTTTCTCTATCTGTTACAAATTCCTAATAGGCCTATACAGTATTTGTGTATAAATTTCAAGACATTCTTAACAGATTGTTATAGCTATAATCAAATTATAGTTGTTATTAATTACCTATCTAAGCAAGCTGTTTCTATTCCTTGCTACAAAACAATTAACGCTTAAGAAATAGCTTACTTATTTATCTAATAGGTATACTAATTTAGCTACACGCCTAAAAGTATAGTGTCTAACTGTAGACTCTAGTTTGTATCCCAATTCTAGTTTAAGTTCTGCAAGATCCTAGGCGTGTAACTTAAGCTTTCTACAGCCTACTATAAACAAACTAATAGACAAACTAAGATTATAAATAAGTATATTAATTAACAATTAAGGCCTTTTGTATCCTATTACTAGGACAACTAGAGTAACCTCTTGCTAATAATTAATTAAGCCTAAGCTACGCTACTGCACTCCGCAATTAGTATAGCGCTGTACCAGCTTCTGTTTAGATCTAAACTATAACAGAGCTAGGATTAGGTATTATCCTCTTTAAAACACAAAGATATAAACGTTAAAGATGCCTTAAGCTTAGCTACCTGCATGTATAAAGCCTAGCGCACAGCTAAAGATAATATAGAGAAAGCGTAGAAACAGATAGCTACTAAGGTAAACAAATATTGTTAACCTGTTAATTAGGTAGTAGGTAACAAGGTTTACCTCTTAACCTAAAACCTATCTGTTACCTGCCTAAGTTGCAAACTTGCTAAATTGTAAAAAGGCCTCTTTAAAGTTCTAGAACAAGTTAGCTATTTATTTTAACTAAAGCTACCTAAAGGTTCTAAGATCTATAACGTGTTTGCTCTAGACGTCCTCTGCAAGGACTCTAACAACCTCCTGCCTAGTTAGCTAAGCCTAAACCTATTTAGCATCCTAATTTAAGGCGTTAAAGAATAAAAAGTTAAAGAGATCCTAGCTAGCAAGCTGTACTGCTCTATCCTAAAGTATCGCGTAAAATAGGTAGGCTATAACTTTAACCTTACCTAGTACAACGCCTTAAACTTTATAGTCGCCTTATATATGTTGCAAGCGTTCTATAAACGCTATCTAAAACAGCTAGAACTTCTACAAGTGTTAGCTAAGTAGATTACAGCATAGGAAAAAGAAGTTAAAGATCTTATAGTATTGCAAAACAATTATGTTAAGGAAATTAAACTTAATATTGCAACTACTATACTAGTAGGTAACAGCTATTAACAATAGGAGTCTTACTCTTCTATTAGATCTAACAGCAGACTGTTGCTGCTACTAGTAGAATGTTCTTAACTATCTAAATCCCTAGGTATAGACACTAACGTACTACCTAGTTGTCCTCTGTTCTGGCCCTGCCTGCTGCAAGTACCTGCCTCTTGCTCTACTGCTACCTAAAACGTTGCTGCCTACGCCTTCTCTTGCTCTGCTAACTAATTAGCCCTTAATACTATTATAACATCTACTAGCTAAGCAACTATACTAGTTAACCTAGCTATACTTCTCCTAAGCGACCTAACCTCCTTAGCTATTGCCCTAACCTTCTTAGCCAGCTCCTCCCTCTAGTAATAAGCGCTAACTAACAAGTTAGCGTTGTTTATGTTAGCTACCTATGCAGTGCCTACTTGCACAACAGTAGCTAACTAAAACACTACCTCCTTAACAGCAGCCTCTTGCTCTAACACTACCTTATTAGACTTATCTCTACCTAGGGTAGCAAACCTGCAGTTAAGAGCCTTAGAGAAGCTATTATACTCTTAGCCTGTATATAGGAGAACTAGGCAACACTTCTTATTTAAGAGTGTGCAATAAGTACACTTCTTAGACACGTCTAAATAGAATCTAAACTTAATATTAAAATAGCTGCAGGCAAAAGCTCTTGCAGCCTGCAGGCAAACAACCTAATAGGCTAGAGAATAAGCCCTAGAAGGGACAGGAATAGGTATTATATGTATCTGCAGAAACAATTAGCTAACAACTAAATTAGGAGAGTAGTTAGATAGCTATAGGTATACAAACGTGTAGGGAGAGAGTATAGAAAAGCAGTATACTAGAGGGCTAGCCTTGTATATATGCTTAAAAAGCTTAAGATAAAGTTAGAAACTTTAAACGCGCTAGCGCGCAGATTAAAACAACAACAAACAGCTACATTACGTTATCCTAAAATAAACTTAAGGTAAATGTAAGTTTATAACAATTTAGAGAGGTATCCAAAACAACACTAATACAGACCTAATTAATAGAAACTATTAATTTTAAGAAGAAAGGTAATATAACAAGCACATGCAAATACATGTTATATCTAATACCTTATAAAGGCTTAGTAACAGATTATGTAGAGAGCTAGCAGATTAGGACTAAAAGCGCTCCAACAGCGCTCTAACTCAGCTGCTACGCCTACTATAAATATAAGCCTATAGCATAGATAGAGGACAAGTTTCTCTTGTCCTTCTGTACAAGACCTATAGGTGTATAGCCAATCCAGAATCTCTGATACAACACGCACTTCTATATGCCTCTAATACGTATCTAATTTGATCCTAATAGCTATACCTACCTGCGTCGTTATATTAGGTAAGTTATTTTTCCTATTCCTTGTAGTTACTGCGCTAGCATTCTAACAGCGTCTAAGCTAACTTCTTTTCTTTTAGTAAGGCTAACGCGCAGTCTAACTCTAACTTTAATATAAAGAAAGAGAAGTCTCTTTCTAGGTCTAAGCCTAGGTCTAAGGGTAGCAGCAGTAGTAGAGGTAGAGATAAAAATAAAACCTCTTCCTAAAAGAGCCCTAGCCCTATACCTTCTCTTAAGAAGAAGAGTAAGAGTAAGGCTAAAGCTAAGCCTAAGCCTAAGCCTAAGCCTAAGGCTAAACCTAAGCCTAAGCCTAAGCCTAAGAAGCGCCTAGCTTTAGCTAGTCCTACTAAGGAGCTTACGTCTAAGCGCGTTAAGAGCTTAGACCTGTTAGGTTGCCTAGTGCGCGCTACAACAGCGTTAGTAAGGAGTAAGGTCCTATTAGAGTTAGGTAATATTATTTCCTAGAAACAGCAGAAAAAGGTAGAGGATAGAAGGCTTAGTAATAATTTACTAGGCTCTCTAAGCTTCTATAAGGCTAATAAAGATAATAATAAGTTCTTAGGCTAAGCTAGTAGTTGTGCTTAGCTGCACTACTAGAGCGCTAGTAGTGCGCTAGTAAGGCGCCTTTATTTTCCTATGTTTTTTTTTCTTTTTGTTTTTCTTTCTCTCTTTTTTTTTTGTATATTAATTGTATAAGTAATTAATCTCCTCTCTAGTTATACTTCTCTATAAGTAATTTGTCTATATCTTTTTAATTAACCTATTTATTATATTCTAAGAGCTAGCCTTTCTATTTTACTAGGTAATTTACTAAATACCTGTTGCGCCTTTTTACTAACACAGCTTTAACCTTATAGCGTTATTACAGCTCCTTGCTGTTGTCTAGATTAATAGGCCTAGGTAAGGTTAACTCTTCTCTCTTTCTAGCTACAAACAGCTAGAGTAAGAAGGTGTAGAATACTAGGTAGATTCTTATATAGAATAGAAGTAAGATTCTAAAAGCTTATAAGCTAATTTACTCTTCTACTAGAAAGGGGCCTATCTAGCGCAGCAACAGCTTTCTGCTAGCGCTGTATAGGCGCAGATGCTTTGTTAATAAGAGGACTATATTCTTTAGTTTAAACCTTTAGGGCCTGTGTTTTGTGTTGTAATATTATTTCTAGTATTGCAAACTTTTGTTCTAGTAATTAGCTAAAGCGTCCTAAGTTTATATAAGCTTCTGCAACCTTTCTTTAATGCTAGAAACTTTAGTAGGCGCTGTTGGCTTGCAGTTAAGGCGCAGGTAGAACCTATAGTAGGTAAAGAATAGAGATACTCTTAATGTAGCCTGTCTAGCATTATTATATGTAAACTCTGCTAGTAACAGAAGGTGTACTTAATTATTAGGTTAATTGCCTATAAAAGCCCTTAAGTATTACTCTAGTATTTAATTTTAATGCTCTGTTTAGCTGTCTGTTTGTAGATAGAAGGTAGTGCTAAGCTAGCGCTTTACCTTTACTATAAAGCAAAAGTCTACTTAGAACTAAGAAGTAAAGACACTCTCTTAATCTAATACAATACCTTTAGGCAAGCTAAAGAATTGTATAACGTGTTTTAAGAATAGATCTGCTAATTATAAAGTAGTAACTATTTTTTGTGTAGAGATATACTTAGCTATTTTTGTGTACCTATTAACTACAACAAGTATTACGTTATACACAACGCTATAGCGCTTAGCAGGCAGTAGGCCTATAATAAAATCTATTGTAATTTCTTACTATAGTCTCTAAGGTTAAGAGAGCGCGTTTAATATGCTAGCAGAGCACTACTTAAGCAACTTTATGCCTTAGCACACTAAGCAAGAGTTAATATACTTCTTAAGCTCTTTCTTAAGCCTAAGCTAATAGTAGTATTAGGCTACAAGCTTAAGCGTTTTAGCCTACCTAAAATAGCTAGTAAGTAGATTGTTGTAATATAGCTTAAGAAGCTTAGCTCTAAGAGCTAGCTCTAGTAGAATATACAATTAGTCCTTAAACTAAAGGCTGCCTAAAGCGTTAAGCTTCTAGTGCCTTAAGCGTTTGCTATTGCCTTAATAGGTAGACGCTAGGGATTTAACGTCTCTGTGTATTGCAACTACTTCTAGGTTATTCTATTATACTTATACACAGATCTTAAAGAAGGACTTAGAAAGTTCTTTATAAGCTAACCTTTCTAAGGCTGCAGCTCTTACTTGTAACTACGTAACCCTTTAGGCTCTTACTAGTCTGCTTTTAGAAATCTTCTAATTAGGGCTGTAGCTTCTAGCTGTTGCCTTAACGCTATGCGTTAGGCTTTGTAACTGCGTAACCCTGTAGGTTATTACTAGTCTGCCCTTAGGGTTCTTTTAATTAGGGCTGTAGCTTGTAGCTATTGCCTTAACGCTGTGCGCTAGGCTTATAGAAATATCTTTATTAAGATATAGAGTACCTACTTACTATTAAGCTGTTGTCTAGCTTCTTACTAACGCTAGCTCTTTACTAGGTAGCTTAGCTTAGGTTCTTGCTAGCTGCAACTTCTTTTGCAGTGCTAGCAATATATTTAATAGTTAAATATCTAGCGTGTTACTATTGTCTATAGGTTGCCTTAAAGGCCTATCTACAGAATATGTCTTTCTAGACTAATACTTAATCTTAAAGTTATAAGCAGCTAGCTTTATTGCCTAGCTAGCCTATCTTTTAGATAGAGTTAACATGCCTATAAAGCTGCGTAGGTTATTATAGTCTATCTATATATCTAACTAAATTGCTAGCCTCTTAACGTAGTAACGCTAGTGCTGCACTACTATAACAATAGTAAGAAGCTTTAGGTTGTATATATAGTAGTTTCTTTCTGCAGGTAAGAGCTTTCTTAACTAGAAGGCTATAGGGTACTAGTTTCTATCTGCATAGAGTTAGGAGAAGATGCCTACTACTCTCTAAATAGAGGTATTAGTTTCTAACTTAGATAAGAGTGTATAATTATAGTACTACAGGACAGGCGCAGTTGTAAACCTATTACATAGCTGTTGCTTTGCTTTCTCTATAGCGTTAGGCTAGTCAAAAGGGCTAGACTTCTTCCCTTAAACTAATCCTTTTAGAAGATTAGTAATTAGGCTAATAATAACAGAAAAACCTTGTATAAAGCGTTAGTAGAAGTTTGTAAAGCCTAAGAAGACTTAAACATCCTTAAAGGACGTTAGCGTAGGCTAATTAATAACTGCGCAAACCTGTTCTAGATCTATTATAATACTGTTAAGGCGCATAATAAACTCTAGAAACTTAACTTAGTTAGTAGTAAAGGTACACTTCTTTAAGTTAACAAAAAAACTGTATTCTCTTAGCTTTGCAAGTATTTTTCTTACCTGTTCCTAATAATCTTCCCCCTTTTAAGAAAAGATTAGGATATTATTAAGATAGACAACGCAAAAGATATCTAAATACAAAGTTAAGGCTCTATTAATATACCTCTAGAACGTAGTAGGCGCGTTAGTTAGCCTAAAGAGTATAACTATGTACTTAAAGTAGCTGTATTGCGTGCAAAACGCTGTCTTCTACTTATTGCCTTACTAGATCCTAATCTAGTAATACGCGTTCTTAAGATTAAGCTTAGTAAACTTTACTAATCTATAGAGCTAATTAAGAGTTTCCCTAATTAAGGGAAGAGCTAATCTATTCTTCTTAGTAACTTAGTTAAGGCCTTAATAATCTACGCAAAGGCGTAGCGTTCTATCTTTTTTAGGCACAAATAGAATAAGTACTCCTGTAGAGCTTATACTTTCTTAGATCTAACCTAGGCTCTGCACTATTACTAAGTAGTTGCGTAGTACACTTAGCTTCTTTAGTAAAAGGTTATAGAGCAGCCTATATAGAGCTATAGTTTCTTCTTTTAACTTAATAGCGTAGTTGCCTTTATAGTGCTACAGCAGCGCGTTAGCAGCGTTACTGTTTATAACGTCTTTAAAGTCCTTAAGTTTAACAGGCTATAATAGGCATTCTAGAAAGAAGAACTATAGGCTGCCTACTAGAACTGCGTACACACTTAGCTTATTATAGAAGAATACTACAAAGGTTTTAGCGTCTTTAACCTTTATTGTCTTAGTGTTAAGCTTGTAGCGCTACTACTTTAATTTGCAGTTAATAATAACGCGCTTCTCTTTTAGGCTTAGTAAACCTAAAATAACAGGTTGTGCTATATTAGTAATCTTATATAGGATAGTAGTAAAGGACTTAGTTACACTTTAGTTATTCTTTATTATTAGATAAGCTTAATAAGCGTAGAAGCTAGGCATAGTACTTAAGTTAGGTAGATAGATAGTTAGCAGTGCTACGCTATTAATCTAAAGAAGGTTCTTAAGTAAGGTAACTCTCTTGTTAATTGTACTAAGTTCTGCACTACTATTAATTAGTATTTGTATAGGCTGCGCAGCGCTGTTATTACGCAGCGTTCTAAGTACTTTAATACAATTCTTCTATTATAATAGAACTTAAGCTGTTAAAGGAAAGAGTTCTTTTAGGCCTTCTTATTTTTTGTTTGTATTAAGTTTAAGCTAGTAATAGAAAAGGAGCTATTAAGCCTTAATCTACACTCTCTAGCCTAATAGCCTATTTTGCTGCAATAGTAGCAGGCGTTAGTTAGCTTTAGGCTTAGGTTTGTAGTGCTAGCAACACGCTGTTATAGAGCTGTTACGTCTAGTTTAGGCTGCAAAGTTTTTCTTATACTAGGCATTCTATGTATATAATAGTATAGTAACAGTATACTTCTACTGCAGCGTAAGTTGTCTTCTAGCGTTATAGTGTGTTTAATAAGTTCTCTATAGGTAGTAAAGAACTTAGTGTAGTTAGAGAAGGCTACTCTAATCTCTAGGCAGAGTTTGCTGTATAAGTGTATTACTAGGTATTTCTGCTTATAAGAAAGATTTACCTAATTTTCTAAAGTAGATAGATAAGCTGCAAATTTGTTTACTATTTAGCTATTCTTTTAGGATACCTTTTAATACTGTATAGTAACTTAAAGCTTTCTATTTATAGGGCTCTTAATCTAATTAAGTAGAAAAGACATTATATTACGCTACGCTAGCGTTTTGCTATTGTCTTTCTATTTCCTCTGTATCTATATCTGTTAAAACGTAGTTTGTAGGTACTAGAAGGTAAAGGCAATCTTTTAGTCCTTAAGCTAGAAGGCTAAAAGATCTAATTAAAAGGCAATAGATAGCCTAGCCTTAAAGTCCTAATACTCTCTAATTTCCTTGCCTTTAAAGATAAGGATTTTCTTAATCTTTAGCCTACGCTCTAGTAGCGCTAATAAGTTAAGTTAGAGGCGTTGCGCTAGTAGGGACGTGTTGCGTCTAACTAGGAGAGTTAGTAGATCTAGTTTATTTAGAGCGCCTAAGAGCTGTTTAAGAGGAGAGAAAGGCTGTTTACTTGCTAATAATTGCTCCTATTAGCGTACTTCCTCTTCTAGAGTCTAAATCTTAGCCTACTTCTTAAGCTCTTAGCGCTAGCGCTTTAGCTGCGCTAAGCGTTTACTTAGGCTAAGTATTAATTTCTTATTAGGGGTGTTTTCTCTTAATAGGTTAGCTAGTAGGCTTAGAGGCAAATCCTAATCTATTATTATTAGGTAACTAGGCTGCTATCCTTTTGCAAGGTAGAGGAATTAAAACTATAAGAGGTTTGTATAGTAGCAAAGTTACAAGATAATAATAGTAGTATAGGTAGAAGTAAGTTAATTTCTGTTCTATAGCTTTAGTGTAGAACTGCTCTTTTGTAGATATAACTAGACGCGTGTTTTTATAACTAGAATATACTAGGTCTGCGCTAGCGTAGCGCTGTTAAGACGCTAGAGCAGCTATGCGCATTCTACGCGTATAATAGCTAGAGTAGCGTTATAGTAGCGCAGGCGTATTACTGCGCGACCAACAGCTCTACACTGTAGCATCCTTATAGTTATTAATATTTACTTCTTAGGTAACTTACTTAATATGTGCGTTATAGCGTAGATACTAGTTATAGCAAATATTATACATTGCTTTTGTAACTTAGAATAGTTACAAAACTTCTATATTACTTTAGTAGCGCTAATCTCTTTTAGAGGTAGTAGGATAGTGCAGCAGGCCTTTTCCTTTAATAGTAAGTTCTTAGCCTGCCTAATAGTTATTATGCTATTAGTTATATAAATAGCTACTTCTTTATAGGCTAGCTATAGTTTCTCTAAGATTAAGTTGTAAGTAAAGCTAGAGACTAAGTAAGTAACTAATTGTAATTACTAACTATTAATATTATAGTCTAAGAACACAATTTAATTAATTAGTGTAGGCGTACTATCTATAGCAGCCTACTTTAGGTATTATAGCAGAATATTAGTAGTATATACTCTTATCCTATCTGCTAGCGCAGCGTTAATAGCGCTGTAACACTTATATCTTATATTTACTAAGGCATTAACGTTAGTAGTGCTATCTAGTAATAGTAGAATAAGAAATAAGTTACTATTAAGGTAGTTAAGTAGCGTCTTTTGTTCTCTGTCTCTTCTACTAACGCTATCTAAGGAGCGCTTCTATCTCTCTTAGAAGGTAAAAGCTACTAGTTTTTTAAAATCTCTGTTAGAGCTTTTTTACTGCGCAAAGCGCTAACAGCGTAGATCTATACTACGTTTAGACAGCTTTATACGTAGTGTCCTTACTTACTATAACGCGTATATAAATTACTATTATAACACTACTTATAGAGCCTCTTAGAGACTTAGTTTTTTAACTAAGGTTAGCCTGCACTATTTACTTACTAGGCCTTAACTTATTCTTTTGTTTCTAAACTTATACTAACTGCAGACACTATTACTATCTTAACGTCTCTGTCTAAGTTCTTCTTTACCTAAGTTTTTTCTTTTGTGTATAAGTATTAATACTCTTTAATAGCTGCAGTTTCTAAGTTAATTGCAATAGATTAATATTTTGCTACTACTTAGTTGTAATTAGTATAGAAAACGCTGTAGTAAAGAGTAACTTATTATAGAAAGTAGTTTAGAGCGCGTTATAATTTATTAAGTTACTATTTATTATCTTATATTACCTTTCTATATTATAAGAGAAGAGACTTAAAGCACAAAAAGAAGTTAGTAAAGAACTACTTCTTAGTCTAGCGCTGCCTCTCTAAAACTGCTTAAGCACGTTCCTTACTATGCTTATCTCTATAGCAAAAATTAAGATATTTTATAAAGTTTACAAAGTCTTAATTACTTACTTTCTCTCTGCTAGCGTAGTAGAAGGTAACTTTCTATTAGACTTTTAGTAACAAGTTAGCCTAAATAAAAGCGTATTAGTCTTAGGCGCTCTTAATAAAAGCAGAGTTAGTCTTAAGCTTATAAGTTATAGTAACCTCTTAGGCAGTAAAGTAGAACTTATTACCTAAAAATAAGTTGCCTAAAGGTAGTAGCTTACGTTAGACTAAAAGAAGAGTAAAAGTAGTAGGCGTTAAATTTCTAGTAGTTTACGCGTTGTAAGGTACTAGAGAAGAGTTTAGCGTTAGAGCTAAAGAAGAGAGAAAGAGGTTTGTAAGTTAAGTAACAAGAGACTAGAGTACTGTCTCTAGGGCGTTAATTTAGTTCTCTATAGCTTAAAGGCAACTGTCTAACAGAGCATAGCAAGCCTAAAAGTTAGTTTAAGACTTTTGCTCTTTAGGCTCTAACTTAGTGTTAGAGTGTTAGTTAGATAGAGCTATTCTGTAGTTATTATTGTATTAGGAAAGAATACAATTGTTATAGGCTAGCCTGCAAAGATAGAATAATAAGGTGCTAAAAAGAGTTGTATTCTTTAAGCTTCTTTACTAGTTATAAAAGAGGTTTATATACCCTCTGTACATACTAGTCTATAAAGAGGTAGTAAGGCTAGACTAAGCTCTTTCTAAGAAGGCAAAGAGCTAGGCAAAGCCCAGCCTATTATAGATAACATAGAGTAACATACTCTTAGTCTAGAAGATTATAGCTTAATTACTTAGCTAGGATAATTTCTTATATATTTAAACAGCTTACTATTTAAGCTTTATATAGACAATAATCAGAACTTTAGAACAGTTTCTCCTAAGCTCTCTTAGTTTTTACAGTAACTCTATCTAATCTATACCTATTCTAGAGTACCCTAAACTCTATTTTCTAGCGTATACTATATATATACACACACCCATAGTGTTTTTTTACCTACTACTTTTACTAGCATATAAAATTTTGCGTTAATTATATTAGTTTACATAGTTTTATTATCTACTACTTAGCCTTTTTCTTATTCTTAACCTCTTGCTATGTCTACTAATCTTCTACCTTTCTCTCTTAGCTCTCCTCTGTCTTTAAACCTGCTAAACTCTAGATTTTAACCCACGCGCTATTATTTTAGAAGCCCTGCGAAGGTAGTCTTAGCAAGTAATTTAAGAAGGGAGCGTTAAAGAAAGAGAGAAGAAAGAAGATAGAAAAACAACATAAAGTAAAATAACTAGCTAATACTCCATACTTTGCGTGTGAATATACCTGCTAAGCGTGTGAATATACCTGCTTAGCGTGTAAATATACCTGGTTAGCGTATAAAATTGTAAATATATCCAGACTGTGTAAAGAAAGACAACTTTGTAGTGTTTCTAGGGGGAATTCCGCGGTATTTTTTTTACATGAATCTAAGCGGGGTATTTTACACCGCAGTGGTACCGCAGTGATAAGAGAGGCAGCTACACAAGGTAGGTATCTCAGCCTGACTACAAACCTGACCTTTACCTAGTATCTGTACGAGATAACCCGAACTACTACTCCTTTTGCTGTCTACCCTAACCTGACCCCCACCCACAGGGGGGTACCCCAGCCTTTTATACCAGCCTAGTCAAGGCAGGTCCTATAACCTTGCAGATTCTACCAGCCTTAGTCTGTGCGTGACACCGGCAGACCTGCTTCTAGTATACTACACCGCTGGATTGTATACCGGGGCAGGTATACACGTATATACTGTAGATTGTATAGCTCAGATTACAACTCTACCTACAACCAACCATTAGCCTTTGCGCGGAAGATTCGATTACGAATTTACTGGGGTTCCTTCATGTGCGAAACTATCTGTTACACTCCGGGTGCACCACTCGGCGTTACTTGGGCCCAACGGCGACTCCGTCGTTATTGCAACTTGCAAGTAACAAGCTGCTTCGCACGGGCAATCCTTTAGGAGTTTTCGAAGAAAGCGTTGGGCCCGAGTAAACAATAAACCGACTTGCAGTGTATAACTACACATCCAGCCATTGATCTCCATTATCGCGATTCAGATAACATTACCACACTCTTCATACCATTTGAAACCCTTCGTCGTTTGCGAACACCATTCGAGTGAGAATGTCCGACCCAGGCTTGTCTGCTTTAGTTCCAAACCATCAACAGCCAACAGCAACATCAAATACCACGCAGCGGCCTGTTCGCCTTCGTCTCGCCTGCGATGCGTGTGCTACCACCAAGGTCAGGTGCGATAAAGGCCGACCAGCTTGCCAGCGCTGTGTAAGCAACAAGCTAGTATGCGTTTATAGTGTCTCGCGCCGAAACGGCTCTGAGCCTTGGTACAAACATCTGCAGAGGCGACAGTCTCTAGAGTCGAGTAACCAATCGCAAGCGAGTAACCATACATATCACGGTACTTGCTCCTCAGCAAATTATTCCTTCCCATACTTCGTTACACTTCCAACACCGGGCAACAACGCCATACCCTTCCCACCCAGCTCAAGCGGTGGCTACGACGATCTCGACGGATTACTATTTGGAGAACCCAAGACTTCGATGGAATTACTCAACGGTTACGAGGATCGAAACAGCCACCCACAGCTCACTTCGCTTTGGTCGCCGTCGGAGGAGACATCAGCGGTGCCCTTGGCTGCGTTACCTGAGGCTGAAGCCCCCCGCAATCACGACTGCGAAGCACAGGCAATTGAAACGATTCGCTTGCTCCACTATAGTCCCGATTATTTCACCCATCTACCTCCGGCGCTTACACCATCCGATGAGGCGGGCGCAGCCCATGACGCGGCCATGCCCAGTGTAGACAAGATTATCTTGCTCAACCGAAAGGCACTGGCCAAGCTTCCCGAACTACTTGAGTGCCCTTGTGCTCGATACCCACATTTGGCCCTACTCCACATTACTATTCTTTGCAAGACTCTATTCTTGTATCGCGTTGCTGTTTGCGCACATGACATGCGGAGCTCTTCACCCGTGTCGGATGATCAGTCACCGTCCAGCTCCGGTATTGGTAGTAGTAGCGGCAGCATGAATCAGATGCAGCCAGCTAAGATACAGATTGGGGAACTCCAATTGGACGCAGATGACCAGGCCACACTGCATAGCGCAATCTTGCTGAGAGAGCTGCGTAAAATGGAAAGCACGATACGCAAGCTGAGAGTATTGGACATGTGCTGGGCCAACGAGGAATGGGACATATTGGGGGAGCTGAGTGCTACGTACTGGTACCGCCTTTCCATGCCAAAAATTTGCGAGGAGCTTGATACGCTGATCAAGATGGCTACGAATAATCGCGACAGAGTGTCTTGAAAGGATTTCTCCGCTCATCATTTGGCGTCTAGATACAGGAGAAGCATCAATCAATGTGTGGGCACAACCCTTTGCACAAAAAAGTGACATTGAAACCTCTCTTTACACCATGGTATCAAAAACCTCTTTGATAGACTCTTCCATCGGGCGGAAGCCATCTTTTCCGGCCCATCGTAGCAAAGCTTCTGCACGAGGACGGTCCACAATATTTTCCACATTCTCCCCCTCATCTTCAGGTGGACCTGTGTTTTAATTAGATTCTGGTTGACGTCTAGAGCGATTACAAGGGGGTTGCATGTACGGATGCAAAAGTGGGACAGGAAGTCTTCCACCCAAATCGACTATTTTCCATACAAATCTCGTCTGTGCACATGGCCCATTTTTGCGTCCGTACATGCAACCCTCTCGTAGGAACGTACCGGGAAATTGGTGGTCTGGATACATCTTCCGTAGACGTGCGATCCAGTCCGTCCAGTTTTTACGATGCGCGCAGCCAAAAATACGCTCACCATGGTATCCCGGGTGTAAAAGAGCACCAAGATGCAGTAGGCTTGTGTCTTCAGCATCGATCATCCACTGTGGGCCTAAAAATTTCCAGGATTCGCCTCCGCTCCACAATGCCTCGAGAGCAAACGACATGGGCCCAACGTTTGGTTTGGCATGTGGCATTGAAGCCCCCGTAACGAAGTCCGGTAGTACGGCGTTAGCAACGAAGCTTGGCTTGTTTTCTTTGACGAAGCTCCACATGGCCCTCTCACATTCAACCTTGGCTGCCCCGTAGGTGCATAGCGAACGGTCTGGAGCATCGGGCGGGAGTGCCCAAGCCCTGGCAACAAAATCGTCGTTCCATGTGTCTTGGGTGACTTGATACACCTCGCCCATTCGGTACTGGCATGCAGTGATGTAAGAGGAAGTAAGGACAAATCGCTTCAACCCCGGCTCCTTGGCAGCAGCCTCAAGTGCACGCATCGTTAGCGCTATCGAGCCTTTGACAACGACCTCAGGATCTGGCGCAAAGCTGTTATCGACAGCAAAGTGCACGAAGCCAGCGCATCCTGTGTATGTTTAGTTGAGTTTTCCTCCTATTGTCAAGGGCGATCGACCTACCCTTTACAGCTGCATCAAAAGCACCATCGGACGTTAGATCGGTGACCTGGACCATCTCGAAGCGCCCATCATTGCCATACTTTTGTCCGAAAAAGGCTTGCACATGTGCGCAACGCTCAAGATGGCGAACAACTCCGCGTACTCTATACCCCCGCTGGATCAGCGTGTTTGAGAAACGGCACCCGAGATAACCGTTCACGCCCGTAACCAGAATGAGCGATCGTGGCGTAATAACTGCGGCAGGTTCAAATCGTTGCGGCATGGTAGAAGTTCAAGCAAGTTTCAAGTAGCATGCAAATAAAGTCCTTGGAAATGGTGATGAACAAGAATACGCCTCGTCTCGCGCGCACTTGTATATCAATGTAACACCGCGAATGAACCCGCAGAATAGGATTCCAGTATCCGGAGTCTATAGGGGTTCATTGGTGATGCCGCAAAGCTAGTGCTTAGCATCGGCGAGAGATGGGATCGGTCTTATGTATATCGGGATCTCGGTCCGATCCGAGTGTCCGTAGGTAGGTACCTAGTTAACTACCGGTACCGGTAACACAGCGCGTTCGGTCCATTTGCGGACAAACCACTCAAGCTGACCGGGGGTCAGCTTGGTTTGTGGGAACGGGTATATACCCCACGAACTAAGCGGAGCTGCTTGTGGAGCTACTTGGCGAATCCACCGGGCTACCGTATACCGGTACTCCGCAGAGCGATCTTCCTGCAGGCAACTTCGGTGTTCGCATCAAGTTGTACCCCGAACATCCTTAGATCAGACGATACTCTGTGCATCCGTCTACTCCGTCTACACCATCCCTTCTCTCCGCCCGCTAGACAGTATCTCCCACTCGAACATGGTGAAAGATGCCGAAACTGTGCTTGTGGTGGGTGCCACTGGCAATATAGGTATCGCCGCCATCATAGGCGCCCTGTGTTCGGACCGCAACGTCCTGGCCGTTGTCCGCGACCAGCGCTCGGCCATGAAGGTGTTTGAGCATGTGCTCACCGGCCATGATCGTATCAAGATCGTAGAAGCAGACGCTGTTTCCGACCAAGGAGTACAGAGTGTGGTCGACAAGGTACGCGCGGGGTCTCTGCCTGCTTTCCAGCATGTATTTGCCTGTGGTATGTAGCTTGTACAACATGCCAACTAGCAAGACATTGATATTACGTGGTGGGTGGGCAGTATGTTCAACAAGACATTGTTGACACGACGACCGAGGAGCTGCAGCGTTTCATGAAGGTCAACTTCGAATCCAATTTTTGTAAGCCTCGCATTGTCAGTAGTCACTCTTCAGCAGACTCGACCTAATTCTCTCGCTAGATGCCTACCGAGCTACAGTCCCTTACCTCCTTGAGCAAAAGGATCGTCAGTGTACTTGGACTACCTGCACCGGTTCACAAGGAGATATTGGAGACCTCGCCCTTCCAGCAATCTCTCAAGGTGCCATGTTTTCAATGTGCTATTCTGCGTTTAAAGCGCTGATCAATACCAATGTTCGCTTCAATGAGATTTACCTTGGTCGGAGGGTCCAGGTCGATTCGGTTGCAGATCAAGCTGGCTCAACGAAGTCGTCGACTTTTGGTCGCGTATACACCAATATATTAGCTAGGTTGGAGGTGACAAGCTGCCGTGTTCGCGTTGAGCATGAGAGGGATGTGGATGAGCTAAGATTGGAGCGGAAAGCAGGATAACATGTGCTGGCTTGTTTATGAATGAGGGAACGGGGCCTCTTTGAGAACTTGTGTAGCTTTCCAGAATACGAGTTTTGCGTAAGGCTGTGATCACTCTCCGTTGTCACGATGTATCAAGCCGTAATCGATCTCGTAACACTCTAATGCCCGTCTTACTACAAAGCAGCTCGTTTTTTCCGAGTTCTCTCCTCGCCCCAAAGGCCTACACTACATTTTCTATTATAATATCAATTGGAATTTAGTAACTCAAACCCTGGGATTAGGGTATACTAGAGACCAAAGTTGGGAATACCGAGCTTCTCGTAACTGCTCTATACACCCAGTCTCACATAAAACCCATCGCCGCTAAAGGTGGCATACTTCTATCCCAAAATGGCGCATACATTAACAGGCAAGAAAAAAGTGATAATGAAAGTCACGCAATCAAAGCTACACGTTGAGGAACGGCTCGGCCGATAGTGATGAGGCGATTTCGGCATTGGTCATCTCGCGGGTTCGCCGGCATCCACAGTCAGCATAGACAACTCCATGATCTTCAAAGCGTTTGAAAATTAGGGTGCAGTGTAAATTTTAGTACGACCTGAAAAAAAAGAAAGTCATAGCCGCATGTTCGTCATCAGAGGTCCAACAAATTTATCCATCAATGTATTTTAAATGCATCAATGGTACGAGAAGCCGTTGAAATCACATCTTCTGTGCTTCCTTGCCTTCCTGTAGAACCATCTTCAGGCGCTGCTCATTCCGTGGAACGAAACGTACTTTGAAAGGCTTTGCATGTCGCAATGGATAGGGCTCGAAAGCATCGTCAGATACATCGATGGTATCCTTGCCTTTCTCACCGTTGAGAGGTGGCTGTATGTTGAATGCCCACAGCACATTAGCCAGCATCAAAGCAAGATTGCTTTCGGCAAGACGTGTTCCTGGGCATACCCTTCGTCCAGCACCAAATGTGAAGTGATCGCGCGCCTGTGGGTCTGACATTGCCGCGTAATCGCCAGCAAACTTCGTATGGTTGATATAACGCTCCGGCCTGAACGCCATCGGATCGGGGTACTTTTCGGGTTCGTAATGCAAGGCTACGGTGTTGCAGACAATTGCAGTACCTTTTGGGATAATCATATCCTTGCAAACGACATCGGCATCTGTGAAGTGGCGAATCGCCCATGGCGGCATGGGACAGATGCGCAGTACCTCTTTGATGCACGCCCACACATACGGTAGTTGTGGTATGTCGGCCATGGCGGGCTTCCGAGAATCTCCAATCACTAGATTGATCTCCACTGCAGCGATTTCTTGGACTTCGGGGAAAGCAGCGAGATATAGGATGAGGTTGTGAAAAGTAGCGGTCGATGTGGCGGAGCCAGCATCAACGAGTCCACCAGCAATCCAAGCTAGGTCTTCCTCCTTGAGGTTCTGCTGTCTGAAGTCGGATTCGATCATCTGCTTCGCATAACACGGTGGTGCTGATGCGGTGGTGAATTGCTCCTTGAGACGATTCCACATACGCATCTTAACCCAGAGAACCCATTCCGCGTCCCTTGCTGCTTTTCGGTACGAAGTCTGGGCCCAAGTCGGCAGGTTGGCAAGTGGCGGGATGATGTCTTCGATATAGTAGCCTGGTTGCTGGATCTTGGAGAGAAGCTTTGCGCTTTGCTCGGTATACTTGAGGTCTTCATCGTTCACACTTTCAGTGGACCGCCCGTAGACGGCGCGCATCAAGGTCGAGAACAGCATGCGGTGGATGTCTTTGTAGAATGCAGAGTCATCGGTGTTCTTGGTGGCGAGGTCGTGCAGGAGGCGCGCAATTTCAAGAGTCTGGTATGGGATGAAGCTGTTTACCGCTTTAGCGGTCAGGATCTGATGGCAGAGTTGTCGATAGGCACGCCACTTTGGCCCGTATGACATTGTTGGCATACGCATACCGCCGACTACCACATCAGACATTGGCATCGGCAACTTCGATGAGGTAGAGACAGACTGCAAATTGTGTATTAATAAGTAGACGTCCTTGTCGAAAGTGGAAGGATACAACGAACTTGTTTGTCGAAAATCATCTTAACAGCCTCTGGTGAATTCAAGACAACCCAATGGTGCCATCCGACTTGAACGCGGTATATTTCACCATACTGGCCGGCCCACGTGCGAAACTTTGTTAGTGTGTCTGAAGGCAGGGAGATTCCCAACCCCACGAAATAATTTAGACGGGGACCAGGGATTTTGTAGAGGCGTCTATCCGTTCGTAGCAGGGGAAAGCATAGTATGAATAAGCCGAGAACGCCAATCGTGGATGCAGCGATTGCCACCCAGGACAGCTGGAGGAGCTGCGATGCCAGCATGGCTATCGAAATTATTGGAGAACTAGACTCAGACGTAGGACAAAATGCATAAGAGTCAGGCAATATTTAGCACTTACAGCTATCACTACTTATGCTCCACGGTTCGTGCACCAAAACTGAGCGTTGCGTTCTGCTCTTGATTTGGGGCTCGTAATTACGTTCGGCGGTCCCGTCGGGATTCGCAATTTTCTTTCGGCGAGCTGACCGGCGAGCCGCAACTCCGCATTATTGTGGTGCTTTACCTAGTTTATGAACTCTGGGGATCACGTTTTGATCCCCCGCGAAAAGGTGGATATCTTACCTGAGACGATTGCTCTCTCTGTACCTTTGACAAACTGCACCAACAGTAGCTGAACGCAATGGCAGTCATCGAAGAAGCGAACTCAAAGCTGTTGATTCAACATGCGAGCAGTTTCATCACGCAGAATCTGATTCGCCAACAGCAACATTACTGCCTCCAGTTCATCTGCCACTTTCGCATCCTCGACCACATTCCATTGCCGCCACAAAGCGTTTCCTATGCAGATCTGGCGACGAAAGCGAATGTGCCAGTCACGAGCTTGAAGGCTGTCGCGAGGATGGTCATGACGGCGGGCTTCCTCAGCGAGACGGTCGATGGACGTCTGTCGCACAATCCACTCTCTGGAATATTCGTTCAAAACGAACATCTGCGCATTCAGTTGTATCACATGGTGGAACAGACGATCCCCTTGATGGCTGCATTCACCCAAGCGACAGAAATGTGGGGTGAGACCAAGATGCCGAATCAGACGGCGTTCAACATCTCTGCAAAAACTAATCTGCCTTTTTTCGAGCACCTCAAGTCGAATCCGGAGATCAGCAGCGAGTTCGATTCGTACATGAAAAGCCAAGCAGTAGTGAATACGGGTGCCAAAGTAGAACATCTATTGCATGCTTTCGATTGGGCATCTTTGCGAGAGGGAGCTACGGTCGTCGACGTGGGTATTTCCATTCGCTGAGTGAGAACAAGTCGAGGTTGCTAACGCTCTTGAACAGATTGGCGGCGGTAGCGGTGCGACGGCGGCCACGCTGGCTACATCCTATAACAATCTCCGTGTCGTCATTCAAGACCTGCCAACTCCTATTGGCAATGCCCATGCCTTCGTTAAAACACTCCCAAAAGATGTCTCGGGACGGATAGAGCTACAAGAACACGACATGTTCAAGGAGCAAGCCATCAAGGGTGCGGACGTATATCTCTTGAGAACTATTATCCATGATTGGCCCGATGAGGACGCCGTATCCATTCTCCGCCGTGTTGTTGCCGCAATGGGACCGCATAGTCACCTTGCCATCATGGATATGGTTCTCCCGACCCCAGGAACCGAATCTCCAGACTCCGAGGCTGCACTAAGGCAGAAAGATCTGGCAATGATACAGACGTTCAACGCGAAGGAGCGGGAGATGGAGCAGTGGCTTGAGCTGATCAAAGTGGTAGACTGTCGGATACATGTCCAGGAAGTCCGACGCCCAGAAGGAAGCCAGCATTCGGTTCTCGATGTGACATTTCGAGAGAATGTAACTACCAGCTAGAATCTCATTTCGTATTGACCTGTTGATATTAGCAAGAACACTGTGCGTTTGGCGTGACAAGTAGATGTGATGTACGCTGGAGATCGTGGAGGGGCAAGGGGCAGGGGCGGTCCAGGTGTTGTCGCGCTAACCTTTTTGGGCTAATGTATCTAAACGTAAGCCTTCAACGCCGTGCGCTCCATCCATACAACAACTGGTGCACTTCACCACACGACGATTACTGCAGATCATGATTGATTGTACTATCTCGCAGGAGCTAATTCCCTTTCCTAACACCAAGTTGGTTTCCCTCTCTGTCGCCGGACCCCGCTTCCCTTTTCGTTGCCATCTCTGCTACCTTCTTCCAGCCACTTATCGGCTGATGAAATTGCGAAAATCGCTGGAGGCAGCGCTTCACCGCTCCTTGTCCCCTATGATACGCTCCATCGTAAAAATTGCGGAGAATTTCAGCAACGTCAATGTCTGATAAATCCGTCTTCCCCTTGGTTATTATGGCGCTGAGCTCGACTGCGTCAAGCATAGCATGATTACCGCCTTCGCCGCCGAAGATTGGCATCGCATGGACAGCGTCACCAATGAACACGACTCCTGATTCTCCGGCCTTGTCCAGTTCTTTCCTCTGCACTTGAAGTGCCCAGATGCGCCAATTGTAGACCTTGCTTTTCTTAATGTCATCAGCGTTGACGAGCGTCGAGAATGGTGGGACCAGGTCTTTGCTTCGGATCTCCTTCAGAAGGTGTTGCGGCGCCTTCAATATCTCTCCGCGATCAGGCATCCACAATGGATCTTCCTCACCAGCTCGGGTGCGCGAGTATGTCCAATCCAGATCGATGGACCCGTCGTTGGCGGCATTTGCAACTGTCACAAATGTGTTGAAATTATCACCGACCCCTGCCCCGATCGTAGACTCGCCAATGTGAGTGCTCCAAAGTTCACGCCATTCTGACACTGTCATCCGCCTTTTGCCGTGGAAAAGAATCACCGGTGGTGTTTGGACATGAACATGTGGAAGTAAAGACTGGCGAACTGGAGCTGGAGTCAGTACTGCTCATATCAAGATAGAGATACGATTACTTACCACTGGAATGCACCCCGTCTGCAGCTATCAACATTGAGCCTTCGACCTCGTCGTTGTTCTCGAAGACGGCCTTGACGTTGCCTGGTCTCCCTTGGACCGCTTTCAGTTTGCGACCATACCGTATATCCACCCCATCACCCAACCAGTCTCTTAAAACGCCCCTGTTGGCCCGGAATAGAGAGACTTTGTCATTTTTTTGATATTGCTCTGGATTGAAAAGAGTTTCTCCTGTTCCGTTATTGCGAAACGTCAGATCCACCCAGCCAGTGCTTCCTAGCTCCCTATCAACAGCCACGCCCTTTTGGAAGTCTTTGACCGAAACACCCCCAATTCCACGGAGTAGAGGCTCAAATGCCCAATCGCGGACGGTAATGGCATAGCCTTGGCTCTTGTCGGGAGTGGATTGCTCGAATACGATGCACGTGACTCCATGCTGCCCAAGAAGACGTGCAACAGAGAGGCCAGATATACCCGCCCCTACGATAAGGATTGGCTTTTTTGTCATGATGCACTATACAGGCTTCAAAGATCCCTGTGGATTAAAGGTCGACTGGATGAGGCGTAGGATCCAAACGCTTGTGTACAACAAAGAATTCAAAGACAACCGCGGTACGGAGTAGCATCTTTCACATCAACCATTCTCATGGGCTACTACCCAGACGTCTGGCTCTTGACCGATCTACGTCTGGAGTGCATTGGACATCGACGTTGCCAAGCTGCTTCATACGGTGCGTGGGGAAACGCTCGGGCCGAGCTAAATGGCGCTCGGAATGAGTCCCACAAACGCCGAGCGCAGAACCATCTCCTTCGCGACTTGCCTCATATCAGCCACTCATAGTTTGAAGAAAATTGGGCCCGGCTCTAGTGGAATCGTATCATAGTTTCGGCGAGCGCAAATGGCGTAGTCATGCCGTCATTCAAGTAGTGAAAGGCGAGAATAGCTACGGATGTGCATTGTGCATCGTGCTGCTCTCAAGTAGATACCTACAATCGATTAGGATTCAAGAAATCCAGAAACTAGCAAAAGGACATGCTACACGCACTACCTTGTTGGCACATCTAACATGAGTGATCGAGGTGATCTCAAGCCTATCAAGATTTACGGCCATGTTGCTGTAAGTACTTTATGATTCACAGCCTCGCCAAAAAAAATCCAAGTATCTCACGAATTTAGGGGCCGCAACCATGGAAGGTCGTCATCGTCCTCAAGGAGCTTGGAATGGCTTACGACATCGAATTCCTTAGTGCGGATGAGATGAAGGTCGCACCGTACATCGATATTTGCCCGAACGGCCGAGTTCCAACGATATTCGACCCCAACACAGGCATTACTTTGTGGGAGGTAAGTAGAAGTCGGCTGATTGGAAGGAATTTATATGGCTAATAGCTGGTACGAATAGTCCGGAACCATCGTCGAATACATCGAAGACCTCTACGACCATGACGCCAAGCTGAAGTACACCACCTTCCCAGAAAAATACCATCAGAAGAACTGGAAAGACTACCAAATCGCGGGCCATGATCTTTTCCTCGGCCAAAAGGCGTACTTCACCATGGCAAGCGACACCAGCCATTTGATCATAGAAACACCAAGTTAATTGTAACATAGTTCCATACCGATCAAGACCTTTCATCCGTTCACGAACATTACGGAAACATGACGCGCTGGGTCCTTGGTGTCATAGAGAAACAGTTGACCAAGACCGGAAAGCCATACCTCGTAGGAGACAAGTGCACTTACGCTGATCTCATGTACATACCTTTTAACCTGGTCCTGGCCGACAAGTTGATGCGCAACGTCAGCGAGAATTTCGAGAAGGAGTGGAAGAAAAGGTTTCCTCGTTGCTATGATTGGAATGCGCGGTTGATGCAGCGCGATAGCCTCAAGGAGGCTTTGGTGGAAAAGTACCGTGCCATGGATAACGCGGGGTGGCCCCGATAGTTTTCTCAAGAAAATAATACTGTGCACCACCTTCCTTTGCAATACCGTATACTTGATAATATTCTTTCAGTTCTCAGGTCTCACTCTTGCCAACCTCGCGTCACCCGTATCGACCACCTCTATAATGCTGCCCTTATCGTCTGCGACATCACGCATCCAATCCGTCTTGCCAATCGCAACAATCAGATGTGTACTCCATCCCTTCACGTGTCCATACAACTCTTCCGTCTCATCAATCTCAAACTTGCGCGGGTACTTGACGCTGCAACTGGCATAGTCATGCAGGCAGTCATCGCCGTCCATCGCGAGGTGGATGATCAGAAACAGTTCCCCTGTCTTTTTAGCCTTGTTAAATTCGTGTCTAGTCTTTGACAGCGCAGGCACCTCAGACGATGAAGTGGTTTCGTAACATGTCAGGGACTCGGTATGCGATTATCGGCCTGTTGGGTATCTTGGAAGGTGCCATTGCGACTTTATTTCACATGTGGAGATTAGATCGCCCAAGACGCAGGATGTGGGCGCGATGATGGCACTGATACTTATTCGTTGACGGTGTCTGGGATGGATGTAGAATAGCCCGCTGTCACCCGCTGAAGCCCTTCGTAGATAATGGGTGCTTTCCGAAATATCAAGTGCCACCCATTTGTGGCATAGATTACAGACGTAGGGTATAGTTTATATACTGTTATGCGTATATACACTTAGTCTAGCTAAGAAGTTAAATTTTAGTGCCTTTATTAAACTTTACTTACTTTACACTTACGCTGGTAGATGGGTTAGAGTAGAGGTTGAGTAGGGTTCAAAGTGGAGTAACCCTACTATAACCCAACTCTAACCCACACTAAAAAAATTAGCGCTAGTAGTAGGGTTAGGTTAAGTTGCACAGGGCGTAGGTAGAGTTAGGTTGTTAATTTTTTAGGGTATAATATACACCTTAATTAAAAAGTTAACTTTAACAGTAGATTTAGTAGAGAAGGAGTTTAATTACAGCAATTTATTACATTAATGTAGAGAAATTATATCTGCAGCTTTAAATTTAAGACTTAATTTTACTACTAACTAAACTACTATATTAGGCAGCCTAGATACTCTAGGTTACTACAAACTTAGTAGAAGTGTACTTATTATAGTAGCGCAATGCAAGATAGACGTCCTTAGCCTAGATAGTAACGCACTTTACATAAATAGCGTTAAGGTTAACATTTATATTTAGTTAGTTAATAATACTAAAAAGTTAAGAATAGTACTATACCTTTAAAAACTCCTACAATAAAAGTCTCTGCTGTCTCTTATAGTGTATTAAAAGCTTTACGCCTAAAGCGCGTACCTATATGCAACTTACACTACTTAGTAATCTCTCTGTATAGGCGTTAAAATAGAGCCTTAAGAATAAGCAGGCTAGTAGATGTCTAGTAGACTCTAATCTCTCTTAACGCTACTACTACGCAAATATAAGCATTTAATGTAATAAATAGCTATAATAACTTACTTGCAGTATTACGCCTTACTTTTTTTCTAGAAGCTACTACCTTCTTAACTTTTCTAGCAAGAGCCTTGCGCGTAGTATTACTAACTGTTTTTTTACTAGTAGTTTTGCGTAGCAACTTAGTAGTAGTTAGAGCTACTAGCTTTACGCTTAGCTTTTTGCGCTTAGCTAAAGTAAACTATTTGCGTTTAAGTGCTATTATAGGCTAGTTAAGTTGTTGCAGTAAGGTTAGTGTAAGTAGCTTAGTTAGAAATCTTAAAAAATTAATTAATATAGTTGTTTTCTTAGTAGTAAAGTTAGAATTGCAATTTTAAAGCCTAGAGTGTAATAAATTGCTATAATAACTTACAGGCTAACAGTACTTTATATAGGCTACAAAACCTATTAATTTACTAGTGCCTAGGCCTAATATTTATTAAGATATTAGCGCCTAAAACTAGGTAAGAGCGTAAAAAGTAAGAGGCTGCATAAAAAGGTAGTGTAAAGTTATTTTTTGCTACACAACGCGTTTTAATACGCAAATTTTTACTGTATATAACACAATAATAATAGGTAGCTATATATAGGCTACTTTTGCGTAGGTAGGTAATTTTAACGCGTCTAGTAACCTGATTAGTAACACTACACCTACGCCTACACTTATACTACCTACCTATAATTACACTAGATTATTATGTCTATAAGTATAGCTACTATTAAGCAAGAGCTAAGCAAAAAGGGCTGCAAACCTAAGGGTTTTCTGCCTCTAATTAGCATTTTAGTTCTGCTAAATTTTAAAGATAAAAAATAGGCTAAACTTACTTAAGTATTAATTACTATTATTTATTACTGTCTAGGCTAATATAAGCAGGGATTTGCATTTAGAAAGGATAAAGTTAACTACACTATCTCCTTGCGTAGCTTAGTTAGATCTAGGAAGAGTTAACCTACTAATTTCTAGCTAAAATCTAAGGACAGCTCTACTAAAAATAGCTCTAGAGACCCTATTATTGCTGCTCTAGCTAAGGCTAGTAATAGAGATTGTTAGGCTAAATCTAAACTTAAGAAACAGCTTAAGAACAAACTAGAATATATAGCTCTTAGTAAAGATTAGAAATTACAGCAATTTAAGGCTAAAGAAGAAGAGCTTACTAAGTCCTAATTCTGTACCTGTAAGAGTAGTAAGTAATTACAGCTTTTTATTACATATTATAACTTACTAAGATTAGCTAAATAGCTTAAGCAGTCTCTTAGAACTATAGAGAAAAAATAGGACGCAATTGAACTTAAAATTAATATACAAAACTACGCTAAAGTAATTAGAAAAGCTTATGTAATTACTAAGGAGACTACTAGCTCTTCTACTACTTAGTCCTATGCTGTTAAGCAAGTTTTTGCCTCTAGTAGTATCCTTAAGAAGATTTAGCGTACTATTTACTAGAAAGGGCTTTTACGCTTACAGGCAAGTAAGTTTAAGAGTAAGGATAATAAAAAGGCCTAGAAGAAATTTTGCAATAGTCTTTTCCCTAAAGAATTGCTAAGAGTATTAGCAAAGGTTTAGTAGTAAGTTTATTACAATTTTTTATTACACTTATATGCTAATTATAATAGACTACACTCTATTACTCCTCTCCTAGTTCCTTTAGAGGTACTAGTTAACGCAGACAGACTAACCTGCTATAGTAAGAATAGCAATAAGTGTAAGGAAGAGGTTAGTAACTTAGAAAATAAGCTAGATTAGTACCTTAGGCAGCTACCTAACAAATTTAAGAAAGAGGTTAATAATAATAGTAAGTTAAGCTAAGGTAGGTGTTTAGAGTCTTTCTAGGAGGAGTTTTTAGATAGCTCTAATGTAATAGAGACATAAGGTAATTACGCGTTTATTTTGCTAAAAGATTTGCCTAGAGCAGTTATATATAGATTAATCTCTTACACTAATCCTAATAAAAGTGTTAGGTTTTATATCTAATACTATTGTTGTATATAATATGTGCTTTAAACTTTAAACTAGGTTTACTCTAATTCTTATAGCTTTAACTGTTACTATCTTTGCTGTTGTACTCTATTCTACTTTACTTAACAAAATAACAAAAATCTACCTACACTATCTTCTTTTACCTTGTTACATTAATTACAGCTATTTATTACAGCTATTTATTACAGCTATTTATTACAGCTGTTTATTACAGCTATAGCCTTATTTCTAATTAGTACGCCTAGTAATACAGAACTAGAGCTACCTGAAATCTTGTATCTATACAGGATGTACGCCTCTTATCTGGCTAGAAAGGGTGTAAAAGAGACTGTTCCTTTACTATAGTACTCTAAATACACTATTAATTAACTAGAATAGGCTAATGCTAGGCAAGCATAGAAAGTCTAGTAGTACTAAACTAATTAGGAATCTAACTTATTAAAACTAAAGACGCACTTTAGGTTAGAGGCTAGATATAGAGTTATATAGACACAATTTAGAGAAGTAATTTACCTATACACTAGCTAGCTACAAGTATACTGTCTCTACTATAGTTTTATACTATAACACCTATCTGCAAAGAAAACTGCCTTATCTCTCCTAATTAGAACTAAGCACCTGCTTAATTACGTTAAATCTAAGAGCTGTACAGAGGTATTAACACTAGCACACAAGCAAATACAAGAGATCTTAACACCTCTATAACGTTAGACTATCTCTAGCTTTGCACAAACAACCTTTAAAGAAGAGCTAGTTAGGGTTATAATTAGGAATAATTAGCTATTTTAAACGCTAGAATAACCCTTCTTTTACTGTTTTATAGAGTTTCTTTAGCCTAAAGCCTAGGTACCTACATAATATATCTTTTTACAAGTATTTTAAAACTAGTATAAGATTGCTAAGTTAAAAATGCTTTAAGCCTTTAGACTAAAGACTAGGATCTCTATTACACTAGATGCCTAGACTACTGCTAACTACTTTAGCTTCTTAGCTATTAAAGGCTACTTTATTAGCAATATCTAGG
The DNA here is from genome assembly GCA_018398575.1 of Ampelomyces quisqualis. Lineage (NCBI taxonomy): Eukaryota > Fungi > Ascomycota > Dothideomycetes > Pleosporales > Phaeosphaeriaceae > Ampelomyces > Ampelomyces quisqualis. The sequence goes on from JAGTXZ010000011.1 coordinate 2,446,710, forward strand.
TACTTAAAGAGGTACTTCTTAATTTTATACTACTTTATAGTAAACACACAGGAGCTGCTATAGCAACAAGAGTTCTTAAGGTCCTTTATAACACACACACTATAGCGCGTCTCTTAGCTATTATAATAGATAGTGCTAGTAATAATAGTACTCTTAGACGTTTCTTTTAGGACCAGCTACTATAGAAAAGAATTAGTTAGAACCTATGTAAAAACATAATCCTATGCCTAGCCTATATTATTAACCTAGTAGTGTAGGATATTATACACTACTTACAACTGTCTGCTTCTATAGACCTTAAGGTAGTAAACGTGCTAGAGTATAGGCATATTAGTAAGGTTTAGATATACATGTCTGTTCCTAACTCTCTTTGTAAAGTAAGTAGTTGTTTATTACGTTTATTTATTACGCACTAATCTTAGTATAGCTACGTACTATTTGTATAGCAATTAATCTGTTACCTTAACGTTTTAAGTAGTTCCTTTTAACCTAATCTAATCTCTTTCTGTAACACTAATTACGCGTTATCTAAGACGTTAAAATAAGGTAGAACTTTAAATATAATATGTGTAAGCGCGCAATCTAACTATAGCCTTATATTAACAAATAGCTAAAGAATAAAATTGCTTTTGAAATAACTAGCTAACGTATACAGAATAACAAGAGTAATAAAGTTATAGAGGTAGACTTTAAAGACCTAAAAAGGCTTTAATTATTACCTAGTAAATAGCAACACTTAGAATTAATTACGCAAATACTAAAGAACTTTAAAGACGCTACTAATTATCTAAGCAAGAATAAAAAACCTTAGGCCTAGTTTATCTAGTTAATGTATAACTACCTGTTTAATTTCTTAAACTCTATAAGAGAAGAGCTTAGAGATAATAAGAACACTAGAGACAATTCTAATTAGCTAGACGTTGTAAAGGCTGTAGCAGAGAAGAGTTGCAAGAAACTAAGCAAATACTATACCTAAACTAATAACAAGAAGGGCTTCTTATTTAACTGTGCAATAATACTTAACTTATCTTAAAAGTTAACAGCCTATAAGGTATTTATTACAACTTTTTATTATATGCCTTAGCTAATAAACTAAAAGAATAACACTTAGGACCTAAATAATAAGCATAAATACTAGACTTAGTTTCTTAACTACTTAAGTTAATACAATAAAGCTGCTAGCAGACTAGGTCTTGTTTAAGACTCTCTTATTCCTTTAAAAAGATTAGGAGAGAATAAGTAGTTCTAGAGACCTACTTTACAAGCAAGTTAGTCTAGTACTATATCTGCTGCTAGCCTAGACTCCCTCCTTAATATAGAAGAGAGGGGACTAATATAGCTAAAGGCTAAATTATACCTTAGCGCTCCTAAGCTTGTTGTAGACCTAGCAAAGTTTAATATTCTAGAATAGTAGTAATGTACTAAAACAACATACCCTTACTTAGCTTAGGCAGCTAAAGATATCTTAGCTATTTAATTAGCAGGTGTTAGAGTTAAGCGTGTTTTTAACTCTAAAAGAGATATTCTTAGAGATTAACGTTACAGGCTAGTAGCCTAAACAATTTGTTAAATTATAATTATTAAGTATAACTCTATTAAGGAGGGTTTTACTACTTTAAATCTAATGCAGGTAGATTAGGAGAATAAGCCTAGTGCTCTAGAGGATAAGTGTAACAATATGCTTCTCCTTGCAGCTCCTAACCTTAAGTCTACTAAAGAATTAGAGAGTATAGTATCTTTAAACAGCTTAGAGGATAATAAAATATAGCTACTCTTACGTTGCAACTGCCTTTTGCGCAAGAAAAGAAAGCTTTTGCGCTACTATAGTTAGTTAGCGTAATAAATAGCTATAATAATATATTTTTAATTTGTACACTAGCACCCTAGATATGCTTGTCTATAACTCTTTTTGTAAGCTTTAACTATAATAACCTAATGTAATAAACTAAGCCCTACTCTAATCCTAAAAGAACTAAATAACTTAACTATAGTCTAACTTAACCCTACCTAATAGCAACCTAACTCTAACTCCTAGTTTATGTAACTTAACCTAACCTTACCTATATAGCACGTGCAACCTAGCTCTTACTCCTACCTATTACTTGTGCGACCCTACCTAACCTATACCTATAGTAGTGTACTCTAAACCTTATTTTCCAGCGTATTTACACTCTTTGCTACAAACATGTTATATCTTTTCTAATATAAAACTAGTAAGAACTCTATTGTTACTATAAGTAGCCTAGTCTATATAATTTGTAGCGCGTTATAAGCTTGTTATAAGCTCTTAATACAGTAGCACTTAAAAACAGTATTAAGATTTACTAGATTTAGGTAGCACTTAGTATTTTATAAACTATTATATTAAGACGCAGCGCATAGCATTATACTATATACTACTACTAGTAATAGAAAACTAAGTAAATATTAACATACTAAATAGCTTTTTACTACGTAGTAGTATTCTTCTATTAGGTTTAGTAGCTAAAAAGTACTAGCGTTAATTAGCTATTAAAGCTACGCTCCTAATTACTAAAACTATATAGTTATTACGTAATATCTACCTTAGTAGAAAATTAAAACTTTTCTCTAGCTAAATACTAAGTACTTAGAATTACCTGCAATACTAAAAGATTAATTACAACTCTAAGATACTTAAAAAGCTATAGTAGGTAATAGCTTACTATTCTTTTTTAAGCTACTCTATCTCTAGATAGGTATAGACAATTGATAGGTAGGCTATTATAAGTAAAAAAAGCCTACTAACTACTCTACTTATATACTTTACCTTATACTAGAATAAAAGAAATACTACTATATAGCCTCTTTTAAGTAACTATTTATAAACTACTAGACTTTTATTTTCTTACTAAAAAGTGCCTTTATATTAATTTGAAGTAATAAATAATATCTATCTACTCTGATTCTCTACTTATATAGTCTATTTTTTTGTGTTAAGCTATAAAGCTTTAAAGCTAGTATAAAGACTATTTTTTATTATTTTTAAGTATTAGATTAGCGTAATTAACATAAGACGCTCTACTATAGTATAGTTTAGTACTACTATTCTATATAGGTCTGCAAATTATAAGAGAGTTAAGATTATAGGTAAAATACCTAGAAGACTATAAAGAGTCTAAAACCTAGCTTAATAAACTACTTTTTGTTAGTATACTATTAAGATTGCAGTAGAGCTATCTTAGAACTCTACTTATACTACCTAGTAGCTAAAACCTTATCTTAAGCTACCTTCTTAGGCTCTATATAGTAACTCTAATAAGAACTCTAATAGTAGTTTTAAACGCTTTATTACTCTAATTATAAGTTTGTATTATTACTTACTTTTTTACTATACTTTAAAGCGTTTACGCTACTATTTTACTTCTACTATTATAGTAAGCTAGTACTATACCCAAAGCTATTAAGATTAGCTTTAGTAGTAAAATTAAAGTAGTAATACTACTACTTAGTTTTCTAGTTAATTCTAAGCGTTATTATTTAAATAGAAAGTAGTATAGCACTAGGACAAAATTTAGTTTCGTTAGTTAGCTAAGGTACTTTTCTACTTTATTACCTATAACGTATATAAGACTGTAAAATAGGCTATATATCTAAACTTAAAATTTTTTAGTATTTTAAGATTGCGTAATATTAATACTTTATCTACTACCCTTAGGCTTTTTTACAGGCTGCTATAAGTTATAGTATAATTATAATTAGTTACCTAATTAGCTTACTAGGTATAGTACGCTAGCACTCCTGCAAAGCCTTATAAAAGCTACTCTACTCTTTCTTAGCTATACTATAATTATTGTACTATAGATAGCGCTTGTACATTATCTTTTTAAGGTGCTACTAAAGGTGTTAAATAGGATTAAGGTTAGGCAAGTAGGCTAGCTAGTTAATTGTCTAGATCTGCTTTAGAAGTAGCTAGGACTTTACTACGCGTAAGGTATATATACGCGTATTATTCTGTATAAATAGCTGTAAAAACTACTAGTAAAGTAAAAACCTTTAGTTAATATCTTAATATAACTTTAGCTAGAGTAGCTATACTTTAGGGTATTAGAATTATACTCTATAATAACTAGTAGGCTCTTCTAAGGCTAGCTACATTTATCTACCTATATATAACCTTATACTATCTAAGTTAGCTTACAGCTAGTACTAATTACAGAGATTATCTCTAGCTTCTATTTCTCTTCTAGATAGCAAAAAACATACTCTCTATTATACTCTAAGCTCTTCTAAACTAAGCACTTATCTTAGAACTTAAGTGTACACTAACTCTACTAAAAGTACTAGTGCTTTTTATAGAACTATAGGCGCTAAGTAGTATACTTATAGTAAAGTTTAGGTTACTATTTAGTTAAGTAATTAGTAAGGCTATAACTCTTAAGATACTAGTATAATATAAAGTAACTAGGTAGCTTTAAAAAAGTCTTATTTACGTTTACAAATACTCTTTTTTTAGCTAGCGCTTTATACTTAATCTTAGGCTAGGCGTATACTTTACAGTACACTATCTTCTTCTAATAACGCAATAGTATAGGTAGATAGCTACTATATAAGAGATCTTTAGTAGTACTAGTAGTATTATACTTTTTAAGTAGTTTACTAATTTCTTAAGAAGTATAATTAAAGTAAGCTATAACTTTACATAGCGTTGTACTACTATATAGTATCTTAGCTACCTAGTATCTTTATATAATAGTTAAATTAGGCTTCCTATATATATTTTAGTCTAACTCTTATAAAATTTAACGTAGTATAGTAATAGTTAAATAGTGTTAAAATTTAAACGCGTTGCGTTAATTTTCTCTATAACACGCTACGCAAAACTAACTTTAACGCGTAACTATAGTATAAGAAGTAGGTGTAAGAACGTTATGATAAGAAGCTATTAGCTTACCTGTAGCGCGCGCGCTCTTACAGCGTAGGCCTAGCTTCTTTGCGTGTAAGGTATATTAAGCTACCCTAGCGTATTCTAAGAAAAGATATATATTTATATATATCTACAAAAAGAGTAGTTCTACCTAAAGTAGTAGAATAGAAATTAACTTACTTCTTCCTATACTACTATTATAGCCTTATAACTTTGTTACTATACAAACCTTTTATAGTTTTAATTTCTTTACTTTTAATAAGAATAGGAGCCTAGTTACTTAGCTATAATAGATTAGAAGTAATTACAAAACATATCTACTAACTTATCTAAGGAAAATACCTCTAATAAAGAAATAATATATAGCCTAGGTAAATACTTAGCGTAGCTAAAGTAAAAGCGCTAGGCGCTTAAGAAGTAAGCCTAGATCTAGAGCCTAAAAAGAGAAGTATGTTAATAGGATTAGCTAGTACTAAGTAAACACCTTCTCTAGACGCTAGAGTAGCTCTTTAGCGCTTCTAATAAAGCTAATCTACTAACTCTCTTAGTAGAATATAACTTATCTCTACTAGCGACACGCTCCTAGCTTAACCTAGTAACACTACTAGAATAAGGTTTAAAGATTAAGACAATCTTTATCTTTAAAGGTAAGAAAATTAGAGAAAATTAGAACTGTAGAAGGCTAGAAGCTAAGCAATGCTATAGATTAAATTGTTATAAGTAAAAAAGATTAAATTCCTTGTTCTATACTATGTAAAGACAGATTAGATTAAATACACTAAGCTAAGAGATAGCTTAATTAGTTAGTCTAGTTCTAAATAGACTCTTACCTTCTTAGTAAAATGCTTAGGTATTATATATAATAACTCTGTAATCTACTAATTTATATACTCTGTTACACACTTCCTAGATTAGGCAAACTTTTTAACTTACCTAATCTGTTTAGTAAAGTAAAAGTAGTAATAGAGGTAAATAGTAAAGCTATTTTATATTGTAAGTATTGCGTTACTCTATCTATTAGCTTAAACGTATATTATTAGTGTATAAATTCCTAATTATTTACTATATATATAACCAAATCTAATATTAGTATTATCTACTAAAACTATAGCTTACGTTAATTTAACTAGGCTTTGTGTAAAGGTATTGTAAGCAGGTAGCCCTATAGGATAGGTGCAAACAGACTATTAGTGTAAGTTTACCTATTTGCTAAGCTTTAATTTAGAGCGTTTATTATTACCTAGCCTATTAGCTAAGTAAAAGACAGTCTATTTATGTGTGTTATTATAGAGTAAGATTGCGTAGTTAGGTAAGAGAGGGCGTAGGTAAGCTTGTTGCCTAGCAGTTGCGTTACTTAGGTATAAGAAGCTTACCTACTCTTATATTCTTATACTCTAGAGTATTAATTAACTTATTAATTAACTTATTAACTAGCTACTTATCTATTAATTCTCTTTATTATCTACTTTATTAACTACTTGCTTAATCTCCTCTATTGTAGTAAGTTTTTTCTACTCTTAATTTAGTTTATTGCTAACTTAGGTAGCTACCTAAGAAGAATTCTACTATTATAGTTAATAAGATAGCTTACGTACACGCCTAAAAGAAGAACGCTACTACTTCTGCGCCTACTAACAAGAGTAAGAACAACTAGATCCTAGTAAATAATCTAAATCTGCTGCGCTAGTAATTGAGTCGATTAGATTAATTTTAAATTTTCCTAACGCAAGTAGCCTAAAGATTAAGTACACCTCTTATTACTAGCAGAGTTTGTATATAATAATACTAGTAAACAGGCTATATTAGGAATATTTCTATTCTTTGCCTAGTATAGGTTCTACCTAAATCTTAACTGCAAACTAATAGTGCCTACTAAGGTCTCTAGCATTAAAAAGAGATTACAAGAGCTTATATAAACATAGGCTTAGTAGGAAAATTTAAAATTAATGTAATTAGTCCAATCGCTACAACCTGCAGCGGCCCAACAGCAATACTGTCTACTAGACAATTTGCCAAAGTTGCCCCACTTACTTCTAGTCGCTAGCGACCTAACAGCGACCTAATAGAGTTGCCAGATCTAACAGAGTTACTAGATCTAATAGAGTTGCCAATTTTACTTACGTAACTGTATTGCTGTATTTTTATAATTACGTAATTAACCTAAAAATACAAAATATAGAGCAGAACTCTCTCCTCATAATGCCCTATTTAGAATTTTTTTAGCTGCTCTACTTATTAAGATATAGCGCCTTGAAGTTATAATGTTTAATTTTTTTTAAAACAAAACCTCCAAGTACGTTCAACACACTAGATCTAGGCGCCTATAATATAATAATAATTAATAAAAAAGTTCAAAGGTAAAATTAGCTATTTAGTTACTATTTCTTTATCAAAAAATATTATATATTATCTAATTAAAGTGCTAGAGCTTTAGCAAAAACAAGCCTTAGCAAAGAACATTAAAATCTACAAACTTCACTGCCTTGCATCTCAACAACAAGAGCAGCTATAAGAAATCTAAAAAGTGCGTTTTAAAGAGAAAATTAAGCTCTATATTTTAGGTTTTTAGGATAATAACGTTATGCCGCAGATGGGGCAGGTAGGGCAAGTAGAGCGGGTAGAGCAGTTTAAGCGTTTTAGGCTAAATAATGTAACAAGCACATGCAAACACATATTACATCTAATACCTTATGAAGGCTTAGTAACAGATTATATAGGGAGCTAGCAGATTAGGACTAAAAGCGCTCTGACAGCGCTCTAACTCAGCTGCTACGCCTACTATAAATATAAGCCTATAGCATAGATAGAGGACAAGTTTCTCTTGTCCTTCTGTACAAGACCTATAGGTGTATAGCTAATCCAGAATCTCTGATACAACACGCACTTCTATATGCCTCTAATACGTATCTAATTTAATTCTAATAGCTGTACCTACCTGCGTTGTTACATTACAAGAGAAACTTTGTCCTGCTAGTAATAGTATTTAGATAATATCGCAATTTACTTTTAAAAAGATTACGTTAAAACGCACAGAACAACATCCAAATTAGATCTGTTTGCAACCTTAAATCTATTAAACACAGTTAGGATCCCTTAGATCTCTTAACAGCTAAAGCCTTTAGGTTTAGATCTTCTTATTAACATACAGTTAGGATTACTTTAGTAAAAGTTGCGTTTGGCGCTACAATAGAAACTTAGAGACTATTAATAACCTAGGAGTATTAGAGGCAACGCTAATAACTCCCCCTAAAGAACTAACCCTAGGAGCCTTCTCCTAAGACAACTCTGTATTAACTGTTACAACCTAGTAACAGAGTGCTAAAGCAAGAAAGATAGACACTAAGGAATCCTCTTAGCCTAGAGCTAGACCTGTACCTCTACTAAATCCTACTTCTACCCAAATAGAGGTTAATTAATTACAATAAGAACTGAAACAGGCGTTAGCAGAGATTAATTCCCTTAAGAAAGGACTAACTTGTTTAGTAGGACTAGACAAGCCTCTACCTACTACTAAAACTCTCTAGAACTCTTCTGCACTTTGCTGTTTATCTAACAGCTCTATATCTAAGTACTTACATTGCTATAAAGGCTCTTGCTAACTTTAACAATCTAAGAAAACGCCTAATATAGACAATCTTAGTAATAGAAAAGATTCTACCTTCTGCTAATAGCAGGCCTCTATCTAGGATTAACTTAAAATTAACTTAGATTACTATTAGACTAAAAGATAACGCATAGCCTTAGTATAGGGCTATACTATAGGATTAGCTAAGGGCTATCTTAAGCTACAATATTTATTAGATACTAATTAAAAACAATTCTAGAACGCTAAGCAAATAATTAAGCTACTTAAGTCTTACTTTATTACAGGTAACAAGGTAGCTAAAAGCTATGCAGCGTTTAATTAATTGCAGATAACAAAGGAAGAAACGTTCCCTTTGTTTAAAGCTAAGTTTCTAAGTTCTACAGTTAAGGGACAAGTACCCCCTTTAGAGTGGTTTTACTACTTGTAGACAAAAATTACGCTAGGACTACAAGCCCCTAACCTAGGATTTAGGCACTAATAGAGGAACTTATTTAATTAGATAGTAGAATACCTTACTGTATACAATATAGAGCAGAAGAATAACTCTACACTAAGTATAACACTAGTTGCTGCCAAATTGCTAATTAGGCAGGCCTTGTAAACTAATTTAGAGCTAAATTAGACTACTACTACAAGCGCCCTAACACATTCTGCGCTAGCCTATTAATTTACAACAGTGCGTCTTTCTACAAAGACCTCTAAGCTAGAATAATAGAAGACTCCTAGTAGTTGTTACAATTGTAGTAAGCTAGGACACTACTCTAGTAACTGCACAAAACTGCGTGTACGTTAGATTAAAGCTATAGAAGTAGATAAGTTTAAAGATGCTTAAGAGCAACCTAACTAAGAGGTATATTGTACAGGAAACAGAAGCGCCTAAGAAGACTCTCCTCTCTAGGCCTAAACTATTACAATCTATTCTACCTTAACCTTTCTTATTTGTTTTGCAGTTCTTATTTCCTTATACCTGCGCTTCTTTATAACTAAGGTATTAGCTTACGCCTTAATACTCTTGTTAATACTAGTACTTAAGGTTTCTTATTTTTAAATGTACAAATTGTTTTATCTGTTTTTAAAGCTTTACATTAACCTATCTAGAAGCTCCTCTTCTAGGTTTAGGTGCGTAGCTTTAAGAATTAGATTACTTTTGCAGTTACTTAATATATTTGACTACACTTAAATATTAATAGCTAAAAGATTTTAAACTGTCTATTTCTTATCTTTAATCTTAGGTCTTAGGATTGTATACTTAGCCTCTAATAGTTAAGACAATTTAAGATTTAATTAGATACAGATAGGTTACAGTTTATTTAGCTATCTAAGTACCTCTATTCTTACAATCCTTTACCCCTTATTTCTACTATTCTACATTAAGCTACAGTGCTAGCTACTGTCTATCTTAATGTGCAACAACGCAACGCTCTATAGAAGAAAGAAGACTATTGTATCTAAAACAGTCTTTACTGTTTCTCTTCTTCTATTTATTGTATTAAGGGATGCTTAAAGCTTTAATTAGCCTAAAAAATCTTAGAGATCTCTTATACTCTAACTAAGCAAAACTACTTGGAGTCTAAACCCCCTCTAACTACCCGCATTGCTCTTATTTCTGCTAATGCATTCTACTTTATTATAAAGAAGCCCTAAAACAAGTTCTTTACAACTAGCTTATATAAGATTAACAGGATCCTTGCCTCTAAGGATAACGCAGCTAATTAACGCTAATTAGATAAGCAATTACCTGCCTGTTACTCCTAGTATTAGGATATATTTAGCAAGTTAGCAGCCAATTAATTACCTTCTTATTGTCTGTACAATTACAAGATTATTCTTAAAGAACTATTACTAAATGCGTTTAGTCTCTTATACAAGCAAAATTAGGAGGAGCTTAAAGCTACTAAGGCCTACGTCTAAAAACACCTTTAGAAGAGTTTTATTAAGGCTAGCTAAAGTTCTTTTGCTTTACCTATTCTCTGTATACGTAAACCAAATAGAGATATAGGCATCTGTGTAGACTACTAGAAGATTAACGCCCTTACGCGCAAGAACCTTTATCTAATCCCTTGCATTAATAAGCTGCTATTACGTCCCTCTAAAGCCAAGATCTTTACTAAGTTTAATATTAGGGCCGCCTTTAACAAAATTTGTATAGATCCTAACTCTAAAGAGTATACTACCTTTTAGACCTATTACAGTATATACAAGTGTAAGGTGCTTTTTTTTAGCTTATGTAATAGGCTAGCAATATATTAGCGCTATATAAACAATGTACTAATTAATTATCTTAATAATTTCTGCATTGCGTATCTTAATAACATTCTAATTTACTTAGAGGATATAAACGCACATTAGGAACACGTCTAAAAGGTTCTAGAGCGCTTACGCACTGCAGGACTCTAAGTAGATATCTAGAAGAGTAAATTCTATGTAACCTGTATAAAGTATCTAGGTTACATTTTAACAAACTAGGGCACTAAAGTTAACTCTAACAAGGTAGAAGCACTCTAAAACTAGGCTAAACCTACTATAGTTACTAGCGTTAAGTTATTTCTTAGTTTTACTAGTTTTTATTAACAATTTATTAAAGATTTCTTCTGTGTAGCTAAACCAATTATAAAGCTTTAAAGTCCTGCTATACTGTTTAAATAGACTATAGACTACTAACAGGCTTTTAATTAGATTAAAGCCTTACTTCTAGCTATTCCTACGCTATCTTATTTCTATCCTAAGTATAACACAAAGTTAGAAACTAACGCGTTAGATAGAGTAATAGCAGGAGTACTCTCTTAGAAGCACCTAGACAATAAGTAGTATCCTGTAGCCTTTTACAGTTACGCCTTATCTAGGGCTAAGCTTAATTAGGAAATATATAACAAAGAACTTTTTGCTATTCTAAAAGCGTTTAAGAAGTAGAGAGCTAAACTTACCTCTATATAGAGTTAAATCTAAGTTTATTTAGATTACTGCTCCTTAGAATACTTTATAACTACTAAGGTTCTTAATGCACGTTAAGCACAATAGGCAGAGATTATTACCTCTTTTAATTTCTGTATTAAGTACACGCCTGGCAAGCTTAATAAGTAAGCTAATATCCTAAGCTAAAGGGAACAGAACGTTAGCAAGGTTAAGGCTACCTAATAAGACAATAGATCTTGTGTACTTCTAGGACCTAAACGCCTAAACCCTCTTGTTAACTCTAAACTAGCTTAGAACTACGTTTGTAACTAGCTAAAGGTTAATGTTTTAGCTATTTTAGTCTAATCTATTAGTGCCCCCCTAAATCTTAACTTGTTAGAACTAATTAAAGCCCTGCTAGCAGAGAATTGCTGCTTCTTTAAGGAAGAACGCCTTATGTTACTATAGCTGTATTATATCTAAGAAGGACTACTACTATATTACTTACGCCTATGTGTACCTAGGGATTCCCCTTTATGTACTTAACTAATTAGAGAGGCTTACAATTAGGTATCTACTGCTTATCTAAGCGCTATAAAGACGTATTAGCTTCTATCTTAGCAGTATTATTAGAAAGGTATAGAGGCTACATGTAAATACTATGTACAAAACTGCGTTGCCTGTTAAAGATCCTATCTAAGACAGCTTTAATCCTAAGGTTTCCTTTATCTGTTACTAATTCTTAGTTAGCCTATACAGCATCTGTGTATAGATTTTAAGACTTTCCTAAAAGACTGTTATAGCTATAATTAGATTATAGTAATTATTAATTGTCTATTTAAGCAAGCTGTTTTTATTCCTTGCTACAAAACAATTAACGCTTAAAAAATAGCTTACTTGTTTATCTAATAGGTATACTAATTTAGCTACACGCCTAAAAGTATAGTGTCTAACTGCAGACTCTAGTTTGTTTCCTAATTCTAGTCTAAATTCTGCAAGATCTTAGGCGTGCAACTTAAGCTTTCTACAGCCTACTATAAACAAACTAATAGACAAACTAAGATTATAAATAAGTATATTAATTAACAATTAAGGCCTTTTGTATCCTATTACTAGAACAACTAGAGTAACCTCTTGCTAATAATTAATTAAGCCTAAGCTACGCTGCTGCACTCCGCGATTAGTATAGCACTATACTAGCTTCTATTTAGATCTAAACTATAACAGAGCTAAGATTAGTTATTATCTTTTTTAAAATATAAAGATATAAATATTAAGGATGCCTTAAGCTTAGCTACCTACATGTATAAAGCCTAGCGCACAGCTAAGGACAATATAGAGAAGGCATAGAAACAGATAGCTATAGAGGTAAACAAACACTATTAACCTATTAATTAGGCAGTAGGTAACAAAGTTTACCTTTTAACCTAAAACCTATTTGTTACCTGCTTAAGTTGCAAACTTGCTAAATTGTAGAAAGGCCTCTTTAAAGTTCTAGAACAAATTAGCTATTTATTCTAACTAAAGCTACCTAAAGGCTCTAAGATCTATAACATGTTTACTCTAGACGTCCTTTGTAAGGACTCTAACAACCCCTTGCCTAGTTAGCTAAGCCTAAACCTATCTAGCATCCTAATTTAAGGCGTTAAAGAATAGAAAGTAGAAGAGATCTTAGCTAGTAAGCTGTGCTGCTCTATCCTAAAGTATTATGTAAAATAGGTAAGCTATAATCTTAACTCTACCTAGTACAATGCTTTAAACTTTATAGGCGCTTTACATATATTATAAGCGTTCTATAAACGCTATCTAAAACAGCTAGGACTTTTACAAGCGTTAGCTAAGTAGATTACAGTATAAGAAAAAGAAGTTAAAGATCTTATAGCATTGCAAGATAATTATGTTAGGAAGATTAAACTTAATATTATAACTACTACACTAGTAAGTAACAGCTATTAATAATAGGAGTCTTACTCTTCTATTAGATCTAATAGCAGACTGTTGCTGCTACTAGTAAGACGTTCTTAACTGTCTAAATCTCTAGGTATAGATACTAACGTACTACCTAGTTGTTTTCTATTCTAGCCTTACCTACTGCAAGTACTAGCCTCTTGCGCTGCTGCTTTCTGCTCTACTGCTACTTAAAACGTTACTGCTTGCGCCTTCTTTTGCTCTGCTAACTAATTAGCCTTTAATGCTATTATAACATCTACTAGCTAAGCAACTATACTAGTTAACCTAGCTGTACTTCTTTTAAGTAACTTAACCTTCTTAGCTATTGCTCTAACCTCTCTAGCCAGCTCCTCTCTCTAGTAGTAAGCGCTAACTAATAAGTTAGTGTTGTTTATATTAGCTACTTGTGTAGTGCTTACTTGCATAATAGTAGCTAACTAAAACGCTGCCTCCTTAATAGTAGCCTCTTGCTCTAACACTACCTTGTTAGACTTATCTCTACCTAAGGCAGCAAACCTATAGTTAAGGGCCTTAGAAAGGCTATTATACTCTTAGCCTATATATAGGAGAACTAAGTAATACTTCTTATTTAAGAGTGTGCAATAAGCACACTTCTTAGACACGTCTAAATAGAATCTAAACTTAATATTAAAATAGCTGCAGGTAAAAGCCCTTGCAGCCTGCAAGTAAACAACCTAATAGGCTAGAGAATAAGCTCTAAGAGAGACAGGAATAGGTATTGTATGTATCTGCAAAACAGTTAGCTAGCAATCAAATCAGAAGAGCAGTTAGATAGCTATAGGTATATAAACGTATAGGAGGAGAGTATAGAAAAGTAGTATACTAGAGGGCCAGCCTTATATATATGCTTAAAAAAACTTAAGGTAAAGTTAGGAACGTTAAACGCGCTAACGCGCTAGTTAAAATAATAACAAATAGCTATATTACGTTATCTTAAAATAAACTTAAGGTAAATAAGAGTTTACAACAATTTAGAAAGGTATCTAAAACAACACTAATACAGACCTAATTGATAGAGACTATTAATTTTAAGAAGAAGAGTAATGTAATAAGCATATGTAAATATATGTTACATCTAATACCTTATAAAGGCTTAGTAACAGATTATGTAGGAAGCTAGTAGATTAGAACTAAAAGCGCTCTAATAGCGCTCTAACTTAGCTGCTACGCCTACTATAAATATAAGCCTATAGTATAGATAGAGAACAAGTTTCTCTTGTCCTTCTGTACAAGACCTATAGGTATATAGCTAATCCAGAATCTCTGATATAACACGCACTCTTATATGCCTCTAATACGTATCTAATTCAATTCTAATAGCTATACCTACCTGCGTTGTTATATTACAAGAGAAACTTTAGCTGTACCTACCTGCGTTGTTACAAATAAGCAGCCAGAACAAATAGAAGACTCTAGAGACAGTTAAGTACAGTTAAGAACTGTCTAGTTAACTATTCTAATAGTGTTGCAGATGTCGCTAACTCTAACAACGTTAAATTTTCCTAACGTAAGCAGAATAGAAATAGTACTTATAGTAGGTAATGTAAAGGTAATAGAGTTATAATTGCGTAAAGCTAAGTAATAATATAGAAATATAATAATAAGTGTTATAGAAAGAAAATCTTAAGGTTAAGTTTACTATATTACTACTATTACTATAGCTACTAGCTTAGCTACCTTTTAGATTTACCTAGAGTTTTAGTCTTAGTATAATAATAGCTCTTCTAGAATAACAACTCTAGGTATGCACTAATAATATCTAATGTTATAGAAATTACTAGAATAGTAACTCTAGAAGAAAAAGAATAATAATAAAGACTTTATAATAAGAAGCTATTGGCTTACCTATAGCATATACGCGCTCTTATAGTATAGCTCTAGCTTTTCTATATATAAGGTACGTTAAGCTACTCTAGTACCTTAATAGCACTACGCTAGTACTATTCTAGCGCATTCTAAGAAAAGATATATATATCTATATATATCTATAAAAAGAGTAGTTCTACTTAAAGTAGTAGAATAGAAATTGACTTACTTCTTTCTATACTACTACTATAGCCTTGTTACTTTGTTACTATATAAACCTCTTAAAGTAGGCTAGCTATAATAGGACTTCTTATTACTATTATTTAGAAGTAGCTACTATATTCTAGTAGTAGTAGTAAGTGTTTTAGTAGCGCTAAGATAAAGATATTACTAATAATAGGCTAATAGCTACTAGATGTTATCTATAGTTACGCTAGTAAATAGTAAATAGGTAGAAGGTCTCTTTCTCTAGGTACTAGTTACTTTAAGGTTAGATTAATAATAGGTAGAGTATAGGTTAGAGTTATACTAGTTAAATTTATAACTTAACTTCTACCTCTCTATTTTACGCTAGTAGTAGGTAGATAAAGAAATTAGGTTATATAGACTCTAGGTAGAGGTTAGAGTAAGTATACTCTATTTAAAATTATTTTAAAAACCTGTAATAACTTAAATAAATACCAAACATTTTTAGAGTACTTCTATTACGTTCGACTCTAATCCTAACCTACTTTTAATTAACTCTAACTTCTACTTCTACCTACTTTAGGGTAAAAAGTTTAGGTAGAAAGTAAAGTAAGAGTTAGAGTCTTATATAAAGGTACTCTAACCTAACCTAACCTCTACTTATTTACTACTATTAATATAAGTAATTACTTATATAGAATCCTATCCTATAAAAAAGAATATGAAATATAGAAAGAAGTAAATAAGTTTTTTATAACTCTATTTACTAGATTATAAGGCTATTAGCTAAATTATAAGGCTATAGATTTAATTATAAGGCTCTTAAAAAGGTTTAAAAGCTATATACTAATTATAAAGACTTTAAGCTAATTCTAAACGCTATAAGCTAACTCTAAAGAATATCTATAGCCTTAATCTCTACTTTATTAGAACTAGGTAGAGTTTCTTTTTTAGTAAAGTAAATTAGTTATTCTTTTAAAATAAATCTTTCTAGTCTATTACTAGGTATACTATAGTATCTCTCTAATTCTTTATAAAACAAGAATAAGTTTCTATCTTACTTTTCTTCTTTTTCTATTTAATACTATATTTACCTATACTACGTAATAGCTACTAAGTGCCTACTTAGGCCTAAAAGTTTCTTTAAAATTGTTATAAGTATTACGCCCGCCTATAGAGTAGGCCTACTATTCTAGTAATAATAACTACTTTAATAATAATAGAGTACTATAACTCTACTACAACACAGGTTTAATATAAGTCCTTAGAGGAGATAGATAAAAGACTAATTCTAGACAGATCTATCTCTTTGATTTTTTTTAATCTAACGCTCTCTTAGCAAGATAACAATAGTTAGAATTTCTTTATTCTTGTGGCCTGTGCCTACTTTAGTACAAATTTGTATAGTTATTCTTAAGGTGTTTATTATCACTGGGGTTGTAGGCCTGCCCTACGGGCGGGCTTGTTGCTTCCGAGTAGGTAATCTTGGTAACTTCCTCCGCCCTTTGATAGCAACATCCCCAATGCCTCCTCCGCGCCTTGGTACCGTGTCTGTGCACGCAATGCGGCGTCGCTCACCGTCGAGCGATAAACGTTAGGCCCAAGCAGCCCCGAAGGCGAAGTTTCTGTTCTCGTGTTGCCGCGTCGCGCACGGGCACGGCATCGCTTCTAGGTAGCATCGGCGAACCAACTCCGACATGAGCGCTTTACTCACGGAACGAGACGGGACGCAATCAGCGAGCGGCGCGACAGATGCGATCACCCAGAAGGGGCTCTTTTCGGGATCATGACTCGGAGTTACTCTCAGCAACCTGTACTTGACACACGTCTCAAAGCAGATGTTGGTTGTGTGGCCCTCGAGTAGAGGGTGTATATCATATGGGTACTTTCACCCTTTGCAGCAGGCCTTCCGAGTGTATCCAATTATCCATTCAACACGACGATGCCTTCTTCAAGTTCATGGGACAGTATGGAGGATGCAAAGTCTTCTCTCCTGTTTTTCAACAATGATCTCCCCAGCGACGACATCAATCATTTGTACCGTGTCCTTCATCGTCGCACTGCTCAATTGAGCTGTCCTCAGCTTTCCCACTTCATCACGCTTTGCAACCAAGTAATCAAAGAAGAGATCGCCAAATTGCCCAAAAAATGGCAAGAGAATGTTCCAGACTTTGTCAATGTTTTGAGCTTGGTCAATGACAATGCGTTTCGGAAGGGACCTTTGGGCGGTGCTATGGAGGGCGTTTTTCTCAATATCTTTCAGATCGGCATGATCCTAGGGTAAGTCTATTTCCACACTGAGCAAGACCTGATCACATGCTGACTTTTCCGGAGCCATCATGAGGTGGAGCAAGTACCGTACCAGTTCAACCCGAAAACCACAACGCTGTTCGGACTAGGGACTGGCCTCCTATCAGCTGCTGCTGCTTCCGTATCTCTCAACATCGCTGATCTCGCTGTTGCTGGTGCTCACATTGTCCGCGCTTCCTTTCGACTCGGCATTCACGTGTACAATTTCTCTGAACAGCTAGAGGCCCCTGATGTAGACGGCAATCCTTGGGCCTTCGTAATTCCTGGTGTGGCCGCAGAAGTGGTACAGGCTGAGTTGGACCAGTACAACCGTGATACGGTTCGTGTCCATCCTCGTCCTCATATCGACGTGAGTCAACTAACAATATCAAGGCCAACCCGACTCTTTCACACATATTCATCAGTGCATCTGACAAGGCCTCCGTCTCCGTCAGCGGCCCACCTTCTCGTCTGAGACATTGTCTCAAAAGCTGCGATGTCCTTCGATACTACAACTTCATGCCACTACCTGTACATCATGGCCTCTGCCATGCTCCTCACATATATTCCGCCGCAGATGTCCAAGCGATCATCGAAGACATATTGCATGACGATCATACAAGGATAGCTGGGCTGAAGACGTCTCTGCCCCTCTTGTCGTCTAGTACTGGTCGTCCGTATCCAGCGAAAGACTTTCGCAGCTTGATCGACCAGGTCCTTGCGGAGCTTCTCATGAATAAGATACACATAGACAATGTCGTTGATGGAATTATCGAAGTTCTCGACCTATCATCAGCAATTCAAAAAGAGGGGAACCTTTTCGCGTTCCGAAACTCGGTAGTTTTGAGGACGATGATGAAGAACGTCGAGAAGCAGTGCGACGGTCGCATCACTTTTACACATCAAGATCTCGTCGAGTGGACCAAACGCGAAGACAGCGACGCTGAGTCGCCAATCTCGCCCAAGAGATCAAAGCTGGCTGTTGTCGGCATGTCTTGTCGCCTCCCTGGTGGAGCCAACGACCTAGAGCTCTTTTGGAAGCTCATGTCCGACAAGCGCGACGTACACACGACGATTCCTCTAGATCGTTTCGATATAAGCACCCACTTTGACCCGACCGGCCAAATCGAAAATTCCACACAGACACCGTACATGAATCATATTGACAGTCCGGGCTTGTTTGATGCAGGATTCTTCAATATCTCGCCCAAAGAGGTATGGCGAACATATCACGAATCTTATGTAATGCAAAGCTGACGTCTTCTCAGGCAGAGCAAATGGACCCTATGCATCGCCTTGCCCTTGTTACTGCCTACGAGGCTCTCGAGATGTCCGGATACTCCCCTAACAGGACGCGGTCGACTTCCTCCCCTAGAGTCGGAACTTACTATGGCCAAGCGAGCGATGACTGGCGTGAACTCAATGCAAGTCAGAACATCGGAACATATGCCGTCCCCAGTGGCGAGCGAGGCTTCGCAAACGGTCGGATCAACTACTTCTTCAAGTTCAGTGGGCCCACCTTTAACATAGATACGGCCTGTTTGTCTCTCCCGAGTCATTGATTACTCTTTTACTAAATTTGATACACAGGCTCCAGTGGTCTTGCTGCTGTAAATGCGGCATGCTCAGCTTTGTGGGCTGGAGATGTAGATACTGCTATTGCGGGAGGTCTCAACGTCATCACAGACCCAGACAACTTCTGTCAGCTCGGAAAGGGACACTTCTTGTCTCTCACGGGCCAATGCAAAGTCTGGGATGAGGCTGCCGACGGCTACTGTCGCGCCGATGGTGTTGGCAGCGTAGTCATCAAGCGACTCGACGACGCCCTGGCCGACAACGACAAAATTCTCGCAACGATCCTGGCTGCCAACACAAACCATTCGGCTGACGCGATCTCGATAACCCATCCACACGCCCCAACGCAGTCTCAGAATTACCTGAGGGTCATGTCGCAGGCCGGCCACTCACCCCTGGAAGTGAGCTACATTGAGCTTCACGGGACAGGCACCCAGGCGGGAGATCGCGAAGAAGCTAAATCCGTTTCTGACGTTTTTGCCCCTGTAACTCCGCGACGCAAGAAGAAAGACCGACTCAGACTGGGTGCTGTCAAGTCAAACATTGGGCATGGAGAGGCGGCTGCCGGCATTGTTTCGTTCATCAAGGTGTTGCTGATGTACCAGAAGTCTGCCATCCCGCCCCAGATCGGCGTGAAGAAGTTGAATCCGACCCTTCCACCAGACTTGGAAGAGCGCAACATTGGCCTCAATTGGGAATACACCGAGTGGCCACGGCTGAAGACAGGGTCACGTCTTGCCATCGTGAACAGCTTCGGTGCGCACGGGGGAAACACGACAGTTCTGTTGAGTGACTCCCCTCTCAGGTCCCCCGTTGTAACAGATCCTCGTTCCAGTTTTCCAATCGCCGTTTCGGCTCGGAGCAAGAACTCACTGAAGATGAACACGGAAGCCTTATTGCAGTATCTCAACGAGCACGAAGACACTCAGCTAGGTGATCTTTCCTACACACTCACCGCACGACGTATTCATCACACGTTCCGCCTGGCGACGTCTGTCAAGGATATATCCGAGGCGAAGAAATTCCTGTCCGCGGAGATTGAGAAGATGGAGAAACAGCAGTGGGTATCAACGGTGCCACTGAAGGCCCCGACCGTTGCTTTCGCCTTTACGGGCCAAGGAGCGTTCCATGTCGGTATGGGTTCACAGCTCTACGCACACTGTTCCAGCTTCCGTGAAGATGTCCAGCGGCTCGATTGCTTGGCACAGTCATTCGATCTAGGTACTGACTCTGTCATACCCATCATTGATGGCTCCGCCGGCGACAGTGATAGCATCGACCCGGTGGCATCACAATTGGCCATCGTCCTCATTGAGCTCGCTCTTGTCCACTACTGGGCCACCCTGGGAATCAAGCCGTCCATGGTTATGGGTCACAGTTTGGGAGAATTTGCGGCACTGGCAGTGGCTGGTGTAATCTCTGAGCTCGATGCTCTCTATCTCACCACTGCACGGGCAAACCTTATGACTAAACATTGTCAAGTCGGTACTCACACTATGTTGGCTATTAGATGCAGTATCGATCAGCTTGTGGAGTTACTGGCAGGTCGCGAACAGGACTACGAGCTTGCCTGCATCAACGGTGAAAGCGACCTCGTCATCAGTGGAGCGAAAGCCCAGATTGAAGACCTCGCGAACATTTTAGCTAGTACAGGTTTGAGATCGACTGCGCTCAAGGTGCCATATGCTTTCCATTCTGCTCAGATGGACCCGATCCTGGAACCATTTGCTCAACTGGCCGAGAACGTTGTCTTCAAGACCCCCCAGATTCCAGTCATCTCCCCTCTCCTCGCCGAATGTATATTCGATGGTAAGACGCTCAACGCAAAGTATCTGCGTCGCGCAACCAGAGAGCAAGTCGACGTTGTGGGCGCCCTAGACGCTGCCCAAGAACTCGGTATTGCCGACGCGGATACAGTCTGCATTGACATTGGTCCTCACATGATTGCAGGCAGTATGGTCCGCAACTTGTTGAAGCCGACTACTGTCATCGCATCGCTCAAGCGTGACGAGGACAATTTCTTCACGCTTGTCTCTTCGTTGGTTGCTATACATTGTGCTGGAGTGTCGGTCGGTTGGAACGAATACTTCCGCGAACACGAGCGCGCCCATCAAGCGTTGCACCTCCCTACCTACCGCTGGAACAATAAGAACTATTGGATCCCGTACCTCGGAACCTGGACTCTTGACAAAGCACATATCAAGGAGAACCTTGATAAGGCAAAACAGAACCAAGCTTCGTCAGGTATCAGTGGCATGGGATCCAAGTTGAAGACTTCCACGATCCATGGCATCGTGTCCGAGTCAGTAAGCGATTCAACTGTCAGCCTGGTGACTTTGTCAGATCTGCTTGATCCAGCATTCCTCGAAGCTGTTGAGGGCCATCGTATGAACAACCATGGTGTTGCATCATCCTCTATCTGGGCCGACATGGCGTTTACAGTAGGCAAATACCTCCATGGTCTCGGATACCCCAAGGAAAAGGACTTCCACATGAATCTACACGATATGGAGATCCTCCACGCACAGGTCGCTAGGTCTCGCAAGGACAGTCCACAACTAATCCAGCTCGAAGCCACTCTCGACATACCCTCCAGAAGCGTGTCTATTTTCTTGTACAACGTCTCCAAAGACGGTACCCGGGACGCAGAACACTATGGATCCTGCAAAGTCTCATTCGAAGACGCAAACACCTGGAGCAAGAACTGGAAGCGCCTCGAGCACCTAGTCGGCCAACGTATCCAAGCCTTGACCCAGCTATCCACCGATGGTCTGGCGAGTAAAATCAACCGAAACATGGCATACACGCTTTTCAAGAACGTGGTGACCTATGCAGACCACTACCGTGGTATGCGTTCCGTTGTCTTGAAAGACTACGAAGCGTTCGCCGACGTGACTTTACATCCCGAAGAACTTGGTTTGTGGCATACTCCACCCCACTGGATCGACAGTCTTTGCCACCTGGGAGGCTTCATCCTGAACGGCTCCGATGCTTCCAATACCACGGACTTCTTCTACGTCACTCCTGGATGGGAGACATTCCGTCTTGCTCGCCCGCCACAGGCAGGTGCAAGCTACCGCAGCTACGTACAAATGGTACAGAGCGAGGAGGACCCCAAGTTCTGGACAGGAGACGTTTATATTTTGCAGGGCGATACCATTATTGGTATGATGGGGCAGATGACGTTCCGGCAGATTAATCGCGTTCTGATGGACCGGTTCTTCTCACCTAGCGAAGGCCACGGTACGGCTCATACTAGTGCTGCCAGCAATGTGAAGACAATATCACCGGCTGTTGCAGCGCCAGCAGCTAAGACAACTGCCCCGAAGGTAACACGACAAGTTGACACTATCGCAACGCCTCCGTCTCCACCCAGCCAAATCGCAGCCACCTCCGCCCCTCCTCCCCCAGCCCCTATCACAGCACCACCAAACAAAACCGAGCCAGCGACCGAGGAAAACCCTCTCGTCGCAGGCGCAATCGACCTGATTGTCAACGAAACAGGTGTCGAAGTGTCGGATTTGAAAGACGACACCACATTCGTGCAAATTGGTGTCGACTCCCTTATGTCGCTTGTGCTGGTAGAGAAGTTCAAGAACATCCTTAAAATGGAAATTAAGAGCTCGTTGTTCATTGAGTGCGAGACTGTTGGTGTGTTTAAGGAGTGGTTGGAGGAGAATCGATGAATGAGATGTGTCTTTTGTACCCAGGATTTGATGGCGTTCGTAGGAAGGCGTTGGAGTTATCTCAGGTTTTTCTAGCGACTGTTATGTAAAACCATACTTGTCTTGTTGCAAGGTTACCACGTGATAGCTTCAACCGTAACACTGCCCGGGTTACAGCTACATTTTTGGCTCTACCGTTCTACGTCCAGAACGTAAAGCTCATCTGCCATACATATTCGAGCAAGGTCAATAGAAATGTTGCTACTCTGATTACATGCTGAGACGTTGATGGTCCAATCAACCTTTTTGGCTTGAGGCTCGTAACCTAAGTTAGCATTGCTAATGCTTTGGTTCGGCTGTGCCGTACTACATCGAGTACATTCGTACGGTCGTTTTCTTATGTCACATTTACTTGTGCTGATTCACGAGCCCTGGCAGTCTGTGAAATCTAAACCAACGTCGAAAAGCTTTTCCGCTTAGCGCTATAGGTAGTTATACTTCCTTTTGTGGTCAGAAAACCGTTTACATCAGTCTGATCGCTATTTACTGATATACCTCAGCCTGATCTAAAGCTCTCGCGAGGCCAATCAATATCTTGAGCTCTAGACATCACAACCTCGTCAGGATGCGGTGAGACCAAACTTTTACGGCTGATTGATATTTATCGCAAGTTTGCTCGTAGGCTGAACCGATATGGTACATGCGTATCATGCCGCTCGAATCTATCATGCCTACCTAGATACGAAACGTGTCGGAGAGCCGTTTAACTCTTAGCTAGAGCAAAGCTATTGAGTGGCCATTTGATCGCTAGCAAGACGGCCCTCTCGATTCTGAGAAAGTCGCTTCGCAGTCGCCAAAGTTGCCAACTCTTAGATTTCCTCGGCCTCTTTCCGCTCCTTTGCCGGTAAAGTACGAAGGCCGCGCGCTAAGGAATTCCTGGGGCTACCCGGTAGTCAGGATTCCAAGGCTAACCTGTCACATGTAGTTGGCAATACGTTACACGAAAAGAGATACTCGGGCCTAACAGCGACGTCGTCGTTATTGCAAGCAACAAGCCCGCGCCAAGCAATCCTTTGGGATTTTTCGGAGAAACCGTTGGGCCTGACTACCTCAAGACAAAACTTCTTACTCTGTTCAGAGAAAGCTCAAACGAGTTTGTCTGCATGCGCGTCGGTCGTCCACGTGCGCTAAGCGTCCAAGAACACTCTATATTCTCAGCACAGCTAGATACGCGAAGACCTTCTTTGTCCCGTTTGCAGATACTCTATCTAGAAGGTCTCAAAATGCTTTTAGTGTAAGTCTGTCTTGGGATGCAGAATGTAGACTGTCGTTGCATACTCCTCCCTGTACGAGGTGGACAAGCGGTGTCAATCTTAGCCTATGTAGCCTCAGCTGTTTCCGTGTGCCGAAATTCCCTGCGCTTTGCACCAGCCTTGCCTTTGAAGATGATACGTCCGGGTTGATATACCTACTTGGCTCCAACAGTTCCTTTGAAAAATCTCGAGAGATTGCTTGTTCTTTGCAATAATGACAACGTTGCTATTGGGTCCGAAAAATGGTATGGATTTCGATTTGCGCCACACGGCCATTGATTTTTCAATCCCGAAATTTCCTCCAATTGTTGGCTCTGTTATCCGCTGTCCAAGTTCGTATGGGTTTAGCGTACTGTGTAGGATCTAGTCCGGCACGCCGGGCGAGTGGCACCATCGACCCCATGGGGGACCATCCCCGCATCTTGGCTCTCGTGTTGGTCCCCACCCTTCCTGGGCGTGATTATGTTGCCTCGCTTTCTCGATTGAATCTAAGAAATCTCGGGATATTCGCGGCCGAGGGTATCGCATATATCC
Organism: Ampelomyces quisqualis; assembly: GCA_018398575.1. Taxonomy (NCBI): domain Eukaryota; kingdom Fungi; phylum Ascomycota; class Dothideomycetes; order Pleosporales; family Phaeosphaeriaceae; genus Ampelomyces; species Ampelomyces quisqualis. The sequence goes on from JAGTXZ010000011.1 coordinate 2,471,412, forward strand.
ATCCCTGATGCTCACACCCCTTGTACCCCTCAGCGCGCTCTGGTTCCTCTCTATCCTCTCACCAGTATCACGTAATCCGCTCGAAACGCGAACCCTCGTCGTTTCGCTTCCAATTTCTTGGAGAAATTCGCGAGCCGATAGTGCATTACCTCTTTCGGCTACTTTCACGATGACTACGGTGGAGGCTTCGGCCAAAACTGACGGCGGCATTCACTCAACGCAGCAGCAGCTCGTCGAGGCCGCCGCTGCCAGCTCTGAAGCCGAGATTAAGCTGCCACGTATGGAGCTTTTCAAGCGCTACCGTCCTGCCGCTATCTACTCAGCGCTCTTATCTATGGCTCTGGTCATGGAAGGGATGGATGTTGGTCTCATTAACAACTTCTTCGCCCATCCCGCCTACCGTCGAAAGTTTGGCAACGATTACGATGTGAAAGGTGAACTGGTTGTCTCGACCCAATGGCAAACGATCATCGGTGCCGGTAACAACATTGGCTCTATCATCGGTCTCCTGCTTAATGGATGGATGCAGTCTCGCTACGGCTCTCGAAGGGTGTATCTGGTAAATCTCTTTGTAACAATCCGGTATTGAAAAACGCTGATCACACGCGACTTTAGGGCGCAATGATACTCATGGCAGGCACTATATTTGTCCTCTTCTTTGCACAAAATGTTGAAATGCTCCTTGTCGGCAACATCTTGTGCGGTATCCCTTTCGGAATTTACCAGACCCTTACAACTGCCTATGCGGCAGAAATTGCTCCTACTGCGATGCGTGGATACTTGACTGCCTGGGTGTCAATGTGTTGGGGTGCTGGCTCCTTTCTGGCCGCTGGCGTGCTTAAAGGCACCATTGGAATTCCAAGCGATGCCGGCTGGCAGATCCCCTACGGTCTGCAGTGGATGTGGATCCCCCCTTTGTTTCTCGTCGCCTGGTTCGCGCCCGAGTCGCCCTGGTATCTTATCCGCCGTGGCAAAATTGACGAGGCTGAGAAGAGCCTGCGCCGCTTGGCTCGCCCAGGACACTACACGGAGCAAACAATGCGCGAGACTCTCGCCCTCATGACGCACACTAATGATATGGAGAAGCTCGAAGCCAAGAGTGCCAGCTATGCTGATTGCTTTCGTGGCGAGAACAAGCGCCGCACGATGATCATTAGCATGGCCTGGATCATTCAGATCTTCAATGGGCAGTCCATCACCAACTATGCTGCAACAATGCTCCGTGCCATCGGCATGAGCGCTGATGACGCCTTCAACTACACGATGGGTATTCAGTCAGTCAACATCTTTGCCACTGCCGTTGCCATTGCACTCATGGGCTCAGTTGGTCGCCGCACCTTCTACCTATTCGGCTCGTCGTCTATCGGTGTCTGCATGCTAATCGTTGGCATCATGGGATTCACAATCAAGTCGGCCTCGAAAGTCGCTATCCCTGTTGCCGTCTTTCTCATCTTCGTCCAGATCGCTTTCAAGATCTCTCTTGGCCCGACCACCTATGTCATAGCGGGTGAGATGGCCTCTTCTCGCGTCCGTGCTCAGACCATTGTCATTGGTCGTGCCCTCTACGTCTGTGGCCAGATTGCTGTCCAGCAGCTCAACCCGCGCATGCTCAACAACGATCCCACTGCATGGAACTGGGGTGCACGGACTGGCATGTTCTACTTCGCCTTCTGTCTGCTCTGGGTGGTCTGGATCTTTTTCTTCCTTCCCGAGACCAAGGATCGAAGCTTTGCCGAGATCGACTATCTTTTCAAGAAGAAGACGCCAGCGCGCAAGTTCCGCGGTGCGCAAGTTGACTGTAAGTTCCAATGCCCTTTTTACCGCCAATTTAGTGGATCTATGACTGACTCACGTGCCAGTGTTCGAATTCTTGCCAGAAGACAGATTCGAAGAGAAACTTGGTGGCTTCGATGAAAGGGTCGAGCATATCGCCGTTGATGGCAATGAGAAGCGCGCTGTTTAATGGTTAACCAGGTAGATACCCTACATGCACCTAGATACTGCGACCAAGTAGAAAAACTTCATTGCATAGCCCCTTTCATAGGGGTTTTAGCTAGAGGTGGCCGAATCAAATAATTGTTCCAGCCTTCAATTTTCCTGGATGATAACAACAACTCGAAAACACGCAGTGAATGAATAAAGCATATATATTGTTTTGCGTGTGCTACGGCTCTCGTCTTCAAAGCTATCCTTATGTTGGTCGAACGCGCACTAAGAGGAGACTTGGATGATAGTACTGCTTTGCGCAAATCTAGTCTTGGAAGGCTACTTCGTATCCAAGGCTGGTACAATCATATCCAAGTATCGCGCTTGATTGGTGGGTTTGAGATGTGCACTTATCAGCCTAACACCTAGAAAAACAAGTCAGATACTCTGGTTTATGGTGGCATGTCAACTGACCATAGGATGTGCCCTAAGGGTCGCATGAGGATTAATGAACTTGCCGGGTGGACTGCGAGAGGAATTAAATCGTGTCCTATTCTGAGGATTTACGTTGAAAGATGGTGGATGGTGTTGATAATAACAGTGTAGTTACCTGAGCTAAAATGTAGGCACTAGTCCTAACTAAGCCAGGAGCACATGATGTCCACACCACCTAATACGACGAAGACTTAACAGAAATGCTGAACTATAAAAGCTAACATCAGGGATAGCATACAGTAGTTAGTATGTGGTAGCAGTTTCGTGAATTCTACGCCGTGGTGAGAGCTTGGGTATCGTGACATGCTCACACGTCAAATGCACTACAGTATAGCACGACAACTTCTGCTTTGGGCTGCAGCCCAGGTTGTTTGATTTAGTAGCGATGTAGGTAGTAGGTCCACGACTAGCCATATACCTCTAGGCAGACTTTGCGAGTGCTGCAAGCGTGGGAATTGCCATCCGCACAGCCGCATTGGGGCTCAAACGATGAACGCTCGCAGCGCGAATAGCGATGACTAGAGCACCTTTCGAGAGTGGTTCCTGAGCATCACCGGGCACTTCGCGCTGGTGCCCGAAAGTAGTACGATTTTCTCCATATTAATGATCTCATCGGTGCAGAATATGTTGCTACGTCATGGCGTCCAAATTATCACCCCTCACTCACTTTTAAGTAGCCAGGACACTACACTGCACCCAACATTTATTTTGCATCTATCAACTCTTCACACACAAACAAGCCTTCCAAAACCCAATCATCATGTCCGGAAACTCCAACGTCGGTAACAGTGGTGTCTACGAGGCCAATGAGCAACGCACAGTCTCGGACGCACAGATCGAGGAGGAGAAGAAGGAGAACAGGTTCCACGAGGGCAAGGACAACTCACACTTGGCCAACGACTCCAGTATGTGCCATGTCACGTTCGAATTGTGTTTTCCATAACGGATCTGGGACAGACGCTAACCATGTACAGAGGACGAGCGCTCCATCAAGAACAAGCTAGCGCGTGAGGAGAAGCGCGAGAACGAGGAGGAGGATGTCTCGATCGATGAGCAGCGCCGTCGTCAAGATGCCACGTTGCCTGCTCGCGCGCACGGCAATGAGCCCAGCAAGGGCGCAAAGATCGACCAGCAGATTAGGGAGGAGGAAGAGGAGGAGCTGAGGCGCAAGGGCAAGGCGTAGAGATGGCCTGCGGCATGTAACTAAGGCTGGATGAGGGCAATGATGCCCATCTCACAGCACGACAACCCGGGCGCTGAGAAGAAGCTCGAACAACAAGTCAATAATGAACATGATCACATGATCGGGCATTTGCCGCAGCATTTTGCAACATGTGCACTGTGCAGGTACAATGACGCGGGTTCCCCCACAACGCTCGTGCTTTCCCCTCCACGCAACACACATGACTCGTGTACCTCGGATGACCACGATAAGGAAGACCGCGATAAGGAACCCCACGACTGCATCCATGCCGTCTTGCAGGGCTTGTAGGCACCCAATGCCGATATAGAACTTCCAGTGGCCCCGTGACAAGCATTGCGACGTACATGCATCTCCTTCGACCTTGTGTACGCGTCGTTCACACCTCTACAGCCTTCGCTAAAGCTTCCTTTCGACCCCGCAGCACTTCCACCAGCACGCCACTTTCGGGCATCGCACGTGTGCAAGCCACAAGAATGGCATCTAGCATGGCTCAGCGCCTCAAGAGCAAGACTATTGTGGTAACCGGCGCGTCGTCTGGAATCGGCAGAGCTACGGCCGTCGAGTTTGCGCGAACACAGCCCGATGACTTGAAGATCATTCTGACCGCTCGACGGGAAGACACGCTGAAAGAAGTTGCCCAGGAGATTGAATCCTTCGCAAAGGGCGTCAAAGTACTTGCCGTCAAGCTCGACGTCAGCAAGATCGAACAAGTGCAGAGCTTTGTCGACAAGCTGCCGGCAGAATTCAAGGAGATCGACGTCCTTGTCAACAATGCGTAAGCTCACCTCCACCACCACCCGCCCAACGAAATTGACGATCACGTGCACCCCCAGCGGCTTAGTAAAAGGCGTCGCTCAAGCTCCCTCCATCTCCCCTGCCGACATCGACACCATGTTCTCCACCAACGTGACCGGCCTCATCGCCATGACACAAGCCATCCTACCCATCTTCAAAGCCCGCCCCAACGGCGGCAGCGGCGACATCATAAACATTGGGTCGATTGCTGGTCGTGAGCCATACCAGGGAGGCAGCATCTACTGCGCAACCAAGGCCGCCGTGCGCTCTTTCACAGACGCCATGCGTCGCGAACTGATCGCCACGCGCATTCGCGTTATCGAGATCGATCCAGGCCAGGTGGAGACGGAGTTCAGCGTCGTCAGATTCGGAGGAGACAGGGAGAAGGCGAAGAAGGTGTACGAGGGCGTGGAGCCATTGACGCCGGAGGACATTGCTGAGGTGGTCGTTTTCGCAGCGGGGAGAAGGGAAAATGTCGTGTTGGCCGATTCGCTAATCTTCCCAAATCATCAGGTAAGCTGTAATGCTGTAAAGGAAGAACGCGCATGGGGCTTTGGGCTAACTATGTACAGGCGGCGGCGACAGTCATGCACAGGAAGACGCAGTGACTGCACGGCTCTAATTCGGGGTCGAAAGTGTAGATATCAACAACAGCAGCATTTTATACACAAAAGGCAATGAGAAGATACAGTGATCTATCAAGGCAGAATACTCGCCGGACACTTCCTCTAGCCAACCAGAATGCTTGCCGGACACAATTCCTGGCGACCACCATTTGCTGATGCTGAGGTGGCAGGAAACTTCAAAGGACAGATCCCTGGAAACTTTCCCTATAGAGGACGCCAAATGTATCACGTATTCTGGTAATCCATGGAGAGTACATGAGCTTTGTGATACATCGTAAGTGGAACCTCCTCGTGCGCACTCCCGCGACCCCGGCCTCTGAATTCAAGAAGAGAGTACATTCACGCACCGGAAAGGCATTGTTGTGTTATGATTCGACTAGTCTCAGACAGGGTATAGTGAGCTTCAACGAGTGAATTGAACGGACCTGAGACATTGTTGCTATGGAGAACAATCGCGCGAAAGAGCCGAGTATACAGCAACGCATAAGAGGCTAACAAAGGCACTGTTATCATCTCAAACCACAATTCAACCTTACTCTGATTTCGACGCGAACTTGACTACGAACCCTTTGCCCATATTGACACTCATTGATCTACAAACATGCAGAGCTACATCAACTCCGTGTACGATCCATGCAGTCCACCGGCAGCCATGTCCCTCGCAACATCGAAGACAAAGCCCGGTCGACAGCTCGGCAACATCAATATCTTATCGAAAGGATCGGGTCCGCTTTCTCACACCGCTCTCAACAAACGATCCGTTACGCCCACGATATACACGGGCGACGCACAAAGCCTGCTCGTCATGAATTGGACCGTGAAGCGAGACATGGAAGAATATATATTCGAGGTCAACGAATTCAATAGCAAGGGTGAAAACGAGTTGACGCACCCAACGGGGCGGAGGTTCGCGTATATTTTGCGACTTGAGGAGAAGGATACGGTCGAGGTGACGAGGGAGATGAGGCAGGATATGGAGGAGTGGATTTCGGATGACGAGGATTCTGACGATACTTCATCAGACGCGGATGGAAGGACCAAACCAGAGGATTTTCTACAACAGGATATTCTCGAAACCTCACCAACCCCGCGGAGGCTAGACAGTCAGAATGATGGAGTCGACAGGGAAGATGACGGCGATCTTGACAGGACTTTGAGGGTCCTTGCAGCTCATCACACCGAGTCCTCTCTCGATGAAGTTCCCACCCGGCAAATCACACCGCCACCAGAGCGTGTCCGCCCACGCCTCCGCCGCACTTCATCTACCTTGTCTCTCGCCGCCTTGATCGCCACAGCCGACAAAAACGACTTTCCGTTGCCCGACGATTCCTCGGAAACAGAATCCGAGTCCGAATCCAATCCAGGTTGCACCGAAGAGCCACCCGCGAACTCTACCTTCGTCACTTGGCCGTGTCACAACCCCTCCTTCCCGGGCCACGGGCCATGTGCCACACATTTGCAGCGCAGACATGGAAGGTCAAGCAAGGCTGTGACTAGGGTTCTGAGGGGTAGATGGGATAGGAAGTGGGAAGAGGGGAAGAAGTTGAGGGGTGCAGCGGGGGTGAAGGTGGTTCAGGGCAGTGGGCTGAGCTGCGAATTGGAAGTTGTATATGAGGAAGATGATCCTGAAGGAGAAGAATGCGTGATATCGAGCAGCCCGATTGGTAAGGTTGACGGAGGAGCTTTGGTGCAGCTTCGGGGTGTGGTGGAAGAGGCTGGTTTGAAGGTGAGTGCGGACGTGCTTGATAGATTTATTCTGAGCATGGATACACGGCATTGTGCTAACTACTGTTAGATGTCAGATCGGGTCCCACACGGGAACGGCACTCGCCATTCTCTACCACATTCTGGCAGCTGCACCTCTTACTCCATCGCCGAGGATGTGAACAGCAACGAGTCCCTATCCGCAGAGGTGAATAACCAACATCACCAGATTAGCTGAAAATATGCTAACATACACTTCAAGAGGCAGAAAATCGCGGAAATCCGCTTCGACACCGTGCCTATCCTTCTTGATGCCCTGACTCCAGCTTCACGTATGATTCACATCCGCAACGCTTCCATGATAGACGTTCTAAGCGATATCTCCTCGACAAGAACAACTGTGTTCTCCAAACAGGCATCAATTAGCACAAAGTCATCACAGTCGAGTAGGAGCGTGCAGTCCATCAAGTACTCGCGACTCATCGACGCACTCGACCTCGGCACTGGCGAGAGCAAAGGTCGAGATCGTGTTTCCATCTACAAATTCGAGTCGCGCACGTTGTCAATGAGCAACTCCCTTATACCTTCCACTGCCACATTACTCACTGCCAAAAATGGGAGCAGCTTGGACATGGTGCTGACTGTGCGCACCCACGCGCGCGACGACTTGCTTCTCGGGGTTGGATCGGGACATGTGCTCGGTAGCACAGGATCGACCGCTGCAGTGCTCTATGATAGCGAAGACATCGACAGCATAAACTCTCCTACGCGTGCTAGGCAGAGCACCCAGTTCTTCTCTCCACTTCTTCTCTCCGAGTCTCCTGGGATCGAGTATACCGGGAAAATCACTGACGACCATCAAAATCAAAACGAGGAGAAGCTTTCTTGCCACGGTAAGTGGTATAGTAAGCTATCCCGCACCGCCATAGAAATTCAAGGCAAGGCAAAGGATTTGGCGAAGGCGACGAAGAAGTTTGGTCGGACTTTGCGGGCTTTTGTGCGATGAGCGCGTGAGGCTTACGTGTAACGTAGGTCAAGGTGCTCGTTCAGTGCGCGTGTTCTTCACAACTATTGTTTACTTTTTATTAGCTATCTCATTTCATTTCATATATGCTCCTCAATGAGGGCATTTGTTGCGTAATTCCGGCGCGTGGCATATGTGACCCTCAATATCTTTGTCGCGTTGAATTTCAATCGTCACAAACCACCATATCTCATCATTTTGTTCGTGGTACATCTGTAAATATCGGGTCATTTCTTGCCTTCAGTTCTCTCTTTGTCCTTTGATGGTAAACAACGTGTAGATGTTCTGTCGGCAACTAATTACAAACCCTGCCTCGGGGTGAAAGCCAATTGTTTACTGCCACAATGAGTCCACAACCTTTTCACCCCGAAAACACAACGTCTCGCCCCGCTATAGCTCTTGTTTATCACCCAACCATTCTCATAGCAACGGGCACCTCGCACGTCCCTCCTCCGCCGCGCTAAACATTGTGCCCAACACTTCTATAGCAGTGTTTCTCTGCGTAAAACAAAACTCTGCCCACCTCTCAACTCAAGTCTATACACCCCTCGCTTCCTCAACCTTTACATAAGTTCGACCTTTCCATGCACACACCCACAACACACACATCATAATGTCTCCTCTCGCCATCTCCACCAGCCCTTCCACCACACTCAATTGGGCCGACGATGACGAAGACGACTTCGACTTCGAATCCTGGAAAGCCACAGCCGATATCTCCGCTCCTCCACCGTCCTCTCTACCTCCTCTGCAAGTCCCCCTGCCCGACCCGGAACCCACTTACACCACTGGCGAATCCGCGCCTTGGGCAACAAGCACTTCAGCACTGGCACCGAAACATCAAGAAAAGCAGAAGATCGACTGGTCCAGCACGGATTTCCGCTGCGCAAAGCCCATGCTCGCATGGCGCGCGGTCGAGAAGACTCCGGGCTTGCCGGCGTACAAAGAGATGGGCGATTATTGGGGTAGGCGGAATGTGTATGCGCAGACGTGGGCGTATATGAAGGCCGGGTCTGGTAGGGATTGTAGGGTGCCGGTGCAATTTCGGTTGTCCGGGCTGAGGGTGCTTGAGGTTATTGTTGAGGAAGATGAGATTGCGATCATGGGGCAGGAAGATGCTGAGGTGGTTCATCAAGATGTTGGAGTTGAGGCGAAGCAAGAGTTTGAGATTCCGTCGGTTGATCTCGCTCTGGAAGACAAGGTGGAGTTTGAGATTCTCCCGGGTGATCTCGCTCCTAATGGTCTGTCTCAAGAGTTGGAGATTTCGTCTGCTGAGGCGATTGATCTCGCTCCGTCCTCGACTATTCTTCCGCCATCTCTATCAGACTTGGAAAACATCGCGCTTATCCACCTGGGTCCTCTCAAGCTTGCCCAAGGCGAAGGCTACTACACCAACCGGTCTGCTTACCCACCAGTCTCCCCTCCCCTATCATCACTCGGCTTCTCGCCCGCTGCCGCATTCGCCAACCTGGGCCGGAAGCATAAGCGTCGAGACTCCCAGCAGGCGTTGAAAGATGACGGAAAGACTTATGGAGTCTCAGACGGCGTCAATGCAGACATTCAAGACACCCAGCAAGACCATTGCGGTACCATTGTGCCTCTGAACGATATCGAGGGCATCCAGGACGCTGCATCGTCAGACGTCAAGGACGCGTATCCTGCGGCTCCAATCTGCGACCCTGCGACAATGGGATGGTGCCGTGTCTTGAACATATCTTGGACTACTGCAGCACTCGTCACGGCTGGTGTACTAGCTAGTGGTGCGATATGCTTTGCGCGGCGCCGTTGAGAAACCAATTGCCGTCTTTCCTTTGTTACCACACATGACGATACCCTCATAGCATAGCCGAGGAGTTTTGATTTTGATTTGAGCGGGAGAAGCATTGCTCCTATTTGATTAGCAAGCTATATACCGCATGGTTTTTTCTCCACGGACGAAAACACTCAGATACGCGAATGGGCAAACGAAAGAATGACCACCTTATACATTCAGCCCAATAATGTGATGTCAGTCAGCCAGATTTTCCCAACCACCCTTGAGCTCATAGGTGAACTTCTTCTTGACCCAAATAACTCCATTCCTGGTCCTCATCTACGATAGTTCCAAATGCCCCAAAAACGACCTGTCTACCCAGTTGATTCCGTTCACAATTTTGCGCCAGTACACAAAGCCAGGATCAGGCAGACTATTCCAAAGATAGCGAAGAAGACTCCGAAATCGCGCGCAACGGAAGCACGCAGTGCGATTTCAGCCATCTGCTGGAGCCGAGCTTTACTCTCAGTTTTTTACCCTGGAAATTCCACAAAAGGTCCGTTGGCGACAATGAACTGGATGTATGCGTCAGTGAAACAAACCGAGAATATGAGATATCTCGAGGTTACTAAAGACCATGGGTGGAAGTAGAGCCGCTGCATCGTTGCTTCGGAGTATGTTTCTTCTTGAAGTGCTTCGTGATGGTGATTGTGCTTGCGGTTGTGAAACCCGATTCGGGTGAGATGAGGTTTCCGCGAAGCTTTCGGATGCGGGATCTATAGCGACGATGTGCGCGAGAACGCTTATGAGGCGAAGCACGATAGTGTCACGAGCTCGGAAGGGTGTGATGGTAGTGCCGTAGTTTATGTTAACAATAGTAATGATCGCGAGGATAGCTGTGTTTGCTATGAAAGTGGTGCAGAAGAGTGATGCTTGGTGTAAGTTGGAACTACGCAGAGCATCAAATTTTCCATGCTCGTTGACGCCGTGAGTAATCTTGCCTTTTTATGAGTCATCTCTGCGACTTTATCAATGTCGTCTCCAGGCTCAACTGCCCAGCGCGAAAGCGTGTTTTGCAAGAATCGCTGGAAGAGGCTTCTGTAACTATGGCCGCTGTGCGACTGTATGATACCGTACAGGATCCAACAGAAGAAAACTCTGCCAGCGAGGGTGCTTGCCGCTAGTCCACTGCGTATTGTTATAGTGGGCATTTCTTTGGAATCTTGGTGTGGACAGTAATTGTCGGTTAGTGATGTCAGGTGTGATCCCGCGCAAGTGTTGTATGATAAATTATGCGCCGCGAAGATGCTAATGAATTGGATTCTACACGTAGAATGCAGCAAATCCTTAAACCTTTTGTGCTCAATCTCGTCGGCGTAGCCACTTAGCATGAGTTCTTTTTTCTCAGATAGCTTGAAGATTTGTTCCTCCAATGCATTAGCTGTCAAGTAATCATTGACACTGAGCGTTTGAAACTCCTTATAATGGGGTATGCTTCCAGTGTTTGCGAATCACTTGACCAAAACCGCACACATGTTCAGGGAGATTGAGAAAAATGCAGGCGAATTTTGAGTCACCGATATCTTCAGATTACGAGGTTCGAGTAAAGGAACTTTACTGACATTATAGACGTTTCTTAAGTCTATACGGGCTGGGCCGGTATCAACATTGCAAAAGCTTGAGTCTCATGGGGACGCCAGCCCATCAGCGCAGCTGAAATTTGAGCGCGTTTCCCACGCGGACCAAGTACGCCTGTCCATTTCCTCGCGTCAAGAGCGCATGAATGAGTGCATACACAATCCAAAGCTCGAATAGTCCTCCAAGCACTAATATTATGATCGTTGATGGCGTCGCCTTGCCTGTTTCTGGTGTTGACGTAGAGCGGTTGTAGATTTGTGACGCCGTTGATCCGTACGATTTTAGCAATTCGTTAGACGAGATCTCAATTTCTGGAAGTGCAGATGCTATGGGGACAAGAAAGGCAGATATGGCCTCCTGCGTCTGTCAGTCGTTGCATATCTAAGAGAAGCAAAGGGTACGACCATACGAGGAATAACCACATTTTCAGATTTGGCATTAGCACGGTATCGAGACCCGTTGCAATATCTGTATTTTTCATATAACAAGCTTGAAGTGGTGGTAGAAATGCGCTTTGTAGCACAGTCGCGGCTTTGTCAATAGATCATGAAGAGACTAATATCACGTGAGTCTTGGTGAATACTCAGCAGCGTGAAGTTGCGTCATTGATATTCCTATCACCTTCAAGCTCTTGAAAGTTTAGTCACGGCCCAAGTGATCGGATTGAGGGTGAAATTGCGAACATGCCATGAACGCTACTGAGCGCAAAAGGCTTGCAGGTACGATGGGTCTCGGTGCTCTTGTGTAGCAGAAACGTGCCTACCTACGCTGCAGAACTGAATGTGCTCTTGCGACTTTGATGAGCGCCGCAACTGCGTCTCTCCGTTCGCCTTTGACAAAAAATCCCTCGAGATGCCCCCGCTGCGTGTCAATTCCACGCACATTCTGACATTCGCGCAACCGTCATCGCTAAGCAGCTACATTCTTATTTCCATCACTTCACTGGTTATTTTCATTACGGCTCTTTCGCCAATTCATCTCTATAACTCACTCACCATAAGTGTGTTTCTCCCCTTCCGACCGCGCTTATGGACCTGTCGTTATTGGGTGAACAGGGCTACGTTGCGCCCTCGTCCAAGAAAAGATGGCACAAGTTTAAATCAATATTTCGCAAGTGGCCTAAAAGATTGAGGGAGCCCGAGATCAAAACTTTCTGCAAGACAATCGCTTTCCACCATGCCGGTTACGATCCAGAGTATCACGATACTGTCATATTTCGCCTAAGAGGATGCGAGCAGTACAGTGGCGGCGTACGCGCAAGTACACCTTGGCTATTGATGGCTATGCTCGTGGAAACCTACACACTGCAACGATTGCACTTCTCGATTGAGCGTGGAGGGTGCGCGTTGCGCTTTGACGAGGCTGCCCACTTGACTAGGTCACACTACTTCATTCACTGTAGGGACCCTGACGACCCGGGCAACATCCTCTACCCGTTCTCGCTCATACCTTCGTTCTCACTCTGGAGCGTACCGACTGAAAAGCCTACAATCTGGAGTCGTCGTGGGCAAGGGGGAACAGAGAACACGCGCAGTATAATCAGCGAAGTTAACAACCGCGAGGGACTCGACTTGCAAACACGTTGCAATAAAGCGATAGTCCATCGCGACAGAAGATGTATATTATCTGAGGCTTTCTCCCCTTACTGCAATCGCGCATTCCTTATCCCGAATGAGGAACGAATTTTCTGGAGAAGAGAGCGGATGACTGAGTATCTGGGCTTTCGCACTGCGCAGAACGTGCCATCGCACCCACTAAACGGCATCCTCCTACGCGCCGATCTATGCAGAGCCTACGAGAACGGTGAATTCGTGTTTCTTCCTGTGGATGATCATTGGGTGGGACACTTTTTCGACCCTACATCCGACCTGGCAAGACAGCGCGGTACACAGGACGTCAGGTTCGACCAAAAGCGGATCAGACTGAGTCAAGAGATCCCAAGGGACTTTCTCTTGGTGAGAGTTGCTATCGCGGCATTTGCACTGGCGAGAGACTTCTTGGAACAACAGGAGTACACAGCCCCAAGCACACAACAGCGTACATCGGCCGGGCCGAGTGATTAGGTGTCAGAAACCCTGCCGCGAGACTTCTTGTAGTCTATAGATAGACTACCAGTGCAATTAACCCCGCAAATCATATTTCATCCTGCGTACACTGTGATCCGTGAATGCGACCTGCCAACACTATAGCTAAAAGAGTTTGAAGCCATCAGGAAAACATCATACTTGCTAACCAGTTCCTGGAGCTCCATACTAGGCCGTCCGGTTTCAAATCGAGTTTGGTGTGCCACATGATAGTCGCGGGGCTACAGAGTGCCACAAAGTGATTATACATGATCTTTACCCAGCCTGCTACATGTGGATAATACGAACAGACCGGGTCGTGAAGTTGCGTTTGTTCTGAGGATTTCTCCATTGGCGAGTACGACTTCCAAATTCACCACTGCGTCGCAAGCCCAGCGTGAGTGATACTGGAGTATGTTGTCACGCGACGGAGTGAACCTCGGAAAGTCCCGTCCCGAAGCAACGAATCTATGGAGTTTCCGGCAAGCCTCATGTATTAAGAGCAAAAGACAGCGAAAACTTCGAAGATGCATACCAGACCATATCGCAGCGGTGCGTAGTCACGACTTGTTGCAGCGCTCTTGCAGAGTTCACTTCGTCTCACAATACGGATTTCTCCAACGACCTCATGGAATGATCATGTAGACGGAGCTTTGGGAGATCATAGATTCTCGTGATGTAGGTGTGTTGTCGAAGATGGGGGCCTTGCCATCGAGAGACTATCTAGCTACAGTCGGCCAAGCGCCTCTTAGTTGTCATGTCGGACCGACATAGCAAAAACGGCGACGCACGTGTCTAAAGCGAATTGGTAGTTCCAGTCATGGTAGGGAAAGGTAGAGCAAAGTTGAATTATCTTGTAACGTGTCAGACTAGTCGTGATATGGATCCAAATATCTTTGGGACGGGTTGGACAAGGTTTTGGTGATGACATCATGGACCACTAGTCAGTACCGAGCATGAAAAGTTGAACCACAAAACAAGCAATTGAGGCATAAAACGAAATGGGGTTGAAGTACAGACGCATTGTCTGGATGGAGTTGTGAAGAGTCCCCAAAGTTAGTCAATCTCAGTTGGTAATCGGGAAGCGTGTATCGCGCACCACGTTTTGGTGGAGCAACTGGGGAAGCCCAAGACCGGCAATGACGTGCAGCATATAAGAATCAGACACCCTCGGGTCATGAGCATCGCGCACGACACACAATTTGCGTCGAAACTCCATTCCAACCCAATTATGGCTGCACAAAAGAAAGATCTCTATGTCGGCACAGACAAACATGCGTGGTGGAAAGAAGCTGTCGTATATCAAGTGAGCTTTCATAGCCACACTCTGTCTCATTTTAACTCCAAAGACTAATCAGCAAAGGTTTACCCAGCCTCCTTCCTTGACACAAATGGCGATGGCTGGGGCGATGTTCCAGGCATTACACAGAAGCTCGACTACCTCAAAGACCTGGGCGTAGATGTAGTTTGGAGCAGCCCAATCTATCGCAGTCCTCAGGCAGACATGGGCTACGATATCGCAGATTATGAAGATATTGATCCGTCTTATGGCACCCTTGCGGATGTCGACAACCTCATTGCTGAGCTCAAGAAACGCGACATGAAGCTGGTCATGGACCTTGTCGTAAACCATACGTCCGAGGAACATGCTTGGTTTCTGGACTCTCGCTCATCCAAAACTTCATCGAAGCGCGACTGGTACATCTGGAAGCCTGCAAAGTACGATTCAGAGGGCAACCGCCAACCACCAAACAACTGGGCGCAGATTCTCGGCGAGGCAAACTCTGCTTGGACATGGGACGAGAAGACACAAGAATACTATCTTTCGCTCTTCACGCCCGAACAGCCCGATCTGAACTGGGAGAAATCTGCCGTACGAAAAGCAGTCCACGATGTCCTCCGCTTTTGGCTTGACCGTGGCTGCTCTGGCTTCCGCATGGACGTCATCAACCTCATATCCAAAGTACAAGACTTCCCCGATGCCGAAGTCGTCGTCAGGAACAACGCGTATCAACCCGGCGACAAATTCTACGCAAACGGACCCCGTCTACACGAATATCTGAAAGAAATCAACCGCAAAGTTCTCTCAAAATACGACACCCTCACCGTCGGCGAAATGCCATTCGTCCGCGACGAAGACGAAATCATACGCGTCGTGGGTGCCCAGAGCGAAGAACTAAACATGATCTTCTCCTTCGACCTCGTCGACATCGACAACGTACCCGGCGACTTCAAATTCACGCTGCACCCCTGGGACGCGTCAGACCTCAAGCGCATCGTGAACAGGCTGCAGCGCCTCATGCTCGAGCGCGACGGCTGGAACTCCTTATTCGTCGAGAACCACGACCAGCCAAGGAGCGTCAGTCGATACACAGACGACAGCGACGAATTCCGCGAACGCGGCGCAAAGCTGCTCGCCCTCATGCAATCCACCCTCGCAGGCACATTGTACATATACCAAGGCGAAGAACTCGGCATGCGCAACGTCCCCGCAACCTGGGACGACAAAGAATACAAAGACATTGAGAGTATAAATTTCTTGAAAAAGTACCTACCACATTCCCCACACTCGATTCCAACCCCAGAGTTATAGATCCCCCCAAGCCCTGACGACAAAGTAGATACGCACACTTGTACCCCAACAACCAACCCCAACACCTCCTGGCCCGCGACATCCTGCACAGAAAAGCCCGCGACAACGCGCGCACACCCGTGCAATGGAGCGCCGCGCCGCACGCGGGCTTCACGGCACCGCGGGCTACGCCGTGGATGCGCGTCAACGACGACTTTGAGCGTGTGAATGCGGAGGCGCAAATTGCTGGTCCGCGGCCTGCGCCGGGGCTGTTGTCTGTGCATGCGTTTTGGAAGCGCGCGCTGGCTAGTCGCAGGGAACATGCTGACGTGTTTGTGTACGGTGACTTTGAGATGCTGGATATGCGCGACAAGAAGGTTGTGGCGTTTAGGCGGTGGAGCGAGAGGGAGGGGTTTTTGACGGTTTGTAATTTCAGCGGGGATGGGGTTGTTTGGGGAGGGCTGGGCGATGTGGAGGTAAAGAAGTGGGTTGCTGGGAATTATGATGAGAGGGAGTTGGATGGGAGGGAGGTGGGGAAGGGGGTCAAGGTCGAGTTGAGGCCTTGGGAGGGATTGTTGGGGACCGTCGCCAAGTAGCTTTAGATGGTGAAATGTGAGTAGTTGATTCGAATAGGGGTATCATGTTGCTATGGGAGTTCTCGTGCCGATAAAGGCAATGAAAGCTCGTCGACTTCGTGTCGCTGGATCACTTCCTCCGCTCACTCCCTTTTCCTTCCACATGACCTGTGATCTTCTTCTCGAACACGTCTGCCGCGACCGTTCTGCCCGTCTTGTCTCTGAACCTCCAACTCACCCTGTTCCACACCATCTGGCAATCCTGCTGGAGAATCCTTGCCACAAGCCTGAGATCATCTGCAGAGAAATTCTCATCAGGCCTAACTTCCAGTTCCAGAGGTACAGCGTTGCGATGCTTGGTGGAAGACTTGTGCGAGTGGTGTGATGTGTGGCGATGGGAATTGGCTTTCGAGGCAGATTTGGCAGCGGGTGCTGGAGCGCCCCAGCCGCTGGTGTCGAAGCCACCGCTGTTATCGTTCTTGCTGGTATCGTTCTGGTACGTGTCGATGTTCCATGCATCTGCCTTTGTGTCGTTCGCTCCGTCGACAGCACCCCAGCCGTTGTCACCACCGTTGCCGCGCTCGTTGCTGGCAGACTTCTGGTCCGCAGCTCCATCGCCCCATCCTGGCCCGGGATGTGTGTCTCCGCCTCCAGCCTGATGCCATGAAGAGTCTCCGGCGCCTTTGTCGTTGCTTCCGCCGCTGTTGGCGTTGTTGTCATCGCCCCAGTTGTTACCTGCATCCCCCCAAGCGTTCTCATCTTTGTTGCCTCCGTTGTCCTTACTACCATTTTCCTTGTTGTTGTTGCCCCAGGCCGTGTTGTTGTCCCACGATGAGTTGTTGCCGCCACCGGGACCAGTATCCCAACCGCCACCGCCCCCACTGTTGTTCTTTGTGGTCGTACCCCAGGCGTCATTGCCTCCGCTGTCATTTTTGAGTGCTGTACTGTCCCAGGCATTGGTGGTGTCGTTCTTGTTGTCGTTGCCATCTTTGTTTTCTTCTGTGTTTTCCTCAAACATGCCGGGCATGCCAGCCCAAGTGTTCTCGCCGCCGCCGCTTTCTTCATTGGCGCCTGGAAGACTTCCCCAGAGATCTGCTATACCGCCAGAAGACTCCTCTTTTTTGTTCCCTTTCCGGGGCTGATCTCGACTCTTACCCTTTTCTTTGTCTTGTTGCTGTGCTTGTTTCAGGGCCTTCTTTTCTGCCTTGGTCAACTTTGCCTGCTGTTGCTGATCGCCGCCACCGCCGCCCTCATTACCACTTTGCTTCTTCTCCTCGTTATTGTCTCCTTCTTTGGCCTTGATGTGCTTGAAACGCTCTTTGCACTGCTCGATCGATTTTCCAATGTCACTTGCGATGTTCTTCCACGGCTTGCCATTGTTGGCGGCCTTCCACTCCAAGATCCTCCTGTCCTCTTCCGGAGTGAAGCCATGGGGATTCTCCTCCTCGGCACCGTCGCCATTAGCGTTGTTCTTGGTATCGCCATTGTCTTTGCTAGCCGTCGCGCCGTTGTTTCCTTTATCGGAAGATGCCTTTCTGCTCCTGCCATTGTGCAAGCGGCTCTTGCCTGGCCCAGTGAGCTTGCCTTTGCGACCATCACTAGCAGCCCACTCAACAAAGCCGCCAGGGGCGTTCAGCTATGTGGAGTTAGTATACAGAATAGGATTGATGATTGGCAGCGCAAGTTCGAAGCTACTAACCAGCTCACAAACGCCGCTTGGCTGCGGTACGCGTGGCGGAGGTATGTTCGGCTCCTTGAATGGCTTGTTGCTCAAACCGAGAAGGTATGCCATCGAGATCCTGCGCGGAGGGCCATACGAAGTAGCCATTGCGTGCGCAGTTGTAGGACGGCTCTGAGGTTGAGTTCAAGATGTGGGGTCACTGAAGGTAGGAGCGCAAGA
Organism: Ampelomyces quisqualis; assembly: GCA_018398575.1. Lineage (NCBI taxonomy): Eukaryota > Fungi > Ascomycota > Dothideomycetes > Pleosporales > Phaeosphaeriaceae > Ampelomyces > Ampelomyces quisqualis. The sequence continues at coordinate 2,489,687 of JAGTXZ010000011.1, forward strand.
GCCACGCTGACGGTCCGAGAACAAATAGCGCACAAGAAGGCCAGACTTTGAACAGAGTCATGCGAAAGAGGAAATGATGTCGTGAGAGAGCAGCTGAGTCACTGCGGGGGATATCTACGTAGATGCGCAGGGTTGTCTTGGCGACAAGGTGATGGGGTCGCGGCGCTCACTTTCACGCCGACTGACCAATTGATGCGTACAGCTGATACGTCGGCAACGAGGGGAGATGGAGAAATGATGAGAAAGGAGGGACAGAAGGTGCGGGCCTTGGCTTGGGACGGGCAGGTGAAGCATCATGTTCGGGGGGTTGTATGCAGCAAATCAGACATGGTATCGTCGAAGATGCTCACCTCCAAGTCCTACACATGGTCTCGACTTGACGCGAGAGCACATGGCATCTATCACCAGAGAATCCGTCTGGTGACGGAACGGCCAGACTTGTTTACATTCTGCACTCATTGGCTCAGCACGGCATGCACACGCTGCTTGAGCCCTGCCCGGATAGTAGGGTCCCGAAGTCGGGCAACAGGGAAATATGTGAAGAGTGGATGTGAGTGAAGGTGCAGGCCGACGTGACTTGAGATTGGAGATGGGCTGATACCGTAAGCGAGCCCAAAATCTTGTATATTCCGTATCCTTCCGCGTTGGTACTGTATACTTTATGAAAGTGATACAATACAATGTATTGTGACGCTAACTATAAACAGATATGCTTGCCCCCTCTAAATAGGTCAAGGTCACATGCTACCTATGTATCTGCCTGTGCACCCCTTGTTGGATACATTCGCTTGTAACCAAATATCTTGAGGCTGTAACCAATTATCTCAAGGCTGTAACCAATTATCTCAAGGCTGTAACCAATTATCTCAAGGCTGTAACCAATTATCTCAAGGCTGTAACCAATTATCTCAAGGCTGTAACCAATTATCTCAAAGCTGTAACCAATTATCTCAAGGCTGTATATTCTGTATTGTATCGTAACTGTGTCTGATACTGTATCATAAGAGCCAATCTCAAGTTGAGACCGAGGTCGCGCCGCGCACGGACTATTTCCGAACCCCTGCCTGCACCATGCAACATGCAACCACTGCGGGCAACCTGGCCATTTCCGCGCCCGATTCGACCAAACCCCAACATTACCATCACACAGCACACGCCCACCGCGAGCTCGGCCATGCTGCTCCCCTCCTTCACCGTCCTCGCTGCTGCGAGCGGCTTCTTCTCCCTCGCAGCGTCGCACAACATCCAACTGAAAGCCCAACAGCGCGAATGCTTCCACGAATCCCTTCACAAGGATGACAAGATGACGGTGACGTTCCAAGTCGGCGACCGGGAGTTTGGAGGCAGTGGCAATCTTGAAATCGATTTCTGGGTACGTCCTGGTGATGACGCGCCAGACAGGGCTTTGCTGCCGGCGCAACCGCTGACTCGGCTGCGACTGCGCAGGTCGAAACGCCGTCGCGTTACTACCAACTCCACCAGCGCGCCGTGTCCTCTGGTGACCACTCCTTCACCGCGACCGAGGACGGCAAGTACACCTACTGCTTCAACAACGAGCATTGGGGCGCCAACACCAAGGAGGTCAGCTTCAATGTCCACGGCATCGTGTACGTGCCCGAATCAGAAGCGCCACAGGACCCGCTGGAGAAGGAGGGTACGTAGACATCCATGTTCCGGGAACACGGAGAGTGGCGGCTAACGGAGCGTCGTTCAGTTCGCACCATGTCGGAACTCGTCTCGCAGGTCAAGGACGAACAAAGCTACATCGTAGTCCGAGAGAGGATGCACAGGAACACGGCAGAAAGCACGAATTCGCGGATCAAGTGGTGGAGCATTTTCCAGCTCGCCGTCTTGACGGGCCAAGGTTTCTTTCAGGTGTGGTGGTTGAAGAGGTTCTTCGAGGTGAGTCCCGCTTCTCCGCCTGCATGGCCAGGGTGACCAACGCAAGCATAGGTCAAGCGCGTCGTCTAAGAGTTCTGTACGGGTAAGGAGGTTGCTGCTCCTGTCTTTTTGCCCTTGATCATTGGCTTTGCAAGCATTATGGCCACTGTTTTGTTTATTTCAATAAAGTCAAGTTTCACATGCTACTAGCGGCTTCTTTTCGCATTCACTGTAGCTACCCATCTCGCTACGTCACTGGGCGCGATGCCGTCACTACCAGCAAGACGTTGCGACGTCTGTCGGTGAAAGCCAACACCCGTCGCGTGTTGTGTGTTGTGTGTTGTGTTCACGTTGCTAGGGTCGTCGCGCGACTGCCTTCACTACGCTCTCCCCGCTCTCGTTCCTGCCCTATATAAATCTCCATTCCTCGTTTCCTCGCCCCCCAACTGCAATGAGAGCGAAAGAAGCAAAGGTCTTAGCCCGACATGGATACTCCAAACGAATTCGGCGTCCCTGCCTCCACCCCGAACGCCACTCCCAAACATGGGCGAACGCACCTGCCGGAAGACGCCACGTTCCGCACCGGTCCAAATGTCGTGAGTCCACCGCAGGAGCGTGGGGAGGCGCATGATGCTCGTGATACGTCACCGTCACCGTCGCAGTACCATCACCGCCATCAGTCTTATGCCACTTCCATCCCAACCAGCATTGGACGTAGCCATCCACCAACACCACCTGCACACGAAGGCAGGTTCGATGACTGGCTGGAACCAGCCCAGCGCACCGCTATCGAGGGTCCTGTACTTGGATCTTATACGCCTTCAGTGCAAAGTCGATCAAAGACTGCACAAAGGAATTCTCGGCTCCTTTCACAGCATGTATGACTTTCGTTCTGAAAGTTACGCTCAGGTAGCTAACAACAACAGAAACACCATTCACTGGTGCACCATGGATTTCCCGATTCGGCCCCTTCGCCTCCGATCCAAGAGTGGCCAACAAGTGCACTAGGTGTTCGACCTTCACGCCCATCAACTCCACCAGGCAGTCGACCTCGCGCTTTGCCTATCGCAACTTCAGATGGCCCGTCGCCTGGTCACGACGGCATAACACCACCAGACAAGAAGACCTTACAGAAGCTAGAGTCATTTGAGCGGAGAGCAGAAATTACAAGAAAAGCATCCATTGCAAAGTCCATTGCAAAGGCAATGGGTCCACCGGATGTACCGAAGCGAAAGCCTGCAGTAAAGGCAGGCACGAAGCGCAAGAACCCTCGGCGCTCACCAGACAATGTCGCGGCGACGCCCGCTCCATCTCTTCGTTCGTCGCATGCGAGCTCATACATACCTCAACCTACGTATGGCTATACACCGACGCCCGTGACGCCAATTGCCCAGCCAGTGCCGCATGGTCTTCCATCGCCCAGCGATTACGGTCCGTATGGAAACCCTTATGCTATCCATCGGCCCCAGGATCCCCGACATCTCCATCAACCGCACATGTACGAACAGCGATACAGTCCAAGACCCTTCCCTACCCATAATCTCAGCCAAGGCCTTTCTCGCGCCATTGAAGACTTGGGTCATTTTCGCTATGACCGTGGAATGGCGATATTTCACAGCAATTACCTGCATAGAGCAGTGCCAGCAGCCACTGATATGTCACGCCAACAAATCATGAAACCCCGAACTCCTTCTCCAGAACCAATCGACTACGATTCACTTCCCCAGCTCATTACAACGACGTACGCGGACTACAAATACTCAGTCATACACTACACGCTGCCCGCAAGTAGCAGTTACATGTTTGCACAGTCGTTCGTCTCAGATCTCTTCACGCTGAATTTGCCCTCGGATGAATACAAATGGACCACTCACTCAACGCCTGGGTTCATCTCGAGTGGTACCCGCGGTTCGTTGATTGTGTTGCACAATGCATCCGATCCGTTTGAGCGCGGCATTCCGCCTACAAACACAACATCGATAGGCACGTATGGTTTGGCCCATGACGAAATCCACTGGATCACGTTCGCGCCTGGAATCAAAGGGCTGCTCGAGTGGTGCCAGAGCAATGGCGATATTGTGCAAAAGGGCAAGTGGACTTGGAACATGGCCAAAGCGAGTGAGGCGCGATTCCATCGTGCGTACTGGATGGCGGCGACAATGGGCGCCATGGGCGGCTTGCTGAATCGTGGAGACGTGCTTGATGACGATGACATGTTTGGCGTGATTGAGGATGATGAAGAAGAAGAGTGGATGGTTACCGAGCAGGATCTCCAAGGTGCAGCGGATTGGGGCGTGGGCATGGACAAGGCAGACGAAGCGTGGAAGGAAGTGCAAAGAGAAGCGGAAGAAACGGATGGGATCGGAGCTGAGCATGTGATTACAGCGAGTTCAGAATGGGATTCGCTCAGCTCGGAATGAAAGGATGGATGTTTTCATTCCTTGATATCCAATATCGAGAAGATGGTACAAGGCAAAAGTAGTGGTAAAAACAGGCCAGGGTAATCCTCACCACGAGTAACAAAACAATGGCCGCCTCGCAGGACAAGTTTTTCTCAACTTACATCCTCCTCTTCTCCTTCACCTTCACCATCTACATGACCATGCAAATCCAACGCTTCAACCAACGCTTCCACTCCCTTTTCCACCTTTCCACCGGCAGCACTCGCGACTGCAACTTTCCTCCTCCCTTTGCCCTTCCTCCTCTTGCCTCCCGCGTTACTACTGGCCAGCACGGGCGGGGCCTCCCTGACCCAGCGCGTAATTGCTTCCGCGCGTTCCGTAGAAATAGGGTACTCGCGCCCATCGTCTTGCGCCCATCTTTTCGCGCCACTTGCGTTTCCATTCGCACTGCTTCCGTTCAATCGCTCAGCAGCCTCGTCGTCCGCATACCTCTTCTCGCGCGCGTGAACAGCGCGCTGGAAAGACTCTTCGTCGACGACACGCTCGTCCGCGAGGGCTTCGAGGATGGCCTCGTGCTTGATTCGGTCGCGTTTTTGTTTTTCGGTTTCGGCTTTCTCGGCTTTGCCGTTGGACTGGGTTTGGCCTGGTAGAGGCGCGGGACGACACAGTGCCTCCCAGCTGCGGTCCAAGTGGATGAAATTGTGCGTGCGCCGCAAGACTTCAATCCAATCTGCGCGCGCGGGGGAGCGGGCAGCCAGGAAGATCGGGTAGCCGTCGCAGATGCGGGCAACGCGCGCGGCGTTGTGCGCGTGGCGGAGGTGTTCCTTCTGCGGGGTTTGAAGGAGCGCGTGGCAGAGCAGGAGGGAGTGGAGGGCATCGGTGATGAGCGGGTGGTAGGTAATTGACTCGTGGGAATCGGCGAAGGCGGAAGCGGCTGCGGAGGCGGGGGAGGAGGGTGTGGGAGCGGGATAGGGTGGGAGGGTGGACGGGGGTACGGCGTCGAAGAGTTGGGAAAGTTTGAAGATTTCGGGAGGGGGGACTTTGGGCCACGTGGAGCGGTCGCGATTCTCAGAGGTGCTGGGTATGCGGCGGACAAGGGCGTCGGATAGGGGAGATGACGAGGACGGGGAGGACGAGTCGAGGAGGCGGTTCAGTGGCGGCTGGTAGGTCTCTTTGGGGACGGTGGTGGACGGGTGGCCCAGACGACGAAGAAACTCGTCGGCCAGTGCGGCGGAGATGCCGGGGGTGTAGTCGAAGTGGGAAAGGAAGGCGTTGTAGTCGCGGAGAGCGCGCTTCGCGTTTTGGCGCACTTGCTTGCGAGCTTCGGCGCGACAGCGATGGCCTTGGACGTCGCCCGGGGATTCCGGAGCGGCGTCTTCGCCTGCTGCGGTCTGGGCGTCTCTTTGCGCCTTTGCTTCTCCTGCTTCTCGCAGGCCGTCGAGCGCAGCATGGACGTGGCCACATGCGATGGTAAAATAGACGCCGGCGCGGTGGAATAACAGCTGCGTCTCGAGCGAGCTCGGCTGGTCCTGGTCGGCAATCTTGGCGTCCTGCCGCCAGTCTCGTCCGTGCTGCTCCTGGTACGTCTTGGCCAGCACGAGCTGGTCCCGGCCGGCTCTGTGCTGCTGCGCCAGGAAGCGCGCGGCCGACAGCGCCTCGCTCAGGTCCTTGGCCGAGTTGACGTAGTCCTCCTGGAAGATGCGCGTCAGGGCGCGGGTGCGCAGGGGGCTCGCGTCGTTGGGCCGCTCGGCGATGATGTCGTTCAGGGCGTCGAGCGGCGTGCACTGGGCCATCATGCGGCTGGGGATCTTCTCGTGGAAGAAGTGGACGTACTTGGCGTCGACGTCGTGGGGGCTGCGCTGCAGGACCAGGTGGGCGACGTCCTCGAGGGTGCTGGCGCTCTGCATGGTGGCGACGCTGGCGGCGATCTCGTCGAGGTGGTAGGCCTGGCTCAGCTTGCCCGTGGCGAGCTCGCGCATGCGGTGCTTCCTCTCGCGGCTCAGCTTGCCGCCGCCGCCGTGGCCCATGCCCAGGGCGGCGGCGCCCCCGAGCAGGCTGTGGGGGGCATGGGGCGCGCTGCCGGGGGCGGCGGCAGCCAGGCCCGAGGTGGCGCGCACGGCGAGGGTGGTGGCCTCGTCGACGGCGCGGCGGATCTTGACGAGGTCGTAGAAGACGGCGGGGTCGATGGCGTGGGGGCGCGGCGAGAGGTAGTTGGAGTGGGCCAGCGACTCGAGCACCTCGGGGGGCAGCTGCAGCCAGGGCCCGTGGAAGGACGAGATGTAGCGCCAGTGCCTGTCGCCGCGTCAGTCGGGCGGGCGGGCGGGCGGGCGGGCGGGCGTCTGCCACGGCGCACTCACTTGTTGCGACAGATGATGAGCGCCGACGTCGAGCGCTCGCGGGCGGGTGGCCTCGCTGCTGGCGGCGGCGGCGGCGGCGGGGTGGCTGCACTGCCGTCCGGGCCGGCGTCTGGCTGCGCGCTCTTTTTCTTGCGCGCCATGGCTGCTCTTCACGCACGGGGGGGCGGTTGGGGGCTGGCCGGTGTCGTGAGCTGCCAAAAAAATATTTCTTGGCGTTTGGGTAGCGGCAGCGTGGAGCGCGGCAGCTGGGGGCTTGTCAGGGCGGCGCCCATCGCTGTGGCCGTCGTCGTGCAACACCATCGCCTGTTCGTGCCTCCCTGTGCAGCCGCCATGCTGTTGCCGTGCGTGAAGGCTCGTTTCGTTGTCTTTTCCCGCCACGGTGCCACCGTCATCCCCATGCTTCATCAGCGTCGAGCGCACCCCCCCTCCCCGGACCCCCACCCGTTCACCAAGCGGGTCCTGCATCTACCCGCGCTAGAGATGGGCTCTTAGTATACAGTACGGAGTATCGGATCCAGTTGCGATACGATACCGAATGTGCAGCCGCGCCCTGATTCTGCACGGCTGGCCTCCTCTGCAATCTGTTCTCCCACGCATCTTGGGTTACCACCTACCACGTACTCCGTATGTTGCAGCCGATTAGGTACAGAATTGCTTAGTCATTCATGACCTTTTCTTCTTCTGGTTAGCGTTACGATGCTATACTCCGTACGGAGTACATGGTATCGAATCCGTATGTGATACGATACGATACGGAATGTACAGGTTTTTGGGCTCGCTTACGGTATCGACCCATCTCTACTCCATAACCCGCGCCATCAACGCCTCACTCCAAGACACGACCAAACCATCTGCTTGAGTTCCACACGCGGTGCAGAAAGTCATTTGATGCGCCATTCCCTGGAGTTGGCAAATCAACATGCAGCGCACCAGGGCCCCCCCGTCGACAGCCGTGACCATCCTTACCACCTGAGTGCTATACGGAGTACTCTGCTCAGAAATACCCACTACTGAAGGCGCACCAGGCTACAACAACTCCGCCTCATCCGACAGTATTCCCGGCCATGTAAAACAGCATTTGCTTCGAAACCCCGTTTCGGGAGAGCCTAAGCCAACTGCCGATTCTGCGATCAGCACTGTCTTCGAGTCTACTTCTGACCGCGCCCGCCTTCCGCGCCGGAAATAATCGACAAGGATCCTTGGCCAATCACTCTAAGAGCTTATCTTAAAGCTTATTCCATCGCGCTAGTCCTCGCCATCATGGACAGGTGCGAGCGGGGAGGCTGACGGAAGCTAAACATGATGCTGATGTGCACTGCGGGGTAAATGCCCTGTTGGTACGCAATCACAACATGGAAGACGTATGCTAGACAACATTCAAATTTGACCGGGGCTCGTTCGGATGGCGAGACTACCCACAAAGCCAGGCGATGGAATAGGAAGACGCAGCGATGGACGTTTCGGATACACGGAGACGACACTAACAAAATCCCCAGTGCTTAGTGAGAGCTATCTACCACACCAAGTCTGAGCCGACAACAAGATCGCGTGTGCAGCTAACGCACGTGCAAGCGCCACCCCGAAATGAACGGCTACTGCCACTGGCGCCGCCGTTTCTTGACTTGGAAGGTCTATCCTCCCTGCTGGTTGATAGCCTCTTAAGGGTGTGCTGCCTCGCGGACTGGTAGGTGCGATATCTTTCATCACCCGCAGGAACGTGGCATTCTCAGTCCTCGCGTAGTACGGCAGGATATATTTCCTAGAGGAGATAACTCGGATCCTTTGCACTACGCTTCGTCTTTAAACTGGATGGTTCAGGACACCACCTACTCCATGGTTCTCGTTTTGTTCAGTATTCACTTGTGCTTTCCAAGTCAGAGCCACTCGCATCATGGACTACTTTCGCAACGCGCCGGGTCGTGCTAAAGAGGCCATCGCTAACGACGTTACCCTTCAGCGGACAGTACGCTATAGCGCCAAGGCTGTTCGCGCTGCCCCCTCCGCAGCGAGCCAGTATCTCCAGGAGAGGGTGCCCATCATACACTGGCTACCAAAGTACAACCCACGATGGCTGATGAACGACACACTTGCTGGTATCACGGTTGGTGTACTGTTGATCCCTCAGTCTTTGGCTTATGCAAAAATTGCTACGATCCCTGGCGAGTATGGGCTCATGTCTAGCTGGCTCCCAAACTTTCTCTATTTCATTATGGGCACTTCGAAAGGTACGTCTAGGACATCTATCGATTGGTAGTATCTAATTATAAGCGCAGACATGTCTACTGGCCCAACGTCCTTGATGGGTCTGTTGACGGCTGAGATCATTCGCGATGTCCAGAAAGAAGGCTACACGCCCCAGGCTATCGCTTCTGCAGTAGCACTGTCGGTCGGCATATACGCTTTGGTCATCGGCATGCTCAAGCTCGGCTTCCTTCTCGAATTCATCTCCATACCTGTGCTGAGTGGCTTTATTAGCGCAGCAGCCATCGTCATCATGCTCGGTCAGATTCCGTCCCTCTTTGGCGTCACTGTCGGAACAGGGACAGCAAATATCATTCGCGACCTGTTCCAGCAGATTCCCGACTTCGACGGACCGACTACTGGTATTGGTCTCGGTGGAATTGTCATCCTCGTGCTAATGCAAAAGATGGGTCAACGCTGGGGCAAGAAGAACAAAGCCATCTGGCTCCTCGCCCTCGGCCGCAGCGCTGTCGTGCTCATCCTATTCACCGGCATCTCTTTCGGTATCAACAAGAACCGCGTCAAAGACCCCATATGGGCGCTCAGCAAAGTCCAATCCAACGGCATATCCTCCCCCGTCATCCCCTCCTCCCCACTCATCTCCAAAGTCTTCCCCCGCTCCATAGCGCCCTTTATCGCCGCCGCAATCGAACACCTCGCCATCGCCAAAGCTTTTGGCCGCAAGAACTCATATGTCATCGACCCCGCGCAAGAACTCGTCTACCTCGGCGTAACAAACTTTTTCAACTCCTTCTTTTCTGCCATGGCCGTCGGCGGCGCAATGTCCCGCACAGCAGTAAATTCCGACAGCGGCGTCAAGTCACCTACCTACGGCCTCATCGCCGGCGGCGTCGTTATCCTGAGTATATACAAACTCAGCCCAGCGCTCTTCTGGATCCCAAAAGCCACCCTCGCCGCCATCATTGTAACAGCCGTATGGCACATTGTCGTGCCCCTGCGCGTCTTCTATTCCTACTGGCGCACCTCCCTCGTAGACTTCACATCATCAATGCTCGCCTTCTGGCTCACGCTCTTCGTCTCCTCCGAAATCGGCATCGGTGCCGCAGTCGGCTTCGGAATCGCATACCACCTCCTCTTTCAAGCCTTCCATCGCACACGTCGCATCACCGCCCTCGACGCTCAACACTTCTACTCAAGCAAACCCATCCCGCTAGATACCCAGCTTTTCAGTATCCACCAGTCCATGCTCTTCTTCAACGCATACCATCTCAAATCCCAAATCTTCGACTCGGTACAAACCTTCAGCTCAGGCGACGCGCTTACGCTGCAAACTGCCCAGAAAGAAAGAAATTGGTCTGTGGCGGCCACGCGTCGCGCAAAGGTTCTGAGGAACAAAGCAAATGTTATCGACGAGCCGGTGCAGATTCGCGTCCTTGTGCTGGATTTGAAAGCGTGTGCGAATATAGATACCACGGGCCTCACTGCGCTGAGGGATTTGGACGAGGATATGCGCAGGTTTGCTGGGAACGCCGCCGAAGTCAGGTTCGTGGGAGTCAGCAAGAGGGTGTGCGAGAGGTTCAGGCGGTTTGGGTGGGTGTTGAGGGAGGTGGATGGGGCGAGCGGGGATGGTGGGCGGGAGTGCGGGAGTGCGGATGGATCGAGAATGTATGCGAGTGTTGAGCGCGCGGTTTTTGGAGGAGGCAAGAAAGGGGGCGATATGGAAATTGAGCCGGTGGAGATTAGGGTCGTTGGGGGGGATAAGGAGAAGGTTTGAGGATTGCGTCAAGTTCAGGATATATTTCTAGGGCTGGGATGATGTGCTGACATGGAAAATATCATTTCTCTGGATCACGTATACATCAGAATGCAAGACGCTGGAATCGATACAATATCCCTCTATTCTGCCATCTTCATCTACATCTGGCATGTTCAGTCGCTCATAAACCTTTCGGACTGTAAACGACGGTGCAAGCGCACGGACTGAGGCTCGATCCCAAGCTAGATTTACATGCCTTAGAACCTTTCTAACATCGTATCATCATCTACATGAGCAGGATATTTAGACTTGTATTGATCGTGCTTGTCTTGGTGATAAGCGACTGCCCCACCGCCAGTGAGTAAACGCTCATGTTCGTCAGACACACTGGCCTGCTCATGCGCCACGTCTTCATCGGCATCAGTGAACCCATGGGTCGAAGAATTCCAGGAGGGGTCCAAACAGCCTTAATTGTGGACGAAATCTTCCAAGAGAGCGTCGAGTTCTGCTAGTGTAGTCGTTGGGTGGGGAATACCCGGCGGTGGCCGAATGGTGCTGGAGATAGGGGTGGAGCCTGCGTCTTCGACTTCGGATTCTCGATCCCAGTTCACTCTCATGCCCTTGCGCGGAGACATATTGATATCTCCTTTATTTTCCTCATCGAAGCTCAGTAACTCGAGATCTTTTGGATCAAGCTCTTCTTCCTCTGGAATCTCCTCCACACTGACATCCACCTTCTCCCACTCCACCCCCTCAGGAATTCTGCACCCCCTTGGCACTTCCAACACCTCAAACGCCCTCCTCCGAAACATCTTCATTCCCAATCCCCTCGGAACCGCCAAATTCCTACTCATCCTAACCTCCAACCCACCCTCCTCCTTAACCACACACGCCATCCGCAACCCCGAACTCCCAGCCCAATACACCCCGTCCCCAATCTCCCTCCCTTCATCCATCTTCCACTTATACCCCCACGCCCCTCCACCACCCTCTTTCCCCACCCTCACCACCGCGCGCCTCACCATCTCCCTACACCCCCGCCACGCATCCACCAGCGCCACGATACCATCCCGCTCGCGCACGTCAACCCCAGCATCACATCGGCAACGATAAAAACCCCACACGACATCCATCTCCTCACACGCCGCAAACAAAACACCACCTACCGGACAAGTCTGCGGCGAGGAAATACCAACGCAGTGCGCGCGGTGCGTCCATGCTGAGAAGGGCAAAAAGCGCGACAGCGACGTCTTGCACGTCGTGCAGGTTGAGGGAGGGACGTGCGGGGAGGCGGGTGTTTTGTTGGGTTGTAGTAGCGGTGTAGGAGTGTGGGGAGAAGATTTGTTTTGGGCGCGAAGGATGGGCGCCAAGTGGGCGAGTTGGCGCGTGGGAACGGGATTGGGTGGGTTGTTGGGCGTGGCTTGGGTTAGAGAGGTCCAGCATGTGTTCATGTGTGAGATGCGGTGGGCGGGCGACATGTCTGAGCAGTTGTGGTGGCAGAGAGCGCATTTCATGTCGCCGGAGCGAATGATGTGGTCTGCTGGTTCGTTGAGGTTGGACTCAGGGAGGTTATAGGGAGTGTGTATTGCTAGTCGTTTTGCGAATCGGGGGGTTGGAGGGGCGGTGGGCGCTTCGTATTCGTTCGTTGCGTGGTCGAAGGTTGGGGTGTAGGCCCCTTCAGGCATGTCTTCGGGAGCATCCAAGGTTTCATCCATGTGTTGAACAGTATTGGCAGCAGATAGATACTGTGACTGTGCGGATGTCGGCATGTCCGTGGAATTTGATCCCGTTTCGTGTCGGTGATGAATTGTATTTCGGGGGGTATTAGCTCGAGAACCTCGGGGCTGTTGGAGTGTCAAAGTTGATGCAGGAGAGTTGAGGTAATTCAAGATTGATAGATGCGAGATCGAGCAAAGGGAGAGACATTGTTTTGACTTATATACACGTTAGGGCCGCTGGTGGTGAAAAGGCTACAGTCACCCGCCACGGGCGGTGCTCGCAGTATTTCACTCCTGCTCACTGCATTGCGGCAATAATAGTCGCTCATGGAGGGAAAAACTTGGACCCTTCAGATCATTTGATTCTTCTGTGCTGGTAACAAACACTGCTAAAGATTGTATTCTAAGTCCCCAGTGACTTCATCAACTTTGACCTCAAGCTGCAAGAGAGAAGGCCCATTGACCATGCCATTACACACGTCAGCCGACATACGGAAACGTTTGACGTCGTGGGAAGTTTTCATTGCTCGATCCTCGAGCCACTGAAAGTGCGCCCAGAGCACGACGAATCGGCCTTCGAGGGTTGTATACTTGGCCAAGCATTCATGTGGGTAGGGATTCTTGCACTCGTAAGCCAAAGCTGGAGAGCTTTGCTTAGTACATGATGTGAAGTTTGCGTTGGAAGTCATTTCAGAGTCGTGATCGGCAGTCATACTGTCGAGCTCGTCTTCATATGCCTGGAGTAGAGCTTGCTGATCATCTATTTCGTTCACGAGATCTTCGAGAGTCATTGTATTTTGAGGGTTTCCAGAAGTCTTTGCGTGACAGGGCTATGAAGCTTTGGAACCCTCCAGATGTAGAGTCTTATATGTTTAACTTTTCTCTTTGCACATCGTTTAAGATGGGCATTGTGTTAGCACTATGTTCTACTAGGCTCACAATATTCTCATGTGAGCCTCCTATTGGCGTAACTATATGTAAATCATAATGGATTCACTATTGCCTAGTTGCTACCTCTTGCCTTAAGGAATCATACATGCCGGTCATGACTCATGACGGCGGATGAATATTCCCCATGGTCATAGTGTACGTATCAACGCAGTGAGTACTGGACGCTTTTGATGAATGTGTATCAATCACTGCTGCCCCAAATCCGTAGTGATGGATACTTCTTGGTTTGTATCTCACGGTGGAGGGTGAATAAGTAGTAATAAGTCGTCCAACGGCTCCGCGGGGGCAATGTGCTTAGCGCGGGCGTGGCGTGAAGCGGGGCACGATCGTCCCGCTCCAGCTGGACACTACCAAACCACATCAAAATCCAGACACAATGCTGGCAGCCAACAAATCGAACCTGGCCCTTTTGATCGATGGAGACAACGTCTCGTCTAAAATCATCGATGATCTCATGGCGGAAATAGCCAATTATGGCACGGCTAGTGTAAAACGGATATACGGCGACTGGACAAGTCCTCACCTCAAAGGCTGGAAAGAATGTCTTCTGAGCCACTCGATAACACCGATGCAACAATTTGCGTACACCACTGGAAAGAATGCCACAGATGGCGCAATGATTATCGATGCCATGGATCTACTGTACACCGGCCGCTTCTCCAGCTTCTGCATCGTGTCAAGCGACAGCGACTTTACGCGTCTTGCAGCCCGCATCCGCGAACAGGGAGTCAACGTATACGGCTTTGGCTCCCGTTTGACGAACAAAGCCTTCGTCGCTGCATGCGACAAGTTCATGTACTATGATGCGATGAATCCAGAGCCGGAAAAATCGTCAGCGCCATCGCCACACAGGCCGCTTGACCGTGCAGCCATCGAGGGATTAGCAAGGGCAGTGAACGGGTCACCATGCGACAATGAAAACTGGGTCAATCTGGCGGACGTTGGCGACTACCTAAGCAAGATTTCGCCGGATCTGAATCATCGCAATTATGGCTATCAACGGCTTCGGGCATTTGTGGAAGCATCGAAAATTGTGGATGTAAAGACCAAGATAATGGGCGAAAAGGCGCCGATTACGCTGGTCCGTCTGAAGGGATACAACCTAATTGCATGACATTTTCTTAGTCTTGGTTGGCATTTTAGGTCGCATTAGGCGACGATGACAAAAAAAGCTACTTTGGCAAATGATTGTTACCAGTTTTCAACGTGGATAATATCACAGGCGTGTCAAGTTGAAAAATTATGCCCAGCTTGCGAACGATAAAATTTTGCATAGTGTTACTTGAAAAACAGGTGAACGTTTTAACAGGAGGTTTTTCAAGATACCCCAAGTATTTGTTTTTCAATCGATCACCAGGCGCACGTTTACCGACCTAAAGCCTTCCCTTGCGTATGATCTACAGGCTCAACATTCTCCATAGTCATGACATTACGCAGTGGTGACGGATAACATGTCTTTTCTTCAGGCCAAATCGCTCTCCATGCCACTATATCTGGGTCTGCTTCCAAGTGCCATTTCCGGACAACTGCTTGCCAGTCAAAGTCTTCACTTTCCTTGTATGTTTCAATCGACTTGTCTGAAGTGCTACCACACCTGTAGATCGCAGTCACATCTTCATTTCGACCAACAGAATGGAAGCTCGTCTTTTGAGTTTATTCGATACAAGAGATCTTGATTGCTGCGCAGCAGCATTCTATTGTCGGGCTTGGTGAGAAAGAGCTGATTGATTGATTGATTGCTTTAACGTCCTATGAAAACCTCCCATGGGGTATGTAAACGGGTGGCGCTCCAGGCTTAAAGTGCGGCGGCACTGCTAGAGGCCCCTGTTCATGTGCTAGGGACTTAGGGTTGTGCGTAAAGCAGCTGTTATGCACTAATAGCTTCCTCTAATTGAAGTATTTTACTACTTTTATAGCTTAAGGCCTTATTTGTAGCTATTTACTAAAGTAAGAAGAGAGAGAGGCTAGGGTATATACCCCTCTAGCAGTATGCTGCCTAAGGTAAAGTTTTTAAAAGAGGAATAAAAAACGTCTAGTAGCTAAAGAGCTGCTTATTTTGTAAATTAAAATACTAAAGCTTACCGTAAGAGAGCGCGTAAGTAAGCTTGTTGCCTAGCTAGCATTACTAAGATTTAGCTTAAACGTAGCTTTATATTAAAACACAAAGTATTTGCAAATATTTGTGGATATTATAATTTTTCTATTAATTTAATTAGTAAAAGCAGCTACCTGTACATAATTTGCTTGTCTAAGTATAACTAAACAGATAAAATTAAACATTTGATTTATATTTGTTTGTTGCGGGCTCTGGTAACAAAAAGCGCGGGTAGGACTTGTTCAAGGTAAAGTTGGGTCTTTTTTGGAGGATGTGAAGCGCAGGACAAACACATTTTTCTTCTATTCCGCCTCTACAGTTCAGTGTGTCGTGAAAGCAAAGCTAGATATTTTCACTTTCACTTCTGGTGGATGCTGTTAAGACGCTAGCTCAAAGCTAAACGTCTTGAGCCCTTCCAAGGCAACGGTCTACTATCACAAGAGCAATACAGCTCACGTCACTTTCTCTAAAATAGCAAGATATCAACCCAATGGTGAATACGCGCATAGTGAGTGAACGCCCGTCGCACGTGGCTCAAACTTACACAGAGAAGATGGACACTCAACCGCGCGGATGTCTAGTCGATATGAGCGCTTCATACAAAGCGCACTCACATACTCTACCTGTCCGGGGCGCTATCTCTGCGAGTCCAAGTGCCCAGCATACGATCACCAAATCTGCTGATGACACATCTGCAAAACACGGCCCGGCCGGGGCGCAACCGGATATACAACTATTCACACTACCTCCTCCCCGTCGTAGAAGCGAACAGAGCGAGTCTAGCAACAACAGTCTGCCTGAATTCGAACCTGCCGTATACGTCGAGGAGGGCGCGGCGAATAGCTACCTCGCCCAGTCTGTCGGCACGGCAGCGTACTACAAGAGTCGCAAGTTCAAGAAAATGGAATCCGACGGAAAAGCGCAAGTACCTGGAATTGAAGATTACGCTACTATCTCTAGTGAGCGTGTGCCAGAGAAGCCCACGGTGTCAGGGCCGCTCGTCATGATTTTTGGGAAGACAAACGTGCGACGCGCAAGCTTACAGCGCAAATTTGAACTCAGGCTACAGAGAACCAACCGGCGCATGTGAGTTTTTTAGGTATAATCAAGGTGAGAGAGCACAGGTTGTTAACGAATCTGCAGGAAGGCATGGCGGAAGTTGCAGGGAACGGAGTCGATGTTTTGGTGGGATTGAGCGTTTGAGCGTGCGCCAAGGTTAATATGACTGTTTGAACCTCTTACCTTTGAAAGTCAAGATAACGTAGGGACCAAAAGTATGTATTATAACTTTCTAGTTACAGCGGTCCTGATTTTCTTACTAGTCACGACACACCCGAAGTACACCTTTTTGATCCGCAGTGACACGTGCGCGCAGGTAAATTGATCCGTCTAGAGTGAAATATGTGCGCAGGTGAAACTGACATGTCCAGATTCACTCATGCACAGTTATCTAGCGCCCCTATCCGATCTATTTAATTCTTGCGCATTTCCTTCAGTCGCGCACAACACTTTGTCTAACCCGACCTCAACAACAGACCAACTCGACCTAAGTTTGAAGCATAATCACACTTTCAGATTGCAAGACCTATAAGGCTTATACTTATCAAGCCACAAACCCTCTGTAGAGACAAGATGTGTCGAAAATTGCTACCCCATTTGAGGCCAGTTCAGCGCGCACCATCTCCGGACACGAATGACAGCGATATAAGTAATTCGACAGATGCCGTAATTTCGATCCCAGCATCCAAACCAGCCTCAAAGTATGAGCCTGATGCTTTCTCAAAAAAGAAAGGAAACTCAACTCCACCCCTCGACTATTTCCTCTCCCCAAAATCCGCGCCAGTTGACACTCTGATACGCAAACATAAAGCCACATCCAGCGAGGAAACTGCCTTTACCCTACGCGAGACACAGTATCGGTTTGCGAGAGGCACCCCAGACCACGGTGGCGATCATTGTACCGCTCTCGACCGTCGAACAGTCCTTAATGTCTATACTCAAGCTCTTGGCCAATTAAGTAGTGCTCCAGAAAAGCATATTCAAATTGCTGCAGAGTGCACTCGGAAAGTCCGCGTGGTGCTCTCGCTCATCGCTGCAGACCCGGACGACATTGTGTTCTTGACATGTGGGCAGCTACTCTCTCCACTTGAGCCGCAATATGCTAATCCTCGTATCGAACGGGGTGATGATCAATATGGATATCGAGCGCAATGGCGCTTGCATGCGTGGAGAAAAGAGGGATGGCCTGGAAACTACCCGGAAAAAGCGATCGAGAGGGAGACGAAGACAAAGGGTGAGGGCCTAGTTGGCAGAGAGAAAGTGAGCGACGCGGCTTTGAAGCAGAAGGTCCTTACGAGGAATGAAATGTGGGAAGATGGAGACAAATTACTGGAGTCGATGGAGCGCAATTCTACAGAATACGATGGGAAGGGGAAAGAGTTCGCTGCGGAGGGCTCGAGAACGGGCAGAGGGCAAACCAAGTTCTCTGGGCCATATAATCCACGGAATGCGGATGAAGCTGGCGATTTGGAAGATGCCGAAGATAGCGACCTGGAGGATACGGATGATGACTGGAGCTAAAACCATTATGCCCATGTTTTCAGACAGTGTTTACAACGATGGACCATCGCTGTTCACTTTTTTCACGATTGATTACCGGTAAAGCCGGATTTGTTAGTTCATGCGCACGCGGGATTAGTTTTTTCAGTCACTTGCTTGTCATCTACATTAATAGTCTGCTCAGTGCTCTACGTTTTGTATATGTCAGGAGTCGTTGAATAGCATGTCTGATAGACTAAGGGAGTTGTGTTGTATTATTTCCACAAGTTAAAAGATTGAATTTCCATTGTAACCAGCGCTGGGAGTAGGGCGTACTACTTGGAGATCCTGATCTCAACTACGGCTGACATAAGCAGTAAGTAGCTGAGGGTGAATAAGTGGGTCTGTAGCTGTAGGAGTAATTATTTAGGAGCTGTAATTACAGTACTACAGTTAGAAATTGCGCTTAACAGTTGCGGGCCATTTAAAGGTCTATTCTAGTCTAAAAATGTTAGCCTTTGCTCTTAGATTGTAACACAGGCTAACTAACTTATGTCTAGTAGCTAGGAGAGAGTTAGGCGTAAATAGAGCCAGGTGTTATAGGCTAGCCCGCAAAGATAGAACAATAAGGTGCTAGAAAGAGTTGTATTCTTTAAGCTTTTCTACTAGTTATAGAAGGGGTTTATATACCCTTTGTGCGTGCTAGTCTATAAAGAGGTAGTAAGGCTAGACTAAGCTCTTCCTAAGAAGGCAAAGAGCTAGGCAAAGCCTAGCCTATTACATACCTTTTTACTTACCCTCCTCTTAATATAAAAGCTTGTGTTGTTATAATATAGCAATTGCGTTGCAAAGATAGGCTAAGGTTGTTCTAGCGCTACTTGTTGCCTAGCTGCCTGCTGTGCGCGTACGTCTGTGCGCCTACTGTAATTTTGTGTTAGCGCTTAGCTAGCTCTATCCTAGTTCTTATACTACTAATACTATTCTTCTTTAGTCTTTTCTCTTACCTTTAGACTGCGCCTAGACTGCACACTAACTGCACCTGCTTCTTTAATAATTAACCTATTAATTACTTCCTAATATTGTTCTTTGCGTGCTCTAAGTGCTCTTTCTCTAACTCTATTACGCCCTTAAAGCGCTATTGTTATGCAAGCAGTTATAAAGTAACTAGTAACTCTAATAATAAAGCTGCAATGCTAAAGCGCGTACAGTTTAACTACTTATTATATGTTAAAAAGTGCGCAGTTTGCAGCTATATTAACTGCGTATAGAATAGTAGTAAAAAGTATAGCTTTTATTATATAGTAAAATGCTATTACAAGTTGTTTATAAGCTAGCTTTCTGCGTATCTAGCTCTTTGCGCAGCTCTTAAGGCCTATAAGCTTATTACTAATAGTAAGAATATAGAGGTATACGTTAAAAAGGCTAGTACGTACGCCTCTATATACTTAAAGGCTGTAAGTAGTTTTCTAGCTACACTTATTCTGTAACTATTCTCTTAACTTGCTATAGTTCTACAACGCTAAGCTTAACTTTAAGGTAGCTTACTAGCTTACTTAGAATAGTAGTGTAACAGCCTTAGCCTTTAGCTCTACTCTTAATACTCTATTATTATCTTTTGTTATTATAACGCCTAGCTATAAGAACTAGGTAAACAACCTAGTTCTTGCTCTAAACATATTAGGCTAAAGTATGTAAAAGATAATAGCGTTATAGCGCAAGATTATAGCTAACTAGAACGTAAGTAGTAGCTAGCCTGCCTTTTATTTATAAGTTTACTAACTAAAGATTGCGTAAAGCTCTCTTTTGCGCTGCTCTTACTACTGCCTTTATCTCTTCTTACTTTAAGCTACGTGCAGCGTTGCCTGCAGGCTTTAGTAACAGCCTCTTAGGCCTACTCTATTACTACTATTACTACTCTACGTCTCCTAATAATAATAAGTTACTTTTTGTTAGAGATTAGGCTTAAGCTGTTGTGTCTTTGTTATGCCCTTAGGCTAACTCTTTAAAGTCTTTTGTAAGAGCCTAGCTGTCTCTAGATAGTTACTTCTTTAGGGCCTAAAATAAATTTCCTATAGCCTACGTAGCTCTAAATTTGTATACTTGTTGTCCCTTAAGTAATGTTGCCTTATAAACGCTTTGTCTAGTTACTTTTAAATATATAAAGTACTTCTATATTAAGAAAGTTTTTCTTTAGGTGCTATAATAGTGTAAGCTATTTCTTCTACTTAACTAGCACTTGTTTCTTATTATAGCCTTGTACGTTTTTCTCTTAGAGTATTTCTTCTACTTTTTATTTGCGCAGATCTTTGTCCTTATCTTCTAGTTCTAGCGCTAGTTCTAGTCTAAAGTCTTAGAAGACTTAGCTTAGAAGTAGGTCTTTAGAGGCTAGTTTAATAAGGTTAACGTGCACTGTTTTATAAAGGCTTTCTAGTAAATCTAAAGTAACTGTAAGTAGCGTTAGCATAGCTACTATAGTATACTTTACTTATAGCTAGTCTAACTTCTTGCTTTACTGTACTATTTTAACATTTTTTATTAAGAACTACACCTTGTCTTTAACCTAATATTAGCGTGCTAGTTAACGTGCCTAATCTATAGCCTCTTGTTATTTTTGCTAAGTATACAAGATTACTGCTTAGGCTATTTCTATTCTTTCTTGTAGGTAGCGCACAAACTAGATAGCTCTCCTCTTTACTATTATATAGAATACTTATTAGATATGCTTAGGCTAGATAGGTAGTATATTATATTTGTTTAGTAGTAAATTAGAGCTAACACTAGTTGTAGAGGAGTTTCTGTTGTTAAGCGCTAGCTAGCAAGTAGTAAAGCACTAGAGCTAATTTGTTTAAGAAAAGTTTATTATAACCTTTAAGACTAATTGTACTTTTTAGTTAGCTTATTCTGTGCTACTATCTATTTAAGAGTAGTATGCTATAGACAGAAGTTGTTTAACTCTAATAAGCTTGTATAGAGTTTTCTAGAATTCTTTTAGCTAGTCTAAGCTGCAGTTGCTAATTATACTGCTTAAAAAACTATAAAACTACTACTAGACTTTTTTAAATTGCTTTGCGCACTCTTTAGCCTTTATTAACAGTATAGCTTCTAGTTACACGTATTTAGACAGCCTATTAGTAATAACTAAGAGATATTAAAAGAAGGCTTTATAAGCTTGTAGAAGATTTACTATAAAATCTATAGAGATTTAGGCCTAGTATTAATCTGCAACTAGAATTAGCTGTAAGAGACCCTGTTGTTAGAAGCAAGACACGTAAGCTCTATAACAATAACAGTTACAAACAAACTAAGCAACGTCTGTAGCTATCTTATCCTAATAATAGTCTCTACGTAAGATCTAAAATATTCTATTTTTACCTATATAACTAGCTAAGTTTAAGTTGTATGCTTGCTAAATAACTATTATAGTAAGTAGCTTTTACTTTAGTAGCTATATTACGCCTCTTTACTAAAGCGCGCTATACGCAGAGACGTTATAGTTACTAACTTATTAATTTGTCTTAGCTTCTAATAGAAATACTCTAGCGCTCTAGTGTACTACTTGTAGATAGGCTTAATATGTCTTATCCTAGCGCATAGCCTTATTCTAAAGCTCTTGTATATACTAGTCTAAGAAAAGAAGATCTTCTAGAGAAAGTAAACAGTCTTTCTTATAGGGCTGTATAGACGCAGACTAGACAAAAAGTAGAGTTATAACGCGCTCTAGTTGTAGTATGTAACCCTGTACATTCTGCTTACGCTAGCTTAGCGCGTCTAGACAAGTAGTAAGACGCTCTAGGTAGTACTAAAAGTAAAAGAAGAATTTAAATAGTAGTTTTAACTAATATTATTATTACTCTGTAAGCTATTGCGTAGTTATAAAGTATTTTAGATTCTTATAGTCTATAAGAATAGTAAACAGCTTATAGACACTTTAAAGCTCTAGTGTCTATACTTTAAAGTATTTAACAACTACTATAAGCTTTTTATTATAGATAGTATAGTTGCGTTATACTAGTAATAAGGATGCAGAGTAGTATACAACAGAGTAAAGCACTCTATTAACGTCCTGCAAGAAGTACTTTTTAAGAGCACTCTTAGAGCTATCTACTTCTACTACTATAGGCTGCGCAGGGTTCTACTAAGTTAAGACTAGTTTAGAGCTAAAGATACGCTTTAAGCAGTTAAACGCGTGTTACACTTTAGTTATCTATAGAAAGGCAGCGTTCTTTTTTATTAACGTATATAAGAGGGCTGCAACACTAGAAAAATTTAGCATAAAGTCTCTATAGAAGTTAGTAAACCTAAGGAAACTCTACACTCTTTAAGAAGATATTAGAGGCTCTTATTCTGTAATAGCTTATACCTTAGTAAGGTTTAGCTAAACAGCCTATTCTGCCTTAATAATATATTCTAGATACTTAACTATCTTTGTTGCAAAAGCACACTTCTTAAGGTCTAGGTACAGATAAGCGTTGCAGAGAAGTTAGAAAACTTGTTGCACCTTACTATAGTAGTCTTTAATTAAACAGCTAGAGTAAATAAGCACGTTATCTAGGTATACTATAGCAAAGTCTCTTAGCGTTTCTTTAAGAGTAGTATTAATATAACGCTAAAAAGAAAAGAGTGCACTAAAGAGTTCTATAGAACAGACAAGCTACTTAAAGAAGCTAAAGCGTGTATAAAATGCTGTAAAGTGCTTATCTCTTGCTGCAACTCTTATCTAGTAAAAGGCTAAGTAAACATTAACCTTTGTAAACTACCTTACCTAAGAGAGTGTACAAAGAGTTTTTTTAATTAATAAGAGTAAGTATTAATCTACCTTTGTAATTTTGTTTAGAGCCTAGTAGTTAACACAAAGGCGCTATACACCTAAAGCCTTTTTTACTAGCAAGACTAAGGCCTTTGCTGCAGAGGAGCTAGCGCAGATCTAGCTCTTATTTAAGAGGTCTGTAACTTGCTGTTGCAGCTCTATTAGCTAATTGCAAGGCATAGAGTATAACAGACTCTAAGAAAGGTCTAGAGTCTTTCTATTCTTACTTAGTTAGAGTTAGATATAATAGTCTATCTAGCTTTTATATAGAGGCAGACTAAAGGCAGAGCGTTTGTTAAAAACATCTGCAAAGTCTAAGATTTACAGTAGAAGTAAAGTTATTAATATTTGCTTCTTAAGTAACTTACTTAACATATTTATTATAGTATAAATACTAGTTATAGTAAACATTATATAGCGCTTTTGTAACTTAGAATAGTTACAAAACTCTTGTGTTACTTTAGTAGCGCTAATCTCTTTTAGGAGTAGAAGAGCAGTGCAGTAGGCCTTCTCCTTTACTAGTAGGTTTCTAGCCTACCTAATAGTTATTATGCTATTAGTTGCATAAATAGCTACCTCTTTGCAGGCTAGCTATAGTTTTCCTAGAATTAAGTTATAGGTAAAGCTAGAGACTAAGTAAGTAACTAATTGCAATTGCTAACTATTAATATTATAGTCTAGGAACGCAATTTAAGTAATTAGTATAGGCGTACTGTCTATAGCAGCCTGCTTTAGGCGTTATAGCAGAATATTAGTAGTGTATACTCCTATCCTATCTGCTAGCGCAGCGTTAATAGCGCTGTAACACTTACATCCTATATCTACTAAGGCGTTAACATTAGTAGCGCTGTCTAGTAACAGTAGAATAAGAAATAGGTTACTGTTAAAGTAGTTAAGTAGCGTCTCTTATTCTCTATCTCTTTTACTAACGCTATTTAAGAGGCACTTCTATTCCTCTAAGAAGGTAAAGGCTACTAGTTTTTTAAAATCTTTGTTAGAGCTTTCTTGCTGCGTAAAGCGCTAACAGCGTAAATCTATACTACGTTTAGATAGCTCTGCACGTAGTGTCCTTACTTACTATAACGCATATACAAATTACTTTTACAACGCTGCTTATAGAGCCTCTTAAGGACCTAGTTTTTTAACTAAGATTAGCCTACACTATTTACTTGCTAGGCCTTAACCTGTTCTTTTGTCTCTAAACCTATACTAACTACAGACACTGTTACTATCTTAACGTTCCTATCTAAGTCTCTTATTACCTAAGTCTTTTCTTTTGTGTATAAGTGTTAATACTTCTTAATAGCTGCAGTTTCTAAGTTAATTACAATAGATTAATACTCTGCTACTACCTAGTTGTAATTAGTATAAGAAACGCTGTAGTAAAAGGCAACTTGTTACAAAAAGTAGTTTAAAGTATATTGTAATTTATTAAGTTACTATTTATTATCTTACGTTGCCTCTTTATATTGTAAGAGAAGAAACTTAAAGCGCAAAAAGAAGTTAGCAAAGGACTTCTTCCTAGCCTAGCGCAGTCTCTTTAAAACTACTTAAGCACGTTCCTTACTATGCTTATCTCTATAGCAGAAATTAAGATATTTTATAAAGTTTATAGAGTCCTAATTGCCTACTTCTCCTCTGCTAGCGTAGTAGAGAGTAACTTTCTGTTAGACCTTTAGTAACAAGTTAGCCTAAATAAAGGCGTATTAGTCCTAGGCGCTTCTAATAAAAGTAGAGTTAGTCTTAAGCTTGTAGGTTATAGTAACCTTCTAGGCAGTAAAGTAGAACTTGTTACTAGAAAACAAGTTGCCTAGAGGTAGCAGCTTGCGTTAGACTAGAGAAAGAGCAGAAGTAGTAAGCGTTAAATTTCTAGTAGTTTACACGTAGTAAGGTGCTAAAAGGAGGTTTAGCGTAGAGGCTAAAGAGGGAGAAAAGAGGTTTATAAGTTAAGTAATAAAAGACTAGAGTACTGTCTCTAGGGCGTTAATTTGGTTCTCTATAGCTTAAAGGCAACTGTCTAACAGAGCATAGCAAGCCTAAAGGTTAGTTTAAGACTCCTGCCCTTTAAGCTCTAACTTAGTATTAGAGTGTTAGTTAGATAGAGCTATTCTGCAGTTGTTGTTGTATTAGAAAGAAATACAATTGTTATAGGCTAGCCTACAAAGATAGAATAATAAGGTGCTAGAAAGAGTTGTATTTCTTAAGCTTCTCTACTAGTTATAGAAGAGGTTTATATACCCTCTGTGCGTGCTAGTCTATAAAGAGGTAGTAAGGCTAGACTAAGCTCTTCCTAAGAAGGCAAAGGGCTAGGCAAAGCCTAGCCTATTATACTAGGTATATAGCAACAGCTATACTGTAGTACGCACCTATATTGTTACTATAACCTATCTATTCTACTATAATAAGCTGTATATCTTGCTCCTAAGTACCTAAAAGCACTTTTACGCTAAGTATTTTCTATTATGCAGCTTCTTGCTGCCTTTAAGCTACACGCTTAACTCTTTTATTATTACTATCTCTAACTCTTAGTATATCTACTAAACTAACGTTTTAATTGTATAAGCTTCTAAGTAAAGACTATACAGTATTAGGTAAGGCTTTTAAGGTAGACTTTAGCTACATATACTGCAATTTAAAGCAGCTAGCAAGTAATTATTTAGGTTACAGAGTAAGGTATAAGAGTATACTTATAGGTAGGTAGCTACTATTATCTATATAGAGGTATAGCTGTAAGCTTAAGTATACAAAGGATAATAGGTTAAAGTCTAGGCTGTTTCTTTATAAGCTTTACTATTAAAAGTAAGACCTAAACAGCACTAAATTAGTGCGTAGAACCTACTATATACACAATTATATAAAGACGCTTTATTAGATTAATCTAAACACTAGCCTACTACTAGAAACACTTCTCTAGCTACAGTTTACGTTACCTTTTAAAGCTGTAAAAGTAGTAGAATTATTAACACTTATATCTTATACTCTTTAGTAAGAGAATACTATAAGAAGCAGACTCTAAGAGTAGTTGCTAGAAAATAAAGACGTAAATTTGTAACCTATGCTAATTACTACTTAGAAGGTTTTTATAGTTCTAAGGCAGTCTAGTCTAGAGGGTTTAGGTAATCTAGTCTAGAACTGTTTTTAGTGTTCTAGCCTAGAGGATTTTTAGCGTTCTAGTTTAGAACCTTTTTAGTATTCTAGTTTAGTAAGCTAAAGTTTTTCTGTAACTAAGAACTAACTAAGTAGTAGCCTATTACATAATCTTCTTACTCTAGCACTAGGTGCGCTTAGACCTGCGCAACTATTAAAATAAAAATTACTTTACTTAGATCTTTTGTTTTATACCTTTACTTCTCTTTTTAAGTAGTACTATATACTATACTAGCTTTGCCTTTTGTACACTTACTTACGTATTACCTCTCTTATTAACTTATGTATCTCTTGTGCCTATACTACTATTTACAAAAATACTAAGTCTATATACTCTTTGTAGCTCTCTTACTAAGTGTTGCGCTGTTAACTTCTCTACTGTAAGTATTATATCTAAGGCGCTACGTTAGGAAAATACAACGTTAGTAACATCTGCAACATTAGTAACACTGTTAATACAACTATACTGCTAGCTACTAGATAGTTCTTAACTATGCTCTACTATACTAAGCAATAATAGTAATGCCTAGTATACTATTATTAGCAGCCTAGTTTGTAAAACTCTTTTGCAAAATAGTTTATAGTTCTTGTGTTTAATATAGCTTTGCACTATCTGCACAACTGTATTACTAGTTAGCAGCCTGTTCTTAACTATGCCTAACTATAGTTTAAGTTTAAGGCAATCTCTTTAATAGCGCTATTACTTAGTGTAGGTTTTGCTGCAAATCTATACTATCCTTACGCTTTAAATTAATTTTGCGTTACGTCTACGTATATACTTCTTTTACAATACTTTTTATATTCTTATACTTCTAGAACTAGGCTATATATCTACTTAAGCGTTTTTTATCCTATAGCTTTGCACAGTAGTGTACTATACTCTGCAGTTCTACTGCTTAATTTACCTAATTTACACTAGCCTCTTAAGCTTTATAGAGATTTTCTTGTTATAATTCTACTTAATCTCTTCTTCTTTTATTATTACACCTTGTAGACTACTGCGCAATAATATCTTTACGTTCTACTTCTTTAGAACTTTTATTTCTAGATTACTTTTTAGGTTATATAGAATAATACTCTTACACACGTCTGCTAGCTAGCCTAGTTAATATACTCTAAACATAAATTAGTCTTAGGTACCCTATTTGTCTTAAGGCTCTGCAATTATAACCTTATTTGCCTTAATTAGCGTAATAGCTTCTGTAAACGCTATTAACGCTACTAAAATAAATGTTAAGTCTAGGTCCTTCTATTTTGCTAACACAGCGTCTATTTTAGACTTTAGTATTCCTCCTCTTAGTAAAAGAACTATATCTTTGCCAATTTTTTTTAAAGCTCTATCTAGAGCACTAGTTGCATATATAGTTTGTATAAGCTAATAAGGATTTTAGCCTAAACGTTGCGTAGTACTGTTTAATTATCTACAAGGCCTCTCTAATTAAGATTAGGTCTAGTTTTAACATAGGTCCTTTTGGCCTCTAGCTTAATTACCTTATACTTTGCACTATGTATAAGTAGTAAGTTAAAGTTGTTAGTAAATATTTCTTTATCTAGCTACTAGAAGTGCTGTTAGATATGCGTTAATATAAACTACTTAGTTTTTTTACTTCTTTTACTTTTAAACAGCGCAGCCTTAAGCTAGGCTAGCATTAAGAATATTATAATACTCTGTATCTTAGCGTATTTAAATATGTCTACGCTCTTAGCTTCTGCGCTATTTAGCTCTTCTTATAGTAGTACTATCTTGTATCTTATTATTATGTTAGCTATAAGCAATTAGAAGTTATCTGTTTAGCATAGCTAGTAGAAAGTTAAGAAGTTACCCTTAATACCTAAAATCTTCTAGCCCTATAGGTCTTGCGTAACTAGAGTTTAATGCAGTATGAACTTTACTGCAATCTTCTTTTCTAACGCTATAAGCGCTATATACTTAAGAGAATTAAGCACGTTTTTAACTTCTTCTTATACCTTAGATAAGTAGGTGTCTTAGCCCTTTGCTATAACTAGGCCTAATATTTTTTTTGTTTCTCTTATATCTACAATTTTCTTAATGCTTGCGTACACAAGGTTAGCAGTAGTAAATAGTTTAGAACTGTCTATGTTGTCCTTCTTGCCTATAAGATAGTACTAGTTTAAGAAGTTCTTATTGTCTTGTAGTCTACGTCAGGAAAACACAACGTTAGCAACATCTGCAACATTGGCAATATTGTTAGAACAGTTGACTAGACAGTTTTCGACTGTAGTCTACAGTGCCTAGCTACCTCTATTTGTTCTGGCTGCCTAATCAGACAAAAACGCCCAAATTGATCCACCTGATCTACTAGACCCACCTGCCCCACCCGCGCAATTACGTAATTATTCTAAAAACCTAAAATATAGAGCTTAATTCCCTCTTTAAAATGCACTATTTAGAATTTTTATAGCTGCTCTAGTTGCTGAGATGCACAGCAGTGAAGTTTGTAACTTTTTAATGTTCTTTGCCAAGGCTTGTTTTCGCTAAAGCTCCAGCACTTTAACTAGATAATATATTATATTTTTTTTTAAAGAAATAGTAACTAAAGTGTAGATTTTACTCTAGGACATTTTATTATAGTATATTATATAGTAGGTGCGTAGATCTATTGTGTTGAACGTACTTAAAAGTTTTTTTAAAAAAGTTTATAACTTCAACGCGCTATATCTTAATAACTAGAGCAGCTACAAAAATTCTGAATAGTGCATTTTAAAGAGGGAATTCCGCTCTATATTTTGTAATTTTAGGTTACTTACGTAATCATAAAAATACAGCAATACAGTCACGTGAGTAAAATTGGCGACATTGGCGACATTAGCAACACTAGCAACTCTATTAGATCTAGCAACTCTGTTGGGTTGCTGTTGGGTTGCTGTTAGGTTGCTAGCAACTAGAAGTGAGTAGGGCAACTTTGGCGAATTGTCTAGTAGATAGTATTACTGTTGGGCTGCTGCGGGTCGCGGCGATTAAGCTAATCAGATTAATCTTGAATTTTCCTAACGTACCAAGCGCTAAGGAGATAAAAATAAGTATCTTATAGAGACCTTTCTCTATTAGTGTACCTAAGAGGGCCTAGGCCTTCTACTAATAACTATAGTTCTTGCTTTAAATAGTCTTGTATAAGTTACTTATAATAGTGTTCTTAGATTTGCAGTTATAGAACTTATTAAAGATAATACGTCTTTATATTACTACGTAGCTAAGAATATTAAGAGTGTCTCTTATACTTACTTTGCTACTTTTTAATAATATTTTGCGTGTAGTTGTAAGTCTTATAGTTTAGTATTTATTAAGCACGCGTTTTACTAGTGTTGTGTAGCTGCATATAATTATAAATTAGCTAGTAAATAGTGCTAGACAATGCGCAGTTGCATTTAGGTAGACTTTTAGCATATAGCGTTCTTAAATATACTATAGAACTGTCTCTATATACTTCTTACTGTTCTTTATAAATTTGCGCAGTAAGACGTTTTAGTTAGATGCTGCAAAGTGCTGTTTAACTTATAGATTAATTCTTATCTCTATTTCTTTGTCTGCTATTAGTGCGCCTATGCCTTATAGGGGGGTGTTATCTATAAAGTAGATATAGAGCGCAAAAAAGTCTTTTAGGTTGCACTATTTAGATTTGCAGAGGCCTATAGTAATAATTTTAGCCTTCTATACAGCTAGTGCACAGCTCTATCTGCTTACTATAGATGCTGCTAACTGTAGCTCTTCTAGTGTTAAAGAGTTTTTTTTGTATATATATAGGAATGTCTGTTCGTTAGTTATAGAGCACTATTCTTAACTATTATCTTTAGCTCTATATTAACTAGTTTTATTCTTTAATTAGTTTTCTTGCACTTTAGTCTAGTTCTTAAAGTGCGTATGCTCTATAATTATTATAAGTACAGTTAATTTTGTTTTTTCTATACCTATTATGTTTCTAAATATACTGCTATTGTCTAAAGATAGCTTTTTTTTATAAAGTATGTAGGCCTTTGTTAGTTAGTATACTGTAAATAGAACTATTAGTCTCTATAATAAATGTAGTATTATAGGCACGTTATTCTTAAAGTCTTCTAGTAGAGATCTAAAGAAGTTGGCTGCTTCCTACTATTTGTCCTCTTAGCAGTGTTCTATTACTACTCTAATTTAAGCTTATAGTTTATCTGCTATTCTGTCTTACGTGTTAGTTACGTAAATTATAGTTGTAAGCTTTCTATAGTGCACTTACCTTGCGTTTAGTAAGGCTTAGAGCTGCAGCCTTTCTTCTAACGCAAGTTATTTTACTAACTAGAGCTCTTTATTCTTATCTCTATTACCTTTATTATACTCTTCTTATTATTCTTTACTACTAGAGTAAGCATCTTTCTTTAGCAACTTTTATTATTTCTTTATAGCACTTTTACATTTTTGTTTAGATGTAGTAATTAGCGTAGATATTACGTTGTTTTATGTTTACGTAGTATCTTTGTCTCTACTTCTTTTTACTTTCTTTATAGTGCTGTTATTCTACTTCTCTAGGCGCTTAATTTTAGTAATTAGAGTCTTAATGCGTATGTCTAGGCTATTATCCTTCTTCTTCTTACCTCTACTCTATCTGTTAAAGCGTTTGCTACTATTTGCTTTAGGTCTTATTAATAGTTTATAGGCTAGGTCTGCTAGTACTCTTATTATCTTTTGTTGTTTATAGTTATTATCTTTAGTATTATTGTTAAGCTCTAAGCAGAGGCGCCTTTGCCTCTTGTCTCTAGTAGCACTTACTAGGTTTATAATATTGCTGTTACTACCTAAAGTAAAATGCACTATATTATGTAGTTAGCTATTATTATTTATATACTATTTTAGGTTGTATTACTACTAGGCTTAACTTTGTCTTGTACTAGAGTCTAGCATTTAATTGCAACGCTCTTAAGGCTTCTTATCTTAACGTGTAAGTTAACAGTTACAGCTAGATTATTATTGTTAGTAATTAGGCGCAGCGCTAACGCGTTAAATATCTTTAAAGTCCTAACTATATACTAGTCTATAAATTTTAGTTATAATAGGTGTTTAACAAGTGCACTGTATTTAAGATATTATAGCTTAATCTTAAAGTTACTGTCTTTAAGCTGCTATTAACGTGTAGCTATTATTAGCCTTAAAAGTAGGAAGGTCTAGGCAGTTTAATAATGTACGCTGTCTATAATATAGACATTAACGTTATTAAGTAACAGTTTGGTTGTTATTATAGTAAGGCCTATTAGCTAAGTTACTAAAGTAGTAGAAGAACTTAAGACTACTAATGCTAACTGCGTGTATTCTAGTTCTAAGTTTACAGGCATTAGCTATCTTTCTATATGTTTAGCTTTAACTTTGTTACTATAGTCTTAAATTTCTAAGATTATCTTTTTCTATATAGAGCTAGCTGTTGCCTTGTAGAATTCTCTTAGTATACTACTATTAGTTAGTCTAGGGTATGTAGTATACTTAAGCTATTTATCTATTATTAGGCTACGTATTATCTTTAGGTAGTTAGCCTATAAGTATACCTATTTAATCTTGTTATATGTGTTCTTATACTAAATAAAATCTATTATTGTAACAGGCTGCTGCCTAGTTAGTCCTTAGTTACGGAAAAACCTTAGCTCTCTAAACTAAAACACTAAAAACGCTCCAGACCAGAACACTAAAAACGTTCTAGACTAGAACACTAAAATCCTCTAGACTATAAAAACCCTTTAGGTAACAATTAGAATAGGACACAAATTTACGTCTTTATTCCCTAGCATCTACCCTTAGAGTCTGCCCCTTAACAATTAAATTTGTTAAACCTAACTAGGCTAAAGAGCTATTAGTAACCTCTAGCATAGAACAAGTAACTGTCTCTATAACAGTACAGGACATAATAGTACAAGCTATCTAGATAAGACGTAACAGCGTCCCTAAGTTAGTTATTAAGGACAAGTTTAATTAGATAATTATTAATAACTTCTTAGACCTAGAGAAATAACAGATTAAGAAACAATTGCTGTTAAACAGCCTTAAGGAAACGCCTGCCTAGCAGAAAGTATGTAACTCTCTAGTAGCTAGACTTTCTAACAACAAGAAAGAAAAGTCTCCTATAAGCGCAGATCTAGACTTAGTATTACTAGTAAGAAATCTGCAAGAACAAGTTGTAAGGCTTACAGCCTAAGTAACCTTAGAAACCTCTAGCTTTATACAGACCCTCTTAGAAAGCTTCCTTTTGCCCTAGAAGACTTACAAAGTCTTTAACCTAGAAATATACAAAGAAGATTAAAAAGACTACTGTATCTTTAAAGCCTAAATAAAGTACAAACTAGAACACAACAGCGTAAGACTAGGCTCTTAAGTAAGCTATATCTTTAACTGCCTTAAGAGGTTAGTAGCTAGTGTAGCCTTATCTTAGGTAACCTAGAACTTCTAGGGCTCTGCAAAAGAACTTTAGGACTTCCTAGACAACTAATTTAGTAACAAGCTACATAACAAAAGATTACAAAGGAAACTCTAAACAATCTAACAGAACAAATCTTTCCTCTAGAGCTTTAACGTAGAGTTTATAAGGCTAGCCTATAACGCAAGCAAGAAAGATAATAAAGTAAACCTAAAAACAAAGTACCTAAGCGCTATCTAGCTAGACCTACAAGACAGAATAATCTTTGTAAAAACTAAACCTAAATAGAAGATCTACAACCTTATAGATAAGGTAGCAATTATTAAAGAAAACTTGTATAAGGTAAAACTTAGTAGTAAGCACACTAAAAAACAGAACGCTAGAGAACCTATAGATTAGAAACTTACAAGAAGACATTCTAAGAAGACTAAGGGAAAATCCTCTAAGAGGAAGAAAGCTAAGTAGGCTACTGCAGAAGAGCAGTCCTACTAGAGGCAAAACAACTTATGCCTCTACTATAGCAAGTTAGGATACTACGCTAGTAAATGCAAATTGTCTCTACCTTTAAAACCTACTAAAGCTGCATTAGCTAAAGCACAGAGTAAGAAAGAGGAGGACGTGTTAAAAGACGCCCTAAGCTTAGAAAATAAGTAACTCTTGTTTAAAGGCGCAGACAAGAGTATAGTAACACAACACTAAAAGAAGACAAGAGATTTTATTAATTCTAAAGAAAATAGCTAGACAAAAAACCTATTACTATACACACTATTGTTAATAAAACAACAGTTACTTCTACAATAATTAATACTAAGTGTCTTACTTACGCTATAACTTTAACTAAGTTTATTTGTAAAAATAAGTTAAAGCGTAAGTTAATAACTCTAAGAGAAATTATTAAGATTGCTAGAGCCTAGTCTTAGATAAAGACAGCTGTCTAGATAAGAATTAACATTAATAGGCACAAAGAGACACTATAGGCCTATAAACTAGACAGAGACAAAGAATATAACTTAGTTCTAGGTTAACTATAGATAAACTAGCACAATGTTACTGTTGCACTAGTAAAGAAATTAATATATATCTACTCTACTTAGACGCAAGTTAAAAGCTAGAAGAAAAGAAAACTTCTTTTACTACAGAACATTACTGCAGCTGCGTACTTAGCCTAGCTACAACGCAGCTAGAAGAACAAATCTATCTACTTTTACGCTGCATTAATAGTAGATATCTAAAAGGCCCTAAAAACTAAGCCCTAAGTAGACTCTAGGTTAGTACTCTTAGATTACCTAAAAGAGAAATATAAAACCTTCCTACGCAAGGAAGCAGACTAACTCTCTCTAGTAAAAGGACTTACTATTAATTATTCTATTAAGCTAGTAGAAAAAGATAGAAAGATTGCAAAGGTACTATAGAGCCTACTATACAGCATGTTAAGAGAAGAACTCCTTATACTCTAAAAAGAGCTTACTTCTTACCTAGACTGTAGCTTTATATAAGTAAGCTAGTTAAGCGCCTTTACACTAGTCCTATTTATAAAGAAGCTAGAGAAGAGCCTATAGTTTTGTGTAGACTACTAGGCCCTTAACGCAATTATAAGGAAGGACTAATACCTACTCCTACTTATCTAAGAGACCTTAGCCTAGATTGCTAAAGCTAAATAGTTTACTAAAGTAGATGTTATCTAAGCATTCTATAAGATTAGGATTGCTAAAGAAGACAAATAGAAGACTGCTTTCTAGACGCGCTTTAGCCTCTATAAGTAACTTATAACACCCTTTAGACTTATAAATGCCCTAAGCACGTTCTAGAGATATATTAATTAAACACTAAGGAAATACCTAGATAATTTCTATTTAGCCTATATAGACAACGTGTTAATATACATAAGCAGGTTTAAGGCAGACTATAAGAAAAAAGTAAAGCTAGTAATCTAGAAACTTAGGGCAGTAGAGTTACACCTTAATATAGGAAAAAGTAAGTTTAGTGTAAAGAAGACTAAATACTTTAGATTTATTATTAAGGCTAAGAAAGGAATAAGCATAGACTCTAAGAAAGTAGCTGCTATACGTTTCTAGGAGCTCTCTAAGACAGTTAAAGGAGTCTAGAGTTTTGTTAGCTTTGCTAACTTCTACTAATAGTTTATAAGAAACTTCTTAGAGCTAGCTGCTTTACTAACTAGACTAACTAGAAAAGGCGTAGCCTTTTACTAGGGCCTTAAACAACAGATGTCCTTTAATAAGCTAAAAGAAGCTTTTATAGCAGAACTATCCTTAGCAAACTTTAATACAGAGCTAGAGACAGTAGTAGAATACAACGCCTTAGAATAGTTAACTAGAAGAGTGCTGTCTTAATACAGTAAGGATAGACGCCTTTAGGCTGTAGCTTACTACTTAGCAAAGAACACAGCTATAGAAGCTAACTATACTATCTATAATAAAGAACTATTAGCTATAGTTAAGTGCCTAGAGTAGTAGAGAACTAAACTTTAGAAAGTAAAGCATTTTACTGTGCTTATAGACTATAAGAACCTAGAATACTTTGCTACTACACAACTGCTAATAGAAAGACACGTCTACTAGGCAGAGTTCTTTAGCACATTTAATATTAGATTCTAATACTACCTAAGAAACGTTAACAGCAGAGTAGATGCCCTTTCTAAGAAAGAATAAGATCTTTTCTAAGGAAGAGCAGACGCGCAGGTACAGTCTTAGACCTTCTAACTATTTACTCCTGCTTTAGAAACTAAAGATTAAAAAGATCTAGTACTTACTACTTTCTTTATAGCTTAGCAGGGGGATTTACTACAATAGAGAAGAGAAGAAACAGAGTAGCTCTAAAACGTGCTTATAGACAAAGATGCTGCGTTAACTACTTTTTTTGCAGCTTAGCAAAGAGATATACTATAGTAGAGAAAGAAAGAAACAAAGTAGCTTTAAAACGTGCTTGTAGACAAAGACGCTGCGTTAACTACTTCTTTTATAGCTTAGTAGAGAGATGCACTATAACAAGAAGAAAAAGAAATAAAGTAGCTCTAAAACGTGCTTGCAGATAAAGATACTGCGTTAACTACTTTTCTTGCAGCTTAGTAAAAGAATACACTATAACAGAAGAAGGAAGAAATAGAGTAGCTCTAAAACAGGCTTACAGACAAAGATGCTGCGTTAAAGGAAAGAGACGTTGCCTAAAGCTAGA
Source organism: Ampelomyces quisqualis (assembly GCA_018398575.1). Taxonomy (NCBI): domain Eukaryota; kingdom Fungi; phylum Ascomycota; class Dothideomycetes; order Pleosporales; family Phaeosphaeriaceae; genus Ampelomyces; species Ampelomyces quisqualis. Next base: position 2,525,122 of record JAGTXZ010000011.1, read on the forward strand.
ATACTAAGAATTACTCTATAGTTAGAAAGAAAGCGCTTTAAAACGTGCTTGCAGACAAAGACGCTGCGTTAAGACAGAGGAACGTTACTTATAACTAAGGCGCTAGAAAGCCTTCTGTAGCAAGAAATACTTTAGATGCTACTAAAGAAACTGCAGTAATATGCAAGACTATACTTAAGTAAAGTCTCTACACAAATAAACGCTCTAAAGGACTAACAGAGCCTGCTATTAAGGAATTGTAAGAATAGGCTATCTGTATAGATAAAGCTTACTAATTAGCAGTTAACGCTATTAGAATAGGACAGCAAAAATTCTCTCTGCATCTAAGCCTAAAAGTTTCTCTAGCAGAGTGTAGCTTAAATAACTTAGGACGCCTACTCTATAGAAAGCGCAAATAAGTGCTAGAATGCGTAAACCTACAAACGCATATTATCTTAGAAGTATATAACTCTCTAATTACTAAGCACTTAGGTAAGGAAAATACATACGCAATATTAGTAAAAGACTACTTTTAGCCTAGAATATCTTTAAGTATCTAGTAGTTTGTTTAGAACTGCGCAGTATGTAGTAGAATAAAGCTCTAAAGAGAACTTAAACAAGGACTACTACGCCTACTCTTGCTTTTAGTCTAAATATAGAAAGAATTGTTAGTAGACTTTATTATAAGCCTTCTGCTAAGCTACAGAATGTTATACCTTATAGTAGTTACTAACTAGCTAAGTAAAAATGTAGTGCTTGTACCTATTCTAGACCTAGAAGTTCTTACTATAGTTAAGGCATTTATTAAACAAGTAGTTGCGTACTACTAGCTTCTAGACGCTATAGTGTCTAATAGAGAGTTATAATTTGTAAGCAAATTCTAGTTATTACTCTGTAACAAGCTTAGAATATAAAGAAAAGTCTTAACAGCATACTACCTCTAGATAGATAGCGCTATAGAGCAAATAAATAGTATAGTAGAAGCCTACTTAAGAGCTTTTATAAACTAAGATTAGTTAAACTAGGCTACTCTATACCTACTAGCACAAATTGTAATAGCTAGACAAAATACAGCGTCTATAGGCGTTAGCCTATTCTTTCTTTAGCATAGGTATAACATAGACTCTATTTAGTTAGACCTAGAATAGACTGTAGAGAACTAGCACTAGTCTAGTAACAATAAAAGAGCTACTACTAAAGTAATAGTAACTAAGATAAAAGAAATAATAGACTATGTATAAGTAAAAATAGCAGAATTATAGCAAAAATAAGAGCGCTAGGCTAATTGCTACAGATAGAAAGCCCTAGAGCTTTGTGTAGAAGATAAAGTATAGCTCTAGTACAGTTACTTTATATTTAACAAAAGACTTTTAAAAAAACTAGATTAGAAGAACAGAAAGTATACAGTTATAAAGGTTATCTCTTCTTACGTTGTAGAACTAAGCGTACCTTTTAGAGTGCACCTAAGATTCTACGTTAACTGCTTCTAGCTTAATGTAAAAAATCTGCTCTTGCACTAAGAGTCTAATAACTAGTAACTAGAAGCAATAGTAGTAAGCAAGGATAAAGCTAATAACAAGTACCTTATTAACTATATTCTTGCAGAACAATAGAAGAAGAAAGAGCAAGGTATATAGCTGTAATACCTAGTAAAATAGGTAAAATACGCAGAACTAACGTAGAAACTGCAAGTAAATATTACTAACACTATAGCCTTTACTAAGTAGATAGATAATATAGAGATATAATAAGACTTAAATAGGCTGTTAGTAGAGTAACTACCTACTCTAACTGCTAAATAAAATATATTAGTAGAGAAAGAAGGTAGAGAAGAGAGCTGCAGTTGCGCACAGCAATACTAGAAAGAATAACAGCGTTATGTATAAAAGAGATTTATAGAAAAAGAACAAACTTAAGACAAGTACAAGAAAAACTAGAAGTATAAGAAATAATACAGTAGCGCACTTAGTTGCGTTTAGAAATAATACTTAATACTAGAAAGTAACTAATAGAGAGAATGTAAAGATACTGCAATAAACAAAGCCTAAGACTAAGAGCTTTAGTAGAGAGTAGAGAAGAAAAAAGATACCTACATCTATTCTATTAGCTAACCTGCAACAGCTCTAACTAGTTAATAGTAAAGATATAACTAGTAGTTAACTATTCTTAAGAACTAGACACAAAGAACCTAAATACTAATACCTAAGAACTAATGCAACAGTCCTACTAACTACCTAGAATAACCTAGGAACAGAGAAAGAAGAGTTTAGAAGCTTAGCGTTAACAGATTAATAGCCAAAGAATACAAGAAGAAGAGCCTAGATTAACTCTAGAGATCTAGCTACTTAAGCTAGGCAATAGTTAGTTAAGACACAGCGTAACATAAATCTTTAAAGAGTTTAGAAAAACCTAAAGAAAGAGTATAGAATTCTAATACTTAGACTGCGCTAGACTATAAGAACTAGCAAGAATAATAACGTCTGTAATAGAAGTAGAGCTATAAGAACCTATAAGCCTAAGATATAGAGCGCAACATCTAGTCTAATATATAAGCAGTATTAAAAAATATAAAATTAGTTTTATAGGGTCTAGGCTTAGCAATAGGACAAAGGCAGAGACTACAAAGAAAAGTCTATTACTATAGAAATTGCCTACAAGCGCTACACAAGAACTACAGTAAAGACACTATACGCTAGAGCTTACTTTTCTACTATTAGAAAGCGTAATAGTTACTATTACTAAACAATTAGTCTTAGCCTATACCTTTGCGTTATACGTAGGCTTCTTGCAGATATTAAACTCTATTATATTAAAGTAACAGAGTAGCCTGTTAGTAGTGTAGAAGGCGTTGCTAACATAAAAAACCTAAAAGTCTACGCTAAAAATCTACATGTTATGCTCTTTAGCCTAATTAAATGTTAGTAGAATGTACATAATGCCTTAGGAAAACAAACCCTAACAAAGAGAAAATAAATTAGAAAAAACTTATATTAGTGTAGAGCTGCTGTACGCTAGCGCTAATATTATTAAGCTTGTAAATAATAGTGTTCTACTTAACAAAGAGCTGCTAGAGAAGCTAGCAGATATCTACTAGGATATTAACCTTGTTAACCTTGCGTGTTAGACCTTAGTAGCTAGACTTATTACTACAACAAGACTTTGCCTAAGCAGCTCTAAGCTTGTTAACAAAGTTAAACTAGAGACTAGTAATTATATACTGCGTTAACAGCTGCTTAACCTTAGGATTGTAAGTAAGCGCGTTACAAAGCAAAATAACTATAATCTTAAAGTAATTGTTAATCTAGAAAGTAATTAGAATTAACTAAGAAAGTAAAAGAATATAGTAGTTAACTTACAGGCCTACACGTAATATAAGCATTCTTGCACTAAGAGCAAGTGCTCTTACTATAAGTAATTTTATACTTAGACTTGTTACTCTTAAGCTAAGTAATAGCGCAGCCTAAATAATACAGCAGGTTAAGCTTAGCCTTAATAATAATATCTAGTCTATTCTATTACTAGTTAGCAATATACCTAGACTTAGCTTAGCGCCTTAGATATAAAACTTATAATAGAGAAGTTAGTAGCACAACGCTTAGCTAGAGAAGTACAAAGAGTGCGTAGACTTAGTATCTTTGCAAATAGCAGCACAAGCGTAAGAGATGCGTAGGTTAATAAGAGAGGTAACGCGCAAGCAAGTGTGTAAAAGGCAAGGCTAGTGCAGTATATAGTACTACCTAAAAAGAGAAGTAAGGGTACAAAATAATAAATCTAAGTAAAGTAATTTTTGTTTTAATAGTTGCGCAGGTCTAAGCGCACCTAGTGCTAGAGCAGAGAGATTATTTAATAGGCTGCTGCCTAGTTAGTCCTTAGTTATAGAAAAACCTTAGCTTTCTAAACTAGAACACCAAAAACGCTCTAGACTAGAACACTAAAATCATTCTAGACTAGAACACTAAAATCCTCTAGACTATAAAAACCCTTTAGGTAACAATTAGGATAGGACACAAATTTACGTCTTTATTTCCTAGCATCTACTCTTAGAGTCTACCTCTTAACAATTATCTCTTTAACCTATATACGCTAGTCTGCTATATTAATATTATAGCCTATTCTTACAATTACCTGTAATACGTTATTAGTAGTTGTTGTCTTTGTATTGCTTATATACTATTTATTTAATTAAAGTAGCTACTACTTATACTTATTGTTGCAATTTTATAACGCGCGTATTGTATAATATGTTACGCCTAACAGTTAAGAATAGTGCAGGCAGGTGCAAGGATAGTAGAATAGCTACAGCTTAGTTAGTATGTGTAGGTGTGCTTGTGTTATATACTTACTTGTAATAGTATTATAATATATAGCGTAGTATAGTAAACGTAATATAGAAAATTATGTATATTTATATTACAGTACTATTGTTATTATTATATAGTTGTAGTGCGTTTGTAGTAGCAACGCAGTATTATATAGTTATAGTAGTAGGTTAAATTATAGGTGTAAGTAAAAGTAAGTAGAGTTTTATCCTAGTATTATATAGCCTTTTACTTAGCGCTAACGCATTATGTTATATCTTTAAGGTAAGTAAAGGTATATTCTAAAGGAGCGCCTCTTACTGCGTGTTATTTTTAGTGCAGCACTATACAGTACTATAGGACACTATGTAGCACTAAGTAAAATTCTTACTTCTTAGGTTTTTATATTATAGTATAGGCAACTTACCTCTTATATATTATATTAGTAGCACTTTCTTTAGTCTAGCAGGTAAACTTAGCTAAACCTACTAGTACTATTATAGTAGATAGGTCTACTATATAGTACTGTAGGACACTGTATAGTACTAAGCAAAATTCTTACCTTTTATATTTTTATATTATAATATAGGCAACTTACCTCTTGTATATTATATTAGTAGTACTTTCTTTAGTCTAGTAAGCAAACTTAGCTAAACCTACTAGTGCTATTGTAGTAGATAGGTTACGTAATAAGGCTGTGTTAGAATATTTAAGTTGTATGCTAGCGTCTAGCAGTTTACGTAGAATTATAGAGAAGTTTTTTATACGTCTGCAGTCCTGTTAGCAAAAAAAGCTATCTGTTACTTTCTGTTCTTTTACACTATGTTATTCTATTATAATTCTATATTATCTGTTAGTATATCTAACGCCTTAGACTGTATGCTATTAGCGTAAATAGTAGTTAATAGATCTCTATAGTGTACGTAGCTTGCAGCTAGTAAGGAAGTGTATAGCAGCCTGCTTTTGTTATATATTTTAACGTTAGTTTAAGACGTTTATGTTTTTAACTAGATAATTCTGCTTTACGTTCTATAGATTTGTTTGTAAGAAGATTAGTTTCTTCTTTTTAACGCTAAGTTTGCTGTTAATATAGTAGTATTCTTTTATTTAGGTGTTTTTTCTTAGTATTAGTAACTAATATTGCAAATTATGCAGTATATAGTATTTTACAAAGAGTACTATTATTATCTATTATCTTGTGTTCTTGTATAATAGCCTTATCTTTTGTTAATATGTCTTGCAGTATAGTGTCTCTACTTAGTGCTAGTATACTAGAGTGCTTAACTTCTTCTGCTGCTGTTCTGCTTAGATGTTACTATGCGTGTATAATTTCTTAACAACTCTGCTCTTTTAGTTGCATAGATTGTGTGCTACTGCTTTAAATTATTAATCTAGTCTTTAGCCTAATATAGTTAGTGCTAGGTAATTATTCTTTAATTTTAGTGTTTGCTAGGCTAATATTGTCTAGTTATTTTAGTTAATGCGCTAGCTAAAATACTAGAAATTGCAGGCCTTATAAGATAATTTGTGCAATAGCTATTTTTGTTTAAGTTAAGTATAGTATTGTTACGCTTTTTTAACTGTAACTACACTACAATATTACTCTTAGTTTTTACACTTGCAGATAGCCTAGCGTTATCTTATTTTAGGTATATAGCATTCTTGTGTTTGTATTAGTGCAGTCTTACTACCTAGTTGCGTATATCTTTTTAGCGTCTGTCTTGCAGCTCTGCAGCTATCTATTTTATAGTTGCCTGTTACAGTACTTTTAGCTTGTTAATATATTACCTATTATTTATAGTAAACTCTTACTAACTTACGTATACTTATAGTTAATCTATTATGTCTATTACTTTACAGTGTAATAGTCTAGAGAGTAACAGTACCTTACAGTTCTTCTCTATCTTATTTAGGCTGTATATTACAATAATATAGTCTAAGAGGTAGGCTAGATCTTTGTAGTTAGGATTGCGCTCTTTAGGTAACTTAATAAAGCTCCTAACGTCTATACTGTTAACAACACGCATATCTTTAAGCTAGTTAACTAAATTATTAAGCTTATAGTAAGTCTTTTAGAAGTTAGCTATATATAGCTGTAGGCTGTAGTATATATTTAGATATGTTAAGATCTACTAGCTACTGTATATAGTCTTAGCTCTTATCTTGTTATACTATGTATAATATCTCTAGTAAATAGCGTAAATAACATCTATTGTCTTAGTAGAATGTTTACCTATTATACTTTTCTTTACTGCAAAGTGTAGAAAATAGGCGTAGACTTTAGCCTTCTATGCGCAGGTAATGCTTTAGTCTATTAGTTAGTATAATATTATGCTACCTGCAGGCAGGAATATAACTCTATTATATTAGTAAGTATTATAACTTCTCTTACTATAATAAGCCTATAGTACATTAACACTATATATACTAAACGTTCTGCAGTAATTAGCAGCTTATCTAAAGCTTAGCTACTACATGTTTGTAAGGCAAAAACCTGTTAATTAGTAATAATACTTATCTGTTTATACAGTTATTAAACTATTTTAGCTATTCTAGTAAAATATTAGTATCTATTTAGGTAGAATTATTATCCTAATAGATACAACTAAGACTGCAGATATTTAGGTTCTTCTTACTATCTATATAAGTTATATAGTTTAAGAATTCTATAAACTATAGAGGCACTTAGTCTAAGCTATCTACGTTTATACACAGCATACTAGTTATATACTCTCTGTCTAGTCTAGGTCTAGCTTCTAGGTTGTCTACTAACGTGTATTAGAGCAAGTGTTTCTAGTATATGCTAGCCTTGTCTATATTGTATAAATTCTTAGGCGCGTATCTACTTACTATGTTGCAAATCTTTTCTATTGTAAGCTTAGTGTCTTTAACTATTATACTGCTATAGTTACCTACTGGTTTTGCAAACTGTTTATATAACTATACACTATGTTATTATTTATATATAGTAAGCTATCTATTATTAAACTCTATTATTTTGCAGCTATTATATTTAAGTAGCTGTTACTAAAGTTAATGTACAGTTTTGCGAATTATATTATTAGTAACATTAACGTAGGCTGCCTGTAACTCTATATACTAGTTATTTAGAGCTGCCTTAAGGGTTTTTTATTGCAGACGCCTATTGTGCGCGTAGTTATAGCTAGTGTATTTAGTTTTGTTACTGTCTAGGTATTCTTGCGTTATTAGAAGGATATTAGTTATATTATTTAGTTGCACATAGCAGTAAAAGGCTCTGGTAGCCTATATAGTAAGTTGTTGTAGTGTTAAATATAAAAATAATACCTTATATTTGCAAACTTTAACACGTTCTATAATAGTCTAGATATAACTATATTGCTAGTTAGGCGTTAGACCTTAACCTATCTATAAATTAGGTAATATAGGCTTAATATTATAGTAGTAGAATAACAGTAAAAACTAGATGTATTTATAATAAGCAATCTACTATCTAATATAGTAAAGATAATACACTTACGCATGCTAATACTCTAGTAGCTACTTATAGCATTTGATATAAAACAAAATCTAAACTTAGCCTTAAACCTATACTAGTATTATTATAGCACTAATTAGTTACTCTAAGTGCCTATTATAGTAGATGGCTTACAATTAACACTAATAGTACTTTTTTGTAGATAATAGTTATAGACAGTGCAACGCAACTGTAGCTGCTAGTTATTAAAAGAGCTTACTGCAGTAGTAGGTTGCGTACAGTACTAGTAGTATTCTCTAGTAAATAACAGTTGCTAATAGTGCAACGTAACTGTAGCTGCTAGTAGTTAAAAGAGCCTACTATAGTAGTAGGTCGCGTGCAGCACTAGTAGTATTTTCTAGTAAACAATAGTTACTAACAGTGCAACGCAACTATAGCTACTAGTTATTAGAAAGGCCTAATTGTAGAGATTAATATGTTTAAAGTGTTTGCTACTTTATATACTATGTATAAGATTTATAAAGCATTACGCGTTACTTCTTATATATATTCTTCTCTGCTAAGCGTCTCTAAGACAAACAAATATAGGCTTATTATTTTAATTTATACAGGTATTCTTTAAAGTCTTAGTTGTGCCTACTAGCGTAGTAGGTATTCTTTTTGTTACTAGCTAGTAGTATCTTAGTGTAGATAAGTTTAATGCGCGTAACTTCTTTGCGTTAATAGAAGTTCTTCAAGCTATAATAAAGCTTAGTAACAATAGGGAACTTAATGTTGTGTAAGTTATAGTTAGAATATCTTAATATCTAAACATTAGATTACTACTTATAGAGTCTAACAGAAATACATTATATATAGTATAAGAGAGGTTGCAGCTGCTTAGGTAGGCTTTACTATTAAAGAGCCTAATAAGAGTGCTAGGATAGAAATGTCCTAACAAACAACTATAACTTTACGTTATCCTTGATTTTTACCTGTAATAATATATAGACAAAAGCATGTAAATTATAGTTATATCTCTAATATCTTCTAGTTACCTAATAGTATAAGAATTATATTCTTAAGTTAGGCTAAGTTATTAATGTGCGCATTAGGATACTATTATAGCTGTTGTTATAGAGATCCTTGCTTTTGAACACGCTATAAGGTATCTTAGTTAAGTAATAGTATTATAGGATATAACAAAGTTGTTGCAACAACAGCGCTCTTAAGTTAAGCTAAGTTGTTAATGTGCGTATTAGAATGCTATTATAGCTGTTATTATAGAAATCCTTACTTTTGAACACGCTATAAAGTATCTTAGTTAAGTAATAGTATTGCAGGACATAATAAAGTTATTGCAACAATAGCGCTTTTAAGTTAGGCTAAGTTATTAATATGCGTATTAGAATACTATTGTAGCTGTTGTTATAGAGATTCTTGCTTTTAAACATACTATAAGGTATCTTAGTTAAGTAATAGTATTACAGAACATAACAAAGTTGTTGTAATAATAGCGCTCTTAAGTTAGGCTAAGTTATTAATACGCGCCTTAGGATGCTATTATAGCTGTTGTTATAGAGATCCTTGTTGTTAAACACGTTATAAGGTATCTTAGTTAAGCTACAACATCTAAATAGCTACTAAAGAGTCTATCTAGGACATAAATTTGCTTTTATGCTAGTAAGCTAAGAAGTAGCGTAGGTGTAGTGCTAACAACATAGTAAAGCTTAGTTCTAGATTTTTAAACTATACAAATATATAAACGTAATAGGTATAGTTTTAGTTTTGTAAGAATAAAAATATAATAAAAGATTAAGTTTCTTAGACTTATAAGAAATATATATACAAAGACAGTAATATTAAATTAGAAGTATAAGTTATGTATTAAGAAGTAGCTGTATATATAAGCACATAGGTAAATTTATCTCTAGTTTTAAGGTTAGGAAAGTGTAAGAAGGCGCAAGTATATAATAGATAAAAATAACACTAAGTTCTATATATGCTTTAACAAAAGACTGTTACCTTAACTCTAAGACTAGAAACATGTAGGTAAATTTATCTCTAGTTTTAAGGTTAGGAAAGTGTAAGGAGGCGCAAGTATATAATAGATAAAAATAACACTAGGTTTTGTGTATATTTTAATAAAAGACTGTTACCTTAACTCTAAGACTAGAAATATATAGGTAAATTTATCTCTAGTTTTAAGGTTAGAGAAGTGTAAGAAGGCGCAAGTATATAATAGATAAAAATAACACTAAGTTCTATATATATTTTAACAAAAGACTGTTACCTTAACTCTAAGACTAGAGACACATAGGTAAATTTATCTCTAGTTTTAAGGTTAAGAAAACGTATATATAGTAAGAGGCAAAGAGTAGCTAGCTAGTAAGGCTATTATATACTCTATTAGCGCTAATAGTTTAAGAGCAAGCAGCACGTAGATGCGTTTAATATATAGTAGTTTATTAATAGTCTTTGTTACTATTTGGCTTCTGTTGTATTTGCACATTAGGGCAAGTTAAAACAGTAGTCTCTAGTAGACAACTATCTTATACTGTGCTAGAGAAAGAAAATAAATTAGATCTGCAGGTATTTTAAAACTAGAAAAGATTAAATATACTAGCTGCTTAGAATATTAGTTAACACTATATATAAATTATACTTATTATTTCTTACTATTAAGTAATTGCCTACGCCTATTACTAGTCTTACCTATAGTATATATAGTACACTATTCTACCTACTTCTATCTATACTAAGCCTAGCTACCTTAGTATAGGTTATATATTAGGCTGCTAGAGCTACTAGTCTATTTTTTTTATACTTTTAAACCTTATACGTGTCTACTTACAGGTATACTTACCTTTTTAGGTGTTTAGGTTCTACTATATATATTCTAAACGCGCAGTAACTTGTTTATTTTAGAGTGTTAATATTTTTTAGTATAAGAATTATTATTAATATTAATCTTTATTAAGCTGTGTTAGCTAGCCTAACTAATTTAGTTATTAACAAGTAAGCTCTAGTGTAATAACGTAACAGTTATTAGAGTAATAAGAAATATTAAAGGAAAAAAAAATATTAGTTGTTGCGCCTACAACTATTAGCATAGTTCTGTATATAGGTTAGGTAACTATTAGCTACAGTAGACTTTAGTAGACTACTATAGATAACAGACTGTGCAGCACAAGATAGATACTGCTAGTAACTACCTTAACACTACATAACTAATATTAATACTGTTTTTGTATACTTAGTCTCTTTATATCTAAACTATAGAGTTATATATAAATAAATTAGTAATAGATTGTATATGTATACTGTGTAGCTTTTACACTAAGACGTACGCAGGACTTGTTAAATACAGTGCTTAATACTAGACGCGTTACTACCTGCTACCTAATAATACGCTAGTTATAACCCCTAACACTATAATACAATAGCACAGCCTTAATAGCTGTAATGCAATAGATGCTGCTCTAGACAACGCAGTACCTGCTTTATACAGCAACACCTTATGTAAACGCAACTACACTTTAGCTAAATATAAAGCAATAGAGTAGATAGGCCTAATCTTAGCGTTTATATAAGGATAGAACAAGCTATTTAAGATAGCAAGTAGACAGCACGCTAGTAAACCCTTTAGTTTAAGAATAGCAGACGTAAAGTAGTAGGCTACACATAGCTAAATAGCGCACGCGTGCTAACACTAATAGAAATAATATAGTAGGGCCCTTTAGTTTACTTTTTGCACTAGCGTTTACATTGTAGCTGCAAAGGATAAAATGTGCATTAGGTAATGTTAACAGCCTCTTTACTAATATATAGCTACACAAGCTATATTTACAGCTACAGTTCTAATTGGGGCGCTAATAGCAATAGGCTATATTAAACATTTAATTTAGGCTATAAGACAACGTATAGATACATAAGAACGTTGCAATTATATCTAGGTTATTAAACCTCTAACCTAACTAATATATATTTATATACTAGGACATTATATTACAGATTGCCTTTATACTTAGTTATTGCCTATTTGCTAACAAGATAGTTTACGCACCTAGCTGTTTATTTACAGGTACGCCTAACAATCTTATAAGAGTGTATTACAAACTATACTTAGAAGATTAGTAGTAGTTAATACAACAGCACTTACTAGATAGTGTAACTCTTATGCTAGTTATACTAGTAGTAGATAAAACACAGTTGTTTATAATATCTTGTAACGTAGCAGCATAGCTAATATATATTACTATTAGGAATCTTAACTATAAGGTATAATAACGCAGAACAACACTTAGGACACTACTAGCTAGATTTATCCTAACAGCTAAGCTTCTAGACTCTATTTTAAAGAGTAAAGTATATTATTACTGTATAGGCAAACTATTGTTGCGTAAGTACTAACTACAGTGTTAACAATAGAGAGTTACTGTAGAGAATAAAAGCTAACTAGTAACTACAGCACTTGAAAGGGCTGCTAAATACAGCATACAACTAAAGTATACTAACTAACAGACGTAATAGTGTTACCTAACTATTTGTGCAATTCTAGCTAACTATAAAGAGTAAGTGCTACTAATAGGTGTAAAGAAAAACAGACACTGTACTTAATGCATAGTACTACTAGACAAACAAGAGAACTTGTGTAACAAATATCTATAGCAAACAGAAGAGTATATATACTTGCAATAGAGTTATTATCTTAATAAAAGATATAAGGATTATATTTATCTAGTAGAGTACTTTAGCTAGAATTACTACAACTTTAATATATATAAGTTGTTAGCTACAGATACATTGCATCTACTACTTAAGAGGTTAGTTATAAAGATATTAGAGTTTACAGAAGATATACTAATAGATATACACTCTAGACAAAAGAAGAGCTAGAATAGTGCTGCAGTTCTAGTAGCAGAAGACAACAGCTGTGCCTAGTTAAATAAAAGGTTCTGCTAGGTTAAGTATAACACTAGACTAAAACAGTTTAATAACAAGAGGGCTTTTATAGAAGTGTTATAGTAGACTAGCGCAGAACAAAAAGCAGTAATTTGCTAATTTGTAGTAGTAGTATCTCTTCTACTAGTAACTAAGGCACTATATGCGTTGCATTTTATCTAGGCTGCGTGCAATCTACTAGTACTATTATAATACAAGAGTTATAACAAAAACACGTTAGAGTATATATTGTTAGCTATTAAACAAATAGATGTTCTAAAAGAAGAGTTTTAACCTTTTAGACAGACGTAAGGAGAAGAAAAGGATTTTAACTACTCTAAATAGCACGCGCTAACTTATATTATTAATAATATCTATAGATATAGGGCCCTTAATAGCATATGCACTAGAATAAACAGTAAGGCCTACTATATTACAATAGTAAAATAATTCTACCTAATAATAAATAAGAGAGATTTTCTTGCGCAGATCTACTTCTATAACTCTAGATAGCTTGCGCTTATAGCGTTTAAACATAAGATAGTTATAGACTAAAGTTAATAGTGCACTACTACTAACTAGTATAAGTACACCTTTACTATAAGCGTGTTAACAGTAATACTATTTAAATAACTTAGATAGTCTATACTAGGTATATTACCAAATTCTATTATACTGCTCTTTAGTAAGGTTACTATATATATTATGTTGCTAGACTTTACATATACTACTGTAGTATTTGTCTAATACTACTGTTAGAAGGTAACTAGCTACTTTGTTACTTTATATAATAAAGACAGACAGGACTTTAACTCTTACTAGGTAAACAGAATAAATGTAAAAATACACTCTTCTATAAGATATTTAAGGCTATTAGGTAAACGCTATAATAACTTTAAATATTACAAAGAAGATATTATGCAATACGCGCCTAACTAGCATAGGACTAGAAAATAGCGCAAAGATTACGTATAGGTGCAAGAGTTTAAATATAAGGACTATACGTAACTATCTTAGACTGTTATAAACAGTAGAGCTGCAGCTTAAGTGTACTTAATACTTATATTTATTAATAACAAACACTAAGATAAGAATAGAAAAAAATATAAGTATATAGGTGCCTTCTGTAAGGTTATAGCGTTTAACAACAATAGTTAAATTAATAATACAACAGGGATGCTAAGCGTACGCTACTGTATATACAGTATAAAGACTAAGCAACGTATATTACAAGTATTTAAGGTATATAATATAACAACTATTATTTACCTTATATACTTAGTACTAAAGGATCTACCTACACTTAATAATAAGGTCCCTGTTTCTTATTATATAAATAATTATATTAATTAGAATAAATATAATAGACTGTATTCTTTTACGTTTAATTAAGACTAGACACATATAGTGCAGAATTATAAACAGAAGTAAGTGTAGCAAGATAACTAGTATGTAGCGTTAGATACAGTAAATAGAATTGTATATCTAACAATAGCTCTACTATTGCTTTAGCCTACCTAATAGAACGCAAACCTGCTAACATAACAAGCGCTATAACACAGGACTATAGTGTAAGGCTGCTAACGCAACCTCTTTACTATATACTATATACTACTACAAACGCGTAATAATAGCAACTCTTATCTACGTATACAAGTATTATAGAGATATTGTAATAGTTACCTAGAATTACTAGTTAGTGTAGACAGGAGGATAGCACTACTGCAGTAACACTAGACACAATTGTTAAAAGACAGCATATGCAATATAATGCAACTAACAGTAGAAGAATATAACTTAATATACTCTAATATAGAATAAGAGATAAAGAGGTAAAAGATGCTAGGCTGTTCTTTATAGATAACTATAGCAAAAGAATACTTATAGCAAATTACAAGGGCAATTGCATTACAACAGAATAGACTACTATAGAACGCAGCTAATAGTTACTTTATCTAGACAATTACATACTTTGCTATCTAATGTAACTATAACGCAGCCTAACAGATGCGCTTGTAACAAAATAAAACTAAACTAAACAACAATTAAGAGTAAGCTTTACTAGATAGAAACCTGTGTAGAAAGATAATAGAAATAGTTAATAAAGAGTTAAGCATAACATAAATTACTCTTAACATAACAACTATATTAGTGTTAAACGCAACTAGAAACAAGCACACTCTTATTAGGATAAACTAGCTATTGTATATACACTACAACCTGCTAGCAAGAGACAAGTATATTAACAACCTTAATTATAATTTATTTGTGTAGACATTAGAGCACAAATTAGGCTTTAAAAGTAAATGCAATAGTATATATTACTACACAAAAAAGAGAGATAGATAGGCGTAAATATAGATATCTATAAAGGTACGCTAGTATAGCGTATTACAAGAGATAGTTACATTAAAGATATACTAAGCGTTATTTACAATTAAACTACAAACATAACTAGCATAGTAGTATACTAGATCTGTACTAATAACTTACTAGGTAAATAGTTTTCTGCGTATAGGGCTACTAGATTGCCTATATTGCGCACATAACTATTTATGCTAATAGTAGATAACTATTGTATACGCTAATATTTAGTAGAAGATAGAAGAATAGAAGGACACCTAATTGCCTATATTGCGCGCACTACTATTTGTGCAAATAGTAGATAACTATTGTATACACTAATATTTAGTTAAGAATAAAAGGGCACCTAATTACTTGTATTGCGTGTATAACTATTTATGCTAATAGTAGACAACTATTGTGTACGCTAGTACGCAGTTAAGGATAAAGAGAGGCCTAATTACCTGTATTGCGCGTACAACTATTTGTGCTAACAGTAGATAACTATTGTATACGCTAGCACGCAGTTAAAGATAAGAAGCTATCTAATTAAACAGCTTAACTGCTATACTCTAGCAGAATTTAAGGTAATATTAGACTGTATGTGTTACAAAAACCCTACTTATGCCTGTAAAGTAAAAACTCTGTTACGCTACACACATTACTTACTTCTACTACCTTTACTAATAGTTCTCTAATATTTAAAGAGTAAGTGCTTACTTTATATACTCTGTACTAAGCAGCAAATTCAAGTAATATTAGCAGCACACTATGTCTTTGTCTAAACAAGCACTAAAACAAGTACTAACAGATAATAGTGCAAAGGTTAGGCTCTTAGAGGATGTAACTCTAGAACTAATATACTAAAAACTAAGACGCTGTAGAGACTAAAAACTGTCTAGACTCTAACGCTACTGTCTTTAAGCCTTAACTCTAGAATCAAAACAGAAGTATAACTAACTGCTACACTAGCCTAACTAAAAAGTTACCTAATAAGATAGCCTAGAGATTAAATACTATATACTTTTAGATCTGTAGCCTAACTTACTTGTTAACAAAAGAAATCTAGACGCAGCAGTAGCATAAGCACAATAAGCTAACATAAACTAAAAACCTATAAGACTAATATAGAGAAAACGTTAGTAGTTAAAAAAGAACTACTATTAGACTTAAGGCTGTTATATTATAGAAAGATGCCTTGTTGTATATAATTAAGTAGTTCTAACTGTTATAGAGTTGCAACTCTTCTTATCTAGTGTAGACTTATTTAGGTTACTACTATAGAGAAAAGAAAAACACTAGGTAAAAGAAAGTGTGTTACTAGAAAACAAGACTACACTAAAGAAGGTAAGAGTTATCCTAGTAACGCAACTACTTACTAATAATAGAAAGACGCTATGCAGTATAGTAATAATACTATAGCTTAATGTACGCAGGTATATATACGCCTAAATGCTGCTAGACGCTTAGATAGAAGTATAGAATACTCTACTATTGTTAGTTTAATTGCACATTAGCCTAACACTGTGCAAAGAAGCTGCCTACTATATAAGTACTATTACAGCCTGCTAAGGACAGTAGCTAATAGTAGGCGCCTAGATGCTAGACATATGCAGTAACTTGCAGACCTACGTAATAAGGCAAGAATAACTAGAAATTACTAGTGCCTACATATTAAACTACTTAGACAGACAGGTTCTTAAGCCTAGCAAACTACTTAAAGACTTTATTTACCTACTACAAGACCTAAAGAACGCAAGTACACCTCTAAAATAGCTATACTAGCTAACTAAAGACAGCCTAAATCTACTAGATTTCTAAACTTTAGTCTTGCAGCAGTAATAGCACAGTTATTCTATAATAACAGAAAATAAGGCATTACTGCAATAACTAAGAATTAAGAGAAGTTTAATAAACTAAGTGCAAATATAGTAGCACTAATAGGCTTAGTTATATTTAACGCAATAAAAGACTTTAATAACAATAGCACTAGGAAAACTATACTCTTTTATAGACATACTATAGAAGGTATGTTGCAAGTTCTATACATAGTATTAGCTAACAGAAAGCAGACTACTTTAATGCTATTTGCAAAAAATAGAAGAACTTAGAAGGCATTTAACAGATTCTTATATAGAATAATATACAATAGAATATTGCTGTACATATAAACTAACAAGAGAACAACAGAGCTAACGTTTTAGTGCTAAAGGATACCTATAACAATAACGTAGATAATATCCTAGCTAACTGTATAAAAGAGGAGCAAGATTACTATAATGCGCTTATAGACAATTATAATAACAAAGAGAAGGAGAAGGCAAACTACTTAATAGAAAAAGATATAGAAGAGAACGTTAGAGAGAGAGGAAAAGTCCTATACAGAGATACTAATAATATAAGTAGGTCTAAACGTAATACAATATATAATAACTTACATAGAGTACTATCTATGTACGCGTGCGTAAAGTATTAAGTAAAGTAAAAGATATTTTACTAGAAGAGTACGTATATACAGATAAACTTACACTAGAATACCTTTATAAGGCAGATAAACAGCTATAGTTTAAGAACTATAGAGGTAGCTAGAGTATTATAGCAGAAGACATATAAAAAGAATTTTTAACGCAGGCTTATAATATTGCAATTAAAGGTAATATACTTAACGTAATTACTTTAACTAAAGAGGAATAGTAACTAGAACTAGATAAGTGCAATAGGTTAGTGTAACAGTATAAAGAAGAAATAAAGTGTTATTAAGTAGTTGTAAATAGCAGGCGTAGTAAATGTTACAATAACTTAATATACTTTTACTAGTACAACGCGTAGATACTTTTGAGTTAGCTTTAATATAACGCAATAGTGTAGACTACTATAGTAGATAGTGCAGCACTAGCAGACACAGCATATAATCCTAACACAACTAACTAGCAAGATAGTTACTACTCTACAAGTAGTAGTAGTAGTTATAGCTATCTATACATAGAGCGCGTTATATACTTACTTACCTATACCCTATAGGACGTTAAGCCTAGTAGCTGCGTCTAGGCTAGTCTTCTTTTAAAGGAGCATAATTTAACTATGCTATACTTAATTAAAAAGCCTATATAACTAGATAAAGAGGACTAGCTTAGTTAGCCTACGCTACAAGAGTGTAAAGACATAGGCAGCTAGCTGCAGTATATAGTTCTGCTAGTACTATAGTACTTAATAGTCTTTAACTGTTAAATCTAGCAACACTAGCAATACTAGTAACACTAGTAATACTAGCAACACTAGCGACACTAGCGACACTAGTAACACAAGTAACACAGGCAACTTGCTATTAGGTTGCTGTTAGGTTGCTAGCAACTAGAAGTAAGTAGAGTAACTTTAGTAAATTATCTAGTAGATAGTATTGCTGTTAGGCAGCCGCAGGTTGCTGCGACTAGGCTAACCAGTCGAATCTTAATTTTTCCTAACGTAAGCTAAGTCTAGGCATATTACTAACTATTAATAGAACAGACTTAACATTATTATTAAAGCTAAGCTTAACTTGCTATATTGTTTAGGCTACGCTATTACTTAGCTTAAGAGTAATAAGTCTAAGTATAAGATTACTTACAGTAAGAGCACTTACGCTTAGTGTAAGAACGTGCATATTATATATAAGCCTATAAGTTAACTACTATATTCTTTTACTTGTCTAGTTAATTGTAATAACTTTTTAAATTAACAATTACTTTAAGATTATAGTTATTTTGCTTTATAACACTTTTGCTTATAATTCTAAAGTTAAGCAGCTATTAACGCAGTATATAATCTCTAGTTTCTAGTATAGCTTTATTAACAAGCTTAGGGCTGCTTAAGCAAAGTCTTGTAGTAGTAATAAGTCTAGCTACTAAGGTCTAACGCGCAAAGTTACTAAAGTTAATATTCTAATAGATATCTGCTAGCTTTTCTAGTAGCTTTTTGTTAAGCAAGACACTATTATTTATAAGCTTAATAATATTAGCGCTAGTGTACAGCAGCTCTACACTAATATAAACTATTTCTAATTTGTTTTCTCTTTGTTAGAACTTGTTTTCTTACAGCGTTTCTGTGCATTTACTAACATTTAATTAGGCTAAAGAGCATAATATACAAATCTCTAGCGTAAGCTTTTAAGTTTTTTACATTAGTAACGCCTTCTGCACTACTAATAGGCTGCTCTGTTACTTTAATATAATAGAGTCTAATATCTATAAGAAGCTTACGTATAATGCAAAGGTATAGGCTAAGACTAATTATTTAGTAATAGTAACTATTACGCTTCCTAATAGTAAAGAGGTAGGCTTTAGCGTATAGTATTCTTACTGTAGTTTCTGTATAGCGCTTGTAGGCAATTTCTATAGTAATAGACTTTCTATTATAGTTTTTGCCTTTATTCTATTATTAAGCCTAGACTCTATAAAACTAGTCTTGTATTTCTTAATACTACTTATACATTAGAATAGATGTTGCGCTCTACATCTTAAGCTTATAAGTTTTTGTAGCTTTACTTTTGTTACAAACGTTATTATTCTTGCTAGTCTTTGTAGTCTAGCGCAGTCTAAGTATTAGAATTCTATACCTCTTTCTTAGGTTTTTTTAAGCTCTCTAAAGATTTGTGTTACGCTGTGTCTTAACTAACTGTCGCCTAGCTTAAGTAGCTAGATCTCTAGAGTTAATTTAGGCTCTTTCTCTTGCATTCTTTAGCTATTAATCTATTAACGCTAAGCTTTTAGACTCTTTTCTCTTTATTTCTAAGTTATTCTAGGTACTTAGTAAGATTGTTGCATTAGTTCTTACATTTAGCATTTAAGTTTTTTATATCTAGAGCCTAAAGACTGTTAACTACTAGTTATATCCTAGCTGTTAACTAGTTAAAGTAGTTAAGAGCTAGCTAATAGAATAAATATAAGCATCTTCTTTCTTTTCTACCTTCTAACAGTTATCCTAGTCTTAGGTTCTGTCTATTACAGTATCTTTACCTTCTTTTTCTTAGTTACTTCTTAGTATTAAGTATTGTTTCTAACGTAACTAAGTGCGCTACTATATTATTCCTAATAGCTTAGGTTCTGCTTATACTTATCCTAAGTTTAGTTCTTTTTCTACTACTCTTTCTTATGCATAGCGCTGTTATCTATTCTAATACTTGTCTTGCGTTCTTATAGCTTCTCTTTCTTCTCCTCTTTTTCTCTACACTAATGTAATTATTTGGTAGTTAGAGTAGGTAAGTACTCTACTAACAATCTATCTAAGTTTTGTTTTGTCTTAGTTTTGTCTAGCTACTTAGTAAGTGCTATAGTTGTAACGACGCAGGTAGGTACAGCTATCAGAATTAAATCAGATACGTATCAGAGGCATATAGGAGTGCGTGTTGTATCAGAGATTCTAGATTGGCTATACACCTATAGGTCTTGTACAGAAGGACAAGAGAAACTTGTCCTCTATCTATGCTATAGGCTTATATTTATAGTAGGCGTAGCAGCTAAGTTAGAGCGCTGTTAGAGCGCTTTTAGTCCTAATCTACTAGCTCTCTACATAATCTGTTACTAAGCCTTTATAAGGTATTAGATGTAATATGTGTTTACATGTGCTTGTTACATTACCCCTCTTTTTGAAATTAATAGTCTCTATTAATTGGGTCTGTATTAGTGTTGTTTTGGATACCTCTCTAAATTGTTGTAAACTTACATTTACCTTAAGTTTATTTTAGAATAACGTAATATAGCTGTTTGTTGTTGTTTTGATTTATGCGCTAGCGCGTTTAAAGTTTTTAACTTTACCTTAAGCTTTTTAAGCATATATATAAGGCTGGCCTTCTAGTATACTACTTCTCTACACTCTCCCCTTATACGTTTGTATACCTACAGCTATCTAACTGCTCTCTTAATTTAATTGTTAGCTAATTGTTTCTACAGATACACATAATGCCTATTTCTGTCCCTCCTAGAGCTTATCTCCTAGCCTATTAGGTTGTTTGCCTGTAGGCTGCAAGGGCTTTTGCCTGCAGCTATTTTAATATTAAGTTTAGATTCTATTTAAATATGTCTAAGAAGTGTGCTTATTGCACACTCTTAAATAAGAAGTATTACCTAGTTCTCCTATATGCAGGCTAAGAGTATAATAGCCTTTTTAAGGCCCTTAACTGCAGGTTTGCTGCTCTAGGTAGAGACAAGTCTAACAAGGTAGTGTTAGAGTAAGAGGCTGCTGTTAAGGAGGCAGCGTTTTAGTTAGCTGCTGTTGTGTAAGTAGGCACTGCACAAGTAGCTAACATAAATAACGCTAACTTGTTAGTTAGCGCTTATTACTAGAGGGAGGAGCTGGCTAGAGAGGTTAGGGCAATAGCTAAGGAGGTTAGGTCGCTTAGGAGAAGTACAGCTAAGTTAACTAGTGTAGTTGCTTAGCTAGTAGATGTTATAATAGCATTAAGGGCTAATTAGTTAGCAGAGTAAGAGGAGGCGCAAGCGGCAACGTTTTAGGCAGCAGCAGAGTAGAAGGCAGGTACTTGCAGCAGGCAGGGCTAGAATAGAGAATAACTAGGTAGTACGTTAGTGTCTATACCTAGGGATTTAGATAGTTAAGAACGTCTTACTAGTAGCAGCAACAGTCTACTGTTAGATCTAATAGAAGAGTAAGACTCCTATTGTTAATAGCTGTTACCTATTAGTGTAGTAGTTGCAATATTAAGTTTAATTTCCCTAACATAATTGTCTTGTAATACTATAAGATCTTTAACTCTTTTTTTCTATGCTGTAATCTACTTAGCTAATGCTTGTAGAGGTCCTAGCTGTTTTAGATAGCGTTTATAGAACGCTTGTAACATGTGTAGGGCGCCTATAAAGTTTAAGGCGTTGTACTAGGTAGAGTTAGAGTTATAGCCTACCTATTTTACGCAATACTTTAGGATAGAGTAGTACAGCTTGCTAGCTAGGATCTCTTTAACTTCCTATTCTTTAACGCCTTAAATTAGGATGCTAGATAGGTTTAGGCTTAGCTAACTAGGTAGGGGGTTGTTAGGGTTCTTGCAGAGGACGTCTAAAGCAAACACGTTATAGATCTTAGAACCTTTAGGTAGCTTTAGTTAAAATAAATAGCTAACTTGTTTTAGAACTTTAAAGAGGCCTTCTTACAATTTAGCAAGTTTGCGACTTAGGCAGGTAACAGATAGGTTTTAGGTTAAGAGGTAAACCTTGTTACCTACTACCTAATTAACAGGTTAATAATGTTTGTTTACCTTAGTAGCTATCTGTTTCTGCGCTTTCTCTATATTGTCTTTAGCTATGCGCTAGGCTTTATGCATGCAGGTAGCTAAGCTTAAGGCATCCTTAATGTTTATATCTTTGTGTTTTAAAGGAGATAATGCCTAATCCTAGCTCTATTGTAGTTTAGATCTAAACAGAAGCTAGTACAGCGCTATACTAATTGCGGCGTGCAGCAGCGTAGCTTAGGCTTAATTAATTATTAGCAAGAGGTTACTCTAGTTGTCCTAGTAATAGGATACAAAAGGCCTTAATTGTTAATTAATATACTTGTTTATAATCTTAGTTTGTCTATTAGTTTGTTTATAGTAGGCTGTAGAAAGCTTAAGTTGCACGCCTAGGATCTTGCAGAACTTAGACTAGAATTAGGACATAAACTAGGGTCTGCAGTTAAATACTATACTTTTAGGCGTGTAGCCAAATTAGTATACTTATTAGATAAACAAGTAAGCTATTTCTTAAGCGTTAATTGTTTTATAGTAAGGAATAGAAACAGCTTGCTTAGATAGGCGATTAATAACAACTATAATTTGATTATAGCTATAACAATCTGTTAGAAATGTCTTAAAATCTATACACAAATGCTGCATAGGCCTATTAGGAATTTGTAATAGATAGAGGAAACCTTAGGCTTAGAGCTGTCTTAGATAGGATCTTTAATAGGAAACGCAGTTTCGTACATAGCGTTTATATATAGCCTTTATACCCTTTTAATAATATTACTAAGCTAGAAGCTAATACGTCTTTGTAGCGCTTAGGTAAGCAGTAGATACCTAATTGTAAGCCTCTCTAATTAGTTAAGTGCACAAAGGAGAGTCTCTAGGCACATATAGGCGTAAGTAATACAGCAGTAGTCCTTTTTAGACATAATATAGCTGTAGTAGCGTAAGGCATTCTTTCTTAAAGGAGCAGCAATTCTCTGCTAGCAGGGCTTTAATTAGTTCTAATAAGTTAAGATTTAAGGGGGCACTAATAGATTAGACTAAAATAGCTAAAATATTAATCTCTGGCTAGTTACAAACGTAGTTCTAAGCTAGTTTAGAGTTAACTAGGGGGCTTAGGCGTTTAGGTCCTAGAAGTATACAGGATCTGTTGTCTTGTTAGGCAGCCTTAACCTTACTAATGTTCTGTTCTCTTTAGCTTAGGATATTAGCTTACTTATTAAGCTTGCTAGGCGTATACTTAATGCAGAAATTAAAAGGGGCAATAATCTCTGCCTATTGTGCTTAACGTGCATTAAGAACCTTAGTAGTTATAAAGTATTCTAAGAAGTAGTAATCTAAATACACCTAGATTTAACTCTGTATAGAGGTAAGTTTAGCTCTCTACTTCTCAAACGCTTTTAGAATAGCAAAAAGTTCCTTATTATATATTTCTTAATTGAGCTTAGCTCTAGATAGGGCGTAACTGTAGAAGGCTACAGGATACTACTTGTTGTTAGGGTGCTTCTAAGAGAGTACTCCTGCTATTACTCTATCTAACGCGTTAGTTTCTAACTTTGTGTTATACTTAGGATAGAAATAAGATAGCGTAGGAATAGCTAGAAGTAAGGCTTTAATCTAATTAAAAGCCTGTTAGTAGTCTATAGTCTATTTAAACAGTATAGCAGGACTTTAAAGCTTTATAATTGGTTTAGCTACACAGAAGAAATCTTTAATAAATTGTTAATAAAAACTAGTAAAACTAAGAAATAACTTAACGCTAGTAACTATAGTAGGTTTAGCCTAGTTTTAGAGTGCTTTTACCTTGTTAAGGTTAACTTTAGTGCCCTAGTTTGTTAGAACGTAACCTAGATACTTTGTGTAGGTTACATAGAATTTACTCTTCTAAATATCTACTTAGAGTCCTGCAGTACGTAGGCGCTCTAGAACCTTTTAGACGTGTTCCTAATGTGCGTTTATATCCTCTAAGTAAATTAGAATGTTATTAAGATACGCAATGCAGAAATTATTAAGATAATTAATTAGTACATTGTTTATATAGCGCTAATATATTGCTAGCCTATTACATAAGCTAAAAAAAAGCACCTTACACTTGTATATACTGTAATAGGTCTAAAAGGTAGTATACTCTTTAGAGTTAGGATCTATACAAATTTTGTTAAAGGCGGCCCTAATATTAAACTTAGTAAAGATCTTGGCTTTAGAGGGACGTAATAGCAGCTTATTAATGCAAGGGATTAGATAAAGGTTCTTGCGCGTAAGGGCGTTAATCTTCTAGTAGTCTACACAGATGCCTATATCTCTATTTGGTTTACGTATACAGAGAATAGGTAAAGCAAAAGAACTTTAGCTAGCCTTAATAAAACTCTTCTAAAGGTGTTTTTAGACGTAGGCCTTAGTAGCTTTAAGCTCCTCCTAATTTTGCTTGTATAAGAGACTAAACGCATTTAGTAATAGTTCTTTAAGGATAATTTTATAATTGTACAGACAATAAGAAGGTAATTAATTAGCTGCTAACTTACTAAATACATTCTAATACTAGGAGTAACAGGCAGGTAATCTCTTATCTAATTAGCTTTAATTGTTTACGTTGTCCTTAAAGGCAAGGATCCTGTTAATCTTATAGAGGCTTGTTATAAAGAACTTGTTCTAGGGCTTCTTTATAATAAAGTAAAATGCATTAGCAGAAATAAGAGCGATGCAGGTAGTTAGAGGGGGTTTAGACTCTAAGCAGTTTTGCTTAGTTAGGGTATAAGGGATCTCTAAGATTTTTTAAGCTAATAGGAGCTTTAAGCATCCCTTAATACAATAAATAGAAGAAGAGAAACAGTAAGGACTGTTTTAGATATAATAGTCTTCTTTCTCCTATAGGGTGTTGCGTTGTTACACATTAAGATAGACAGTAGCTAGCACTGTAGCTTAATATAGAACAGTAGGAATAGGGGGTAAAGGATTATATAAATAGAGGTACTTAGATAGCTAAATAAACTGTAACCTATTTGTGTCTAATTGAATCTTAAATTGTCTTAACTATTAGAGGCTAAGTATACAATCCTAAGACCTAAGATTAAGGATAAGGAATAGACAGTTTAAAATCTTTTAGCTATTAATATTTAAGTGTAGTTAAATATATTAAGTAACTAAAGAAGTAATCTAATCCTTAAAGCTGCGTACCTAAACCTAGAAGGGGAGCTTTTAGATAGGTTGCTGCAAGGCTTTAGAAACAAATAAGACAATTTGTAAATTCAAAAATAGGAAACCTTAAGCACTAGTGTTAACAAGAGTATTAAGGCGTAAGCTAAGGCCTTAGTTGTAAAGAAGCGTAGGTATAAAGAAATAGAGACTGCAAAACAAATAAGAAAGGTTAAAGTAAGATAGATTGTAACAGCTTAGGCCTAGAGAGGGGTGTCCTCTTAGGCGCTTCTATTTCCTGTATAATATACCTTCTAATTAGGTTGCTCTTAAGCATCTTTATACTTATCTACTTCTACAGCTTTAATCTAACGCACACAAGGCTTTGTGCAGTTACTAGAGTAGTGTCCTAGCTTACTACAATTGTAACAACTACTAGGGGTCTTCTGTTGTTCTAGCTTAGGGGTCTTTATAGGAAGACGCACTGTTGTAGATTAATAGACTAGCGCAGAATTTGTTAGAGCGCTAGTAGTAGTAGTCTAATTTAGCTCTAAATTCTGTTATAGAGCTAACCTAATTGGCAACCTAGCAGCAGCTAGTATTATACTTAGTGTAGGGTTGTTCTTTTGCTCTATATTGTATGCGGTAAGGTGTTCTACTATCTAATTAAATAAGTTCTTCTATTAGTGCCTAAATCCTAGGTTAGGGGCTCGCAACCCTAGCGTAATCTTAGTCTATAAGTAGTAAAACTACTCTAAAGAGGGTACTTGTCTCTTAACTGCAGAACTTAGAAACCTAGCTTTAAATAAGGGGAACGTTTCCTTCTTAGTTATCTGTATTTAATTAAAAGCTGCTTAGCTTTTAGCTACCTTGTTACCTGTAATAAAGTAAGACTTAAGTAGCCTAATTATTTGCTTAGCGTTCTAGAATTGCTCTTAATTAGTATCTAATAAATATTGTAGCTTAAGATAGCCCTTGGATAATCCTGTAGTATAGCTCTATACTAAGGCCATGCGTTGTCTTTTAGTCTAATAGTAATCTAAGTTAATCTTAAGTTAATTCTAGATAGAGGCCTGCTATTAGCAGAAGGTAGAATCTTTTCTATTACTAAGATTGTCTATATTAGGCGTTTTCTTAGATTGTTAAAGTTAGCAAGAGCCTTTATAGTAATGTAAGTACTTAGATGTAGAGCTGTTAGATAAATAGTAGAGTGCAGAATTGTTCTAGGGTAATTTAGTAGTAGGTAAGAGCTTGTCTAGTCCTACTAACAGAGTTAGTCCTTTCTTAAGAGAATTAATTTCTGCTAAAGCCTGTTTCAAATCTTGTTGTAATTAATTAACCTCTATTTAGGCAGGGATTAGATTTAGTGCAGCTCTAGGCTAAGGGGGTTCCTTAGTGTCTGTCTTTTTTGCTTTAGCACTCTGTTGCTAGGTTATTACAGTTAATACAGAGTTGTCTTAGAGAAAGGCTCCTAGGGTTAGTTCTTTAGGGGGAGTTATTAGCGTTGCCTCTAATACTCCTAGGTTATTAATAGTCTCTGAGTTTCTATTGTAGCGCCAAACGCAACTTTTCTAAAGTAATCCTAACTGTTATGTTAATAGGAAGATCTAAACCTAAAGGCTTTGGCTGTTAGGAGATCTAAGGGATCCTAACTGTGTTTAATAGATTTAAGGTTGCAAACAGATCTAATTTAGATAGGGTTCTAGACGTTTTAACGTAATCTTTTTAAAAGTAAATTGTAATATTATCTGAATGCTATTACTAGCGGGACAAAGTTTCTCTTGTAATATAACAACGCAGGTAGGTACAGCTATCAGGATTAAATTAGATACGTATTAGAGGCATATAGGAGTGCGTATTATATTAGAGATTCTAGATTAGCTATACACCTATAGGTCTTGTACGGAAGGACAAGAGAAACTTGTCCTTTATCTATGCTATAGGCTTATATTTATAGTGGGCGTAGCAGCTGAGTTAGAGCGCTGTTAGAGCGCTTTTAGTTCTAATCTGCTAGCTCCCTACATAATCTGTTACTAAGCCTTCATAAGGTATTAGATGTAACATGTGTTTGCATGTGCTTGTTACAATAGTGTTAGTAATATTTACTTGCAGTTCCTATATTAGTTTTACGTATCTTACTTATTTTACTAGGTACTGCAGCTATATACCTTGCTATTTCTTCTTCTATTATTCTATAAGAATATAGTTAACAAAGTACTTCTTATTCGCTTTATTTTTGCTTTTTATTATTACTTCTAGTTGCTAGTTATTAGACTTTTAGTATAGAAGTAAGTTCCTTGCATTAAGCTAGAGATAGTTAATATAAAATTTTAGGTGCACCTTAAAGAGTACACTTAGCTCTACAATGTGTAGTAATATAACCTTTGTAACTATATATTTCTTGTTTTTCTAATCTAACTTCTTTAAAGGTCTGTTATTAGATATAGTGCAGCTATACTAAAGCTATACTTTGTTTCTTACACAAAGTTCTAAAGCTTTCTGTCTATAATAGTTAGCCTAGCGTTCTTGTTCCTATTATGCTTCTGCTATTTTTACTTATATATAGTCTATTATTTCTTTTATCTTAGTTGCTATTGCTTTAGCAGTAGCTTTTTTATTAATACTAGACTAATACTAGTTCTCTGCAGTCTATTCTAAGTTAGACTAAATAGAGTCTGTATTATACCTGTGCTAGAGGAAGAATAGGCTAACGCCTATAGATGCTGCATTTTGTCTAGCTATAGCAATTTATGCTAGTAGGCATAGAGCAGCCTAGTTTAACTAGTCCTAGCTTATAAAGGCCCTTAAGTAGGCTTCTACTATACTATTTATTTGCTCTGTAGCGCTATCTGTCTAAAAGGAGTATACTATTAAGACTTTTCTTTACATTCTAAGCTTGTTGTAGAGTAAAGACTAGAATTTGCTTATAAACTATAACTCTCTATTAGACACTATAGCGTCTAGAAGCTAATAGTACGTAACTACTTATTTAATAAATGCCTTAACTATAGTAAAAACTTCTAAGTCTAAGATAGGTATAAGCACTGCGTTTTTACTTAGTTAGTTAGTAACTACTATAAGGTGTAGCATTCTGCAGCTTAGCAGAAGGCCTATAATAAAGTCTACTAACAATTCCTTCTATATTTAGTCTAAGAGCAGAAGTAGGCGCAGCAATTCTTGTTTAAGTTTTTTCTATAGCTTTGTTTAGCTATATACTAACTAGTTTTAGACAAACTAGTAAATACTTAAGAATATTCTAAGCTAAAAGTAGTCTCTTGCTAATATTACATAAGTATTTTTCTTACTTAAGTGTCTAGCAATTAGGAAATTATACGCTTCTAAGATAATGTAAGTTTATAGGTTTACGCATTCTAGTGCCTACTTGCGTTCTCTATAGAGTAAGCGTTCTAAGTTATCTAAGGCATACTTTGCTAAGGAAACTTTTAGGCTTAAATAAGAAGAGAATTTCTACTACTCTATTTTAACAGTATTAACTGCTACTTAGTAGGCTTTATCTGTATAGATAGCCTATTTCTATAGCTCTTTAATAGTAGGCTCTAATAATCCTTTAGAGCGCTTGTTTATGTGTAGACCTTGCCTAGGCGTAATTATGTATAGTACTATAGTTCTTTTAGTAGAATCTAGAATATCTCTTACTATAGAGAGCTTCTTAACACTTTAGTTATAGGCAACGTTTTTCTCTTTTAACGTAGCGTCTTTGTCTGCAAGCACGTTTTAGAGCTACTCTATTTTTTTCTTTCTCTGTTATAGTGTACCTCTCTGCTAAGCTATAAAGAAAGTAGTTAACGTAGTATCTTTATCTATAAGCATGTTTTAGAGCTACTTTATTTCTTTCTCTTTCTGTTATAGTATATTCCTCTGCTAAGCTGTAAGAGAAGTAGTAAGTACTAGGTCTTTTTTATCTTTAGTTTCTAAAGCAGAAGTAAACAATTAGAAAGTCTAAGACTATACCTACTTGTCTGCTCTTTCTTAAAAAAAATCTTATTCTTTTTTAGAAACGGCATCTACTCTGCTATTAACGTTTCCTAAGTAGTATTAGAATCTAACATTAAACATGCTAAAGAACTCTACCTAGTAGACGTGTCTTTCTGTTAGTAGTTATATAGTAGTAAAGTATTCTAAGTTCTTATAGTCTGTAAGTATAGTAAAATACTTTACTTTCTAAAGTTTAGTTTTCTACTGCTCTAAGCACTTAACTATAGCTAACAGCTTCTTATTATAGATAGTGTAGTTAGCTTTTACAGCTGTATTCTTTACTAAGTAGTAAGCTATAGCCTAAAGGTGTTTGCTTTTACTGTATTAAGATAACACTTCTTTAGTTAACTATCTTAAGGTGTTATATTCTACTACTATCTTTAGCTTTATATTAAAGCTTGCTAGAGATAGTTTTGCTACAAAAGCTTTCTTTAGCTTATTAAAGGATAACTATTGTTTAGAGCCTTAGTAAAAGGCTACGCCTTTCCTAGTAAGCCTAGTTAGTAGAGCAGCTAGCTCTAAGAAGTCTTTTATAAACTATTAGTAGAAGTTAGCAAAGCTAACAAAACTCTAGACTTTTTTAACTATCTTAGAGGGCTTCTAAGAACGTATAGCAGCTACTTTCTTAAAGTCTATACTTATTTCTTTCTTAGCCTTAATAATAAATCTAAGGTATTTAGTCTTCTTTACACTAAACTTACTTTTTTCTACATTAAGGTGTAACTCTGCTGCACTAAGTTTCTAGATTACTAGCTTTACTTTTTTCTTGTAGTCTGCCTTAAACCTACTTGTATATATTAATACGTTGTCTATATAAGCTAAATAAAAATTATCTAGGTATTTCTTTAGTATCTAATTAATATATCTTAAGAACGTACTTAGAGCGTTTGTAAGTCTAAAGAGTGTTACAAGCTACTTATAGAGGCTAAACCGCGTCTAAAAGGCTGTCTTCTATTTATCTTCTTTAGTAATCCTAATCTTATAGAATGCTTAGATAACATCTACTTTAGTAAACTATTTAGCTTTAGCACTCTAGGCTAAGGTCTTCTAGATAAGTAGAAGTAGGTATTAGTCCTTCCTTGTAATTGCGTTAAGGGCCTAGTAGTCTATACAGAACTAAAGGCCTCTCTTTAGCTTTCTTATAAATAGAACTAGTACAGAGGCGCTTAACTAGCTTACCTGTATAAAGCTACAGTCTAAGTAAGAAGTAAGCTCTTTTTAGAGTATAAGAAGTTCTTTTCTAGACATACTATATAGTAGGCTCTATAGCACCTCTACAGTCTTTCTATCTTTTTCTACTAGCTTAATAGAATAATTAATAGTAGGTCCTCTTACTAGAGAGAGTTAGTCTGCTTTCTTGCGTAGGAAGGTTTTATATTTTTCTTTTAGGTAATCTAAAAGCACTAACCTAGAGTCTACTTAGGGTTTAGTTTTTAGAGCTTTCTAGATATCTACTATTAATGCAGCGTAAAGGCAAATAGATTTGTCTTTGTAGCCTTATTATAGCTAAGCTAAGTACGCAGCTACTATAATACTCTATAGTAAAAAAAGTTTTTTTCTTCCTAGCTTTTAACTTGCGTCTAAGTAGAGTAAATATATATTAATTTCTTTGCTAGTGTAATAGTAATATTATACTAGTTTATCTATAGTTAACCTAAAACTAAGTTATATTCTTTGTTTCTATCTAGTTTATAGGCCTATAGTGTCTTTTTGTGCCTATTAATATTAATTCTTATCTAGACAGCTGTTTTTATCTAAGACTAGGCTCTAGTAATTCTAATAATTTCTCTTAGAGCTATTAACTTACGCTCTAACTTATTCTTGTAGATAAACTTAGTTAAAGTTATAGCGTAAGTAAGATACTTAG
Organism: Ampelomyces quisqualis; assembly: GCA_018398575.1. Taxonomy (NCBI): domain Eukaryota; kingdom Fungi; phylum Ascomycota; class Dothideomycetes; order Pleosporales; family Phaeosphaeriaceae; genus Ampelomyces; species Ampelomyces quisqualis. Next base: position 2,556,324 of record JAGTXZ010000011.1, read on the forward strand.
TGTTAATTATTCTAAAAGCAACTGTTGTTTTATTAACAATAGTGTATATAGTAATAGGTTCTCTATTTAGCTATTTTCTCTAGAATTATTAAAATCTCTTATCTTTTTTTAGTATTATGTTACTATACTCTTATCTACGCCTTTAAACAAAAGTTACTTATTTTCTAAGCTTAGAGTGTTTTCTAACGCGTTCTCTTCTTTCTTGCCCTGTACCTTAGCTACTGCAGCTTTAGTAAGTTTTAAAAGCAAAGACAATTTGCATTTGCTAGCGTAGTGTCTTAACTTGCTATAGTAGAGGTATAAGTTGTTTTGTCTCTAGTAAGACTGCTCTTCTATAGTAGCTTACTTAGCTTTTTTTCTTTTAGAAGATCTTCTCTTAGTTCTTCTAGAATGTCCTCTTGTAAGTTCTTAATCTATAAGTTCTTTAACGTTCTGTCTTTTAGTATGCTTACTACTACTAAGTTTTACTTTGTATAAGTTTTCCTTAATAATTGCTACTCTGTCTATAAGGTTGTAGAGTTTTTATTTAGGTTTAGTTTCTACAGAGATTATTCTGTCTTGCAGGTCTAGCTAAATAGTACTTAGATACCTTATTTTTAAGTTTACTTTGTTATCTTTTTTGCCTGCGTTATAAGCTAGCCTTATAAACTCTATATTAAAGCTCTAAAAAGAAGACTTATTCTATTAGATTATTTAGAGTTTTCTTTATAATCTTTTGTTGTGTAGCTTGTTACTAAATTAGCTGTCTAGAAAGTTCTAAAGTTCTTCTATAAAGCTCTAGAGGTTCTAGGTTACTTAAGACAAGGCTATACTAGCTGCTAACTCCTTAAAGTAGTTAAAGATATAGCCTACTTAAGAGCCTAGTCTTACACTGTTATGTTCTAGTTTATACTTTATTTAGGCTTTAAAGATATAGTAATCTTTTTAATCTCTTTTATACACTTCTAAGTTAAGAACTTTGTAAGTCTTTTAGAGTAAGAGAAAGCTTTCTAAGAGAGTCTGTATAAAGCTAAAAGTTTTTAGAGTAACTTAGGCTGTAAGCCTTGCAATTTGTTCCTGCAGATTTCTTACTAGTAATACTAAGTCTAGATCTGCGCTTATAGAAGACTTTTCTTTCTTATTATTAGAAAGTCTAGCTGCTAGAGAATTACACACTTTCTGCTAGGTAGGCGTTCTCTTAAGGCTGTTTTACAGCAATTGTTTCTTAATTTGTTATTCCTCTAGGTCAAAAAAGTTATTAATAATTATTTAATTAAACCTATTCTTAATAACTAACTTAGGAACGCTATTGCGTCTTATCTAAATAGCTTGTACTATTATATCTTGTACTGTTATAGAAATAGTTACTTATTCTATGCTAGAGGTTACTAATAGCTCTTTAGCCTAGTTAAGTTAGACAAATTTAATTGTAAAGAGTAGACTCTAAGAGTAGTTGCTAGAAAATAAAGTTGTAAATTTGTAACCTATCTTAATTGCTACCTAAAAGGTTTTTATAGTCCTAAGGCAGTCTAGTCTAGAGAGTTTAGGCAATCTAGTCTAGAACTGTTTTTAGTGTTCTAGCCTAGAGGATTTTTAGCGTTTTAGTTTAGAACCTTTTTAGTGTTCTAGTTTAGTAAGCTAAGGTTTTTCCGTAACCAAGGACTAACCAGGCAGCAGCCTGTTACAGATACTTTCTAGAGCGCGCTAATTAACTAAGTAATTACTTAGAATATTAGCTTTGCAAATGCAACGTCTACTAAGTTTTAATAGTTACTTACTTAGAACTATAGTAGCTTACTTCTAGCATTGCCTAGCACTTATTAGATAATATAGTAATATATTCTAAAGGTATTAAAGAAGTGTAAGAGTAAGGTAAAGTAGCTACTATAGAGAGCTTAGAGTAAGATTAGTATAAGCGTTAACGTATAGACGTCTTTTAACTATCTAAGCTTTCTTAGTATTATAGCTTATTTTGTTAGTATGTGCTCTTCTACTTAGCTAAAAATATATAACTCTAGCTAGATTACGCACTCTAGCGTTAGGTATCTTAGCTATTCTAGGTACTACGTAAGTTTTAATATTAGCTTAGCGCTAAATAATAGAAAATTAGAATAGCTAATTAGTCTACAGATATTAACTTTAAGCAACGTAATATACTTATTTCTTTCTATAACCTCTTTAGTAATTATACTAGAGCTGCCTAGGCTATAATTATACGTACTGTATTTAATAAGTACAAAACATTCTATAAGTTCTATTACTTTGTAGGTAATAACGTAATAAGTAACAACTTAGGCCTTATTAAAGGTCTTAATACCTACCTAAACATCTACATTAATTAGCAACACTATATACGTTATACTAGCTATATTATTAACTTTGTTATAAAGGTAACTATATACAGAGATAGAGTAAGCGCTTAAGAGAGAGAGCTTACTACTACTACTTCTAAGAAGTAGTTTAGGCTGCACAAAAAGCTAGGTGTTATAAGGTAACTTTATAACTTTGTAAACGTAGTAAGTGTATCTTATAAGCGTTGTAAACTATTTAACTCTATATAATAAGAGCCTAATAATAAGCTAATACTCTCTTTTAACAATCTATAGCTTTAGCAAGATAGTAGTATTTAATAGAATAGTGTATACCTTACACTACTTTGTTACTATAAGCTGCGTAATTATATTAAGCGCTTTATCTAATATCTTTAAACATCTAACACTGCTAACAACAATAATAGTAATAATAATAATAATAATTATAACCTACTTACTAACGCTTTTACTACGCTAGTAGATAGGTTAGAGTAGAGGTTAGGTAGAGTTTAAAGTAGAGTAACTCTACTCTAACCTAACTCTAACCTACACTAAAAAAATTAGCGCTAGTAGTAGAGTTAGGTTAGGTTACACAAGGCGTAGGTAGAGTTAGGTTATTAATTTTTTAGGTTACAATATACACCTTAATTAAAAAGTTAACTTTAATAGTAGATTTAGTAGAAGAGAAGTTTAATTACAGCAATTTATTACATTAATGTAGAGAAATTATATCTGTAGCTTTAAATTTAGGACTTAATTCTACTACTAACTAAACTACTATATTAGGTAGCCTAGATACTCTAGTTTACTATAAACTTAGTAGAAGTGTACTTGTTATAGTAGCGTAATACAAGATAGACGTCCTTAGCCTAGATAGTAACGCGCTTTACATAAATAGCGTTAAAGTTAACATCTATATTTAGTTAGTTAATAGTACTAAAAAGTTAAAAATAGTACTATACCTTTAAAAACTCTTATAATAAAAGCCTCTACTGTCTCTTGTAGTGTATTAAGAGTGTTATGCCTAAAGCGCGTACCTATATACAACTTACACTACTTAGTAATCTCTCTATATAGGCGTTAAAATAGAGCCTTAAGAATAAGTAGGCTAGTAGATATCTAGTAGGCTCTAATCTTCTTTAACGCTACTACTACGCAGATATAAGCATTTAATGTAATAAATAGCTGTAATAACTTACTTGCAGTATTACGCCTTAATTTTTTCCTAGAAGCTACTACCTTCTTAACCTTTCTAGTAGAAGCCTTGCGCGTAGTATTACTAACTATTTTTTTACTAGTAGTTTTGCGTAGCAACTTAGTAGTAGTAGTAGCTACTAGCTTTACGCTTAGCTTCTTGCGCTTAGCTAGAGTAAATTATTTGCGTTTAGGTGCTATTATAGGCTAGTTAAGTTGTTGCAGTAAGGTTAGTGTAGGTAGCTTAGTTAGAAATCTTAAAAAATTAATTGATATAGTTGTTTTCTTAGTAGTAAAGTTAGAATTGCAATTTTAAAGCCTAGAGTGTAATAAATTACTATAATAACTTACAGGCTAATAGTACTTTATATAGGCTACAAAACCTATTAATTTACTAGTGCCTAGGCCTAATATTTATTAAGATATTAGCGCCTAAAACTAGGTAAGAGCGTAAGAGGTAAGAGGCTACGCAAAAAGGTAGTATAAGGTTATTTTTTGCTATACCTAGCAGAAAAACGCGTTTTAACACACAAATTTTTGCTGCATATAATACAATAACAATAGGCAGCTGTGTATAGGCTACCTTTGCGTAAGTAAGTAATTTTAACGCGTCTAGTAACCTGATTAGTAACACTATACCTATGCCTACACCTATACTACTTACCTATAATTACGCTAGATTATTACGTCTATAAGTATAGCTACTATTAAGTAAGAGCTAAGCAAGAAGAGCTGTAAACCTAAGGGTTTTTTGCCCCTAATTAGTATTTTAGCTCTACTAAATTTTAAGGATAAGAAATAGGCTAAACTTACTTAGGTATTAATTACTATTATTTATTACTGTCTAGGCTAATATAAGCAGGGATTTGCGTCTAGAGAGGATAAAGTTAACTACACTATCTCCTTGCGTAGCTTAGTTAGATCTAAGAAGAGTTAACCTACTAATTTCTAGCTAAAATCTAAAGACAGCTCTACTAAAAATAGCCCTAGAGACTCTATTGTTGCTGCTCTAGCTAAGGCTAGTAATAGAGATTGTTAGGCTACATCTAAACTTAAGAAATAGCTTTAGAATAAACTAGAATATATAGCTCTTAGTAAGGATTAGAAATTGTAGTAATTTAAGGCTAAAGAAGAGAAGCTTACTAAGTCCTAATTCTGCACCTATAAGAGTAGTAAGTAATCACAGCTTTTTATTACGTATTATAACTTACTAAGATTAGCTAAATAGCTTAAGTAGTCTCTTAGAACTGTAGAGAAAAAATAGAACGCAATTAAACTTAAAATTAACATGCAAAACCACACTAAAGTAATTAGAAAAGCTTGTGTAATTGCTAAGGAGACTACTAGCTCTCTTACTTCTTAGTCTTATACTATTAAGCAAGTTTTTGCTCCTAGTAGTATTCTTAAGAAGATTTAGTGTACTATGTACTAGAAAGGGCTTTTATGCTTACAGGTAGGCAAGTTTAAGAGTAAGAATAATAAAAAGGCCTAGAAGGAATTTTATAATAGTCTTTTCTCTAAAGAACTGCTAAGAGTATTAGCAGAGGTTTAGTAGTAAGTTTATTACAATTTTTTATTACACTTATATACTAATTGTAATAGACTACGCTCTATTACTTTTCCTCTAGTTTTCTTAGAGGTACTAGTTAACGCAGACAAACTAACCTGCTATAGTAAGAATAGCGATAAGTGTAAGGAGGAGGTTAGTAACTTAGAAAATAAGCTAGATTAGTACCTTAGGCAGCTACCTAACAAATTTAAGAAGAAGGTTAATAATAATAGTAAGTTAAGCTAGAGTAAGTGTTTAGAGTCTTCCTAGAAGAGGTTTTTAGATAGCCCTAATGTAATAGAGATATAAGGTAATTACGCGTTTATTTTGCTAAAAGATTTGCCTAGAGTAGTTATGTATATATTAATCTTTTACACTAATCCTAATTAAAGTGTTAGGTTTTATATCTAATACTATTGTTATATATAATATAGGCTTTAAACTTTAAACTAGGTTTACTCTAATACTTATAGCTTTAACTATTACTATCTTTGCTATTGTACTCTATTCTACTTTACTTAACAAAATAATAAAAATCTACCTACACTATCTTCTTTTACCTTGTTATATTAATTATAGCTATTTATTGCAGCTATTTATTACAGCTGTTTATTATAGCTATAGCCTTATCTCTAATTAGTACGCCTAGGAATACAGAACTAGAGCTACCTAAAATCTTGTATCTATACAAGATATACGCCTCTTATCTAGCTAGAAGGGGTGTAAAAGAAACTGTTCCTTTACTATAGTACTCTAAATACACTATTAATTAACTAGAACAGGCTAATACTAGGTAAGCATAAGAAGTCTAGTAGCACTAAACTAATTAGGAATCTAATCTCTTAAAACTAAAGACGTACTTTAGGTTAGGGGCTAGATATAGAGTTATATAGACACAATTTAGAGAAGTAATTTACCTATATACTAGCTAGCTACAAGTATACTGTCTCTACTATAGTTTTATACTATAACACCTATCTGCAAAGAAAACTGCCTTGTCTCTTCTAATTAGAACTAAGCACCTGCTTAATTACGTTAAATCTAAGAGCTGTATAGAGGTATTAACACTAGCCTACAAGCAAATATAAGAGATCTTAACACCTCTATAACGTTAGACTATCTCTAGCTTTATACAAATAACCTTTAAAGAAGAGCTAGTTAAGGTTATAATTAGGAATAATTAGCTATTTTAAACGCTAGAACAACCCTTCTTTTACTATTTTGTAGAGTTTCTTTAGCCTAAAGCCTAGGTACCTATATAATATATCTTTTTACAAGTATTTTAAAACTAGTATAAGATTGCTAAGTTAAAAATGCTTTAACCCCTTAGACTAAAGACTAGAATCTCTATTACACTAGATGCCTAGACTACTACTAACTACCTTAGCTTCTTAGCTATTAAAGGCTACTTTATTAGTAATACCTAGATACTTAAAGAGGTGCTTCTTAATTTTATACTACTTTGTAGTAAATACATAGAAGCTGCAATAGCAATAGAGGTTCTTAAGGTTCTTTATAATATATACACTGTAGCGCAACTCTTAGCTGTTATAATAGATAGTGCTAGCAACAATAGTACCTTTAGACATTCTCTTTAGAACTAGCTACTATAGAAAAGGATTAGTTAAGACCTATATAAAAACATAATTCTATGCCTAGCCTATATTATTAACCTAGTAGTATAGGATATTATACACTACTTATAACTGTCTACTTCTGCAGACCTTAAGGCAGTAAACGTGCTAGAGTATAAGTATATTAGTAAAGTTTAGATGTATATATCTATTCCTAACTCTCTTTGCAAAGTAAGTACTTGTTTATTATGTTTATTTATTACGCACTAATCTAAGTATAGCTACGTGCTATCTGTATAGTAATTAATCTGTTACCTTAACGTTTTAAGTAGTTATTTTTAACCTAATCTAACCTCTCTTCTTAACACTAATTACGCGCTATCTAAGACGTTAAAACAAGGTAGAACTCTATATATAATATGTGTAAGTGCGCAATCTAACTATAGCCTTATATTAATAAATAGCTAGAGAATAAAATTGCTCTTAAAATAACTAGCTAATATATACAAAATAACATAAGTAATAAGGTAATAGAGGTAGACTGTTACAAACCTCTAACAGGGAACACAAGACGTTATAAATAAACAAGGAAACAGGTTGTAAGATTTGGACCTAGTGCAGGGACATAGCACGCTAAGCATGTTACGTAACCTTCTTATTAGTCTTATTTAGTCTTACTGTTTCTTGCAACAAGAAACTATAAGAATCTACAATAAAGATTAAGAACAATAAGAACTATAAGAAAGACTAAGTATATAGAAACTACAATAGGCCTTTATAGATTATTGTGTTTAACTTATATTACAGACGCTTAAGTTAGTTATATTAAGCTATCTAACTATTGTTACTCTTTTTAAAAAGCTCTAGCCTTTACTGGCTTAGTAACAATACTCTTTGTATCTAAAGCAACTCTGCACCTATCTGCGAAAACTAACCTTAGCTGTACCCCTAGTCTACACTAGCATTCTTATTGTTTGCTACTAGACTAACAGTCTTAACACAGACTTTAAAGACCTAAAAAGGCTTTAATTATTACTTAGTAAATAGCAATACATAGAATTAATTACGCAAATACTAAAGAACTTTAAAGATGCTACTAATTATCTAAGCAAGAGTAAGAAACCTTAGGCCTAGTTTATCTAGTTAATGTATAACTACTTGTTTAAATTCCTAGACTCTATAAGAGAAGAGCTTAGAGATAATAGAAACACTAGAGACAATTCTAATTAGCTAGACGTTGTAAAGGCTGTAGCAGAGAAGAGTTGCAAGAAACTAAGTAAATACTATACCTAAACTAATAATAAGAAGGGCTTCTTGTTTAACTATGCAATAATACTAGACCTATCTTAAAAGTTAATAGCCTATAAGATATTTATTACAACTTTTTATTATATGCCTTAGCTAATAAACTAAAAGGATAACACCTAGGACCTAAACAATAAGTATAAATACTAGACCTAGTTTCTTAACTACCTAAGTTAATACAATAAAGCTGCTAGTAGACTAGGTCTTGTTTAAGACTCTCTTATCCCTTTAAGAAGATTAGGAGAGAATAAGTAGTTCTAGAGACCTACTTTGCAAGTAAGTTAGTCTGATACTATGTCTGCTACTAGCCTAGACTTTCTTCTTAATACAAAAGAGAGAAGACTAATATAGCTAGAGGCTAAATTATACCTTAGCGCTTCTAAGCTTATTATAGACCTAGTAAAGTTTAATATTCTAAAATAGTAGCAATATACTAAAACAACATACTTTTATTTAGCTTAAGTAGCTAAGGATATCCTAGCTATTTAATTTGCAGGTGTTAGAGTAGAGTGTGTTTTTAACTTAGAAAGAGATGTCTTTAAGAATTAACGTTACAGGCTAGCAGCCTAAACAATTTGTTAAATTATAATTATTAAGTATAACTCTATTAAGGAGGGTTTTACTACTTTAAATCTAATGCAAGTAGATTAAGAGAATAAGCCTAGTGCTCTAGAAGATAAGTGTAACAATATACTTCTTCTTACAGCCTCTAACTCTAAGTTTACTAAAGAATTAGAGAGTATAGTGTCTTTAAACAGCTTAGAGAATAATAAGATACAGCTACTCCTACGTTGCAATTGCCTTCTGTGCAAGAGAAGAAGGCCTTTGCGCTACTATAGTTAGTTAGCGTAATAAATAGCTGTAATAGTACATTTTTAATTTATACACTAGGACCCTAGATATGCCTGTCTATAACTCTTTTTATAAGCCCTAACTGTAATAAACTAAGCTGTACGCTAATCCTAAAAGAACTAAATAACCTAACTATAGTCTAACTTAACCTTACCTAATAGCAACCTAGCCTTAACTTCTAGTCTATACAACCTAACCTAACTCTACCTATATAGTACGTGCAACTTAACTCTTACTTCTACCTATAGCTTATGCAACTCTACCTAACCTATACCTATAGTAGTATACCCTAAACTCTATTTTCTAGCGTAGCTCTTACTAATAAGAATTAGAACAATATAAAGAACCTTATAGACTTCTTATAGGCTCTATGTAAGATAACAAAGCAGCTTAAAGGCAATAATAGCTATAGTAGCTTTAGACTACTATAGCAAACGTTACCTAATTTATAAGCTTTATAGGTATATTATACTAAGGTAAGAGCGCAGTAGCACAGCTTATATATAAGTAGTGCAATCTTATTAGGTTATAAAAAGCTTAACACCTACTTCTTTAAGCTACTAATAGCTTCTAAAGTTAGCTATTACGCTGTTACTACTATGCTCTATCTATAGCTCTAGTATAACTAGTTTTAAACGCAATAGAAACACTATTCTAACTAGTACAAGAAGGCGCTTAAGTCTATAGAAAAAGTATTTAACAAGTACGTTAATAATAAGAATAATTACAAATTATAGGCCTTACAGTTACTGCCTATATTACGCTAAGAGTGTCTAAAAAATAATACTACTAACAATCTATATAAGCGTATAATAGCTGTTAACCTCTACCTTCTTACTAACAATATAAATAAGTAGTAGTATTAAGTTAGGCAGCTATAAGAGTACTTTAAGGCACTAGTAGTTAACTATATATTAGCAAGTAAAGACAACATAGAGCTACTTAAACAGCTATAGTAGTAGTAGCTTAAAGTTAGCTATAATTATTATCTAATCCTATTTAAGATTGCTGCTAACTTTCTTTCTATTCTAGCTACAAGCTATAAATGTAAGTATTATTTTAGCTCTACTAAGAGAACAATTATATATAACTGCAATTTACTATTAGTAGACACTATAGAGGCACTATAACTTTAGAAAAACTAGATCTAGCACAGCGTTGTAAAGAGCCTCCTTAAGGATCTTAAAAAATATGTGCAAAAAGTTAATTAAAAGGTACAAGATTTAGGCAGCAATTTACTATCTAGCAACTTAACAAGCTAATTAGAGCAACTATAAGAACTGTAGTTAGCCTGTGCAACAAGACTATAGCTTACAATTATAGCTCTATCCTAAATTATTACCTTAGTAAGTAGTTTACTCTGTTTTGATTGGGATCGTAAGCTCATTGGTTAATCAGTAAGCGTAGTCTCTACTACTCCCAGCGCTGATTGTAACGGGCGTGGTGACAGTAATCAGGCTTAGAGTGCTTGTGGAAATAGGAACATGGTGTAAAGTTTGATGTATATCCGAGTTGCCACAGTCTTCCATCAATCATGGAACCCGCTTTTCAGCCCCAACTCACTCTGCAGGGGTTGTTACAACGGTGCTTATTAGAATACAGTCCTAGATGCATCATATCTAACGATCAACCACTTTAATGTATGATACAAAGCACTGATCATTTTTTCCCAAGCGGTTTATTTTAATGCGGACGTTTGCGAGTTGCCTACCAAACCCGGTATGGTGAATCAGAAACTTGGGTACAACTTGAGCAGTACCAAGGGCAGTCCTTAATAGCCTCAATGGAAGTGAATAGCAGACGTGCTGAAATCGTGATGACATGTAGCACATCCGCCACACTGTCCATGTATAACCCCATCACACGCCTCAGTATAAACACAGACCACTCATAAGCTTCCAATTCGGCCATCAACTCAGTTAAATTGCTTTCTAACATACTTCTGTCTCAACGATCAAAATCGTCAACGATATCACACGAGGGACAATGTCTGATGCACCCATCCCCCCGATCACTACTCCCTCACAGGTCATTGTGGACCGAACTTCTGTGCCCCAGCTCGGAGTTAAACGCGAAGAAGATAGCGATGAAATTCATGAGCGATGCTCGAAGAAGATCAAGACATCGCCTACCTTGTCAGAATCTCCCGAGCAACTTCTGAACAGTACGCGACTCGTCACACCACACTCTAGTGTCGCGCCTGTCACCGTAGAAGATACATTCCGTTCCATAATCACATCTGCATCTCAATCCACAAAAGACATAGCTTTGCCAGATTCTCGACGCTCTGGACGCACAAAAAAGAACATTGATTATGTTGAGATCATCCAGATCGACAGCTCCGACAGTGCCGACCGCCCAACGAATGATTCTATCATCAAGGCTTCACCTGCGAAGCGGATCGCTGAAGCAAAGTCGAAAGCTTCAAAGGCCCCAAAACCCACAAAAATCTCAGCTATGAAGACTCGAGCCAAGAGGGCCACTAAGCTCTCGAAGAGTATGCCGAAACCCCATCGTCAGACTCGTTCCAAGACTGCTTCAGAGCGGACTTCGATTATCGTGGTGCTGAAGATCGATGAACATGCTCTTGAGTGGATCCTCAATCGAAAGCAACAGCCGTTCGTAGCACAGGTCGCAGAAAGCTTCATGAGGGACTCTGCAGAGAACTACATTGACCATGAAGTGGTCAATGCTGCAATGGCGCTTCTACAGTTGTCTCAGCAGGGCCCGCTATCCGTACCGCCGGAGTCTGTACTCGCTGAGTACTTTCGTGAGGATCGACTACGAAAGCAAGACCTGTCTCTAGAGTATCGTCGTGCAGGCCGGGCACATTTGAATTCAATGGACTCAACTATGGCTTGGGCATAATAGCGCTAAATGCGCGCAAATTGGTACAGAATACATACCAGAAAGTTGTTCCAAGAGAGAACCAGCAGAGAAGGGCGGTCAAGTGTTTAAGATCAGTCCTTGCAAGCGGCTTCGAATTTCTTTTCTGGCGTTAAAATGATAACATCAGTCTAGTACCTCTATATCCGGTAGGCTTATGCGGCTGAGCTTTCTAGCAGCTTAGATCAGATTACTTACTTGGATATACCTGCTTGATTCTTCGCCACCCATCCCACATTATGTAATCCTGTAGTAATGTTGTTGAAAATTTCCAAGGCTAGGTTGCATTTCTACTACATTGTTAAACTGGTTTCACCCTATCTAGGGCTGAACTACAACTATCTTACGGCAACAGTGTTATAAATCTTATGTAAAAACATTGTCCTTGGCAGTAGATAAATTCAGCCAGAACTGCCTAGCTTATAGCACTTTTAGTTGTCACATCGTGCCAAGAGTTAGGGGAAATGTTCTCTAACGTCCAGATTCTGCAACAAACAAATCAAATCAAGTATCAGTACCTATGTTTAATTTGTTTACTAAAATTAGCTAGTAGGCTATATTCAATTAGTTCGATTAGTGTTTTAGGCTTCTATATTTAGTTATTTAACGAATAATTAGTATATAAGGCTTAGTATTTGCACAAACAAGTCTTAGCACTCTATTTTTTTATATTTTAATTAGTAGCTGCTAGACACCTTACGCGTTACTTTAATTGTTCTCTACCTAGTTTTATATACTATTACTTAGAGATAGTTATTGCGAACATTAGGTATATCTAGAATATAATTAGGTTATATAATTATATTATGTAACTAGGTTACGTAATATTATATAATCTTGTTATATAACTATCTTCTTAGCGTTCTTAGGAGTTAACGCGATTACAATGCCAAAACTTAGCTAAAACTTAGCTAAAACCTAGCTAATATTTAGCCAAATTGCAGCTATATATCAAAACACTAATAATTTGCAGATATTTGCAAATAACTTAATTTTTGTATTCAATTTTTTTATTAAAATTGCTACCTATATTTTATTAAATTTGTTTAGTTATAATAAACAACTCAAAGCAAATATTTGATCCATATTTGTTTGTTGCGGAGTCTGCTAACGTTACAATCTATAATCTTCTTATCTCTAACACAGGACTTCCTTGCTCTCAAAACCCAGTCTCCTCTCCCTGTTCCTCTTTTATTCAAACCAATTCCACTCCAGTGAAGAAATCATCACAAACAGGCAGACCGAGCACCCACTGAAATGTCTCCAGGACGGGCGAACAGCTCTGAATATCATGCCCGGATGGCGCTAAACAAAACTTCTCTGGCTTCTGATTCAAAAAATGAATTGTACCCCTTCAACAAGGCCACTGCTAAATTCACCGCTACAACTCGCAATCCACGCGCAACTCCAGCTAATCAAAGCACCTCGATTGATACCCCTGCTCAGGCAAACATTGAACCCTATTATGGCACTGTGAATCATTTGAGCGCAGCTATGCCCGTCCGCACAATCAGTATCCGCGATTACATTCTATGGTAGGCGTCTGGCGTCAAGGACTACTTGAAGTATCTCACGTGGAAGGAAGACCATGGTCCATATGAATGTTGACCCTCTCATTTTGGTCAATCTCAGAGATAGAAACGATCCTCGAGCGGAAGAGGCGGCTATGATTGTCGCAGGAGTGTTGGCTGAGGAATGCAGGCGCATCAAGAAGTTCAGGGATGGTCTATGGGGCACACAATTCGTGTAGATGTCGACGGATGTGGAAGCAGAGTCAGATGAACGAATTGTTGGAAGATCAATTTGCGACAGTAGAGAGTTGGCATTGTAACTGTACATGTTGGGATTGGTGGAATGAGCATGCAGCGTTGACTGTTGTGCGATGCCACACGCCATTTGCCGCAGCATCCACGCTGTTGTGTATGCCAACAGCAATTTACATGAGACTTCAAATAAACTTAACGTTCTCAGTACTTTCCCTAACTGTGATGATATATCGTCAGCTCACCCAAATTCCTAATGTAACAGCATCACCTGATTGCCAGTCACCACCTGTTGTGCCACGTTGTGGCAAGCCTACTAAAGTAAAGTCGGAAATAAAGAGAAACTTTATTCGACGCTCTGTTTTCTGGAAGCACATACCAAGCGCTTTGTAGACCCTTTCCACTGCTCTTTACGAGCAGAGCAATAAGTGGGTCGCAATGTTTCCGCCATAATGCACAATGCTCTCAAACTGGAAGGGTTCAGTACCACATTAAGACGCGAAGGGTAGTATCAGGAGCTACTCAAACGGTTTCCGCACACACGTTACCCCATCCTCGAGCGCTGCAAACTCTTTGAGCAGAGGCCTGAATCTATTGACTTGTACAGCCTCCTGTAGTTCGTTGCGCACAACCGTGCCATGGGCGAAGCAAAGCCATCAAGTGGCCTGCCTTTCCCTCAAATGCTGCTCAAGGCTTCAGTGCACAAGAATGAAGCCGCCGCCGACTTTGAACTTTCATACACTCTATTGTACAGACTCCGCAACAAACAAATATGAATGAAATATTTGTTTGTTTGTTTGATTCATAATTAACCAAACAAACAAATATAGATAGCAGATTTAACTAAAGAAAGAAACAAAAGAATCCTTATATTTGCAAATATTTGACAAATATTTAGTTGTTTTATATAGCTAATTTTGGCTGAGTTTTGCCATCGTGATTGCGTTTACCCCTAAATCTAATCACGTGATATAGTCACGTAACCTAATCACGTGATATAGTTACGTAACCTAATCACGTAATCTAGTCACGTGATCTGGTTACGTAATCTAGTTACGTAATCTAATTATATAACCTAAAGAGCTACTGCAGCAACAGCGTTATTAGCAACAACAACCTTGCCTGCAAGTACAATATACAAAACTAGGTAAAGGACAATTAAAGCAACGCGTAAGGCGTCTAGCAGCTGCTACCTAAACAAAATACTAAAATTAGAGCGCTAAGACTTGTATATACAAACGCTAAGACTTTTTACTAAGTATTTGTTAATTAAACAAATATACAAGCTCTAAAACACTAAACAAACAAATAAATATAGGCTGAGTGCTAAGCTTTACTAAAAAAATCAAATATGGGTGGCCATATTTGTTTGATTTGTTTGTTGCGGAGTGTGCTATTGTACTTAAAGGTACACGAGGTTCTTTCATCAAATTGCCCAATGCTGTAAGTACTGCCTCTTCTTGGAAAATTTGCTCGCGACTGACAATGCTAGCCTCTCAATAGCCTCAGATTCCTTTGGGGTGCAGATTTCTTCCCGCTACCGACTGCATTGCCTACCACCGGGATCAATTCATTTACGCCCGACCCATCGGGAAAATCGCCAACGGAGTCATGGGGATCCGATCTACGACGAAAAATGGATACAGTTAAGAAGAGGCAATTATCGCAGGGAATGACGGTAGTGTTGACGGCTTGTATTTGTGAACGTAGAACCTGATTCAGACATGGTAGATTCATACCGAAAAGGCGCCTGGTAAATGGAGGAAGGAAGAATAGAACGCTGTGTTTGAAACGGATAGATGGGGGACTTGACGGACGAATGATTCAGCCAGCAGAGGGAATAGGACATGGATCGATGTTTGTAAATATAGAATATGACGCGCATGCAAGAAACCCATTCATCCCTAACGCTTGCTTATTCTCTAGTTGAAGCACTACTCGAGCATGGGTGAGACAAGTAAAAAATGAGAGGTGTCTCCAATTTTTGAGACATGGTTCCGAGACCGCATAGGTAGCTGCACGCCCCCATCTAATCTCTGATTGTCGATGAGGCCTTGATTAGCCATACGCAGGTAAGACATACAGATTTACAGACCCTACTAGGAGTATACGTTTCAAAGCATGCACGTTTGACACGTGTAGAAAATTATTCTACGCGTACTTAAATCATCCCTTCTACACTCCAATCGATATTACTCATATAAGTTGGCCGTATATATCTTCAACAAACCAAGAAGAGCGAACAACCTCCCTAAGTCTCAACACAAAACACAATTCACAATGTGATTCACCAAACAGAAGGGACCTCGAGAGGGTCGTCAGGCAGAGGTGATTCAGTGACGCAGCACAATGCCCACCAGGCGTTGTACCGAGTGCATTTCACAAAAGCCTCTTCAACAACTTAAGCCTGAACTCTTCCCCTGTTTCTCATGAAATCATGAGAAACAATCGACAACACCACAACATCCACATCAACTCCATAGCCATGTCTTTCTCTCCAAGCAAAACCGCCTACACCATGACCTACGCCGCCCTCATCAGCCATCTCCGAGGCATGGCAGACTCCATACGAGGGTCCTTGTCAGATGAGCAATGCAGACATGATAGTGCGCAAGCACACCGAGTGCTCGAGGTACTCCTGTTGGGCATTCGAATGGCAGAAGACAGCCTGGCAGAGGCGGGAGACATTAACGCACTAGTTGATCGCCGCATCAACGAGATCCAAGAAGAACGTGCGCCGTTCATGCCTGTTCCTGCGTCTTTAGATGGCGCGGAAGAGGAAGAGGATGTAGACATGTTGGGAATTGAAGATGACGAGGAAGAGGTATCGCAACACCAAGCTCCCGACTTTCCCACTGTCCGAGCCGGTGCCTCACCCGCTCAGTCAGACGAATTATCTCTCCCAGATCTCTCCCGCTTCCAATCTCCGACTTCACATGCCCTTCGAGGATCACCAACCTCACCTACGCCCCGTCCTACGCACCGCCCTTCCAATCCTCTCACCCCTCAATCCCGCCGTGCCCGCCAATGGACAGACATACGCACACTCCTCGCCAACGATCTCGAATCACATATTGATGCCCACGCCAACGACACACAACATGACCTAGATTACCACGAGACCATCCGCGCCCTCCACGAAGCATACGCCATTGCCGAGCAAGAACCCAGCGCCACGGAGCCGGAACAACTCTGGTCCAACGTCCAAGACGACATCCGCGGCTTCCAAGAAATCGCCACTGCGCAGCGCGAAGCGCAAAAGCCTATAAGCGTAGTCGGAAGCGACGACGAGGAAAACAGAAGCGTCGACATAAACGAGACGCCGTATGAATCCTCTGGCAGACCGATTGACGAATCATGGCATCCGTTCACACCTGTGAGTCCGGGTCAGGCAGTTACTTTGCCAGCGCTGGAGCCGTCGACTGGCCGAATGTACGACTTCGAGGCGCTGGGCGATATACCCAGTGACCTGGAATCCCAGCACTTGGTTCGTCGCGCGATTGAACGCACGCTGAATGAGATGCTGAATGCGTCTGAGTTTCCGGAGCTGCATGATGTGGTGCGAGCGTATTGGGAGCATGTGGAGAAGGAGATGCCGAGTCCTGCGCCGTCGGAGTAGGGGTTGTGCAGTGGGAATACTGTGTAGTGCTTGCGAGTGCTTGGTGATGGCGCAGAGAGGATATGGACGTTGTGCAGCCATTCCTGGGTGGGATGGCGATGTTGCGCGCATAAAACTATGTATAGGATTATAGTTAGGGTTGAGATGATGAGACGAATACCGAGCAAATAGTAACAAACTTCATGGTGACGGATAACGTGCATTGTATTCCATCTCATCGGGCGGAAAGAATGTGATGATTCATTGATCTAGTGTTCGATTCAATTACGAGCATAGCCTCAGCGGATTGCCATGTGTGCCTGGTAACAGCAGTTCGCGCCATCACACCGCGCCTAGACAGCGCGCTCGGTGGTCCTACTCTCGGTCTTGCCTGCAAAACCATCGTTATCCGCGTCAGCATGGTGGATCTGCTTCTCAACAGCCTTGACACTCTCGTCGGCGAGTTCCTTGTCCTCGAACACTGGCTCTTTGTTAGCGATGCTGTCACTGTGAGAACGGCGAGTACCTCACAGAAGGCCAGTTCCTCGAGAGTGCGGTTATAAGTCTCAGGGTACATGAAATAAATGAAGAGGCCTTCGAATGTGATCCAGCCACAGTAAATAGCCATGTATTTCCAATCAATTCCGCGAAGAGCGATAGGATTGACATTGATGCTAAAGAAACCCGCGAGCCTGCCGAAAATCTGCTGGATACCGATACCCATGGTACGCTGAGCGTAGGGGAAGAGTTCGACGAGATAGGTGTAGGTGAGCGAGTTGTTTCCGATGTTGTAGCAGGGCGAGTAGGCGAAGAAGAAGAACAGCGCCGCGATCTGCGCAGGAGGGTTCTTGACACCCGCTTGTTGGGCCACGCGCAGACGCTCGAAGCATATAGTCATGGCCATGAAAACCATGGTCATTGTTCCAGCGGAGAGCATGAACATCCATCGTCGACGGAACCGAGTGACAACAAGGGCAATAACAACCGCGTTCATCAAGCCCCAACACTGGCTGGCAATGTTGATCCTTGTCTTTGCGAAAGTACTTGTGTAGCCCATCAGCTCGAAGAGGAGATTCTGATAGTAGGAAAGCAGCGTGTTGCCGCTCATCTGGGTGAAGATACCAAGGAAAACGGTAATCAAAACACGACGACGCATGCCCTTCGTGCGGAGCATGTCGAACCAGGATTGCTTGGAAGTCTCCATCTCGATCTTGATAGTTGACCGAATCTGAGCCATCTCGGCTTGGATGAGCACAGAGCTGGCGTCACCTTCGGCGTGGTACTTGGTGAGAATCGCAAAGGCCTCGTCATCGCGATCCTTACTGACTAGCCAACGTGGAGACTCTGGAAGGAAGCTATGTATGATCAGCATGATGGTTTACAAGCTGCGAGTTGTAGACTCACTAGACAAAAGTGATTTGCAGCATCGATGGGCACATCTGCAACAAAGAGGGCAGACGCCAACTCCAGTCGCCTACAATGTTGGTAGTTCGGATCGCGATCCCCGACGCAACGATAGCGCCAATGAAGTAGGAAGCATTGAACAGCGAAGTCAGATAGGGGCGCTCCTTGGGGTATCCGAGTTCACCAAGGAGAGACGAGCCGGAGATGATACAGAAGACGATGCCGACGCCGAGCAACATACGGGCCACAATGTACATGCCGACTATTCTATCGTTAGTATCACACTGTATGACTAGTGGTCCCGACAACATACCGTGCTGAGAGAAACCTTGCAAGAGCGCCCCGATCACCATAATGATGGAGCCGCACATGATGGAGGATCGTCTGCCGTATTTCTGGTTGTACCATGGTGCGATAGGCACACCAATGATGGATCCGAGCTGGTAACAGGACGAAATAAAGCCAAGCATGCCGGCCTCGATGTCGGGCATGCCTTTCGCGTTTTTGTAGCCATTGCCGAAGTCTGCATATCATGAGCACAAGTTCTTCTTGTTTCGCGTACAGCAGCGCGTTCAAGTGTTCCCAGCAAGCAGCCGTTGTGTAGAGATACCCAAGCACTGCGAGCAACATGGATGTGAATTTCCAGGACAGCACCTTGCTCTCTTCACATCAGACTCCTTGAACGACTTACAATAGCACCTGCTGTGAGTCCGACCCGAAGATGCAAGGTGACTGGTCCAGCTGCTCAGTGTCTTCCACTTGAACAGCTTGACGCCACATTGGCCGCAGCATGTGCAAGCTAGCCATGGTGTCATGAGAACTCGAGCGTGTCCAGAGAATGTTTCCTCCGAGGATCCGACAACGCACCGAGAAAACACAAGTCCTCTGCTGCAGCGGACGCACTCAAGCAGATTGTGTGAGGGGAGAAAGTGCACCGCAATCGATGAGTTGGATCACGTACATGTATTGAATGGTCCCGAGAATTGAAGAGTGTTGATGAGTTGCGAATCGAAACCAGAGGTAATCTCAACACCCATGCAACAAACAAAGAGGTAAAAGTACATGACCCTCAGATTGGGCTTCCTGTACCATGGCACTTTGTCTTGCTCGACCATGCGCGTGACAATAGGGTCGGAGCCATGGCCGACGTTTGGCGCCTTGAAGACACCCATGGTGGTGGTGTTGGTGAAGCTGGGATGCTGTCCGAAGGTTTGCGTCGCCGGGGGGGTGGGGACATCAATGGTCTTATACACCCGATATTTCACGACTATACGGAGTACCCCGGCTGCATTCCCCAGATGTCCGAAGTCTGAATAGCTAAGGCGGATAGGGCGTCCGCAACACCGAATAATGAATGTCTTACATCGGTCAAGCGTCTGGGCGCAGTTTCGCAGAATGCTTGGAACCGGCTAATTGACAAACGAGGCCTCCAATTGCGATCGACTTTGAAGAGGTCGTTTGATTGCCGCGCTGTGGAGAGCGCGGCTGATACTCTGTATGCACTCATCAATTGTGGGGAGATGCTAACGCGCACTCCAATAGGATAATATCGCGCACCCCAATAGAATAGTGTAGCGCGCCCCAACAAGTCACCATCTTACTAACATCAGATCAATGTACAAGCATGTCGTGTTTGAAGGATCCGATCCAGTATCATGACTGCGGCGAATTAGTTGCGCCTCAGATTTTGAAATTTTTCGCAGATTTCCCCTGAAGTGGAATTAAAATTGGACTCATAGTTGGAGATTTTTTGACACTGGGATCCTCAGGTCTTTCAGCCTTGTTTAAGTGGCTCGCTTTAAGGGTACCCACCCCCTGAGCTGACCTGAGGTCACTGCTTAGTCTCTAGGGGACGAGCAGACCCTACTCGGTCCGGTATATGCCGGGCTGTATGTATTTAGCTAGCATGAGCCTACTGGAATGCGCAAGCTTTTCTTATTGGGTTGCGCGTTGACAATTACTTCCATTGTGGGCCAGCTCCCGGCGACAAAAGCGCGTGCAGAACCGAGCGTCCGGATATGAAGACATATGTTTCCGTGAAGCTTCGTCTTCGAGAGAATGTCATCCTCGGCGGCATTCCAAAGCTTCTCGCATCTTCTTGTCCACGACTTCCTTCCGCCACGCTTGTACTCCGTAGTGGCTCGCGTGTTGTGTTGGGTGCCGAGCACAAACGCGGGGTCCATTGTTGGCTACCTAGCCAAAGCATGGCTTGCACTCCGTACTGTTTGTCCGACGACCGAGCTCTTCCTGCACGCCAATGTGCTTCGAAGCCGTTGCGGTCCGATCGTTTCCTGGGATACTTTACGGAGTGTAAGGCAGCCGCCGCTGCAGGTTTATTAACCTCCGACCAGGGTCTGTACATGTGGCTAGGAGTTTTTTCCCGAACGCTCAAACAGTGCATGAACGTCTGACTGCATACGCATAGGCGCCGAGCCATCCCAAGAGAAAGGAGAAGGTGATTGGAAGCTGCCAGTTTCAACGCGGGGAAACGACAAGCAATCCGCTGTGTGTACATTGCTCGGAGAAAGATGATTGATTACAGATGCGGACCGACCGCATGCGCCCGGGCACAGAAACATGTCCAGTCTGGCCTAGCGAAGTCACCGGCTGGATTCGTAGACACGACAAAGTAACGTCACATGCGTAGAAGCCCAACAAGCGCAGCGATGCACATTCAGGTGCGGCGCTGTTAGCTGAAGCCTAATGCAGAGATGTTGTAAAGAGGCAGCCGGCAGACGCGAGCCGAGCCCAAAAGCCCCGCCCGCTTCCTCTTGACGTAGCTTGAGATGACATAGCCAGGTGTGCAGCTGTCCAAGGGGGTGTTTACACGCTCCTATGTACTGTTGAGTGAAGGAAGCGACTTTGATGTTCACTGGTACACACACGTAGAGATGGGCTCTTAGTATACAGTAGTGGATACAGTTACGATACAATACCAAATATACAAGCTTGTAAATCTTAAACACAACGGCTTGTATCTCAAGCTGCGCACTGACTATTGTCTGCTGCTGCGTTTCTCCCAAGCCCTGCCACTCGCTACCTCCACCATCTATTCTTTAATCTGTTTTTTAGTGATTTTGCAGGAGATAAGGTAGAGGAAGTTAAGCAAAAGAGGTCGACGTAAACAAATAACTACTAGGCAACACGCTCTGTTGGCTAGTAAAGAAAGATCCTAATTAATTACCTCTTCTCCTTGTGGTTAGCGTTACGATGCTATACACAGTATCAAATCAGTGTGTCCCAGTACAATACGGAATATACAAGTTTTTGGGCTCGCTCACGGTATCGACCGCTACAGACACGATCCGCAACGATGCTCCTGGATAATGCAAATCGCGCTTCCCCCAAGTCAATCTGGGCATCAGGCAACCGACCGGAGCGAGACTGATATCATGCGACAGATTCTGTTAGGGTTGGCTTTGGCGCACCAAGACTATTGACTAGCCACCTAGGTGGTGTGCTGTAAATAGTAGGGCAAGTGTATCCAGCGCATTGCTTAGTCCAAAGGTGCGAAAGATACTCGGTAGACAAGATTAACGATTATGAAATTACTACAGAGTACTTAAGACAAGCAAGCCTACATGCGGACAATCTTCGGAGAGCCAGTAGGCCTCAACAGAATTGCACCTCGCTAGAGCATGACAGTCTGTCGGCCACGGAACTAAATAGAAAGGGTATCATAACGTTGTCAGTGGTTCGTGTCGTGGGGCACGTTCGATGGGTCATGGTTCAGACGCCAGCCATGTTTGGTGGTGGTGCGGTGTCATTGCGAGACGAGCCACGGATGTGCAGCACAGAGAGAACCGTGGTCGCAAGGAAAGTAAGCCTGCGCCTTGTCAGCCAGAAACTAGAACAAAAAACACACAAGCACTGACCAGAGAAAGGCAGAGAAAACGATAGCGGCCACGCCACAGCTGTAGAAGGTCCCCTTTCCACCATATCCCCACCATGCATGGTTCCAGCGCACAGCGACGGCGATGAAGGCGGCGAACCAGAAGACCATGGTGGCAAACTCGACGGCAGCGATGGCGAACTTGTGCGCGAAACGAGGGAAGCGCGTGGGGACGACGAGAAGATATGCGACTGCGAGGAGGGTCCAGACGGAGCAGAAGAGCATAAAGTCCACGCTAGCCGGCGACCAGTTGTAGCCGTAGGGCCCGTTGAAGGCGTCGATGACTGGCATGCGTTAGCGAGGCAGATGGGGCGTGGCAGAAAACGACACACGATAAGCGGTCAGGCCCAACACCACGACGGAGAAGACGACCTGCACGCCGCGAAGGCCGAGGATAATAGCAGGAGCCACCATGTTGCCGGAGTGAATGCAGGAAGAGGCGAGTTTGCTGCTCCCAGCGGCGCTCGAGACGGCCTTTCTTATAGACACTGCGGAGTGGCCAGGCGCGAGGACAGGGCCTACGTCACCGCCGCCACAAACAGGTTGGCGGTGGCGCGTGACCCGTTCACTTGGCTGGTGTCGAACGCGTGTCATGCGACGCGACGTGGTGCGCCACGACAGCGCTTTGTGTGCGCTCTATCCAACACCGGAAAGGTAACAAAGCAGCGTTCGGAGACAATCTGATCTGGTGCGTCAGACTGCGCCACATCGTCCTGGCCTCGTCAGCGTAGGTATGCGGCTCCAAGAACGGCGGGCACGGCAATGCCATGTCGGTTGCGCATTGTGCGTGCTGCTCAATGTCACCGACCAAAGACAACCGAAGCAGGTCGCACGTAGAGCATTGTGCCACGTAGCTTCCCAGAGTACTTGAAAAGCTCCCGGGCGGCCGCAGGTAGGCTGCAGAGTCCAGACTACACCCAGAGCCCAAAACACACCTCAAAATGTCTTCATCCTCATCTCATCGTCCCGACAGCGCAATTGCACTGCAGGAGGCGTCGCGCAATGAGTGCGGAGAGAGGGGAAAGCGTGTCGAGTACGGTAGGCAGGTCAATGAGCTTCAAGAGCAATCCTCTGATGCAAATGCACGGCTATCTGATGAAGTGAAGAAGGTCGACAGGTTGCGTGGCGAGCTATCCGAAGCCCAGAAGCGAATCCGACAGACAGAACTACGGCTGGAGGCCACTGATGACATCTCATACCAGCCGCATCAAGAGACCACCGGTCGCTCCGCATTTGCTGAGCTTGAGTCTCTTCGCTCGCAATTCATTCATCTGCAGCAGGAACATTCCAAACTGAAGCAGGTACATGCAGATGCGAATTGCGAAGACGCATTGCGCGCGGCTGGACACGAGGTAACGTATGCGAAGATTCTCCAAAAGGCCGCCGAAGCAGAGACCGAAGCTTATCGTCACCTTGGCAAGGCCAATGAGCTGATGAAAGAGCAGATTACTTTCCTCCAGACAAAACTCATTGAGTCTACATGCAACTACCCGTTTGAAGAAGCCGAGCAAAGTTTCTCTGCGCAGGAGAGACGGATCGAGACAGACTTGACTAAAGCTATGAAGGCCGAGGACAAAGCCGCCGAGCTTGAGGCCAAACTCGTCAACACCCTGCATAAGGTTACTGAGCTGGAGACTGAGATTGGTAGAGCGGGGGACCGAGTTGTAGAGCTTGAGACTGAACTCGCCACCGCCGAGGACAAAGTCGCTAGGCTTGAGGCAGAACTGACTGATGAGCGCGTTCAGGCACTCGGGCTTGATGCAGAACTCGTCAGCGCGGGGGACAAAGTTGCCGAACTTCAAGCAGAACTTGAGCTTCAAGCAGAACTCCTCCAACGGAAGCCATCGCTGTCTAACGAGAGTTGCTACAGTGCTTCTACTGTTGACAGCGGCCTAGCAGCAAACGTTGTCATCAACATCGACCCACACGATCGCCGAAATTTGACACTTCTCCAGCGCGCCCAATCGACCATCTCCAAAGCCTCCCAATTCGAGATCCTCGGCCCCCACGATACCGTAACCGCCTTCCTCGCTGAGATGAAGCGTCTCGAGAACGACCACGCGGACAAGACTTCTTCTGCTGCGCACTGGCAGAAAGTCGCGCAGGAAAGTCTGGCCGACTTGGATTGTCTACGTTCCGAGCTTAACAATCGGCCGCCGTGCTCGATTGCTGGCCATCGAAGTCTTACGGATGAGCTCGCGGCAAAGGACCTTCAGCTGCAAATGCAGGCCACAATTGTCGCGCACTGGCAGAAGAAGGCGGCGGCAGTGCGCACCTTCTTCGACCAGTCGAATGTGGAGATGCGAGCTGCGGGTGTACAGGGCGTGTAGGTAGACCGAAATCTCGTTTGTGACTTCGATTTGATGTTTCCTTTGTCTTCATTGTCTATCAGCTTCGAAAAACATGGCAAATGCAAGTCCTCCATCATCTGCCACTCATGAATACCTCGACGTCGTGCGCCAACACAGCGATACCTCTGGCTCAAAGATATCAAAAAGCTAATGGGCCAAGCTAGTAATCTCCTTAACAATGGTCTATAGCGCTGTTTCACGTTTATTTTACCCCTATTATCGGGGGCTCGACTGCACATGAAGCTTTTAGCATAAGTCGTGCTATACTATCTTGCGTTAGTCTATAGTAAGCGGGAGCGGGATCTGCGCGGATCTAAGCTGTCGCTGCACAGTAGCGCTAGAGTTATATCACTAATACTGTATCAATACGGAGTACTATACAATATAAACAGCTTTCTGAATAGATAGTGTGTATTAGGGGCGCGCACAAACTGACTCTTGCCCTGTTCTCAGTCACACGTGACCCCGATTGATTCTAACTCCTTTGCCTAATTATTTTGATGAAGAGAGGGTTAGGGTTTACCCTAACGAGAAGATAGAATTGAACAAGAATTCTTACAGCAACGTGCTGCTGTCGGAAAGTTTAGGTAAGAAGATCCAAACCAATTACTAGCTGCCTGTAGAGGCTTAGCGTCCATATAAGATACGGTATCGCATTACGGATACTCCGTACTCCGTAGTATGAGATCTGATATGATACCAGATGTACTCCGTACGAGGATTTTGATCGAAATACGGATTTAGCTATTGTTATGCAGCGCCGCAGCGACCACCCAGCACGCCTTAATCCTGCAAAGTAAACCTCTGAGATCTGCTCTCTCCACCACTCACCATTCTCCACCCGCTACTCCCATGACCTATACAGTGTTTCTGAGGCATGCATCTGTTAGCGAACGTGATCGTACTTGCATGGGCTGTTCTCAACGTCGCACTTATCATGGCTGCTCCACCTCCGGTCAAGACGCCTGCGCAGAAGATTGACGCAACCAAATTTTACCAGGAGTACAAAGGACACCCTCTCAGCGACCTCGTTACGTTCCAGGACATTACGCATGCAGAACGACCAGACAAGCCCGTGATCTACCTCGCCGGCGACTCATCTCTAGACAACAAGTTCTGGCTGAGCAAGTCCGTCGCCGATTTCGATGTCAAAATTCCCGCAATATACGACAAGACGTTGGAAAAGCCTGAGCCGAAGCCAGATGTCTCGTTCTGGCTCAACCATCTCCTAGGCGAGCGGGCAACCTGCATCAATACCGCGGTCGAGGAGTCAATGCTGCGCGAGCGAGATCAGCGACTGCTATCTCACGACGAGTTCATTCGGGACAATATCCGCTCAGAGGACACTCTCATCGTCAGCGTCGGCTCTAACGATGTCGCCTTCGAGCCCTCGCCACGCACCATGGCCCACATGTTTCAGCTCGCCTGGCTCACACCACGCAGAAAATTGAAAGACGGTACAGCAAGCGCTCTGCAGTACTTCAGGCGCATGTTCCGCGACGATATTCAAGACTACGTGACCCGGCTCACTTCCAAGACTAAGCCGCGCGCTGTCGTTATCTGCATGATTTACTTCCCTCTTGAATCACAATTTGGCCAGAAGAGCTGGGCGGACCTGAAACTCAGAGCACTTGGTTACAATTCGTACCCAGAACGACTGCAGCTCGCAATTCGGTCCCTGTACGATATTGCGACGAAGCAGATCAAGGTGGATGGTACGCGGATCGTGCCCTGTGGGCTGCACCAGGTGCTCGATGGTAAGCATCCAGAGCTTTACACGGAGAGGGTCGAGCCGAGCGAAGAGGGAGGACGGAAGATGGCGGTCAAATTCATGGAGCTGATTGAAGGGTTGTTGGAGCCCGCACATCCGATGACGCAAGAGGAAGTTTGAATTCTGAACACTATGGGACCCTACCTTTTGGATTGGACCTGTTGCGCGCGTGACCTGAACGAAGGGATCCCTGGACTGTTGTTTGCTCAACCCATTGTTGTTGATTGATACCTGCAGCCATGGAGGATTTCAATTGTCAACAGGTTATAATCTCCACGGTACCCTCGGTTCACTTCTGCCTGGCGTGTCAAATTTTAATGGTAGGAACACATTCCTGATACTGTCAACCCACAATACTCATTCGTATATTGTAGCTTTCTTCTCTTCTTCAACTTCCCTCTGACGTCACAACTGCGATGCCCGCGAGTGTAGCAAAACGCGAATTCACTTTCACCGCGACTTTCACCGCGCGCAAGCCCGATTTCATCTTCACCGTGCGTTGGCCCCACCCCGGCTGCACTATATACTTCTGTCTCGTCTTCCCTTTATTTTAATATCCTCTATGCGCTCTGCACCTCACCCCCTAACGCGGAATC
The DNA here is from genome assembly GCA_018398575.1 of Ampelomyces quisqualis. Lineage (NCBI taxonomy): Eukaryota > Fungi > Ascomycota > Dothideomycetes > Pleosporales > Phaeosphaeriaceae > Ampelomyces > Ampelomyces quisqualis. The sequence goes on from JAGTXZ010000011.1 coordinate 2,583,350, forward strand.
TAACCACAATACTTGTCAACCACAATACTTGCGGTTCCACCTTCAATACGCACCACCAAGCCCAACCACTTCTCATACAGACGCCGCATCGACAAGATGCAAGTCCACGAATTTACTGCGATGCTGCCCTTCAGCTCGTACCCTTCCCTCATCTTCCACCTGATCCTGGCCTCCATGGAAGCGATCCCTACGAACTTCCTCATCTTTATCATCACGCTCATGCTTGTCACGGTTTTCATCCCGCGCGCCATCAGCACCAGCAACACCGATCAGCGCCTCAACAATCTCGTGCGCATGTTCAGCATCCTTAATCATCTCCCCGCCAAGATTGCCGACCTCAAGGAGGGCCAGGATGCGCTGAGCTTGCAGCTGAACTCGGTTGCGACTGCACTCAACGACATGAAGAACAAGCCCGCCACCACGTCACCACCAGACACCCACCTCTCCTCCTTCATCGCAATTCAGCGTCGCATCGATGAGCTATGCGCGCGCCCCGTCACGTCGGCTCCAACCCCTCCTTCACCCCCACATCTCCTCCACATCTCCTCCATTCGATCTCAGAACACACCACCCAGTCCGCCTACAGCTCGGTTGCCGATGTTCACACTCTCTGGATTGGTCACCCAGGAGACTATACCTCGCGCTTCCCCGTCTTCTGTGCTCGGCTTCTCCCCTGTTGCCAAACAGGCCACTGCAACAGCCCTCCCTTGGTTGCCCATTTTGTCGCTGTCGTGTGTCGGGACGCGCCAGACGGTGCCAGTAGCACCTAAGTCAGCGACTATGGCACTGTCTCAGGTAAAGATTGTAGCGACGGTTCCAAGGGAAGTCGCGCGACAGAAGCTGGAGCTGGGTGATGTCAAGTCACAGATCATTGAGCCCATGGCGCCTCGGATCAAGAAGCTGTCGATAGGTGGCGTATCGCAGCAATCTACCATGCCTGAGGCTGTCGAGGTTAGCACCACCTCAGTGGCGCGAGACGATGATGTCGACGACGAGGAGTTCGATGCGTTCGCTGAGCAGGTTTTGGCCACAGAAGGCGACTCCGACCATCACTACCAGGGACATCTAGCTTCTTTCGAGGCAGAGATAGAAGGAGAAGAGTGCAGGACGGCCACGACCTCTCGTGAGACTGGCCTTCGCGCAAGTGCCGCATCTTTCGTACCTGGGTCAATCTCAACCAAAACGCCGATCGAAAGCGTGGCGGCTACATACCATGCGACTCCGACTGCGAATGATCCATCGACCTCATCCCCAACCGCTCAAGGCAGCTTGAGTGCGTCGCGGCACTCCGTTCGCCCTCCTATGCCGCTGTTTAGTAGGCAGAACCAGGTGATGCTGCAGCAAAAGCAGACTGGTACTAAGACGGTCACCAAGCAAGAAGCGACGCCAAACCCTGATCCTCAGCACTACTCCTCGACACGGACCACTCAAGGCGGTTTGGGTGGCTCGCGCTATGTCTCTAGCACTCCTTTGCCAACCTCTGGTGAGCAGGCCGCGAAGAACCAGCAGCAATCGCAGACTGCCAACAAGGAAGAGACTCCTCAGGATGTGCTGTCAACGTCTGATGTTGGGGAGATCAAGTCGCAGGCCACGGAGCCTCGAATGTCTCTTTCCCCCCTGTCCAAGGGCAGCAGCATGGCAGTGGCATCTTCTTCCTTCGAGGTTACGAGTCCGTTCGGGACTGGCCTCAGCCCAGGTGTGGCATCATTGCTGTCTCCAGCCTCGTCGATGGTAACGCTCGAGAATGCCGCCACCCATTCCATCTTGGCCAAGCATGTACCAGACGCAGCTGGGCCTGTCAGCAAGCGCTTTTGCAGTGTCTGTGATAAGACAGTCGCTAATGACATCTGGGCGCAGCACGAGCGCAACCACCACGGTTTCTGCCAGCACTGTCACAAGGAGGTATCTGGTGATTGGATTGACAACAGGTTTCGGTACGACGAACACGAGAAGCCGTGCTGTCTACAGATTTGGAGATCAAAAAACCCCGCACCGACGCCCGGGGCAGAGTCGGCTGCATCGCGAAATCCTGCGCCTGCACCACATCGCAGCTCGCGAAATACCCCTCGCCCTCCTATTTCATTGTATGGCAAGAAGACTCGAGAAACAGACCAGTTTACACCGCCTTCAAGCTCGCGAGGGACCGGTCGCCCTCCCATGCCGAAATTCAGCAAGCAGGCCCCGAAGGCGAATGGGTCGCTGGCTAACGAAGGCTGGAAGGGCAATGTCATCAAGTACTAGACAGATCTAGGGACAAAAAAGCGCACCAAAGATGCATGGCGGGGGAATAATCAGGGCGCTAGATTTTTTCCAAAATTTGAAGAGTTGAAGCCGTTGAAATTAAGGTGGAGATGGAGGGAAGATCTGAAGATGATAAGAACATATATAGATAGAGAGAGAGCCCGGAGATGGAGAGGAGATGGACAGCTGAGGAGAACGCCCTCCCTGACCCATTGTATGGTTTGAGTTGTCCTTAGGTTGAGGTTGCCTAACATGGCTGACTCCCTTTGGTATCTCGCCAAACAGATGGTAAAGGTTGAGTAGCGGTCTCAGTATTCGTTTGTTCTTCTGGGTCACCGTTTCGAGTTGCTTCCAGGATACGCCAAAACTCTTCAAGATTTGGAACAGTACGTACATACCACAGGACGAAGGAATGAAACACAATAAGTCTTGAAAATAATCGGGTCATGTCCCTCTGCAATAGCTGTAAGACTTGTCACTGTTGTTTGCCAAGGATGAAAGGCGGATGTGATGAAAAGCGAATAGTGTCGCTGATAAGGATAGGCTTAAATCGCTTAGCGGCCCCATAGGCCTCCAGCGCCCGGCGCTGTACCTTGCAGAAACATCCCCGACAACACTCAATCCTCCATCACCCAACAGCAAGAAACGCATCCATCTAGATGTGAAGGACATCCGTCGCCACTAACACCTTCCCAACTGATATGGAGCGTCCCTCTTGCAATCTGGGCACGACTATTTCTGGCCACTCGGATGCATCGTTTCACCGGGTGGCTGGTTGCTTGGACGGCCTTGGCGCCTTCTTGTCACCTGCTGCATGAGGCAACTCGTATGCTAGTGCCGTTTAGGTCCTTTGCGAGGGATGTCGTGCGCCGGGACGACGACGAGGGGTGGATATATAGAGACATGTAGTGCTCAATCAGGGACGGGTAAGAAACGTCTTCTTCGTCTCATTTGGTTGCACGACGTTGTTGTTGTTGTCGCTCTTGGACTACCCAGCGGCAAAACTCCACATCGGACCACTGTAATCGGTATCGAACAACTTCAACTCCATCGATCCTCGGTTGAACGTGTGTCCTTGTCATCATGCGGACTTTCACCTTTTGTGCGGCCGCGCTGCCGCTGATCAACGCCATCACCCCCGCTCGTTTCCCGCACCAACCTCTCGGAAACGGAACGAAGCGCCTGACATACAACATCACGACGGATTCTCCGGGCCAATTGTCCCCGCAAACACGATCGTTTAGTTGGGTAGGCACCGGCACAGATGGCGACTACATCTACACCGGCGCCTCGGGCGACTTTCTATTCGAAAACGTTGCAACCGGCGAATCGACGACATTCTTGTCTGCCGATAAGGTGCCCGAGGACTACTGGGACTACTTCATTTCGCCTGACGCGAGCCATGTACTTTGGGCAGTCAACTACACCAAGCAGTACCGCTACAGTTATTACGCCGACTACCTGATCCAAGATGTCGCCAGTGGAGAGACGACACCGCTGGACCCAACGCTTGCGGGTGACCTTCAGTATGCTGAGTGGAGCCCCTCCACGGCCGGACAGATCACGTATGTGAAGGGCAACAACCTTTACATCTACAACAATGGCACGACAACGCAAATCACTGATAACGGTGGCCCTGATTGGTTCAGTAAGTTTTGTCGAATGCACGTTTGGAGCATCTGCTGACTGAATCTTAGATGCCGTACCTGACTGGGTTTATGAGGAGGAAATTTTCGGCGACCGCTACACGCTATGGTACTCACCTGACGGCACCAAAATTGCTTTCCTTACTTTCAACGAGACGGGCGTTGGCAACTTCCGCATTCCGTACTACATCGACAACGATGCCGAGTATGTGCCCGTCTACCCTCGCGAACTGGATCTGCGCTACCCCAAGGTTGGCACCAAGAACCCTGTTGTTGGGTTTAACATTCTCGATGTGGCTTCTGGAAATGTCACCAACATAGCTATTGATGCCTTCCCCGAAGATGACCTTGTTATTGGTGAGGTCACGTGGTTGACCGAGCGAAGCGACAAGGTCCAGTTCCGCGCTTACAATCGCGTTCAGGACCAAGAGAAGCTTGTCTTGGTTGATGTTGAATCTGCTTCGTCCAAGGTCACTCGCCAGCGCGATGGTACCGATGGATGGCTCGAGAACAGCATGCAAGCCCGCTACATTGGCCCTGTACAGACGTCGAACGCTACCTACAGCAATTCGAGCACTGGATACTACTTGGACGTATCTGATGAAAGTGGGTGGCAGCATCTGTACCTCTTCCCCGTTGAGGGCGGAGAGAAGATCGCCCTGACTTCTGGAGAGTGGGAGGTCATCACAATCCCCAAGGTCGACTACAAGCGTGGCCTCGTCTACTATACTTCTACCCAGCACCACAGCGCGGAATCTCACATTTATTCGGTCAACATGAAGACTGGCGAGAAGAAGGCGCTTGTAGATGACACCGTGACCGCCTTCTGGACCGGCTCTTTCTCGTCCGGCGGCTCATACTACGTTCTCCGCTACGCCGGTCCTGACGTCCCCTACCAGGAGCTCTACTCTGTCAATTCCACAACACCAATTCGAACCATCGTCGACAACAAGGCAGTTTACGAGCGCCTCCAGGAATACGCCCTGCCTAACATTACCTACCTCGACTTAGCCCACCCTTCAGGTTACACTCTGGACGCTATGCTCCGTCTTCCCCCGAACTTTGACCCATCGAAGAAGTACCCTCTTCTCTTGATCCCCTACGGCGGCCCCAACGCCAAAGAAGTCCACAAAGACTTTATCGCCCTTAACTGGAAAGCCTACGTCGCCTCTGACCCCGAACTCGAATACATCACGCTCACTGTTGACGGGCGCGGTACAGGCCGCAAAGGCCGCAAATTTCGCTCCCTCGTCGCGTCCAACCTCGGCGAACTCGAAGCAGAAGACCAGATCTGGGCCGCCAAAGAACTGGCTAAGAATACCTGGGTTGACTCCGAACACATTGGCATCTGGGGCTGGTCGTACGGCGGTTACTTGTCGTCCAAGGTTGTCGAAGTCGGTGACCCGATCATCAGTTTTGCATGCATCACTGCACCCGTATCAGACTGGCGTTTCTACGACTCCCTCTACACTGAACGTTATATGAAGACTCCTACACTCAACCCTGAAGGATACAACCGCTCCCGCGTCCACGACGCATCCGGCTTCAAATCTATTGCAGGCGGCGTAGTCATTCAGCACGGAACGGGCGACGACAACGTGCATTTTCAGAACGCTGCTGCCCTCGTGGACCTGTTGATGAAAGAGCGCGTGACCCCAGAGAAGATGCAGAACACGTGGTTCACGGATAGCGACCATAGCATTAATTTTAATAATGGCGGAAAGTTCTTGTACAGGCAATTGAGCAAGAAGCTGTTCGAGGAGAAGAAGAGGGTGGGGAATAGCAAGGGGGGGCATCAGTGGAGTAAGAGAGAAAGCAGAAAGTGGTTTGCATAGGTATTCCGCAGAGATGACAGACGATTCCGTAATGTCTGAAGATTAGTTTGACTATGAAGATGGTGAATTTCTGGCCGCGCGATGCTGTTGATCACTAGTGAGCACAATCGCCAACGGTGCTCATTTGAAGAAGTGGTGTACGGCCAAGAGCTGTCCATGATTCGTATGTCAATGAGGGGGAGACTCAACAATCATATGGTGATGAAAATAGCTGTAAAAATGGCAAGGACCATGTAGGAGTTTCGCCAGAATAGCAGGCAGTTCCGGAAGGGTTGTTCCTACTGGTGGACAACATTCGTTAGAGCTCGTCCAACAATATGTGCTTGACTTTAGATAGGATCTCGGGAAGTGGTTCGAGTTAACGTATAGCGGGGTAAGTGCTACAGAATTAGTAGTGGGATGGAGAAGTTTCCAAAAGAGATCGATCGATCGATTCAGATTGATGTGCGGTTTGTTCTCAAATGGTAGACAGGGATGATATGGGAGAGGGTAGTGGACACAAGGAGAGTAGCTCCAAGGGTGCAGATGTAGAAAGCTGTCTATACATGCTTTCCCGCGAGAGTGAGTCCTTATTGACTTCTTACGCAATAGGTCCTAGTTATCGTAGTCTACAACCCTACAACCTGCAGCATCAGAATGCTACCATCTGCATGTGGTACGATCACGTGATACATGAGCCTCGAAGCGTCGCGCCGCTTATGAACGGTCTGCAAACGTATCTTGCAACCAAACAGTCCCCAACAATGCTATCGTGATATCGGCGGAATCATGTCAAATAATGGTTTTTTCGGACCTTTTTTTTGTCCTGGTCCCCTCCTGCTTCTGTAAGCCTAGTTACATCAGCGCGATTGTCTAACGTCATCGTTCGCTCTCTGTCTTCAATTGCCTATCTCCGCAACCAACCACATAATGCCCTCTTGGTGACAGGCTACAGCGCTCGGTTACCAGCCCTATGTATGATAGTGTAACGGCACGGATGGTAGCTGCCACCTTGTGTGCGCGACACCTGGGGTCGCGAGCGTCTAGCCAGGGTTCATGATAAGGAATTGCGCATGTCGAATGTGCTGATAGGTAGGCGAACGCTAAATGTCGATACCAGCAGTGATGTCATGGCATTTGGTATGTGCGAGTGGAAAAACGTCAGGGAGTTGCAGACAGGATAAGTAAAGTCGTGAGAGCCGTTGTTGCTTTTGCATTCCACAATAGATGAGTTTGAGATGTCTGTCTCGGTAAAATACGCAGATCACGACACAAAATCCAGTAAGTCGTCGCCAGTGCCCTGTCCCGACGTCGAAGCCGGAAGCGTTGGTGTTGTCGAAGAAGTATCTTTAGATGGCGATGAAGCGTTGCGCTTTCTCAAGACTCAACATTCTGTTGGTGAAATGACCGCGGCGGAAGAGAAGAAGCTTGTCAGGAAGATTGATGGGATGATCATGCCGCTTATGTGGTCTTGCTACTGTTTGCAGTACTTGGACAAGACTTTAGGTACCAATTCCTCCACTCAGAGACAGCTTAAGACTGGGTACTGATGTAAAATAGTCAATTACGCAGCTGTTATGGGTCTCTACAACGAAATCACAACGAAGCAGTTCTCAAATCTCGCTTTGTTCTTCTACGTCTCATACCTCGTCCTAGAGTTTCCTCACGGATATGTTATGCAGCGATTTCCGACTGCGAAGTACCTCGGGACCTGCGTTGCGCTGTGGGGATTCATCACGGCGATAACGTGCGTCTGCAAGAATTACAGCGCACTGGTTGCGACATGGATACTCCTTGGATGTTTTGAATCGGCGGTTGCGCCGTCACTCATTCTGATTACGTCTATGTGGTACAAGAAGAATGAGCAGCCACTGCGTACAGGACTGTGGTATGTTGGTGTAGGAACAGGAACGATGATTGGGTCTTTGATCTCGTTTGGCTTTCAACATTATTATAGCCCCACATTCACGAACTGGCAGATTATGTTCCTGGTAGTTGGGCTGATTACGGTTGCTGTTGGGGTTACGGGTAAGTCGTCGCAACGTCAAAAATGCGCTAGACCACTGCCATACTCATGCTGTCAGTCGTTTTCCTGTTGCCAGACAATCCCATGTCGTCTCGCATCAGCCCAGCCGAGAAAATATGGGCCATCGAGCGCCTGCGCGAGAACATGACAGGTATTACCATACTCATGTTGCGTATTTTTTACCTTGGCTAATATTTCCAGGCATCGAAAACAAACAGTTCAAATGGCACCAGGTGATCGAATGCCTGACCGATCCACAAACCTGGTTAATTTCCCTCATTGCAATCTCGTCAAACGTCCCCAATGGCGCCGTATCATCCTACCAAGCCACCCTCATCCGCTCCTTTGGCTTCGACTCCAAAACCACTGCGCTTCTATAACTCCCTTCCGGCGCTGTAAGCATCATATCAATAATTACAGCAACATACCTAGCCGGCCGCTTGGACCAGCGCGGAATCAACATCATTACCCTACTCATCCCCGGCATGACCGGCGGCGCGCTCATGGCGTTCCTTCCCGGGTCTAACAAACCAGGCAAACTAATCAGCAACTACCTCACCAACTGCATCGGCTCCAGCTTACCCCTGCTGTATTCGTGGGTTGCGGCCAACGTCGCCGGACACACGAAGAAAGTCACCATGAGCGCTATCCTGCTCATGTCGTTTTGTCTGGGGAACATCATTGGGCCGTTGACGTTTCGGCACGAGGATCAGCCTGAGTTCATACCCGCGAAGATTACGATTATCGTTACGTGTGGGGTCGCGGCGTGCTTGACGTTGCTGCTTAGGGCGTATTATGTGTGGGAGAATAAGAGGCGGGATGGGAAGGGTGTGGAGGTGAGGGTCGCTGAGGAGTTTTTGGATCTGACGGATAGGGAGAATCGGAAGTTTAGGTACAAGCTGTAGGCCACAGGATGATTGATGTTTAGTGGTGCAGAATGTGACCATGATGCACCCTGTTGGGTTTGACGCCACGCGACTGCACCGGCAAATGTGTCTTCGGGTGCACCGAGCGACTCGCATGCAGCGGTAACAAGCCGAGATGCTCATCTGGGTGATTTTGCACATGTCTGATTGTACAGATGAGTGGCTGATTGGAAGTAGTGATTGTTTTGTGATGCATGATGCCTGTTCGCATGTTCGAAGTGGCGGAAGGTTTGGCGAGCATCTTGTCCACCCCATAGTGATATGGCTAGCCGCGATGATTTCCCGGATCCGGAATAAGCTATACCATTGATCCTCCCATGATTTCTCGTTGTACAGATCTGCATACAATTGGCTCTTTTGGGATTGATATGGTCAAGCGCTACGTCGAAAGGCTTCGCCGCTTGTACACATTTCGCACAATTGGACTGGTATGAGTGCGTTGTCATGAAGGGCCTATGTGGAAGATGTTGCAGCTGCAGGACACTTCATCTTGGGTTAGTTTTATAACCCAGGCTCTTGATGTGCAGGAACTTCAAGAAATCGAACTACATTTGGGGCCCTTAAGTAAGAGTGCTCTCATGTTCGACGTGAGATTACCATATCCTCGGGGCACTTTACAATTGTTTGGATCCGCGCGGATTGTAACCCGCAACGCAGATGACAGGTGCGCATCTTCGGCTACCGTAGCGAATACTGACACGTGGTAGTATCGAGCTTGGTATGTGATTCTGTGCTGGTAGGCTGAGGATGTGCGACTGTCGTGGAAGGGGCTATAGAGACGTAGGGCTGTGCGTCGCATTTGAATTCATCCGGAGCTGACCACCTATCAGATGTAAGATACCACCTTTGCACGAGCCTCGGGAGAGAAATAGTATAGTTCAGAACTTGCGTACATTGATATTTATAGGCTTGGACCAATAGAAGTCTAAGATGAGTCAGTTTTGGGGCCGCACCACCACCTGAATGCCGGAGCGATCGACCGGAATCCACCAGAACGCAAACAACATGCCTCCGATGCAGTCAAAACCAAAATTAGTGTGAAATACCAAAATATCATGGAAGCATTCCTTTGAAGTGTGCCTGAAACATGTGAGGTTTGGAGGTCGGGCTCCGCGGACTGCCACATGATTGGAGCGGTCGTTGTACTCCGGAATGATAGTACAATAAGCATACGAACCTGGAAAGGCAATGGCCCCCGCGTGGCTGCCTTGCTGGCAACGCCGAACGAGGTTGGTGGTTCTGTCTGTAGCCAGGAACTGACTCAGGCATTGCAAATTCAAGGGCTGAGTAACCATCCTGGATTAAATTGCCTGCACGCATTGGACATTTGGCGCATGACTTGAGGTAGAGTGCACTCCGTCGTCGTCAATGCGAAGGACCCGCCTGTAAGAATCCTGAAAAAAAGATACTCAAGACTTTGAAGCATGCTTCCTCTGAAGAACCACAAGTGTTCAGCAGGATGAGAGCTGACCGAAAGAATGACTGGGCTTTGATCCTGCTCCTCAGCTTTGGGCCAGTCCTCACTAAGCAACACAATGAGCCGTGCCCGGCGAATGAGAACAGCAGCATGACTGAGACATCTCGAATAGAAGCAGTTCAATCTGTAGTATGCTTACCCGTATTTGCAGTATATTGAAGATATGGCGGTTGCCGTAAGGCGCCGCAGGGCAGATGTTTAAGATTGTCAGCCTCACCGATACCGACCAAGAAACAGCGTCGCTGTTCAAAGTTTGGGTTGTGAGCTGAATATTGCCCATATTTAAGGAGTCAAACGGAAAGGTGTGTTGCATCGATTATCGTCTTCCCTTGTCGTTGGCGATATCGCTCTCAGTCGACAAACGGACCCCTGGAATCGGCCATCCATGCGTACGGGGCAGCTTACGATCGTTCCTAGGACTTGATCTTCATCATGAACTTCGGCTTCAGAAAGCGTGTCGTATGGGGAGACTTGGATGGTAAGAGAGTGGCGTACAACGATCGAGTCGCTCGTTTGCGCAGGTCCGAGTATCCTATGCTCAAAGGTAAGCCGCTCTCTAAGGGTTAGAAGTTCGTAAAGTTGATAAAATCTTCCAGATCTGACTTATCTTGATCATGGGGGCACAACACTTGCCAGCAGGTCATTGCTCAACTCCTTTTGTGCGGAGATGAAGACAACATTGCTGGCGAACCCGCATTCGGATGCGTCTAATCCCAGTGCTTCTAGCAAAATTGTGGCCGAGACTCGGATGAAGGTCTTGCATTTCTTCAACGCTGACCCGGAAAAATTTGATGTTGTATTTACAGCCAATACTACCGCAGCCGTCAAGCTTGTGATGGAATGCTTCTCGGGACTCGACAGTGGCTTTGAATACGTCTACCATCAAAATTGCCATACCAGTCTCGTTGGGGTTCGTGAGAATGCAGTCGGTAGTCGCTGTCTGACATCTGACGAAGATATCGACGAATGGCTGGATTACGGGACGGGCTTGCTGGAACCAGGAGAACAACCTACACTCTTTGCCTATCCGGCTCAGTCTAACATGAACGGCCAACGGCTACCCCTGACATGGCCTCATCGACTGCGAAAGTCAGGTCGGCATTCCAACACGTATACCATTCTTGACGCAGCTGCACTCGTTTCGACTTCTCCGCTCGATCTTGGTGATCATGTCGCCGCGGCCGACTTCACCGTTCTTTCATTTTACAAAATCTTCGGCTTTCCCGATCTCGGCGCCTTGATAGTTCGCAAAGCATCCTCACATATACTTGAACATCGGAGGTATTTCGGTGGAGGCACAACAGAGATGACCACATGCTTCGGTGACGATCCATGGGTAGCGCGAAAAGAAGCAAGCCTGCATGCTCGACTAGAAGATGGCACGATCGCTATACGTAACATTCTCGCGTTGCGCTGCGCGATCGATTGTCACCGAAGGCTATTCGGTAACATGAAGGACGTCTCCGAGCACACTAGATGGCTAGCTGAGCTACTGCACGCGCGATTGCGTGATTTGAGGCATTTCAATGGCGCAAGAGTCTGCCACATATACAAAGCCGCCGGATCGACATTTGACGATGCAAGTACACAAGGGGCAACTATTGCGCTCAATGTGAAACACAGAGATGGCTCATGGCTGGGTCCATTCGCAGTCGGTGCGATGCTGAGGAAGCATCAAATTCACGTCCGTACAGGTAGTCTCTGCAACCCCGCAGGCATGGCGATCGCGTTAGAATTGAGCCCCACGAACATCAGAGCAGCTTTCGAGGATGGTTTTCGCTGCAACCAAGAAGACGATGTGCGTGTAGGTGGCGTGCTATTTGGCATGATTCGAGTCACTCTTGGTGCCATGAGCACCCTCGAGGATGTGGAAAATTTCGTTTCTTTTTTCGAGCAGCAAATTATGGATGGCAATCGAAAATTCCCACGGGAGCCAGGTGAGCATCCGTCAGTTGAGAAGGTCAAAGGGCCGAGCGGTGTAAGACCCTCAAGACACCGCAGCATCCCAAAGGAGCTATGGACACGGGTAACAGGTTGTTTTGCCCGAGGTGTGAGAAATTCGTGCTCGACATAAGTCAAGAATGTAGTTGAAGCGGCACATGAATCTGTAGACATACATCGCACGTTATTCCATATTGAGTTGGTAACGTGGAGACACTCGCCTGACGCGTTGTTCCTGTGGACGGGTAGTCGAAGAGGTGCGACTCGGCCCATGTCGATTAGTGCTGAGAGCCGGATTGTAGGAAGCCTCTCTGATAAGGCCTCCAAGGCTGTGTTGAGGATGACGATGAGAGCGCGACGACTGAGATATTAACCACACTACTGCCCGAAATAGAAACACACTAACCTGAAAAGGCCACCAATCGCAGAATCGGTCGAATTTCCTTCCGGCTGCATGGCCAACTTCCCTACGCGTCTCATCGGGGACGACTAAACCGTCAACGCGCCAAGATGTAACATGTGGTAATATTAAAAGTTACACGTTTAGCAGCCTGTTGTATTTTGTTAGCGAAGCCCACTAAAATTGCAACGCGTTAGCAAAATAAGCCTATCCCACATTCCTACACGCCCACACACTAATATTCTTGTGATACTTTTTTTAGTATTAACTTTTATAGCTACCTATACAAGCACTAGTAGTAAAGCTAGCTTCTACTAAGGGCTCTAAAACTCACTAAAACTAGCCTAGTTTTAAGAAGACCTCTCTGCGTTGCGCGCTACTATAGTCCTTATAAGAGAGTAATATAATATATATTAGCTATATATAAGTAATATATAGAGTTATATATTAATATATACTAATAAAAGTAGCTATAAGATAACGTACTTTAACTACTAACTTTAAAGAGATTAGTATAAGCCTAAGGAAAAGCCTAGTAAGTAGTTTTAATTAATCTAAGATAGAGTAACATATAACGCTACGTATTGCGTTAAGTATAATCTTATACAGAACGTATACAAAGTATCTGTAACTAGCATATTAACTTATACATATAATCTTAACGCTATTAACGCGCTTAAGTATAATAATAGGCTATAGGCATACGCTAGTAAATAGGTTTAGAGTACCTACTTATAGGTAGAAGTTAGGTTAGAGTTAAGTATAAAGAGGGTAGAGTAAAGTAGAGGTTATATAGAAGCTAGGGTAAAGTTTAGGTTAAGTTTTTATAGACCTTAGGTAGGGTTTAGGTTAGGGTTACATAGATCTTAGGTAAGGGTTAGGTTAGAGTATACTATTAGGTACACTGTTTTAATCTGTAATAAAGACCTATAATAACTTAAGCTAAAACTAAAAAGTAAGTTAAAAAAAATCTTTTTCCTCTAGCTCCTAAGCTAGCCTCTATTATGTTAGACTTTAACTTAAACTTATTTTTAATTAACTTCTACTTAACTCCTAACTCTCTTTTAGTGTTAATTAAATAGGTAAGAGTTAGGTTTAGTATAGGGTCTTACGTAAAGGTACTCTACTCTAACCTAACTTCTACCTATTTACTGCCGTATATAATAGGCAGCTATTACTTAGATTACTAGTATAGTACTAGAGCTATTACTATTATATATCCTAGAGTTGTTGCGTAGTATAAGTAACTTTATAAGTAGATTCTAGTAATTAGATAAGGCTAGCAGTAGGTATTTAATAGCAAAACATATTAGAAACTATATATAATCTATTAGCGCTAGCTAATAGAAGTTGCGTATAGATAGAAACTATAGGCCTATTTAGGTATAAGTAGATAACGCGCTTAAGTACTTAAAAGATAAGAGATAGAGCTGCTATAATTTTAGTTCTATTTGTTAGTAAGATTGCAAGAGTAATAAGACTAGCTTTGCTTTTAGTTATCTAGATTACCTTAAGAAGCTTACTACCTTTAGTTATTTATTAATTATAAACTCTATATATAAGATAAACTACCTTAACTAGTACCTGTTTATAATAGTAATTTATAATAGCTATAGAAGCGCTATTCTAGCTGCTTATCTCTTAGTATTAGTAGAGAAGTCTACTATAATAGCTAGCAGGCTAGCAGCTATAAAGAATTTCTACTAAGAGTAAGAAAAGTAGTGTAATAGGCTGCTACCTAATTAGTTCTTAGTTACAGAAAAACCTTAGCTTACTAGACTAGAACACTAAAAAGAAGGTTCTAAACTAGAACGCTAAAAATCCTCTAGGCTAGAACACTAAAAACAGTTCTAGACTAAAGCACCTAAATCTCTTAGACTAGACTACCTTAAAACTATAAAAACCTTCTAGGTAGCAATTAGAATAGATTACAAATTTATATTTTTATTTCCTAGTAACTACTCTTAGAGTCTGCTCTTTACAATTAAATTTGTTAAACTTAACTAGGCTAAAGAGCTATTAGTAACCTCTAGTATAAAACAAGTAACTGTTTCTATAACAGTATAGAATGTAATAGTACAAGCTATCTAGATAAGACGTAATAGCGTTCCTAAGTTAGTTATTAAAGATAAGTTTAATTAAATAATTATTAGCAACTTCTTAGACTTAGAGAAATAATAGATTAAAAAATAATTGCTGTTAAACAGCCTTAAAAAAACGCCTGCCTAGCAGAAAGTATGTAACTCTCTAGTAGCTAGACCCTCTAATAATAGGAAAAGAAAGTCTTTTCTAAGCGCAGATCTAGACTTAGTATTACTAGTAAGAAATTTGTAAAAATAAATTGCAAGGCTTACAGCCTAAACAACTCTAGAAACCTCTAGCTTTATATAAACCTCCTTAGAAAGCTTTCTCTTGCTCTAGAAGACTTATAAAGTCTCTAACTTAGAAGTACAGCAGTAAATAGGTAGAGGTTAGGTTAGAGTAGAGTACCTTTACGTAAGACCCTATACTTTACTTAACCTCTACTTATTTAATTAACGCTAAAAGAAGGTTAGAGGTTAAGTAGAAGTTAATTAAAAATAGGTTTAGGTTAAAGTCTAACGTAATAGAGGCTAGCTTAGGAGCTAGAGGAAAAAGATTTTTTTTAACCTACTTTTTAGTCTTAGCTTCAGTTATTATAGGTCTTTATTACAGATTAGAATAGTGTACCTAATAGTATACCCTAACCTAACTCCTACCTAAGATCTATGTAACCCTAACCTAAACCTTACCTAAGGTCTATAGAAACCTAACCTAAACTCTACCCTAGCCCCTATATAACCTCTACCCTACTCTACTCCCTTTCTGCTTAACTTTAACCTAACTTCTACCTATAAGTAAGTACTCTAAACCTATTTACTAGCGTACTTAAAAGTATATAGAAGAAATTAAAAAGATTACTACATCTTTAAGGCCTAAATAAAGTACAAACTAGAATATAACAGTATAAGGCTAGGCTCTTAAGTAGGCTATATCTTTAACTACTTTAAGAAGTTAGTAGCTAGTATAGCTTTATCTTAAGTAACTTAGAACTCTTAGAGCTCTATAGAAGAACTTTAAGACTTTCTAGACAGCTAATTTAGCAACAAGCTACATAACAAAAGATTACAAAGAAAACTTTAAATAATTTAATAGAATAAGTCTTCTTTCTAGAGCTTTAATGTAGAGTTTATAAAGCTAGCCTATAATATAAGTAAGGAAGATAACAAAGTAAACTTAAAAACAAAGTACTTAAGCGCTATTTAGCTAGACCTACAAGACAGAATAATCTCTATAGAAACTAAACCTAAATAGAAAATCTATAACCTTATAGACAAGGTAGTAATTATTAAAGAAAACTTATATAGAGTAAAACTTAGTAGTAAGCACACTAAAAAACAAAACGTTAAGAAACTTATAGATTAGAAACCTATAAGAAAACATTTTAGAAGAACTAAGAGAAAATCCTTTAAAAGGAAAAAAGCTAAGTAGGCTACTATAGAAGAGTAGTTTTACTAGAGACAAAACAACTTATACTTCTACTATAGTAAGTTAAGATACTACGCTAGTAAATATAAATTATCTTTACCTTTAAAACTTGCTAAAGCTATAGCAGCTAAGGTATAAGACAAAGAAGAGAAGAACGTGTTAGAAAACACTCTAAGCTTAGAAAATAAGTAACTCTTGTCTAAAGGCGCAGATAAGAGTATAGTAATACAATACTAGAAGAAAACAAAAGATTTTAACAATTCTAAAAGAAATAGCTAGACAGAAAACTTATTACTGTACATATTATTGTTAATAAAATAATAGTTACTTTTATAATAATTAACACTAAGTGTTTTACTTACGCTATAACTTTAACTAAGTTTGTCTATAAGAATAAGTTAGAGCGTAAGTTAATAGCCTTAAGAGAAATTATTAAAATTGCTAGAGCCTAGTCTTAGATAAAAACAGCTGTCTAGATAAGAATTAATATTAATAGGTACAAGAAGATACTATAGGCCTATAAACTAAATAGAAATAAAGAATATAACCTAGTTCTAGGTTAACTATAGATAAACTAGTATAATGTTACTATTGCAATAGTAAAGAAATTAATATATATTTACTCTACTTAGATATAAGTTAGAAGCTAGAAGGAAAAGAAACTTTTCTTACTATAGAGTATTATAGTAGCTGTGTACTTAGCCTAGCTATAATAAGGCTAGAAGAAAAAATCTATTTACTTTTACGCTGCGTTAATAGCAAATATCTAAAAGGCTCTAAAAACTAAACTCTAAGTAGACTCTAAGTTAGTACTCTTAGATTACTTAAAAGAGAAATACAAAACCTTTCTACGCAAAAAAGTAGACTAACTTTCTCTAGTAAAAGGACCTACTATTAACTATTCTATTAAGCTAGTAGAAAAAGATAGAAAGACTATAAAGGTGCTGTAGAGCCTACTATATAGCATGTTAAGAGAAAAACTTCTTATACTTTAAAAAAAGCTTACCTTTTACCTAAACTATAGCTTTATACAGGTAAGCTAGTTAAGCGCCTCTATACTAGTTCTATTTGTAAAGAAGCTAGAAAGAGGCCTTTAGTTTTATGTAGACTACTAGGCTCTTAACGCAATTATAAGGAAGGACTAATACCTACTCTTACTTATCTAAGAGACCTTAGCCTAAATTACTAAAGCTAAATAGTTTACTAAAGTAGATGTTATTTAAGCATTCTATAAAATTAGGATTACTAAAGAAGATAAATAGAAGACAGCCTTTTAGACGCGCTTTAGCCTCTATAAGTAGCTTGTAATACTCTTTAGACTTGCAAACACTCTAAGTATGTTTTAGAGATATATTAATTAGATACTAAAGAAACACTTAGATAATTTCTATTTAGCTTATATAGACAACGTGTTAATATATATAAGTAGGTCTAAGGCAGACTACAAGAAAAAGGTAAAGCTAGTAATCTAGAAACTTAGTGCAGCAAGGTTACATCTTAATGTAAAGAAAAGTAAGTTTAGTGTAAAAAAAACTAAATACTTTAAATTTATTATTAAGGCTAAAAAAGAAATAAGTATAGACCTTAAGAAAGTAGCTGCTATACGTTCCTAAGAGCCCCTAAAGATAGTTAAAGAAGTCTAGAGTTTTATTAGCTTTGCTAACTTCTACTAACAGTTTATAAAAGACTTTTTAGAGCTAGCTAATCTACTAACTAAGCTTACTAGAAAAGGCGTAGCCTTCTACTAGAGCCCTAAACAACAGATGTTTTTTAATAAGCTAAAAGAAGCCTTTGTAATAAAACTATTTCTAGTAAACTTTAATGTAAAGCTAGAGATAGTAGTAGAATATAATGCCTTAGAATAGTTAACTAGAAGAGTATTGTCTTAATATAGCAGAGACAGACGCCTTTAGGCTATAGCTTACTACTTAGTAAAGAACACAGCTGTAAAAGCTAACTATACTATCTATAATAAGAAGCTGTTAGCTATAGTTAAGTGCTTAGAGTAGTAGAAAACTAAACTTTAAAAAGTAAAGTATTTTACTCTACTTACAGACTGTAAGAACCTAGAATACTTTGCTACTATATAACTACTAATAGAAAGACACGTCTACTAGGCAAAGTTCTTTAGTATGTTTAATGTTAGATTCTAATACTACTTAAGAAACGTTAATAGCAGAGCAGATGCCCTTTTTAGAAAAGAATAAGATTTTTTCTAAGGAAGAGCAGACGTATAAGTATAGACCTAAACCTTCTAATTATTTACTCTTACTTTAGAAACTAAAGATAAAAAAAACCTAGTACTTACTACTTTTTTTGCAGCTTAGTAGAAGAATATACTATAACAAAAAAAAAGAAATAGAGTAGCTCTAAAACGTGCTTGCAGACAAAAATACTACGTTAACTACTTTCTTTGCAGCTTAGCAGAAAGATGCACTATAACAAGAAGAAAAAGAAATAGAGTAGCTCTAAAACGTGCTTATAGATAAAGACGCTATTTTAAAGAAAAGAAATGTTACTTAAGACTAAAATACTAAAGAATACTCTGCAGCTAGTAAAGAAATACTTTAAAATATACTTACAGGTAACGTACTTATAGACAAAGACGCTACGTTAAAGAAGAAAAATATTACTTATAACTAAAGTGTTAAAAAGCTTTTTATAGTAAAAGACATTTTAGACTTTACTAAAAAAACTGTAGTACTATATATAATTACGCTTAGGTAAGGTCTATACACAAACAAGCACTTTAAAGAATTATTAGAGCCTACTATTAAAGAATTGTAAGAACAGGCTATTTGTACAAATAAAGCCTACTAAATAGCAGTTAATACTGTTAGAATAAGGCAACAAAAATTCTCTTCTTATTTAAGCTTAAAAGTTTTTCTAGTAGAGTATGCTTTAGCTAACCTAAGACGCCTACTTTATAGAAAATATAAGTAAGTGCTAGAATACGTAAACCTATAAACTTATATTATCTTAGAAGTGCATAATTCTCTAATTGCTAAACACTTAAGTAAAGAAAACACTTATATAATATTAGCAAAAGACTACTTCTAGCCTAAAATATTCTTAAGTATCTACTAGTTTATCTAAAACTGCTTAGTGTATAGTAAGAAAAAGCTATAAAAAAACTTACATAAGAACTACTATGCCTACTTTTACTTTTAGACTAAATATAAAAAGAATTGTTAGTAGACTTTATTATAAGCCTTTTGCTTAGTTGCAGAATACTATACTTTATAGTAGTTACTAACTAACTAAGTAAAAACGTAGTGCTTATGCTTATCTTAGACTTAAAAGTCTTTACTATAGTTAAGGCATTTATTAAACAAGTAGTTACATACTATTAGCTTCTAGACGCTATAGTGTTTAACAGAGAGTTATAGTTTGTAAGTAAATTCTAGTCTTTATTCTAGAATAAGCTTAGAATATAAAGAAAAGTCTTAACAGTATATTACTTCTAAACAGATAGCGCTACAAAGCAAATAAATAGTATAGTAAAAGCCTACTTAAGAGCCTTTATAAGCTAGGACTAGTTAAACTAGGCTGCTCTATGTCTACTAGCACAAATTGCTATAGCTAGACAAAATGTAGCATCTATAAGAGTTAGCCTATTCTTTCTCTAGTACAGGTATAACACAGACTTTATTTAGTCTAACCTAAAATAGATAGTAGAGAACTAGTACTAGTCTAGTATTAATAAAAGAGCTACTACTAAAGTAATAGCAACTAAGATAAAAGAAATAATAAACTATATATAAGTAAAGATAGCTAAAGCATAATAAAAACAAAAACGCTAGGCTAACTGTTATAGACAAAAAGCTCTAGAACTCTATAATGTAACGACGCAGGTAGGTACAGCTATTAGGATTAAATTAGATACGTATTAGAGGCATATAGGAGTGCGTGTTGTATCAGAGATTCTGGATTAGCTATACACCTATAGGTCTTGTACAGAAGAACAAGAGAAACTTGTCTTTTATCTATGCTATAGGCTTATATTTATAGTAGGCGTAGCAGCTGAGTTAGAGCGCTGTTAGAGCGCTTTTAGTCCTAATCTACTAGCTCTCTACATAATCTGTTACTAAGCCTTTATAAGGTATTAGATGTAACATATGTTTGCATATACTTGTTACATTACCTTTCTTCTTAAAATTAATAGTCTCTATTAATTAGGTCTATATTAGTGTTGTTTTAGATACCTCTCTAAATTGTTGTAAACTCTTATTTACCTTAAGTTTATTTTAAGATAATATAATATAGCTGTTTGTTATTGTTTTAATTAGCGCACTAGCGTGTTTAACGTTCCTAACTTTACTTTAAGCTTTTTAAGCATATATACAAGGCTAGCCCTCTAGTATACTACTTCTCTATACTCTTCCCCTTACGTTTGTATACCTAAAGCTATCTAAGCCTTATCCTTTCTTAATTACTAGCTAACTGTATAGTAGATATACACAATGCCTATTTCTGTCCCTTCTAAGGCTTATCTTCTAGCCTATTAGGTTGTTTGCCTGCAGGCTGCAAGAGCTTTTACCTGCAGCTATTTTAATATTAAGTTTAGATTCTATTTAGACGTGTCTAAGAAGTGTACTTATTGCACACTCTTAAATAAAAAGTGTTGCCTAGTTCCTTTATATGCAGGCTAGAAGTATAATAGCCTCTTTAAGGCCCTTAACTGCAGGTTTACTACTTTAGGTAGAGACAAGTCTAATAAGGTAGTGTTAGAGCAGAAGGCTGCTATTAAGGAGGCAGCGTTTTAGTTAGCTGCTGTTATACAAGTAAGTACTGCACAAGTAGCTAACATAAATAATACTAACTTATTAGTTAGCGCTTATTACTAGAAGAAGGAGCTAGCTAGAGAGGTTAGGGCAATAGCTAAGGAGGTTAGGTCGCTTAGAAGGAGTACAGCTAAGTTAACTAGTATAGTTACTTAGCTAGTAGATATTATAATAGTATTAAGAGCTAATTAGTTAGTAGAGCAAGAGAAGGCGTAGAAAGCAGCACAAGAGGCTAGTACTTGCAGTAAGCAGGGCTAGAACAGAAGATAACTAGGTAGTGCGTTAGTGTCTGCACCTAGGGATTTAAACAATTAAGAACGTTCTACTAGTAGCAATAACAGTCTGCTGTTAAATCTAATAGAAGAGTAAGACTCTTATTGTTAATAGCTGTTACCTACTAGTGTAGTAGTTACAATATTAAGTTTAATTTCCCTAACATAATTGTTTTAAAATACTGTAAGATCTTTAACTCTTTTTTCTTATGCTATAATCTACTTAGCTAACACTTGTAAGGGTCTTAGCTGTTTTAGATAGCGTTTATAGAACGCTTGCAACATATGTAGAGCGCCTATAAAGTTTAAAGCATTATACTAGGTAGAGTTAGAATTATAGCCTACCTATTTTACACAATACTTTAGGATAGAGCAGTATAGCTTGCTAGCTAGGATCTCTTTAACTTCTTATTCTTTAACGCCTTAAATTAGAATACTAGATAAGTTTAGGCTTAGCTAACTAGGCAGGGGGTTATTAGAGTCCTTGCAGAGGACGTCTAGAGCAAACACGTCATAGATCTTAGAACCTTTAGGTAGCTTTAGATAAAATAAATAGCTAACTTGTTCTAGAACTTTAAAGGGGCCTTCTTACAATTTAGCGAGTTTGCGACTAAAGCAGGTAACAGATAGGTTTTAGTTTAAGAGGTAAACCTTATTACCTACTACCTAATTAATAGGTTAACAATATTTGTTTACCTTAGTAGCTATTTATTACTGCGCCTTTTCTATATTGTCTTTAGCTATGCGCTAGGCTGCATGCATGCAGGTAGCTAAGCTTAAGGCATCCTTAACATTTATATCTTTGTATTTTAAAGGGGATAGTGCCTAATCTTAGCTCTGTTGTAGTTTAGATCTAAACAAGAGCTAGTACAGCGCTATACTAATTGCAGAGTGCAGCAGCGTAGCTTAGGCTTAATTAATTATTAGCAAGAGGTTACTCTAGTTATCCTAGTAATAGGATATAAAAGGCCCTAATTATTAATTAATATACTTGTTTATAATCTTAGTTTGTCTATTAGTTTGTTTATAGTAGGCTGTAGAAAGCTTAAGTTGTACGCCTAGGATCTTGCAGAACTTAGACTAGAATTAGGACACAAACTAGAGTCTGCAGTCAGACACTATACTTTTAAGCGTGTAACTAAATTAGTATACCTATTAGATAAACAAGTAAGCTATTCCTTAAGCGTTAATTGTTTTATAGCAAGAAATAGAAACAGCTTACTTTAATAGGCAATTAATAATAACTATAATTTAATTATAGCTATGCTAATTAGTTAGAAATGTCTTAAAATCTATATATTAATGCTGCATAGGCCTATTAGGAATTAGTAACAAATAGAGGAAACCTTAGGATTAGAGCTGTCTTAGATAGGATCTTTAACAGGCAACGCAGTTTTATATATAGCGTTTGCATATAGCCTCTATACCTTTCTAGTAGTATTGCTAAGCTAAGAGCTAATATATCTTTATAGCGCTTAGGTAGGTAGTAGATACTTAATTGTAAGCCTCTCTAATTAGTTAGGTGTATAAGAAGGAATCTCTAGATATATAAAGGCGTAAGTAATAAAGCAGTAGTCTTTCTTAGACACAATACAGCTATAGTAGCTTAAGACGCTCTTCTTTAAAGGAACAGCAATTCTCTACTAGCAGGGCTTTAATTAGTTCTAACAAGTTAAGGTTTAAGGGGGCACTAATAGATTAGACTAAAATAGCTAAAACATTAACCTTTAGCTAGTTACAGACGTAGTTCTGAGCTAGTTTAGAGTTAACTAGGGAGTTTAGGCGTTTAGGTCCTAGAAGTACACAGGATCTGTTGTTTTATTAGGCAGTCTTAACCTTACTAACATCTTGTTCTCTTTAGCTTAAGATATTAGCTTGCTTATTAAGTTTGCTAGGCGTGTACTTAATATAGAAATTAAAAGAGGCAATAATTTCTGCCTATTGTGCTTAACGTGCATTAAGAACCTTAGTAGTTATAAAGTATTCTAAGGAGTAGTAATCTAAATACACCTAGATTTAACTCTATATAGAGGTAAGTTTAGCTCTCTACTTCTTAAACGCTTTTAAGATAGCAAAAAGTTCTTTATTATATATTTCTTAATTAAGCTTAGCTCTAGATAGAGCGTAACTATAGAAGGCTATAGAATACTACTTGTTGTTAGGGTGTTTCTAAGAGAGTACTCCTGCTATTACTCTATCTAACGCGTTAGTTTCTAACTTTGTGTTATACTTAGAATAGAAATAAGATAGCGTAAGAATAGCTAGGAGTAAGGCTTTAATCTAATTAAAAGCCTGTTAGCAGTCTGTAGTCTATTTAAACAGTGTAGCAGGACTTTAAAGCTTTATAATTAGTTTAGCTACATAAGAGAAATCTTTAATAAATTATTAATAGAAACTAGCAAAACTAAAAAATAACTTAACGCTAGTAACTGTAGTAGGTTTAGCCTAGTTTTAGAGTGCTTTTACCTTGTTAAGGTTAACTTTAGTGCCCTAGTTTGTTAGAACGTAACCTAGATACTTTGTGTAGGTTACATAGAATTTACTCTTCTAAATATCTACTTAGAGTCCTGCAGTACGTAGGCGCTCTAGAACCTTTTAGACGTGTTCCTAATATAAGTTTATATCCTCTAAGTAGATTAGGATGTTGTTAAGATACGCAATGTAGAAATTGTTAAGATAATTAATTAGTATATTGTTTATATAGCGCTAATACGTTGCTAGCCTATTACATAAGCTAAAAGAGAGAACCTTATACTTGTATGTACTGTAACAGGTCTAAAAGGTAGTATACTCTTTAGGGTTAAGATCTATACAAATTTTATTAAAGGCGGCCTAGATGTTAAACTTAGTAAAGATCTTAGCTTTAGAGGGGCGTAACAGCAGCTTATTAATATAAAGAATTAGATAGACGTTCTTGCGCGTAAGAGCGTTAATCTTCTAGTAGTCTATATAGATGCGTATATCTCTATTTAGTTTGTGTACACAGAGAATAGGTAAAGCAAAAGGACTTTAGTTAGCCTTAATAAAACCCTTCTAAAGGTGTTCCTAGACGTAGGCCTTAGTAGCTTTAAGCTTCTCTTAGTTTTGCTTGTACAGAGGACTAAACGTATTTAGTAATAGTTCTTTAAGGACAATCTTGTAATTGTACAAATAGTAAAGAGGTAATTAATTAGCTGCTAACTTGCTAAATACATCCTAATACTAGAAGTAACAGGCAGGTAATTTCTTATCTAATTAGCTTTAATTATCTGCGTTGTCCTTAGAGGCAAGGATCCTGTTAATCTTATAGAGGCTTGTTATAAAGAACTTATTCTAGAGCTTCTTTATAATAAAGTAAAATGCATTAGCAGAAATAAGAGCTATGCAGGTGCTTAGAGGGGGTTTAGACTCTAAGCAGTTTTGCTTAGTTAGGGTATAAGGAATCTCTAAGAATTTTTAGGCTAATAGGAGCTTTAAGCATCCCTTAATACAATAAATAGAAGAAGAGAAACAGTAAGAACTGTTTTAGATACAATAGTCTTCTTTCTCCTATAGGGCGTTGCGTTGTTGCACATTAAGATAGACAGTAGCTAGCACTATAGCTTAATGTAGAATAGTAGGAATAAGAGGTAAAGGATTGTAAGAATAGAGGTACTTAGATAGCTAAATAAACTGTAACCTATCTGTGTCTAATTGAATCTTAAATTGTCTTAACTATTAGAGGCTAAGTATACAATCCTAAGACCTAAGATTAAGGATAAGAAATAGACTGTTTAAAATCTTTTAGCTATTAATATTTAAGTGTAGTTAAATATATTAAGTAACTGCAGAAGTAATCTAATCCTTAAAGCTGCGCACCTAAACCTAAAAAGGGAGCTTCTAGATAGGTTAATGTAAAGCTTTAGAAACAAATAAAACAATTTGTAAATTTAAAAATAGGAAACCTTAAGCACTAGTGTTAACAAGAGTATTAAGGCGTAAGCTAATGCCTTAGTTGTAAAGAAGCGTAGGCATAAGGAAATAAGGACTGCAAAACAAATAAGAAAGGTTAAGGTAAGATAGATTGTAATAGCTTAGGCCTAAAGAGAAGTGTCCTTTTAGGCGCTTCTGTTTCTTATACAATACACCTCCTAATTAGGTTACTCTTAAGCATCTTTATACTTATCTACTTCTACAGCTTTAATCTAACGCATACAAGGCTTTGTGCAGTTACTAAAGTAGTGTCCTAGCTTACTGTAATTATAACAACTACTAGAGGTCTTCTATTGTTCTAGCTTAAGGGTCTTTGTAAAAAGACGCACTGTTATAGATTAATAGGCTAGCGCAGAATTTAGTAGAGCGCTAGTAGTAGTAGTCTAATTTAGCTCTAAATTCTGTTATAGAGCTAACCTAATTAGCAGTTTAGCAGCAGCTAGTGTTATACTTAGTGTAGGGTTGTTCTTCTGCTCTATATTATATACAGTAAGGTGTTCTACTATCTAATTAAATAAGTTCTTTTATTAGTGCTTAAATCCTAAGTTAGGGGCTTACAACCCTAGCGTAATCTTAGTCTATAAGTAGTAAAACTACTCTAAAGGTAGTACTTGTCTCTTAACTGCAGAACTTAGAAACCTAGCTTTAAACAAGGGGAACGTTTTCTCCTTAGTTATCTGCATTTAATTAAAAGCTACTTAGCTTTTAGCTACCTTGTTACTTATAATAAAGTAAGACTTAAGTAGCTTAATTATTTGCTTAGCGTTCTAGAATTATTCTTAATTAGTATCTAATAAATATTGTAGCTTAAGATAGCTCTTAGCTAATCTTATAGTGTAGCCCTATACTAAGGCTATGCGTTGTCTTTTAGTCTAATAGTAATCTAAGTTAATCTTAAGTTAATCCTAGATAGAGGCCTGCTATTAGCAAAAGGTAGGATCTTTTCTATTACTAAGATTGTCTATATTAGGCGTTTTCTTAGATTGTTAAAGTTAGCAAGAGCCTTTATAGTAATATAAGTACTTAGATGTAGAGCTGTTAGATAAACAGCAGGGTGCAGAATTATTCTAGGGTAATTTAGTAGTAGGTAGAGGCTTGTCTAGTCCTATTAACAGAGTTAGTCCTTTCTTAAGAGAATTAATTTCTGCTAAAGCCTGTTTTAAATCTTGTTGTAATTAATTAACCTCTATTTAGGCAGAGGTCAAATTTAGTGCAGCTCTAGGCTAAGAGAGTTTCTTAGTATCTGTCTTTTTTGCTTTAGCACTCTGTTGCTAGGTTATTATAGTTAATACAGAGTTATCTTAGAGAAAGGCTCCTAGAGTTAGTTCTTTAAGGGGAGTTATTAGCGTTGCCTCTAATACTCCTAGGTTATTAATAGTCTCTGAGTTTCTATTGTAGCGCTAAACGCAACTTTTCTAAAGTAATCCTAACTGTTGTGTTAATAAGAAGATCTAAACCTAAAGGCTTTAGCTGTTAGGAGATCTAAAAGATCCTAACTATATTTAATAGATTTAAGGTTACAAACAGATCCAATTTAGATAGAGTTCTAGACGTTTTAACGCAATCTTTTTAAAAGTAAATAGCAATATTATCTAAATACTATTACTAGTAAAACAAAGTTTCTCTTATAATGTAACAACGCAAGTAGGTACAGCTATTAGAATCAAATTAGATACGTATTAGAGGCATATAGGAGTGCGTGTTGTATTAGAGATTCTAGATTAGCTATATACCTATAGGTCTTGTACAGAAGAACAAGAGAAACTTATCCTTTATCTATGCTATAGGCTTATATTTATAGTAGGCGTAGCAGCTGAGTCAGAGCGCTGTTAGAGCGCTTTTGGTCCTAATCTGCTAGCTCCTTACATAATCTGTTACTAAGCCTTTATAAGGTATTAGATGTAACATGTGTTTGCATATACTTGTTACATGTATAGAAAACAAAGTGTAGCTTTAGTACAGCTGCACTATATCTAACAACAGACCTTTAAAGAAGTTAGATTAGAAAAATAAGAAATATATAGTTATAAAGGTTATATTACTATATATTATAGAGCTAAGCGTACTCTCTAAGGTATACCTAAAATTTTATATTAACTGCCTCTAGCTTAATGCAAGAAATCTACTTCTATACTAGAAGTCTAATAACTAGTAACTAGAAGTAATAATAGAAAATAAAAATAAAGCTAATAAGAAGTACTTTGTTAACTATATCCTTATAGAATAATAGAAGAAGAAAGAGCAAGGTATATAGCTGCAGTACCTAGTAAAATAAGTAAAATACGTAGAACTAATATAGAAACTATAAGTAAATGTTACTAACACTATAGCACTTACTAAGTAGCTAAATAAAACTAAAACAAAATAAAACTTAGATAGATTGTTAGTAGAGCGCTTACTTACTTTTACTACTAAATAATTATATTAGTATAAAAAAAAAGAGAGAAAGAAAAGCTACGTTAGGAAAATTTAAGATTAATCTAATTAGCCTAATTGCTGCGACCTGCGGCAGCCTAACAGCAATACTGTCTACTAGACAATTTGCTAAAGTTGCCCTACTTACTTCTAGTTGCTAGCAACCTAATAGAGTTGCTAGATCTAACAGAGTTGCTAGTGTTGCTAGTGTTGCCAATTTTACTCACGTAACTGTATTGCTGTATTTTTATGATTACGTAAGTAACCTAAAAATACAAAATATAGAGTAGAATTCCTTCTTTAAAATGCACTATTTAGAATTTTTGTAGCTGCTCTAGTTATTGAGATATAGCGCCTTAAAGTTATAATATTTAATTTTTTTTTAAAAAAAAACTCCAAGTTTGTTTAATGCAATAGATCTAGGCGCCTACTATATAATAATTAGGAATAGAATTGTTCTAAGGGAAAATTAGCTGTTAAGTTACTTTTTTTTAAAAAAAAATATAATATATTATCTAATTAAAGTGCTAGAGCTTTAGCGAAAACAAGCCTTAGCAAAGAACATTAAAATCTACAAACTTCACTGCCTTGCATCTTAACAACGAGAGCAGCTGTAAGAAATCTAAAAAGTGCGTTTTAAAGAGAAAATTAAGCTCTATATTTTAGGTTTTTAGGATAATAACGTAATAGCGCGGGTAGGGCAGGTAGGGCAAGTGGAGCGGGTGGAGCAGTTTAAGCGTTTCAAGCTAAATAGGCAGCCAGAACAAATAGGGGACTCTAGGGACAGTTAAGTACAGTTAAGAACTGTCTAGTTAACTGTTTTGATAGTATTACAGATGTCGCTAACTCTAACAACGTTGAATTTTCCTAACGTACAAGTATGCAGGATAAGTATTAGAATAGATAACAGCGCTATATATAAGAGAGGGCAGTAGAAAAAGAGCTAAACTTAAAACAGGCTTAAGCAGAACTTAAGTTATTAGAAATAATATAGTAGCGCACTTAGTTACATTAAGAACAATGCCTAACACTAGAAAACAACTAAGAAGAGAAAGGTAAAAATACTGTAATAGACAGAACCTAAGACTAGAAGTACTGTTAAAGGGTAAAGAGAAAAGAAGATACTTATATCTATTTTATAAGCTAGCCTTTAACTACTCTAACTAGTTAACAGCTAGAACATAACTAGTAGTTAACAGTCTCTAAGTATTAGATATAAAGAACTTAAATACGAAATGCAAGAACTAAAGTAACAGTCTTACTAGCTACTTAGAATAACCTAAAAACAAAAAGAGAGAAGTCTAGAAGCTTAGCGTTAATAGACTAGTAGCTAAAGAGTGCAAAAGAAAGAGCTTAGATTAACTCTAGAAATCTAGCTACTTAAGCTAGGCAATAGCTAATTAAGACGCAGCGTAACATAAATTTTTAGAAAGCCTAAAAAAAACCTAAGAAAAAGGTATAAGATTTTAATACTTAGACTGTGCTAGACTATAAGAACTAGTAGAAATAATAACGTCTATAATAGAGGTAGAGCTACAAGAACCTATAAGCCTAAAATATAGAGCGCAACATCTATTCTAATATATAAGTAGTATTTAGAAATATAAGACTAGTTTTATAAGGTTTAGGCTTAGTAATAAGACAAAGGTAAGAACTATAATAAAAAGTTTATTACTATAGAAATTGCTTATAAGCGCTATACAAAAGCTATAGCAAGAATACTATATACTAGAGCCTACCTCTCTACTATTAGAGAGCGTAATAGTTACTATTACTAAATAGTTAGTTTTAGCTTATACCTTTGTGTTATACGTAGGCTTTTTGCAGATATTAGACTCTACTACATTAAAGTAACAGAGTAGCCTATTAGTAGTGCAAAGGGCGTTACTAATGTAAAAAACTTAAAAGCTTATACTAGAGATCTATATATTATACTTTTTAGCCTAATTAAATATTAGTAGATACATAGAAACGCTGCAAGAAAATAAGTTCTAACAAAAAAGAAACAAATTAGAAATAGCTTACATTAGTGTAAAGCTGCTACACGCTAGTACTAATATTATTAAGCTTATAAATAATAGTATCTTGCTTAATAAGAAGCTACTAGAAGAGCTAGTAGATATTTACTAGGATATTAACCTTAGTAACCTTGCGCGTTAGACTCTAGTAGCTAGACTTGTTACTACTATAAGACTTTGTCTAAGCAGCCTTAAGCTTATTAATAAAGCTAGACTAAAGACTATAGATTGTGTACTGCGTTAACAGCTGCTTAACTTTAAGATTGCAAGCAAAAGCGTTATAAAGCAAGATAACTATAATCTTAAAGTAATTGTTAATCTAAGAAGTTATTAGAATTAACTAAATAAGTAAAAGAATATAGTAGTTAACTTATAGGCCTATATGTAATGTGTACGTCCTTGTACTAAGCGCAGGTACTTTTACTACAAGTAATCTTACACTTAGACTTGTTACTCTTAAGCTAAGTAATAGCGCAGCCTAAATAATATAGTAAGTTAAGCTTAGCTTTAATAACAATATTAGGTCTATTTTATTTTTAGTTAGTAACTTACTTAGACTTAGCTTCGCACCTTAGATGTAATACTTATAGCAAGAGAGTTAATAGCGTAACGCTTAGTAGAAGAGCTGCAAAGAGTATATAGACTTAGTATCTTTGCAAATAGCAGTATAAGCGCAGAAGATACGTAAGTTAACAAAAAAAGTAATATATAAGTAAAGATGCAAAAGGCAAGGCTAGTGTAGTATATAGTACTACTTAAAAAGAAAAGTAAAAGTATAAATTAATAGACCTAAGTAAAGTAATTTTTATTTGAATAGTTACACAGGTCTAAGCGCATCTAGCGCTAGAGTAAGAGGGTTATATAACAGGCTGCTACCTAGTTAGTTTTTAGTTATAGAAAAACCTTAGCTTACTAGACTAGAACACTAAAAAGAAGGTTTTAAACTAGAACGCTAAAAATCCTCTAGGCTAGAACACTAAAAACAGTTCTAGACTAGAGCACCTAAATCTCTTAGACTAGACTGCCTTAAAACTATAAAAACCTTCTAAGTAGCAATTAGGATAGATTACAAATTTACGTCTTTATTTCCTAGCAACTACTCTTAGAGTCTGTCTCTTATAAGTAGTAGTAGCTATAATACGTGTTAATAAATAACTTAGCTACTAAGTAGTTAGCTATACGTAAAGCTTTTTATAGACTTAAAGCTAGTAAGTAAGAAGTAAATTACTTACTATATACTATTTATATATGCTAGACGCTGTAGTAGTAGCTTACTAGATACCTAGAGCTGCTAAAGCTACTTAAAAGCGCTATATACACTTGTATATTACTCTGTTATAAAGTACTTATTAATAAGGCGTTAACTAAAGCTATTACTATTATATAGCAAAAGAATAGCTTATATAGAACACTATAAAAGAAGTAGTTAAGTAGTGCAGCAAGGTTGTTATTACATAGTAGCTAGCTAAAACTTAACACTACGTAAAGTCTATTATTAACTTTCTAATCTAAATTAGAACTCTTAGAAGAGTAACTACTAGCGTTCTTATTAAACCTTCTATTTCTATTGCTAACACCTATATTAACAGCTGCTTCTACTACTATAAAAGTTAGAAAAACTCTTGCTAAATAGTAAAAGAAAGCTTATATTAAGAAGCTGTTTAACGTTATTAAATACATATATAATAAGTAGTAGTTAACATAATATCTATAGTTAATATACAAGCGTTAGTATATACTACTACTATTATAGCTTATAACATTAAATTTAGTTAAGAGCTAGTATAGCAGCCTTAAGAAAAGAAGCGCTAATAACCCTAAGAAATATAGCTAGTACTCTCTTATAAGACTTGCCTAGATAATCTATAAGATAGCTAAGTAGTAGAACGCGCGTGCTTAAGTTACTACTAGCTACTAGTGTACTAAAAAGCTTTCTATATACTGTATTAAGCCTAGACTTACTCTCTTTCTATTACCTGTCTAAAAGTTACTTATAATAGAGTGTTAATTAGCATAGTAGTATATAGAGAATAGTATTAAAGTTAAGTAGTATAAAAATAAGCTATAGTGCAACTACTTATTCTACTATAAATATAACCTTTTGTATTACTATATATAGTATTACTATCTACTCTATAGCGCTAATATACTAGTAGACTTTAAGTAGTTTACATTAAAGTTTAAAAAAGCTAGCTTTAAAATCTATAAGAGCTATACTAAGATTAAAGCTAAAGACTTAAGCGTAGATAATAACAAGTAGGCTACTACTACTACTAATAGCCTTAAGGCACGTAAGATTATAAAATAGCTCTACTCCTAGTAGTTTAGTTTAGTAGAAAAAACTACTAAATTTAATACTAATAATAGTAACCTTATTTGCCTCTACTAGGTACAAGGCCTAGTAGCTGCTATTAGCCTCTTTATGCATATAACAGCATAAGCTCTGCTGTCTTACACGTATTAGGATAGCGCTCTTAATAACCTCTAGAATAAGAGCCTACTTCTTTAAAAAGATAACTTGTTATCTAGGCAAGCACCTTTTCTCTCTACCTTTAACAACTTTATATAGGACGTAGTAGTAATTAAGTCTACCTATAAGAAGGTATTTGCTAATATAAATAGAGACAGTAGTAATAGTAATAGTAGTAGTAATAATAGTAGTAAGGACAATAACGTAATATATAATAAGATAGATAAGTTTATCTTTAAAGATAGTTAGCTATAATACTAAATTTTAGTATACAGGCTAAAAAACTAGCTTTAAATATTAGATATAATAGACGTAATAATAGGCGTGTTGTGTTGTAATATGCGCGTTAAGGACGCGTTGCAATTTAGGTGGGCTACGCTAACAATACATAACAGGGCCAAGACGATGGGTTCTACTAGTAACATTTAATATTACATCTTGGCGCGTTGACGGTTTAGTCGTCCCCGTCTCATTATTGGCATTCGCCGATTCCCCATTCCAGCTTGAGACAATCTCGCCGTCTCCCGCCCAATCGACATGCTTAAGTACACTCGCCATGGCACCTGATATGCATACAATCCCATACCCACCTAACATCGCGAATCCCGCCAGAAATTCCTAAGAAGTCTCAGTGAATCCTGATTGCCTTCCTTTATATTTCAGTGATGTCTACAACCATCCGCAAAGCGGTCTACTCCGCCGCAGGAGGCCCTGAAGTTGTGTCTATAGTTACAGCCCAAATAGCTCAACCAGTAGCGAAAGAAGTTCAGATCAAGGTCCTTTACGCCGGCATGGGTGGTGGTGACATCATGATGCGTGTCGGTTGTTACCCTCAACAGAAGGACGCGGCTGGCCTGACTCCTGGCTACTCACTGATCGGTCGTGTTTGCAAGAATGGATCCGGTTGCTCGAAGTTCAAGACCGGCGACCTAGTGGCTTGTCTCACCATGTACAATGCGGATGCTGAGCTTTGCAATTGCCAAGAACAGTATTTGATCCCTGTACAGGAAGATTTGGATATGAGGCAAGCAGTCGCAATGATCACCGACTGGACAGCTGCCTATGGTATGGCATATCGAACTGCCAAAATAACAAAGGGTACGCGTGTCTTCATCCACGGTCTAAGTGGCTCGGTCGGCTACGGGCTTTTGACCTTGTGCAAAATGCAAGGTGCCGAGATCTACGGTACCGCATCCAAGAAAAATCAGGCTGCAGTACGCCAGGCTGGTGCAACACCGTTTACTTATACCAACAAAGACTAGATGATTGCTATGATTGGGATGGGTGGCGCTGAGGTTGTTTTCGATCCTCTTGGCTTCGAATCGTGGGACAAGAGCTAGAAAATTCTGGCACCCGAGGGCGGACACCTTATCGGTTACGGTGGCAACCTTGACGTGCTTAACAGGAGAAAACCACGCAGCCAGGTGCCCTAAGTCGCAAAACTGATAGCTAAGGGACTGGTTCCATTTGGTCCAAAGAAGACTTCGTTCTTCTATATCGACAAAAGTCAAAAGACGTTCGCGCTGGAGCTTACGATGCTATTTGGTATGCTCGCCAATGGCGAAGTCACGGTGCTGATCAGGAAAGAATGGACCTTGGAGCAATACCCAGAGGCGCATCGGACGTGGCAACAGGGCGCGGGTGTTGGCGCAGTTGTGATCAAGGTATCCCAGGACTCGAAGGACTGACGAAGTCGTAGAATGACAACGTGCTCGGTATCTTGTCAATTTTCTGTGCAAGAAGTCTGTAGTTTCGTTGATGAAAAATGCCTGGCACTCTAAAGCAATGTATAATTGGTACGATAGCTGCATGTTATTCAACAGCCTTATTTTTCGCTTGTGTGGTCCCTGAAGCAACAAGCTTGCGTAGGCTTGCGGCCTCAATTTCTCTATTCAGCCTCCACATTATTGCCATTAAGAGCTTGACAAACAATGAATACTAGTATAACCTTACTTGGTTGCGTAAAATGTTGCGCACCTGTTTGTTAGAGTCGCTTGGGAGTCCCCCCTCACTTGCTGAGACCTTAACTCTAATCTTAATCTCACAATATACAACACGCTTTTGCTGAACATTTAGGCCTTAAGCTATAGCATATTGGATGCATTCCAGACTAATTTCAGTCTTATTTACCTAGATTGCGGCAGCAATCTCAGATGCATTACCGTCCCTCCAAGAGGTTATTATATCACATTAGTTTTAAGCTTTACTGTACTCAACAACTCGCTTGCGAATACTGTGCCTCTACCGTATTAAGTTCTGGGCCAATTGCCGCGTCCAGGACTCATTATTCTCAAATATCTACAATGCAGTTACATTCTGGCGTTAGAATTGCATCTTCAGATGCCCCAAAGCTTCTTCGCTAGTTACTGGTACAATTTGGCCACGTCGATCTTCAATTACCAGAACTTGTCTCAGCAGTGCTTAATATCACAATTTAAACTAAGATGCGCAGCGTCAACTGAGTCCAGGTAGAACTGCAATTAACAGTAGTAAAGACAGGCCCTTAGCCGTATGCATTCGATACAAACGTTTATCGCTACCTTTATACCTATAACTCTAGAGGCCTACTGTATAACGAGGCACGCAGTTATGACATGATATCGTTTTGGGACAGTACGCCAGAAGACGATGGGTTGTGGAACGCTATACTCCTGGTCGGCCCACTAGTAGACTTCGCAACAAACAAATATAAATCAAATATTCAATTTGATTTGTTTAATTATATAGTAAACAAGTTAAATAAAGTATAAGTAGCTGTTTTACTAAACAAATATCATACAGAGATTGTAATATTTGCAAATATTTGCAAATATTTAGTGTTTTAATATATAGCTACGTTTTAGCTAAGTTCTAGGCTTCTAGCATTATAATTGCGTTTACAGTTTACCTCTAAATCTAATTACGTAACCTAGTTACGTAATCTAATTACGTAATCTAGTTACGTAGTAATCTAGTTATATAATCTACTTTTGTAATCTAGTTACGTAACCTAGAGAGTAGAGCTATAGGCTTAGCTTAATAGATTGTAATCTATCTAGCCTAAATACCTAATAAAGACCCTAATTAATTGCATGTTCTAGTACTTTTCTACTTATAAATTTATCTATTTAGGATTATTCTTCTCTTTTTAAGTTGCTTGCAGGTAGAAATTAAAATATAAAACTCTAAGCACTATAACGTATATATACAAACGCTAACGCCTTTACTAAATATTTATTAAATAACTAGATATATAATTCTAAGAAACTAAACAAATACATAAAATATAGCCTAGCTGCTAAGCTTACTAAATTAAAGCAAATATAGGTACTATATTTAATTTAATTTATCTATTATAAACTGTATATAGCTAGCTTTATAGTAATTAAAGAAAACTATTTTAGTCTCTATAGACTTACTAAGGGCCTCTTTCTTTATAAAGGAAAGATTAATATAGAAATAATAACCGACTTTTTAAAACCAAAGGTAAGAATAAGTATAGGTTCTAGATACTTTTCTATTTAAGCGCTCTTAGTAAGAGACAGCCTATAGGCTAGCTACTACTTGTTAGTAGATACTGTCTTAAAAGATAAATAAGGCCGTAATAACAAAGAAGTTTAAGACGTTACTCGAAAATAGTAATTCTATTAATTATTCTTTAAATAAGTAGTACTTAGAAGTTATACTCTAGATAGAGGTAGAAATCTATATTTACTTCTTAGTTATAAACTAAGTTTACCTCCTCTAATCCTATTATTTGATTCAATTTAATTTAATACTAATAAAAGACCTTATAAACAGTTTATAAAGGACTCTAGTCTAAACCTATATTAATAATATACTACTAATAGAAAATTTTACCTTATAGATAGTAGCATAGTGCGTAGTTTAGTAGTATACTTCTTTCTATTAATAAAGACCTATATATATTTAGTTACTCTTAAGACTATTTATATAAGAAGCCTAAGCCTAGATTATAATATACTTATTATCTAGTTAAAGAAGTTAAAACTTATTTAGTATAACTATAGAAAGGATTTAAGAATATTAGAATAATAAGAAGTAACAAATTTGTTATTAAAGTAATCAAATTAGAAATAGAAAATTATTAACATAGACAATAGTAATCTACTATAGTAATTAAGTATACTCTGTAAATATACCCTATATAGGATAATACTAATAGAGATTTTTAAAAAAGTAAATAAAACAAGCTAGAGAGACAAGCAATTAGTAGACTTAGCTAGGCTTTAATTACTAGAGTAATAAAATTTCTCAATAGTACACTATTATAGTTTATCCAGATGTTAAAGCAAGTAATTGACTTGAAAAATTATGTTTTATGCTTGAGTGCCACCTTGACAAAGAAATTGTCTAAGAGTCCTAGGGTTCAAGGATTCTCCTTATGCCAATTTTGAAAGAGCTGGCAATACTCTTCTGCACCAAGAGTGTCGTCTTCGAATTCCCACAGAATTTTGTTTCCCTCTCTGATCTCCGTCGCTTTCCGAGGATCAATATACCAGGCTAATCTCAATATCTCCAAGCCGTATGCCCTGGATTTGCCGACTACATCCTTTTCTACCTGATTCAGGTAGTCATCAGCCTCCTGCTGCGAGATGGCTCGGTTGTGGCGTATAGATTGCCTTTCATACAACTCGAGACGTATAGTCTCCAGCTCGCTGGAATGCTCCTCAGCGCGCTTTAAATAAGCCTCGCTGCGTTTCTTTGCAGCTTCCCAGCCCGCGGCCTTTTCTCTCTCTTCCGTTGTTGCGGTCTCACCGTATGCATAATGGTATGCTAGGCAGCCATCGGCATCTTTGATGGTCTCTCTGGCAATTTTAGATACAAGAGTATCGATTATTTTGTCATGGATGAGGATAACTTGGGCCAAATTGGTGATTTGTATAAGGTAGCTCTGCCTGTTTTCGCTGTCCATAGCCATAGCTGCGGTGAGTTGTGGATTGGAAGTTTTGTTCAGTTGTGTCCGTGGTAGACAGTGGAAGAGTGTAGCTGTGTGCTCTTTTATATTTTGCCCTAGTCACAGAGCGAGGAGCGTTGTGTGGGAGTCACGTCAGTTGTAGCACAAATGAGGGCACGGGTGCGATGGACTCAGAACGCCGACAACGTATTCCAGCAACAACAACAACAACAACGCAATGGGATGACTCCGAATACTCGGTCCTGGCCATGTATCGTCACAGCAATGAGTCTGAATGGGGTGGACTGTCGGTGACTGATGCAAATATCGCAATCTGATCTCTTTCTTATTTCTGCCCTGGACCTGGTTCGTTATATAAGGCTTGACGAGCTAGCGCCGTGGTGATGACTGAAGAAAGTCATTGGATCGACTATCCGCTCATGAAACAAAGATTCGATATCGACACGAGTAAAGATGGCTACAAGTCCACCGATTCAGTGCAATCATTCAATTCTCCACCATTAGCTTGTGTTGTTATTTGTTCTTCAATTCCTCCATTTCATCCCTCCCCATTGCCCCGCCTTCCAGGATCGCGGGGCAGTGTATCGACCCAAACTCCTCAATGGCGTTGTAAGTCACGCCCTGTAACAATTTGCGCTTGTTTTCCAGCGATAAGTTGAGATGCCCCGGCTACCGCGGGAATGGGCGCTCAGTGTGATTGTATTGTGATACAAAGCGGCTAGTTTGACGCCCTACGGCCTTTCCGCAGTCCCTAGCGTTTTTGTTGGTGGTGGCAACAGCGCAAAGCTAGCAGGCGATCGTAGATTTCACTGCGAAATAATCGACATCGAGCGAGTCGTCATCTTCGCAGTGGAAGCAGGAGCGCTCGCAGCCAACAGTCAGGGTTGACACAGGTTCCTTGCGCGCGGCGAGGTTGTTCCAGGTCTAATTCAGTGTGTGCCCTGCTGTGGTAGAACATTAAGGAAAGCCTTGCGTGGTATCCAGGGAGAGCAACGGAAACAAGATTATTATGAGGGCTAAAGTCATCTGGTAGACAGCGTCGTTGGCTCCGTTGTGGCGCTATATGCCTGTCAGGTCGACTTGCTAGCCTTTGAGCATAGTGTCGAGATGTGGATTGAACTCCCCAATCAACCAATCTGGTGCTGCTATGACATCTGCCTGTACCGCCAGCTTTGCCAAATAACTTGACCGTGCACATAATACTGTCGAGTTTGAGTGTGCTGAGCTTCTTCTCTGCTTTTAGGCAAGACTGATTCGAGTTCCAGCCATGGACAATTGGAAATACCAGCGCCCTGAATCTGTGGGGGAGTATTTGGTTGTTAAGCACGGCATTCAAAGATGTTTTTTTTTGTATCCTATTCTCGGTAACAAAGTCGGTCGGGCAGAAGAGCGGGTTCTTTTTGATTTCTATGAACGTCATACTGGTAGTGCGGAGATGAAAGTTCTCGATTACTCAAATGTACTGAACTGACGCTTGTTGGAGCAGGCGAGAAAACTCGGCAGGAATCTGGCAGTGGCACAATGTTGCCATTGGGAAATCAACATACCTAATCGTGGTGATCTGTCCCTCGATCTTGGGGATGGGGTTAGAAGAGAGGTTTGGATTTCATTTGAGATTGAATGCAACACTGCTAGCATTGTCGAATGCGCTAGGCGCGTCGGGCAGCGCGATCGTGGTCAAGTGGCGGAGAATCTCTAGGTACGTCTAGCTGGACAGGAAGTTCCGAATGGTCTCGAACTTCTCAGTAAAATGAAGAGCGTTTTGATGCCAGAGTTCTCTGAAGCTGCATAATGCTCGACTCGGCTAACATAATGCACATAGGTATCCAGAGGAATAGAAGTATAGGTGCATAATTCCCTGGGTGCCTGGCAAGCGCCGCTCTGCCCAAGTAGCAACTGCATGTTGCGTCCACGTACCCAGTGCGACTTAACTGGACAAGCAAGCGAACGTCAAACCAACTGTGCAAGAATATAACTCATTAGTCTATGCAGATCACTGTTTTGCCTCAAATTTTCCCATCTCTACCTGAGGCTGTTGATGACGGTGGCCCGATGACAAACGAGTCCGATGATAAGCCGAAGCGATATGTAGGTAGGCTGAAGGGAATAGCCAGCACGTCATGTCTGATAGATGACCGGAAGGACCCTAACCGGAAATCCGTGGAAGGAAGAATGTCGCAGAATCCTTTCACCCTATTGCAGCGGAATCCTTGGCGGTGCATCGTGGCTGCCATGGGTTCGTTGTACTGCCTCCTGGCACGTCTGATGGGAAGCTGACAGAATAGCAGGGGTGTTTTGGAGTGGTTTTGAGCGTATATTTAGAACGCTAAAGCTGTTTTCTTAGTGATTTGTTACCTAATTTGCGTACAGCGTTCCTAGGCAGTTCCTTAGCTAATGTACAATTTGGCTAGGGTTTGGGCCTTTTATAGTCTCCTTACAATTTGCAGACTTATATAGAACAGCAGCACTGCAGCAGAGCGTCTTAGGTTGATAGCGCTAATCTGACAATTAAAAACAACAAAAAACAGTCCTTACAATGGCTTTAAAGCTTAATAACTCAACACCAAAAAATGGGCTTTACAAGCGGAGAGTTAGGGTGCATAGACGTTGTCACAAGCTTTAAATTGATGTATAGTGCACAGGCACTTTTTTAGTGAGAAAACGAGTTATTTAGCATTGTAATATTCGCTCGGCTTTCCGTCGGTGGTGGTGGCATGCAGTAGGTTTGGACACGTGAGGCTTTCCGGGATCGCATCAAACCCCGCACTTGTCCACTGAGCATGCACCCCGCAATTAGAAATAAGTACCGTGGCATGAGCAATTGCGGCATCCCGAAAACTCACATGTCCTCGAGTGTGGACAATTTCGTTTCTTATCGTGTTTCTCCTACAAAACGGCGAGTTCCTGCTTGGTCTCCCTGCAAACCACGGTGCCTCTCCAAATACGTTCAGGCCCAGCCCATTCACCGACTGAGAGACTACACCATCACCGCAAGACCTAGCATACATAATGGGCGTAGGCGACAATTCCATCGCATCTAGCGAACGACCTGAGTACGGCTCTGTAAACATTGCATTAGGCGAATACCCAGCGACATCGAAAAACGAATTCGTCGACGCCAAAAAGGTAGCAGAAGACATCATCTCGAAGCTCAATAGTGCGCTTTCACATGGTGATCACAGTGCGGTCGCAAACCTGTTCCTTAGAGACAAAAGCTACTGGCGTGACCACCTTGCCCTAGCATGGGACTTCCGAACGTCCAAAGGCCGCAGCAACATCAAAAAGTCACTCGATGAAGCTCAGGTCAAACTGACTAGAATTGACGTTGACTGGAGCTCAGCTTTTCGGGCACCAAAGTTCGGACCCATTGATGCATGGGGCGATGTAAATGGCATCCAGTTTTACATCAAGTTCGAGAATGAGGTCGGCTGTGGCGAGGGCGTCGTCAATCTTGCCGATCAGGACGGCGAATGGAAGCTGTTTACCATTTACACTGCACTTCAAGAGCTGAAGGGCCACGAAGAACCTTTGAACCGCCGCCGCACAAGGGGTGTTAAGCACGGTGGTGATCCACTAAGAAAGAACTGGAAAGAACGAAGAGATGCGGAGAAAGAAGAGATAGATCCAAGGGTGCTCATCATCGGTGCTGGTCAAGGCGGCTTAACAGTCGCTGCGCGCTTGAAGATGCTGAACGTGCCTACGCTCATGATCGAAGCGAATGAGCGAGTAGGCGACAACTGGCGCAAGCGCTATCGTGAGCTGGTGCTCCACGATCCTGTCTGGTATGATCATATGCCGTACGTTCCCTTTCCACCACATTGGCCCGTCTTCACACCCAAAGACAAGCTTGCCGAGTTCTTCGAAGCCTACGTTAATCTCCTCGAACTCAACGTCTGGACATGTACCAATCTTAAATCTACCTCGTGGGACGAATGCAAGAAACAATGGACCGTAGAAGTCTCGCGGCGCAAACTAGACGGTAGCATCGAGAGTCGCACTTTATACCCACGCCACATCGTCCAAGCTACCGGCCACTCCGGCAAGAAAAATATGCCAGAGATTCCAGGCATGAAGGACTTTCGGGGCGACAGTCTGTGCCACTCTTCCGAACATGCCGGCGTAAACCCCGCATCCAAAGGCAAGAAAGCCATTGTCGTAGGCTGTTGCAACTCTGGACACGACATTGCTCAAGACTTTTACGAAAAAGGATACGACATCACCATTGTGCAGCGCAGTACCACATGCGTCGTCTCCTCGGAATCAATCTGTGAAATTGGCCTCAAAGGGCTGTACGACGAGGACGCGCCCCCCACGGCCGACGCCGATCTATTCCTCTGGAGCATACCTTCTGAATTGTTTAAAGTGCAACAGATCAAAGTAACTAAAAAGCAAGGCGAAGCCGATCAAAAACTCCTCGATGGCCTGGCAGCAGCGGGCTTCAAGACCGATAACGGACCCATGAACGCCGGCTTGTTGATCAAGTACTTCCAGCGCGGAGGGGGGTACTACATCGACGTGGGCGCGTCGCAACTCATCATCGACGGCAAAATCAAGGTCAAACAAGGCTGCGAACTCGTGCGCATCTTATCCAATGGCATTGAATTTTCTGATGGGTCGAAATTAGAAGCTGATGAAATCGTGTTCGCTACGGGGTACCAGAACATGCGCACACAGGCAAGGCTGATATTCGGCGATGAGGTAGCAGACAAAGTAAACGATGTATGGGGCTTCAACGACGAAGGGGAATTCAGAACCATGTGGCAGAGAAGTGGACACGAGGGGCTATGGTTCATGGGTGGGAATCTGGCGATTTCTAGGTATTACAGTCGGATGTTGGCATTGCAAATCAAGGCGGTGGAGGAGGGGATCCAGGGGGCGTAGGGTTGAGTTGGGCAATGCGATCATGGGATGGGATTTACACACGATTCCGTGTTTGCCGTCTTTTCCGTGTTTTGTGAGTCACGTACCCAGCAACACATGTATGTACGAGCTGGGATCAATCTACCCCACATCTGCACATGGAATGAGGTGCGTTCGTTGCATGGGATTTGCAAAGCTGCCACGTCCGCTGGACACAAATTATCATACCCATCCTTTCATACGCAACCACTCAACTACCCGACCTCCCGACATCTCACAAATTCCATCATTCATCCAGGATGCCCCAACGCATCCTCATCGTCGGCGGCGCATCCGGCATCGGCGCTGCCCTCACAATCTCCATCATCCGCTCCTCATCTGCCCAGGTCTTCGTCTTGGACAAGTCAATCGACTACTCGTCCACCGGCCCTCTGGGCGCTCTACTCGCCTTCCCAAACCGCATGTACGGCCACGAGGGCGACGTAACCATGCCAGAGGAACGCGAACACGCAGTCGCAACATGTACTCGAGCAGATGTGCTCGGCGGGCTCGACACAGTCGTATACTGCGCGGGCATAATCACACCAATATGCAGGATAGACAAGATGGACCTAGCAGCGGTAGAGCAAACCTATGCGGTGAATATTTTCGGACCCATGGCCATGGTAACTACAACGCCTCACTCCATTTCCCATCCGTGTTTGACCGCCGCGGGCCGTTAATCTTGGAGCTAGGCGCAACTCACGCTCCCCCATCTACGCGCTGCGCGCCTCGCGAACCCGCTCAACGCTGGCTTCGGCAAAATCATTTACCTCACTTCTGCGTGCGACGCCGACGTCACGTACCACGGCTGGTCGGCCTATTGCACGTCCAAAGCCGCGCTGACGCGGTTTGTTGGGTGTTTGGCGCATGAAGAGCCGGGCGTAAGTGTGCAGGGGGTGTA
Organism: Ampelomyces quisqualis; assembly: GCA_018398575.1. Taxonomy (NCBI): domain Eukaryota; kingdom Fungi; phylum Ascomycota; class Dothideomycetes; order Pleosporales; family Phaeosphaeriaceae; genus Ampelomyces; species Ampelomyces quisqualis. The sequence goes on from JAGTXZ010000011.1 coordinate 2,625,959, forward strand.
TCCGAAGTTGACGCGGACGAAGATGCCTGAAGAGGTGATTGCAGGGAAGTACAGGGGTGTCATGGCGGATCATGAGGTGGAGAGGTTTAGGATTTGGGATGTGGTAGGGGATGAGATGATTGTAAGTTTTGGGTTTTTGGGGGGGTTGTGTTGGTGGTCTACAGACGTTGGAGGAGCTAACGAGTGTTGCAGGAACCGGCGGAGTGGTGTGGTGAAGCTGTGTCGAAGTTGGTGCTGGGGCGGTTTGAAGGCGGGAAAAGCGGTGAATCGCTGTATTATGACGAGCATGTGCCTGAGAAGATCAAGGGAACGTGACATGTAACTGCGCACAGTAGGGCCTGGGTGAGGCTTGAGCCCAATGGGGAGTGGCGGTGCTAGACGGAGACAATCACGTGCTCCACGTGAGGACACTGGGCGCTTCGTCATAGCGCACAGCCACCAAGCTCATGCGCGGCGACCCACGCAAGCTTCCTTTCCTTCTAGCCATAAAAGTACAGGCACTCGAGAAGCACGCCTGTTGAGGATAAGAGCAGATTCCCGCCCTACAACGACGGATTTCCCGTAAACACGCAAAATCATACCGCCATGGCCGAGAAGCCAGGCCCAGAAAAGGTCGGCGCATGCCCCGCAGAGTGACGCTGCCAGACTGACGGCGGGCAGCCCCCCGAGAGCCCGACCACGGCGCGCGAGCTGGACTTTGACGACGAGAACGATGCGCCCGCCTCTTCTGCGCCCGCGACTGCCCCGGCGCCCCCGCCCCCGCCCCCGCCGTCCAAGTCGCCCAAGCCGGGCGTGCGCTTCAGCGAGGAGGCCACCGACATCCCCCCTCCAAAGCCCCCGCGACCCATGTCGCCGCAGCAGCAGGCCCAGAACACGCTGATGGAAGCGTTCCCAGACATCGACAGCCACGTGATCAAGGCGGTGCTGGTGGCAAGCGGAGGCAAGGTCGAGCCCGCCTTCAACGCGCTGCTGAGTACGTCTTGCACCCCCGTCCATGGAGCGCGGGCTTACCCGGACAGGCATGTCGGACCCCAACTTCCAGGCCGAAGAGGAGCCCCCGCCGCAGCCACCGCGGCCGCAGCACTCGCAGCTGGAACAGGACGAGAGGTATGCGCGACAGCTGGCCGAGCACTATCAGAGCCACGGCGGTCCAGGGGGGCAGCGCCAGGGCCACCAGCAGAGGCAGCACCCGGGCCAAAGGCCCAACGAGCCCGACCGCGAGCACAGCTTCTTCGATGGTCTGCCTACGAGCTCCCGTTCCGTCCCGCCGCGCTAATGCACCGCAGACGACCTTCCCGAGATCCGCAAGAACATCGAGCAGGGCTTCAAGGAGACGCAGAAGACGGTGACGAGCTGGATCTCCAACTTCACCAAGAAGCTCGACGGCGACGGCGAGCCCGAAGAGTACGACCGCTACGGCAACCCAGTCCACCACGGCCAGCGGCGGGCTGGCCCGTCGCAATCGGAGCAGCGGCACGGCGTCGCCAAGTCTGCCGAGCAGCGCCGATCCGCCGACCACAGCCGCTACGATGCCGACAATATGGTTCTTGGCGACGACTTTGCGCAGCTGGAGATGAGGGACAACGTGGGTATGTATCTCCAACTCTCGCGAGCATGACTTGATGTGCACTGCCTGACACTTGCCAGGGCCACCCGCGCGAACATCAGCTCGACCCAATGCCAATCCCCATCTCTTCAAATCTACACCCGTCTCCCCGCCTCAAAGCGGTCCCGTGGATGAGGTCGATGCACTGTATCGCAACCCCTCTCCGAGCGACCAGCCAGGGCAGGCAAAGTCGGGCGGCAAGAAGTGGCAGCCCCTGACATCAGTCGCCCCGGCCCCTGAACCTGATGACCATGATCCCTTCAGTCTCGGCGATAGTGACGACGAGGACAGCAAGACCAGGGACACCAACCCTGCCGACACGGAGAGGCTGAAAAAGGCGGCCGCTGGCAAGGAGCGTCCTTTGTCGGGTGAGTTGAGGCCGGCTGAGCGCAGTGGAAGCATAGATGCCACGGCAGCGGCGCTCATGAAAGACACGAAATGATAGGCATGATTCCGTATCTAGCTAGCGAAAAAGCTGGCAGTCGAATCCCCTCTGACCAGAATGCATCCTCTAGCGTCATTGCCTATGATACCTGATGCTGGCTCTCCAGGTTAGCGCAACCCTGATTTCGTGACGTTGGACTCGGCAATGAAATTATGAATCGTAGCGCGTAGGGCTGAGCACGCAACTAGCCTGTTGTGCATTCGCTACCGGCTTCAGACGAGGTCCCGCTCTTGGTCCAACGCCAAGGGCCCCCCTGGACCGTTTCGGGGTAGATTCACACGTGCATGTCGTTTCGCGTCCACATTAGGCATCACGTGGCAGCCTCGGTCCAAGCACATCTCCCGTCCGGGCCCTTTTCATTTCTGCACGGCAGCTCCTATCAAGACACTCACCGTTCCTCTAGCTGCTACGCAACATCCAACGATCTCGAGACACGGGACAAAGAGACTTCTATTATTGTCGAGCCTCTCTGCAGCCCGCCAGAGACGACCAATGATGCGACGGCCCTCATCTCAATGATTCGGGCCTTTTGCTCAAAGCCCTGCGCATCCCCCGCAATTCTGTATCCGCATTTACGCAGGCATTGCATCCTTGCGTGCTCGCAGCATGCCCAGGATAATCGTCCGGGTGGGATTTTCTGTGCAGTCAGGGGTAGGAATACATGTGTTGTAGGAGACCTTGCCGAATCCCGCTGGTCCTCCGAGGCTAGCCAACGTGTTGCGACCATTGTTGGGCGGCCAAACAGTTGTTTCATCCGAAAGGTCTGGAGGGTCGCACGGGGCTTGTTGCTTGCAATAACGAGAACGTTGCCGTTGGGGCCGAGTACTCTTATCAAGTACTGTACTTGGAGGATGACGTGCAATCTTCAGTGCCCATTGCCCGGCGCCCTGAGCCCTGGGTACTGCACACCTGGTTTGTGTAGCGAACAGGTTGCTTTTCAACTCCACAAACGCCCCCGAGCCTCAAGGATCGAGCACAAATCATCTCCCAGCATGAGTCGAGATCTTAAAAGGCGTTTGACGAAAGAGGCATCATCTATAAATGGAATCGACTCGTGCGGGATACCCGCCACACTTCCATTTGTTTGCACCATCAAGTCCTGCAACGCAGTCTTCTCGAACAATGTTCGTTGAATTTAGTGGTTTCGGAAGTCAACGGAAACTATCACCTACCACTCACCATGCAGGGACTTGGCCGACTTCTCCTGCTGTCACGTCGTCCCTTGAGTACATCGTGCAACATTTCTCGAACATGCCAGAGTGAATTCGATGTCACCGTAAACTCTACGCTCAATCGTTACATCATCATCGGAAACTTACTGTCTTACGAGCAAAAATGGCAGGGGTGTTCATGCCATGAAAAGTCGGATCAACTTGATCGAAATAGGACATGAGCCAGTGAGAGTCAGTCTTTACATCCCAGTCAATTTCGCTCGTATGTGGGAAGAGGCAGTATATCCGACGGATGAGAGATTCTGATCACAGGCATCTGACGTGCCAAGTGGTATAGCAGATGCAAGTCAGCACGGAACCTTCCCAGGCGAGGCCTAGCTTATGGGAGCCGCATCAGAATTACACCAGGTACCCTCAGGGACATGGCGTCGTCAAACCGGGCCAGCACTTCCCGTCGCTAATCTGACGAATCCCCCGCGGAAACAGACGATGTGACCTCAGAATGGTTCCAAGCACTTGAACTCTATCTTGACTCGAGGTCGCCATAGTTTCGTTTGCCCTTCGTTACGTTCTTTACCCTAGCGAATCCTTCAAACATGCAAAGACTGGGGTACTTCCCCCAGTCGCTCTCCAATTGCTATCATTATCTTCTGATCGACCTGGTAGTCGATCACAACCTGCCATTCGGTCTTCACGCCACTTCTCAGGGCCCTGCTATCACCTGCCATGGGCAAGGACTTTCGTGAGAATGAATCGTTCAAGCCATGGGGACCATTCATCTCACCGAATTACAAGAATGAGATCATCTCGACAGCCGACATTATCGTAGCATCGACAGTATTCGCCTTGACGCTGATCAACGCACTCATTGCATTATGGCTCGCTTTCAAGCAGACGACGGCATCGCGGTCTCCTCAGAGAAGCGTTTACGTGTGGATGATTTGGCTGGAGTTGACAGTGTCGGTGATAATGGGCACGGAGTGTTTCTTGCATTTGTTGAAAATTATACCCCCTAGTGAGTGCAATGACTGTTAGCTTTCACGGGTTAAGCTGACTGACACCAGGTTTTGCCTTTTACTTCACCATTCGTAAGTTTTGCTGCGGTCCAAACACCCGAATCTTTTCATACTGACGTCTCCCAAGTTTCTTGCTGGTGTATTCAGGTGCAAATCCTGCTGCAAATCATCATAAACCGTATCAGGGTCATTGTTCCAGATCGTAGGCGGTCACGAGACATTATGATTGCCACAGCTGTATTCGTCACCATGATCAACATTAGCGTGTTCTTCATCTGGATACCTGCTCGTCTCCAGATCAGTAAAAAGTACCACATGATCAACGAGTACTGGGATCGCACTGAGAAATGTCTCTACCTATTCGTCGATGCTATGCTGAACTGGTACTTTTTAAAGACGGTCAGGGCGAATCTCATCAGCAACGGTCTTACCAAATACAACAAGCTCGTCAAGTTCAACCAGCGCATTGTCATCGTGTCTTTGCTCATGGACGTCATGATAATCGGAGCCATGTCCATCTCCAACTCTTTTGTGTAAGCCAGCTCACCCGTACTTCCGCTGCGCCACGGTCTGACATCCCACAGATACATCCAATTCCACCCACTCGCCTACCTTGTCAAACTCAACATTGAAATGACCATGGCCAATCTCATCAAGCGCATAGCCATCTCCGCCTCGCGCCGCAATGGCCAAAACTTTATGGCCTTGGAATTCAAATCTTCGTCCAACCCCAGCACATCTGGTAATAAAGGAGCTCGCCATTCCAAGTTGTTCGCGAATCACGAACTCGGGAGCATTGTGTCGTACACAGCGAAAGGCGAGGTCTCGGACGGCACAGAGGGCTTTCAACCCATCGGCACCCAAATCAAAACCACGAAAGAAATCAAAATCACAAACGAACCGAATCCGTATCAGCGGGGCGGCTGCGAAGTCGATATCACGGGCGGATATGGCACGGGCAAAACCAACGTCTCGAGCGTTGTATCGGGAGAAACAGTCGAAACGCCTCGCACGGGGAGCCTGAACAGCTCGGTCAAAAGCGTGGACGCAGTCAAGCGAGGGGATGCCTTGGACAGCGATGAAGAGGCAGCCCTTGTAGGGAGGGGGAAAGTTTGGGGACGAAACACAGACCGAAGTTGACATGGGAGAAAAGTTTATGAACACTTGTGTGCGCTGATGGACCGCACAACATCATGTTTGAGTTTAATGAAAAGTAATGAAATTAGAAATAGACATGTCTCACCACATCACATCACCTCACTGTCTATTTTCTCCCTCGTGAATTTGACTCTCAGTCGCTGGAGACGGCCATATCTACCCGCCCACCAAACTTCCTCCCGAGTCTTTGTTCACTAACCTCAAAACTCATGGGAAACCAACCCGGCCACCCAACCCCAACCATCTTCCTCGCTAGCGCTTCCGCACTCTTCAAACACAACACCATCCCATGCCCATTGAACCCCGCAGCTACCCACACCCCGTCCATCCCCGGCACCCCCCCAACAAACGGCCGCCCATCACTTGTAGCAGCCAGAATCCCGCACCATTCAGCCTGCACAGCCGCGTCGCCGAGACCTTCGGCGCCAAAGTATCCGACCAAGCTGGCGCGTAGGTACGATGAAAGAAACACATTGACAGCCGCGTCGTTTGTCGATCCGTATTCACTCGCGTCCGCGGACGGGGAGCGGCCGAGGCCGCCGCCGAGAATCACGTCTTGCTGTTGCTGGTGCACGGGCCGCGGAATCATGTATTCGTATCCATGGCGGTGGATGAATGAGTATGTGGTCGGTAACGGACAGGGTAGCGAGGAGCTGGGGCCAGGTCGGTGTGCGACGATGTGTCCGCGCAGGGGGACGATGGAGGATTGGAATATGGGGAGGATGGAGGGTGTGTATGCGTTTGTTGCGAGGATGGTGTTTTTTGAAGTTAGGGTGGAGAATTGGGTGTGGATCGACCAGTGATGGTTGGGGGTTGACTGGATGGAGTGGACGGGTGTTTGGGTGGCTAGGACTAACCCCTTTTGGACGCAGAGGGAGAGAATGGAGGTGGTGAATCGGTAGGCGTGGATGCGGCCGGCAGAGTATTCGAAAAGACCTGCTACTTCCTCTTCTTTCTCCACTTCTGGATTGGAATTTCTGCTTGCAACATGGAATTTCCGTCTATTTTCTGTAGTACTCTCGTAAACCATGTACCACGCCATTCCTCCTTCCTCTCTCTCATCTTCCCGTGCATCCCTTTTCAATTCTTCAATTGCCATCTTCCCCTGCTCAAACGTCTCCTGATCGTATATGACATCAACAGTGTTACACATGTGACTCTCACACTCGATTCCCAACTCCCTTGCCAACGCATGCGTGCTCTTAATATTCTCCCACTCCAGCCTCGCAATCTTCAATGCTTCCTCTATCCCCAGCTCCTCTTTGTTTTTCAAATAACTCCGGTAACTTGCCGCTTTAGTATGTCCACCATTCCTCCCTGTAGCTCCCGAACAAGTTTCGCGGGCTTCGAGCATGAGGATACGCAGGGAGGGGTTGGTAAGGAGCAGGTTGTATGCGATCATTGTGCCGGAGATGCCGGAGCCAATTATGGCGTAATCGTAGACTTGAGATGGATTGTCTGTTTCGGGCTCGATTGTTTTGGCGAGTGGGGATTTCGGGTTGTGCCAGTAGGAGGGGATGGGATTGGCGCAGGGCGGGGGGACGGGGATTTGGGCGCGTTGTTCCATCTCCATACGGTTACTTTTCAGGCCAGTGGTTACTCAGGGTGGATTGGAATTCGCGAGTTATGCTAGATTCGCATGTTAACCTGAACTTTCTAATCGAGTTTGGGAAAACATACCCCGCATGCCTGATCCCAACCGGGCTTAGCGCGACACGTGGATGAACGCTCACTTTGGCTTAGATGCGTCGACATGCAAGAAGTTAAATTAATATCACTTCGAAGAGGCTTCTGCGCCACGATCATGATCATGCGCGACACATCTCTTTATCATCAGCTTCCAAGGTCGCGACAGTCCTAGGGCTAGTCAGTAATGGATTTCCATGGCCATAATATCACTGCAAAGCTGAGCAACCGCATTGAACTCTTCATGCTCCTTCAACAGTCTTTCAAGATAAGAACCCAAGAGCGCTCGAAATAACTGCAATAAGCTCCGCCTAGCGCTTTCGTTTTCAGGTTTCACAAGACTGTCAGCTTACGTCTTACGATTCGCCAAGGACATATCCCGACAGCACATCTCCATCTTACATAGAGAGCGTCCGACCTCCCCATCTCCATACTTCATAAAGGCCAGTCGTATTGCTCGCTACCGAAATGACCTCCACCAACAAAATCGCCGCCGTGGTTGCCTACCCATCCAAGCACCCCGAATCGGGCGAACCACTCGCATTCGATATGGAATACTACCTCGCTTCGCACATGCCCATGATCGAGAAGGCGTGGGGTCCCTACGGCTTGAAGTCCTGGTCGATCAACACCTTTGCCGATCCGTGTCCGCTTACAAACGAGAAGCCGCCGTATTTGGTCCAGACGACGTGCTATTTTGACTCAGTGGAGGATTTGAGGACGGCCGTGTGGAGGGGCAGTGAGGAGACAAGGTCGGATGTGGAGAAATTTTCGAATGTGTTTCCTGTTTTGTGGGTGGGTGAGAGAAGAGGGGGCAATGTTTAGGATGGGGGGATGAGGGGACGGCGCAGGCTTGATGGTGGGATCCCGAGGATGAGATGCTCCAGTGTGAGGGTGTGTTCGCGTGCTTCCGTGGCAGGTTTCGGGAACTCAACGAGCTAAAGATCGTTACGCCTGATTCCCACAACACCTGTGCGCAGAGATGTCACAATAGCACCATACCTATCGCTGCAGAAATAGCATGACTTGATGAATATTTGCTGAGGGACAGAACTGATGTTGATGAACTCGCGCGTCTTTCCCGTCCGCGCATCGGTCCGATGTCGGGTCAATACACGCCGAACGCTGTTCGCTGCTTAGCACCTTGCGCCATGGGAGATCATACATGATACGGTCCAAAGATCAATGCAAAGACTATCGCAAGTATCATCACATCTTCGTCCTGGGTCCACCCACGGCAGTGCAAGTAAGGCTGCGACTACCCCGCACCAAGCCGATCGCAAGTACCCCGGAAACACAAACACCAACATGGCGAAGCCCAAGGTCGTGGTGACGCGACAGCTCATCGATGAAGCACAAAGAATGCTTGATGATAGGAAGGGAGAACTTGAGGTCGTTCAATGGAACTCCGAGAAGGTGCGTGGCAATGGATGACGCAAAAACGGCTGCTAATTCAACATCCGTAGCCCTGCGAGCGCTCATGGCTTCTCGAAAATGCCAAAGGAGCTACGGGAATCCTGGTGATGTTATCAGATCAAGTCAACGAGGAGCTATTGCAGGCAGCAGGTGATCAGCTCAAGGTCATCGCCTCATTCTCGGTTGGAACAGATCACATCGAGCGGGCCACGCTGAAAAAACGCAATGTTCGGCTTGGGTACACACCAACATGTCTGACAGATGCAGTCGCCGACTTGACCGTAATGCTCACCCTGATGGCGCAAAGAAGGGGAGGCGAATCGATGGCGAAGGTTATCAAGGGCGAATGGCCACAAATGCCGTGGCACCCGCTTCTCATGACTGGGCCCCAGATTCGAGGCTGCACAGTTGGTTTCCTGGGATTTGGAAGGATCGCACAAGCTTCTTTGCAAAGGCTCTTACCGTTCGGAATCAAGCGTGCCATCTATCTCACCTCGAAACCCGGACAGCCCGTCAAAGAAGACTATTTCAACCTGGTCAAGACCGCAAACATACCCATCGAGCCTGCACAAAGCGCAGACCAGCTCGCCAGCGAAAGTGACGTCGTTATAGTAGGATGTGCACTGACGCCTGACACCAAGCATCTTGTCAGCACCGACTTCTTCAAGAAGATGAAGAAGCTAGCAGTCATCATCAACATCGCGCGTGGCCCTGTCATCGACACGGATGCTTTGGTCAAAGCGCTGGACCAAGACCAGATCTTTGGAGCTGGACTGGATGTCATTGAGAATGAGCCGAATATTCAAGCGGATCACCCGATTCTAAAGCAGCCGAGATGCGTATTGGTACCGCATATTGGCTCGGCAACAATCGAGACGAGGGAGCAGATGGCGACGGAATCGGTGAAGAATTTGCTGGCAGGCTTGACGGGCAAGGAGATGGTAAATGAGGTGGAACTCTGATTGTGACACGGATGAAGAACTTGGCTCGGTGTGTCGTTACTGAATTGGTCGCTTCAAACTGCCCACTGCGCTGCGCCATGGGCTTCTTGTTATGTTAAAAATGAGTGCCCTTCAAGCGAATCTTCAGTATTTTAGCTCATGCCGCGTTATGTTGTCACTCCAGCTGCACCTTGATGTCCGCGATGGTTGTTTGATCGAATGCCTTGGGCTTGCATTTGATGCGCTGGGCAGGACGTGCAGCTGAGCTGAAGCAATCTCGAGCTGTTGCTTTACCCGTGCAAGAACCAGGGCGAGAGCAGATTCTGTAGTGCGTTCTAAAAGGTCGAGTACTATTGAGGTTTCAGTCTTTCTTCCCCTTCACCTCGCGCTCACTGCCAAGCCGCTCGCCTAGTGCCTGACCACAACAGCGACAATATCTACTACACTACCTAGAATCTACTCTGTTCCCATTCGACTCGAAATCAGATTCTAAACTCACCAAATGGGCTTGGCTTATGAAGGATCTTGGTGGCCAAAGGGGCTTGGCAATGGTTTGTGTAGATCTCGCTTTTGACCTTGGTGGCGGTGTCCTTGTAGTGCTCGGGGAATTCCGTAGCAATGACTTCTCTACGCAAGCTGCGTGCCAGGTGGCGTATGGGCTCGCAATCTGTGGTGGATAGGGGCGCATTGGTTTTGGTGCGGAGATCAGTGATCTAAAGCTCGGTGAGTTGCTCTTAGGCAGCAGCAAAATATTTGTTGTGTGTAGGTTGGGAATTGGGAGGTTGGGTCGATTGTCCTTGGTGTGCAATGTGATGCTGCTTAGTGAGATGGGAAGAGATAACAAGGCACGCAGAGCGGTTCTTATATGGGTATTTGATTCACAAAAGTTCAAATCAAGACGCACAAGTAGGGTACAGTACCTTGTATTTACCGCAGATACAGTGGTTTACTTGTGAAAGTGCGGAAATGAGCTAAATTCACAAACATAGGAGCCGGTTGGGATGACTATTTCTCTTCCTCTGCCTGAGTGTGACGAGAAAGTTAATCATTCGTTGGTGGTGTCCAAATTTGTTGTAGCATCCGTGGTTCACTCCCAGACCCTGATATGCTCCTTCCAGTGTGCCTTCGCGGCTGCCCGCAACAACTCCGCTTGGCCGAAACCGGAAACCAGGATCCATCTCCCTGTAATGAAATGCATCGTGGAACGTTGCAGAGGGTTTGGCTATGCTATCGTCAGTCATGTAACGCGCATATCCGGGCCCAGCGGGCGCAGACTTTACCCGCAGGCCGAAGTAGCCTCGCTGTCATGATGCACAGGTATTCAGCGCCCTTGTGGTGTCTTAGCTGAGTCCGTCACGCTTCGAAACGTCCTGCGCGGTGGCGCTTGCCCGGTGCACCTCTCGCATCTCACCCTGGGCCTGCTGGTGATATTCAATCTGCCCTTTTGCCGTGCCCGGCCGTGGCTCCACAGCTGGCCTCCAGATCACTGACCATGCCTCTTCGATCAGATTCCAAGCATAGCTCGCCGCGCCCTGCATCATAGGCCAAATCGGCTGGTCGTGGTGGTCGTCCATGATTCGTTTGAGCACGGAAGCAGTCGCAACGATAACGCGCAAGGAATTGCGCTCCGTGTCAGTGGATATCTGTGTGAGTGTGCCCGGTCGTCAGCTGCTGTATAGAGACATTCGCCGTATGCGCTGTAAAGGAGTAGGTGCCTGCCCAAATCGAAGGTCGCACCGAGGCCAAGAGATAAGCGTTCAGATAAGATCCATGAAGGCGGTGAGGCGGACGGGCTACATAAATGCTACAACCTTCAGCTGGGCGCTGTGCTGGCACTAGCAGGTGAAGCTTAAAATCTCGTGTCGTGCAGTGCGTTTTGTCGTTCTAAGGTCCAGCGCAACTTACCGTACGTCAACAGTCTCCAGTATTTCGTATCAGTACTACGATCGCATCCTTACTTGGGGATGGAATAGAGCGTTCCCAAGCCTAAGGACAACCCTTAGGTGCTGCTTGTCGGCGGAATCATCTCCTGATGCAGGTCAATGGCCAAATTTACAGCGCTTCTCAGGTATTGTCACGACATTTTCTAAGACCATACTGATCTGAAAAAGAAAGACTGTGTGGCCACGAGCCGCGACGGTGCTCGATGTTGTTCTCATCACTTTGTGTGCGTACTTCTCGTTCTCAACTGTTCCGTCTGAATCTCAACATGCATTCTACACACATCAAGAAGTTCCCAACAACGAGGTTCAGGTTGGTGTTGCAGTGATAATGGTAGGCTTCGGTGTCTCTCTGCCAATTTGACGGGTTTCGTCGGTCATGGACTCGAGTGCTGGCAGCGGCCCCGTCGTTCAGATCGAGATCTGGAGTGTTCATGGAGCGTATGAGCAAGTTTGAGTGTCATTTTGTTGTTCACCAGCAGGACGAGGAAACGAGAGGACGAGTCGGTGGGGCAAATGCGCTGGGTGTCGTTACGTTGTCCTTGAATCCTGGAGTCGACAGATGCGTGCTGCATGGGTGTTTTATTTGCAGTCTTGTCCCGAAGCCAACATGATTTGAGTAGAGCGCACATTAAGGTGATAGACAGGGGTCGATGAAACTGAACAAAGCTCACCGCGTTCGAAAATATGACCCTCACAGACAAGTGGGCAATTGCGTGATAGTGGAGCCATTGCGTGCGATGAGGTCAAAGCATAAAAAACTATGGCTAGGTGGCACAGCATGTCTGAATTTCGGATTGATACTGATTAGGATGATATATGGGAGGGCGTGGTCTGATCATTATAGATGAGATGGAAGAAGTGGGCGGCCATGGACCGTGGGCAGGCGCCAAGCCGCTTGTTCCCTTGGCACGGGAGATTCACGCCAGCCTCCTCTAGCCTAGCACTGCCTGACCTCAAAGTATATTCAAGCGGACATGGTCCTTTCTTTGTGCCAATCCGAAATTATGTAGAGGTGTGTCTCTCACAGGGCTTGCGAATATGCCCGTGGCAATGCACCCCGTCAGTCTGGTTGATGATGATGGCACAAGTCATTCGGATGGGCGGCTAAGACCTTACCGACATCACAATGGAAAGCTGCAAATTTCATGCTTTCCTTTATCATATACAATAGCTCTTTGGACACTCCTCTCCATGTCCTATTCACAGATCCCCTTCTGCTTTTATCAAAGCCAGGCAGTGTCTGGGCGGAAAACCTTGGACAGGGGTGAAGAACTTCTAGTTTTAGTAGCACGCTAACCTTACTCGGGCCCAACAGCGGAAACTTCGAAAGTAAGGGAATAGTGTGTTGCACCATCAATCAAGCATTGTATAGTGATAATTACTAAAGAGCTCCTTGAATAAAGAGCTCCTTGAATAAAGAGTGAGGTCTCTGCTATATGTTGTGCTATCCAGCACATTAAAATTGGGCTGCGTTGTTTGTCGAGTTAACCAGTCTCTGAGTTTGACGTTGTTCAGTTTATTTCCCATCTTTTCTGCTGCGCGAGAGCCTTCTCGACTCGCCGACGTTCTCGGACGAAGCTGTAAGATTGATGTTCGTTCAACATATGTCATTGCTGGCATGGCGTGCTGTGATCGATACGCTACCGTAGCGTATAAACTTACACACCAGCGCTATGTGGTACAACGTTGAGCCTCGGTGTCTAGATCTAGCCATCGCCCTGCAAAAGTTGAGCATGTACAGAAGACGCAGCAAAGCCAGCGCTGCATTAGTCGAAGGTGTGCTGAAGACTACAACATCTTGCACCTCACCAAACTGGCTATGCATCTTCTCCCCTCGCGTGTCGTCTTCATTGACTTGTGTACTTTGCCGCTAGTCTCTTTTGGCAACACCCCGCACCTACCTCGCAGGCCAGTCTGGCCACACGAGATCTACATGATGCAAAATTGGGCATGACGGCGTTATTCGTAGCTTCTCTATGGTTGAAGGGCACACGGAGCCTTTAGCCTCGTCGTCTAGCCAAGCCGCCCCGCGCGCTGCTTTGTGTTTGCCGCGGTTGTTGGTAGGTAGGTGGTACGTCGGTTTAGATTCAGTCTAAACAAGGCTGAACAGCAAATTGATGGCGAAGATAAAGTTTTCACCCGTCGTCAGGGTTTCGAGCCCGTACAAATCCGTTGTGTTTGTTGCAACATACTTCCTGCATCTTCTCACAGTTCTGTGCTGTCAACAAAATGCAGGAAACACCACACTCGATCCGGCACTCTCACGATGTCAATGAGAAGGACGATGTTACTCATGTAAAGAGATCGGATACTCGCACCCCCTCGAGTGAGATGGAGAAGGGACTACAGCTCAAGCCCACGCCGAGTGGTGGTCCCGTCGTCCATCACAAGGTAGTTGAACCCCTGGACAGCACAGGCAGCACGTATTGACTGAAGACAGATGAACAAGAAGCTGTTCATGACACTTGTCTGCATGTCATTCCTCTGGATCGGCTCTCAAATCCCACTGTACATTTACGGCTCTGTCCTACCTCTCATTTACCAGGATATTGGGGGCGTCGACCGATACACATGGTTTGTGATTGGCTACCTCATCCCCAATGCAGCACTTTGTCCCTTCGTTGGTGCTTTGTCAGATCTATTTGGTCGTCGGAACGTGGCCATTGTAGGCCAGGTAGCGCTCATTGTGGGTCCCATCATCACAGCGACTGCAAACACCATGAACATTGCCATTGGTAAGTAAGCAGTACCTTCAGGTCGATTCTTGACTAACGGAGATCAGCTGGGCAGGTCTTTTCCGGCATCGGCGCTGGTCTCAACGAACTTATCGCGCTTGCAGGTACTGGTGAATCAGTACCTGTCAAGGACCGTGGCAAGTATGTGGGACTCGTGGTCTTCACCATCCTCCCGTTTTGCCCCTCGGTGCTGTACGCTCAGATGATTGCCAAAGTCAGCCACTGGCGATACAACGGGATTTTAGTTGGAGTATGGAACTTCATCGGCCTCATCCTGTGCATCTTCTGCTACAAAGACCCATCTCGCTTAAACGAAGAGTATACGGCACGTCATGTTCTCCGACAAGTCGACTACATCGGTGGATTCCTCAGCACCGCTGGTGTTACGTGCTTCATGATGGGTCTGCAGTGGGGCGCTTCTCAGGTATGTCAATTTGTTCTGACTTGTACTGAATATCGCTGACTCCATTTAGTACCCATGGGGCAGTGCGCACAACCTCGCTCCGTTGATTCTTGGCATCGTTCTCCTCATTGCTTTTTTCGTGTGGGAATTCTTCGCACCAAATCCTATGGTGCCCAGGGCGCTCTTTAGCAAGGCCAAGAAAACCATGATTGTCATTCTTCTCATCACCTTTCTCAGTGGCGGCAATTACTTTGTCATGCTTCTGTTCTGGCCCACACAGGTCTACAATGTCTATGGTGAGCTCATGCAACGCACTGGATGACCTTGATCTAACAATCCCTTAGGTGACGACCCACTCGGCATCGGAATTCGATCTCTCCCAATCGGTTTCGGCATAATTGGTGGCGCAGTTATCTGCTTGGTCCTCATTCCGATCACAAAGGGCCGCGTCCGCGAATTGATGATCTTCTTTACGGCTCTTATGACAGCGGGAACAGGTGCTGTGGCGGTGTCGACCCCGCACAATCTCAACGCCCTCTACGCTATCGTCACCCTCGCCTCCATCGGCGTTGGCGGTGTCATCATCCCGTCTTCTATTATCGCGCAGATCGCCTGCCCAGACGAACTCATTGCAACCATCACCGCTATAACCTTGAGTATTCGCTACATTGGTGGCGCCATAGGTTTTGCAGTCTACTCGAACCTCTTTCTCCGCAAGGTCACCGATGAGTTAACGGTGATAGTCGCAACAAAGACGCTCGCCGGACATTTCATCGTCAACCCCTCGACACGAGCAGGTCTTGGCGTGATTGCACACATCACTGAACTCGTTAGCAACGCAAGATTCGATGAGGTGAAGGAGATCCTTGCGACAAGCCCCTCGGTATTCCGACGCGACGCGTACCCAATGATTATTGCCAGCGCGCAAGAAGCATTTGCAAACGCCTACAGGTGGCCGTACTATGTCAGCATTGCCTTTGGTGCTCTATGTTTCATTCTGAGTTTCTTCGTGGGAAACATTGGATCGCTTTTGACAAATGAGGTAGCAGCACCCGTAGAGGAAAGGGAATAGTCTGCGCCAATGCAGATGGGCTTTACTGTACAGATCACTATATATAGCAAACGTCATCGTCGAAATAATTCTCAATGTGCAATACGACATCCAGGGTACCAATCGCTTTCTGGTGTTTTGAATGACGAGATTACGGGTCAAGCCACGTGCTCACGTGATAACGCGCGCCTTTCCTCTTTGGCCGTACCGGTCGCATAATTGTGGATACTACAAACACCAAACGTGTGTTTGGTTAGAGTCGCTAATTCCCTCACGTGCTTCGTCGATTATAACTCAACTTTCTGCTTCATTTGGCACTCTTGCACATCTCGATAAGCCCGCAATGGTTACGTGCACAAATGTTGTTGCGCGACATGAACACTCCATGACCGACCGCCTTGACAGCATGTCGCACACCCGAGAGACTCCAGAGGCCATGGATAACACAGCTGTGCCGTTTGTAACAGCCCTGGCACTATATCCGATCCTGGAGGTGAGTGAACTGTCGAACGTGGCTTGACCTGGACTTATAATTACTGTTCACTTAGGCCTTGGTGTCGCATCTCCGCCCCAAGGATTTGGTCAACTTGACGACGACATGTCAGGTTGTGAACGATCAGATCCGCATGCGTGAAAGGCAGGTCAAGGCCAGCCTTCTCACAAAGACACTGTGTCCAGGAACTGGTCTGCAAGCAAGACTTGAGCGCCACTGTCCGTGCCGCACGCGGGGCTGGCACTCATATTGTGGGTGCGGTGGTGAAGGTTACAACGTCATTTCCAAGCCTTGCATCTCGTGCGGTATCAATACTTGCGACGAATGCCGCATCCATGTCAGCTATCAGGTCTATGTCGAGGACCCAGGACTCGATGGTCACCGTTGGTGGGCTGGATATGTGCTGAGTTACCGGTTCCCATTCGCGATTTACCCTCCCAAGGGCGAAGATGGCGCTACCTGGCACTTACAGCCTGATCTGATGCAGTCTCACCACGATCAAGGGCGACTCCACCTGCCATTATACATGGACGGTATCGCTGATCCGGAACCAATCAGTCGGATCCTCGACACCAACCTCGGAAAATACGACATCACTCCTTCTGGGCGCACATCCCGACCATTCGAAGGTGTGCACACTGCTGTGCTCTTCGAATCGCTCTTGGCTGGCCGCAAGGAGCTGGTTTGTCGTCCATGCTTCGATGGCATGCATGAAGCGGGTCTATCGTTGTGTTCATGCACACTTCGCAAGCGCTTTCTAGATCGATGGACTTGTGTGCCATGCCATCTTGATGAATCGAGAAAGTTCAACCAACAGCATCACGCCACCAGGATTTATTCCAAGGATGGACCCTGGATTGACACATGCTTTTGTCGGTGTGGTGATCAAGTCGTCCCGGGTGGCAACCATGAAGTTATATGCAGGTGGTGCAACGGACATGTTGTTCACATCGAGCATGACAATTCCGATGCCAACCCCGAGAATGGTGAAAATCAAGAGTTGGCAGACAACGAAGATGACGAGGAGAACGCTGGATCCGCCCCGGTCAATTTGGCCCCAGATCACATGGCATTCGTTAACAACAAGGACGAGACGCTGTCCATCTATGTCAATGGTTCGCGCATCAGTGGAGAGCGCATAGGGCGTTCACTCGTCCGAGACCACCTATCCAGGAAAGGTATCGAGCTTCCTTGCGCATGCTGTGATTGCCCCAGCGTTGGATGCGAACATCACCATCACCATCAGCATAGCGATGACGAGAGCGAAGACGTCAACGTGGAGGCGAGTGTAGATGGCCAAGACGTTCGTGGTTATGGATATGATGGCGACGATGACGAGGGCTTAGACTTTGATGATGAGCATATAGACTTCGAGGCGGGGATGGAGGAAGACGAGGAATGATTGAGTGGTAGAGGCATGGCAACGCAAAAGCTGGTCCTCTCTTGCTGCTTGTACAAGATTGGCTGCGGTGTGCCTACAGTACACCCAATGCATCCAGGCGCTACGATTGTTCTACTTCACGCCATTGAGTCGCGACGTTTTTCGCAAGATCTTTGCGTCTTTACTTCTCTGCCCAGGTGGATTGACGTGGTTGCCCAGCGAATCGTGCAGGCGCGACACTTTCTGCCAAGGCCTCTCGCCCGCCAGATTTTCGGGCGGTCGGCTATAATATTTTGTCACAGGCAGCGAGCACTGACCGTGCTTGCAGTAACGCCATGGATACAACGAGATGAAAACGTCGTCGTTTGTCCTCTCGCGCGTTTAAGTACTTGACGCCCTCCACCCTGGGATAATAGCTCCGCATTCCTGGGACCGTGACATCGTTATCGCATATCCATATTGGGCCCTTCGCTGGACACTTGCACGTCGGCACCACATTAACGCAACGTGTGGTCACGATTGTAACAGAATATCTACTCCAAGGCTGGCTAGAAGATGGGTGTCGGAAAGCTGAAGGCCTATGTCAACGCAAAGGCGACAGCGTATTTCGACACCACTTCGGACTACCAGCGCAAGCAGGCGACCTCGCTCGAACAAATCGCCAGAGAAACGATCAACCAGACATACCACGAAGATGATCCGTCGGTTGCGGAATGGTTTCGAGGACTGGTGCCTTCATCGGCCGGCGTCGCAGAGTACATGAGCGAACTGTTTCCGTCAGCGCGATGGGTTCGACGATACAATGTACATTGGTTGGTAGGAGATGTTGTTGCAGGTATGTTTTCGAATGGGACGGCCGCACACGAGTGCTTCTGACTAGAATCAGGCATCACGGTCGGCCTGGTCGTCGTGCCTCAAGCCATGGCGTACGCGACGTTGGCTCGACTTACACCCGCATTTGGTCTCTACACCACATTTACCGGAGCATGTATTTACTGGATCTTCGGTACATCCAAGGACATTGTTATCGGTGTATGTATTTGCAGGAGTCGTCAAATCATCTGATTGAAGTCGTGCTAACACGATGCAAGACCACCGCTGTTGGCTCTCTGCTCGTTGGTGGCGTCATTGGCAAGATCGAGGCCGAGCACCCAGGCAAATTCAAGCCTGAGCAGATTGCTCATACTGTGTCGTTCCTCGCCGGGGCTGTGCTGTTTCTGCTCGGTATCTTGCGTCTTGGCTGGGTCATCGAGTTCATCCCATATGTTCCCATCTCGGCTTTTGTGACTGCGGCCAGCATTACTATCATTTCAACCCAATTGCCGACTCTCTTGGGCATCCCTGGAGTCAACACACGTACGTCGCCATACAAAGTGTACGTCAACACTCTCAAAGACCTATCGGCTACTCAGCTTGATGCTGCAGTCGGCATCACATGTTTAGTT
Source organism: Ampelomyces quisqualis (assembly GCA_018398575.1). Lineage (NCBI taxonomy): Eukaryota > Fungi > Ascomycota > Dothideomycetes > Pleosporales > Phaeosphaeriaceae > Ampelomyces > Ampelomyces quisqualis. Next base: position 2,644,850 of record JAGTXZ010000011.1, read on the forward strand.
TTGCTGCACGTGATCCGAACTACTTGCGCAAAGATGGAGCTTCGCCAGCCTGCAAAGAAGCGCATGTGGTCGATGCTTTCTTCGCTAAGACTAACATTCGCCATTTTGCTCTACACGTTCATCAGCTTCCTGGTCCATCGCAAGACACCCAAAGGCGAAGAAAAGTTCCGCATCGTTGGCCACATCGACAAAGGTAATTCCGCCTAGATTGATGGACCGCAAGGTACGCTAACATTGCCCCAGGATTTCGCCATGCTGGTGTGCCGACTATTGACACCGAGCTTATTGGTTTGGTAGCGACCGAGCTTCCTGCGATTGTTATCATTCTCATTGTGGAACATATCGCAATCGCGAAATCCTTTGGGCGTATATTCGGCTATACGATCGTCCCCTCGCAAGAGATGATTGCACAAGGCGTGGCCAACATATTCAGTCCCTTTGTGGGCGGCTACGTATGCACTGGCTCCTTTGGTGCTTCCGCAGTCCTGTCGAAAGCAGCAGTGCGAACGCCACTGGCTGGTCTATTCAGCGCGATGGTTCTTGTGTTAGCTCTGTACGCTTTGACGGCAGTCTTCTACTTCATACCGAACGCGGCGCTCGCAGGCTTGATCATTCACTGCACAGCCAACCTCATCACCCCACCACGGTCTCTAGTTAAGTTTTGGCACTTTTCGCCCTTTGAACTTTTCATATGGGTGTGCGGCGTCGTCATCGCTTTCTTCACCGACCTTGAGATCGCGATTTACGTCACCGTCGGCCTCTCCTTCGCTATGCTTCTAGTCCGCATGGCGCGCAATCCCGGAAGGTTCCGAGGTGCTGTAGGCGTAACGCGCGTGGTGCGTAACGGGCACAAACCTGATACTCTTGTGTCTTGTTCGAGCTCTGCCTTGACTTTACAAACGCACACTGAAGAGGCGCGACAGGTTTACTTGCCCTACGGTACAAAGGATATACACAACCCGGATGTTAAAGTGGAGCCCGCGTATCCTGGTGTGTTCATTTACCGCTTTGCTGAGAACTTCAACTACATCAATCAGGCCTACCACATCGACTATCTGACGACGTACATTAAGGCTCACACTCGACGTACAGAAGATGATGACGGAGTCCGCCCAGCAGATCGTCTCTGGTGCGAAACTCCGCCTTGCAAGAAAATTCTTGAAGAAAAGCTCAACTTGCCTACAGTCAAAGCAATTGTGCTTGACTTTTCGGCCGTCAATATAATCGACATCACAAGCTTGCAAGGATTGATCGGTCTGCGTAGTACTCTAGATAAATACGCAACACCAGGACTAGTCGAGTGGCATTTTGCTGGCGTATATAATCGCTGGTCCCGTCGTGCTCTCGCATACGCCGGCTTCGGTGTGCCAACTGGTAACAACCTCGATGAGCTTGGCAACTGGTGCCCTGCATATACCGTAGCAACAGGACTCGCTGACGCTACCGAAGACGAACAACGCGCGCTCGAGGACTTGCGACGCAAAGTACAAACCAGGGACGTGGAATCCACAACAGCAGCGTCCGACTCCCAAGCGCAAAAGTCAGACGAGTCCGTTCAGGAAAACAAGGATGCAGACACTCGTACGACGGCAAGGAGTCGATCAGCACTATCACCTGTTTACGGAACCGATCGGCCATTATTCCACATTGACTTACACGACGCCGTAGACGCCGCAGTACGGGATGCGAAGAAGCAGGATCGACGGGGTATTTCTGGAAATGCAACGTCGTGCGCAGGTACGCACGCAGGCGGAACATGGAGTCCCGTCTAACGGCCTGCCACTTTGCACGCCCACATTGTTTGCGACTTGTTTTTGCATTGCACCAACGGCGTTCAAGCGTGAGACTACGGACATGGCATGGTGCGTTGTGATCTGACCTCTTTCTTTGCAGCTTATACCATTGTCGCCGACGTGTTTACCGTCCGTCGCTCTTTTACCCTGCGCACAACCCATGCGCACGTGGGATGGAGTGCATGTACGACGAGTGTAATAACCCAAATGAATAAAAAATATGTGTGAACACTGCGCCGACGTCTTCTGCCGTTTCATACCAAAGTCCTTGTCCGCTCATCTATGCAAACTGCCCTCCCTCCCCTTTTTTTGCTCTCCTACAAATAGCACCGACGAAAATAGCTCTCATTACATGAAATGGCACATATCTTGACGCCGCAAATGACACCGCCTGCTTCGCCTACAACTCCTGTTCCTGTTTCTGTTCCTGTTCCTGTTCCTGTTCCTGCTCCTGCTCCTGCTCCTTTTCCTTTTCCTGCTCCTGTTCGTGTTCGTGTTCGTGTTCGTGTTCCTGCTTCTGCTCCTGCTCATGTTGCACAATACGCCGGAAACGCCAGTCGTCGCCCATCCACCTCAACCTCGCTTCCACCTGTGCATCGATCAGCGCATCGATCAGCACTCCACCGAGCGAGGAGCCAAGGTCCTCTTCCCGTCCAACGCAGCACGCCGCAAAAATACACGCGTAATGATGGGTTTTCCCCGACCATGTCGTTGGAGGAAGGAGGGGGCATGTGCGATGCCGGCATGGAGTGAGTCGTTCGAACGTTGGGACGGAAAATGTAGGGATTGACTTTGTGGGTTACTGGACTCACTTGCCGCAAGGAAAAGTGTGTGTGTGTGTGTGTGAAGAAAAGGGGTGTGGTTGGGTAGTACGACTCGATGACAGGATTCGATGATGGAAGGGGAGGAATACGATTCGTGCCCGCACGGAATGTGGTTCTGTGTGTATTGGAGCAGTTTATCCGACGGGAGTGACGCTGCGCGTGAATCAGTGGTATATTGGCTGCAGGGGTGCTGCTGTGCGGCGTTGCGCGAGGGGGTGTGGTCGGATACCAAGTGGGAAGGTATGACGCTATGGGTGTAGAGATGTGAGTATGGGTTTTGTGTAATTCGCTTGTGAGGTTGGGAGGAAAGGCGTTGTGTATGGTTCCTCGATTCGGTGCGGAAGAGTTTAGAAATGACCGAGGCGTGGTGAGGCTATCAAGTCCAGATATTTCCACCGTGCTGGGCCCACGTACTCCCATCGGATTGACCGGTCTGCCATGTATTCCCATCGTTCTGTGCTTGTGTGTCTTGCTGCGACACAGGATTCGCGTCTAGGACTTGTTGTCCTGGTGTAATCCACGTGTTCTCATTCTGTCCTTGCTGCTGCTGTTGTTGTCCTTCTTGCACCCAGCTACCATCTACCTGAGATACCGTGCTGCCAGGACTATGTCCAGCCTTATATACCAGGGCCTGTCTCTTCCTGCCCTCTGTAGGCTGCGGCATGTCCGGCATCGGCTGCGGACTTGGCGTGCCCCATATACTCTGCTGCGTCTGGCTCCCGTCGTAGCTGAGGCTCTGCTGATGCGGACTCGAATTCTGCATTGCGTGCGCATCAAAGGGGTTTCCTGTGAATGACATGGATCCTGAGTAAGGACTCGGTTGCTGTTGGGAGGTAGGGAACAACGAGGGTGGTGTCGTGGGGCGGTTGTAGATGAGTTGCGGAGGTTGAGGGGAGACGGAGGGCATGGAGGCCCATTGTGGGGGGTATGTGAGTGGCGGTGGGATCGCCGAGGGCGAGTCGTGCGGAGATGTGGAGGTGCGTTGGTAGAGTTGTGCGGAGAGGACGGCAGATTCGCGTTGGAAACGGTCGCGCCAGTGCGTGAAGCCGAATCTCAGACCGAAATTTGACAGCACGGAGTTGTAGTCGTTGAGGGTGTTGATGGCGCGCGTGGTTGGGTCTGTGGGAGTGATCTGGCCTTGAGGGAATCGAGGCTGCGGAAAGGGGGGTGGGCTGATTTGTGCAGGAGGAGCGAGGGGGTCTTCGGAGTCGACTTGAGGTGGTGCCGATGGGGGAGGCGGTGTGGGCGGGCGAGGGTCGAGGATCATGTCCATGTTGCGAGACAGGACGTCGACAAATTGGCGGCCGGTCATATAGGCTCGCATTGCGTCGTAGAAGGTCAGTGGTGGCTTTGTCGTGTTTGATGGCTTGTCCAAAAGTGACAGCAGGTTAGTGGCGTACGCTATGCAATGCTCGAAGATCAAGCGCTGTGCATACTCGTGGATGTGGGGTATTCGCGGGCTCGGTGATAGAATGTAGACATAGCTGTACAGCAACTCGAGCTCGAAGAAGGAGCGGGTAGCCGGTAGCGTACTCTGGGGCATGTCCTGAAACCACTGTGACATGCTGGCGTACTGTTTCCAGATGTACGGGTACGGGTCTTGCCACGGCTCTCGTCCCGAATGAAATAGATCCATGTACCATTGTGATTGGATCTCGCGTATGCGGAACATTTCAAGGGCCGACTCGAAAGATTGCTGGAAGACGTGAGACTGTGGTGAAGAGTACTTGGGAGAGGCATGGTTGGCGTTGGCAGTGACATTGAACGGAAAGGCGACGTTGGCAGCTTCATCTGAGAAAGAAAAGGCACGCGTGTGAACAAGCGAGGTCGACCTGTCAAGTGAGTAGACACACCAATACACTCTTCTCCTGATTTCCAGCTTGGCTCTTGAGATGGCGACGTTCTTGCAAGGATCTTGGTGGATGCCTAAGTCTACCATTGCTCGAGAGGCGGCACCGACCAGAGTCCAACTGTCAAAGTGATGAGGATCCATGGTAGCATAGATTGTCCAAAGTACCAGTGCTTGGATGCTGGTGACATAGCCAGGATGTAAGACGTCTTCGGCATTTTCCAGGGCAGCATTCACGTGACCAACAGCGTCCGAGTAGAAGGCGTCGCCGCGCGATTCGGATTGCGAAAGGGAAGCTATAGCTAGTACCATGCGCACAGTCCATCGATCCCAGGAGGTTGCGTTGTCGGCGGGCTGGTAGATGGCATCCACTGACGAATACAGAGTGGCCTCGTCGAAAACGGGTAGTATGGTGAATATATTGTTCAAATAGTGCTGAATGAGGGGATTTGCGGCGAATCTTGGCGGTAAGGGCGTGATCAGTCCTTGAGGTAGTGGCTCCTTAGTACTGGCTGACTGGATCAACCTGGCATAGGACATTTCCGTGGTGAAGCCGTAGAAGTCTCTGGCTGTGGCATTGACGGCGAGAAGTCCGAATCCCGAGACCAGGCCGTCGATCTCGACAGCCTCCTTGCGTCGTGCGGCGCGCTGGCTCATGGGGTTTGGCTTTAGCGTGTCGACCGAGGTTCTGCGGGGCGTCGATGTTTTGGCGGCGTCTAGCATCAAGACGGAGGATTTTCGCCTTGCTCTTTGCTCTGCCAGTCTCTTCTCGAGCCTTTCGACCGTGGCCTCGAGCGTGGCGACATAGCTTCGTTCCTTGCCGCGGGCAAACTGATCGTTGGCACTGGAGCACTGCGAAGCCCGGTTCGACTTTTCACATGCGGTGCAGGCGGGCAGTTTCCCATCACATTTGACTTTGGCAGCGCGGCAGCGCGAGCATGCGGCGACCGGGCGGCTGACGCGCAGTAGTGGAGTGTCGAGAAGCATCAGGTTGTTGGGGTGAGTGAAGGAGTGAGCATGCGTGTTGGCGTGTACATGTCGTGTCACGTGTGCTTGAGGTCCGAGCTGCCGCGAGCCAGATGCACGGAAGGGGTCTGCAAACGGTCGCCCTGTGCGGGCAGCTCGGAGGTGCTATGGTTGGGCGTTGGTGAGTTGGGAGTGTGGTGGCTTGGCTTAGTGTTTGGGGCCCGATGGGTGGTAGTGGTGGTGGTGGCCGTCGGGGTGAGTGGAGGAGTTGGCATGCGTCTTGGCGCGTACATGTCATGTGTCACGTGAGCCTGAGGTCCGAGCTGCTGGTGCACCGATGGGGAGATAGCGTATTGTAAGCAAAAACCTTGTATATCTCGTATCAAGACAAATACCATACTGAAGTGATACTGTATCACTGTCTCATTGTATTGACGCTAAGCCCCAAGAGGCAGGTGGTAATGTATTAGGCTATCTTTACCCACAGTTTTTTGTTATTAAAACAACTAGGCAGCGTGGTCAAGACCTTATTCTCAACGCAGAGATCCTAGACTGTATACTCGGTACTCCGCATAGGGCCCATCTCTAGCGGAGGTTTGAAGTGTGGTGGCTGGTGGTGGTCATCCTCGGCCATGGTTATTCGCCCATGCTATCAAGTACATGTCGCGCTGGGCTCTCTCCGCGTCCCCGTGGTTGTCTCTCTCCTGAGCTGGCTATGCGGTCCTGCATCCTCCGCCAGCACCCTCCGCCCGGTGAGGGACAGTCCAGCGAGCCATGGACGCCGCCCCGCACCACCCCGACCAAGCCACCGCCCCGCGCACTGCGGCGGCACACACCCTGACGGCCTGTTGTCGCTGTCGCACGGTACGACTCCCTCCTCCTCCTTCACCTTCACCTGAGCCGCGCCGCCTGCCACTCTAACACCGTCCAGCGCAAGACGCGATGCGACCCCGGCCTGCCCCGGTGCGGCCCCTGCGAGCGCACCAACTCGCACTGCGAATACTACGACCCCGCCAAGGGCCGCAAGATGCCGCGCCACTACGTCGTCCACCTCCAGCACAAGGTGCGCGCCCTCGAGCAGCAGCTCGCCGACGGCGACGGCGACCCCCCTGAGCCCGATGCCGACGCCGAGGACGTCGTGCGCGGGGCCGCCGCCGTGCGCGTCCAGGACACGGACGAGTCCAAGTTCCTGGGGCCCTCCAGCGGCATCACCATGACCCGCCTGGTCATGCAGCTCGCCAAGCACTTCACCGCGTCCAGGAGCATCTCCGCCATCATCCCCCACGCCCGCGCCGCCTCCATCCACGCCACCTTCACCCAGGAAGACACGCGCCCCACCTCCAAGATCTACCCCCTGGTCAGCGACGTGGCCGCCGACGAGCTGCCCACCCGCGACCTCACCAACCTGCTGGTCGAGCTCTTCTACTGCAAGGTCCATCCCATGTACCCCATGTTCCACGAGCCCACCTTCACCCGCGACGTCGAGGACGTCTACCGCGGCTCCACAGACCCCTACCAGAACTACTGCCTGCGCATGGTCATCGCCATCAGCCTGCAGAAGATGGACACGCAGTACGCCGGCCTGGCCGACAGCTACTACCTCGCCGCCCTCCGCTACTTCGAGGCTGCCATCAAGCCCATGAACCTCGGCACCCTGCAGTGTTTCGCTCTCGTCGCCGGCTACTCGCTCCTCACCCCCACCCGCACCGCCGTCTACTACATCGTCGGACTCGGTGTGCGCTTGTGCCAGGCGCTGGGTCTGCACGAGGAGAAGACCATCACACTGGCTCCCGGGGGCCGACGTGCAGATGCCCTCGAAATCGACATGCGCCGCAGACTGTTCTGGACCTTGCTCACCATGGACTACGGTCTATCGCACAGTCTCGGCCGCCCCGCCCATTTCGCAACCCGCCGAGAGCACATCGACGTCCATTTCGGAGAACTCGTCGACGATGTCTACATTACAAAGCAAGGTATCAAGCCCGCGCCACAGGCCTCGCTCAAGAAATGGATCGGCATCCACTTTTACAAGATGCGCCTTTTGCAATTGGAGATCCGGAAGATGCTTTACCAGAAGAAAAAGCCCGAGCCAAAACATGACCAGCACCCCTGGTTCGCCGAAATGCAGGCCAAACTCGAGGCATGGCGAGATACGAGCCCCGAGATGGACGGCGGATCCGGCTTGAACAAAGTCTGGTGCGCGCCATGTTCCATGGTCAAAGTACACTGGCTGACGAGTCTAGGTTCATCGGGAGGTACAACACCATGGTGGTATTCATGTACCGGCCCTCACCTCAGGTCCCCCGACCCTCCGTGCAAGCCGCCATTCGATGCTACGAAGCCTGCCAGTACAACATTTACATGACACAAAAACAGATTGAGACCAAGACAGTCGACATGACCTGGATCTTCGTACAAGCCATCTTCATGTGTGTCAACACCATGCTTTGGACTCTGTCCTACTCGGAGGTGCGGCGCACCCATGGCCGCGACGAGGTCGAGAGTCACTTGAATGTCGCATTGGAGTCCATCAGGCTCTCCTCGGAGCGATGGCCTGGGGTCGCGTCCGCCATGGAACTGTACTACAATCTCATTGGCGCCTGCATGCAGATATTCGACAAGGACGGCGATGTTCCCATCTCGGCTGCATCACCCTCCGACACAGCATCTGTCGTGTCAAGCAACATTGTGGACGGCATCAACCGCTCCCGGACGACGAGCCCAGCGACCGCGTCCACTGTATCAGTGAGCACGCCCGATCATGTCCCCGCGCCGTTTGGCTATTTACCAAATCAGAACCAGCAGATCTTGAATTTCAACAACGGCCAATCCAACGGGACTGGTCCATATGCCACTTCACCTAACCTGCAGCATGCTTCACTTCGCCATTCCCCACAGCAACTCCAATTACATAATTATACCGACATGAGTCCGAAGACCTCGACCGATGCCGCCGTGCCCATATACAGCTACCCCCCTACCACACCATTCACTTCACTTCCCACGACATTCTCCGAGCTTCCCCAGTGGAACCCAACATTCTCCATGCCAACGCAAGACCCTTATGGCATGCCGACGATGCCCTTGTCTTCGCCCCTGTACAACGAAGCGTATGCTGCGAACCAAGGTTACCAGCTTGCAGACTACCTCAATCCAGGCTGGAGTCAAGAAGCTCGAGGCAACGGCCTAACGCAGCAGCAACAAATGCAGCTAATGCAAGATTTTGAAATGCACGAGACGACCAAGATTGAAGAGATGATTCAGCAAAGCAATCAGCTTCTCCGCCCACCACAGTTACAGACTTACTGAAAAGAACGACCAAAGAGTGGGAAGAGTACGAGTCGTGCACTAGTCGAACGTGTCAGCACACGTTAGCGAAAATTATACAAGGTACGTACGGAAGCAAAAGGTACGTGCGGAAGCGTGAAAACATGCTGAGCGCTGCCAAAGTTGTTTAGAGTGGCCGATCTGTTGATTCTCCCGGCCAAATTCAACGACTCGTTACCAAAACCACCCATTTACCAGAATCCGAGCGCGGGTCATCTTCCGCAAGGTTTGCCGCCTTGTAGACCACCACGTCGCTAATGGCGCGCCGCTTGTCAATATAGTCGACCATAGTGTTTGGGGTATCGATTTCGCAAGTCCATGAACGTACGCTTGGGGCCGGGATATCTAAAGAGTCATAGTTTCCCCGAAGATTTCTGTACGGATTGAGATGAACGCGGGGCAGTGTGGCGAGAGATGGACAATTAGTACCCAGCACACTGGAAAACAAGAAGCGCGGGGTGAGGCAGGAGATAAAACACGAGGAGAAGAAGAACTAGACAAGACAGGCAAGAAGGACCAATACAGCGGTCTGGGATCACGGACAAGGGAGACAGACCACTCGGGTTAGTCTACTCCACCCACGACGGCGCGGTAAACCAGCCCGGATCAAGTTCTTTGGAGAATCAAGGCAGTAGCAATACCATGACGAAAACACCAACAAAACCCACCTCACAATAACCACCCTCCACTCCAACCTTTTTGAGTCGGGGTAATCCTCATCATACACATCTGCTAGCGCTACATGTCACCCCCCCCCCCCCGCCCAAAAAGATGATTACTGTGCATCAGCATGTTGATGCCCAACGCGCGTCGGACAGACAACGGCATTGCGTCGAGTTAGTCACTTTGACGCGCTGATTCAAGCAGACGGGGTGTTGTTCGCGGCGTGGGCGTGGGCGTGGGCGTGGGTTGATACTTGGTACCCGTCCCACACACTAAGCGAAGCTTTAGGCAGAAGCGGCGGGCTGCGGGGTCAAGTACAGAGTACTCGGTCTGGGGGCATGGGTGCGCGAGGTGGTGGGGGTATGTGTATATTTGCACGGCATGGGGACAACAAACAGCACGGTGGAGACGGGTGGTAGTGTGTTTGATAAAGGGGGTATTTTCCTTGCTTTAGTCGCGCTTGGGGTCCGACTTTATGTGAAGAAGGTGGTGCCCAGTTGCGCAGGAATGATGTGTGCTTGTAGTTGGTTGAGTCGCTTTTCTTTACGGGTTCGCGAGCGCAAGACACGCATCGACCGCTAGACCGACCCTGGGCCGAGGATTAGCCTTACAAGATTCAATGCACGGTATCAACATGGACGACTTACCTCCCCTCCTTGACCCGCACAACATCATCAATGACGTCCCGGTCGAGCTGCGGAAACATGCCCTGCAACGTCTCCACTACGACTTTATGTTCCTGCGCATGAATGCGCCGTGCTTGTTCTGCTTCGGCTGATGCTTGGCGCGCTGCCGCCGCGGCTTGGTCGCCTTGTTGATGCGGGCCGGGGGGTTTCTCGCTATACTGCTGCCGGCCTGGGAATTCATTTGATGGTCGGGGAGGGAGGTTGGGTTGTGGTGTAGTTGCTGGTCCTGGTATGGGAGAGGCATTTTGACTGTTGTTGGGATTGTGTGTATCTGTGTCGGAGAAGATGCGGCCAATTGTGCTTAGAGGGCGCTGGATGGTTCGGAGAAGGCCTGCGACGGCGGCGTTTTCTTCTTCTGGCGGATCGGTTTCTGCTTTGCGGTCTTTGAAAGACGTTGAGCGACGGGGTGCGGCGCGTTCTGCTTCCATGGAGTTTCGCGTCGTGACTTCGGGCCGCAGAGGGTTGCCTTTTTCGGATAGGTGGTGGTAGTGTGGTGAGGGCATCCGGCGGTGACCAGGTGTCGTGGGTTGTAAACGTGTGGCCGCAGTAGATGCCTCAGCCTCAGCCTCAGCCTCGACTTCAGCGTGGCGCTCAGCTATGGCGGAGACGGCTGCTTCGACGTTCTTCTCGAATTCTGCATCGGTCACTGTAAGTGACGTCTTATCGAGACCCTCAATGAACTGGACAGCGCCCATCAGTGATGAGATGTAATAACCTGCTTCGCCACCAAGCTTGTCTTGATTGCGGAACCGCAGAATGTACTGTACGTTCGAGACAAGGTGGTCCGGATTGGCCTGCAACACAGTGTATATGAGTAGAGGGACAAAGGCGTCTGCGGACTGGTCGGACTTTGACGTTCGCAAAAAGCCAAAAATGACTTTGCAACAATTCAGAACGCATATGACCTTATCCCTGGGTGCACGGTAGCTCTTAATTTTCAGCAGCTCCTGTTGCGCCAGGTTCAAAAACTTCCTGCCCTTATCCCCCACTGGCTTGATGTCTAGGTGCTCTTCGCTGACCCACTTGTAGATGCGCACTTTCTGGGCAAGCACCTCATCTCGCTCGACGTCTTCTTGGTGTTGTCCCCGCCGCCCTGGCCCCGGAGGTTCCTGTCTCCGCCGCCCTTTGCGTGGCGAAACTGGTTCTGGTGGTGCAATCGCAGGCGAAAACGTCTGGCTGTACAACCGGTTCATGACGAGCTTCTCCATGCCTTCTCGCGCGTTGTCGAATTCAGCGTCAGACACGCTCCTCCACACCTCGCATTGTGCCATCTTTTTGCTGATGAATTCGAGGAAATCGCCGATGATCTTGACCTGCTCATGCACCATCCACTGCTTCTTGCCGAACTCGAGCAGGAAAGAGCGCAAGAACTTGGCGACGGGGTCAGCGGTGCGGTGGCGTAGCTGCTCGAGGAACCGATGGAAGTCGAAAGGGAGGTCTGGCTCCGGCTCCGGCGCTGGCTGGGCGGGCTTGTACTTGGGCGCATGCGCACTGGGCGATGTGGGCTCAACGAAGGATGCCGCGGTGCCGACCCGATACAGCGAGCATGTTCGTGGAGGCGGCGACTGCGGGGCGTCGTCGGTGGGCGTAGGCAGAGGCTTATTTATGGGCACGAGACTCGAGCGGCGGGGCGGAAAGCTGAGAGTTGGCGACTCCAGCAGCGGACTGGCAAGCTCTAGGCGGGGAGACATGATGGCGTCGGCACCCAGACCCCCACCCGCGTGCTGGAACTGGTCCATGATGCTCTGAATCTCCGACTGCTCATCGTCCACAGCATCCTCCTGCCCGTGGTACTTGGCCGCATAGTCTGCAGCAGCGGCATCTTCCGAGGGCCCTGCACTCGACTTGCCTTGACATGTGGGCGAGGCTGAGCGGCTGGAGACGTTGCTGGGGGACAGGTACTTGTCGTCTTTTGGCGGGGGAGGTGGCGGAGGTGGCGGAGAGGGCGGAGAGGGCGCCGGCGCAGGTGGTGGGGTCGGCGACACATGTATCAAATCCGTCTGTACTGTGAGATCTTTTGTGCCTGCGAGGCCATGCGTGCCTTCCTCGACTACACTACTCGCATCCTCGGGCCCTCTCGCAGATGATACGCTGCTGTTGCTTTCCCCTTCCCTCTGCACCGTCACGTGCTCCTGCGCATCGTTGTTTGCCGTGTCGTCGGCTGCCTCGTGTTGCCGAGTAGCGTTCGGGCGAGACATGCAGCAGGTCGGTCGCTCTGGAGGCGCGACCAGGACAAGGGCTCATACAAAGTTCAGTCAGTGTCCATGGACGGGTCTAGGAGCCCCAGCGACGCTCAAAGGGGAGGCTATGACGTGGGCTATGTCTCTTGAAGGTGTGAGATGCCGCATGGGGTCGGCGGTCGCGACGCGAAAGCTCCGTCACACGAGGCTAGCCACTCACGTCAGGTCAGCACGCGCTCCCCATCGCGCCTCAACACCATTCCTCCGAGTCCTCCCATCGCCGCCGCCTCCCTCTCACCCGTCATGTGCGGCATCTTCTGCACCATCAGTCGTCACGGCTTTGTCAGCCCAGACGAAGCGACCAGACAGCTGCTGCAGAACCGCGGGCCTGACAGCCTCGGCCAACATGAGGTAGTGGTCGAAGCCGGGTCACGTGAAGACGCCGAGGCTTCGCCAAGAATCCACGCTACCTTTCTGTCTACCGTGCTGTCGCTGCGAGGAAACGCCATTGTCGAGCAGCCTCTACGAGATGCATCGACAGGGTCCATCCTCTGCTGGAATGGTGAATGCTGGAGCATTGGCGCCATGGCATACATCAAAGGCAATGACTCCGAGTCCGTCTTTGCTCGACTGCTAAGAGCCTCGTCCAAGGCGACATCGCCAGAGGCTGCAGTCGTCGCAACTACGAACCTGCTCGCTACGTTCAGAGGGCCGCACGCGTTCGTTTTCTACGATGCGCAGTATAAGCTTGTGTACTACGGCAGAGACTGCCTCGGCAGACGGTCTTTGCTACAGAAAACCACGCTCCATGGCCTCGTGCTTTCGAGTGTGTGCGACAACACGAGCGGTGACTCTTGGACAGAGGTAGACGCAGACGGCATATACATTGTGCATCTGAATGCTTTCGCATCAAACGGGCCCTCTTCTTTGCCGAGACACGTGCCCCGTCGACTCTCAAGCCAAGCGGAAGAAACGAAAGTATCACTTGTAGGTAAGAACGTATCCCCTGGTTCTTTGCTGATTCAAGTAGATGTTGCCTTTTCCAGTCCTGAATCGCAGTATCAAGAGCTTTAGCCCGCTTGATGATAACACCGCAGATGCTCTTAAGCTCTCACTGCTGGATGCTCTTAGACTTCGCACTTTCAACGTGCGGGAAGCTGTCGCATCGACGCCATCAAACAACGTGGCCCAGCCGGCCAAGATAGCCGTTTTATTCTCGGGAGGTCTTGACTGCACCATACTGGCACGACTGTGCCATGATCTGTTGCCGATTACTAACAGCATAGACCTACTCAATGTTGCTTTCGAGAACCCGCGCATTCATTCCGATCTTGGTGCAGACACTAGCCCATATGAGCTCTGTCCAGACCGCATCACCGGCCGGTCATCCCTCGCCGAGTTGCAGCGCGTATGCCCTGGTCGCCGTTGGCAGTTCGTTGCGATTAACGTACCCTATACGGATACCAAAGCTCATCGCACATACGTCATGACTCTGATGCACCCTCACAACACTGAGATGGACCTGTCCATATCATACGCGCTTTACTTTGCGTCAAAAGGTACAGGTTTGATCAACGAAGGTCACCACATAGAGTCAACGGCATACACCACTACCGCCCATGTTCTACTTTCTGGACTTGGCGCGGATGAGCTCTTTGGAGGATACCAACGCCATGCTACTGCGTACGAGCGTAAAGGATACGCTGGGCTTATTGACGAACTCGAGCTAGACTTCAACCGACTCGGGAAGCGGAACCTCGGACGCGACGATCGTGTCATTAGCGACTCTGGTAGGGAGGTTCGCTTTCCATTCTTGGATGAGGACTTCATCTCCTTGGCACTGCAACTATCTGCCCAGACAAAGTGTGATTTCGGCAGTCCTCAAGTCGAAAATTCTAAAAACCCCGCCCTCTTCTTGGAGCCAGCGAAACGCGCTCTTCGCGTACTGGCGTGGAAACTCGACATGAAGCAGGTCGCTGCCGAGAAAAAACGCGCCATCCAGTTTGGAGCTCGCACAGCGAAGATGGAGACTGGCAAGACCAAAGGCACGCATGTACTTGCATCTGTGTAAAAGGGTGAGTTGGAGCTTTCTTCTTTGTCTTTCCATGCAATGATTAATGAGAGACCAAATGGGTGAGGCACCAGCGTATTCCTCGGATCACCGATCACTACATACGCTTGGTGCCACTGACATCATTCAAAAGGCAAGTCTGAGCTTGACTATGCACAGCTACCATGACTATCACGAGTTTTCAGCATTTTTCCTGACTACAAATATCTAGGTACCAAGCTCGACCAAAGCAAATTGATGCAATCATTGCCTCAGCTCCTCCTTCTCATAGCAGTCCAACCCGCCTGAGAGATCTACTCCTCCACCTTCTTTGGCACGCACGTGTACCCTTCCTTATTCTGACAATATGTATCCTTCGTACAACACCTCGTGCCGCAACAACTCTGTCCCTGATCCGCTGCACATAGGCCATAGCTTCCACTGGGCTGTATACAGCAGACATGCTTCGCAGGATCCCACCAGCCCTGACCGCAGTCTTGTCTTTGCTTGTGGCAAGACCAGCGCTTGTACAAAGGCTGGCTTTGCTTCGCAATGAGTAGGCGATCGGGATCGATTTGTGGATTGCCCATGGTCTGAGGGGGAACTGCTGCGTTGAAGGTGGAGAGAAGGATATGGGCGATGGCGGACGGGAGTAGAAGAAGGAAGATGTAGAGTGTTGTTGGGATGACTGGTCTTGCTGCTCCGTTTCCATGTCTGCCTCCACCTGTGCCTGCGCCTCCATGGCCTCGTCCGGCGGAATCACGACTGCCGCCGCCCCCCGACCTCCTCCGCCTTTCTTATCGCCTGCGACTAGCGAGTCTTTGTCCCTGTTATCTTCTACCACCTCGGATGCCACTTCGACCACATCATCATACTCTTCAATTGCTGTTTTCGTCTCCTGCTTGGGCACCATGCCTTCGTCGCGCCGCTGAGCTTGAGGCCAACACTTTGCTCCATCCGACGACCTCGTACACACCTCTCTTTCCTTGCAGCATTTCTCTCCACAACACTCAGGTCGCACGGCGCTCGTAAGCGCATCATTCTTTTCACCACGTACAAGCAGGCCCAAATATTGCACAAAGCTTGGAACACCAAGCTTGTTCCCTGCACTTCTCGTAGGCTCCGCACTCGCACTCCCTATCATGGTGGCGCCCGTTGTCGCAGGTGTCTCCGCACGCACCGCTGTCATTCGAATCCTCAAATCTGTCCCATTCTCCGCATCGCTCGGCGCACATCCATATACCAACTCGCCTTCACTGGCTTTTGCCTCCGCACACGATTCGCCCAATGCACACACGTGCAGTTTATTCCGACAACACCAGTTTACTTTCGGGTCGTACCATACGTTTGTTCCGCAGTGAATCTGCGCTTCAGGGCAGATGTGCGCGAGGTGGGCGAGCGGGGTGGACGGGTATGACGTGGGTGTAATAGTGTGGGGGACGAGCGAGAGGGAAAGGGTTGGTGTGCTTGTGCAGGAGAAGGAGGGATGGTCGCGTGCGATGATGTTATACGCCGTGACGCCACGCAATGAGAGGAGTCCTACAAGAACTTTTGGGACGCTGAGACTCCTAGCCGCGTTGCTGGATGGCTGCCATAGCACCGAGACTATGGACGGCGTACTTGGTGGCGGCGGCGGCGGCATCAACCTAATTGAAGTGACTGGCTCACTTGGCGTAGTTCTTGTGAACGCAGCACTACTCCTCCCCACACTCCCCCCTTCCAACCCTCCACTCGGTGCACTCGAACTACTAGCAACAGGAGGAGGCATACTGAAATGTGAGCTCGAAAATGTCGGCCGCGGCATGTTGTCACTGAGTGATGGCGGCCTGCCAGGAGGAGCTGGAGGATGCGGAGTGGCGGTCGTGAGTGGCTCGAGAGAATCCACCGTCGGCGGGCCGTCAGCCCGTCGAATAACCTGCATCCCCACCAGCGTAGACAGAGTCTCTGGTTGGGCAGGTACAGCGGCTGTAGATGTGGGGAGTATATCGAGGCTGGGGCTTGTTGTTGATAGTGCGAGTGCGCTGGATAGGAAGAGTGCGATGTAGATGTTCATTACAGATTTATTGGGGGTTGTGTAGGGTCTGGTAAAGAGGGTTCGGGCTGGTCATGGTGGTTGGGGACATCACGTGTGCGGGATTCACGGTGTGAGAGTCACTGTGTTTTGGGGTCACGGTTGTCTGGCTGAGGCTGTTCGCTGTTGTTACCGTGTTATTGGTGTCTACTTTGTGCGCGTGGAGTTGTGACAGAGTTGTGAATCATGGCTTTTGAAGTAGCGGTGGCACCACATGTTCAGAGACCGACCTCATTATCTTCCGGCTGGGCGTCATAAGTCAGTGAATACGCTGTTCCACATTCGGCTGTGATCGACAGGGCTGACAGGTGCATCCCACCCCGCGTCGTGGGGCGGCCGCCGCTATCTCCGCGTCTGGGGGAGAGCAACAATCCAGACTCTACGCGACATGCCTTACCACAGCGTCCGTCCCTGTGTCCAGCGTCGCTCTCATACAAAATCGAACACGTTTGAAGGCTGTTCCTACTGAAATCTATCCATCTTCGCAACACCTGTGGACTAATTCACCCACAACCTCGCATAAAACATATATCCACACGCCAACACCCGTCACAAGACACAGGAACCCCACCAATCTCATAATGTCCACGTCCTTTGAGAGAGCCCTCACAGCTATCGACGCCGCCCACGCCCTCGACCCCACCCCGCACACTCTCCCCGATGGCACCACCCTCCCCTACGAACTTCACTACGCCCAAAAGTGCACCGCATACCTCGAAAAGCGCTCCCCCGCTGCATCCGAGCACCTCCGCCTCGCCATCCGCGCCCAACACTTCCGCCGCTGGGAAGTGCCCCGCGCCAGCTACCCGATGACGCGCCCCGGCTACCACGCATGGCGCACATTCCTCAAGAAGCGGCAAGCCTCACTCGTGCATGAAATCTGTCTCGAATCAGGATATGCCAGCGCGACGGCGGAGCGCGTGGGCGCGCTGATACGCAAAGAAGATTTGAAGAGCGACGAGGAGACGCAGATCCTCGAGGATGTAGCTTGTCTGGTCTTTCTGGACGACCAGTTCGATGCTTTTGAGAAGGAACATGATGAGGACAAGATTGTTGGGATAGTGAGGAAGACGTGGGGCAAGATGAGCGAGAGGGGGCATGAGTTGGCGCTGGAGATTAGCATGGGCGAGAGCGCGGGCGCGGTTGTCAAGAAAGCGCTGGCTGGTGCGTAAAAGGCGTCGGAGTAGGGTATTATACGACGTCATTGGGAAAGACTTTGCATGGTTGTTTTGTGCTGTCATGTGCGTGGCGAGAGGATTTCGTTCTTATTCCAACGTGTTACTTCAGGCGGCGGCGTCTATGCGCCCCCCTCGCGCTTCGCATATTCCTCTTCCATGCGCTCCTCGTACAACTTCTCCGCCTCCTTCTCCTGCTCTGTCTTGTGCGTGTGCGACGCGCTGGCTACAGCTTGTGTCGAAGCGTGGTCGGCATTTGGTGCCGTGGCCGAGGATGTACTTGACTTTTCCGTCGTAGAGGGCATTGGGACTGGCATTATGGTGATGCGTTTGAAAGATTTTCTTAAGAGTCCAAGGTCTTTGAGTTTGAATGGATGAGGATGTGGAAGGCGAGGGGTCGCGGTGGTTATATAAGAAGCGTGCGGTGACGTAGTGGGGGTGGGTGGCTGTGCATCTGTGGCTAGAATATTCCATGGCTTGTGATTCGCCACTTGATTCTTGTGGTGCCTTCTACCAACACACGTCTCTGAGCTCGCACTGACCTGGGTGCACTTCCCATGATGAAAGGATTTTCCGTCCCTCATCTACGTGTTCAATCTTGTGCGAATCGAGATTTCCATGGTTGCGTTCGCCTGCACCTCTCGATGCACCGGGGACACGGACATTGGTGTACAGTGCATTCATGGTACGTCAATTTTAGTAACACAGGCTCTGACTACTTGTTGTGTAATAATACATACTGGCACGACAATCAGATGGCGGCAGCGTCAAAGCCAATGGAGTCAGGCAATAGTATATAATGCAATGCAGTAATCACTCAAAGTTCTTCCCCAAACAGGTTTTGATCAGCGAGAGAAATTAAAGATCAAATCGATCACGCACTATGGCTACCGAGAGCACTACCACATCTCGATAGCCTGTCGAGATTACCGGTTTCACTACCTGCATCTGCATTGAGATAAACGACTTCCTAGCAAGGAAGTGGGTGCCTTACTCGAAGTGGGATCAAGAGTTCGCTGTCGGAGATTTTGGTCGTGGTAAAAGTGGCTCGCACGAACTGGTACAGTTGATGTTGATGTGATTGAGTAGGAGGAGCACAATGTCAAGGCACAGGCTAGACGATGATCAGTTTGAAATCGAGCACTATCGGATTTGGGGTGAAATTTACGTTTCGAATCGACTTCGTAGATATTTGCGGCACTCGATGACTGCCTCAAATGAGGTCAGCTCACTTCCCACTTGGATGAACAGTCCCGTTAGTCTTCTCGTGGCTGATGCGGTATGAAAGTAATTTAATGAACATGGATATGGAAGCGGGAAAAAATTGGGTTCGTTCGGCTCCCGCCCTGCTTGTTCTGAAGACAATGTATGTGCTCGCCATGAATCGAGACCCACCAGCACCAGAGCGGCTCATGCTCGATGCAGTACACGTGATCAGCATTCCAATTGCGGCAAGTTCTTCAAAGCTGAGTCTAAGCTGTAGCGCTGTCCCGCCTCACGCACATTTTCTTGATCTCCTTCTCCAGACCCGGCATGTTCAAACGCGCAATATCCCAGCCGCACGCCTGGCTCTCACAATGTAGCACCAGCGAGCTCATGTGCGCAAACGTCTTTTGACAATTCTCATCGCGGCAGATGAAAGGGAAGAGCGCGCGGGCGTCCATCCACTGCTGCATGAGAATTAGATCGATGCGCCCAGTGCGGATTTGCGCGTGCAGATCAAGGTCCATGTATAGTGGCGAGTACCACCACTTTCCCAGACAAAGAGTGAGAACCGACTGATCTTGGAAGTTGGGGCACCGTCCTGATTCGAGATGGTTCACGAGGCTGGAATATGTGCGCATTGGAGCGTCGCATCCCCAGCACGGTATTGTAGCGAATGCGTGTTTGGTCATGTGCTGCGTGCGTTAGTAAGAGTACAGGAAACGCGATGATTGAGCACGTAGGTACAAAGGTGCGATACTGGACGTGATGCAAGACGGTCGGCCAACTTACTATCTGGTAGTTGCCCTCATGATGTGTCCAGAAGCCGCACTCTTCACACAAGAAGCAGTGCTCGCGATGAATAGCAAGCTGGGCTTGGCCGGCGCAAGGTGCGTTACATTTTGAACATTTTATAGCGAAGGTACAGCTCTCAAGATGCTGATTGAGTTTGGTTTGGCTGGGTAGGATCCGCTTGCATCCAACACACTGGAAGTGATCTCGCCTAAGATGCTCATCTAGTGCAGCTGAGTCGGAGCCATCGAAGTCGCAGCCCGGCTGTAAGCAATGCTTGTGCTCTGGTAAGGATTAGCACTGGTCTTACCAGTCCCTTAGTGAAGTCGTACTCGTAGTCTTTTGCCAATGTTCATCGCGCTCATCTTGGTTGCGAAATCGACGGCTGCAAGTCTACCCAACAGGTCAGTCACAAGGAACACACGGAAGCCTTCAACTGTGGTATGAAGATTAAGGAATCCCTGCGTTCAAGCGCTCATCAAACGTACCGCGCACCATGTATGCTTCGCCGCCGATTGAAGATGTCGCTCAAGCTCAACGCGTGTGCGAAAGCCGAGCAGACATGTAATGCACACAAACTCGTGTCCGACTGCGTAGTTGTTTTCGAAGTGATTCTTTAAGCCCCAATCATTGTTGAACGCGCTCAGACATAGATTGCAGTGCACCTCATGGCCAAGCGAGTTCTCGAGGTGGTTCTTGAGACCGTTGCGGTCTTTGAATACACGCTTGCACAGGTTGCAGTAGTGCTTGTGTTCCGGCGACAGCTTGATGTGATTGAGCAGGGCGGCCTTGTTTGGCAGCTTGAGCGAGCAGACACCACACCAATTCTCGTGCGGGTCGAAGATCTTGTCTGTTGCCTCGGCGGTGGATGCTGAAGTTGTACGCGCCCGATTGACAGTACCGTGTTTTGCATGAATGAACTGAGTCTGGTCATGAACTCCAAGCACCTTGCCTCTTGACGCGGGCGAAGGTTGGGCTGTCGGCGCACCGCGCTTCTTCACCTCCTGCCATGGGATAGAGTCGTCGGCCACCTGATTGATGAACGGATTGCGCGGTACGTCGACGGCTGGACTGCTCATTGGTGATGTGTTCTCATCTTCCTCCACGAACAGCGCGTATCGATTCTCTGCGGTGCCCACCATGGTTGAGTGCAGCCAAGTTGAATGGGGCGCGGAAGGGTCAGGCAGTTTGGGTTGGGACGCGTTGCGTTGGATTGGCGACAGGAGTCTATATCCATGCCCACTAGCGCAAACAGCCAATGACGAGCCAGCGTAGGCAGCAATCTCTAAAAGGTGTGGTACAAACGGGAAGAGACAGGATAATTTCCTGCAACACTGGACAATTTGTGACGATAGCTGCAAACAAAAGTAAAGAGAATTTGGAAGATATGACTGTTCGAATTCATGCAATGTTCCAGGGCGAGGCAGGAGCGTTGCGACATTTCCTAAAGAGGAATGGCGCGATCTGCTCGGTGAAGGAAAGGATAGAGAACATCATACTAGTGCCATGTCAAAGAAGAGCCAGACTGCCAGGAGTACCCTTTAACTAAGATCTTTCAAAACCAAGGGCGTGTGGATATACTTTGGAGCTGCTCTCCAGAGCATGCACATCGCCTCGCTGGAGGTGATATGATGATCTGCGCAGCCCAAGGAAAAATGACGTGCTCGGAATGTACATCTATGGAGGCTAGACTTGCTACTGGTCTCAAAGAGAACTCATAATAGCGTGATAAACAGTAGTCGGGACGAAGAAGGCTCCTCACGGCTCAACCTTCACATCCATACACCGACAGTTTTCGTACGATCCAAATGGATTATGATAGTTAGTGCTGCAGAATTCGATCCTAAAGCCTTGAAGTGATCATATTGCAACGGTGAAATAAAGGTCGAACCAACAATAAGCAATAGGTCACCCACCCACCTGGAGGTGGTCATGTCATTCGAATGTGCCTTGATGAGTACACATACATTATTATTGGACTACGTCTTGAAGAAAAGCATGCATTCAGAGTCAGGAACTGAACATAGACAGGGCGTGGTGATCTTCAGATCGGATAACAAGATGCCGCCAGGCCTGGCGAAAGAGGCTCTCTTTCACTCCGAGAGCACTCGGCCACCATAATCTTCTCAATACTAATTCCCAGCGCGTTTTCACCGCTGATGACTATTTTTAAAACTACAATAGTTGTTACGGCAATTGTGATGCTATTGTCCACTGGCCTGATTGCTCATCATTTGCGTGTACTATTTCATGAACCACAAATCTTCTCATACCTTCAAGCTGGCAGTGGTTTCTATAGAATTTTTAAACTTTCGCACTCCCAAGATGTCTTCATTCACTTCGTATCACCGCGACTTCACGCTGGCCCAGCTGGATCTGGCACGCGTCTCGCAAACGACTTTGCCGGCCCGCAGCGCAAAGATGTGGAATTGCTAAACAAGATGCGCAAGAAGAAGGCGCCTAGGGCGCGGAAGTCGTGCGCAACCGTCGATAACTAGGAGGAACTCGCCGCTCAAGGAATTAAGAAGAAGAATTTGAGTTTGGACCGCGATTGGAATGAGAAGACATGGACCAACAAGGCGAGCTGCCACGAAAGGCTCAAGATGCTGAAAGACGATGGCATCGACATTGCGCCTCCCCGAGGTCCAAACGTGAGCAGCGAGTCGATCACTCGCACGGTCATTGCACAATTCGATGCGCGCAAAGGCAAATCCAGCTCACGCGACAGCTCGCAATCGACGGTGAGCAAGGATTTTGGAAACACGGAGCTGCCTAAGGGTTCAATTGCTGCTTTGGCATCGTTATCTAAGAACGCGTTTGCCCATCACGAGTATCACCCACTTCCAACTCTTCCACTCAAGCGCAAACGCCTCAACCCTCTGGACACCGAAACCTCTTGTCCCGGAAAGCTCTACATTGCGGCAGACGACGACGAGCCCGCATTCAAGAAGCGCTGCACCACCGACCTCCGCATGGCGCCCAATAAGTCTGAACCTGTGTCCGAAGAAGAAACACCTAACTGGCTACTTCTCAAATTCATGATCTTAGTCGACATCTTCAAGCTTGTGCCGACGCCCAAATTTTTGCCTGTCCGCACTCCTCGATCTCGCATCACCATATCTTTCCCGTCTCAGAGCGCCGTCGATGCGGCACCCACCCCGATAGGATCTCTTGAACTCAATTCCAAAGGCTACGACAACATCATGTCCGACCTCCGCGTGCTTAGCGAGACTCTCGAAGAGAGCGGTAATTTCGGCATACACGATCCTGCTGCGCCCGCTCATCCACCTGGCATCTACGTTATCACCGACCAACCACGCAAGATAATCCTTGAGGGACAAGCACTTGCGCTAATTGGATTGCTATTCAGGCTGAGAACGCCGGGCAAGGAACTGGCACATACTGCGAAGAGATTCTTTGACGAGACAGGAGAGAGAAAGGCGGTTGGTCGGGTCTACGAGTTGGGAGCTGGCACCATGAAGGAGTTGGAGAGCATTGAGGCGGAGCTGGAGACCAGAGACGATGGGTGTGAGGTATGGGTCAAGTGGGTGTACACGGGCAAGACGGAGGTGTTGAAGGCGAAGATGTATTGAAGACTGAGGTGCCAATTGGGATATCTGGACATGCGAATTACAGCAGGCGAATTGAACACGATTTGCAGTCTCTGGAAGTCCGAGGCTTTGGATATTGTTACACGGTCGAGATATTTCGCTAAACCGCGAACGATATCATAGTTGATGGAATCCAAGCTCGAAGCTCCGACTTATGTCTCACCACGAAAGCCATTTCTAGATTACTCCTTTCTTACATTGCAGCACAATGTACGCATGTACCCTGCTCTCTCCAACCCGCTCTTTCCCCTCAAACAAACGCCTTCTCTTCATCTCCATCCACATCCATCTCGTCTCTCTGCGCCTCTACCTCCACCAAACTCTCACCCAATGCCCCCACCATGATATCCTCTGCCCATTTCTCCTTGATCTCT
Source organism: Ampelomyces quisqualis (assembly GCA_018398575.1). Taxonomy (NCBI): domain Eukaryota; kingdom Fungi; phylum Ascomycota; class Dothideomycetes; order Pleosporales; family Phaeosphaeriaceae; genus Ampelomyces; species Ampelomyces quisqualis. Next base: position 2,668,414 of record JAGTXZ010000011.1, read on the forward strand.
TCCCTCGCTCTCGGCACCAAACTCATCAACACACCCTTGAGCTCCTTCCGCGCCCATAAGTACTCGTATCCCAATTGCTGCAGCACGACATTATTCTCAGCTTGATTCTGGCCGAGGTCGAGGATCTTGATGCGCAGATTGACGAGGTCACGAACGATTTCTTGTGTGTACAGATTGAATGTGATCGGGCCTTTAGCGAGCAGTGTCGTGGTGGCATTCTTGTCCATGCGCAGGTTCGAATCGAGGCCAAGGTCATTTCCTTTGAGAATGAAGTCATTTGTCAGAGACAGTTTGCTGGTGATGGTCTGGAGGTAACTTTGTTCATCGTCCGGGGCCTTGAATGTCGGTACTTCGGGTAGAGCAAGAGGATCGGTGTAAGGTAATGGTTTGGGGACGGCGATGTTGAGATGGTTGAAGCCGTAGTCGACGAGGCTGACTTTGTGGAGCGGATCATTGTTTGCAGAGTCGTGAGGATTCTTAGACGGCCAGAGGGAGACGGCATTGTCCGGGGTCGGGTTGGCTTTCTTTAGCGGCATTGTTCAGTTGTTCCGACAGGTTGCGGGGAGATTGGAAGTCGATGTTATAGAACAGGAGGGGGAAGAAATACGTGAGTAGTTATAGTCGAGGTGAGTTACGCGCTATACCCCAAACTGGCGGTGCGGGAGCGGCAGTGACGCAACCTTCAGTGAATGTTCTCACCATCTCACCATCTTACTCCCTGACGATTGTAAAATCTGAATCGCTTTTGCCAGTTTGTGAAATTCAACATGGTTCCACAGATGGGTCCACCAGATTGGTCGGGTATGAGTATTGAGTCGTTGCCGTTCACACATAACATTATAACACATCCTGTGAACCATGAAAATGAAAAAATCTTGCACTCGAACGCAACATCGCAGGTCGACATTGACTGAGCACCAAATACAATATCGAGGGTAAATAACGATTGTAAGTCATGTCACTCGCCGGGGATTGTCTAAAATAATCCTCTGACTGTTGTCATCTACACCAAGTGGACATGATGAATGGTGTGGGATCCACGAATACTCATACTCAACATAAATGAAAACAGGCCTTTTCTTCGATGTAACGAGATCTGAGGCTTCGCTTCAACATTGAATCGACCATGGGGCCTCTGAATGTAAATGAACCTATAAAATACCTGCATTTCACGGATACCCTCTACCTCATGATAACAGCTTGTAGAGATCAAAAGATTTGCCATCGATTGCCGGAGCGAAGTACAGCACTGTATCTACTATCGATCCTTTTGTACCACGTTGACCTTTCTAATGTCCATTCCTACGAAATACGAGTCTGCTACAACAGACTTGCCAAGTTGCGAGGAAGTGTTGAGCGCTTATGGAAGTGGCGCCGGCGCTTAATCTAGAAGCTTACGAGTGGGGATTCTATTCAAGTTAATATGCTTTCTAGGCTCACTAGTGGCGCACTGGTTTTGCTCGGTGTTACATGCGTCATAAATCCGCAATTGACGGTGGCGTAAGAATAAGTATAGGATGACATGTTCGTGTCGTCTCCTCGTCTCTCCCACCAGATATGTTCCAAGTAGATACCAACTGCATTAATGTATATAATAATCATACAAGTCTTTCCAACGGAATCTTCGTGACTATGTTGGCTCTGTGGAGACACTCATGACTCTCTTCAGTATTTGTGCTCGGCGTAATGCCGGCTTTTGCTTTATCCTGTTTTGACTGTCGATAGTTGGCTTAGTCGTGATTCAAGCACTCAAAATGTATAATAATGCGGGCTCCCCGTGCTTGGATATATCCCTGGAGCCCCACATTGGACTCTTTTGTTGTACATAAGGGTATCAGAGCCTTCGAAAGCAAAAAAAAAACGCCCAGTCATTCCACTATAACATCAATCAAGGTACGATGCTTTCTCCAACTGCGATAGCGCTTGCATGCGTTGTTGCGCAGGCTTCAGCAGCATGTGACTGCACCAATCTCCAGGGCATTGTGGCGGCAAATATCCAAGCGCACGCTTCGGGATCACCAAAAGATCTTCCTCTTGCAAAGAACTTCACTTTCACAGAAAACGAAGTTGCCACAAATATCAGGAAGAGTATCTTGAACCAAGAGATCACTGTTGGCCTTAAACACAACCTCTTCGACCCAACCCAGTGTTTTACCTTTACAGAAATTGTAGCAGCGACCGAAAAGCATCCTTATGTAACTGACACTAGTATCCTTGTCTCCGACGGCAGCATCACAGCCATTCAAACTGTGGTGGCAAATACTGGAGACTGGATTTTCAGCGCGACCCGTCATCTCTTCTGGTCCAAGAGCGAAAATTGGGAAGCCATCCCCGTATCGAAGCGATACAAACGCTCGACCATCAAAGCCGCTGGCGATGTATACCTCGACAGTTGGGCTGACGGTAAGGTCAAAGCTCCGTACGGCACTCCCTGCGCACGTCTCGAAGGCGGTGCGTACACAGGGAGCAAGAACACAGGCTCGAATACATGTCACATGCCCGAATGCCCCAAGCCTTTCGCGGGCGCTTTGAACCGACGATATATCATTGACTAGGAGATTGGCGCTGTGGGCATCCTGAATAACTTCCCGTTCATCGAATCATCGATGCGACAAAGCCAGAGGATACACCAAGCACAAATTCATTGAGGGTCGAGAGGGGAGAAATTCTGCACATTTATGAAACAACAATTTTTGCTGCAAAAGATTGTGGAAGATAGGTCCTATATGAGCGAGAGCAGGGGTTTCCGAGATCTCAAGAAATGTGGCCAAGTCAAAAGCTTGTTATAGTCAGACATTTTTCTTATCCAGTCGCTCGACTAAGCAACTCAATTGAGCCCAAGCATTAAGATCAAAGAACCTCAAGCGGCCTTGCTTCAAAAATCTCCTCAATCCGAGTGGCTGACATTATCAGCTATGCTTCTACCCACCTAACTTGACCTGCTCCGCCTCGAACATGTACTAACCAATTCAAGAGGCTATGTTTTGCACTTTCGAGTGGTCACTAGTGGACAAAATTGCCGACTGGTCGAAAACTGCCGGTTTGTGATGTGCTGCCGATCATGAGAGATTGCCGGATCAATGCCCTGTGCCGAACTTTATTCAAAATTTGCTTGATATGATCTGATGCACACAACTACCACAGACAAGCCTCTCACGGACCAGCTTAAGACAGATAAGAGGCCTTGGCTAAGTATGCTGACGAAAAGCTATGGCCACCCAAAGTGATGTTAAGGTGGTCGGTATTGTATTCTACCATTTGCAGATTAGACTATATCTGTTGTCGTCGGATTCTTCGAACCTTGATCAATGGGTGAAAAGGGAATCAAGTTTCGATATAGTGATGATCGCGTCGGCACAAGGACAGGGTCAGAATGCTTGCCACGTGAGAAATTCAGATCCGATCTGATAAAGGGCCGCAGTGCGGGCAAAGATAACGTTGTATTTACCTGCCCCGCAAGCAGCTGAATCTGACAACACTTGTAATATTGATACGAGGATGAAGTCACTGACAGCTCTCACGTTTGTAGCCTTAGCCGAGGCCGGGCTTCGTTTCCCATGTTCAACCTTGACCTTTCAACGTCTTGATCCCGCCGGACAGCCAGGTTCTTTTCCATCTGCTCATGTGCATCATATTGTCGGAGGGAATGCTTTCAACGCGACTATGGAAGGCGATGTCGGCGAGAGAGCCACTTGCACAACCTGCCAAATGGCTGAAGACTTCTCCAACTACTGGACTGCGACCTTGTACTTCAAGCATCCTTCCAATGGATCCTACCACCGCGTACCACCGATTGCCGTTCAGCCTCTCTTGGGGGGTTCCCAAGGTGCACAGGGCGGGTTGACCGTCTACTACACGCAGTTTGACTTGAACAAAGATAATCTCAAGTCAAACCCTGCCATTAAGGCATTCCCACCAGTGAGCAAGCTCATTCTTTGACTCTGCTGCACATCATACTAATACTCTACAGGGTTTTCGCATGGTTGTCGGCAGTCCAACCTCGACCACAAAGAATCATGCTGGCCTTAGCTACCAATGTATGTCAGGAGGAAACAGAGGTACAATCACCAACACGATGCCGACAAAACCGTGCACTGGAGGCATCTTCACCACCCACCACTTCCCTCCGTACGTAGCGCTTCAAATCAAAGAGTAACATTATGCTGACAGCAGCCAGATGCTGGGACGGAAAGAACCTCGATTCCGCAAACCACCAGGATCACATGTACAACACAGTCAACTCAGAAGGTTTCACCAATGCGCCAAAATGCCCGGCATCTCACCCAGTCCGCGTGCCCCAAGTAGCTTTCGAAACTGTGTGGGACACATCCAAGTTCAACAGCTTGTGGCCATCTGGTGCCGCCAATCCATTTGTTTGGAGTTTCCAAGGAAGCCCCACTGGCCGTGGCACCCACGCCGACTATCTGTTCGGCTGGAAGGGCGATTCCTTACAAAGGGCCATGGACAAGTCTGAATGCTTCTATGATGGCTGCGGGTCTATCAAGAAGCAAGACATGGCTATCGCAAATGGATGCACTGTTGAGGACTTTGTGAACGAGCCTACTGAAGGATGTACGTCGACATAATTTCCTGCGAGTTCGTGGCTACTGCTGACTTTTGACAGGGCTCAAGGAGCTGCCTGGTATCGAGATGTAGGAAGTGGAGTGTCTATGCGGGGCAGTTATTGCACAAGGTATCTCTGCATCAGTTTGGCCTGCTTTCGAGGTTGTTCTTCATTGTACCTTGCATGGTTGAAGTACACTTCAAAGTATAATGCTCTGCTCTTCGTATGAATTTGACTGTACGCTCGTCTGACTCTATCCGATGTGTAACAAAGGTATGACAATGACCATCCACCAATTCAAGTATTATTGGTAACTTCGTCAAATGTCTGTATGTCCAAGTATGGCCGACCTGTCAATTCTCTGACTCGCATGTGTACGGTGAGTGCTGTGAAATGTGGGCCCTTTATGTACGCCAATTTTCGATCGCCCATTGAGTCGTGGTACTTGAGCTCATTTCGATTATAGTTGTAGTAGCTGTAAAAGTTTTCCTGGATGGAAGGCCAGCGATCGCCCTCCACGACGGTGGCGGACCAATGCTTGTCTTGGAAGAAGAACACAACAGCCACCTGCGGAAATCTGGCCTTCTGCAAGACCATGTAGCCTAGGAAAGCGCTTGTATGGGTTCCATAAAAGAGTTTTGAGCTAGGGTCCCACGCCCCGTGTGGTTCGACTCGGACCACGGTGACCTCCCGTGGCGCTTTGATGCCCATGGCGTTGTTCACGATTTTCTTGGATTGCGCTGCTGTCAAAGTCTTCACCGCAGTCAGCACAGTATAAAATCGTTCTGACTTTGCTATTGTATATTCCTGTGGGAGCGCTCGCACGAATTGGTCAAGTCCCACTCTTCTCAGATGTACACCTGCCGGCTTCCCTGATGAGCCAAATGAGTGCTTCACCGGCAAAACCGCAAGGCCGGTGTTCACGTCCCACGCAAGGCCCAATTTGAGCCGAATACCACGGTTTGTGAGGAATATTTCGCGTTGCGTGAAAGATGGCTCTGCAGTGATCGACCGCATTTCCCGAAAGCATGCAGGATTTGGTGCCAGCAGACCGGTAAATTCTTGGTCGGTTTGAAGGTCGCTCCATAAGAACAGAGACGAATCAGCACCTTGCCCCAGTATTTGTTCCTGCAATCGGATGAAGGCTTTCGGTCCTTCGCCGTAAAGCATTGCCATATTGATGTCAAAGATCCCAAGCAGGCTGTATGCACGGTCCTCTTCTCTCGTGGTTTCGCGTGTTGAAGCCCACGAGAACCGTTGGGCGACAGGAATCTCATCCAGCGCCACCGAATGATCGAGAATCCGACTCGGTATACCCGTAAGCATGGAGATGTGCGTTGCCAATGTCTTCTTGGTACCCCGGAATCCCCAATTTTCGTCGAAGAACACCAGATCTTTGGGTGCGATAAGCTCCTGTAAAGTCCAGCCTCGAGTGAACCACCTCGACCCATGAAAATTGAATTGGCTATCTGTGACATCGCAAAGGTATGCAAAGCATACGAAGGCGTCTTGGTACCATCTATACATAGAATTGATCGCCTCGCTCAATTCCGCGCTGCTGGCCTTGTTGATGCAGCATGTATCAACCCACGCATATGGCAAGTTGTACTTCCTTCTAGCAAGCTCGCAAGTTTTCACAATTTTCTGATAGCCCGTTTTCGCGATGGTGGCAGCTGAGCGTTCGCCTAACAGCATCTCCGCGTAGGTAACTTCATCGCTGACAGGGCCCCACGTGTGTGATAGGATGGCGTAACGCTCATCCGAGGTGGGAAAATCTCGAAGCTGAAGTGTCGCTGTGTCAATCAAGATCATCTTCGGACACTGCTTGGTTGTTGGTGTTTGCGTACTCTCCAACATTCCAGCCTGAATGCAAAGAGGTTCTCAGAGCGCTTACCCAGCGACCCCGCCGTAATACTGAGGATCGATCCAACCGCTCTCATAGCAGCCTTCGCTTATGCATGTCCCCACAACCGCGGCGCGGTGGTACCGTTTTAGGACCCGGTTTAGGACCCGGTATGTACGCCGGTATGTACGGGAAAACTATGTAGATTCGAACAGCCATAGTTCAGTCACAGTACGGAGTAGTGTCGAAAACACGGGAACACGGTTAGAGACGCAGGGATGACGTGATTGATTCATGCGACAACACGAGAATGTTCTATTTGACTCCGAGAAAGGACATGAAGCGCGAAACCGCACAAGAATTACTGTGTATAAATATAAAGATTGGTATTTACACCACGCGCACTGTCAAAGTGGCCGCTCTAGGTGTCTCGATTCATTACAATCAGGACTGCATCGGATTACTAGTCTGCCCAGTATTTCGATTCCCCTGGACTGTCTGAACCAAGTGTTCGCTCTATTCAGGCGAAGAGTATATTCCAGGCCTTCCTGCACATCCGCAGAAAAAATGGACGGGTCGTAGAAGACAAGGGAGGGCATATCTGCAACCACGACCGCCGTCTCTTCTGCACTTGAAACAGTTGCGGAAGCAGCGCCATTTGCGAAGTCTATGTATCGTGTTGTGCCGGAGCTGGTGTTGCGAATGGAGACCGACCTTTGCTGTGACCCTTGCGTCTCCTGACTTCTTCAGTGGTGAATTCTCCTGTGGTGACTTCTTCAGTAGTGACTTCTTTAGTAGTAACTTCTTCAGTGGTGGCTTCTTCAGTGGTGACTTCTTCAGCGGGATAATCTTGGCGACCATGTATTTCGGCTGTGTTGCGGCCTTCACTTTGTAAGAGCCGTTTCCTTGATAGACCAACATGGCAAATCGCTAAGCATCATCCCGGGGCGACAGCGTCAGTATCTCGATACATTTCTGCGTGTAAGCATTCTGTAGTTGTCTTCAGTCCACCCCTAATTAAAACGATAGGATAGTTTTCCGACCACGATACAAACCAAGCGTCGGTTTCCATAGGGGTAGAACATCTTTCCATAGCACTGAGAGGACATATCGCCCCAGCTCAAGGATTTCGGACGTTCAAGCGTGACACAGTCCGGCTGATTATATTTCGCAAGACCGGTGCGAATATTGCAGAAAGTGTGTGCGAGGAGTTCGTTACGTGGCATGGTTTGCTTGTTTGGATGGTGCGGGTCGTACCGCAAGTTCATAATGGTCAAACGACGCAACGACTTGCAATAGTCATTGGTCAGTCCGGTATGAGTGCATTATGCGTCCTGTTCACGTAGGGCAACAACACCAACGCCCCAGCCAGTGCGGGTGAAGGTAACAGCTCTGGCTTCGGTGTAGAGTTGTCGATAAGCGAGAACAGGGGCGGCGAATTGTGATGATGGTGCATCAAGATCGTCAGTTGTGAAAGCATACTCGTAGATGTGCAGCCGAAGCTCGAGGGGAAGTCTGTTGCGGGATGTGCTTGACGGCTTGAATGCTAACAGGACGACAGCCAGATCAGGTGGCAGATTTTGAAGACATCATATTCGTGTAAGAACATGGGTGTTGCGTTGTCAGAACACTTGCGGGAGAGGTGCAACAGCGCGGAGCTTTGATTGGATAGATGCACAGGCCACCCCGAAAGTTGAAGCTCGAGTGCAAAGCATCGCGAGCTCTCCCACAGCAATCAAACCTAACTCACAACGCTTCGTCCAGCTTCTACACCCCATCATAGCCTCGGAGCACTCTCCCTGGTCATATTTCGTACGACAGATATCGCCGTTCAATCTCCAGCGGGCCGCACATCCAGCCATACATAGACGCAGCAGAGCAAAGCAACAGAAACACGCACTACACAAACGCGACATCGACGCGCAAGAACAAACATCATGGCGTTGAGCGCCTACTTAAACAGTACGCCCGCCTTCAACCACCCCCCCACCAGCCCTGCCCTTCTCCCCCACAACCATCCCCTACCCACCAACCCCCCAACACTAACCCACACCTCCAGAGCGCGTAACGGTCCTAACCCTCGACGGCCGCACGATGATCGGCACGCTCTTCTCCTGCGACGGCAGCATGAACCTCGTCCTCCAAGAAGCCGTCGAACGCATCATCCGGCCGCGCGAAGAAGAAGTGCCGTCGGAAGAAGTGCCGCTGGGACTGTATATTGTGCGGGGGGACAGTGTGGCGGTGGTGGGGAGGCTGGACGAGGAGCTGGACAAGAGCATTGATTGGACAAAGGTGCATGGGGAGGTTCTGGGAGGGACGAGACATAGCTGAGGCGTGCGCGAAGGGTCGGTGATGTGGGATTTCTGGATTGAGGAAGATGGGGTTGGCCGGATGTGTGAAGAGTGGGGAGTGGACAAGGGCCAAGTGCACGCGCCCAGAGCGAAGGGCTAGCTGGTGTGGTTGCATTTGTTGGCATTTGTCTGGAATGAGGGAATGATACCCACGAAGAGTCGAAGAAAGCGCAGTATGTTCTTTTTGCTCTGATCTGCCATGTTACCTATGCTGACCGCTCAGAACACGATTTTTGTTTGCCTATACCCATGTTGATATTTCGGAAGCGACAGATGCATCAGCTTAAACGCCATCCATGCATGTCAATCTGTCTTGACACTCTCCCACCTCAATCCGCCTCCCTCCCCAGCTACTGTACACTCCGCCCGACCCCCTGCCCAGTCCCCACAATGCTCTTATGATCACTTGGATTCGCCGCCGCTTCGTACAGCACACTAACGGGCTCCTTGTTCAACCTCATGAAATCCCCTTTAAAGGCGAGATAACTCATGACCGTCTCGTCCTCCTCGCCGTTGCTCCAATTGTCCTCAAAGAACAGCGCCAGGCTCCTCGTCGTGTTGAAATAGGCGCGCTTCACAGGAATCTCCTGCACCTCCGAGGTTTGCGACACCGACAGTTCCTGGGTAGGCGATGCTTCGCACGCCATGTCAAAGTCCATGCCGTCGGCGTTGACGAATACTTTGAGCGTCTTGGGACACGAGGGCGCGGGCGACGTGCGCAGCAGGATCGAGTGCAGGCGCACCTGGCCTGTGAACGGCACGATGATGAGTAATTGTTCGTCTGCGCTGCTCTTCAGCTCCGGGTGAGGAGACAGGCGCTGGGCCCAGGTCTTTTGGCAGATGGCGCGGCCGCTGTTGGATTCATCTTCGTTGAGGGTGACGAGCTTGCCGAAGTCGATTTGTTCGTAGAGCAGGTTTTGGAGCACGGGGGTGATGTCGTCGCTGTGGTCGTGGCTGTGGTCGTCGCCGCCGTGCGAGTGGTGCTCGTCGTGGCAGTGCGAGTGGTCGTGAGACATGGTGGATGGGATTGTTTGGTGGGTCGGTGACTTCGGTGGTGGTGGTGGAAGGTGGGGGCGGGGTAGCTTTGGGCGAGCTTGGGATCGCAAGCGTTCAGTGCTGCCAGGTACGATCGGGTTGGGGGAGGGGAGGCGTTAGGGAGACAGTTTGGCGCACGGGATGAAGACGAGAGAGGTGTGGAAGCGACGAGTCAGCTGTGACGCGCTGCTGCAGACCGCAAATGCTGAGTTGCAGCCTCGATTCAGTGCACTGTGCCACCCCTCGAAAGACACCCCAACGCCGCGCTCTAATGCACTCCACGTACATGCCGGTGATGCTCGTCCTAATCATGCCAGCATGGGCTGCGACGCCTGCTCAGCAGCACGTTCTCGTGCTCGTCTCGCCGCCCGGTCCTTCGCCACCTGTGCCTTTTCCTCTGGCGATAACCGTGGCTGCTCCTTGGGCGCAATGGGGAATTCCGTGTTGGCGACGGGCGGGTGGAGCTCGGCTTCGAGCGCCTCAAGCTCGTCCTCGACTTCGTCTTCGTCCTGGTTGGACATCTTGTTCGCGAGGAGGTCTGATATTTCCTGCGGGCAAGTGCGTCAGTGCATGAGCATGCAGCGTCAGGGCTAGCGGTGCTGACCTCTTGGTACGCTCTCGCCTCCTCGTTGTCGGCAAGCAGCTTCTCCACATTCTCCATGCCGCCCATTTCCTTGTGGATCTCCTTGAGCACCGCAGTACCCTGTTGGAGGCCATAGAGAACATCTTTTTGCACCAGCGCGAACTCGACGTCGCTCGTCAGCTGTTCGAGCTGCGCCAGCTGCGCATCCGTCTTCGATAGCAGCGATTCCTGGTACTTCTTCCGCCGGAGCGCAAGCTTCGCTTTTTCCATCTGCCCTTTCGCTAGACACTCTTTGGCGATCTCCTTCTCGCGATCGGTCAGGACGGTAATGCGCTTCTGGTATTGCCGCAGCTTATCGCGCTGGTTCTTCATATCCAGGATCGCCCTGACCTGTCAATATATGAGGCGCCATATTGTTGTGAGATCGCATACTTGTCCTGGGCGGATACCTTGTTCGAGCTGCTAGAGTTCCCCATGGTGTTGCAAACCCCATGAGCTCCGAGGCATGGCATGAGGCCTCGCGTGCTCAGGCGGCGCTGCCTTGCTTCACGTGCGGGCCGAAGATAAGCCGAGGCTAGCGATCCCTTATCGATAAGACCTGGATAGAACTTTTTTGTGGACTACTCGCACATGTACTCGGTATGCTTCTGGTGCAGAGATTACATGTGCATTCTGATACTTTCCGGCCCTGCTGCTAGTCCACCAACATTTTGTGGTCAATTGCGGACCACGACGATCGGTATACCACCGTAGGGCCTCAGTCACCAGGATTCCTGTGAGCCTCATGTAGCCTCCAGGCTACTATCACAGTTGCCATGGTCTCAAAAAACCGGCCGTCGCTCCAGGCGGGTCTCGATAAGGAAGTGTACCAGATTGTGCGCAAGTATCTCGACGATAAGAATGAGTCTCCTCTCAAGTTGCGCCCCTCAACCATTTACGACTGGATTTCGCGCTCAAACTCAAGCTTGAAAAGGCGGTCAAAGAAGCAGTTGGAAGACAGTATCGAGCGCGTTATCGACGTCATCCGGGAGGACGAAAGTGGCGAAGACGAAGACGAAATGGCCGATCTTGAAGGAGATTTCGCGGGAAATCTTGAGGAGAAGTATCTGAAGGATAGATCCGGCGACTGGATGAACAAGCAAATCGTCAACCAGTGGGCCACGAAAGATTCAGCGCCTACCAACGGGGAGAAGTCCGAAAAGAGTAAGAAGCGAGATGGGAAGAAGGCGGATGGCGAGAGGGAGAGCAAGAGGCAGAAAAAGGCACCAGCTCCAGAGACAACCATCGCAACCGCGGCGCCTACCGGACTAAGTCTGAGAGATCTAGGTGGCGTCGACAGTGTCATTGACCAACTGACGGAGCATCTGGTGCTGCCGCTACTCAGCCCCGAAGAATACACCAGCCAAAAGCTACCTATACCCCGCGGCATTCTCCTTCATGGCCCTCCTGGCTGTGGAAAAACCGTCATCTGCAAGGCCTTCGCTGCGACACTGGGGGTTCCCTTCATCGAGATTTTGGGACCTTCCGTTGTCTCTGGCATGTCTGGAGAGTCGGAGAAACAAATCAGGGAACATTTCGACAAGGCAAAAGAAGTAGCGCCATGTTTAATTTTCATTGACGAGATCGATGTCATAGCGCCCAAAAGAGACAGTGCACAGAGTCAAATGGAGAAGCGCATAGTCGCGCAGATGTTGATTTCAATGGACGGCCTAGCAATGGAAGGCAACGACGGCAAACCTGTCATAGTTTTGGCAGCCACAAATCGTCCGGACAGTATTGACCCGGCACTTCGAAGAGGAGGACGTTTCGATACCGAGATCAATATGGGAGTTCCCGACGAGCCAATGCGAGAGCAGATCATGAGAGCCCTTACTCGCGAGCTCGTTCTTGCGGACGACATCGACTTTCCCGCCCTGGCGAAGAAGACCGCAGGTTTCGTCGGTGCTGATCTCAAGGACCTAGTCAGTAAAGCAGGGACTTGGTCTATGGATCGGTATCGCATGGCACTCGCGCAACAGGCTGCAGACGCGGAAACACAGCTCATGGACATCGACGGTAGACCAGCACCTCCCACGGCTAATGGCGCAGTGGATCGGGCGGAGAGATTGATCCGCAGAGTTCTCGACAAAGATGCCGAGCGACCCGTTGGCTTTGAGCAAAGAGTCATCGCAATGAATGCTTTTACTGCAGTTTTACCGGCTATTGTGCCTTCATCGAAGCGAGAAGGTTTCGCAACTGTACCCGACACGACTTGGAGCCACGTCGGCGCTCTTCAGCGCGTGCGTGAAGAGCTTGAGATGGCCATCGTTGAGCCCATCAAACATTCAACACGCTTTACCACTGTCGGAATCACGACCCCAGCTGGTGTTTTGCTGTGGGGCCCACCTGGATGTGGTAAAACACTACTGGCAAAGGCTGTCGCGTCGGAGTCAAAAGCGAACTTCATCAGCGTGAAGGGGCCAGAACTGATCAACAAGGTAAGTCATAATAATCATCTAATCCTCGCGTCTATGTCTAACACTGCTCAGTACGTTGGCGAGTCCGAACGTGCAATCCGGCAAGTCTTCCAGCGCGCCCGATCTTCCATGCCCTGCATTGTGTTCTTCGACGAGATCGATGCGCTTGCACCGAAACGTAGCAGCGAATTGCACGAAGCCTCGACGCGGGTAGTCAACACCCTACTCACCGAACTCGACGGCCTCGGGGTTCGCGAGGGAATCTACATCATCGCCGCAACCAACCGACCCGATATGATTGACGAAGCAATGTTGCGTCCCGGCCGGCTCGAGACATGTCTCTATATCGAATTGCCCAAGGCAGAAGAACGCGTGGAAATACTGCGGGCATTGCTGCGCCAGAAACCTATGCTCAATCCTGAGCTGGCAAAATTCGGCGCAAGAGATGAATGCGCAAAGTTCTCTGGCGCAGATCTGGGCGCGCTGATCCGTCGAGCGGGCCAAGCGGCAATTCGACGAAACTCGCAGGTTGTTGAAGAAGTCGATCTTATCGAAGGCGCGAAGCGCGTCCGGCCTAGCGTGGACGACGCTGGGAAGTACGAGAAGCTGAAGGAGAAGTTGGATGCGATGACGTGGTAAAGGATGGTACGAAAGCATTCTTCAGTTTTGTTCAGTATGACGTGGACGTAAGAGTGAGGTGTTTAGCATGGCCATTCGTTTCTGATTTGATCCCATTCCAACCCCTCCGCCTTCCACTCTGATTTTGAGTGAAGAGCCGAGTCCTACGCCTATTTTCCAAGCATGCTGCATACGCTCGCCACAACAACTCGGAATTTGTGCGCCTCGAGGAACCCTCATTCCCCTGACAAACACCCTTCACCGTCGTAACTTCCTCACCCACGCCCCCCACCTCCCCCTCCATCCCCCCCTCTCCTCTCCTATTCCTTCTTCTCCCACCCCCAACATCTTCAATCTAACACATTCCCAACACTCCCCGCTCACATCTTCCTTGTACTTGAGTCGGTACCGCCGACATGTCCTCCCCGTGTCCGGGATCCTGTGGGACGGGATAATCACGCTGCAGTAGTCCCAGCGGAGGAAGCGCGTGTGTGTGCACGGATGGAAGCGGAGATGGATTTCTGTGCACATTGCCTTGATAGCGTGTTGTGATTGGGAAGATGGGTGAAAGAGTGAAGAAATGTCAGGGGCGGGGGAGTTTGAGGAAGAGGGGGGGGGATGTTGCGGGGAGTGATGGACGATGTTGGGAACTAGGTTCATTGTGGAAGGATCATGGAGCTCTACAGCCACTGGTATCACTTGGTGAATGGATTTAGCGGGACGATAAAGGCTGGTTTTAGTGGTTGGGTTGGGTGGTGGCGGGACTTGGTGATATGGGATGGAGTGGAGAAAAGACTGGCAGCAGGTCAACCGACCATGGGTTGTGCCTCCGTTGACTTGGCTGATGACTTGTGGTTTCTGGTGACCATGTTGAAAACCCAGTTTTTCGCGAGATGTGGGTCTTTTGCGCCACTTGCACTTCATCATTACATCCTTTTCCTCTTCACCTTGCCCTGCTCTCGATCCCTCTTAAACTCCGTGTCGTTTTGCTCTTCTGCTGCTTCAAGATGGTCGATTCGCGCAATTTTAGCATGATTTCATGTGTCGTAAGGGGCGATTTGCAAAGGATCTAATATACTCATCGCAGCAGCCAAGTTCCATACTCAATTCATAGGGTTTACAGTGACCCTCCGCTCACTGGCATTACGTAGTTCAGCTCGATCGAGGGTTCCAGTATTTACATCGAAGTCGCTTCTCGCGTTGAGAATAACCTAGGAAATTGTACAAATCTATCAATAGAACCCCCGCCGCTCGTTCATCTCTTTCTCCAATGCTGTCAATCCCCCATCACCACCTATCGCACTCTCTGGATGTCCTAGAATGATCGCCTGCCTCGCGCCCAGTAGCACTCCATTGACTTCGTCATCCAGCGGAACAGTCAAATCATCATCGCGCTCCCCACCCGCATCGCCCTCACCCTTCAAGAACTTCTCGAACGCGCCGGTACCTCGGATACTACCCGTTTTATCATACCTCACCAACATGGACCGCATATCCTCTATCCAGCGCTTACACGTCTTACATACGTCCATTTCACGGCTAACGTGCGTGCGCTTACACGGCTGCGCACACCTCACAGCAACAAGCTGATGGTCTGGCAGCGTCGCGTAATTCAGCGCCACGCCAGGCGTCACTATCGGCGCAACATACGAGCCCCCACTCGACACTGAATCACGTGGCGTTCCTGACCTACCAGGAACCCTGCGCCGCGATCCAGTCGTATTGGATCGAGAAAGCGACCAGAAGCGACGCATAGATGAAGTGCGCTTGGGCGGCGCGAAGAAACTCCCCGTGGTGGGCGAGGTAATGGTCGGAGAAGTAGGGCCGCGCAGGTCGTTTAGACGCTGGAGCGCAACGTCGCATAAGGTCCATGGAGCCGTGTGAGATGCTCCAATGTGCCCGCATCCATTGTGACTTGTGTAGTTGTGGAAACACATGGCAATGTTACTAAAGTTGTAACGATGACGTAGTGCGTGCCGGGTAGGTCGGGTGTGTTGTGCAGAGCTAATGCAGGGATGAGATCTGGGGTGCACGAACGAAAATACCCTGAAGCTACGGAGTAAAGGCTGTGTAGACTTGCTGGGAGAAGTGAATAGATAATGCACATGATGAGGTGGAGTATATAACACGCGAAATGTGTGTGTTGTCACTGTTCTGATTCACGCACTCGTGATCCGACTGTGGCTTGTTTCGGGAGCGCTTAGCGGTGAGTGATTTGCACCAGGATGCGGGCCTTTAAGTATCACATCACGTGCTGTGTGCAACGTGGCAGCGGCCGTGATTCAAGCGTGACTGATCTCGAAGCTCCACTGAACAATACACCGGGGTATCGCAAGTTGTTTCAGTTACTTGGCTGTGATAAATGGATCTTGTGTTGGTACCCGTAGGCGCCTATTTCTAGTTAGGACGTCAAGCCAATAGGATCTAGGCTTGGCATCATTTCGGGCATAGTAATGATGGTCAGAGATTTCCTTGGCGCGTTTCTCTCTTGCATCGAGGCATTGTAGCAGACATCCTCTTATGTTGTTAAATTTCACAGACTCTCCGTCTACTGCGGCACAAATACGGTGTAAAATACCCCGCCTGGAATCATGTTAAAATACACCGCATAATTCCCTATAGAAACACCGCATCGGCAGGTGTATTTACATAATCTAGGTAAAATTTACACAGGTATATTGGTGTAGTATTTATCTTGACTTAGGTAAGTTATTTGCGTTTACCTTTGCATTTATCTACTACACCTCTTTCTCCTTCCCCTCTACTACTAATTAATATCTGTTAGTTGCTACGTACGCACCTAAAAATCCAGGGTTTGCAGGTGCACAAGAGAGAGAGAGAGAGAAAGAGAAAACGTAGAAGAATAAGGAAGATAGAGAGTAGTTAAGAATACCGTAAGCAAGAAAAACGCTAACTATAGTAGTAAACACTAAAATCGTACATAATAATAAGAGTCTAAGGTAAAAAGACACAGTACCTTTGTAAATCTCTGTTGGTAAGGTGTATACTTACACCGCGCTAGGTATTTAACATCGCATTTGTACCTTAGTGCGCCAGGGCCTAAGGGTACCAAACAGAGTCTTATAAGATACAGCAGCTGCGAATTCACGATATTAATAGTTTGCCAATTACAAATTGTTACTTTGTCAAGTAATTTGATGTAGTAAGCAAAGCTCCTGCAGAGATACTATTCGGCTTAAGTACAGTTTCAAAAGCATAAATGTTATTTGTAAGGCAAATATTACGATCTCTACAGCAGATCTGCAGCCTCTAGGCATACGCTCTATCGAAACGTCTCTTAGCAAAATTATTACACATATAAAAGTCTAAACACTCTAACCTATCTATACACACAATTCTCTAAGGTTGCCTAGCAAAGTATATTAAAATACACTGCAGTACAGATGTAGTGTAATATACCCTACTAAAACTTATGTTAAAACTGTAATAGGCTGCCGCCTAGTTAGTCCTTAGTTACAGAAAAACCTTGGCCCTCTAAGCTGGAACACCAAAAACGTTCTAGACTAGAACACTAAAAACGTTCTAGACTAAAATACTAAAAACGTTCTAGCCTAGAACACTAAAATCCTTTAGACTATAAAAACCCTTTAGGTAGCAATTAGAATAGAACACAAATTTACGTCTCTATTTCCTAGCAACTACTCTTAGGGTCTGCCCCTTACAATTAAATTTGTTAAACCTAACTAGGCTAAAGAGCTATTAGTAACCTCTAGCATAGAATAAGTAACTATTTCTATAATAGTATAGGATATAATAGTATAAGCTATCTAGATAAGACGTAACAGCGTCTCTAAGTTAGTTATTAAGGATAAGTTTAATTAGATAATTATTAATAACTTCCTAGACCTAAAGAAATAACAGATTAAGAAATAATTGCTGTTAAATAGCTTTAAGAGAACGCCTGCTTAGCAGAAAGTATGTAACTCTCTAGCAGCTAGATCTTCTAATAATAGAAAAGAAAAGTCTCTTATAAGCGCAGATCTAGACTTAGTATTACTAGTAAAAACTCTACAGAAACAAGTTGCAAGGCTTACAGCCTAATTAACTCTAGAAACCTCTAGCTTTACACAGACTCTCTTAGAAAGCTTCTCTTTACTCTAAAAGACTTACAAAGTTCTTAACTTAGAAGTGTATAAAAGAGATTAAAAAGACTACTGCATCTTTAAGACTTAAATAAAGTATAAACTAGAATATAATAGTGTAAGACTAGGCTCTTAAGTAGGCTATATCTTTAACTGCCTTAAGAGGTTAGTAGCTAGTATAGCCTTGTCTTAAGTAACCTAAAACCTCTAGAGCTCTGTAAAAGAACTTTAGAACTTCTTAGACAGCTAATTTAGCAATAAGCTATATAACAAAAGATTACAAAGAAAACTCTAAACAATCTAATAGAATAAGTCTTCTCTTTAGAGCTTTAATGTAGAGTTTATAAGGCTAGCCTATAACGTAAGCAAGAAAGATAACAAAGTAAACTTAAAAACAAGGTACTTAAGCACTATCTAGCTAGACTTACAAGACAGAATAATCTCTATAAAAACTAAACCTAAATAAAGAATTTATAACCTTATAGACAAAGTAGCAATTGTTAAAAAAAACTTATATAGAGCAAAACTAAGTAGTAAGCACACTAAAAGACAGAATGTTAAGAAACCTATAGATTAGAAACTTATAAGAGGACATTCTAAAAGGACTAAAAGAAAATCTCTTAAAAGGAAGAAAGCTAAGTAAGCTACTATAGAAGAGTAGTCTTACTAAAAATAAAATAACTTATACTTCTACTACAGCAAGTTAAGATACTATGCTAGTAAATATAAATTATCTTTACCTTTAAACTCTACTAAAGCTGTAGTAGCTAAGGCATAGGGTAAAGAAGAAAAAGACGTATTAAAAAACACCTTAAGCTTAGAAAATAAGTAACTCTTGTCTAAAGGCGTAGACAAGAGTATAGTAATATAATACTAAAAGAGAATAAGAGATTTTAACAATTCTAAAGAAAATAGTTAAATAAAAAACTTATTACTATATATACTATTGTTAATAAAATAATAGTTGCTTCTATAATAATTTACACTAGGTGTTTTACCTACGCTATAACTTTAACTAAGTTTATCTATAAGAATAAGTTAGAGTATAAGTTAATAGCTCTAAGAGAAATTATTAAGATTACTAGAGCCTAGTCTTAGATAAGAACAGCTGTCTAGATAAGAATTAACATTAATAGGCATAAGAAGACACTATAGGCCTATAAACTAGATAGAGATAAAGAATATAACCTAGTTTTAGGTTAACTATAGATAAACTAGTATAATATTACTATTACACTAGTAAAGAAATTAATATATATTTACTCTACTTAGACGTAAGTTAGAAGCTAGAAGGAAAAGAAACTTCTTTTACTATAAAGTATTACAGCAGCTACGTACTTAGCCTAGCTATAATAAGGCTAAAAAGATAAATCTATTTGCTTTTACGCTACGTTAATAGTAGATATCTAGAAGGCTCTAAAAACTAAGCTCTAAGTAGACCCTAGGTTAGTGCTCTTAGATTACCTAAAAGAAGAATATAAAACCTTCTTACGCAAGAAAGTAGACTAACTTCCTCTAGTAAAAGGACCTACTATTAATTATTCTATTAAGCTAGTAAAAAAAGATAAAAAGACTATAGAAGTACTATAGGGCCTACTATATAGTATGTTAAGGAAAGAACTCCTTGTGCTCTAAAAAGAGTTTACTTCTTACTTAGACTATAGCTTTATACAAGTAAGCTAGTTAAGCGCCTCTGTACTAGTCCTATTTGTAAAGAAGCTAGAGAAGGGCCTATAGTTCTATATAGACTACTAGGCCCTTAACGTAATTATAAGAAAGAACTAATACCTACTCTTACTTATTTAAGAAACCTTAGCCTAAATTGCTAAAGCTAAATAGTTTACTAAAGTAGATGTTATCTAAGTATTCTATAAAATTAGAATTGCTAAAGAAGACAAATAAAAGATAGCCTTCTAAACGTGCTTTAGCTTCTATAAGTAGCTTATAATACCCTTTAGACTTATAAACGCTTTAAGCACGTTCTAGAGATATATTAATTAGACACTAAGAGAATACTTAGATAATTTCTATTTAGCTTATATAGACAACGTATTAATATATACAAGTAGGTTTAAGGCAGACTATAAGAAAAAGGTAAAGCTAGTAATCTAGAAACTTAGTGCAGTAAAGTTACACCTTAATATAGAGAAAAGTAAGTTTAGTATAAAAAAGACTAAATACCTTAGATTTATTATTAAGGCTAAGAAAGAAATAAGTATAGACTTTAAGAAAGTAGCTGCTATACGTTTCTAAGAGCCTCTTAAGATAGTTAAAGAAGTCTAGAGTTTTGTTAGCTTTGCTAACTTCTACTAATAGTTTATAAAAGACTTCTTAGAGCTAGTGTAAGAATGTTACAGCGTAAAGCTGTTAGCTGCGCAGCAACGCGCCTGCGCTATAACAACGCTACCCTAGCGTCTTTACGCGTAGAACGCGTATAGCTACCCTAGCGCCTTAACAGCGCTACGCTAGCGCAGGCCTAGTATATTTCTATTGTAAAGATACGTGTCTAGTTATATCTATAAAAGAAGAGTTCTGCACTAAAGTTATAGAACAGGAATTAACTTACTTCTACCTGTACTACTATTATTATCTTGTAACTTTACTGCTATATAAACCTCTTACAGTTTTAATTCCTCTACCTTGCAAAAGGATAGTAGCCTAGTTACCTAATAACAATAGATTAGAATCTGCCTCTAAGCCTACTAGCTAATCTATTAAAGGAAAACACTCCTAATAAAGAATTAATGCTTAGCCTAGGTAAACGCTTAGCGCAGCTAAAGCGCTAGCGCTAAGAACTTAAGAAGTAAGCTAAGATCTAGACTCTAGAAGAGAAAGTACGCTAATAGGAGCAATTATTAGTAAGTAAACAACCTCTTCTACCTCTTAAACAGCCCTTAGGCGCCCTAAATAAAACAGATCTACTAACCTCTCTAGTTAGACGCGACACGTCCTTACTAGCGCAACGCCTCTAACTTAACCTATTAGCGCTACTAGGGCGCAGGCTAAAGATTAAGAAGATCTCTGTTTTTAAAGGCAAGGAAATTAGAGAGTATTAGGACTTTAAGGCTTAGCTATCTATTGCCTTTTAATTAGATCCCTTAGCCTTCTAGCTTAAGGACTAAAAGATTGCTTTTACTCTCTAGTACCTATAAACTACGTTTTAATAGATATAGATACAGAGGAAATAGAAAGACAATAGTAAAACGCTAGCGTAGCGCAATATAATATCTTTTCTACTTAATTAGATTAAGAGCTCTATAAATAGAGAGCTTTAAGTTACTATATAGTATTAAAAGGCATTCTAAAAGAATAGCTAAATAGTAAACAAATTTGCAGCCTATCTATCTACTTTAGAAAATCAGGTAAATTTCTCTTACAAGCAGAAACACCTAGTAATACACTTATATAGTAAACTCTGCCTAGAGATTAAAGTAGCCTTCTCTAACTACACTAAGTTTTTTACTACCTGTAGAAAACTTATTAAACGCGCTGTAACGCTAAAAGACAACTTGCGCTATAGTAGTAGTATACTATTACTATACTATTACACACACAGAACGCCTAGTATAAGAAAAACTTTACAGCCTAAACTAAACGCAATAGCTCTATAACGTTATGTTACTAGCACTGTAAACCTAAGCCTAAAGCTAACTAACGCCTGCTACTATTGCAGTAAGATAGGCTATTAGGCTAAAGAGTATAGATTAAGGCTTAACAGCTCTTCTTTTGTTACTAGTTTAAACGCAATATAAACAAAAAATAAGTAGGCCTAAGAAGAGCCTCCCTTTTAACAGCTTAAGTTCTACTACAATAGAAGAATTGTATTAAAGTACTTAGGACGCTGCGTAATAATAGCGCTGCGTAGCCTACACAAATTCTAATTAACTGTAGTGCAGAACTTAGCACTATTAACAAAAAAGTTACCTTACTTAAGAATCTTTCTTATATTAACAGCGCTGCGCTACTAACTATTTGCTTACCTAACTTAAGCACTATATCTAGCTTCTATACTTATTAAGCTTATTTAACAATAAAGAACAACTAGGGCGTAACTAAGTCCTTTACTACTATCTTATATAGAATTACTAATGCAGCACAACCTGTTATTTTAGGTCTACTAAGCCTAAAAGAGAGGTGTGTTGTTATTAACTACAAGTTAAAGCAGTAGCGCTATAAGCTTAACACTAATATAATAAGAGTTAAAGACGTAAAAACCTTTGCAGAATCTCTTTACAATAAGCTAAGCGTGTACACAGTTCTAGTAGGCAGTCTATAATCCTCTTCTACTAAATACCTATTATAGCCTATTAAACTTAAAGATTTTAAAAACGTTACAAACAGTAACGCTGCTAACGCGCTACTACAGCACTATAGAAGTAACTACACTATTAAGCTAGAGAAAGAAACTACAGCTCTATATAGGCTACTCTACAACCTCTTACTAAAAGAGCTAAGCGTACTGCGCGACTACTTAGTAACAGCGCAGAGCCTAGGCTAGATCTAAGAAAGTATAAGCCTAGCAGGAGCACCTATCTTATTTGTGCCTAAAAAGAATAAGATGTTACGCCTTTGCGTAGACTATTAAGGCCTTAACTAAGTTACTAAGAAAAATAAATTAGCTCTACTCTTAATTAGAAAAATCCTTAATTAGCTTTATAGATTAGTAAAGTTTACTAAGCTTAATCTTAAGAACGCGTATTACTGCATTAAGATCTAGTAAGGCAATAAGTAGAAGACAGCGTTTTGTACACAATATAGCTACTTTAAATACATAGTTATGCCTTTTAAGCTAACTAACTACGCTGGTAAATAGGTTCGGGGTACCCGCTTATAGGTAGGGGTTGGGTTAGGGTTAAGCAGAAAGAGGGTAGGGTAGGGTAGAGGTTATATAGAAGCTAGGGTAGGGTAGGGTAAGGGTTATATAGGGGCTAGGGTAGGGTTTAGGTTAGGTTTCTATAGACCTTAGGTAGGGGTTAGGTTAGGGTACACTATTGGGTACACTGTTTTAATCTGTGATAAAGACCTATAATAACTTGAGCTGAGACTAAAAAGTAGGTCAAAAAAAATCTTTTTCCTCTAGCCCCTAAGCTAGCCCCTATTACGTCAGACCCTAACCCAAACCCATTTTTAATTAACCCCTACCTAACCCCTAACCCTCTTTTAGCGTAAATTGATTGGGTAGAGGTTGGGTTAGGTATAGGGTCTTACGTAAAGGTACCCTACCCCAACCCAACCCCTACCCATTTACCGCCGTATAACTAACGCGCCTGCTACGTTTTAGAGGTATATTAACAGAGCTTTAGCCTTGTATTTAGATATCTTTTGCGTTATCTATCTTAATAATATTCTAATCTTTTCTTAAAAAAGAGAGAATTATTAGAAACAGGTAAGAAAAGTACTTACTAAGCTAAGAGAATACAGCCTTTTTGTTAACTTAAAGAAGTGTACCTTTGCTACTAACTAAGTTAAGTTTCTAGGGTTTATTGTGCGCCTTAATAGCGTTACAATAGATCTAGAATAGGTTTGCGCAGTTATTAATTAGCCTACGCTAACGTCCTTTAAGGATGTTTAAGTCTTTCTAGGCTTTGCAAACTTCTATTAACGCTTTATATAGAGTTTCTCTGTTATTATTAGCCTAATTACTAATCTTCTAAAGGGATTAGTTTAAGAGAAAAAGTCTAGTCCTTTTAACTAGCCTAACGCAGCAGAGAAGGCTAAGCTCTAGCTCTATAATAGGTTTGCAACTGCGCTAGTCCTGTAGCACTACAACTATATACTCTTATCTAAGCTAGAAACTAATGCCTCTATTTAGAAGGTAGTAGGCATCTTCTTTTAACTTTATACAGATAAGAACTAGCACCCTGTAGCCTTCTAGTTAAGAAAACTTTTACCTGTAAAAAAAAACTACTATATATACAACCTAAAGCTCTTTGCTATTATTATAGTAGTGTAGCACTAGCGTTACTACGTTAAGGGGCTAGTAGTTTAGTTAGAAATATAGACAGACTATAATAACCTACGCAGCTTTATAGGCACGTTAACTCTATCTAGAAGACAGGCTAGCTAGGCTATAAAGCTAGCTGCTTATAACTTTAAGATTAAGTATTAGTCTAGAAAGACAAATCCTGCAGATAGGCCTTTAAAGTAACCTGTAGACAATAGCAACACGCTAGATATTTAACTATTAGATATATTACTAGCACTGCAAAAGAAGTTGTAGCTAGTAGAAACTTAAGCTAAGCTACCTAGTAAGGAGCTAGCGTTAGTAGGAAGCTAGACAACAGCTTAATAGTAAGTAGGCACTCTACATCTTAATAAAGATGTTTCTATAAGCCTAACGCACAGCGTTAAGGCGACAGCTAAGAGCTACAGCCCTAATTAGGAAATTCCTAAGAGTAGACTAGTAATAGCCTAAAGAGTTACGCAGTTATAAGCAAGAGCTGCAGCCTTAGAGAGGTTAGCTTATAAGAAACTCTCTAAGTTCTTCTTTAAGATCTGTATACAAGTATAATAGAATAACCTAGAAGTAGTTGTAATACGCAGAGACGTTAAATCTTTAGCGTCTGCCTGTTAAAGTAATAGTAAACGCCTAAGGCACTAGAAGCTTAACACTTTAGGCAGCCTTTAGTTTAAGAACTAATTGTATATTCTACTAGAGCTAGCTCTTAGGGCTAAGCTCCTTAAGCTGTATTATAACAATCTACTTGCTAGCTATTTTAGGTAGGCTAAAACGCTTAAGCTTGTAGCCTAATACTACTATTAGCCTAGGCTTAAGAAAGAGCTTAAGGAGTACATTAACTCTTGCTTAGTGTGCTAAGGCACAAAGTTGCTTAAGTAGCGCCCTGCTAGTGTATTAAACGCGCTTTCTTAACCTTAGAGACTATAGCAAGAAATTATAATAGATTTTGTTATAGGCCTACTACCTACCAAGCGCTACAGCGTTATATACAACGCAATACTTGTTATAGTTAATAGGTATACTAAAATAGCTAAGTATATCTTTACACAAAAAACAGTTACTACCTTACAGTTAGTAGAGCTGTTCTTAGAATACGTTATACAATTCTTTAGCTTACCTAAAGGTATTATATTAGACTAAGGAAGTGTCTTTACTTTATAGTTTTAGGTAGACTTCTACTTTATAGTAAAGGTAAAGCGCTAGCTTAGCACTACCTTCTATCTATAAACAAACAGCCAAATAGAGCGCTAAAATTAAACGCTAGAGTAATACTTAAGGGCTTTTGTAGGCAATTAACCTAATAATTAAGTACACCTCTTGTTATTAGCAGAGTTTATATATAATAATGCTAGATAGGCTATATTAGAAGTATCTCTATTCTTTGCCTACTATAAGTTCTACCTGCGCCTTAACTACAAGCTAACAGCGCCTACTAGAGTTTTTAGCATTAAAGAGAGATTGCAGAAGCTTATACAAACTTAGGACGCTTTGGCTAATTACTAGAACAAAAGCTTATAATACTAGGAACAATATTACAACAAGAAACATAGGCTCTAAGAGTTTAAACTAGAAGATATAGTTCTCTTATTAACAAAGTATTTGCGCCTGTGCAGCGCTAGCAGAAAGCTATTACTGCGCTAGATAGGCCTTTTCCTAGTAGAAGAGCAAATTGGCTTACAAGCTTTTAGGATCTTACTTCTATTACATATAAGAATCTACCTAGTATTTTACACCTTCTTACTCTAGCTATTTGTTGCTAGGAAGGAAGAAGAGTTAACCTTACCTAGGCCTATTAATCTAGACAATAGTAAGAAGCTACAGCAACGCTATAAGGTTAAAGCTGTGTTAGTAAAGAGGCGCAATAGGCGTTTAGTAAATTACCTAGTAAAATAGAAAGGCTAGCTCTTAAAATATAACAAATAAGTTAATTAAAAAGATATAGACAAATTACTTATAGAGAAGTATAACTAGAGAGAAGATTAATTACTTATACAATTAATATACAAAAAAAAAAGAAAAAACATAGAAAAATAAAGGCACCTTACTAGCGCACTGCTAGCGCTCTAACAACGCAACTAGGCACAAACGCTATCTTACTCTAGAAAGTCCTTGTTATCCTTCTTACCCTTATAGAAGCTTAGAGAGCCTAGTAAATTATTACTAAGCCTCCTAGCTTCCTTCTCTTCCTACTGTTTCTAGAAGACAGTATTACCTAACTCTAATAGGACTTTACTCCTTGCTAACGCTGTCACAGCGCGCACTAGGCAACCTAATAGGTCTAAGCTCTTAACGCGCTTAGACGCAGGCTCCTTAGCAGAACTAGCTAAAGCTAGGCGCTTCTTAGGCTTAGGCTTAGGCTTAGGTTTAGCCTTAGGCTTAGCCTTAGCCTTAGCTTTAGCCTTGCTCTTGCCCTTCTTCTTAGAAGAAGGCACAGAGCTAGAGCTCTTCTAGAGAGGGGTTTTATCTTTATCCTTACCTCTACTACTACTACTACCTTTAGACCTAGGCTTAGACCTAAAGAGAGACTCTTTTCTCTTTATATTAAGGTTAAAGTTAGACTGCGTGTTAGCCTTACTAAGAGAGAAGAGGTTAGCCTAGACGCTGTTAGAACGCTAGCGCAGCAACTGCAAGAAATAGGAAAAATAACTTACTTAAGCCTGCAGCAGGTTAAGGATACTCTCTACTATAGTAGACAGGTAGTTAGTTGCCTTAACCTACAGAATCTAGATCTTATTACTCTTAGGCTAACAATAGCTCTTATACTTAACCTCTATATGCAGGAAAAGCTCTATTAAGCTAGTCTACTAGCGCAGCAACGTTTCCTACGCGTTAACTATAATAGGATTAGGCTTCTTCTTAGTAGTAAGGCGCTACTACTACTAGTAGATAGCATTCTAGCTCTTAACAAAATTAGCAGAGACCTTAGGGCAGAGCTTTTGCTTACCCTAGCAAGGGCTATAGCGTAGGCTACTAACTATAAAGTTGCAATAGGTGCTAGTAAGCTTTAGGCCCTTAGTATAGTAAAGGTAAATTAAAATTGCTAACTTAACATTAGAGACGCTACTGCAGTAGGCAATAGGCGTAGCCTAAGCACTAAGTTAGCAATATTATAACGCTAGTGTTACACTACTTATAGAAATAGTAGAAGTAGTAGGCAGGGTAGGCGTAGTGCTTATAGTAATTAATATAGGTGTAACGTAGTTGCAATAGCGTAGAGCTAGTAGATAATATAGTAGCAGAATAATATAGTTGTTACTAAAGAAGTAGAGGAAATTACACACACAAAGTTTTGCTATATTTCTACTATTACTATAGCTACTAGCTGCCTCTTAGATTTACCTAGAGTTTTAGTCTTAGCATAACAACAGCTATACAGCAAACAGGCCCTATAATAACAACGTTAGACATATACCTACAAACCTAACGTTATATAAATTGCTAGGACAGTAATTCTAGAGAAGAGAAAATAATTATAAGAATGTTACAGCGTAAAGCTATTAGCTGCGCAGTAACGCGCCTGCGCTATAACAATACTACCCTAGCGTCTTTACGCGTAGAACGCATATAGCTGCTCTAGCGCCTTAACAGTACTACACTAGTATAGGCCTAGTGCATTTCTATTATAAGGATACGTATCTAGTTGTATCTATAAAAGAAGAGTTTTGCACTAAAGTTGCAGAACAGGAATTAACTTACTTCTACCTATACTACTATTGTTATCCTGTAACTTTGCTGCTATACAAACCTCTTACAGCTAGCTACTCTACTAACTAGGCTAACTAAGAAAGGTGTAGCCTTTTACTAGAGCCTTAAACAACAGATATCCTTTAACAAGCTAAAAGAAGCTTTTATAGTAGAACTATCTCTAGTAAACTTTAATATAAAGCTAGAGATAGTAGTAGAATATAACGCCTTAAGATAGTTAACTAAAAGAGTACTGTCTTAATACTACAAGAATAGACGCTTCTAGGCTATAGCTTACTACTTAGTAAAGAATACAGCTGTAGAAGCTAACTATACTATTTATAATAAAGAGCTGTTAGCTATAGTTAAGTGCTTAGAGTAGTAGAAAACTAAACTTTAGAAAGTAAAGCATTTTACTATACTTACAAACTATAAGAACCTAGAATACTTTACTACTATATAACTACTAATAAAAAGATATGTCTACTAAGTAAAGTTCTTTAGCACGTTTAATATTAGATTCTAATACTACTTAAGAAACGTAAACAGTAGAGTAGATACCCTTTCTAAAAAAGAATAAGATCTTTTCTAAGGAAGAGCAGACGCGTAGGTACAGTCTTAGACCTTCTAACTATTTACTTCTACTTTAGAAACTAAAAATAAAAAAGACCTAGTACTTACTACTTTCTTTATAGCTTAGTAGAAGGATTTACTATAATAGAAGAGAAGAAAAACAAAGTAGCTCTAAAACATGCTTATAGACAAAGATGCTGCGTTAACTACTTCTCTTGCATCTTAGTAGAAGGATGCACTATAATAAAAGAAGAAAGAAACAGAGTAGCTCTAAAACGTGCTTACAGATAAAGATGCTGCGTTAACTACTTTTCTTGCAGCTTAGTAGAGAGATACACTAAATAGAGAAAGAAAGAAATAGAGTAGCTCTAAAACAAGCTTATAGACAAAGACGCTGCATTAAAGAAAAGAGACGTTGCCTAAAGCTAGAATACTAAAAATTACTCTATAGTTAGAAAGGAAGCGCTCTAAAACGTGCTTGCAGATAAAGATACTACGTTAAGAAAGAGAAACGTTGCTTAAAGCTAGAATACTAAGAATTACTCTATAGTTAGAAAGAAAGCACTCTAAAACGTGCTTGTAGATAAAGACGCTATGTTAAAGGAAAAGAACGTTGCCTATAACTAAGGTGCTAAAAAGCCTTCTATAGTAGAAGACACTTTAGATACTACTAAAGAAACTATAGTACTATGCAAGACTATGCTTAGGTAAAGCTCTTATACAAATAAACGCTCTAAAGAACTAACAAAGCCTGCTATTAAGAAATTATAGGAATAGGCTGTCTGTATAGATAAAGCCTACTAATTAGTAGTTAACGCTGTTAGAATAGGATAGTAAAAATTCTCTTTGTATTTAAGCCTAAAAGTTTTTCTAGCAGAGTATAGCTTAGATAACTTAGAACGCTTACTCTATAGAAAGTGCAAATAAGTGCTAGAATACGTAAACCTATAAACGTATATTATCTTAGAAGTATATAACTCTCTAATTACTAAGTACCTAGGCAAGAAAAATATATACGCAATATTAGTAAGAAACTACTTCTAGCCTAAAATGTTCTTAAGTATCTAGTAGTTTGTCTAGAACTGCGCAGTATATAGCAGAATAAAGCTCTAAAAAAAACTTAAATAAGAACTACTATGCTTACTCTTGCTCTTAGTCTAAATATAGAAAGAATTGTTAGTAGACTTTATTATAGGCCTTTTACTAAGCTACAGAATGTTATACCTTATAGTAGTTACTAACTAGCTAAGTAAAAATATAGTGCTTATACTTATTCTAGACTTAGAAGTTCTTACTATAGTTAAGGCATTTATTAAACAGGTAGTTGCGTACTACTAGCTCTTAAACGCTATAGTGTCTAACAGAAGGTTACAATTTGTAAGTAAATTCTAGTTGTTACTTTATAATAAGCTTAAAATATAAAGAAAAGTCTTAATAGTATACTACCTCTAGATAGATAGCGCTATAGAGTAAATAAATAGTATAGTAAAAGCTTACTTAAGGGCTTTTGTAAACTAGAACTAGTTAAACTAGGCTACTCTATGCCTACTAGCATAAATTGCAATAGCTAGATAAAATACAGCGTCTATAGGCGTTAGCCTATTCTTTCTCTAGTATAGGTACAACACAGACTCTATTTAGTTAGACCTAGAATAGACTATAGAGAACTAGTACTAGTCTAGCAGTAATAAAAGGGCTACTACTAAAGTAATAGTAACTATAATAAAAGAAATAATAGACTACGTATAAGTAAAGATAGTAGAAGTATAACAAGAATAGAAACGCTAGGCTAATTATTATAGACAAGAAGCGCTAAAACTCTATATAAAAAACAAAGTATAGCTCTAGTACAGTTGCTCTATATCTAATAGAAGACTTTTAAAAAAGCTAGATTAGAAAAACAGAAAATATATAGTTATAAAGATTATCTCTCTATATATTATAGAACTAAGCGTGCCTTCTAGAGTGCACCTAAGATTCTACGTTAACTACCTCTAGCTTAATGCAGGTAATCTACTTCTACACTAAAAGTCTAATAACTAGCAACTAGAAGTAATAATAGAGAATAAAAATATAACTAATAATAAGTTTCTTATTAACTATATCTTTACAAAATAGTAGAAGAAGAAAGAGTAAAGTATATAGCTATAGTACTTTGTAAAATAAGTAAAATATATAAAACTAATATAAGAACTATAAGTAAATGTTGCTAACACTATAGCCTTTGCTAAATAGCTAGATAAAACTAGAATAGAACAAGACTTAGATAGGTTGTTAGTAAAGCGCCTAACCTTTCTAACTACTAAATAAAGCACATTAAGAGAGAAAAAAAGAGAAGAGAGAAATTACAAGTACACATAATAAGTATAGGAACAGATAACAGCATTATATATAGAAGAGATTAGTAGAAAAAGAATAAACTTAAGATAAGTATAAAGAGAACCTAAAGTATAAAAAATAATATAGTAGCGCACTTAGTTGCGTTTAAGAATAATACCTAACGCTAAAAAGTAACTAATAGAAAAAATATAAGAATACTGCACTAGATAGAAGCCTAAGACTAAAAGCTTTAGTAGAGAGTAGAGAAGAAAGAAAATACCTATATCTATCCTATTAGCTAACCGACAACTACTCTAACTAGTTAACAGCTAGAATATAACTAGTAGTTAATAGTTTTTAGGCTCTAAATATAAAGAACCTAAATGCTAAATACAAGAACTAATGCAATAATCCTACTAAGCACTTAGAATAACCTAGGAACAAAAAGAGAAGAGTCTAGAAGCTTAGCGTTAACAAATTAATAGCTAAAGAATATAAAAAGAAGAGCCTAGATTAACTCTAGATATTTAGCTACTTAAGCTAGGCAATAGCTAGTTAAGACACAGCGTAGCATAAATCTTTAGAAAGCCTAAGAAAACCTAAAGAAGGAGTATAAGATTCTAATACTTAGACTATACTAGAATACAAGAACTAGTAAGAATAATAACATTTATAACAGAGGTAGAGCTATAAAAACCTATAAACCTAAAACGTAGAGCGCAATATCTATTCTAATATATAAGCAGTATTAAAAAATATAAGATTAGTTTTATAAGGTCTAGGCTTAGTAATAAAACTAAAGTAAAGACTACAAAAAAAAGTTTATTACTACAGAAATTGCCTATAGGCGCTACACAGGAACTACAGCAAAGATACTATATACTAGAGCTTACCTCTCTACTATTAGAAAGCGTAATAGTTGCTATTACTAAATAATTAGTCTTAGCCTATACCTTTGTATTATACATAGGCTTCTTGCAGATATTAGACTCTATTATATTAAAGTAACAGAGCAGCCTGTTAGTAGTACAAAAGGCGTTACTAACGTAAAAAACCTAGAAGCTTACGCTAGAAATCTATATATTGTGCTCTTTAGCCTAATTAAATATTAGTAGAATATACAGAAACGCTGCAGGAAAATAAGTCCTAATAGAAAAGAAACAATTTAGAAATAGCTTATATTAGTATAGAGCTGCTGTACGCTAGCGCTAATATTATTAAGCTTATAAATAATAGTATTCTGCTTAATAAGGAGCTGCTAGAAGAGCTAGTAGATATCTACTAGGATATTAACCTTGTTAACCTTGCACGTTAGACCCTAGTAGCTAGACTTATTACTACTGCAAGACTTTACCTAAGTAGCCTAGAGCTTATTAATAAAGTTAGACTAGAGACTAGCAATTATATACTGCGTTAATAGCTACTTAACCTTAGAATTATAAGTAAGCGCATTACAAAGCAAGATAACTACAATTTTAAAGTAATTGTTAATCTAAGAAGCTATTAAGACGTTAGGAAAATTTAAGATTAATCTGGTTGGCCTAATTGCTGCGACCCGCGGCAGCCCAACAGCGATACTGTCTACTAGACAATTCGCCAAAGTCGCCCTACTCACTTCTGGTCACTAGCAAGTTGCTAGCAAGTCGCTAGCAACCTAACAGTGTTGCTAGTGTTGCTAGTGTCGCTAGATCTGACAGAGTTGCTAATGTTGCCAATTTTACTCACGTGACTGTATTGCTGTATTTTCATGATTACGTAAGTAACCTAAAAATACAAAATATAGAGCGGAATTCCCTCTTTAAAATGCACTATTTAGATTTTTTTTAGCTACTCTAGTTATTGAGATATAGCGCGTTGAAGTTATAAACTTTTTTAAAAAAACTTTAAAGTACGTTCAACACAGTAGATCTTAACGCCCACACTATAATATATTAAAATAAAATAGTCCTAAAGTAAAATCTACACTTTAGTTACTATTTCTTTAAAAAAAAATATAATATATTATCTAGTTAAAGTGCTAGAGCTTTAGCAAAAACAAGCCTTAGCAAAGAACATTAAAAAGTTACAAACTTCACTGCTGTGCATCTTAGCCACTAGAGCAGCTATCAAAATTCTAAATAGTGCGTTTTAAAGAGGGAATTAAGCTCTATATTTTAGGTTTTAAGAATAATTACGTAATTGCGCGGGTGGGGCAGGTGGGTCCAGTAGATCAGGTGGATCAATTTGGGCGTTTTTGTCTAATTAGGCGGCCAGAACAAATAGGGGTAGCTAGGCACTGTAGACTACGGTCGAAAACTGTCTGGTTAACTGTTCTAACAATGTCGCTAATGTCGCAGATGTTGCTAACGTTGTGTTTTCCTAACAGATTAACTAAAAAAGTAAGAGAATATAGTAGTTAACTTACAGGCCTATACGCAATATAAGCGTTCTTGCACTAAAAGCAAGTACTTTTACTGCAAGTAATTTTGTACTTAGACTTATTACTTTTAAGCTAAGTAATAGCGCAGCCTAAATAACATAGCAGGTTAAGCTTAGCCTTAATAATAATATCTAGTCTGTTCTATTACTAGTTAGTAACATGCCTAGACCTAGCTTAGCGCCTTAAATGTAAAACTTATAATTAGAGAGTTAGTAGTATAACACTTAGCTAAAGAACTATAAGAAGTGCATAGGCTTAGCATCTTTATAGATAATAGCATAGGCAAAAGAGATACTGTAACAACGCAGGTAGGTACAGCTATTAGAATTAAATCAGATACGTATTAGAGGTATATAGAAGTGCGTGTTGTATTAGAGATTCTAGATTAGCTATACACCTATAGGTCTTGTACAGAAGGACAAGAGAAACTTGTCCTTTATCTAATGCAATAGGCTTATATTTATAGTTAAAGTAGTAACTAAGTTAGAGTTAATTTAGAGCGCTTTTAGTACTACTTCTGCTATTTCTTGCATAATCTGTTACTAAGCCTTTATAGAGTATTAGATATAACATGTATTTGCATGTGCCTGTTACATTACTCTTCTTCTTAAAATTAATAGCCTCTATTAATTAGGTCTGTATTAGTGTGCTTTTAGATACGTTCTAAAATTCTTAAAAAGTCTTATTTACCTTAACTTTAGATTTCTAATAACGCGTTGTAGCTGTTTATTGTTGTTTTGCTTAGCGCAGCAGCGCGTTTGTTATCTTAACTTTACCTAGAGTTTTTAGAGTATATATATAAGGCTAGCTCTTAGTATACTTATAACAAGTACATGCAAACACATGTTACATCTAATACCTTATAAAGGCTTAGTAACAGAGTATGTAGAGAGCTAGCAGATTAGAACTAAAAGCGCTCTAACAGCGCTCCAACTCAGCTGCTACGCCCACTATAAATATAAGCCTATAGCATAGATAGAGAACAAGTTTCTCTTGTCCTTCTATACAAGACCTATAGGTATATAGCCAATCTAGAATCTCTGCTACAACACGCACTCCTATATGCCTCTAATACGTATCCAATTTAATCCTAATAGCTGTACCTACCTGCGTTGTTACATTACAAGAGAAACTTTATCCCGCTAGTAATAGCATTCAGATAATATTACTATTTACTTTTGAAAAGATCGCGTCAAAACGTCTAGAACCCTATCTGAATTAGATCTGTTTGCGACCTTAAATCTATCAAACACAGTTAAGATCCCTTAGATCTTCTAACAGCCAAAGCCTTTAGGTTTAGATCTTCCTATCAACACAACAGTTAGAATTACTTTAGAAAAGTTGCGTTTGGCGCTACAATAGAAACTTAGAGACTATTAATAACCTAGGAGTATTAGAGGCAACGCTAATAACTCCCCCTAAAGAACTAACCCTAGGAGCCTTCCCCCAAGACAACTCTGTATTAACTGTAACAACCTAGCAACAGAGTGCTAAAGTAAAAAAGACAGACACTAAGGAACCTTCTTAGCCTAGAGCTGCACTAAATCTAACCCCTGCCTAAATAGAGGTTAATTAATTACAACAAGATTTAAAACAGGCTTTAGCAGAAATTAATTCCCTTAAGAAAGGACTAACTCTGTTAGTAGGACTAGACAAGCCCTTACCTACTACCAAATTACCCTAGAACAATTCTGCACCCTGCTGTTTATCTAACAGCTCTACATCTAAGTACTTACATTACTATAAGAGCTCTTGCTAACTTTAACAATCTAAGAAAACGCCTAATATAGATAATCTTAGCAATAGAAAAGATCTTACCTTCTGCTAATAGCAGGCCTTAATCTAGGATTAACTTGAAATTAACTTAGATTACTATTAGACTAAAAGACAACGCATAGCCTTAGTATAGGGCTACACTACAAGATTAGCTAAGGGCTATCTTAAGCTACAATATTTATTAGATACTAATTAAGAGCAATTCTAGAACGCTAAGCAAATAGTTAAGCTACTTAAGTCCTATTTTATTACAGGCAACAAGGTAGCCAAAAGCTGTACAGCGTTTAATTAATTGCAGATAACAAAGGAGGAAACATTCCCCTTGTTTAAAGCTAGGTTTTTAAATTCTATAGTTAAGGGACAAATACCCCCTTTAGAGTAGTTTTACTACTTATAGGCTAAGATTACGCTAGGGTTGCAAGCCCCTAACCTAGGATTCAGGCACTAATAGAAGAACTTATTTAATTAGATAGTAGAACACCTTACTGCATACAATATAGAGCAGAAGAATAACTCTACACTAAGCATAACACTAGCTGCTGCCAAGTTGCTAATTAGGTTAGCCTTACAACAGAATTTGGAGCCAAATTAGACTACTACTACTAACGCTCTAACAAATTCTGCGCTAGCCTATTAATCTATAACAGTGCGTCTTCTTACAAAGACCCCTAAGCTAGAACAACAGAAGACCCCTAGTAGTTGTTACAATTGCAGTAAGCTAAGACACTACTCTAGTAACTGCACAAAGCCTTATATGCGTTAGATTAAAGCTGTAGAAGTAGATAAGTATAAAGATACTTAAGAGCAACCTAATCAGGAGGTGTATTGTACAGGAAATAGAAGCGCCTAGGAGAACACTTCTCCCTAGGCCTAAGCTATTACAATCTATTCTACCTTAACCTTTCCTATTTGTTTTGCGGTCTCTATTTCCTTATACCTACGCTTTTTTACAACTAAGGCCTTAGCTTACGCCTTAATACTCTTGTTAACACTAGTGCTTAAGGTTTCCTATTTTTAAATTCACAAATTGTTTTATCTGTTTCCAAAGCCTTGCAGCAACCTATCTAGAAGCTCTCCTTCTAGGTTTAGGTACGCAGCTTTAAGGATTAGATTACTTCTTTAGTTACTTAATATATTTAACTACACTTAAATATTAATAGCTAAAAGATTTTAAACTGTCTATTCCTTATCCTTAATCTTAGGTCTTAGGATTGTATACTTAGCCTCTAATAGTTAAGACAATTTAAGATTTAATTAGACACAAATAGGTTACAGTTTATTTGGCTATCTAAGTACCCCTATTTATATAATTCTTTACCCCCTATTCCTACTGTTCTACATTAAGCTATAGTGCTAGCTACTGTCTATCTTAATGTGCAACAACGCAACGCTCTATAAGAGAAAGAAGACTATTATATCTAAAATAGTCTTTACTATTCTTCTCCTTCTATTTATTGTATTAAGGGATGCTTAAAGCTCCTATTAGCCTAAAAAATCTTAGAGATTCCTTATACCCTAACCAAGTAAACCCGCTTAGAGTCCAAATCCCCTCTAAGCACCTGCATAGCTCTTATTTCTGCTAATGCATTTTACTTTATTATAAAGAAGCCCTAGAATAAGTTCTTTATAACAAGCCTCTATAAGATTAACAGGATCCTTACCTCTAAGGACAACGCAGACAATTAAAGCCAATTAGATAAGAGATTACCTGCCTGCTACTCTTAGTATTAGGATATATTTAGCAAGTTAGCAGCCAATTAATTGCCTTCTTACTGTCTGTATAATTACAAGATTGTCCTTAAAGAACTATTACTAAATGCGTTTAGTCTCCTGTACAAGCAGAATTAGAAGGAGCTTAAAGCTACTAAGGCCTACGTCTAGGAACACCTTTAGAAGGGTTTTATTAAGGCTAGCCAAAGCCCTTTTGCTTTACCTATTCTCTGTGTACGCAAACCAAATAGAGATATACGCATCTGTGTAGACTACTAGAAGATTAACGCTCTTACGCGCAAGAACGTCTATCTGATTCCTTGCATTAATAAGCTGCTATTACGTCCTTCTAAAGCTAAGATCTTTACTAAGTTTAATATCTAGGCTGCCTTTAACAAAATTTGTATAGATCCTAACTCTAAAGAGTATACTACCTTTTGGACCTATTACAGTACATATAAGTGTAAGGTTCTTCCTTTTAGCTTGTGCAATAGGCTAGCAACGTATTAGCGCTATATAAACAATATACTAATTGATTATCTTAATAATTTCTGCATTACGTATCTTAACAACATCTTAATCTACTTAGAGAATATAAACTTATATTAGGAACACGTCTAAAAGGTCTTAGAGCGCCTACGTACTGCAGGACTCTAAGTAGACATTTAGAAGAGTAAATTTTATGTAACCTGCACAAAGTATCTAGGCTACGTTTTAACAAATTAGGGCACTAAAGTTAACCCTAACAAGGTAGAAGCACTCTAAAACTAGGCTGAACCTACTACAGTTACTAGCGTTAAGTTATTTCTTAGTTTTACTAGTTTCTATTAACAGTTTATTAAGGATTTCTCCTGTGTAGCTAAACCAATCCTAAAGCTTTAAAGTCCCTCTACACTGTTTAAATAGACTATAGACTGCTAACAGGCTTTTGATTAGATTAAAGCCTTACTCCTAGCTATTCCTACGCTATCTTATTTCTATCCCAAGTATAACACAAAGTTAGAAACTAACGCGTTAAATAGAGTAATAGCAGAGGTACTCTCTTAGAAGCACCCTAACAACAAGTAGTATCCTATAGCCTTCTATAGTTACACCCTATCTAGGGCTAAGCTCAATTAGGAAATACACAACAAAGAACTTTTTGCTATCCTAAAAGCGTTTAAAAAGTAGAGAGCTAAACTTACCTCTATACAGAGTTAAATCCAGGTGTATTTAGATTACTACTCCTTAGAATACTTTATAACTACTAAGGTTCTTAATGCACGTTAAGCACAATAGGCAGAGATTATTACCCCTTTTAATTTCCGCATTAAGTATACGCCTAGCAAGCTTAACAAGTAAGCTAATATCCTAAGCTAAAGGGAACAGAACGTTAGCAAGATTAAGGCTGCCTAACAAGACAACAGATCCTGTGTACTTCTAGGACCTAAACGCCTAAACCCTCTAGTTAACTCTAAACTAGCTTAGAACTACGTCTGTAACTAGCTAGAGATTAATGTTTTAGCTATTTTAGTCTAATCTATTAGTGCCCCCCTAAATCTTAACTTATTAGAACTAATTAAAGCCCTGTTAGCAGAGAATCGCTGCTCCTTTAAGGAAGAACGCCTTACGCTACTACAGCTGTATTGTGTCTAAGAAGGACTACTACTGTATTACTTACGCCTATGTATACCTAGGGATTCCCCTTTGTGTACCTAACTAATTAGAAAAGCTTACAATTAGGTATCTACTGCTTACCTAAGCGCTACAAAGATGTATTAGCTCCTAGCTTAGCAATACTACTAGAAAGGCATAGAGGCTATATGCAAACGCTATGTACAAAACTACGTTTCCTATTAAAGATCCTATCTAAGACAGCTCTAATCCTAAGGGTTCCTCTATCTGTTACCAATTCCTAACAGGCCTATGCAGCATTTGTGTATAGATTTCAAGACATTCCTAACTAATTAGCATAGCTATAATCAAATTATAGTTATTATTAATTGCCTATTAAAGCAAGCTATCTCTATCCTGTATTACAAGACTATTAACGCCCAAGAAATAGCTTATTTATTTATCTAATAGGTATACTAATTTAGCTACACGCCTAAAAGCATAGTGTCTAACTATAGCCCCTAGTTTGTGTTCTAATTCTAGTCTAAGTTCTGCAAGATCCTAGGCGTGCAAATTAAGCTTTCTACAGCCTACTATAAACAAACTAATAGACAAACTAAGATTATAAACAAGTATATTAATTAACAATTAAGGCCCTTTGTGTTCTACTACCAGGACAACTAAAGTAACCTCTTGCTAATAATTAATCAAGCTTAAGCTACACTGCTGCACTCCGCAATTAGTATAGCACTGTACTAGCTCTTGTTTAGATCTAAACTACAACAGAGCTAGAATTAGGCATTATCCCCTTTAAAACACAAAGATATAAACATTAAGAATGCCTTAAGCTTAGCTACCTGCATACATAAAGCCTAGCGCACAGCCAAAGACAATATAAAGAAGGCGCAGCAACAAATAGCTGCTAAGGTAAACAAACATTATTAACCTGTTAATTAGGCAGTAGGTAACAAGGTTTACCTCTTAACCTAAAACTTATCTATTACCTGCCTAAGTTGCAAACTTGCTAAATTGTAGAAAGGCCCCTTTAAAGTTCTAAAACAAGTTAGCTATTTATTTTAACTAAAGCTACCTAAAGGATCTAAGATCTATAACGTGTTTGCTCTAGATGTCCTCTGCAAGGACTCTAATAACCCCCTAGCTAGTTAGCTAAGCCTAAACCTATCTAGCATCCTAATTTAAGGCGTTAAAGAATAGAAAGTTAAAGAGATCCTAGCTAGCAAGCTATACTGCTCTATCCTAAAGTATTGTGTAAAATAGGTAGGCTATAATCCTAACCCTACCTGGTACAATGCCTTAAACTTTATAGGCGCCTTACACATATTACAAGCGTTCTATAAACGCTATCTAAAACAGCTAGAACTCTTACAAGCATTAGCTAAATAGATTATAGCATAGAAAAAAGAAGTTAAAGATCTTACAGCATTACAAGACAATTATGTTAGGGAAATTAAACTTAATATTGCAACTACTACACTAGTAGGTAACAGCTATTAATAATAGGAGTCTTACTCTTCTATTAGATCTAACAGCAGACTATTGTCACTACTAGTAGGACGTTCTTAATTGTCTAAATCCTTAGGTGCAGACACTAACGCACTACCTAGTAGTTCTCTGTTCTAGCCCTGCTTGCTGCAAGTACTAGCCTCCTGCGCTGCCTTCTGCGCCTCCTTCTGCTCTACTAACCAATCAGCCCTTAATGCTATTATAACATCTACTAGCTAAGCAACTATACTAGTTAACTCTACTATACTTCTTCTAAGCGACCTAACCTCCTTAGCTATTGCCTTAACCTCTCTAGCTAGCTTCTCCCTCTAGTAATAAGCGCTAACTAACAAGTTAGCGTTATTTATGTTAGCTACCTGTGCAGTGCCTACTTGCACAACAGCAGCTAACTAAAACGCTGCCTTCTTAACAGCAGCCTTCTGCTCTAACACTACCTTATTAGACTTGTCTCTACCTAAGGCAGCAAACCTGCAGTTAAGGGCCCTAAAGAGGCTATTATACTTCTAGCCTATATATAGGGGAACTAGGCGACACTTCTTATTTAAGAGTGTGCAATAAGCACACTTCTTAAACACGTCTAAATAGAATCTAAACTTAATATTAAAATAGCTACAAGCAAAAGCCTTTGCAGCCTACAGGTAAACAACCTAATAGGCTAGAGAATAAGCTCTAAGAGGGACAAGAATAGGCATTGTGTGTATCTACTATACAGTTAGCTAGTAATTAAGAAAAGATAAGGCTTAGATAGCTTTAGGTATACGAACGTAAGGGGGAGAGTATAGAGAAGTAGTATACTAGAGGGCTAGCCTTGTATATATGCTTAAAAAGCTTAAGGTAAAGTTAGAAATGTTAAACGCGCTAGCGCGCTAATTAAAACAACAACAAACAGCTACATTACGTTATCCCAAAATAAACTTAAGGTAAATAAGAGTTTACAACAATTTAGAGAGGTATCTAAAACAACACTAATGCAGACCTAATTAATAAGGACTATTAATTTTAAGAAGGGGAGTAATATAATAAGCACATGCAAACACATGTTACATCTAATACCTTATAAAGGCTTAGTAACAGAGCATGTAGAGAGCTAGCAGATTAGGACCAAAAGCGCTCTAACAGCGCTCTAACTCAGCTACTACGCCTACTATAAATATAAGCCTATAGCATAGATAAAGGACAAGTTTCTCTTGTCCTTTCGTACAAGACCTATAGGTGTATAGCTAATCCAGAATCTCTGCTACAACACGCACTCCTATATGCCTCTGATACGTATCCAATTTAATCCTAATAGCTGTACCTACCTGCGTTGTT
Source organism: Ampelomyces quisqualis (assembly GCA_018398575.1). Classification (NCBI taxonomy): domain Eukaryota; kingdom Fungi; phylum Ascomycota; class Dothideomycetes; order Pleosporales; family Phaeosphaeriaceae; genus Ampelomyces; species Ampelomyces quisqualis. The sequence continues at coordinate 2,708,835 of JAGTXZ010000011.1, forward strand.
ACAATACTACTTTCTTACACTCTCTCTCTACACGTTTGTATACCTATAGCTATCTAACTGCCCTTCTAATTTAATTACTAGCTAACTGTTTTGCAGATATACACAATATCTATTCTTGTCTCTTCTAGAGCTTATTCTCTAGCCTATTAGGTTATTTGCTTATAGGCTGCAAAGGCTTTTGCCTACAGCTATTTAATATTAAGTTTAGATTCTATTTAGACGTGTCTAAGAAGTGTGCTTATTGCACACTCTTAAATAAAAAGTGTTAGCTAGTTTCTTAATATACAGGCTAAGAGTATAATAGTCTTTTAGAGGCTCTTAATTACATGTTTGCTGCCTTAGGTAGTAATAAGAAAGACAAGGTAGTAGTAGAAGAGGAGGCTAACGTATAGTTAGCTGCGTTTTAGTTAGCTACTGCTGTGCAGGTTAGCTCTATACAAGTAGCTAACTTAAATACTGCTAACCTGCTAGTTAGCGCTTACTACTAGAGAGAGGAGTTAGCTAAGAAGGTTAAGATAATAGCTAGAGAGGTAAAGACCCTTAGGCAGTCTATATCTAGGCTAGTTAAAGTAGTAGCAGAGTTAGTAGATGCTCTTATAGCAGCTAGAGTAAAGTAAGAAGTAAAGAAGGTAGTAGTAAAGTTAGGTAGCCCTTGTGTATAGATCTGTAATAAAAGAAAACTAGGTAGTATATTAGTATCTATACCTAGAGAGTTAGACAGTTAAAAGCGTCCTACTAAGGGCAGCTATAGTCTGCTATTAGATTTAATAAAAGAGTAAGACTCCTATTGTTAATAGTTATTACCTACTAGTATAGTAGTTGCAATATTAAGTTTAATTTTCCTAACATAGTTATCTTAAAGTAATGTAAGATCTTTAACTTCTTTTTTCTATACTATAATCTACTTAGCTAACGCTTATAGAAGTCTTAGCTGTTTTAGATAGCGTTTATAGAACGCTTGCAATATATGTAAAGCGCCTATAAAGTTTAAGGCATTATACTAAGTAAAGTTAGAATTATAGCCTACCTATTTTACCTAATACTTTAGGATAGAGCAGTACAGCTTGCTAGCTAGGATCTCTTTAACTTCTTATTCTTCTACGCCTTAAATTAAGATACTAGATAGGTTTAGGCTTAGCTAACTAGGCAGAGGGTTATTAAAGTCCTTACAGAAGACGTCTAGAGTAAACACATTATAGATCTTAGAACCTTTAAGTAGCTTTAGTTAGAATAAATAGCTAACTTGTTCTAGAACTTTAAAGAGGCCTTTCTACAATTTAGCAAGTTTGCAACTTAGGCAGGTAACAGATAAGTTTTAAGTTAAAAGGTAAACCTTATCTTCTACTGCCTAATTAATAAGTTAATAATATTTGTTTACCTTAGCAGCTATTTATTACTAGGCCTTCTCTATATTGTCTTTAGCTGTGCGCTAGGCTTTATGCATACAGGTAGCTAAGGTTAAGGCATCTTTAATATTTACATCTTTGTGTTTTAAGAAAGATAATACCTAATCCTAGCTCTATTATAGTTTAGATCTAAACAAGAGCTAGTATAGCGCTATACTAATTGCAAAGTGCAGCAGCGTAGCTTAGGCTTAATTAATTATTAGCAAGAGGTTACTCTAGTTATTCTAGTAATAGAATATAAAGAGCCTTAATTATTAATTAATATACTTGTTTATAATCTTAGTTTGTCTATTAGTTTATTTATAGTAGGCTGTAAAAAGCTTCAGTTGCACGCCTAAAATCTTACAGAACTTAGACTAGAATTAGAATATAAACTAGAGTCTGTAGTCAGACACTATACTTTTAGGCGTGTAGCTAAATTAGTATACCTATTAGATAAACAAGTAAGCTATTTCTTAAGCGTTAATTATTTTGTAGCAAAGAATAGAAACAGCTTGCTTAGATAGATAATTAATAACAACTATAATTTAATTATAGCTATAACAATCTATTAGGAATGTCTTAAAATCTATATATAAATACTGCATAGGCCTATTAAGAATTAGTAATAGATAGAAGAACCCTTAGGATTAGAGCTGTCTTAGATAGGATCTTTAATAGAATACGCAGTTTTGTACATAGCGTTTATATATAGCCTCTATACCTTTTTAGTAATATTGCTAAGCTAGAAGCTAATACGTCTTTATAGCGCTTAGGTAGGCAGTAAATACCTAATTATAAGCCTTTCTAATTAGTTAAGTGTATAAGAGAGAATCTCTAGATACACAAAGGTGTAAGTAATAAAGTAGTAGTTCTTTTTAGATATAATATAGCTGTAGCAGCGTAAAGCGTTCTTCCTTAAAGAAGTAGCAATTCTCTGCTAGTAGGGCTTTAATTAGTTCTAAAGAGTTAATATTTAAGAGGGCACTAATAGAGTAAACTAAAATAGCTAATATATTAATCTTTAGCTAATTACAGACATAGTTCTAAGCTAGTTTAGAGTTAACCTAGAGGTTTAGGCGTTTAGGTCTTAGAAGTATATAAGATCTGTTGTCTTATTAGGCAGCCTTAACCTTACCTACGTCCTATTTCTTTTAGCTTAAAATATTAGCTTGCTTGTTAAGCTTGCTAGGCGTATACTTAATGCAGAAATCAAAAGAGGTAATAATCTCTGCCTATTATACTTAACATGCATTAAGAACCTTAGTAGTTATAAAGTATTCTAAGAAGTAGTAATCTAAATACACCTAGATTTAGCTTTTTATAAAGGTAAGTTTAGCTTTCTACTTTTTAAACGCTTTTAGAATAGCAAAAAGTTCTTTGTTGTGTATTTCCTAATTAAGCTTAGCTCTAAATAGAGCGTAACTATAGAACGCTACAGGATACTACTTGTTATCTAAGTGCTTCTAAAAGAGTACTTCTGCTATTACTCTATCTAACGCATTAGTTTCTAATTTTGTATTATACTTAGGATAAAAATAAGATAGCGTAGGAATTACTAGAAGTAAGGCTTTAATCTAATTAAAAGCCTGTTAGCAGTCTATAGTCTATTTAAACAGTGTAGCAGAACTTTAAAGCTTTATAATTAGTTTAGCTACACAAGAGAAATCTTTAATAAATTGTTAATAGAAACTAGCAAACCTAAGAAATAACTTAACGCTAGTAATTGTAGTAAGTTTAGCCTAGTTTTAGAGTACTTCTACCTTGTTAAAGTTAACTTTAGTGCTCTAGTTTATTAAAACGTAACTTAGATACCTTATGTAGGTTACATAGAATTTACTCTTCTAGATGTCTACTTAGAGTCCTGCAGTATGTAGGCGCTCTAGAACCTTTTAGACGTGTTCTTAATGTGCGTTTATATCTTCTAAGTAGATTAGAATGTTATTAAGATACGTAATGCAGAAATTATTAAAATAATTAATTAGTATATTATTTATATAGCGCTAATACGTTACTAGCCTATTACACAAGCTAAAAGAAAGAACCTTACACTTATATATACTATAACAGGTCTAGAAAGTAGTATACTCTTTAGAATTAGAATCTATATAAATTTTGTTAAAAGCAGCTCTAATATTAAACTTAGTAAAGATCTTAGCTTTAGAAGAGCATAACAGCAGCTTATTAATACAAGAGATTAGGTAGACATTTTTGCGCGTAAGGGCGTTAATCTTCTAGTAGTCTATACAGATGCGTATATCTCTATTTAGTTTGCGTACACAAAAGATAAGTAAAGTAAAAGAACTTTAGCTAGCCTTAATAAAACCCTTCTAAAGGTGTTTCTAGACGTAGGCCTTAGTAGCTTTAAGCTTCTTCTAATTTTACTTGTATAAGAGACTAAACGTATTTAGTAATAGTTCTTTAAAGATAATCTTGTAATTGTATAAACAATAAAAAGGCAATTAATTAGCTGCTAACTTGCTAAATATATTCTAATACTAGAAGTAGCAGGTAGGTAATTACTTATCTAATTAGCATTAATTGTCTGCGTTGTCCTTAGAGGCAAGGATCCTGTTAATTTTATAAAGACTTATTGTAAAAAACTTGTTCTATAGCTTCTTTATAATAAAGTAGAATGCATTAGCAGAAATAAGAGCTATGCAGGTAGTTAGAGGAGATTCAGACTCTAAGCAGGGTTGCTTAGTTAGAGTATAAGAAATCTCTAAGAATTTTTAAGCTAATAGAAGCTTTAAGCATCTCTTAATACAATAAATAGAAGAAAAAGAATAATAGTAAAGACTGTTTTAGATATAATAGTCTTCTTTCTCCTATAGAGCGTTGCGTTGCTGCACATTAAGATAAATAGTAGCTAGCACTATAGCTTAATGTAAAACAGTAGGAATAAGAGGTAAAGAATTATATAAATAGAGGTACTTAGATAGCTAAATAAACTATAACCTATCTGTGTCTAATTGAATCTTAAATTGTCTTAACTATTAGAAGCTAAGTATACAATCCTAAGACCTAAGATCAAAGATTAGGAATAGATAGTTTAAAATCTTTTAGCTATTAATATTTAAGTGTAGTTAAATATATTAAGTAACTAAAGAAGTAATCTAATCCTTAAAACTGCGTACCTAAACCTAGAAGAGAAGCTTCTAAATAGGTTGCTGTAAGGCTTTAGAAATAGATAAAGCAATTTATAAATTTAAAAATAGAAAACTTTAAGCACTAGTGTTAATAAGAGTGTTAAGGCGTAAACTAATACTCTAGTTATAGAAAAGCGTAGGTATAAAGAAATAAAGACTGCAAAACAAATAAGAAAGGTTAAGGTAAAATAAATTATAACAGCTTATGCCTAGAAAAGAGTGTCTTCTTAGGCGCTTCTATTTCTTATACAATACACTTTCTAGTTAAGTTACTTTTAAGTATCTTTAAACTTATCTACTTCTATAGCTTTAATCTAACGCACATAAGGTTTTGTGCAGTTACTAAAGTAGTATCTTAGCTTACTACAATTATAACAACTACTAGAAGTCTTCTATTATTCTAGCTTAGAGGTCTTTATAGGAAGGCGCACTATAGTAGATTAATAGGCTAGCGCAGAATATATTAGGGCGCTAGAGGTAGTAGTCTAATTTAGCTCTAAATTAGTTTATAGAGCCTGCCTAATTAGTAATTTAGTAGCAGCTAGTAACATACTTAAGTTAAGATTATTCTTCTGCTCTATATTATAGGCAGTAAGGTGTTCTACTATCTAATTAAATAAGTTCTTCTATTAGTACCTAAATCCTAGGTTAGAGGCTTGTAGTCCTAGTGTAATTTTTGTTTATAAGTAGTAAAACTACTCTAAAGAAGGTACTTGTCCCTTAACTACAAAACTTAGAAACCTAGCTTTAAATAAAGGGAACGTTTCTTCCTTTGTTATCTGCAATTAATTAAACGCTGCATAGCTTTTAGCTACCTTATTACTTGTAATAAAGTAAAACTTAAGTAGCTTAATTATTTGCTTAGCGTTCTAAAATTACTCTTAATTAGTATCTAATAAATATTGTAGCTTAAGATAGCTCTTAGCTAATCTTATAGTGTAGCCCTATACTAAGGCTATGCGTTATCTTTTAGTCTAATAGTAATCTAAGTTAATTTTAAGTTAATCTTAGATAGAAGCCTGCTATTAGCAAAAGGTAAGATCTTTTTTGTTACTAAGATTGTCTATATTAGGCGTTTTCTTAGATTGTTAAAGTTAGCAAGAGCCTTTATAGCAGTGTAAGTACTTAGATATAGAGCTGTTAAATAAATAGCAGAGTACAAAGAGGTTTTAGAGGGTTTTAGTAGTAGGTAAAGGCTTGTCTAGTCCTACTAACTAAGTTAGTCCTTCTTTAAGAGAATTAATCTCTGCTAACACCTATTTTAGTTCTTATTGTAATTAATTAACCTCTATTTATGCAAAGGTTAGATTTAGTGCAGCTCTAGGCTAAGAGGGTCTATCTCTAGATTTCTTAGTGTCTGTCTTTTTTACTTTAGCACTCTGTTGCTAGGTTGTAACAGTTAATACAAAGTTGTCTTAGAAAAAAGCTTTTAGAGTTAGTTCTTTAGAGGGAGTTATTAGCGTTGCCTCTAATACTTCTAGGTTATTAATAGTCTCTAAGTTTCTATTGTAGCGCTAAACGCAACTTTTACTAAAGTAATCCTAACTATGTGTTAATAGAAAGATCTAAACCTAAAGGCTTTAGCTGTTAAGAGATCTAAAGGATCTTAACTGTGTTTAATAGATTTAAGGTTACAAACAGATCTAATTTAGATAAAGTTCTAGACGTTTTAACACAATCTTTTTAAAAGTAAATTGCAATATTATCTAAATACTATTACTAGCAAGACAAAGTTTCTCTTGTAATATAATAACGTAAGTAAGTACAGCTATTAGAATTAAATTAGATACGTATTAAAAGCATATAGGAGTGCGTATTGTATTAGAAATTCTAGATTAGCTATATACCTATAGGTCTTGTATAAAAGGACAAAAGAAACTTATTCTCTATCTAATGCAATAGGCTTATATTTATAGTTAAAGTAGCAACTAAGTTAGAGCTAATTTAGAGCGCTTTTAGTACTGCCTCTGCTATTTCTTGCATAATCTGTTACTAAGCCTTTATAGAGTATTAGATGTAATATGTGTTTGTATGTGCCTGTTACAGATACGTAGGCTAATAAGAAAAGTAACGCGTAAGTAAGTATATAGAAGGTAAGGCTAGTGTAATATATAGTGCTACCTAAAAAGAGAAGTAAGAGTATAAAATAACAGATCTAAGTAAGGTAATTTTTATTTTAATAATTATGTAGGTCTAAGTATAACTAGCGCTAGAGTAGAGAAATTATATAACAGGCTACTGCCTAGTTAGTCTTTAGTTACAGAAAAACCTTGGCCCTCTAAGCTAGAACACTAAAAACGTTCTAGACTAGAACACTAAAAACGTTCTAGACTAGAACACTAAAAACGTTCTAGCCTAGAACACTAAAATTCTCTAGACTATAAAAACCCTTTAGGTAGCAATTAGAATAGGACACAAATTTACGTCTCTATTTCCTAGTAACTACTCTTAGAGTCTGCCCCTTACAAAAATACCTTACAGAATCTTCTCTAGAAATACCTTAAAAAGGTCTTAATTTACATAGTCTAGGTAAATTTATACTATTATATTAGCGTAATATTAATTGTAATATATCTAAGTCCTGTCTAGAGAGTAATATTCTCTTCTATACTTTATATAGACTCTTTTCCTACCTACTTGCGTACTAGATAGTTATTAATTAAATCTTTAATAGAATTACTGTAACTTATATACACGTACAAAAATCTAGGGTTTTAGAAGTTTAAAAGAAAGTAAGAAAGAAAAGGTAGAAGTTAAGAAGAGATAATAGAGAAGAGTTAAAAAAGTAAGAAAAAAGCTTAGTAGCAAACACTAAAATTTTACGTACTAATAAAAGTAGCAGGTTCAAAACACTATAGCTATGTAAATTCTCTTAAGTCTCTATAGTATAAAAGAGTAAACTTATACAATACTATAGTGTATATTAATACTACGCTAGGTTTTTTATACTATATTTATACTCTAGTAATATTCTCTTACTTCAAGTTAAAATTTTAGTAATATTTTTAGAGGAAAATTTGCTAATGTTTTAAGAGTAATTAATTTAGCGTAATTAAAACAATAGGTTCGCGCGTGCATACTCTGTGCGTAAAGTATTGTAGTTTTAACGTTTTAACTTTTATGCTACTGAGATAGCGACTCGTTAGGGTGCGGTGCGCGATATTACCGCGAAAGTGCAATTACCCCTCTCAAACACTATCTGTACAACTTTTCAAAAAGTACAGAGTAGCTTTAGAAATTACTAGAGTAGAGAATTCTGGTGATGGAGTTGTAGAAGCTTTAGAGTAGGTCTTAAGGTAGGAGTGCTCGTTAACATACCTCTTAGCTATGTTCTAATGTTTTCTCTGTGTGGAGAAAGTCGGTTTGCTGCCTTGTCATGTCTTCCTGTTTGGGTAAGAACGCTGCACTTTCGACGGATTATGCAATATCATGTTGGGGTGCGCGTTACCATCTCCCATTTGCTGGTGAATCGAGTGTGGGGTCATGCCTCCTGAGCCAGCGACATTTACGGCAAGACAGCGACATGATTTTGCATCTGCACCACTTTTGAAGAGGCGATAGGAATAGCCCGACCGGGTTTTGTTGTGGCCCGTGAATACAGGGCGGAGGATCCTGGCCACTGAAGCGATGATGTGGTTTTGGAAGCGCAAACCTTGTGTGCGGGGTCTTCCGTGCACGTTATTTGAGCCACACTAGTTGCCGCGCCTCCTCAACTTCGACGGGAAGAGTGAAGGGGGGTTCAGGTACTTGTCCAATTCCGGCTAGACAGTTCACTGGCATAAAATCCGTCTCAATTTCTGTTCGTCTTGAGCATCTTACACTTTCTTGCCCCTCACCACATCTCCAACATTCGAGTTTCAATGGCAGAATTTCAGATCAAGGATGAGGACCTAACCGGCTTGCAAGGCAAAGTCGCCATCGTTACGGGTAAGGAAACAATATAAATTCAGCGATGCGCCGTCTGACATGCCTACAGGCGGCTCATCAGGTATCGGGCTTGCAACACTTGAACTCCTGTCGTCTTTGGGCGCGGTAGTCGTCAGCGGTGACATCCAACAGCCTCCCGCAGATGGAGACTTCCTCTTCGTGCATACTGATGTCCGGAGCTGGTCCGATCTCAACAAACTGTTCAAAGCAGCAAAGGACAAATACGGCAGGATCGACCATGTCTTTGCCAATGCCGGGATCGGCCCGCGCGCTGACTATCTCAACTTGACGACCAGCGAGAGCGGTGAGCCAGAAGAGCCAAACAAAGATGCTCTGGACATCAACCTCAATAGTGTCGTGAATACCGTAACGCTGGGTGCACATTATATGAAGTCTCAGGCTGAGGGTGGATCTATGGTGATCATGGGATCAAGCACCGGATTGCACAACTTCCGATCTGTCGACTACTGTACGTCATGAAATCGATCGAAGCTGAACTTTACACTAACATGCCAATTCAGCAACGGCTAAAGCTGGCATTATCGGGCTCGGTCGCAGCTTTGCGCGTCTCGTCGAAGTCGCTGGCTTACCGTTGCGGGTGAACACTCTCGCGCCCTCGTGGACAGCAACGCAAGTCCTCCCCGACCTCAAGGGTCTGTTGGATGCGGTGTCCCAGAACTGCCAATCCCCATTAGTAGTTGCTCGCGTGGTCGCGTACTTGATGGCGAGTCAGTCTAGACACGGTGACCTGATCTTTGTCAGCGACGGCAAGTACACCGAGGTTGAGAAAGCTGTACTTCGGCCAGCGTACGACTCTATGAGGGGTAATTCACTTAGTAACGATGAGGTTATGGGAAAAGTTTTGGCGTTGGGGTCTCAGGTCACACGTTAGTGCTGGTGGCAGGAATTTCTCCACGTGCCACTTCAGATGCAACACAACTTTGCGCAGGTCGTCGATGTATGTGAGAATATCGCGTGGAGATACAAATTGAGCAGTGATATGAAGGATGTATAGCACATTTCTCGCTTGTATGTCAAATTCCAAGTCTTTCGGCCTAAAATCGTATCGCGTCTTGCTCGTTGCGGACTCGAGCGGCGAGCCCATGGGGACAATTCGACGGCCATAGACTTCAATCTCAAGGTCCAGGAAGTGGATTGGTCTTTTCAACGGCCAAAAAGTTTGCCAAAGGGGACTAACGTAGTAAATTCGTATCTCTAGTCTCTCTTTGACTGACTCAAGCAGAGTTTGTCAGCGGCGGTAGTACTGGAGCTTTTCCCCAACTGAGCGGGCCCGCACTAGTGCATTGCTCTCTCGTTGATGGTAGTGCCCAACCAGTAGCATGGTGGCTTCATGAAGAGCGGTGGCGTCATCAGAGTAGAGTAGCTCTTCTTCGCACATGTGCATTGCTCTTCCTTTATTACGCCTTCGTACGCTTGGCGAAAATCCTCGCGGCCAAACTGATCGAATGCCTTGACGTTGTAGGAATCCGGAAGTCTCATGGCATGTGGGTTGATGTGGACTAGTTGGAACTGGACTGGGGGGTGGAAATACAGTTTTAGGTAGCGCAAGTAGGTAATGATGTACTCAGCGATGCCAATAACAAACAGTCTAGCGGCACGTTGCTTGTACAAAAACAATTGTTGGCATCTTTTGGGGGAGATTGTTTGCTCTACGAATCTCTTTCCGAGGACCGGCATGTGCACTTTCTCTGCATGAAGGTCACTCGCCAGAGGCTACTACCGGTCACGCTGGTGGAAAACAATGGTAGTGATGGAATCCTGATGTGCTCTCGATAGCCTCCGGTCAATCATTTCGCATTGTGCTGCTGCAACAAAACTACGTTTCGTGCTCCAATACGAATGCATCTTCGCATTCCAGCGATTCGATGTTCGATTCCGTCTCTCCGGAATAAATCAAACGTTCCATGCACCCGATGCCAAAAGTTCCCATGGTGTGGTCCTTTTTACCCTCTTGCATATCTAGAGCCAGCCACCTCGTCTCCTCTCTGATGCCCATGAATCAAGCAATCTAGCATAGCCCAGATCGAGGCTCGAAGATTCCAGCCTCCCTCTCAGCCTTCGCACGCGCTCTCCTCTCTTCCGCTTCAGCAGCTTGAGTGCGACGCTCTAGCTCCGCGACCGAACCTCGCTGGAATTCTTTCAGGGTCCTGCGGGCCTGCGAAACGCGCTTCAGCCTGCCTTCCACGTCGCGGGGAGTTGTATGCTAAGGACCATTAGCTCAACACCCGAGAAGGGATTTGGGAATGTTGCGTGGCACTTACACGGTTGTATGATGTATCTGAGCGACCTGATGTGATGAGTCAGTGCGTGCAGGCTGAGAAAAGTCCGGGATACTTACGGCTTGGTGTAGCTGCCGAAGATGAGCCATACCCGCGTGGAGTCGGAGCGAGCGAGGGTATTCCCAGAGAGGAGGTACCCTGTCTGTATGAAGAGGCAGCGTTGCCATAGGATGTTCCAGCACGGATACGCGAAGTGGTGTAGCTGCGTGCAGATGAGGGTACTCTGTTCGCACGCGAGGCAAAGGAAGACCGGCCATCATCGTCGGAGTCTGGCTCCATCTTGACGCCACCGTACATGCCTTGGCGCTCGCTGTTTTGCTTTCGATAGTCTTTTGCTATCTCCTGCGACTCCTCATTCGCCCAATACTCTGCTTCCTTTTTCCGCTTCTTGTCGTTGGCAATGTCCCGATTCGTCTCGAAGTTGACGCAGGCGTATTCGAATTCCTGGAGCAGGTCTCTGTCTTGGCAATTTTCGATGTAGCCGAGCTCGTTGTTCTGCAGAAAGATGACGCTAATAACGAGTTCAGCGAGGGCCTTACCGTTCCGTCGTGACTTGGTCATGCCCTGCGCATCTTGTTCTCCAGAGATGAAGACAAGAGGCTCTCCGAAGTAGACCTTGTTGCCTGCATGCTCTGAAAGTGGCCAGACGTATTCTTGAGACTCATAGCCACAGTAGTACTCGACCGTCAGCCCCGTGGCAAATGCATACAGCGTTTGAGTACCGTTCCTGTAGTACGGCGTTCCAACGCGAAGCATGGGAACGCGCTTTGATGATCTCAATCCCTGCGTGACTGTTTTGTGCTGCAATGGCCACTGCTCGGAGTCCATAAGTGTTTCGTAGCCATCTTCGCAGCGGTTCTTGACATGACGGGCGAAGTCCTCAAAGAAGTGCTGCTCCCGGTAGAGCATGGGGAGAGAGACCGGCAAATCGGTCATTGCGGAGACAATGAAGCGGGTGAGAGATGGCAGGGCGAGGTTGATCGTGTTCTTGTGGAGTAGGTTGGCCACGATAGAAATATTAGTCCAGAAATGGGCTCATTGGTAAGAGAGCGCAAGTAAAGGCAGACCCAGCTCTAAAGCAGACTCGAACTCGAGGTGAAGGCGGCAAAGCACACGCTGAGGCTACGACCCGCAGCATGGCAAATGTAAGCTATTGAGCGTAGGCGAAGGCCTGCGTGGCTGGTCTGGGGTTGCCTGGAAATTGAAGCAGAGACGTGCTCCGCCATACGCAAGATCGATGCGGGTCATAACTGGAAGATAGTTCAGTTAGCCAAATCACTAGACAAAGAAAGAGCGCAACGACATCTCATTGGGGCGGCTGAGATTCCTATCTTCGAGCATGAGATAGTCTCAAGTCAACGGTATGCAATCACACCCCATCACGCTCCAACCCGACTAACCCTATACTCCACAATAACACCCTTACTCTCGCCCACCACAAACCTCCCTGCGGCCACATACACCCCATTCTGCAACTCCTTCCACTTCTCACTTCCCGTTTCAAAACTAAACGTCACAAAGCTATCGCCAAAGTCCGTGGTCTTTGCATCCGGGGAGCCGGATAGAATAGCTTTGACGCCGGGAGTCAACGCGACGTTCCCTTTGTAGTACATTGCTAGGACGGTGTCGTCCTGGGTTCTTGTCCCGGGGTTAGCAAGGGCCGTGGAGAGAGCGCAGGGACTGGCAAGAAAACGGGTGAGTGGAAGTTGAACGAACGTACTTGACCTGACTACGAACGTCGAGTCGCATGTGCGAGCCGCTGGCGTCGTTGTGGATGTAGTCGTATCCGACGCCGTGTCTTGTGTTCAGAGTTAGCCTGGTGGGGGGAAACCTTGGAAGGATTGTTTTTTTTTCAAAACATACAATTCACCATCGATCTTGGGCTCGAAGCCCGCTTCACTCTTCACTGTCCCGCTGACCATGGGCACAATGACCAACTGGCTGCCCGCTTGGCCACCGACGGCTATGGGAGCATCGATCTCGACGCGCACTGTGAAGGCAGGCTGGAGGGATGGGAATCCGGAAGGCATGATGGAAGATGGAAATGTGGCAGAAGAGAGTCAGAGGTCAAACAATGCGAGCGAGGATAGCATGAGGTCAGGTACTGCGAGATGAAGCTACCCCGCCTCGCCCCACTCGGGCGTTTCCTTCGTCCAATGACGCAGTTCGGAAGTACTTGTGAAAAGACTCCAGTTATTCAGGTACATATCGTATCTTGGCGAACAGTATTTGATGTGCATTCGTCGGTAGTCGTAAGCTACGGGGCTTGTTCAAAATCCGCTGACCCGACCCTTCTTTTTCTTCTTCTTGTCTGGCCGACCCCCGTACTTGCCAGGCTCAACTTGACTCTGCGCAGCAAATGGATGGAGGCTTGTTTGAGCCTGCGAACCGATACCAGGTAACGGTACTTGTGAGAACACTTGACTCGGAGCTTGACTGCTACTTCCAATGCCTCCCAACATCGGCCCTGGTGAGCTCCTCGGAAATGAAGTTGGCTTTGCGAATGCGAAAGGCTGACTGGAAGGTTGTATCTGGGCTAGCTCGTCTTCTCTTCGTTGCTTCTTTTCACGTCGTGCTTTCCTTCTTCGCGCCTTCTCGAGCTGCTGTTGACTGGTCTCGTCGATGGCCTCGACATGATCTGCATGTTCTGCTGCAGTCCAATCGTAACTGCTGGGATCGGCGCCGGGATCCCAATGCCTCAACACTTTACGTACACTGTCTGGTATGGTCGACTGTGGCTCTGCATCTTCTTTGAGCTTCAGGTGCTTACTCAGCCTGAAAAGTGGGTCCGCAATGGTGAAAGATGAAGGTTGCTGAGATGACCGAGCTTGGGAGAAGCTGGGTCCGGAAGTTTGCGATAGAGTAGACTGAAACCCTGGCTGTGACAGAGGTGGCGTGGGGAGGGGCTGCGAAGACAGCCGAGCTACAGGGCTGCTCTCCAAAGGCTGGGATGACAGTATTGGTACGGATACACCACTATCCTGACTCCATGCTGATTTTGACAGATGGCTTGCTGGTTCAGCTTCTCGATGATCTACGCAAGTACTAGCCAACATGATTTCTGCAGCGATCCGTCGTGCCATGCGTTCCTTGCGTTGACGGATACGGAGAGGGATCTCTCGGGGCAGCGGCGCCACCCAGCTTTGTAATATGCTGTCATACAAGCTTGCGAGGGTAGGTTCTTCATCGTCGCCGAGATGCAATAAGCGCGCTGCTGCTATGCGAAGGAGCCCACGAGTGTCTTCCTGGGCTGCACCGAGCAAGAGCTCTTGCAGTGACGATGAGGCCTCGTCAACATCAGGAACATCAATCTCCATACCAGCAAAGTCCAGTCTAGGACATGTTAGCTTGCTTGGTGAACTGAGCGGTCTGAGAACACTTACAGAGTACCACAGAATTGTTGTAGGTGATCGATGGAACTATCGAGCGACTGCTTCAGCTGAGTAGCTACAGTCCGAATGTCGATCTTCCCAACAGTCGGTTCCGTGTCCGTCTTGATCAAAGCGTCGTACATGAATCGGTGATCCGCGACATGATGTGCTAGACCTGTAGCCTTAGGCTCCAGTGGAATTAGTTGCTGCGACCGAAACCTCGATTTAGGCTGCACCATGGTCTCAATACCCTCGGGTTGGAGGAGGACGTCCATCTCTCTGATCCCTCCAATTGTGCGCACATTCCTGCGGGGACGATAGGTTCTGGTCCAGGAAAGTTTCACAACTGCTTCATCGCGCCTAGCTCCCTTGGATCCTGCAAAATCTGCATATAAGATGATCTCATGCACACTCATGTCGGACAGCAGCACAGACAGGTTGAAGAAATGAAGGTTGCGTGTGAAGTAGTCTCGCCCAAGGCCAGGTGCGGCCGAAGACGTATCGCCTTGAAATATGCAGGGCTCCAGGGTCATGTGGATGATTCGGCCCACGCCGTCAGTCGTGAGGTCGAGTATGGTAGGACTGCGACTGGAGACAGGCGCAGCGAAAGTCGAAAGGTTGTTGCTGAAAGTATACGTTTGCATGAGGTCGTTCAGGCGTGAGCGTAGTATCAGACACGTGTCTAGGCAATATTAGCTTAAGCTTGCAAGGAGACATAACTTGACATACTGTCCTCGCCCAACATTTGAACAGTTATGCTCAGCGTAAGGTCTTCTGTGTCCCTGTAGTGCCTCCAGGAGACAAGGACTCGGGCGCCCGTGGGTCCAGCGGTCGCATCTACTGCGTCGCTGGATGTGGTTACGACCATCAAGAACAGATCGGTTGAGGTGAGCACAAAGAACTGGCCTCGTATCGTAGGGTGTCTGGATACGTCCAGAATCCAGTCAGGAGAACGTTTCGAGATAACTGCTGGACATGGAAGATACTCGAAAGAGCCTCCCCGTATTTCGATTATGCTGATCTGCCTCCTGTTGCAGACCAAGATAGTGTTGACGTCGCCAACCCAGAGAATTCTTGCCCAGCCATCTTCCCCTTTCAAGTCGGCATCATTATGCTGGGCAATTTGCCCTTGCACGAGACGCGTCATCTTGTACTCCTCACTCCTCCGCCTGCGATCTATGTCCCACACACTCCAGACTTGGTCCTGATCGACGACAGCAAACTGCAGCTGGAATTCAGGGTTGAAAGTGACATCGACATGCGCACTTCCACCTGTTTTCGCAATGCTCAAGCTCAACAATGGATGCGCGTCTATGCGCGAGGAGGAAAGCTTGTAGTACGGAGAGCGGTTGGCGGGTCGAGGACGTTGGGAGTAGAATGGTCGGAAAATGACCGTTCTGGTTGGCAAACGAACGGCGAGAAGAGTGCTCCTGTCGGTAGACTGTGAGAAGCACACCTGCTGTACAGGGGCTGCCTCATCGTTCCAATAGCCACTTTCCGTGTTCTTTAAAGTCTGCCCTTTGATCCACACACTGCGGTCATCGCCCCAGCCCAGGACTTCCCTGCACAGGAAACCTAGGCGCAAAATGTTTCTGCCTTCTCCGGTGACGGTAGCAGCAACGCGCCGTGGATTCTCCCATATTTCCGACCGGCTTGCGTAGGTGATGGAGCCGGTAGAGTACAGATTGCCGACGAGAGGGTCGTAGGTTTCTGATGCAGACACAACGGCTGCCGAAGCGACGGCCAGCTCGGGCAAGAGCTCTGACGCTGGAACAAGCCCCGGATGAGCGCGTAGAAGTGCTTTGGTGTTGGTGGTAGCATCCGTCCGGCGCGTCGATAGTGGAGAGAGGGGATGTTCTATAGCGGCAGCCACAGCCGCGATGGAATTGTGGTTCCGGATGCCGATTTGCGTCAGAGTGGTGGTCGTGAAGTCCCTGGCAAAGCACCATTTCTGCGTGTCGGTGTCGAATGTTGCCGTTCCAGCATGGCCGTAGTTGAGATGGCTCAAACTGTCCTCAGCCATCAGGGTCGAGGGGAGGTTTGCGAGTGGTCACTGCACGGCTGAGATGGGGCATAGTTCGGATGACTCGGGAACTGCAGTCGCAGAGGGTGTTCAGGCGTGTGCTGTCGCGTGGCAGTGAAGGTGAAGGGCTGATCGGGGGGCAGCTCGAAAAAGCTCCGTTAGCGCAAGACGCATGTCACGTGCCGTTGTTTACCCCAGCAACCATCCCAAACACGCCCATTCCCCCCTCGTCAACACACGACGGCGCAGATCACAGTCCATCCACCGACCAGACCCCGCCATGACTGCCTTTGAACCATCTATGAGCACCACCATGCGCGCTTCCTCGCACGATGCGCCGTCCATGGCAGACCAGCTGCCGTCCATCAGCTTTGGCTTCGACGACCTGCGCAGTCGCATGAACCAGTTCACGGCGCGCTTCGATGCCTTCATCGAGAACGGGCGGCGTCGCGTACTGCAGGAGCGCAACCAGTTCCGCATCAACGTCGCCGAACTGCACGGTATGCGCCGCACACCCCAACAGCGCCCTGGCAGGCACAGTACTGACGCGGCGTGCAGACGACCAGCGCATGAAGAAGCGCGACATCGAGATCCTCGAGCTCAAGCAGTCGCAACACAGCCTCAGCCTGGCCAAGGAGTCGCAGGAGACGCGCGAGATGCACGACGCCATCGCCGCGCTCACCCTGCAGCGCGACGAGCGCCTCGCCCACCGCGACGCCCTGCGGGGTCAGATGGCCGAGGTGCAGAAATCCATCGCGGCGCGCCGCGAAGCACAGCTCAAGCACCGCCGCTACCTCGACGGGCAGGCGCGCTACAACGAGCCCGAGCTGGACTTCTGGGAGAGCTACCTCGGCCTCAGGATCGAGGGGCTGGGCAAGGACGACCGACTCAAGTTTGTGTACACCAATGTCGACGAGCGCGAGTGGGAGCGCGAGGCCTGGTTCGAGCTGGACACGGCCGAGCGAGACTACAAAGTGCTGGACGTGCGGCCCAAGCTGGAGCGCGACGAGGTCGAGAGGGTGGTCGAGCGACTGAACGAGTCACGGGACCTGGCCGGCTTCTTGAAAGGCATGCGCGAGCTGTTCGTCGAAGCGTGCAAGTAGACGGACCATGCCAATTCCTAGTCAGCGTCCTTTCACCGTCTTCTTTGCAGCCGTCATGGCCCCATTCATTCTCTGCTTATCGCTTCCCGTCTCTGACCCGATACACCTCGGGCGCATACTCCACCAACCAATCCATCTCCACACTACTCAAGTCCCTGATGTAGATCTTCCCCTTCGTCTCCAACATCTCCGTGTAAACAACCCACTCGGCCTTCCTGTGAAAAAACACACTGCTCGGATGCGCCCACAGCACCGTCTTCCCATCCACCGTCACAAAGCTCCCATCCTCAGCCTTCATCCTCGCCGCATGCGCAAACAGCCCCGTCGCAAGACACCTACCAATCCGCTCCGACAGCGGCGTACCCCCCGCACTCGGCACCCCGGGCCCGCCCACCGCCGTAGCAGGCACATGGATACCAAACCGCGAGAGATACGCCGCAAGCTGATTCCTGACACTAACCGCCGTGACCAAACTCTTATGATTGAGGCAATTCTCGCGACAAAAGTGGACGGACGCACCGCTGGTCACAAACGCGTGGAAGACGTTGTACAGCGTCAAGTGGTCGCCTTCACGGACGGAGAATCTGCGGCGCGCTGCTTCGAGAGCTTTTTTCGCGCCGTCGTGCGACACAAAGACTGGGCTTTGGAGCGTGAGCATCGCGCAGATGGACAGCATTTCGTTGACGCAGGAGAATTGCGGGTCGGCGGAGGATAGCAGGGTGCGCGCGAGTTGCGGGGGTAGAGGGAGTTCGGCCATGCGTGTTCCCAGGGGCTTGGTGAGGCGCGCGTGGACGTCTAGGGCGCCGAGCGAGTAGAGGAGGTCGAGGGCGCGGGTGATGAGGGAGGAGGGCGGGGGAGAGAGGTAGTCGAAGCGCACGACGTTTGTGATGCCGAGGTTGAAGAGTTGCAGCATCACGGGGGCGAGGTTGGAGCGTTGGATTTCGGGGAACGTGGCTTCTTCAAGCGATTTGTATGTCTCTTCCGTGTACAGTCTGAAGCATTTCCCCGGGCGCGTGCGGCCAGCGCGGCCGGCGCGTTGGGTTGCGCTGGCTTGGGAGACGGGGAGCACGTTGAGGGTTTCGATGCCGAGGCGGGCGTCGTAGGTGCGGAGTTTGACGTAACCGCTGTCGATTACGTAGACGATGTCGTCGATTGTTACGCTGGCTTCGGCGATGTTGGTGCTGAGTATGACTTTTCGGGTATTGGTGGGCGCTTTTTGGAAGACGAACATTTGTTCTTCGGTGGGTAGGCCCGCGTACAGCGGTAAGGTGAGAAGCTTCTGTTGCTTTGAGGACATGTCGGCAATCCGATCGCCAAGTAGGTCAATTGTGTCATCGATCTCTTCGCGGCCCGTCAGGAAGACAAGTATATCGCCGTCGGATTCGCTGGTGTGGATGTTCATGATCGCGTCCACGGCAGCTTCCACGTAGTTATTAGTCGGCTCGATGATATACTGTATCTCTACTGGATACGTCCGTCCCTGGATACCAACAATTCTTCCAAACTCTTCCTTGCTCTTTCCGTGCACCTTCTCCCCCTCATCTGGTGCAAAGAAGCTGAGGAAGCGTTCAGCTTCAAGGGTAGCTGAACTCACTACGACTCGCAGATCATCTCTCTTCCGCAGGACCTTCTTGAGTAGTGACAGCAGAATGTCAGATGACAGACTTCGTTCATGCGCCTCATCAACCATGATGACTGAATACCGTTTCAACAACGGATCAACCAGCATCTCGCGCAACAACAAACCGTCTGTCAAAAATTTCACCTGTGTGTTCGCGCTCGTGACATCCTCAAACCTAATGCTGTACCCAACTCTTTGACCAAGCAATGTTCCTAGCTCTTCTGCTACACGTGCTGCTACGCTTGTGGCTGCGATGCGACGAGGTTGGGTGACTGCAATTTGCTTCCCATCTGCGCACCATCCTGCGTCTAAGCAGAATTTCGGGATTTGCGTTGTCTTGCCGCTGCCAGTTGCACCGACGACGACAGTCACTGGGTACGTCTCGATGGTGTAGAGCAATTGGTCCTTGAGCTGGGCGATAGGGAGAAGAGCCGGTGGCTTGTAGAGATTCGGTAATATTGGAACGTCTGCATCCTCCTCATCGGCCATGATCTTCGCAAATTATGTGCGGAAGATGACCGTGGTGTCGACGAAACGTTCTACATGGAAGGGTGAACACTCGATTGACAGAAGACGCTAGTGATGGACGCTAACCAATTTCGTCAAAGCGTGCACAACATCTCTCGATGCACGCAGCCACACTGTGAGAAAATGATATAAAAGGCGTCGCTGCACATGAAACCACTTGATAATGGTATAAAAGAAGCAAGTGTTGATTGTTACCGGAACACTTTTTCAGGACTACGCCAATATCAGACCATTCATTCCAAGATATATAATTACGCAGAACTCTCTTCCCACGCGGAACCACACGACTTCAAACAGATAGCTAACATCTCTACACGCGTCCTCATCTGCTGTTCACGATAACATCATGACCGCCATTCAAGGCTATGGACACTACAACACACCTACCAACCCAACACCCGCCTCATACTCTCGACAAGCACCCCCGCGCCAACCCGATTCGTATTTGGCGTAGGATGGTAATCACATCCCAAATCACTTCCCTGATCGGGCCAATCGACCACCACGGCCCTTGTTCCATTGAGCCTCTCCACTGCGTCATCCAGCGCATTGCGCTGCGTGCTCTTGACCATTTCGCCCGCTGGATACCCGTCGTTAAGCATCGGGCTTGTGAGCAGGAAGAACGTTGGGTCGTTGCCGTAGCGAGATGAAATGATGTGTACAAACGAAACGATGGCAGCGGTGTATTCTTCGCCGGTGAGTTTGGGGCGCACGTTATTGTGTCCGAAGTCGTTTGTGCCCAGGTTGATGACTACGGCGTCGGGGGCGGAGGAGGAAGGGAACGGGTATGATCCGGAGGCGTCGTTGGCGCCGTATTTGGTGTAGCGCTCCGGCATGGCGGGGGAGGTATCGGGTTGGCCGGAGGCGTAGTTGCGGATCACGCCGATGCCGCTCCAGGAGATGATGGAGTAGTCTGCTTTGAGAGCGCTGGCGGTTAGGACGCTGTATCCTTCGGAAATGATTTCGAGAGCGGCGGTGTTGGTGCAGGGCAGGGTGGCGCCGATGCCGTATGCTGAGGTGATGGAGTCGCCGATGATTTCGATTTTGCGGGATGAGATGGGTATGTCTGGACCAAAGGTGCCGTCGATGGTGATGTTGCTTAAAAATATGGAGCCGAAGAGAGCTTCAGAGGATTTGCGGAATTCGACGGTGTGGTTGCCAGACGTGAGGTTTGATGGGGTGGAGATGGAAGTGCCTTTGACGTCGGCGATATAGGTTGATTTGCCATCGACGATGAGCTCGGCGCTGTTCGAACCAGTCACTGCTTCAAACCCGATGGTTGCTGATGTCCCAGAGAACGTGAAGGACACTCCCGTGGCTGACCAAGTTAGTTCTTTGGTGGCTGGATTGACTCGTCCTAGGTAGCGGAGAGCTTGACTAGTCTCGAGGAGAGCTAGCAATAACAAACGTGTGTTTGGACCGATCATTATGGGCGGTTGAAGATACCGGATGATCGAACTGTAGTGGTTGCGACGGCTTCTTTAAACTACACGTACTTGCTGAGGCGTGTATGACGTTAATCGTATAAGCGTCTACCTCAAGAGTTCGAAGTTTATTAAAACGCACCATACCACACGTTCAGGATGAGTATAGTGATCAGTGTTCATCATGCCCCACCTTCTTCCTCTTCGAGCGCGGAGATTAGCCGTCTTCATTTCACTAC
The DNA here is from genome assembly GCA_018398575.1 of Ampelomyces quisqualis. NCBI lineage: Eukaryota > Fungi > Ascomycota > Dothideomycetes > Pleosporales > Phaeosphaeriaceae > Ampelomyces > Ampelomyces quisqualis. The sequence goes on from JAGTXZ010000011.1 coordinate 2,729,905, forward strand.
CGGGTCGAAGTCGCAGTACGCTTAGCAGGATTCATATGAGCGACCAATCGGAAGAATTGACACAAGCATTGCGCTGCGGGATCGAAGTTTCGAAGGGTGTGAAACCCAGGTTTATGGAAAGACGGTTGTACTTGCCATGCGAGATCTCCGCTTTCCCGTGTTTTCGGGGGACGAGCTTTGCCGGTGCTCGTACTTCGCGAATGGACCGCATTTGCGAATGCGCAGCTGTGAAGTGCGTGTAAAGGCATGCTCTAAAGGGGGCGGATTGACATAGGATGATTTTGCGATGCATGCACCGACAAGAAATACGGGTTAATATTCGCTTCTCGGGTGCCCAGGGGCTGTGGTTCATTTGCACTTGACGAGTGTGGCGTGAAGATGCTCTGCCTTCAAGTAAGCTTAGTGAGCTTCGACGTGAAGACCATGCTGCTACCATCTATAGCTACCTTCGTCAAAGATGAATCCCACATCAGGAACCTTGCACTATACGAAAGCCCAGAAGCAAAGTTTGCAGCATGATACTAACACCTAACCCGAACACAACAGTAAGCGCGATGGCTTACCTAGAAAATATCAGTTCCCGCATACCACACACCTCAGCTCACTAAAATGGGGGTCTTACAAACCCAGCATCTTTGAAAGCCCTCCCAACCTCTGCCGTTCGATCGAGCCTGGGTCTCATGCACCTCGCTCCCGAGACCCGCAATGCAATATATGGTATGGTTCTGGACTCTGCTCTTCCTTTCTTCATCGTTGCCGCAGATGGCATAACTCCAGGTTTTCGACTCGGAGGAAGAAGCGACCAGCCGCAATACGAAGCACTCCAGTCGCTACAAGCCCTCAGCGTCGTTAACAGAAAGATCCGTCGCGAGACTCGAACCTTCTTTTACGCGGTGAAACATTTTCTGATCTTGCCGTACGGTTATGAATATCTCCCGATATTCATTCACTGGCTCGCTGCGATCGGCTCAGAATGCAGAGCTGTCCTGCGCAATGTATGCTTCGCAGGGTACATGTGGTATCAGGGGTCTGCAGCTCTTACCCGACAGTTTCATGGCTTGCTCCGGAGCTGCACAAGTCTTCGCGTTCTGACGGTACAGGTTCATGTTTGGCATCTGTGTGAGGGGTGCGCTGCAGATGTCGACAGTTTTCTCAACTTCGAGGGGCTAGGGCTGCATGACGGATCCATGCCCGAGGTTGACGCTTCAGCATGGGCAGACACAAGCGCGCAGTTGTCTGACCTACGAAGGTTCAGGTTGGACATGGTGATGAGCGTTGATAAAAGCCGAGAGTCTATGGGAAAAGAGCTGAACTACCTGCGTTTCATCACAGAGAGATGCAAGGCTCTGGCGGACAATGTTGAAAGGCAGTTGAGAGAGGGCTTGGATAGTAGAGGCAGAAGAGATGTGGAGATGAATGTAGGATTTGGGGGAGCAGACGAGAGAGAGTATTGTGGGCGACCTTGGTGATGGCCGCTCTCGTGACAGTACTCCGTAGTCCGAGGGTGGGTACGGAGTACGGAGTAACGGGTTGCAGTGACCAAAGTAAAAAATGTGCACAGTGCGGAGAAGAAAGCAGCCAATGACGTAGCGTCTGAATGGCACCGCGCCAGCTCATTGCGCGCTGCAGCTCACGTGACCCGAGTCACTACTGTGTTTTCTTTGCCTCGTCCCCAACAAACCCCCGCCACCACCCACCCTCCTCGCACACCTCCCACGGCCAATTGCCCTCACAGCCACCGCACAATCACCCTCCTAAACCCCACCTTCACACCCACCGCAACCATGGGCAAGGTGAGCACCTCCACCACGCGCCCCGCCCCGCCCCGCCCCGCCAAACCGCCCCGCGCTAACACGCCTCGCAGGCCAAGTACATCATGCTCGACTGCGACAACACGCTTGTCCAGTCTGAGCGGCTCGCCTTTGAGGCCTGTGCCGAGCTGACCAACATCGTCATGGAGAAGCACAAGATCGACGCCCGCTACTCGGCCGACTCGCTGCTCGAGGACTTTGTCGGCCACAACTTCCGCGGCATGCTCAAGGGCCTGCAGCAGAAGCACAACTTCACCATGCCCGACGCCGAGCTCGAGGACTTTGTGCAGCAGGAGCTCGGCGCCGTCACGCGCAAGCTCAGCGAGAAGGCCATCGAGTGCCCCGGCGTGACGGACGAGCTCAACAAGCTCAAGGAGCAGGGCTACCCCATGTCGGTCGTCAGCACCTCGGCAAAGAGCCGTGTCGTCGCTTCCATCGAGAAGGCCGGCATCGCCCACTTCTTCCCGCCCGAGCACGTCTACTCGGCGGCCACGTCTCTGACCCCGCCGTCGTCGAAGCCCGACCCGGCCATCTACATCTACGCTGCTGAGCAGCTCGGCGTCAAGCCCAGCGAGGCCATCACCGTCGAGGACAGCAAGAGCGGCGCCACTGCCGCCATGCGCGCCGGCATTCCTTGCATCGGCTACGTCGGCATCTACGGCATCGAGGAGGGCAAGGAGAAGATGGAGCAGATGGCCAAGCTCCTCACCGAGGAGACCAAGTGCGCCGCCATCATGTACGACTGGAAGGAGTTCCAGGAGTGCCTGAAGAAGGTCGAGGCCACCATGTAGACGGCGCGTCTTCTGGCATGGGAAGTTGAAAACAACTGCAGAACTCGACCTGCGGTGCACATGGCGATACATGCATGGCTGATGAAAAAATCGTGACACACACGACCAGATAGAAACTAGACAAGTATCCTCACTAGGCCTGACTTGGCTAAATCATCCGCCTTGCTTACCTGATTATGATGATTGTGAATTGTGTTGATCGACGTAATGCTTCACTGCACGTGGGGCATGAACAGCCCGCTTTGTGCCACCATGCCCGCCCACATCACACTACGCACAGCCAACGCATCCACGGCCATGGGAGGACTTGTGCTACTTACCATCCGCTGCCCAGATACATTTCAGTCACTCGTGAGCTAACTTTTCTCGGTAATAATGGCCAAAACGCCCAAAACTCACCTGTTTGGAACGTTTTCAACATTGTAAGAAAGATCAGGCTGCACAGAGCGCAAGTGTATAAAAATGTGATAGTGGAGTTATAGGTCTAAACAGGTTCGAAATACTACCCGCGCACCTCGCCACCCTTGGGCGGTTGGCCGGGTATAGTGTTGTAACCTCTCGAAGCTCGGCACTTCCCGTGCACGTTCCACTTTACACGTGACTGAAATGCATCTGGGCACTGGATGGTACGGATACAGGACCTTCCTTATACACACAGGTTGGTGTCGCCAGAATACCCTGCCATGGTGTTATCAGCACATGCGAGTTTCAACATCGAACCTGTCGGCTGAACAACGCCCCATCAGCTCTGAATGCTACATATCATCGCCATTCAAAAGCCATGGCCGACTTCTCGCTCGTCTGCATGCTTAGTGATGAATGAGCTGGACGAAGAGATTGCCCTCGAGGTGGTGGTGTTGCTGCCAGACTGCTACCGATACCTGGATAGGTACTCCGTGCTGCGTGCAGCAAAGATATCAGCAGGCGTTATCGCCCCACGGTTGCGGCTACTATGTCGCCTTCGAGCGGTTTGCGGCTTGGCCATCTCGGCTCCATCCTCCTTCCGCCACGCCAAGGAGCTTTAAGTGAGGCCTCCTGCCTAACCGGTCGTTTATTCCATGCTCAAACCTTCTTGTTCATTTACCAGCACCAGCGATGCGTTTCCACGGCAGTCGGCTTCATGGGGTATATTGCAACGAACAAGCCTGGCGTGCCAATCACCGACGTATACGTGCTTCGTGTGATGGCACACTGCTTGGAGCGTCAAGTCGGGATTGGGAAGGTCATTCATGGCACTACCTACCAAGTTGGTCATGGCGACTAAGATGATTGTCGAGCACCTTTATGGTGACTTGGAGATATAAAGCCAGGCGGACTGCTATACGACTAGGCGTCTCCGGTACTCTCGACCATCAAACCTCGGCTAACATGTTTATTTGGAGTGCTCTCTTGTCTTTCTCCGCTCTTGCAGCGGCGAAGGAATTGCCCAAGGATGAGATCCTGGCCGCGGAGCTTTACGACTCTGGCATCAGGCATGCTAACAACATGGCGCTGAAGAAGGTTTGCGCAACCTAGCCACGCGTACTGTGTTCTCCAGGCTAACCCGATCATAGGAGCACTGGGCCATCCAAGATGCTGCTGGCGCCTACAATTCAGTCCAGTATGCAGAGGTCAAGGAGAAAGTAGAGTGTCTTAACGGTACTGCTATAACTGCCACCGACACTTTCAGGTGCAGCAATGTGCGTAGTCTCCAGAGACGTTCTTACGATGCCCCATAGCTGACTTTTCAATCAGCTTGATCTGTTTCACTTTCTCTCTCATGCGGAGCTTGGTAGCAGTCGCGGAGTCGGTTCGTCATCATGGGGTATGTAGTGTCAATGCCGCGAGGTGCTCCAGGCTGACTTGTTAGGTTGGACTTCGGATAACGGACGCGAGTTCGTAGCCATCGGCCAGCAGGATGGAGCGGCCTTCGCTGAGGTGACTAAAGAGGGCAAGCTGTCGTACTTGGGACGACTCCCACAATATTCCACGCCCAGCACGTGGCGTGAGATACGCGCACAGAACAACCTTATGATCATCGGAAGTGAAGCCCAGGGCCACGGCATCCAGATCTTCGACATGAAGAAGTTGCTAGAAGTCGATCCAGCATCGCCTGTGACCTTCAGCAACGAAAATGACCTTGTTGGCCACTACAAGGGTCTTCCAGTGGGACGCGCGCACAACGTCGTCACCAACCCAGAGACAAACTTTATCTACGCTGTGGGAGCCGTGCCCAGAACCGATAAGTGCAAGTCTGGTATAATTTTCATTGACATTTCGGATCCTTCCAACCCGACCAGCCCTGGATGGTAAGTGAATAGATCATTCTTGATCCGAAAATACACGGCTGACGTCTACAAGTGCTGCACAAGACGGATACGTGCATGACGCTCAGTGTCTGGTCTATCATGGGCCTGACAAGGAGTTTGAGGGTCGTGAAGTCTGCTATGGCTACAATGAGGACACTCTTACCATCTACGATGTGACTGATAAGACGAATTCGACGGTGCTCTCGATCACATCATACGAAGGAGCTGCTTATACCCACCAGGGCGTCGTTCTCGACCCTAAGAACCAGCAATACTTACTTCTGGACGACGAGTACGATGAGTATGACAAAGTTGGCCCTGGTATCTCGGGCAACCCTATCACTTATATCTGGGACATTTCATCTCTTCGCGCACCCAAGCAAACCGGTCTTTACAAATCTGGTGCCAAGGGTGTCGACCATAACCAGTATGTGGCAGACGGTTTCGCATACCAATCAAACTACGGCACCGGTTTCCGCGTTTTGGATGTACGCTCGATTCCCGAAGATCCAACTGGTGCTGGTGTCAAGGAAATCGGTTTCTTCGACATCTACCCTGAGGACGACAATCAGCCTGGTGGCGGCTCTGTCAACTTTGTCGGTACCTGGTCGAGCTATGCTCTCTTCAAGAGTGGTCATATCTTGATCAACACCATGGAGCGCGGTGCTTTTATCGTCAAGTTCCAGGAGGGCAAGCAGGTATAGACGTAGGCAACTATGTAACGATTTCATACGAATCATGTTGTACAACCCACCTGCTTTTATCAATCCAACAAGAATTTGTGATCCATCAAGCACAATCCTATGATCTCGTCTATCAGCCCGCGCAGGGTCCTTGAAAAGGTGTGTTAACACACTGAACTGATATGGTCACATCGCAAAAGCATGCAATGTTTCTAGAGCAGCGGCACACCGAAGAGAATAACATCTCCTGGCTATGTCCTTCCATTGGGCTTCATGACTCGTGTTTAGTCCGCCACCCGAGACCTATCCACGGCTTCCCCGACGCGTTAAACGCAATTAGTGGCGACTTGTTCCTCAGTTCGTGCTCGTCCAGATTGTGGCGTTCTGGTTGCCAAGGAGATCGCGGCCTTGGCCTTATTAAAATGCAAGTTGAGCTGCCGAATCAGATCTTTTCCGAGAAGACTGCGCCTAAAAATCCCAAGTGCGACCTCCACTCCTTCTGTCCTCCTGCCTTTTGCATCACGGCGTTCCCTCTGACATCCTCCTGCCAAGATGCTACCATCTGAGATCTCTTGCGTCGGCCGTCACCCGGAAAGTGGTCTACTGCAGACGTCTTCTAGTGGTTCTTGGTGTTTCCCGAATGTCGTTAAACGCTCCTTTGACAATACAGCTGCCTGAACGGGTTAGAGCCATGCACTTGCGATGACCCATTGAATGATGCCATGGTCGTACTGCCTATATGAGTACGAGGTAAGGTATATAGAGCTGCTATGCTCTGTACATTTTCTTCCCGTCACAGCCAATCTCTCTCACATCCTCCAATTGTCAATATGAGGTACGCACTCCTCGCCGCTGCGCTCGCTGCGCCAGCTCTTGCACAATATGAGACTGTTCCCCCACCACCAGCGGAAAAGCCCCTCGTTTCTGCCAGCGAGCTGATCAAGGAGGTCAAGCTTGAGGACTTGCTTGCTGGCTCTCAAAAGCTCCAGGACTTTGCCGATGCGAACGGCGGCAACCGTGCTTTTGGTGGAGGCGGCCACAACGCTACGACTGAGTGGCTGTACCAGACTCTCTTGGATACTGGTGCCTACGATGTCTACAAGCAGCCCTTTGTTGAGCTGTTCACAGCTGCTACCACCAAGTTCGCAGCAGCAGGCCAAGAAATCAAGGTCGAATATCTCACATACGGACCATCTGGTAATGTCAACGGAACGCTTGTCAAGGTCGACAGCCTTGGTTGCAACGCTGTGGACTTTCCTTCCACGGTCACTGGCAACATTGCAGTCATTTCTCGTGGAGAGTGCACCTTCGCCATCAAGGCTGCAAATGCAAAGACTGCTGGAGCTGCTGGAGCCGTCATCTACAACAACGTAGCTGCTACACCTCTCTCCGGTACTCTTGGTGGTGATGGTAATTACGCTCCCGTTGTTGGCGCTACTCAAGAAGTTGGAAATGCTCTCCTCGCTCAGATCGGAAATGGCACTGTTCAAGCCTCGCTCTTCATTGATGCCATTCGCGAGAACCGCACCAACTACAATGTCATCGCCGAGACCAAAGAAGGCGATCACGACAACGTACTCATGATCGGAGGTCATACCGATTCTGTCTTCGCCGGTCCGGGCATCAACGACGACGGATCTGGCACCATCGGCTCTCTTGTCGTCGGGCTCGCTCTTGCAAAGTACAAGATCAAGAACGCCGTCCGCCTCGGCTTCTGGGGCGCTGAAGAATTCGGCAAACTCGGATCCTTCTACTACCTCAAGACGCTCAACGGCACTCTCGCCGGCAACTCTACCGAAGTCAACAAGCTCCGTGCCTACCTCAACTTCGACATGATTGCGTCTCCCAACTACGTGCTCGGCATCTACGACGGCGATGGAAACGCCTTCAACTTCTCTGGCCCCACGGGCTCCGACAAGATCGAAAAGGACTTTGAAGAATTCTACGAGAACCGCGGCCTACCGCACGTGCCCTCGCTCTTCTCCCTGCGCTCCGACTATGCCGCTTTCCTCGAAAACGGCATTCCCTCCGGCGGCCTCTTCACCGGGGCCGAAGTCCTCAAGACAGAGCAAGAAGCGCAAATGTTTGGCGGCGAGGCCGGCGCGCCGCTCGATGCATGCTACCACCAGGCTTGCGACGACATCAACAATCTTGCTGAAGACGCCTATCTGCTTAACACGCAGAGCATTGCGAATTCCGTCGCCAAGTATGCGCTTAGCTTTGAGGGGATCCCGCGGGGCAATGCGACGCTGAGGAAGAGGAATGCAGAGAGCAGTAGATTGCTGGCGAGGTTTGATCACGGCGGACATGAGCACCATGGTCAGACTTGCGGTGCAGGTAAGAATGAGTCGTAAATGCTTATTCCTGTGGGGCACGCATTGGGCCAAAAAAATATGATACCATGATGAAGTGCTGAGAAGATGATGATGTTGTTGTAGTTGTAAATGTACATCCATAGCCTATATTCCAACACGCAAGATTTTATTTTTTTCTTTCCAAAAAAAAACTTCCCATCCGAAACCCGTCTGCATGAAGTTAGTAAATTATTTCTTTGCGAAAAAAAAAGAAAACCCACAAATACACACTCTCTCTCCGACATCAACGCATCACATCGCAACGTATTTCAGGTGCGGAGGCGCGCTTGGGCAAGTGCATGTCTTCGTCGTTCTCTCAGGTCGCAGGAACAGACAGTAAGCTCAAAGCGACAAAGTCGTGTACCTTGCCCATCCTGGACAAAAGCGCTTTGGGTATATAGCTTCTTCGCAAGGATAGCACACGGGGTAGGCATAGGCATGGGGACAGAGTCTGTGTATATACATTTTCTCGCTCCATCTATGCGAACCCAGAGAAACAGGCGGTTCATCCGCGTTTGTGCGAGATGTCGGCGTATGGTGTTGAGGGTGTAGGTTGAGGAAGGGTCGGGGGTGAGTAGGGGGTGTTGACGAGTTGTTCAAACTGGAAGATGTTGGCGGCGTTAATTGAGGTTTCAGATCTAGGAGTACTGGTCTGTATTTAAAGGTTTGTTTTAGGTCTAAGGGTGAGCTTGATTTAGAAGCTTGTTGGCCATGATAGAGGGCAGTTGGGGGCACCTGTCCGTCCGTACCTACTTTGGCCTTGGCTAGTCTTTTCCTACAGACTTGGTTGGTCAATCTTGGAGCTGTTAATTCTATTCAGTGAGTCTCAGTGAAAACTTGAGACTTTATGTAGCTACGTTAGTTTAGCGTGCTTACAGTGCCGTTAGACTTGCATTGCAGCTCAGTATGCCTCATGATCAATCAGTGAATGCGATCAAATGAGACTGGTGCCTAGAAAAGCGCCATAGTTGCCGCACAAGTTCTCGAGATCAGCTCCACATAGATCAAATACTCACCGCATAAACTTCCCTGCATCTACTCAACCGTCACCCAGCCGCCATTACTTTTCAACTGCAATGTCGACCTCTCCTCAGCTCAACAAGATCTCTGAGAACTCTCTCGAACCTGCTCCCACACCGGACAAGCAAGTCGTCAGCGGTGGAACATCACAAGTGCAAGCAGAAATTTCTGGAGCGCTCGAATCTAGAATTACAATGCAAGCAGATCTCGCCACCTCACCGCGGCTGTTGTCTGTCCCGTTCTCGCCCAACTTGGATGGATCACAGCTCATCGAAGCTGCCGCCAATGAGCTACCCAGCACGCCGCAAAACCATCTCGGTAAATGCCGAAAACCACGCGCATTTGCTCGTGAGAACGGTGCAGTGAATTTCCCAGATGCCCGTGGCCATGAACCGTTCGGCGTCGATACCCATTGGAGCGCATCTACATGGCTGGCCAAGATTCCAAAGCCAGAATTGATCTATCTTCTTCAGAGCGTGGGCGAATACAAGGACTACATGGCCAAGTGGACTGGGCTTAGCTTGTCACAATACATGGTTGTTGTGCGGGAGAAGCGTGCAAAGGCCAAGGCGTTGAATAGCACAACAGCACCAAAGCAAGACGAGGCAGCGATCAAAGACAAGACGTCATTCCACCATCAAGATTCCAAAAGCAATAACATGGCCCCTATCAACGCTGGCCAAGACGCCACAACCACCCCCGTCCCCAAGAAGCGCAAGTACCAATCCCGACCCAAGCAAATCTCAACCAACCTCGCGCGCGCCCATCTTTACTCCATCAAGCAGCAAGCCATCATCGATACCCGCCGTCTTCCACCCATCCACGACGACTTCCCCATGACCCCGAATCCATATACATCCGACTCCGCCCCGCCAGCCCGCGACACGATTCTCCGCGACCAAAACCACAACATCATCTTCTCGTACAAAGCGCAAATAGCCGTGCGTCACATCCTGGAATTCCGGAGCGCCTTGCGCGCGATGACGAAGGAGGGGCTGGAGGGAGGATACTTCAGGGATACTTCGGGGAAGTTCAAGGCGGCGTGTAAGGGGTTGGCGGGAGAAGTGGCGGGGTGGTTGGCGACGGGGGAGGATGGTGTTCTCCCGGCGGATGTGGCGGTGAATATGGTGGAGGAGTACTTTGGCATTTGATTGCGTGCTTGAGATGATGGGGGAGCGAGGAGTCGGATTGCATGAGCGTAGTGAGGTAGGAAGACGGGAAGGGGAGGAAGATCAGCTCGTTGAATAAAAGGCGGAATCTTGGGTAGGTATTTCTCTCCACTACCCCAAATCCCCACTCAGCGCCGACGACGCCTAACCCATGCTTTGTGGCTACAAGCTCGAGAGTTTCTCTCCCTCGCATCTTTGACTAGCACGAATACTGCTACAAAAAGGCCGATGACGCTGGCTATGACGATGAAAGCGATAGCGATGGGTTCCATACTCTTTACTTTGTGGAGGAACGGATGTAGGTCAAGAAACTACATCGGCTGCCCATTTTATCTCACTTCCTAGCCGCTTGGCAGGGCTGTTTGACATGTCTGACGTAGCCGGGGAAAGTGTTTTCAAAAAGTCTCGTTGGTGAATACACACAGACAACACTGACACCTATGTAGCAAACCCGAATCAAAGGTCTATTTTAGAGCCTGGCCACACCCAACGTCACGTTCGCTTCAGCACAGGCTTGCAGTCAACACAGCGCGCACGATAACCATGCTCATGAACTTTATCTGACCGTTTATGATAAAATCGACATGCCCATTTCGTCGTGGTGATTTCTCGCGCCTCGTTGCCCAATGCTGAACACAGACAGCAGATCCAGTACTCGGCTGTCCCTATTCATCAGATACATACTGAAACTCAAATGTAGGAGGGGCGCGCTGCGCTTGCGACTGATCATGGCGGCAAGTTCTTACCGTAGTATGGTCCTAGGCGTGTTGGATCGAATTGGGCAACTTGCAAGGAATGTGGATCCTCTAGTGCAGACCTGCAATCGTCACACCGCAAATGAAAACCACGGTCGTTAACGTTATTTGACTCTCTATGAACAAGTGGACATCTCCATTTCGCTGAGGCGATTTCTGGCGCCTGGTGATTCGACGCTGTGCACAGACAGCAGGTCCAGTTCCCTGCCCTCCTGGTTGTACTGGCGGCCTGCTGCGATTGCGACTGATCAGAACTGGCTACCTGGCCTGTTGGAGAATGGTAGTGTGCAAATGAGATGGTATCTGGTGACAAGGGGAGTGGCTCGCGGTATAATTGCATGCCCGACCTGGCATCATGGAAGGATTGTGGTCCACGCGAGAATTCTTCGTATCCCAGCCGGGGCTGTTGTGCAGCTTGACCAGACGCAGGAGGTTTAGGGAGGAGGCGTGGCAGTCCTGGTCCCCTAGGGGGTGCTTGACTAGCAGAATCAGCAGCGGGATTTGATGGTGACTGCTGTGCTACCTGCTCGTATGCTGCTTGACCTGGTGGACCTTGAACCGGCACATCGGGATGCAGGGCAGGCAGTTGTGAATTGGGTTGCACTTTATAGCCATACAGGTTTGTAGATAGTAGGACTGGATCAGCGGGCGTTTCGCGACGGCCACTCGGATGAAATATGGGCGCTGAGAAATCCTGTAAATCTGGAAGTTGATCTGGCTCCACAGTCATAGTAACCATAATCGATGGCAGGGAAATGTCTTCTTGCCGCTCTTTACCCTTACCGCTGCGCGTGCCAAACATGTTACCTACAGGTAAGATATAGTGAGAAAGATGGAGTGAGAAAGATGGAGTGAGAAAGATGGAGTGAGAAAGATGGAGTAAGAAAGATAGAGTAAGAAAGATAGAGAGAAAGATTTAGCTAGAAAGATATAGTTCAAAAGATGTAGTTAGAAAGATATAGCTAGAAAGATATAGTTAGAAAGATATAGTTAGAAAGATGTAGTTAGAAAGATGTAGTTGGAAAGATGGAGTTGGAAATGTGGAAGCTGATGCGTTGAAAATATAGTTCCTAGGGCTAAATTTATAGGCCTCCTGCTTGACTGAACTGACTGGATTTGACACTTCGAGCCAGTCATATCTGACGACTCATTATGCTGCACAGAACGGAATTGGCCCATTAGGCCCATTATCTACTATCAAATATCAGAGTCGGTAACTGTCATAGAGTGCCTGCATCACCGGAGTAGGAGATTTGCAGCGCCAAAAAGAAAGCATGCAGACATCTTGACTCAGTGTAGAGTCCTCAGCGTCTCTTCAACCACAACTCCGAGGGCCCCAACGCCCAGCACAGTCCACAGCCACTTGTTCTGCAGCTCCTCTGCACGCGGCCAGAAGGAATTCTTGTCTTGGCGGAACTTTTCCAGTTCGGCAAATTTCTCGGGATGAGAAGCCGAGTACCTGCGCTCTTGATGTGCCCCCTTCTCAGCATCTCCGCCAAAGTATCGCAGGAAAGCGTAGTTCGCGATGGGGCCTAGAAGTTCTACTGGTGCAAGCATGTCAGAGCCGTAGAGCATGACGATGAAGGAGATGTGGACGAGGGTGTCGCCGAGGTAGCTGTCGTGTGTTAACACAAGTGCATGAACAGACAGTCTGGCAACCTACTTGGGGTTGCGGACAATGCTCCATACACCTTCCCGCAGGATGCCGCGGCCCCCTTCGGCTTTGTACTGATCAAGTTGGTAGTCGGCTAGTGACTCCATTGCCAAGCCAGAAGAAAACAACCCCACGGCGAGCATCTGAACATACGGATGGTAGCCGGTCATCACGGTTCCCTCGTGTCGAAAGATGGCAACGAATGGGAGCGAAATGATGGTCTGAAAGAGAGCTTCGGGCAAAAAGACCTTGAAGATGGCCGTGTTCCAGAAGGCCTCTTCTTTCTTGGCCTCAGCATATCGAGCGTCGTCTTCTCCACGCTGCATAGACCGCTGCACAATCCGATAGAGCAATCGGCCGCCCCAGAGCGTAACGCCAGTGAGCACAACGCGTTCGTGCCATGACAGGCGGTTGAAAGCCTGCGAAACAGTCAAACCGCCAGCGATGCGCCGCCCGATCGCGGACCACCACGCATTGGCGACTTGACCAGTCGGCCAGAGCCAGTCTTTGGCCTCGACGCGCTGCGTGTATCGAGCAGCGCCATATGCAATGACCGCTAGTCCAGAGTGGAGTGTGAACGACGGAACAAGCGTGTCTTTGAAGATGCCAACATCGAACAGCGAGTTGGAGCTGACATGCGTCTTGGAGTGGGTCCTGTCGACATATACAGTACTGGCCCCTGAGCTGCCGTCAGGGTGCGAGCTAGGCAGGTAGAACTCTGCTGGTTGGCGATCCGCGACCTGCACGCGAATGTCTGGTGGTGACGATTCGCTCCTTGGAGCACTGAACCATCCAGATGCCATGGCGATTGCTTTGGTAGTGGTTTACAGAAAGAGCCGTACTCAGCGCGTCGTGTGAGACGCTTTATCGTCGTCGCGGGGGTGGAGCTTTCCCCGCATTCTGCGGAATGAATGCATGACGTCTGATTCGATCGGCTGCAGCTGCCATTCTTCCGGAATGAAAGACATACTCGTCGACAAATGGAGGGGAGTGTCCAATAAGCCCAGTCTGCAAATCGTCTTGTGCCTTGTATCCTGTTTGTCGCGCTCTGGAGGCGTTCGCAGGTGGAGATATGAAATGATGTCATGAGTCTTCACGTGCAACACCAAGATATCCGTGGCAAGTCTGTGCAACCGAACGATTCATGAACCAAACTCGAAAACACCACCAATTGGCACCTTTCGAATCGACAGCCTCAAGTATGGCCACCAAACAAGACGCCTCAGAACCGCAAGCCTGGAACCCTCCGGACGTCCCTCTCCCTCCGCCAACCTACTCTCAAGTCTGCGTCACTCCCATCTGCCCAACCTCAAAACTCATAACCATTGCTGGCCAGACCGGCCTTCGGTCGGATGGCTCCATACACCCCGACATCTCTGTCCAAGCCAAGAAAGCCTACGAGGCTATCCAAAATTGCTTGAAAGGTGCTGGTGCCACGCCGCGTCACATCGTGCATGTGCGGCACTACATCGTGAAGGAGAGTGGGAATGCAGAAAAAGATGAATTGGATGTAGTGGATAGGGGATGGGGGGATGTATGGATGGATTTCATGGACAAAGAGGCGGATGGGCATAGGCCGCCGGACACGGTAGTCGGAGTTGCGAGTCTGGCGAAGGCCAAGTTGTTATATGAGTGCGAAGTTACAGCTTTGCTATCTGCATGATTAGGGCAGCGGGGATTGAGACTCGTGTGGTGAAAGGTGATCAACGAGAGACCCTGCTTCTTCATCTTCACACAATCGCGCTTTGAAACCTTCGAAGGGTAATCTATGGTTCATCACAGGCTGACGAGGATGAGGAATGGAAAAATGACGCGCACTACTCTATGGAGGCCGGGACGTTTTGTGTGATGCGCGGTAACCTACTTGACTTGTCGGCAGGCGTGTATGATCTCATACAACAATCCCGTGAATATGCACGGCGTCAAACTTCCACTACTCTGCAGTCATAGCTGCGACAAACATATACCAGCTCGACCCGAAGCTCCCGTAAAAATTCTCCATTGCGCTAGTCACGAACAGATATTCGGCCCTGTCTCGAAGCGTCTTCGTCAAGTCTTCAACCTTCTCCTCTGGCACAGAGTGCAGCATGAAGCACGTCCGCGATCGCTCATACGGAGACGTAGCAAGCCACTCCTGGTACTCTTTCGTCGTAAACCGAGCGCACGACGTTTCCACAACGACGGTGATGTCCGGCCCAGGGCGAGCCAATTCTTTGTTGACGGCCGTGCCGGGGTTGTGGATGGTCTGGACTCGGCGTCAGTTCCCTGGGCTATGGATCCGGATGTTGAAAAAGACGTACTATTCGCTCACCGCTGATGCCGTCCATTGCTTTGACCTTTTTGTCGATTTGATCCAGGTAGCGCTTCGCTCGTGAGGAGTACAGGTTCGTCGTCTCGTCCACGAAAATGCCTTGCACTTCTAGTCCGATACTGGATCGGTCTGCGTAGGTTTGGACATCTTCGCACACTTCATCGATCCATCTCTTACAGTACGTTGCGCGCACATAGCCGACTACTTGCACATTGGTGTAGGCATTGAGTCGTGGAATTTCGCGCATGTAATCTTCGTTTGGCCACCACGGAGCCGCACCGGGACCGCTGTTGGGGTTGATGATGATCACGAATTTCAGATGTGGATTTTGCGAGATGCTCAAGGCTTTTAGCATTGGAATGGAAACTCGTTGAATGAGATGCCAAACTCACGCTGCATATAAGGGATCCCAAGCACCCTTGTTCGGGTATATATAGAGCGGAAGTAGGATCGTAGACCTCATGTTTGTTCGTGGTACTGAAGTCTTTGGGTCTGGACATTAGGTAGGTGTCCTCTTTTTCCGTTCATCCAGCGCTGACTAAGCAGAGAACAGCATGCCATCAGCGACAGGAAAGATTATATTACAGTTGTGAAAAGGTACTACGCTTGCCTCACACAGGATGAAGAACTACTTCAAACCAGCTCCCCACCTTCTCACCACGTCACATCCAACCAATCTTCCCAAAACGAAGGATACCCCGAATACACATCCTCGGTCAAATCCGTCACGTACAACCATTCCACATCTCTCCTCACCCTCTCAACAATCCTCCTCAATCCACCCCGCCCCAAGTCCTTGGGCACAGAATGCACCAACATCGCATACCTCTCTCTTGCACCTTCCAGCCCCGCCAACAACGCGCTCAACTCCTCTCTCGGCGGCAAATCAACATACGCGCCCTCAAACACAACCACAACATCCGCCTCCAACACCGCAGAACCCCCCCTCGGCACACACCCAGCATTAACCACCACCACCCCCTCCCCACCCCACCCCCTCACCGCACCACTAACATTCCTCAAATACCCCTCCCCCAGCCCCCCCGCACACGGCGCCCGATCAAAATACACCCCGCGCACGCCCATCTCCTCGCTCCCATTCCTCCACCGGGCATACGTCCCCACCTGCGCGCGCACCGTCGCATTTGGCACCGTCGCGTTCGCCGTATCAATGTACCCGAGCGTACGCACGTTAGGATAGACGCCGACGCGGCGCACGGCGTCCATGTACGGTGCGGCAGGCGACGTGGTGTTTTCTGATCCGTGGCTAGGCGAGACGATGAGTGTGAAGGGGAGGTCGTGGTGTTTGATTATGCTGGTTTGTTTAGCTGCTTTGCTACTTGGGGGGGGGCGAGTAAAACGTACGAATCTTCTAATCTCCGCCAGGAGCCTTGCTCGGGGTTCAGGTAGAATGGGACGAGGATTTTGATGGGCAGGGGCTTGATGAGTTTGGTTGGGAGGATGATGGCTAGCGGGAGGGTGATTGCGACGAGGATGGTTAGGGCGAGGGTTATTGCGAAGGCGAGGACGCGGTCGTTGAGTTTATGCTTTTGTTTCTTTTGCCTATCTGGTGCGTAAGAGTGGGCGAGTGTTGAGCGCGATGCGTCGTTGAGAGTGTATGGGCGTGGGTGCTCGGTTACGACAATGGTGGCGGTGGGAATTTCTAGGTATGGCGTGCCCTTTTTCGCGCTTGGTTTTTCTGGAGGTTCGAGATATTGCGTCGGTGTGTCTGCGCGTTGGTATGTTGTGCGTCGCTGGGTGCGTGGGGGAATGGCGAGGCTGTATGGGTTCGAGACATTTCGTTTTGTTCCGGGAGATTGCGACTCGGCAAGTCTTGAGAGAGGAATAGATGTTGTTGACCGAGACATGATTGAGTTTGGTCAAGTACGGAAGGGCTCCCGTTGATTCTGCTGAGGTTGAGAAGATGAGAGGTGCGGTGTCACGGAATGCATTCCTCGCTTCTCTGGCAACACCACGGATTGCAACGTGGTGCTTACCGCACCACTCATTTAACGTGGCTATTGATTTGACTGGAGAGACTACAAAGACATAACCTGAAACTCCTCGCGCTGTTGACAGACCGAGTCGGTCGGGAAAAGGTGGGTGGCAGAAAGATCCCTCGCACGCTACGGCCCACGCCGAAGGAAGATGAATTAGAGTCGCGAGAGAGAAATGGAACCATAAGGCACCGGGAAAGAAAAATGTAGCGCTGGGCTTGACAAACGGAAATGCCATACCTCCTTATCGGCCCTCAACATCTCCTCGGCCTTTTCTCCTTGAACACTGAGGTTCAACAGAGTGCCCACAGGTACTGTCTCGGTGTGCATGGGAAAGAAATCCAACGGGCCACGGTTTACAGCTCTGTTGAAATCCCGGAACCTGTCTTGTTCACGATGACCTACTGCCATACGTGGATTGTACGTCCAGAACCCGTGCTCGTGCTGGAAGTCGAACACGACGCTCACTTTGACGCCTTTCTTGTCGAATTTCTCGACGACATCCCGGACCTGCTTGCTTACGGCGAGGAAATTGAGTAGGTCGATGTCTTGCGAGAAACGTACCACCATATAAATAGTAAGGACGAAGCTATCGATGAGCTTGATCTGAAGGAGCGGACCGAATTTGTCCCTGACTTCGTTCGGCATTAGATCATCAGCTTCGAGTGACCTGAGCTCAATCGTTATATTGATCGATTGCAACCTGCATTCAGGCGGGCTCAATTCCAACACCATATGGATCGCCGTGAAGGTAGAAGTCGAGCACTGTGTGCGGAACTTTGGTGCCGAAGTCGCCATGCTCGTACAGCCACTGCCAAGCCTCGCTAGCGAACTCTTTGGCAACCACGGTGGGAGCTGCGAAGCATTGAATAGCATTGTAGCGGACCCGAGACACAACAGAATCGCGACGTTCACGGCGGCCCACCTCCGAGATCCACAGGTATTGGTAGACGAGATCGCGGAGCTCGCGGGGAAGATGCTTGTACACGGCCTTGGCGCATACTATCATCTCGGGCCGTGGTGTGCTGTTGTCGTCAGTATGCAAAAAAAGAATCATTTCGTTTGCATTACATTGTAGACACGTGTCCGTGCGGGTGATAATCCTGAGGCCTTGTACCTGAACTGAAGTTTGGCAGGCGTATTGTGCTCTCCATGGTAAGGATTGAGTTGAAGTGAACGTATAGTGTAAGAGAAGAGATTGTAGGCAATTTGCCCTATCTTATAGGACGCGAGGCTAGCACACGTGGCTAATCCAAGACAGGCGGCAAT
This sequence comes from Ampelomyces quisqualis, assembly GCA_018398575.1. NCBI lineage: Eukaryota > Fungi > Ascomycota > Dothideomycetes > Pleosporales > Phaeosphaeriaceae > Ampelomyces > Ampelomyces quisqualis. The sequence goes on from JAGTXZ010000011.1 coordinate 2,748,007, forward strand.
AGGCCTGTCAAGTGAACTGCGGGAGCTGGTACTGAAGTGGCTGTGAACAAAACCGCGCTTGAACTTGAATAGCACTCAGCGGTTGCCATCAAGGTTCGGATAGGGACCTTGAAACGGTACCGACATACCCTATTCTCACTCTAGGTCGTCTCGAATCATCTTCATCGTTCAGTGCCCAGCTACCAGCTAGTCCAATACCCTTTACACCATCTGATGTCCACCACCCCTCTCTACCCGTCTCTTTCTTTCGCTTCCGCGTGTCCACATCCTTCGAGTCAACCGTGGCCAGCGCATCAATGTGGGCCAAATGATGCATGGCGCGAGGATCATGAACAGAATGAACGTGGTGGCGACGATGCCGATGATCGTGTTTTGCTGCATTCTAGTGGGTATCGATCAGGTTGTGGAAAGTCAAGAAGAGTATACTGGACGATCGGAAAAGGAGTCGTGACGGTAGAGTAGCCTATAAGCTTTGGCATGTTGTTGTTTGTGTCTGAGTTTGCCAGAGTGTTGCGTTTGCTCGTTGCCCTTGTTCGGTGGCATGTTTGGCGTATGCGTTATCGGATGTAATGACTGCAGTGAAATCGATTCACTCACTGTCGGCGAATGCCCCAAGAAGACTCGTAATGTCAACGTCCCCGTCGATATCACCGATGTCGCCCACATCTCCATCTCCGAGCACAGATTGACGTGCACGCTCATCGTCAACGGCATAGTGAATCAAGCCGGGTACACGATACTCACTCGCTCGAACCGCAAACCTCTCGTCCCTATCGTCCAACACCCATCCAAACCCATCTTTGATGTAGTTAGTGTTGAACTGAGTGAATGGTATACTCTCAGCGTCCAACTCGTCTCTGTACAACCAATCGCACAGCTCTTCACAAACCATATGGGATTTATGGGCATCTTTGCAAGGCTCGATGACCGTGAAAATGGGTCTGATCACAGAATCTTGAGTCGTCTCCATCACATCGCTGAAGGTATTGTGCGTGTTGAAGTCATAGAAACTCCACAGATCACGGAAAAGCTTGAAGTAACTGGTATTGGGAGTACTCAGCTGTACGTTGTCCAACGTGATGTGTTGTGCAGATGTAAGACTCTGAACGAGTAATTGTACATCGGAGAACAACATGGAGACATTCCGCAAGGCAAAGGTTTTCAGTCGCTGGAGGAAGGTCGCGGAGAAAATCTCGTGCAAACGAGAGGACGTGTCTAGCTGGTGGGAGAGATGCACGTCAAGTAGCCTTTGACGCTCGATGAAGTTCGGACTTAGATCGAGGTGCTCGAGATGGGGCATGGCATCGAGCAGGGCGCGTAATTGGCCAGAGTGCATACATTTGGGAGGATGGTCGATTTCATCCGCGCCGTGAGAGTTGATAGACAGCACGAGGCGTCTCATAGGGATAGTGCGTGCCATGATGAGGCTGTTTGTATAGTCGATGTTTGGGCACGTGAAGAGCTGGTGAGCAATGCCTATTGTTTCGTGGCCTGTGTACATGATGAACTCGGAGATGCTTGGGTTAGGTACAGAGATTAATGAGGAGATGACGATGGAGTAGCCCCTGAACTCGATTGGCAGTGCGTCGCTTTTGTTGAAGAGTTGACTTTCCATGGTCCTGCCGCGGTGAGCGATCTGAGCACGTGTGCTGTGCGGACGATTGCCGAGCCATGGCCATACTGTGGGTTTCCGAAAGCCAGAGGGCAGAGATCGATGAAAAGGCGTGTGGTATATAGGCTGCAAGTTCCAAGGCCGCCAAACTTCGCTGGTCAACACGAGCCTGATGAGATTCGGGCAAACTCCCAGTGCATGCCGGAGGGCTGCCGTATCAAGGCCAGCTTTCATGATTTCCTGCTCTTCCCGATAGAGTTGTTGGTAAAGCTCGTAGCTGTGTTGAATGCTCATCGCCGCCGCATTCCCTGCAATGACGTCTCTCGCCGACTGGCTGCCGTTTCGCAGCAAGATGCCTTTTGCCGATTCTGTGAGTTTCCCATCTTTGTCGAAAAAGTCATCGTGCTCGAAAACGCCGTACTCGCCACTCTCGCTCGCTGAGTCGCGACTCAGATCTCTCAACAAACGTTGGATTCCGGTTTGGGTGCTCTTTTCGTCGACATGTATGGCGGCACGAAAAGCCTCCAGATCCGAATATTCCTCCAGCTGTGCATCATCCCAAACCAGTTCAGAGACACGAAACCTGTACCTTGGATGAGCAAGTATCTGTTGCAAGCAATTCAAATTGGCGCGGTTTGGCGAGACATAGACCCGGTCAAGCAGCAGATCTACATTCGCTCCCAGATGCTTGCTGGACAAGCGCAGCCTCTTGATGTCCAAGCTCGATAGGTGTTGAGAGATGGTCGCCAGCAGCTCGGCAGGCAAATCCAGAATGCTCCTGTTACTTTTCACTGGGTGGGTGCTGAAAGCCTCGGGGAACTCGTCGCCGAAGAGACCTTCCATGAAGTCTAGAGAAGGCACGTCGCTCGCACTTGTGAGCACGCGGGACACGCGCCGTTTACTGACGCCAGCCCGAGCAACCATGCTGCTCTTCCGCCGATGCGGCTTTGCCGGGCGTATCTGCAAGTTTGAGAACATGTAGATGCAAGTTGGATGTGTTCAGGACGGAATGCAAAGCAAGGATTTCCAGCACCAAGGCATGAGAGGTGGGAAGCCACATGGTGGAGACGTGCTAGAGTAGTGAGGCACCTAAGTAAGTACTGTACCACGTGCCCCTCAGTTTCCCAGAGCGCGCACATGACAACGCCTCACTGTACATGCAGTGTGCCTCGCATGTTCGATTGCAAGCAGATCGCGACGACATGGCACGCAGAAAGTGAGGACAACAGGCTCCTGAAGAACAGCCTTTCTCTTGGTGTGGTCCGGGTGGTACCGGCCGTGTGCCCCGTTCGCTTAGGGCGTAGGTACCTACCAGACCGCCCGTTGTGGATCACGAGGACATGACAGCACTGCTCAGCGACACTCTCACGATTTTGCAATCTTTCCATTGCGTCAGGCGCCATCCAGCGGCCTGAGCGAGTCCCTTGGAACGTACATAGATAGGCACAGCCAGCAATCATGACCATCCTTCGATGCGTGTCCACCGCCGAACGACACCGCCAACATGGCTTGCACAGAGGCTCACGACAAGCTGGCTACGACGACGACATCACATGTGCCAGCACCGAGTGCGCCCCAAGCCCCTCATCGACATGTCGAGTATGGCGGTGTCGGAGCCGCGAAAAAGATCCGTGTCAGGGAAGGGGGCGAGTCGCTCATCTAGGAGCCTTCTTCCGCGATGACGTTCTTGTTCTTCTTCTTCTTACCGCCCGAGCCGCCGCCACCCATGGACGATGTTGGCTGGTTGGATTGATGAACGACGAAGCGAGTGTAGCACTCTTCTGGGTCCCACTCGAAGCCAGCGAGGTACGGCTTGTCGAGCTCGTCGTCTGCCTGGATATCAAAGTCAGCACATGGCGAGCCGCACAGCTTACGCGGGATCCAAGTGATTAGATGGACGCGGAAGCGAGGCAGCACATACGCGCTTCTTGAACTGCTTGTGGATGGCGTCTAACGCATCCTTGATAGTAACACCCTTCATATTCCGGGCGGTGACCTCAAGACCGAGCGGGAAATGCAGCGTGACCTTCTTGACCTTGGGCGTGCATAATGGCAGCTTCAAGACTGCCGGATCCTCGACCTTGCTCGATGACTCGTTCAGTTTCCTGGCATAGTCAGCACTGGCTGTCCGACGGCGAGCTCGCCCCTGACGAGCTCGGATACACGTCACAGGTTTGGTGTTTTCACGTACCATCCGAGCTTCTGTGTCTCGATTGAAATGGAAATGTCCTTCTTCTCCTTCTCTGTCATCAGTCAGCCCCACCTGCCCCTCTCACGCTGCCCCGCGCTGGGCTGTTTTCGTCTCACTCACCCAGGTCTTCGATGCTGTAGACATCGGCAGCCATAGAAGAAGCTCTGCGGTGACCCTTCTTGACCTCTTCCGCTGTAGCCTTGACGAAGTTGTCATTGCTGGCCGAATCGACCTTGGAGAGCGGGGCTGTGTCTGCCATTGTGGGGTAATGGTAAGTAGGGCTGCAGAAGGGTTGCAACAATGAATGGGCTGTGTGAAGCTGGAGCTTGGTGGTAGTGTTTGGTGAGAGTAGCAGAGACGGCGAGGCACAGCAGAGTGTGTGAGGAAAGGGAAACAAGGCAGCGAGGGCGCCGTTTATGAGGGGTTGTGGCTTGTCATTTGATCAGCTCACCACGGTCATCCAATCCAATGAAACGGGCGTCCGTGAATGGGTGGGCCCGAGCGCCTGGGGTGCAGGTGCGGGGAAAGAGCTATCATTCTTGTTGCGCCCCCGGAATGAGGGCAGAGGGGAAGACAAAGGGCACCAAGCAGAAGCAATAGGCCGAAGCACGATGCTAGCAGTTGAGCCTCCAACTCGTCTTCTCGGCTTGTTTGAGCTTCACCTCTGCGTTGCAACCCCAAACGATGGTGGCTCATGCGACTCGGGTTACGTCATCGCAACCAGGTGAGACGCGCATCCACGCACTTCATTCTAGTCCGATCCGGAGAGTGCTAGAACGTGTCTGGGGGATGGCTACTAGGCAAGCTTGGTGCGAGGGTACTGTAAGGAACACGATGAGCCCTGGTTGTCTATTCATCAGCTTTCAGCAAGCATTGATGGTGTTCGACTACGAATGGCCGCTGATCTTGACAGGCACATACAGCTCCTCGAGATACTTCTCCTCCTCCTCGGTCAGCTCTTTCCCTCGTGCATCGAGTGCCTCATCCATACGCGCTACACTCGAGAAGCCAACGATAGGGCTCGAGACACGCTTGTTAGTCCACGCAAGCGCGACGTGGCTCATCTTCCAGTCGTGCTTCTTGGCAATTTCCTCCACTCGCTCAATCATCTGCTTATCGTTGTTCTGACGTCCGGTAAAAAGAGTCTTCGCCTTCTCCTCGCCTTCCGAGCGTGTGGTGGAGCCGAATGCGGAGGGAGGACGGGCAAGGTGACCGCGGCAGAGCGGTGCCCACTGTTGTTGGTTAGTCCTGACTTCTCAGCGCTGCACGCAAGACATACCGGGATCAGACCAACACCAGTGTCGTTGCAGAATCTGTTCATCTCACGCTCTTCTTCGCGGTAGAGCAGATTGTAATGGTTCTGCATGCTAATGAACTTGGTCCAACCGTGCTTCTCCGCTGCAAACTGCATCTGCGCGAACTGCACCGCCCACATTGAACTTGCACCAATGTAATGCACCTTGCCGCTCTTGACCAAGTCGTGCAATGCCTCCATTGTTTCCTCAATCGGTGTACTTGGGTCGAAGCGATGGATCTGAAGGAGATCAATGTAGTCGGTGTCGAGACGCTTGAGCGAGGCATCGACGGCGTTGAAGATGGCCTGGCGCGATAGGCCACCCTGGTTCGTATAGTCTCTGAGCTGTGGAAGCTCCTTGCCGTACTGGATGGTTCGAAGGCCTGCGTCTTCGCCCGTGTATCCGTAGCATTTCGTGAGGATGACCAGCTTGTGGCGCGGGAGGTCGTATTCCTTCATGGCCTTGCCGATCATCTCTTCCGAGACGCCATTCGAGTAGACATTGGCTGACCGTTTGTGTCAGCGAGTGCCCCAATCTTGAAGTGCTTCGTCAGCATACCAGTATCCCACGTCGTAAGCCCTCGGTCGTATGCAGCCTTCAACAGAGGCAGCGACTCCTCTTCTTCAATGACCCAGGGCTGCCATTTGGACGAGCCTATGCTCATGGCACCCAGGATAGGCACCGACACCCTTAGGCCGCTCTTTCCCAAGCGCTTGTACTCAGCCTTGGACTCCTTTAAAAGGCCTTCGATATCTAGCTTGTCCGGCATGATTGCGTCGGTGCTGGATTGTTGTCGGTGCCAAGGTTGTGACGCCTCGTCTGGAGGCAGCCCACGTCTTTATACCTCGACCGACAGCTCATCATGCCCCTCATTGGGAAGCGGCGACAGAGGGAAAACTGTCATCGCGGATTTTGCGGGGATAGTTGCTCATTGCCGGTGGGTGATGCGGGGCGTAGCCAGTTTGACCGGGCCAGGCTTGCGTCATGTAGCGTTCAACATGCTTGCCGAGCTCTCTGCGGCTTGGATTGACCGGCTGGCCTGCTGGGAGGACACCATGTTGATTGCGCGTGGAGCCGTGTTGAAAGGGACCGGGCTCAGAAGTACCGCCTCACAATCGGCATGCATCTACGGAGTAGGTGGTGCAGACATGTCCAAGCGTCACGTGGCTGACAGGCCTGTGACTCTGAGGCTGCCACAGGAAGACTCGAGAATGATGGTCGGGACATTCAAGCATGCTGGTCACGATGAAGGAGAAAATACAAGCATCGGGGAAATCGAGGCTGAGCATGGTTAAAGATGCGAAGGATTCACATGAATCATCATGGATTTGCTCTATGCTGGAAACGCAGCCCATCTGGATAGAAGTCGCCGGAAAACATGATTGCCACCACAGTCGCACGTAGTCATCACACGCGATCGTGACGCCATGTTCCATCCGTAATTGGTGGTATTGTTATCGAACACTCCTTTTTGAGCTGAACCCCAAGGCGCCAACTGCAGTCCGTCATGCAGAGAAGCTCATATGCTCATATGCCGTGAAAGAAACCCGTACTCCTGAGCACATTTATTTCTCGTCTCCAATGTTACCCCGCTCCGACACGTATAGACCGTCCAAGAACTTTCGGATATCCTTGTTGCGGACCTTGCAGATTTGCTGGATGTCGGCGGCACTCTGGGAGACGTCCTCCAAGCTCTGCAAACTTGTTAGCAACTGTTCTTCGGGTGGAATCTGAATCGCCTACGTTTCCGGTGAGTTGGAGCTCGTCCTTCTGGTTCTTCGATGGCTCGACGTGGACGCCGGGTCTCATGGTGACTTTTCGTACGAGCTTCTCGCCCACGAAGTTCCTGATCTCAACCTCGAACTGGTCGGTCTCCTTGTTCTTCTCGATGTTGACGTTGATAGGGAAACTAGACGTTGTTAGTCGCATTCCGAACGTGTTGCGTGGCCACGAGGAGTAGGCGAGCAGCGCGATCTGCAAAGGTGAACATACTGGGCGTAGACGTATCGCATCCTGGTTCATGGTTAGCAGATGTGCCTTTCTTGTTCCGTTCGAGCTCACTCACTTGTACTTGTAACCCTTGGTAACGCCGATGATCAAGTTGTTCTGTTCGCCATAAGCCTTTGCTCAATACCTCGCCGGTGTCCCGAATACTTCGAGGGTCGAGACGTACGATGAGAGTTCGCACAGTGCGGATGGTAGCGACGCTCTTGCGCGATCCGTGATGGAGCTCAATCTTGATGACGTTCTTCGAGGGCTGCCAGAGTCTTAGTTTCTGGCTCCAGGTCGCAATTTCGATGCCAACATACGTGTGTGAAGCTGACCGCCAAGTGACCAAGAGACTTTGTGAGCTTGCCCTGCGCGCTTTGTAAGAAGGTGTTTGTTCATGATGGTTCGTGTTGCGGCTTACTCGGGGACCTGTCACGGGTTGTTAGCATTTGCGTGCAAGACCTGCGCCATAGCCTGCTCACCCTCAACGAGGACATTTCGGGTCTTGATGGTGACCTTGACCCCCTCGGGGACTTCGAGCAATTCCTCGGAGTGGCTATACCCAGTGTCAGCCCATGTTCGTCCAGTTCTCGGATTGTTGCGATGCGTGCGGGCGGGCGGGACTGTATGAGGGTGCGGGCTGGGTGACTGCAGGTGCGATTCGAGCAAGGCGGCGACTGCGCAATCGCCGCCGTGGAGAGACGTACATGTACTTCATCTTGAGGGTTGCTGCGGGTTAGTGGTGTCGATTGAGGATTCGCGTGTTGGGAATTTTAGAAGAATAAGCGAAAACCCGCCCGTCGTGCGTTGACGACGCTAGTCCAGGGTGGGATAGCGTTGGTGTGTCTTGGCGTGCACTCGAACAACATCATCGCAACAATCAACACTGGCGTGCCGATCACTTGGTCGCTCTTTGCACAGAACCAATGCATCATGAAATACATCTTGCTCGAGTCCGCGCTGTCGCGCCCATTCGTTTCATGCTCGCCCACCTCTTTCGCATTCCGGCCCAGCCTCCGCCAGCTGCCAAAGGCGACTCGCAGTGGGCATGGAAGGACGAGCTCATAGGTGGTAGGAACAGGCTGATGAAGCTGCTCACCTTACTGTGTTGAAATCGGTACCAGTCCCGCAATTTCAATGTCCTCTCGGCCATTGTTCCAGTGCTGTGCCCTGAGGCGAAAAGACCAAGTTCTTCCAGAGTCCCACATAGACCGAGTGTGATGATTTGACAAATGCAGTATCGCATCAAAGCCTCGAGCCTGCATATTGTGTCAAAGTCCGTCGATACGGGGCAGTACTTCTGCAAACGGGATCGACTGACGGAATGCGCTTCGAGAAGCTACTCACCAGATCGGTAATGACTGTCTGCTGATCAGTCCTGAACAGCTCATGGGCAAGTTCTGAGACTTCTGATGCGGTGTCCGGATTGTCTGGATTCTCCTCCACCTCTCGGACCAAGCAGATCAGCCGTGGCATCCGAGACATTCCTTGCATCATCGTTTGTAGACCACTGCAAAACTCCGGTCCTGTGAGGATTATCGGGCAGTTGGAGGTGCAGCCATACTGGTGAATCGAATACAGAGTCTGCGCCATCGCTAACAAGTTCACTGAAATATTGTAAAATCCATCATTGTGGAATTACGACGGTAGAAAGCTTGCTTTTACCTCATGCGTCAGCAATGAGTAGTACAGAGAGCGAAACATCTCATCTTCTCCCGCATCGAGACCTCTGCTCGCAAAAAGACGGCTCAGCCCTCTACTATGCGATGTTCACTGGCCAGACTTGAAGTCTAGCATTGTCTATGTCGCGGTCAGCTCGGGCCCAGGGAACGATTCGATCAGCTTACCTCAAACGATGACAGTAGCTCGGTAGCAGCAATGTCTCACTCGAAAGATTCAATCCCGTATCATTGGACATCAATGTACATCGCAAGCTTGTTAATGCGTCACCATGTCTCTCTCTCTCTCGCAACCTCGATGACACAGCCAGCAACAAATCAATGAGTAGCGTTACGCAAGACTGTACTTCTATCCCGTCGAGGAGCGACCAGCGTCAAAAAACTTGGCCTACAGAAATGCTGTATCCCATGGCATCGACCGTGCCCCAACCAGGTCCATCAGTTAGCGTCGCAGCGAATCCTCGGGACTAGTCAACGGCTGCGACACGCTTGAAGCACACTGCTCGTCGGGGACACAGTAACGATAGGGACGAAGGGCGCTGATAAAACCTCCTCTGTCCTCGGCCGCTCGAGCGGATCGTGCATGCAGCATTAGGGACCCATCAGTCGCAGTCCTTGAGTAAGGCGCGGACAAAGTCAACCAGTTAGCCTAAAACTCCACCAACGCAATCTCGGGCTCCAGGAGGGCAACATGCAAGCTTACGGGCTTATTTGCCGCATAATGGCATGTACATATGTTGACCCCTCGAACACGTTACACATGATGACTACTACTCGTCGCACTACTGGCGGTCGACTTGCTTGAGATCACAATAGCTGGATGATTGCGTACCTTGACTTTGCGCTCACGGCATTTGATGCATCTCCCCGTTTTATTCATGCTTCTTGGTACCGCAAACAGGAGGACATGCCCTGTATCAACAGGGAACGGTTTCGCAGTTTCGAGCCTTTAAGGAACTTCCGGGTTGCAGTCGTGCACACGCCACAACACTTTGAGATTCTGCTTCTCTGGTTGCTAATGTATTTGACTCCTCAGACTTGACTTGTTGTGAACCCGACCTGAATGTAAAAAAAAATGTAGCGTCAAAACGTGTATTCAATGCGAAGATGCCGAGTTTGACAACACTGCCTGCGAGACCCTCCGATGATGAGGGAAAAAAACTACAATCGCATAACTATAACCAGCTCGCAGATTTACAAACAGTTGATTGCTAAGCCAGGGGGCCTTGGAGCTGATGACTGTGCTTTGGATGTTGCAGAACCTAACCGTTTTCGGTGTGCTTGGAAAGTCATCAGATCTACCAACCACAGCAAGCTCTGGCGTCGAGCTGGCCAGAAACAAAACAAACCTCACATACATTCTCATCACAGCGACTCCTGATATCTGCGATCCAACTTCAAGATGGTCCTGTGCTATGTGTAGCTTAGCTTGCCTGTTAGTGAACAGCGGCGGAGTGTTTCCTCGGCTACGCCTACCGTACCCCTCTCAGCTCTAGTACCTTATGGCTGTCATAGCCGTTACCGAATGCGATTGACAACATGTCGACATCAAAAACTCCCCAGAACCTCTTCCTCAATTCCCAATTCCACTCTCGACACATAAACATGGCATTCGTCATACCTCTCCTTCTGCTGAGCGACTATGCCTCGGCTCGCGAGGTCGTGTTCCCGCCCACATCTGGCTACGCCACCGACGATCAAATCATCCTTGGCGGGTACAACGATCCGGACATTTCGCACGCGAAATTCGGTGGCTTGAATACTTTTGCGAATTTGCCGTATGTGCATTGTTTGGCCGAGAAGGGAGAGGAGGTGGAGAAGTTTGATATTGCGATTTTGGGTGCGCCGTTTGATACTGTGAGTATGCTCATCTTGTTGTTTGTGCAGTTGCGAAGATGCATGGTTGCATCTTGGGGAGAACGGCTCTGGTCCCGGTAGCTATGTTGCACACAGCAGTGTGCGAGTTGAGCATACAGTTTCTGCATGCTGCAGATGTTCTGGAGAGCGCGCAGGCGGGAAGGCACGAAACCTGATTGAGAAGTGTGGGTGCTGTAGATGGCCACGTCATCTTAGAGATAGACACGGTGCCTTAAACGGGACACACATACTGACAAGCGAGACGATCTCGCGTGGGGATATCGAGAGCTTTTTATCGATACGACACAGGGACTGACCTTTGGCAGGGCGTCACAGCACGGCCTGGAGCTCGCTTCGGACCGAGTGGCATTCGTCGGGGCTCACGGAGAATCTCCCCGGGAGCAGGGTGGAGCATATACACAGGTGCGTGAGAATTTGCGGGAACGTGGCGCCGTAAGTGTGACCAAGATTGTTATGCTGCCAAGTCCGTTGTCGCACCACCTGCGCGTCGCCCGCATCGGTGTGCACCTGCATGTGGGTTTGCTTACGACTGTTCTTTCGTTTCGTCAACTGTAGCACAAAATATCAAGCTTGGTGACATGATGAGACACGACGATGGCTGTCGTGCCCGAAAGTTGAAGAACTGGTAGCGCTGCAGCAGGCTGACAAAGAGCAGGAGAGAATGTTCTGATAGAATGGGCCAAGATCGTCGACTGTGGAGACGCACCATTGACCTTCTTGGTAACCAGCCCATTTCGAGTAGAAGTCTTGGCTGACATGGAGTAGGACAATACGGCCGCGCTGGCACAACTTGACAAGGCGCACAGAGTTAGTGACTCCACCTCTTTGCTTGAAGAAGTTCGGCCTATCTAACGTTTTTGAAAGATAGTATCCGCTAGGCACACGAATGCTAGTGACAAGGCAGTACCAAGAATCGTTACTCTTGGTGGAGACCATACCACCACATTGTCAGCGTTGCGCTCTACTCATGACCATTGGGGCGCTGTAAGTGTGATACACTTCGACAGCCACATAGGTAAGATGTACATACCCAGCCGTATAGAAGTTGCTGATGTGCCGTGCAAAGACACCTGGGACCCAGAAGTCTTAGGTCAGTAATCAGCATGGTTGCACAGATTGATTTTACCATATTGATGTGCTGCAGGTGGAGGCATCTCTCATTACGCCGGTGTGAACCATGGTACCTTTCTCCACATAGCCCATGAAGAGGGTTTGATTCGGAACACATCAATACATGCAGGAATTCGTGCCCCGGTAATCCGTCCAAAGAGAGACGTGCGCAACGACCTAAGATGCGGATTCGAAATTATCAAAGCCAGAGAAATAGATCGTTTCGGCGTACAGGAAGTTATTGACAAACTGAAGAAACGCGTAGCTGGCACTAAAGTCTACATTAGCGTAGATATAGATGTCTTGGATCCAGCCTTTGCACCGGCTACAGGCACGGCCGAGGTTGGTGGCTGGTCCACACGCGAACTCTTGACGATTTTGGATAGTCTCGAGGGACTTGAAGTCGTAGGTGCAGATGTCGGTATGTTTGAAAACAGTTCGCTGTAAAGTGCAGTCCACTAACACCTCCGTAGTCGAAGTCGCACCAGTTTATGACAACGCGGGTGAGACGACAGTTTTGGCAGCTGCTGAGGTAGCCTTGGCGCTGATTAGACTGATGGTGAAGAAGCCTGTATCTGGAGTGATGTGATCGTAATTTTACGACTCGAACAGATCACTGCTACAGGGCGGTGTACCACCTAACAATGATATGAAAAGGCTTATTAGTGAGGGGTTGTAGATGTACAAGTGCAACGCTTTCCACCGCATCTCATCACGCCAAAAAGGCTATTGTTAAACGTTCGATGTGCGGGTTGAGCTGGTTGCTGTATGAGAGGTCAATGGTGGCTGTTGGTGGAATGCTGATGCTTCGTGATATGCTGGCAACTTGGGGAAGGCGAACTGTGGCTCGTGCATTGTGGCGCAATCTAACCTACCCCACCTGCAGGAGGCCAATATTGAACGTTACACCACACGATTGTAAGGCATCATCCTTCGCAACTACAACAAAACACCATCATCATGTCGGACTCTGCAGAGCAACCAAAAAAGGAGAGATTCGCTCCCAAAGAAGCCATCACTTTGCAGCCCCCAAAAGATGACATAATCGATCGCGAGTACCTTGCGAAGTGTGATGGTGAGCATGGCTGCATCGAGGCACTGGAAAGACTGTCTTTAATTGAATCTAGGCACAAATGAAGGATATCCCACCCTTGTAGCCATCAAGGTATATGCCTCGGGGAACGTTTGCTGCGGTGTTCGTGTTGCTAATGCATTTCCAGGGCGACGTCTTCGACGTGAGTGGCAAAGAGACCTACGCACCTGGCAAAGGTTATCACGGTACGTCACAACTTGTATGCCGCATCATCTGGAACCAATCTCACTCTATCCATTTAGTCTTTGCGGGCAAGGAGCCGAATCGAGCGCTGGGGCTTTCTTCACTCAAACCAGAGGACTGCATACCGGACTTTTCAGCCTTGTCAGACAAGGAAAAACAGGTTTTGAATGACTGGCACACTTTCTTCAGCAAGCGATACAACATTGTGGGCCGAATGCAGCCCGAGAGTGCGGCCAGCCTTTAAGAATTCCAAGCTCAGCATTTGCCAGCTCAATACAACAAGCGCGAAACCACAACATCGAATTTCGGTTTCTAGTTCACTCTTGTCACACTGCTTTACCTGTGTATCTTCTTCCACAATCCGCGGTGAGATGGCCGGTTCAAGATTCTATCTCGTGGATGGAGATCACAAACACTGCGAGGGTAAACCGACATTGGATCGGGCATGCCTCTCAACATCAAGCACCTCAACATAGTATCTGAGTCCTGATTAAACACCCGTATGGGCTCTAAGGCGATGCGTTTTATGCCCATTGAGCTAGGTGACGACTTTTTGCGAGCTAAAATACAAATAGGGATATGCTGGTCACACATATACCGCCATCCAAGGGCTAGTTCTAACAACTCCAGGCTAGGATCACCTCAGGTGTCTCCTGGACCAACCTGCAAATTTTGTAACTTCCTACCAGACTATTTCACTTCGGAACCGTTACGAAAACCAATTCGAGCCCGCCAATGGCTGTCGGTCGTCCTTGCTTGCTAAGGTGTGTGCACCCGGCTTCTGTGGCGCTCATCCTATCAAGCGCAAGAGTCTTTTCTTGCTTTGAACACTATCTTCTGCCGGAAGTACTGTGATATTCCTGACTATCTAGACTTCCGCCACTCCTGATAGCACGTTGTTCGGCTTGAACGCAGCTACCGCACTTGGATCCGCCCTGGATCCACTCGCGGTCGTAACGCCAAGCGCCGAAGCATTGGTGGCCTGGGTCGTTACGTGCGAAATGGCAGTGCCGAATGAGTCGTTTTTCATCGTGGCCACAAACAGTGAATGTGATCTTTTCGTAAAAGCACATCGTGTTCGAAGCTGTCGATGGGATGTTCTTTTCGGCTATATACCCGACAAGCTAGCTAATTCGTAAGTATTTTACTGTACTCATCAAAATACAGACTACTCACTCGAGAGGACGGATAAATATTCGTCTCTATTTTTGTAATGCGGTGATCTGCCTAGCTTAGGAGGGAAATAACCGTGTCGCGTGTCGGATCTTGGACGAACTGTGGAATGTCAACACATACAGGTATGTTAGCATGTTCTTATATACGAGTCACCCTTGTTAATCTCCCAGCATAGTCCTTTTGCGAATATCTCTCCAGCCGCGATTTCCCCAGTCATTGTGTTTGCTAGTCCTAATCGTATGCAGGCTGCTAGACGAAAAGTACTTACGAACCATGACCGTTACGCTCACTTGCACAAATGTGATACAACAAGAGGTTCCAGCATTACAAGCCTGTGCGCTGCACCGGAGGCCTCAACGGACATGTTGGTGGGTCGACGGGAAGCTGAATCAGACCGAACGACATGCATACAGCACTGCACGGACCTTGGCAGCAGCGCACCCCAGTGCATGGAGCATCCTTCTACATGAGGTGTGACTTCATACCTTCTGGGTCCGTCCGCGATACGCGCTGCTACGAAGAGGTTTCACGCAACATAGGAAGAGAAAAGAAGATGTGGCTCTGCTCATGGCCAGACGCCGCAACATAGCGAAAACCCCAACGTAACCCCTTCGCCGCTCTCTGAGCATAGCGACTTGCCCCCGATATCTCACGATCTCCCTTCATGGACTGAAAGTGCCTTTTAGTCTCGCTCGTTTAGTATCTGGAAACATCATGACCTCTCCATGTTGTGTGGGCAAGAACGTTTCCTATCCTTGGTAACAGCGATTTGTGGCACAATACCCGGTAGCACTTGCTTGAGATACCCTCTTTCGCGGGATGGAAGCACCTGAAGCCATTTTGATGCTACGACTACAAGCCAAGATGGTTCCGCATCCCCGCGGACCAGACAAGGCTAAGGCGGAGCCAGGTCCCACCAGTAATAAGTCAATTCCAGCACATGACATCGATCCCGGTATCTTTTTGAGCGTTCCCGGCTCTTTCAAAGCTAAATCAGATAATTCCAAGAATGACGAAGCTTCGGCGTTTTCTGCCATGCAAGCTTTTCACGTCACCCAGCGATGCCTCCTGCAGTCGACAAGCTCAGTCCCCACTATATTGCACTGCGTACTCGCACTACTGCACGTGTCACGCTCTGCTTTGTGCAAGGAAAGTGTAGAATGGTGGCACCCAGCGAGGTCGGTACCGAGTGTGATCATATTTCGAGTTCTCGATGCGTCTTGAAGAATGACTTACTGGCTTGCGCAGGATGACGGAAAGTGACAACGAATCTACCACTATGCGTATGATGCAGGCTTATAGCAGCACCCACTCCATCCCCCCTTTCCAATACGCCTGAGTTTGCTACCCCGTCAACACCAAATGAACGCAGACCTCCTCATCTACCAAAGATCATCATGGTGCGACTCTGAAATTTATATCGTACTAGTAGCTAAATCAAGCTCTCTGGAGACATATGCGTCGCAACTAACCCGATTTCTATCACTACAACTGTAGTGCTCCGCTGTATAAGTACACCGCATACTTAGAAGCAGGTCCAAACATTTCGATGTGCGATTGAATCGACCCTAGCTGCGCTGATAGTCACATGGAGGGTTGAAACACCTTCGCTAGATGTACCGGTACACTTAGCGCAACATCTGAGCCACTGCCGGAGCTGGAGATTTACGGTATAGCCGGCCAACCTTCTGGGTCATGCACGACCGTTTGCTCCAGAATCGGTGGCGCTGGATGAAAAGCTTCGCTCTAATGTAGAGCCGACAGTGTAACTGCTGGTGCGGTACAAATAATCATGCTCTAGATTAGCTTCGTCTCTTCCGCTTACCACATGCTTGGCTACGGATGCATCATTCGATACACCATGTCTACGGAGGGGCGACTAGGTCGAGCAAAGGTACAGGAATAGAAAGAAAATGTTGTACACGCTGGCCACGGGGGACGGGCAGGTACACAAGACACTTTGATGCTTGTTGGCTGTCGGGCGACATTAAGCAGTCACTGCATGACTATCTTCCGGATTGCTGCGAGCCTCACAAGATTTGACCCAGATAAGCTTGCTGGAAACATTTTAATTTCAGGCCCGATGGTTCTGGGACCGGACAAGAAGCCAGCATGCCTGAGGACTATACGCGGCGAGCGCATCGAACGAAGGACCTGACCGCAACCACATGAGTCACCATCGAGTAGAGCGACCAAGTCGCACAATACTTACCGAGCCTTTCCTTGAATCAATCCATGCCGCAAAAAACATACAGTACCGGGCGCTTGGGACCGCGGGCGGGGATATTGCACGGGCGTGAAGCGTGACACCCCCGGAATGCACGACAAGTCAACTCGAACACTCTCACCTTGGTCTGGACTCCGTACTACGTACCCCTTTCCAACTCAATGTACGCGAGCGAGGACGATCTTAATTCACCATACATCAACACTCCAACGGCTGCCCTGTAGGTGCGGTAGCACACCAATCTCTAACAAACTCGCATGGTCATTTCTCGCCGTCGCACACGGGCGCGGGACTCGAGCCACGCACCAGTCGTACACAATCTGCCGTACCCGTTCACATGCGCAGAATGGGATACAGCGAATAAACACCCCATGCAAAACTCCGTGAAACGAGCCCCCCACACGTCCACATACACATTGACAACATTCTACATATATCCCGGGAGCAACACCAGCATAGCTCAGGGTCAGCTCACATATACAGCCCCCCCCCCTGCCTTGAACCTGACATGGAACATGTGGCTAGCCAACTAAACCCACCGCGCACCACCTACATGCACTCCACCGCATCCGTCCCACGCCCAACTCACTCACTCTCGCGGCCTCGAACCGCGCCGGCCCGCTGCCGTCGCCGCGCAGATCGGCATACCGAATACCCACCAAGCAAGCACTGCCTTGCCTCGTACGGAAGTCCGCATACATGCCTACCAAAGTTCACTGCGGTAGATAAGATAGGTAAGGTAACTTTTCCGTGCGGCTTACCCTTTCCCCGGACCGAAGCCAGCTGCGTTGTCAATAGAATATGCCATGCATACATGAGATGAACCTAGAACCATGGGTTCGCGCGGCTCGATTAATCGCGTCGCCTGGGATGTGTGTGTACATGAGCTGTGTGAAAAGGGTCGCTTCAACGCCTTTTCCAAGGGACTTGGTAAGTAGTTTGTTTCATGCGATTGAAAAGGACGGAATGGGTGTTGGAGGGGGAAACACGGTTGTAGGTATGAAGACTGTCTTGGGCTTGAAGCGGGTGGGGCTTGGCAAAGTAGTGCTTGGGGAGTCCATGTCTCGAGTGATGAGAAACGCGGTTTGGAGCCACGATGCCGCTAGACCTGCAAGATGGAGATGGATGTGTTTCACGAGGAAAAATCAGTGGCTTTTATCCAATGGGCATATGATCATACCGTGCAAGAAGGATTAATTTGGATGCGGGATATCAACGCCATCGCTCAATGCAACATGTCCTCCCCTCTCCCCCCTTTTGCATCATGATTCATCACGTCTTCCCAGCCTTCTTCGCCTTTCTCTTCATTCTTTTCTGCGCAATGATCCTCGTCCGCTGCGCAATCTTATCCTTGTCCTCTGACCCAGCGGCAGCAACCGCACTGTCTTCCGCACCCGACGCCCCCTGTGGCCTTTTACTCTTCTTCCTGCCCGCCTTGTCCTTGCGAGTGTCGGTCCCCGTGTCATCGTCACGCTTGCGCTTCTTATCTCTAGGCTTGTCCTTGTCTTCCTTGGCCTGGTCCTCACGGGTGCTACGTCTCGACACGACGTTTGCATTTTCAATCGCGAACTCAGCAATGAGACGCTTGCGTTTGTCTTCAAGTGCTTCTTTCGCAGCTTGTTTGTTCTTGGGCAGTTCGCCCTTGACTTTGTAGTCGACGGCATGGCCGTTGAGCCAGCGCAGGCCCATGAGTGCGTTCCGGTGTGTGTAGTACTCGATGAAGCCGTAGCCGCGCGAGCGACCTGCGCCGGTTTCTTCAGTGACTTTGCTGCCAGCCGTGGTTTCGAAGACGACTTTGGCTTGCTTGACGATGCCGACGCCGCGCTTTTTGCGCTGCTTTTCGGCGACGAGCATGGCTTGGCCGCCGCGGATGACTTCTTCTCGGGACAGCTTGTTGCGCTTGCCGGCTTTGACATCGGCGGCGAAGCCAACAATGGCGGATCGTGCGAGGGCCTTGAGGTCTTTGGACGTTATGCTGCGGGGGATGTTGCGGATCGACAGACGGGTGAGGGAGAGATGCAGGGAGGGATTTTCTTGGATCTGTTTGCGACGGAGCGTAGCACTCTCCTCACGCATCTTGACCTCCGAGGGGGATAATTGCTGGTATAACGGCGAGTTGGAGGCTATGGTGCCCTCGGAAAGGAGATAGAGCCGACGCTTGTCTTTGTCTCTGCTGAAGCGTGACGCCGCGCCCTCGGCGGTGAGTCGTGTGGCTTCGCTCTTATCCACTGCGCGACTGAGCTGCAGAATGCGCCCTTCCATGGTGTATTTGCCCGACGGGTCGGCGTCGGCATCTTCGAGCACCGAGTGTGTGACGGTGATGGTTGAGCCGTCCTTCTTGTCTAGATTCCTAGTCTGCAGCTTCACGCGCGGCACGCCCTTGAGACAAGCAATCATGTCCTCCTCGTTGTAGAAGCTGACGAAGCCTGTGCCCTTTGGTCGCTCGGTCTCGCGATCGAGGACGACACGTGCAAATCGCACGCTGCCGAATTGTTCAAAGTGTTCTTGGAGGCTTTCGTCGGTGACGGTGAAGGGCAGGTTGCGGATGAAGACTGTAAACTCCTCTCGCTGCGGTCTGTCGTCGCCGAGCTGGAGGCCGCCCTCTTCGTCGCCGCCGTCGCCGTGCTCGTAGTCGGTGTTGCTGTCGTCTGGGTCGTCCTCGTCGTCTGGGTCGTCCTCGTCGTCCTCGCTGCCCCCCTCGGTCTCATCATTGTCCGAGCTGAGTACTGAGCTCTCGGCATCACTCGGGTCGTCCTCTTGCTCGTCTCCTTCCTGCTCGTCTCCCTCCTGCTCGGTCTTTTGCAGGCCCTGCCATGTATCTCGGTCGACGGCCCAATCGACGGCAATGGCCCTGCCGTCAATCTCCTTGCCATTCAGCCCTTGTATGGCCCTCTCCGCGTTCTTCTTCCCCCGCAGCGCGACGAAAGCGAAGCCTCGCAGCTCGCCCGACGGCTTCTTGGGCAGCGTGACGAAGTTGACTTTGCCGTAGCTGAGGAAGTGCTTGCCGAGCTGGTCGGGTGTTTTGATGCTCCACGGCAGGTTGCGAACGATGATCTTGGGTGCCTGCGCGTCCTTCATCTGCTGCTCGCGCTCGGCCTTGAACCTGTTCGGCTTCGCTTCCCTGACCTCGCCCTCGCGCTGGCGTGCCTCGGCAAAGTCGAGTGCCAGCTTCTTGCCGTGCAGCACTGCGCCCTTCAGCTCCTCCTTCGCCCTCTGCGCATCCTCGACGTCGGCGAATGTGACGAAGCCAAAGCCCTTGGACGCCTTGGTCTCTTTGTCGAGCACCACGAGCGCATTCTTGATTGGGTACGATTCGGAGAAGAAGGTGGTCAGGTCGTCTGTGGTGACGGCCGGCGCGAGCCCGCGAACGAAGAGTTGTCGGCGGGCAGCTTCTTTTGGTGTTGCGGCGGCGCCATTGGAGCGTGGCTCGACATGGGCCGTGGCGGTCACGATGTCAGCACCCGTCTCGGACACGCGCTGTCTTTTTCTGCGTGGGGCCATGATGGGAGAGGATGTTTTTTTTTGATGCGCGATGTCTGCCTGGTCCAAAAAGTTGACCGAAAAAAAGTTCTACCGATCGGTGGTTGCGTCCTCCCGCGCCGTCCTTGGCAAGGGTAAAAGCGGGGCCACCGCACATGGCTTAGCACTTACCATGCTCGGTTTAGTCAGCAGTCCGCCGTGACGTAGACGGCTAGTGAGTCTTGGCCAACAACAACCCACCATCATCGTCATGCACTTTTGGTAGTTGGGTTTGGACGCTCCCATAGATAATTCGGTGTTGTATCTTGCTGTTGGTGTTAGTCTAGGGTGTTTTGTTACGAGTGCTCTCCTGCCGAGTACGCTTGTCGTTTTCCAGAGCATGTCAAGGCGCCATAGGTGAATGATTTGCGTTTTCAATATCCCAGGGCGGTTTGGGTTTTCCTATCCGCAGTATCTTTCACATTGTTGAAGGAGGTTGAAGTGCATGGCCTTGCATTGAGCCTGGTCATTTCTTATCGCATCAGCGCGTTACTCGCCATGCCGCATGTAATAACCTTACCCATTCCAGTATCTCCTTCAAGCAACTTTCTACTACCAGCGACATGCACCTCTGCTGAGTCATACAATGTACCCGCATATCTGTCCCGTCCACACTACTTCAATCCGTACTACCTCCTCCTAACCCCGCAAATAATGACAGAATCCCTTCTCAAGTCCCTCTACCACTCCTACCGCCACACCTCTGACATCGACGCAAAAGGCTTCTACTTGTCACCAACATGCATGCAGATATGCCGCTCCATCCCCACTTTCGCAGCAACCATGCGCGAAGAGATAGTGCAGTACCTGAAAGACGCGGATCATGGGAAGATAGCCGTCGAACATGACGCGAAAAGCAAGGGCGTCTACACCATCCGCTCCCTCCTTCCCGCAGAATCCGAATTCAGTACACCAGACGTCACTGCGCATATCGGGCTCACGCCATCAGAGCTTGAACAGCGAGCAAGAGACGAGGAGTGGGTTGGTATGCGCGTAGACTTGTGGGATGAAGGACCGGTTGGGGAAGGTTTGCTGGTCAAAGTACAGTATTGGTGGCGCGAGGAAGATGTTGTGCCGGGGGAGGGGAGAGAGGATGACGTGGGTTGCAGGGGGTGGAGGCAGTGTTTGCATGATATCACGTATCTTGGCGTGAGGGATGGGAGCGAGGGAGGGGAGGGGTTGGAGGTGAGGGAGTAGGATGGGGGCGGAAGGGGTGAGCTCGAGTGGCAGCCTGCTTAAGCAACGTTCCCTTCACTGCTTCTCTAACTGAATGACACGACGTTTGATCTCGCTACTTTTCTCGACGCCACTCTTGTACAGGGACCGTATATCCCTATGCACCATTCTTACCCGCACGGTGATTTTCCGCTGTCAGAGTCGGGCATGTGCTGGGTGGGATTCTTCTCGGGTGTACAAGTGATGTAGCACAACAATGCCCTTGCTCGCTTACTTGTCTGTGTAATAGCAAAAAGTTGAGCGAGTGCAGAAAAACAAGGAAGCAAAAGAAGCCTCTGCTTTCCCAAGGGAAGAAACCCGTTAGGTCGACACGTTTACTTTTCTCAGGACTCTGGTGTGAGAAATCTTATTGCGCTTGGTGCAGCGAAAAGGTAGCAGTAAGTTCATGTTCGAATATGATGTTCAGTGTTGCGAGGCAACCCTCACTCTCAAGCAACAACGCTGCATGTTATGACGACACCAAAAGTAGCTTGATAATCATGTACTTTCTTTAAGCCACATCAAAAGCTAGGACATTCGATTACGGTTTAAAAATGTCAAGTTACTACATTCCTTGGAAAAGATGATACAGCTGACGAACTCGAATTCACATGTGACATGCGCTCACCAAGGCCATGACTACGTGCAAGTCTATATCCCACATAGATCTTCCAGCACAGAAAATTGCTTCCTTGAGAGCATCTGAGATTTCTAAGGAGAGTACACTGCTTTGTTTGCTTTGTTACAGTATCGAAAATGAGTGAACGATTCTCTCGAAACCCTATGCACTAGCGACTACGCTTTTCCAAATGAAGCGCTAGCGCAAAGTGTCCGCTTTCGGCCGCAGCCAGGCTCTCGACCAGCAAACTTCTGCAACACTGCCTCTACCATCTACCACACTGCGACAGTACGATGAACACTCTATCGCCACTCCTAAGAATTCCGCGCGAGCTGCGTGATGAAATCGTCAAGCACGTCTTCGAGGACTTTGACCAACAACATCTGCTCATCGACAAGTATCACAACGTGCTCGAACAGAATATCACACCACCATTTCGAGCACTGCCGTCAATATGTGCCACCTCACTACAACTGTACTTTGAAACCACTCCGTACTTCCTTCGCAACATCAAACTACTCTCATTCAACCTCGCAACAACCTGCTGGCTCCGGAAATGGCTCGCTACATTCCCACGCAACCTAGGCTATCTCTCAATCCACCACCTCTCCTTCCGCAACTTCCACGGCCCCGAGCAAATCAAAGGTTACGAGCTCCTCGCGCTGTGCTCAAACATACGAACCTTGAACATCATGTTCGGCGACGAATACTCTGACCCGGGAATCGTGCCATCGCTGGCGATTAGTTCGCTCAGCAGCGCCATCAACGCTTACGAGAGCTTCGACAATGTGCTGCTTATTCATCAGCTGTACAGGATAGCTGAGCTGCCGAACTTGCAAGTCTTTGAGTATGGCTTTCATGATTGGGACGAGCCGGTGAGCGGGGCGAGAGAGCGACAGATCACAGAATGGTTTGGAATGAAGTTCAGGGGCAAGGGGAGGGATGTGAGTGTTGTTTGCAAGCAGATGCAAAGGTAAAGTAATTAGAGCGCGGACAACGTGGATGATGTTGCGCTTGGACGGTACTCATGAGCATAAAGTTCTGTTTGCCCCCTGGCAATCAGCCGCTGCTTGATATCAAAGTTGCCGGTTTTTTCTCTTGCGAACGACGGGCATGTCAGACCATGTACGGCACGAGGTTCATATTGAGGTTTCTCTCGATATATATCACACGTGCTATGACTTTGAGAGCGATTAGTCCGCCCACAAGGATCGTCGCTATCTGGGGTGAGTAGGGAAGAATATACCTAGTACTTAATTTGCTTTGATCTGCACATACTTACGACGCTAAGATAATAAGTCTAACGTATGCAATAAGAGTATAATGAGAGCGTGTCCTTCTAATCTCTACGATGCGTCATAACGACATAACGCGATGCAGCGAAATTTGTTCCGTGTGCCCCGCCCAGTACAATAACGATGTTCTCGATAGCCTGTAAAGCGATGAACAGCAGGAAGAGGATCTCCTCATGCTTGTAGTCGCAAGATATGTCGTACGGTATGGTCAGGCACGCCGCACGCCGCACGCATTCATGACCCTTTTCCCAGCCCTTGACCAATCCTTGATACCGGCCAAGGACTCGGCGTCTTCGATGGTAGGCATTGGATTGTGCGCTAACGGGATGTTGTCATTGTCGTGAGGACGCGTGTTTAGAGTGGAGGCGCGTGAACAATAGGGCTTGGACACGTGGGCCCGCACTGTAGCGGGACCTCGGGAAGCATGCCAAATGTTGGTAATAAGAGCTCATACTGCACCCCAATGTTTGAGAAGATAAAGCACGAGGAAAGGAGTAAAGAAGAGACGAACGTAACACATAAGACTTTCGCGTGGCGCACCCTACCCAATGGCTGGAGGCCTTGGCGGACCTGGCCCACAAGCCAATCGGAGTACCAGTCTCCACTTCGTTGACGCGTCAACACGTGGAAGGGGAATATCAAAGCTAAGCTAGACGACGAGTCTCAATCGCATTGCTGTATTCGCCTCTGACCGTCTAGATCTTACATTGAGCAACTGCTCTGTACTTGATTTACTACAGTTATAATTCCATCTTCGGCCCCTTGTACGTCTCTCTTGCTCGGACCGCCCACCATCCTATGGCTGAGAACAGAACACCGAAATACACGACTAGCGACCAGTTGAATGTTGCGACGGTAACATCAGCGACTGGCGGCCAGAAAGAGAAGAACTATCCAATAAAGCTGTAAATGAGAGCAATGATTGTCAATGGTACACCAGCCTTGCCGAGTCTGAATGGTCCCCATGCGATGTCTTCGGCGGGAGTTGTGAGTCGCCGATGCATCACCAAGCCTACGACCATGAAAGCAGAATAGAACCCAGCCACTGTCAGTCATGTCAGGGTGTTGAAAGTTAATGCGGCGTGGAACTACCGAGGAAGCCCCTTCGATATCCTCTGCCAGGTGTGTCGCACCGTTCACGCCTGCGTGGTGTGAGCAGATTTACCGTGGCAGCGGTAGCAGCTGACGCACCGTTGAACATATACATCAGTGTAACAGCCCCAATAAGAGCCGACTGCACATCGGTATGCTCACCAAAGTTTGTGAAGTCCTGGAACATGGCTGATGGGTCGTTCTTCGGCACCAGATACACGAGAACAATCAAAATTGCGATTATTCCCAAAATGTGGACGATGAAGGCTACAGCTTCCAGCCAAGGAAATGATCGTCCCAAGTATGTGTTGATGAGCACCGCGACAGCGGTCACTGCGTAAAATATCAACCTGCCATGCCAGGGCTTAGTTTTAAGTACAATTCGATGAGCAAACGCTGGGCTACTGCCGGTCCCCGGTGCGCATAACCTTGAGTGTCGCACAGCCCCGAGAATATTGTGGGACAAAAGATCTGATCGTGCAAAAACACTAGCGTTGTCTTTCCATCACTCCAAGCGAAGATGAGTGTCGCTGGACAGACCATCAGTGAGGGCAATCAAGGTCCAGCTGTTGATATCTCAATATGGATTTGTTTCATTATTTCCGGGCTTTCGATTCTCAGCAAGATTATTATGAAGCTTGGGCAGCAGACAGATAGCATACCGCGCTTGACGCTTGATTGGGACGACCTGGTCATGACAGCGATTCTGGTACAACATCCATAGTTCTCGATTGCGACGAGAAGCTGACACTGGAAAGCTCACAGCTGCTGGCCAATCTGTAGCAGTGTCAAGACAGGTTGCGGCTGGCTGGGGCACATGTTTACACGAAACTGAAGCATTGCGCGAGCCACCATACGAAAAGTCTGGCTACGCATCTCATTTCTTCTACGTCAGCACGATAGGTCTCGCAAAAGTCGCTACGTTCCTCTTCGCGCTCAAGATCGATGCAAATCAGACCCTACCACATTTGATACCTATCGGAATGGTCGCCACTGGACTCTGGTACCTGTGAGTTGATGTTGCCATTATTTGAAATTCGTTTAACAAGATTCGCAGGAGTTCCATGTTTCTTGTCGCGTTTCAATGCCACAGCCCATTCTGGAAGATCTATTCTGGCAAATGCATCAACTAAGCGGGATTCTGGACTTATGTTGAAGTATTCAATGCATCCGTCGACATTTTTCTCATCATGACACTGTCATTGCTTGTCCGCGATATTCTAACGACGGGGACGAAGTTTGTGCTCTGGTTCAGCTTCGGTCTAAGAGCGCTGTAATTCTTCCCCACGAGAACACTCAGGTCAAGAAGTGCGCATACTTATAGAACGTAGGACGATCCCAGCAGTCGGTCTGCGCCTGTTTTAAGTCTATCGCCACAACTACGTGTGCATAGGCCACGAGGAAGAACACGCTGCTATTGCTACCACCATTGCAATGAACATCAGCATCACAACCACATGTACCAAACTGTTTAGATTAACATTCTCCTTCTTTGTAAGGTAAAGTACCGTACTTCGTATTGATCAAGAGGATGTCGTCTCAGGAAAAGTGAGGTCCGATATCGCGCCGAAGCACCGGAATAGGATAACATCGGGCACTCGAAGATGTCACTGTCTTTGTTAGCTTGGAAGTCTAAAATTAGAACTCTCTATAAACATGTAAAATAAAGGAGCATTCCGACTTGCGCTGAACAGATTACGCCTAGAGTTTTAAAAATTCTAGGAGATTCACTTCTACAAAGATTGGCAAAATTAGGCATGGAGCAAGAGGATATGAGCCCTAACATCTCCTAGCATTACTTCCGTAGCTCGCTTTAAAGGTAGCCTGTGATAGGTTGTTATTTGGCTAGCTTGAGCCAACTAGGGTGCGCGATATGTATATCTTATTGGGGTTCGCGTCAACAACTCCCCCACCGAGTATCGGGCTGATGACATGAAGCAGATTGATCTGCGTCGACACTAGCTTCTTCTAGAATCCCTTCGATAAAAATTCAATGCCGTGACTGAGCATATGTCGCCGTTCCGCGTGATTCTTCTTCCCAAGTAACGTTTTACTGGGGTTGCTGGGCCACCGAAAGTTAGTTTCATCAGGGGAGCGAACGGGGTGCATCTCTCCCGCCCTTGGCAACAGGTTGGATTAAAGCTAGTCTACAAAGCTTCAAAAGCAAGACAGTCATCGGCACTCTAACAGCTTGTTAGCAACAACACCATCCTCAGATCACCGCTATCCTTTCTCGTCAGAATCAAAGCCATCGCAAACATGCCTCTCAAACACTCCCTCGTCACGGACGATGCGGACTTTCCCAACTTCACTCCTCTCATGTTTGAAGCTATGCATCCCGACAGCTTCGTAGATGCGTGCTGGCCCAACAACTTGAATGCAGAAATGCAAAAGCTGCATGCAAGCGGCTTCGTTTCCCACAAAAACATTGATCCAACCGTGACATGGACTAAAGTCACCGACACCGAGACGAACGAAATCATCGGCGTAGCGCAGTGGCTTGTCCTCAAGGACCAGAAGCCGCCTGAATACGACTTCGACGGCCCGCCCGGAACATGGGAGAACGATACGGAGAAAAAGTATGCCCAGGATATCTATCGCTCATTCGCACGCCACCGACGCGAGGTGATTCGGAATGAGGACCTGCCGATCGTCGGTAAGTAACGGAAACAAGAGCTGCGCCACTTAGACGCTGATAATTCAATAGTCTTGAGTATCATGACAGTTCATCCAAATCATCAGTACAGAGGCGTAGGCACGTTGCTGATGCAGTGGGGAACAAATGTTGCTGACGAGCTGAACGCATTGGTAAGCTGACTTGTGTCCACTACGACCTGGTCTAGCGGATAGCTAACGTTACATAGTCTCTGGTCGAAGGTACCCAAGCGGGCCGCAGGCTATACGAGAAGTCGGGGTTCGTCGTGAAGCATCATTATGCCATTCAAGGTTCTGGTGAGCTGGACAGAGGGGTTGCTCAGAGGCTGTTTTTCATGACTAGGCCTCGGAAGAGCGAGAGGTGAGATCGTTCCTCTGCAAAGCCGAGATACGGGGGAAAGTCTCTTACTGTGAGATGATAAAATAATGTATGCTAGGAGCGCGTAAGCTATGTGGCACTGTTGAGTGGTTGGATGTGCTATGATCGTGAAAGTTCATCGAGACTTCGAATGGACTAAAATTATCATCATGGGGTTTGTGGCTATAGACGCTTGAAACAATATACACCACGAGAATGTCGTCATGGGTACTCACGAGATTACTGTTCTTCAAGCTTGCGCGAATGTACTCATGTAGTATCGGAGACCAATGAATCTGCCTGACCCAGACTCCGCAACAAACAAATATGAATCAAATATGGGTAGCTATTTTACCAAACAAATCAAATACAGAGATTGTGATATTTGCAAATATTTGCAAATATTTGGTGTTTTGATATATAGCTGCGTTTTGGCTGAGTTCTGGCATCGTAATCGTGTCGATTTTGGTGTTTTGGTGTTCCATATAATCAGCCATCTAAACTCGCCCCTGACGACGCTAGCGTACCCCATTTGCAGCCGCTAACGCCTCACTTATTTTACAGACAAGCAAAGTATCGCGACGCCTACTACTATATCCCCTAGAGCAGCAAGAAAGCGTGCGCGCGCGTTAAACGTTCCTACAGCCTTAACAAAGCAATCAAGAATTTCAGCGACCTCACTACCACCTCTAACGCCCTCATAAGCGTAGGAGAGGCAGCTACTGTTTTGCAATAGATATACTAACAATACTAGCATCAAGTTGTGATTGCGAGCGACTTTTTAGTAAGCTTGGCAATCTACTTAAGCCAAAACGCTGTGCTATAGGCAGTAAGCTACTCGCTGCCTTCTAGCTTATACGCTTATAAACCCAAGCTAGATACACCTACAACACTAGGGTACAAATGCAGTGTTAAATACCTAGCGCGGTGTTAATATACACTGCAGTATTATATAAATTTACTCTTTAACACTGCACGTAGGAGATATTTACATAGCTACAGTGTTTTTTACACTAAAGTAGTGTTTTTTTACCTACTACTTTTATTAGTATAATTTTTTTTTGCGTTATATATAAGATTTTAGTGTTTACTGCTAAGACTTTTTCTTGCTTATTTTTAACTCCTCTCTATTTCTACTAATTTTCTACTTTTTCTCTCTCTCTTTGTTTTAAACTTACTAAACCTTAGATTTTAACCTGCGTGCGTTATGTTCTACCTTTTGTGCAAGCAAATTGTAGAGGGGTAAGGTAAGTAAAGTAACGCAGGAGAGGTAAAGTAAGTAAAGAGACGCAAGAGAAATAAATAGAAGAGAAATAACAAAGTTAGAAATAGTATATATTTACTGTGTAAATTTACCTAGACTGTGTAAATATAGACAACTTTGCGGTGTTTTTAGGGGGAATTCTGCGGGGTTTTTTTACACGATTCCACGCGGGGTATTTAACACCGCGTTTGTACCGCAGTGCAAGCGCTGCAGCGACAACAGCGGCAACAGCAATATCAGCGACAACGATCTTATACGCGAGTATAACATACAAAACTAGGCAGAGGACGATCAGAGCAACGCGTGAGGCGTCTAGCAGCTGCTGTAGCCAATTAAAACACCAAAAATGGAGCGCTAAGACTTTGTATACCAAATATTTGTCAAATAACCAAATATACGACTCCAAAACACCAAACAAGCAAATCAAATATGGCCTAGCTGCCAATTTTACCAAACAAATCAAATATGGGTACCCATATTTGATTTGATTTGTTTGATGCGGAGTGTGGCCTGACCAACATGGACAACCGAATTTCAAAGCAGGGTTATTACGAGTAGAGCCGAGAATGATTTTTGGTCACCTGTTTCAAAGAGGCAGAAGTTGTGAAAATGAATGATATAAATGGTCTGTCGAAAGCCCCTCTTTCGTGGCATAGTGTAAACGGCAAGGGTGGAAACGAAAACCGCTGCATCAAACATTATGAAATCCCCCAACTATAGCCGTGTCGTGTCTACAACTATTTCCCGACCAAGATGTTTACCACCACGCTGTCAGAATGCTGCTTTAGAAGCAGTCAGCTGTCGCCTCAACGGCGTGGAAAGCATTGCGTGGGCAAACTGAAGCGCCTTCAGCTTGCTCAGTTTGGGGCTCTGGGACTGGATCCTCGCGCTTGATGCCTCCAATTTGTCGGTCTTGACCTATGGCCCGGAAAGTTACATTCAGTCGACACGAGCTATCCTGGATCGGGAGACTAGGCATCCAGTTCTGAGTAAGCTTTTCATCCTGAAGGACGATTTATTCTCACATAACAGATTTGCAAATACTGTGCACATGGAAAGAGTACTGGCGACACGGTGCTGGCAGCATGCTGGTGAAGTACGGATGCGACATCGCAGACAAGCTCAATGCGGTCAGTGTGGTCGAGTCTTCGGGAATAGGTGAGGCGCTGTACAAGAAGTCAGGTTTCAAGGTAAAGGAGATCGTGAAGCTACAGACGCGAAATAAGTTCGATGATCGAGAGAGAGGCAGTATTATATTCATAGTCAGGCCAAGGTCAGGTGAGAATTTATGGGATTGTACCCATCGGAAAGTATCGCCCAATGTCTCTTTGCAAATACTGTGTGAGATATGGTACAACGCCGAGTCTTCAAGCACGATAAGCATGAAGCAGTGTCACAACACTCATGGCACAAAGCATAGTAGTAAAGTAAGAACCAAATCGTCTCATGTCAAGGCCTTTATGTGTCGTCAAACCACACTTTATCAAATGATTTTGAAAGCAAGACTATTTTTCACAGGCGAGCTCAACATTTCTGCCCACCAGTTTTACGCATTCCTTAAGGTTCCACCCGAAGTTTTGCAAGGCAGTCATCTCTACTCGTAGCAGTTGAAGTTCAGCCCAAGTTGGAGTCACCAACTTGGAATCGACATTCTCGTCTCCTTCCCACGTAGCTGTACTACTCCAACAATCTCTTCTTCTTCCCTCCCTCGAAGCGACTCATCTCATGAGCCCCACCATTTCCCTCTCCGCCAACATCTCCACCACCGTGTGACCCCTTGCGCTCGTCTCTCTTTGGGAATAGATGGGTGTTATACGTCTGCAGCGGCTGCTTGTTCAAGCCCATCGTATGCCCCGGTTCGACGAACGACTTCGGCTGTACGAGATCCTCCGCAGAGCTCTCTTGCGAGACACCTCCTAGTGCCGTGCGGATGTTCTCCCTAGACACGATGCGAAATACTTCTTGCTCGCTGTCACGGCGTTGATGCCGTCTGACACGAGGATTGCGAATGTTGCGTTCGGGCGACTTGGAAGGGATGGGAGGGGTGAAATCGCCATAGTCGGAGTCGGACTCTGCGCCAGGCCAGGCTTTCCTCGCGGGAGAAGGGCTGTTGGGCCAAGCAGTGGCTTTGGGCTTCGTGGAAGGTGGACCGGGCCAGGCAATGGGTTCTGCGGGAGCAATTACGGGTTTCTTTGGCATTGCTACTGGCTTTGGCGGGGACAAGACAGGTGGAGGTTGTGTGGTGCTTGGCTTTGATGGTGTGTCTGATGTCTTCAGAACAGTCGGCACTCTAGCTGAGATTAGGCTCGGCTTAGGAGGTGACGAGACATTGATAGGCTGCTGAACTGCAGTTGACCTGGTGGGAGTATCTGCGGACGCGATACGCGGCCCACCGTAAGGTATAGGCACGATAGGTGCGGGCAGACGTGTAGCGGGTGTTCTCTTCGGAGCGGACTCGGAGCCATTTGCTTGGTTTTTGCGTTGGGTGTGCAGCTCTGTAAGAGAGATTTCTCGCTCATACTCAGTCCCTTCGTAACTGGGCATACGGACGTTGTAGTTCGATTTCTTTGTATTGAGGCGTGGCTGCTCTCCGGAAGTAGGCTCAATGTAATCATCGGCTGCGACCTTGACATTGTCAACAACCCATGAATAAACACTGCGAACGTCTTCAGAACTTACCGTGCCGTCTGATACTGGTTCGAGATCGCGGGCGACATCAGGACTCTCTTGCACAGGACCCGGGATCGCGCTCAGCTGGCCCATTGGTGAGAACACAGGTTCGTCGGTGTCGGCACGCGGTTGGGTGTTCATCTCTGTGAGCGGGTTGGATGTCTGTGTTCTACTGTACACACTTGTCTCGGAGTCGCGATGGTGGTTCTGCGGACGAGGCAGAGGAGTGATAACGAATGAGTCCCTTTGGCTCTCAAACAGCTCTGACCACGACTCCTGCTTGACTCCGAGTGTACGATCGGGGAACTGGAGCTGGCGAGTGACACCGTGTAGTGGGCTTTTCTCCTCCTTGATGCGCATGGAAGACATGGTGTTGGATATTGAGCGCTTGAGGCCGTCGGCGTAGCGCTTCATCGGGCTCTCAGAACCAGCTCGCGCATTGCCGATCCGCTGCCCTAGATTTCCTCGAGGGCTTTGAGACTGCTTGACTGGGCTGTGGCTTGGAGTGCGCTGCACAATCTGAGGCTGGGAAGTCCAAACTTCTCCGCACTTTTCCAAACCTCGACGACGATCGGCCCGCGCGCGTTGCTCAGCGAGCCACTCCTCCATCTTGTGCTTGAACTTGGGACGCTCGACAAGTCCACCGTACTGCGGGTAGACGTCGCGCAGCTCCCGCTCGGTCGTGTCGTATTGCTTCCCAGTCAGCACACCAGATATACCCTCGTTCTGAGCTGTCGTTCGCGGCATCGAGATAATCCGATACGGTGTCGGACTTAGGAACGAGCCCGTAGGTATGGCGACGTTGCTGTCTGGAAATGCCAGCTGGGAGGGGCACCTAGCCTCGATGAAGAGAGCGAGACGACCATAGTGGCGGCGTCCTCCAGGACTGTATGAGGTGCGCACAGCATCAACAATAGGAACCAACACTTCCTCCCACACCGTGCAGATATTAGTCAACTCAAAACACTTAAAACGCCACGGGTTACATCCCTTCCCCACCTTAAGTTCCTGCAGCAGCCACGCAAACAAATGCTTCTCATATTCTTCCATGCTCCACTTACTCTTGTCTATCATGCCGTAAACGGCAGCATCCGGGGTGTAATCCGCACAGTGCTTGTCCGCCCGTGGATCATATCGCAGGGTACCTTCGTCGAATTGCGTATAGAACCAGAGGATATCGAGGCGCGAGACTCCTTTCACAGCCTCAATCCCGAAGGGAATGACCTGTATGGCGCGGGACATGGCGTCTGGGAACAAGAGGAACATGCAGTCGCGGAACATAGACCAGGGTCGGAGGAAGGCATCTGTAGAAAGGAACCGGTCTTCTAGCTCTTCGAAGCCGTCTAGGCGAAGAAGATCAAGCGCACGTCGTAAGTCAGGCGGGACCTTTTCCTTGCGGTCGCGCGAAAATAGGTCGCGGATATTGCTCATGTTGTTCTTGGACGGTAAGCGTAACATTGTAGGCGACTGGGAGGGGTGGTAGAGACTTTATGTCGGTGATGGAAAACTGGTGCCCTGGGAGCGGAGAAAGCCGCGGAGCAGTGTTGCGCTGCTATGGCGACCGTGAAAGAAAGCAAAACTAACCTTGGCGGGGTTTGATATTTCCAGACCGCCGTCAACAAAATGACGGCACTCTATCTTACCGAGATAAGGATTGAGTTATTGTAATTGGTCCGTCCAGATCCTCCTTCACCTAGACATTGTTGCAGTCACCTACCAGCCTCACTCCGCCGACAGGGGCACCGAAAGAGCTATTTGTTCGGACATTTTGTCAATTACGCTTCCTCCTACTGTCTCATCCATAACCGTGTCGCAACATCAACTCATCATGCGCTTCCTTGGCATCACTTTCGCCTTCGCTGGCACACTCGTTGTGGCTGTCAAGGCCGCTCCAGTCGAGGCTCTGCCACTCGAGCCCTCTCTCATTGAACCTCGCGCTGCTTCAATTCAGTGTGGCGAGTATCACACGTTCGAGGAGTACCTTACGTATCCGCTACATGCAAACGGTCATTACGAGAACATCAGAGAGCCACAACACATAAGTGAGATCATCAACCACAGCTGTGGCATTTGCATGGTCTTCGCGTAGGTTTCTTATATCAAAGAAAGACTTGAAGTTAAGTCAGATACTCACATCAGACAGCGGTCGCGATGCTCAGGGCGACATCTTGTGGTCTGGCGGCCCGGGACAGGGATCAGCGACACAGGTCAAAGGAGGCCAGAGCTACTTCTGCATCTTCGGCCAGGAATATCTCGGGCGATCTATCACAGAGCCTCGCGCTCCCGCAACTCAGTGTGGTGAGTTCCAAAAGATCGAAGAGGAAGGCCCGATGCCGCTATATGCAAACGGTCACTACGAGAACCTCGAGGAAGCCACACACATGAGTACGATCATCAACCAGAGTTGCGGGATCTGTATGGTCTTCAAGTGAGTTCGCAGTGTCAGCGAGCTGTTTCACAGTGACTTACATTGAGCAGGGAACGCAATGCTCAGGGCGACATCATGTGGTCTGGTGGCCCGGGACAGGAAGCCTTGCAGCAGGTCCGGGGTGGTCAGAGCTACTTCTGCATCTACGGCAAGGTCAGCGACCATACTGTCGCAGGTGGTCGGTCCATCGATTCTCGACCTTTAGAGAAGGAATAAATTGGCGGCATGGTGCTAGGAAGAACGGGCTGGGGACACTTTCGAACATGGAGAGATGAGAAGGAAGTCACATGCGAACCAGCATAGTCAGTTTGTGCTGGTCAACGATCACAAAGGCCCTCGAGCGTGGCATAGACTATACCTGGTAGCTTCCCCTCAATATATCTAGATGGTAATTTCTTCAATTCAGATCTGATCGCTCATGGCAGCTGAGGGGTGTCGGGGCTACCTTTACCTGAAGTCCTATGAGCTCGGATATTTGAATACGTTTTGCTTTCACTACTTCAACGTCAGCGCACAGACTAGTGTGCATAAGTCTTGAACTTCAATCTCAAAGGTCCCGCTCCTCGTGCATGACGAAATCACCAAAATTATGACCCTTCCACGTCGTAGCGCACCGATTCTAGGACCGAACTTCAGTTACAAAGCCAACTGGAGCTCATATCATGAAGATTTAGAAGACAACACCTCAGGAGAGGAAAGCTCAGAAGACGACACCTCAGGAGAGGAAAGCTCAGAAGACGACACCTCAGGAGAGGAAAGCTCAGAAGAAGACGACAGCTCGGGAGAGGAACGCTCAGAAGATGAGAGATTGGAAGCCAATGACTTGGACTTTTACATCAAGCAATCTCAATCCAAGGTGGAGCCAAACCTGAGAATCTACACATACGAAGATCTTGAGGTTTTACTTCTCAACGAATGTCAAGATCACTTTAGGGCCCTTCCTAGCATCGACACTATCTCCTTCGATCCTTGTCCGGCCTCACGGCTCAATTTAACATCGGTCCCGACAAGTGACAAGCGCATCCTTTTCGGCAGGGTTGATTCTGCGATACCAGAAAATCGAGACCGGGTTTACCTCTACATTAGTGGCAAGGGCAACAACCAGACATGTCCTGGAGATGAGATGAGCACAGAACCCTGGCTGAATGGAGGTGCGTCGCTCGTATCGCCCACGAAGCCTTTCTGGTACCTCTTCTCTCATGGCAGGGCATTCTACAGAGCGGATGCGCAACGTTTGAGAGCTCTCGCCTGCTTCTTGTTTCTCTCCGCCGGTCACGTCCAGACAGTGCAACATTACCCAGACTTCACAACGCACTTGGTCGACGCCATCGCTTGATATGGTAGAGGCAGGATTATAGAGGCTCGCGAGACCTCTAAAGTAAAGAAAAGCAAAGATTTGCCAATGGTATTAGGGATGGACAGCAATGAAGCTAAGCCCAGGCTCGCACGCAGACTGTCAACCGATGCCGAGGCAGAGACTCCGTGTATGTCATAGTACTGATCTATTGAACCCTCAGAGCTAACCATGGCATAGCGAAGCGAAAGAAGTTTGGACTTGCTGATGCCGTAAGAGTTATCGTTGCGATGAGGTTGATAGTCATCCCCTGACAACATCAGGCTTCTCAGATGCAGCAGTGCTACACACAACTCGGAGAATACATCCCGGTTTACGAGAGGGAAAGCGCAGAACTGAAGAGCGATGCTACACAGTCTCAACAGCTTCAAGAAGACTTCGCAAAGAAGGTTGAAGAGATCAAGGAGCTTGAGCGACGACTAAAAAGGAAAGACGAGGAGTTCCAGTCGGCAAAGGCCGAAGCGACAAAAGAAAAAGCTCAGCGCCATGAGGAGGGAATCAAGAGGCACACTGCGGAGACGAAATTGACGGAATACGTTGACGCGCAAGAAAAAATTATGGAAATTTACAATGAGTGCAGAAAGTAAAAGATCTGTGTGTTTCGAACGGGTGGCCGCGATATTTGATTATAGTTTGTAAATCCAAACAAATATCAAAGGAACTGTCGCGCGGTCGGAACAACCTCGAAGGTTGCTAGCAATCAAAGTGATTTTGAAAGAGCCTGATGTTTCTCTTGTCTATAGCAAACTTTGGTGGCGCGAACAGCAAGTACATCAGTCGCATCGTGCTCCATTATCTATTTCCATCAGCCAGGACACAACCTCATCTCGTAGAAGCGCAAACCATGGAGAAACTAGACAGCACCGTGGACGGAGTGATCAGCGCTATTCAAGGGATGGAAGTCAACGATCCAACGTCCCTGAGCACTGCCAGCCAAGAAGGTGGCTTCCAAATTCCTTCGATCGCACACCCAAAAATCATCACCCTCAACGTTGGGGGCCGTAAATTCCAGACTGCCATCGAAACCCTGCGCAGTGAGTCTGGTCTTCTCGCCCTAAATCTCTCAGAAGGCTACACTTGGGAACCTCAAGCTGACGGTAGCTACTTCCTTGACGCCGACCCCGATCTGTTCGAGCACCTCCTCCGCTTCATGCGTCGTCCCGAAGTCTTCCCGCTCTTTTATACCCAGGCGGACGGCTACGACTACGACATGTACAATCGTCTTGAAGCGGAGGCATTCTATTACCAGATGGATACTCTGCACAAGTGGCTCAAAGCGAAGACATATCTGCAGGCGTTCAAGACGGAGATCGGTGCACCAGTCATACGCAACATTAGCATCGCATCGCAGCCCATACCTACAGTCGACAAAGACGAAGAGATGCATACCCTAGCTTGCACGAAGAAAGTGTATCTATGTCCTCGCCGAATCGCTGCGCATCGCGGGCATGCGGATCTGTGCGGTCAGGCGTGTCACAGGCGCCAAGCGGAGAATGAGGTGATGTACGAAGACGAGCCATACTGGCAGGTCATGACGATGAAGAAGAAGGTTATTTATGATCAGGAAGTGTGCAGGATCAATTTTGGTAGTTGAAAAGCCACGTTGGATCCCAATGTCGAAGAAAGGGAGGGAAACAGAAGCGCACGCGTGTGGCACAACAGATAGAGAGCATCGCATAGTCTACCACTTCACATGTGGGTGTGATTTCGATGGGAGAAGCGATGAGCTCATGAAAGAAGGTATTTGTTCGCTAGACAGTCTTAGAGACTCGCGTCGCCTATTGTAGCATCCATTTGCGTTGTCTTCTTGTCTTCGTAAAAATGAATTCGCATCTCAAAGTGCTCCTGATCCCTGCACTGTCCGCATCATATTGGACGCAACCATGTTGTTGGTGACTACGAGTCACTTCGTGCTGCACCCTCTACCGCAGTTCTTTGCCGATGTTGTCACGCAAATATTAGATGACGTCCCAGTCGGAAGGGAACCAAGATTGGAATTTTCTATTCGTCTCCAATTTCTTCGTGCTCTCAAGTATTTTTAAGCATTGAATACTCCCAGACAATGTGTTGAGCTGCCTCCGTTGCAACGTTCTGACATATGCGACTCGGCGCGCTGACTAAGTGCTGCTAGGTAAAGTTTTTTTTACAAGCAGCGGAGGCCGGGTCTGTCAAATCAACCGGCACATCAGAGATCCGGAAGAAATTGTAGATACAATGTGTATCCTGAGACTCGTGGTCCGTAGGCCCTCAAGGGACGGTATGGTAGGACTTTGCGTCAATCTGAGGCACATCATTGCGCTCGTAAAGCCGTAGTCGCCAGGCTCCATTAGCCCTGGTGGCGTGGGCATGATCAATTATTCTGGGGGAGTTAATTTTCCTTCAATAATCATGGTCCATGCTCATACGATGTGGCAGTGTGGGAGACATGGGCGCTGCGTCGCTATATGGCGAGTAGCTAGAAGGCGCTGACATGGATCTGTCATGCCATGTTTCACGCTCTTCTTCCGGCGACGACAACTCCAGCAACTTCTGGGGTGATCCGACAGCCATTCCTAATGTCGTGAGTTTATTCTGGAGAATGCTGAGAACCGCGGGGTTGCCGCCACGAAAGCTCGATAACACACAGGATAGGCTATGGACAAGGTCTCGTGGGCCGATGCCAAAGTGGGATTTGTGGTTCATAGCCGGCATGATGATCATGACGTCCGCCAAAGAGTTTGCAACGTCAAACAACTTTGATTCCTGTGCCAAAGTTAGCTCCACCACAACGCACACGATCTGGTGATCTTACCATACCAGGCCCATGAGCTTCAATGCTTTGCTGAGACAGACTACTGAGATTGCTGAGCACATTTTGCGCGACCTTGGCAGGGAAGGAAAAAGAAAACTCGTCTTCAGCATTCGCACTGCTTAGGTTGGTGACGTTCAATGCATGTTGCCATAAGAAAATGCGCATCCACTGCTGGGTCATTGAAATGTCCGCACGCTGCAATTCATTTTCAAGGCTGAGTGGAGCCTCATCAAAGCTTAGTTCCTGTTGAGCCATAGCGAGGGCTTTCCGAGCAGTAGCAGGGTCCGCCGTAATTGTGGCGTCAAGGACATTAAACAGCTTACACAGTTGCACGAATGCAGGCGTGACCGATCCATCGCCGAGATGCTCCAAGCGTGGAAGGTCCGGTGCTCTTTTGAGTGTCGTTGGTACATCATGTTGAATAGAATGAGCTCTTTCAGTGATGAAGAGCAACCAGTACACTCTCAAAGCGTGCTGGACTTGATCAGGACTCATTGTTGTGTAATAGACAGTCTTATGGAGTCCCAGGATATGAGCCTTACTGATGGCCTCTCCAAGAAGAATAGTGGACACATTCATGCGACCGATGTTTGCAGAGTAGACATGTAAGAAGAAGGTGCCTAGAATCGAGAATATTGAGACGTTCTCCAGGTGGTCTGAGTCGTCACGGGCTTTCTTCGATTCTTTCTCGAACGAGCTGCTTGACACGCGGTAGTGTCCTTCCACTGGGCTCTCTGGTTCCCAGTCGATAGAAAATTGGCTGACCACGGCAGCACAAATCGCCGTTGCAAGGCCATATGCTTCGATATCATCCGGATGTGTAAGCAGACGTGCAGTTAGCGCTTCGGCATCGACCACGGGCCAGATTCCATAACCTCGCGCTTGGTAGACGTCCAGATACTGTGAGATGCATGATGTCGAGATCCTCTGCGGCTCGGAGTAGGCAGTTGCGAACGTTGGACTCAACATGTCCGGCCATCCAGTACCGTTCGGGTCAGCATCGCTGATGGGTGGCAGACGGTCGATGTAGGGTAATTCAGTCGTGCCAGGGCTTGATGTATCGAGGCTAGCCTCGCTGTTGCTCCTCGAATCATCGTGGCTACTCTTGCTCTGCTCTTGTAGTCTCCTAATCGCCGCTTCTGTGGTCCTTCGAGGTCCCTTAGGGCCAGACTTGCCATGCGACTTGAGATAGGTGCAGTCCCAACTTGCAGCCTGACACCGAGTGCAAGGAAGGATTCCGTCACATCGGACTTTTCTAACGGAGCAAGGGTCACATGCTCGGCGCGTGCCTTTCCGCGGCGCCATGCTCATGGTTGTGGCTTACCTAAACTAAGTCGATCTATGAATGACGAATTAGGAAGTGCACGCGAAGCACCGGATCAGTTCCTTATTTTGTCATTCGAAAGCTTATTGGTTGCTTTCGCTCCGAGGGTGATGATGTGGGCCACTTGGTTGATGTCGAGAAGATAGCGAAAGAAGACGGAACCAAGCCACCGACAATGCTGACTTGCCGTGGCGAACAGATGTCGTAGAGAAGAACTTCCGACTGACGCACAAGAAAAGGCGAAGCGGCTGCTGTCGGCCGGTCTTTGCCTCTTCCAGCAGGTCTAGGTACGCCAGCCAATCAAAATATGCTCAGAGAAGCACTCCTGGCCCCGTGGCGCTGTTGGGCATGCTAATGCGCGATAAATTCTTTTGGAAGGAAAAGGGTTCTTCTATAATTCCTGTCCACTCACAGCCGTTTCTGGGAATTGGGGTTTATCAAGCCAAAAGTAACGTTCCTACTGCGCTTAGGTAGGGGCACTAATAGAGGGGTCCTGCTTAGTAGCAAACATAAGCGCAAACCTTAGACTACGCGCCCTGTCTTCTAAGATTTAAGAACAAAGTAAGTCTTAGCTAGCTATAGTACTATACAATTTAACGCCTTGAATATAAAGGCTAATAGAATCTTAGTTAAGAAATACTTTTGGCTAGGTATAGGCTGTAACTTTCTTAAGAATAACCTAGCTACTCTTATTATATATTACAGTTAGTTTACCTGTATATACCTAGAGCGTAGCTAATATGCAAAGAGTAATTACAAATATACCTTTAGCAAATATCATAGTATCTTATATAATAGTACGCAGTTACTTTATAGTATTTACACTAACTACTTGTTACAAACCTTAGAAAAGAAACCTAGGTAGTTATAAACTACAGAAATTGAATCGCGGGATTTAGACCTAATATAGAGTTACAATACACTAAGCAAGAAGTTACGTAAGCTTCTTATTTGTCTTATTTAGTCTTACTATTTCTTATAATAAGAAACTATATAAAGTCGTTCTCCTGGAACGACTGGGTTGTCGGGAGTCGGGACACACTCTGGCGTCGCGAAATCAGCCTGATGTAAGATTGGGTCCACCGTCCAACTCACCCCGAAAGTCGCAGATATTTCATGCACCAAACAGTTGTAGAATGTCAAGTTCTCTACAGATTAAGATAAGACCTCTGTTAAATATAAGACTATTTTTGAAAGTCGCTTCACTGTCTGCAGCATCGACATTAAGCTACACACCATTAGCTTAATTCCGACTATTTTCGCGACGCTAGAGACACATTCGGTTTAGCGCCCGTGCTATCTCGGAAGACGACACCCAGCAACCAAGTCCCGTGTTTCCATCTCATCGGTGCAAAGTAGCAACAATCCTACATAGAAACCCCGTTATCAACGTGAGCCCCACATGCGACGTATCTACAGCACACCCACGTAGCCTCGATGAAACAAAGACTTGATGCAATCCAACCAATCAACCATGGCAGCATCATCAGAAACAAGACCCCTCCTGGAACCACAAGAACCACACCAAACCAATGAAGAAACCCCCTCATCCACAACCCCGCACCACTCGACCTTCGCCCGCAATCTCAGCGCCCGCGACGGCTTTGCACTCCTCCTATCCATTGTCATCGGTTCCGGCATATTCTCCTCTCCCGGCCCCGTCGACGCCGCCGTGCCGTCTCCCGGCGCCGCGCTGTCAATCTGGCTTCTCGGCGGCCTTCTGGCGTGGACAGGAGCGTTGACCATGGCGGAGCTCGGGACGGCGTTTCCAGGCGAAGGAGGCATCCAGGCGTATCTAGCGTATGTTTACGGCGATGGGGTGGGCTACATGGCGGCGTGGAGTTGGATTGTAGCGACGATGCCGGCGACGCTGGCGATTTTGAGCATTGTGTTTGTGGAAAGTGTGTTTAGTTGTTTTGGGGTGAGTGAGTCGAGTCCGCCGATGAGTCATAAGGCGGCGAGTTGTGGAGTGTTGGTGTGTGTTACGATCTTGAATTCGATTAGTACGAGGACAAGTACGAGGCTTTCTGGGTTTTTCGTGGCGATTAAATTGCTTACTATTCTGCTGCTTATTGTTGCGGGTCTGGTGGTGGTTTTGGTGTACATTGCGAAAGGAAAGGACTGGGGTGGTGGAGATTGGCACAGTAAAGGTTGGTTTGAACATAGGGATACGGTGTTGCCTGATGGGAGAAGGTTTGATTGGGGGCAAGTGGGTACTTGGGAGTCGCTGGGGTTTTACTCGACTGCACTGTATGGTGCGCTGTGGGCGTACTCGGGTTGGGACAAGGTTTGTGTGTGAGACTGGCTATATTGACGAGACTGACATGATGCCAGGCAAATTATGTCGCTGCCGAGCTGCGTAACCCAAGTCGCCAGCTTCCATTGTCCATCAACACGGCTATTCCAACAATCATTCTCTGCTACGTGGCCGCAAACGCAGTCTACTACGTCCTGCTTCCATGGGATGTTGTGTCCACAACCGACGCTGCTGCGGTAGTAAGTCAATGAAGCACAACATTCCGAGTCTCGACTAAAAACACTCAGACTGCAGTCACCCACTTCCTTGGAACAGGCATAGCCTACTTCGCCACCGCACTCATCTGCCTCGTCATCGCCGGCTCAGCACTGGGCAACAGCTTCGTCGCAGGCCGCATGACGGTCGCCGCGTCCAACAAAAACTGGATCCCGCGCGTCTTTGGAACCGTAGGCCGAATCGCCAACGTTAAAATCACCAAAGCGGGCGCAGGCGGCGAAGATGCTGAAGACGCCATGGAGCAAGGCGAGTCACCCATCAATGCGCTGATCCTCAACACGGTACTCTCGGCAGTGTATATACTGCTGGGCAACATGCGCATTCTCCTGACTCTCAATGGCCTCGCCGAGTACGCATTTTTCTTCCTGACTGTGCTCGGGGCGATTATTCTGCGGTTTCGCGAGCCCAGTTTACCACGCCCAGTCAAGCCATTCATCGGAATACCAGTAATCTTTGCTCTGATCAGCGGGTTCGTAGTTGTGCGAGGGGCGGTTTTCGCGCCGATCCAAGCGGGGATTTTGCTGGGGATCTGGGCTGTTGGCGTCGCCGTTTATTATGTGAGATTGTGTGTGGTGTCTAGACAGGTTGCGGATGGCTAGGATACGTCCCCTGTTGGTCGACGTCGCCATAGTTGTTCTAGCTAGCTTCATGGCATGATTCCTTGCGTGCTTTGCAATCCCAAGCTGTCATTGGATAGCTACGCCAAGGCAATTGACTCAGCCACCGCCGCCACCTGTTCTCGTTCCGGGCGCGCTAGTTCATCTTGGCATGTACTTAGTGGGCTTGGCATGTGGCTGATGGCGAAAGAGAGTGGGTCGCACAGCAACGACGACGCTCTCCATGATGCAACTCCGACAACGATTCGACAAATAAGATGGACTCCAGGAATGATGACAGTGGCTAGACGACCGCGAGAAAGATCTTCGATTACCCTTTGAAGTGTGGTTGCGATGCGCGTGGCTGGAGAAAGCGTCAAGTCCTCGATGTCATAGGGATCGGCTAGCGGCAGCATCCCTGCTTGTGGTGCAGGTCGTAGCCACTTTGTTGACCAGATGCATCTGCACTTCACTTCGCCTCTGTGTACGATTGTCGCGTCGCGGAAAGTTGTGTCGCGCTGATACCCCGGGTGTGTCTGTGGCAGTCAGTCTCGATTGCATATAGAGATTCTGATCCTATCCATCGGGCCATCTGAGTATTGCCCCTGGTTGACTCGATACCATCCGCCAGCATGGCCCAACAACACCCTCCCCACGAGAGCGAACCAGTGCCTCACCAACAAGACCCGAGCGGCGTCACGGGCGTTGGCAATGGCCCCCAGGTTGTGAGCACATCCGCGACCCTCGACGTCATTGCAGGGCCGCTCCTCAACTACAGGCGCACCAGCAACCAGCAGACGGGCCAGCCCATATGGCACGGCAGCGTCTTGATCGTCACCACCCCCGGCCAGCAGAACCCTGAGCTCGTCCTTTCACCAGCCGGCGCAGTCGATGCGAGTCTTGGCGACGTCAGGTTCAGCGTGGATGCGCGACCCTTCCACGGGGAGAAGCTGTACGAAGACCCCAAGCGCGCCTTCTGGCGCTTCATCATAGAGGCCCCCATGCAGCAGTTCGAGTCGCGCTGGAGCTACCATGTCCGCAATCTGGTCTACGTGGACCGCGAGAAGCTGGAGAAGCCCCAGGTCTTTGTTGTGCCCGCTGCCTCGCAGTCGATGCGCATCATGTTCCACTCGTGCAACGGCTTCAGTGTAGGCACCGATGTGGATGCGTGGTCCGGCCCTGCGCTATGGAACGACGTGCTCCGCATGCACGCCCAGAAGCCGTTCCACGTCATGCTTGGAGGAGGCGACCAGATCTACAACGACGGAGTGCGCGTCGACGGCCCCCTAAAGCCCTGGACAGACATTAGCAACCCGCACAAGCGCCGCGAGTATCCGTTCGGCGAGCAGATGCGTGCCGACTGCGACGAGTACTACTTCAACAACTACGTCAAGTGGTATGGCCAGCGCCCCTTTTCCACCGCGAACAGCCAGATTCCGCAGGTCAATATCTGGGACGACCACGACATTATCGATGGCTTCGGCTCGTACACCGACCACTTTATGAAGTGTGCTGTGTTCAGAGGCATTGGCGGTGTCGCGCACAAGTACTACCTTCTCTTCCAGCACCACCTGGCTCCACCCAAGAGTACCTTTACGACCGATGCGCCCAAGACGACGAATGTCGGTGCACACGGCACTACACCTGCCGATCCAGTACAGCTCAAGGCAACGTTTGTCATGACGGACGATGTTGGCGACCCGTCGTACATTCTGGGACATAAGCCGGGACCGTACGTGGAGGAGCGCAGTCGCAGTGTCTACTGCCAGCTCGGCGCACGCATTGCCTTTGCTGGTATCGATGCGCGGACGGAGCGCACTCGTCATCAGATCAATTATCCCGAGACATACAAGGCGCTATTTGATCGGTTGGATAAGGAGTACTCTGCGAATCCAGACTTGAAGCACTTGATCCTGCTTCTTGGTGTGCCTATTGCCTACCCACGTTTGATCTGGTTGGAGAACATCCTACAGTCGCCGCTCATCGCACCCATCCGATTCCTGAACAAGCGCTTCGGATTCGCGGGTGGCTTTTTCAACCAGTTTGATGGCAAGGTCGATTTGCTTGATGACTTGGACGACCACTACACTGCCCGTCAGCACAAGACGGAGCGCCGCGAGCTCATCCAGATGCTGCAGAACTTTTCCAAGAAATTCTCCGCCCGCGTGACCATCCTCGGAGGAGACGTGCATCTCGGCGCCGTTGGACGCTTCTA
Organism: Ampelomyces quisqualis; assembly: GCA_018398575.1. NCBI lineage: Eukaryota > Fungi > Ascomycota > Dothideomycetes > Pleosporales > Phaeosphaeriaceae > Ampelomyces > Ampelomyces quisqualis. The sequence continues at coordinate 2,792,368 of JAGTXZ010000011.1, forward strand.
CTCGAACCCCAAGCTCCAGATCCCCGCCGAGCAGGACTGGCGCTACATCCCCAACATCATCAGCTCGGCCATCACCAACAAGCCGCCGCCCCAGGCCGTTGCCAACCTCCTCGCCCGCCGCAACAAGATCCATCACCTCGACCACGACACGGACGAGACGCTCCTGGAGATTTTCGACCGCGACCCAGGCCTCAGTTCCAACGGCGAAAAGCTCTCCCCCAACGGCGAAACAAGTCTCACCAACGGCAACGCATCCACCGCAGACAGCAAAATCGACAAGAAAACCTCCGACGCAAACCACGCTACCATGCCCTCCCGCAACTACGCAATCATCTGCGAATCAGCCACACCGTCCACACCCACTTTATCCCCACCCGACGCCCCTCGTACCAACGGCGACGCAGCCTCCACCGTGTCGGCACCACCAGGCAAGAAAGATAATCCGCGCCACCCGATCCACGTCGGCGAACAGGGCGCGGGGACACAGCATCCTGCTGCGAATGGGCTGCAGCCGACGGGGCTGTGTGGGCCGTTTGGTCTCGATGTCAGTCTGCGCGTGGAGATTAGTAATGCCGATGGCGAGGGGCGCACAGATGGGTACGGGTTCAGTATTCCTGGTCTAGCGGTTGGGGGCAGGGGAGAGCAGGGGACCAAGTGGTAGTGGAGGGTGCGGGGGACGTGTTCCCTTTTACTTTTTTTTTTTTTTTTTTTTTTTGAAATTCCTTCTAGTGAAAACTTATACCCTGTTTTTTTTTTCCGTGGTTGTAGTTTGGTGGTGTGTGAGTTTTGGTTCTGGATGATGAAAGCGTGGGGGGTTTCTTTTTCTCCTGTTGGGCAAGAGTGCGGGGTGGTGTGTTTATTCCATGCATGTCTGTCTGTGTGAAGTGGGCCAGGAAGGAAGAAACATGGATGAAACAGCACGATGTGCAGAGCAGATAGGATAGGAATAAACCCATTTTTTTCTTCTTCAAGCACAGTGTCTGACCAGGACGCCGCCCAGTGCCCAAAAACGCTATAGAAAATGTGCGCATCTCACTCTTCCTCGTCGGGCAACACGTCTTCCCGGCTCAGCCCCAGTTCCTCCCCGACCCGCCTTACCACCTCTTTGATAGCGGCGCACGCCGGACTATCCGGGTACGCGGTCAAGAAGCTCTCGCCGTAATCGCAGGCCATGCCGATGCGCGGATCGAGCGGGACAGCGCCCAAGAAGGGGATATTTTCGTCCTGGGCCAACCGACTCGCGCCGCCGGTACTGGGTTTGAAGATTTGCGAGGCGTGCTTGCACCCGGGACAAACGAAGCGCGACATATTTTCCACGAGCCCGAGGATGCGTATCCCTGCTTTGCGGCAAAAGTCGATTTCCCTGCGGACATCGAGGAGCGCGACTTCCTGAGGTGTGGAGACGAGGACGGCGCCGCTGACACCGCTCTGCTTGAGGAACGAGGTGACGCTGAGATGTTCGTCCGAGGTACCGGGCGGGGTATCGACGATGAGGAAATCCAACTCGCCCCACGTGACGTCCATGAGGAATTTCTTGATCAGCCCGTTCTTCTTCGGCCCCCGCCATATCACGGCGTCGTCGCGGTTGGGCAGCATGAATTGCACGCTCATGACGCCGAGATTCGCAGACACCCACACGGGCTCCCACCCGTCTGCGCTGACGTGGATGGTCTCGTCTTCGACGCCCATCATTTTCGCTATCGACGGGCCGCAAATGTCCGTGTCCATCAATCCCACCGTGCTCGCGGCATGGGCGCTGAAGCCGTGCGACAACATGCTGCTAAAGGTCGATTTGCCGACGCCGCCTTTGCCCGAGAGGACCAGGATTTTGTGCTTCACGTCGGCGAGACGCGCGGTTATGATGGGTATGTCCGGGTCGGGTCCTTTGGGGGCGGACGCGCATATGGCCTGGTTCGGGCATCCGGCGCAGTTGTCTGCTGTGCCGGCTTGTTGTGACTCCGGCCCGGGGCAGTGTTCTGTAGAGCGCGTGGTTAGCACCTGCGGATGCGACAGCAGTGAGGGGTGGCGGGGCGCTGTGTACCGGGCTCCGGCGCAACGAGCTTCGGCGCTGCCTTGAGGGGCGCGTCCAAGTCCATCTGCGTTGGCTCTTCTAGTGAGGGTGCCATATTGCGTGCGACGGCAAAGGTGCGGGCGCGGCGGCTACATGGTGGTGTGGAGAGGAAAAGGCAGAGAAGCTTGCTAATCAACGAGCATCATAGGGCTGAGCTAGCGTGGTTCCGCCCCACGTCGTCCCGTCTCGGGTTGCATCAGTCACGTGGCGCGACGCACGGTGATTGGACAGACGTTGCTTGAGAACTGTCTCGCTTCATGCAAAGTATGCTCGTCTAATGTAGTATATTCATCATGGTTCGCCTGCCATCCTACCCGTCTACTGCAGCTTGACCATGACGTACGGAATCTCGACATCCTCCTCATTCTGGTCCTCGGCAGTAATCTCAAAGATGACGTTCTTCTGGTGGCCTGGTACGGCCTTCTTGCTGACGTGCTCAACGAGCTTGCTCATCCTGGATTCCATCAGTACACATATTCGCAGAGGGAACAGGCTACTTACGACAAGCCCATGCGGTCCTTCAACTTGGCTGGCGGGTAGAAGGACGCGTACAGCAAGCTCACACCAGAGCTGACCATCTGAATCGACAGGCCCTTCTTCTCAAAATGCTCGACAAACTCCTTCAACGTAATGTCTTCCACCTCGAACCGGTCCCACAGCTTGTCAATCGTCACATCGCCGTCAGGTCCTCTGTACTTGCCCTTGGGGCTTGCAATCGGCTCACTGAAGCCAAAGAAGGGCAGCGCCAAGTTGATGAAACCATTCTTGTACTGCTCGATATCTGTCTTGCCGTCGACGATCTTGTACAGCTCAAGGTTGACAAGACCAGTGACGAGCGCCGTCGTAGTGGCAATCGCCGGAATGATCTTGCCCGCGATGAACTTGGTCTTGAGTCGGTCTGCCGTTTCAATCTTGTAGTTCTCGGCGCGCAGGTTGCTGGCTGCTGTGATGAAATCAATGTGATGGTTCGAGTCGTCATCCTTCTCGAACTCAACTGGCTCGAGCTTGAAGCCTGCTAACGACTTGGGTGCCGGGAGCTGGTCGATGATCTTGTTGAGGTCATCATTCTCGTTTCCTCCAGCAGCCTGAGCAGAGTTCGGGTCAGGGTCCGAGTCGTTGGCTTGGATCTTGACCGTGGGATCTGGCTTGAAGTCTGGCACGATCATGTCGTTCAAGACTTCAATGTAGTGCTCACGCGTCGCATTGGGCGTGATGCCGTAGTTGAACGCGTGTAAGTGAGCACCTGCCTCCACATATGTGAAGTGGGTGTCGTTGTTCGGGTCAAATTTCAATGGGTCTGGCGCACGCTTGGGTCCAGACCAGAATTGTTGTCCAGAGCCGGTTGTGGAGTCCTTGGGGAAGTTGTAGAGCAGTTGCGCGATCTGATGGTTGTAGCTCTTCTCGAACTGGTGGCGAGCCCAAATGATGCAGTCGTCGTATGAAAGCGGCTTCTCAGTCACCAAAAACTCCTTCAGTGTGTCTAGAGTTTGCTTCTCATTACCCGACTGCTTCAAGGATGCACCGAGGTAATCCGGCTGTGTGAGGTACAGGTTGACTACTTCAGGTCCCTTGACGAACAATGAATCGAAGGCTTCGCGCGCCCATGCGATAGTGTGTTCGATGCGGTTGGGAAAACTCCGCAGTGTGCACATGGGAAACGACTTCTCTGGTGGATCCTGTGATGACGAGTATGATTCTGTGATGAAAGGTAGCACGACCTGGGTGTTGCCCTTGGTACCGAGAGTACCGCTGTCTAGTAGAGACTTGCGGAAGAAGACGCATCGTCGGTCAACATATGTTCGTGCCTCGACATTGTCAAGTGCGTTCGTGACTGCGTCCAGCTCGTTCCAGAAAGTCTCATTGAAGATGTGCTCGGTTTCCGGTCCGACCTTGTCTTGCAGTGTGACAATCTTGCCTTGGAGATCAGGGTTCATCGCTTGCACTGCCTTCGCAGCAGCGTCACTCTTGAGTTTGCCAACGTCCGTTGGTCGAAACAAGAATTGTCTGTTGAGATTGCTCTTCTCGATCTGGTCGTTGTCTGTCACAGTAATGCGGCCCTCTGGTCCAGCACCAAGCCCCATCATGGCCCAGTTCTTGAGCATCTCACAACCGATGGCGCCAGCTCCAACAAGAAACTCCTTGATGTTGCCCAGCTTCTTCTGGTACTCTTGTCCGAGCACAGCAATCTGACCGTCGTAACGCGAGCCAATCGGAGCGCACTGCTCTTCCGATCGCGCTGTTGAAGTTGGTATCGACTCCAGCGAATCAAAGTAAAGGAATTGAACGATGGGATGGAACTTTCCGGAGACCGACTTCAAGACTTCCTGTGCAGCCATGCCACCAAAGAATGCTGCAACGGGGCTGAGATCACCGCGCGCCTGGTAGCTCAACTCCTTGATCAGCTTCTCGTCGAGCTCCACCTTCTCCTCTCCTTGTCCGGCAAGTTTCTGCGCAATCTTGACAACGTCTGCCGCGTCAGCCTCGTGGTGTGGTCGTGGGAACTCTCCCTTGTGCTGGCTCGCAAACTTGTGCAGCGCTTGGAAACCAACATGCAGCTGCTGTGGGCGGTCGAACTTGGCGAAGTCGGAGATCAAGAGCTCAGGCTTCTTTAGCTGCTGGCTGAACGGCTCAAAGTTGATAATCTTGGGCATCTTGACCTGTATGTATTGGCCACCGCCCTGGTATGTTCCCAGCCCAGAAACGTCGCCAATAGAAAACGTGTAAGGTCCCTTGACCTCAATCTTGCGTGGCGCGCAGCCGTTCAAGCTCTCCATGCCCTTGACCTCTGAGAAGGTGACCCAGTCGCCATCCTCGAGGCCGTGTCTAGTCTCGTCCAGCGCAGATACGAGACCCGACTCGTCGATTCCTGCGATGATGCCATTCGTGACGTTCTCGCCGGTGGGGTCGCCGATGGTGAAGTTCTTGCCAAAGTCGGTGAAGATGGTACCGAAGAGGCCGTATGTGTCGGTGATGACGATGTAGATGCCGTTCTCGTGGCAGTAGTCTGCGATCTTGATCTGGTCGTCGAGCAAGGTATCGGTGAGCACGACGACCTGGAACTGCTTGAGCTGGGCCAGGTCTGACGTCAGGGCCTTCCCGCGGAACTCGTGCACGGGCGTGTATGGGTTGAGTTCAGAGACGCGCGGGACGGTGACGGAGGCGCGGGGCTTTCCGACGTCTTCGGGGCGGAGGAAGAACTGCGACGACAGGTCGGCGAGGGCGGCGGGCTTGGGGTCGAACAGGGTTAGCGACTTGACACCCGCGAGTGCGATGTTCTTTGCAATCTCAACGCCGAGACCCCGCAGTCCCGCGACGAGGACGTTGGAAGAGCCCATGCGCTTCATGGCCTCGTGGCCCAGCACGTACAGCTGCCTGCTGTAGAGCGACTCGTCGATGTCGCCAGTGCTGCCGGACGCCTCCTTGAGCTGCTCGACAGCCGTGGCAGGGCTGTCGACCTGCATGCTTTCCTTGGTCGTGTCAGTCGTGTTCGTCGTGTGTATTGAGCACGCATCCAGGGGCGGCATCAAACAAGCCGACGACTTACGGCCATGATGTTTTCTTTCTTAGCCGGCCCTTCGTCCGAGACGGAGTGTTTTCTCTTGGACGCCAACTTGCCGACCGTTGCGGACCCGGGCAGCTGTCAGTGCGGGGTGACGTGGTGGTTGAGCGACCGAAGAGCAGCCAAACGATGTGGTGGGGTGCTGCCGGGGTGAAAGTGGAGTGTTGGAGGTGGGGGACAAGGGCTGTGGTGGCGCAGAAGTTGAGGCAGCAGCGTGAGGCGGATGTCGTTGTGTGATGGATCAGTTTGCCTTGCCATGGTGCTAGAGCTCCCTCCATGTCCCACTTTCTTGGCGGTGCCGTCGCATCACAACGTCACACGTCCCTACCGGACAAAAAAACTGTCTAGTCACAGCCGACAAAGGATCCAGGTGTTAAGGGAAGGAAAAGTCTGGGTTTCATCACTGCCATAGACAGATCTCAGTTCGTTATCGCCGTGCCATCCCGTCCTTCTCTGTATCGGTCATTACGTGTAATTGGTTCCCAAACGCCTGACCCGCGGATATGCGTGCCGCGAGCTCCAAATGCTCACTGTTTTCCACCCGCGAGCTCCAAATGCTCACTGTTTTCCACCCATGCGAGAAAAGCAACGCTGATATGAAGGAGCAAGTGAAGCAGAACAAAAAGACTTTGTACATTTCAAAAGCAACAAGAACAAGTGCAACACACATCATCGCCGTGACGAATGTCTTGTATTCCGCGTCCTTCGGTCTGAACTGGCGCTACCTGTCATCGTTGTTAGCCTCTATCAATCCATAGCGAGGATGGAGTGTCAAGACCTACTGGAACTTGTGTAATCTGAGTAATAATAACTCGACCCGCTAATCGTGGTGCTCTTGTCATCATGCTTCTTGTCCTGATGTCTCTTGAGGCCCAACATAAGCGCCAACCCACCCAGCGCAGCAGCGACGCCCGCGCCCTTGGCAACGCCGCCGTGCTTCTTCTCGCTGCCGACGCGCGATGGCCGAGCGGGGCGTGCAGCGCCGTACCAGCGTCGTCCGCCGGATGCAGCCGCGCCGCCCGAGTGACGGTGTTCTTCCATGTAGGTTTCCTCGTGCGTGTGCTTGTTTTTCTTGCCGAGTCCAAAGATGGCGAGAAGCGTGTCGAACAGGGCGCGCGCGCAGCAGAACAAACAGAGGAGCAGGAGGAGGAATATACCCAGGAGAACGCCAATGACGATGCCTGCAATCGCGCCACCAGACAAGCCGCCGCCGCCGCTCTCGACCTGCTGGGGGGTGCCGTTGACGCCCGTGGGGATGGGCGTCTGGAAGGGCACGGTGGCGGTAGGGCGGCCGGTGTAGGTGACTATGACGAGGCCTGAGCTGGTTGGTCGCAGAGGGGCAGATGGAGCGAGCGTACCTGGAGGGACGAGGGTGGGGAGGATGCCGCCGCTCGAGCCGCCGTTGTTGACGACGCATTGCTGGTTGACGTCGCAGTAGAGGCCCGACGAGCAGCACTTGGTGCCGCAGACTTGCTCGGACGCCTTGCACGTCGCCGTCGGTGCCGCGGCGCCGACGAATGTGCTGTACACGGATGTCTTGGTCACGAGCCCAACCGTCTCAACGTACGTCGTCGTGTGGTACTGCCAGGAGCCGCCGCCGCCGCCGCTGTCGCTGGCGCACTGCGCTTGGTTGTTGGCGTCGGTCATGCAGTACGTGCCGGACGGGCAGCACAGTTGGCCTTGCCAGCCGCAGAGCGTGCCGGCGCATTGCCGCTTTTCGATCTGCGAGGCGTTGTGCAGCTGGCGGAACTCGTCGAGGTGGACGGGGTACGGCTTGGCGAGGGCAGCGGGGAGGTGGGCGACTGCGAGCAGGCCGAGCACGGCCGCGGGGGCGTCGAAGAGCCGCATGCTGAGGGCGATGGGAAGGCCCAACGCAGGCTGGGGAATGTGAAGAGGGGGTGTTGGAGGGCGGCGAGCGGTGAGCGGTGCAGTGCGTTGGCTGCGATTGGAGCGGGGTCGATGGTGGGCTAGCCGTCTAGCTGCAGGTGGACGACACTTCAATCAGCAGTCTGAAATGCGACGACACTCCAATCAGCAGTCTGAAATGCGACGACACTTCAATCAGCAGTCTGAAAATGCTCGGAAGGGGGAATACGAGTGGGGAGGAATGCGGTCGTGCAACGGAAATAGGTGCACTTAGATTTGCAGTTGGGGTGGTTGGCGCAAGTGGCTGGGAGAGGCTGGGAGCTGCCCAAAACACCACGCGGCACAATTGCGGGCGGGACACGTCAAAACTTATCGCTAGGCGGTTCCTTGTCGATGTTTACAAGTTCCAAGCGAGCTTGGGAGAGAGATGCAGGCGGTTGTGTGTGCGTGGATAGCTGCTGTGCTGGTGCATGCTGTGTGCGATGGGACGACGGTGGTGCGCCCGGCCAAACACCAGCCGACGTTCACCCAGCAACGATGACAGCCAGCCCGCCTCGAGCTGACGTCATTTCACCACGTGCAAGCTACGTTGGACACCACCAGGCCATCTCCAACTCATCCACCACAAACTATCGTATGCATCGTCACAACTTTACCGGCCTATCCAGCCCATACTCCCTGGCCATCTTCTCGCTAATCTTCCGCCCCACGAGATAGGCCGTCGCCTGCGTGTGATTACTCGTCGTCAACGGACACACGCTCAGATCCGCCACCCTCAGCCCCTGCACCCCAAACACCTTCCCATCTTGATCCACACACGCATCCTGCTCGCCCTCTTTACCCATCCTGACCGTTCCGTTCGCATGCCACACGGTGCCCGCATGATCCTTGGCAAACGCATCCACGTCCTCGTCAGACAGCGACGCCGGGCCTGACAACGTCTTGCGCACCGACGGCTTGATGCCAGGATTCTCAAACATCTTCGTCCACGTGTTGCGGATTGCTTCGCGGAACACGACGCGGTCGTATGGGTGCGTGAGGTAATTGAGCTGGATGACGGGGTGGTCCGCGGCGTTTTTCGACTGCAGCGTCACGCTGCCTTGGCTCTGCGGGTGCATTAGGAACGCAATACTCGTCAAGTAACTATTTCCCGGCGTGACTTGCGAGCCCGGCGGCCAGAGCGGGCCATTGCTGATGAACTCGTACGCGGGGATTGTGTCGCGACTGAGAAACTCTTGGGCGTCGGCGGGTAGCTGGCTATACTCGGCTAGGTTTTCGAGGCCGGGGAGCTTGAGGAATCCGCCCCATAGAACGCTTTGTTGGAGCGCAAAGGCGCCGGATTGGTCTTGGTTCCACACTTCTTGCGCTGAGGCGACGAGGGCTTCGTTGCTTTCAAACGTGTACCGCTCGTTGATGGAGCCGTCGACTTCCACGCACATGAATGCTAGGATGTGGTCTGAGAGATGTTTGCCTACGCCAGGAAGATCCTTCTTGACTTCGATTCCGAGGGCCTCAAGCTCAGCTTTTGGACCAATGCCATTGAGTAAAAGAAGTTTCGGTGTATCCAGCGCTCCACCACATAGTATGACCTCTTTGCTTGCCGAAGCTGTATGAGGATTAGTAAGTGAAACACCTCAAGCCGGAATCGTGAATCCTACCTTCCCTTCCATCCTCAGTTAAAACACCCACAACTCTCTCCCGCTCAAACACCAACCTCTCCGCCCTCGCCCCTGTCCAAACCTCCAGATTACTCGGCTTATCCTGCAAATGCGCAACCGCACTCGTGCTCCTCCCCATCTTACTATAACTATACGGAAACACACTGATGCCCATGGGATCCCCCGAATTCGGATCCAAGTTAATTTCCTCGCCCGCCGCAACCAACGCTTCCATCTGCGGCACAACCCCGCGTTCAAGTCGAGGCGGCAAGCCCACTTTCAGCGCACCACTCGTGCCATGCCGCGAGCCGCCCGGGTTCGCCAGGTGAGCGTACGCGGACGACGCAGACAAATCATACGTCTCCATCGCATGGAAACTCTCCCTCACGCTCCCCCACTTCCACGCTTCGTCCCCGACCATCTCGCCCCACCGATTGTAGTCCTCCCTGCTGCCGTACAGGTACACGCCAAAGTTCACTATCGAACTCCCCCCTAGCCCTTTGCCGCGGTTGTACGCGATTCGTCGCCCGTTGAGCGCGCGCTCCGGCGCAGATATGTACCCGTAATCGAGGTCGGGGCGCAGCGCGGCGGCGTGGAACCGGTGGAAGGGGGCATGGAGGTAGGCGCCAGAGGGTTGGGTGCCAGCTTCGAGGAGGAGGACAGAGGGTTTGGAAGGGGTGTGGGAGAGGGCGTGGGCGAGGAGACAGCCTGCTGTTCCAGCTTTATTGTGTTAGGTATTCGGTGTGTGTGTGGGGGAGCGTAGCTAACCTCCGATAATAATGAAGTCGTACGCAGGTGGTGGTGCCATGTTGTACTCGACGATGGTGTTCTTTGCATCCATCAACTCGAACCGGGTATCAAGGCATTTTATATCCGTACTTTACACCAATCGTCTAGATAGGATTCGCCGACACGCGCCACAATTCCGCATGCATGGTGTTGCTGCCGATCGGATGCAAAGGTACGCTAGCAACATCAGGTGGGGTTGATCGTCCCGCGGTGAGGGGTCCTAACACTGCTTCCTGGCGCATACGAGCAAAAATCGCACCAGTTACTGTGCAACGAGAAGCTGAATCGACTTGACCGATCTCAGATCAGAGCTAATGAGAGTCTGCTCTGAGGTCCTGTCGTATACATCTCTGTGCCCTCCACCTCTTCCACGCTCCTATACACTCAAATCACGTAGATGGACATCATCAGGCTTGTGCATGGAGTGTATTGTTCCATCTACAGTAACGGAAAGAGACACGTTTTGATTTTCTGATTTATGCAAAACCGTTCAAAGAATTTGTTAGGTCGTTCTTCTTTCGCTACACTCCAACGTTAGCGAGATGGCTGAGCGGACGAGAGAAGTTGTTTTCAACGTTCCTAGCTCGTACTCCGTAGGTAAAGGAGCATAAGCAGACAGTAGAATGCTATCGTAGTTCCATCTTGATGTTTGCAACGGGCGTCCAGTGTATTGTTGGGCGGTACCAGTCGTCCTTGAAGCATCAGCGACGGAGCAGAAAAGTCCTTTATGGCTTTCTAGAGACTCTCTGCTAGTCTAGCGCAGAGCACGTTGATAAATGCGTTGAGGGTTAGGCTTTCCAAAGACGTCCAGATATTCGCACGACATGTTAGCAATGGTCGCGAACGTGACGCGTCGCGCTCACGGCCCTACCGTAATGAACTAAGCCAAGAACATCTAGCGTCTTTTTCTGACACAAATTCACTTTAACAAACCTGGTCCACATCCTCCCACCCGGCCACCCGCCCGAAATCTTCGCATCATTGTTTTCACGCTTTGGAAGGACAGTGCACGATGAAGGCCATACACCACTATCCATCGGCTCTCGGCACTGCCGAGGAGATGATAGCCAGATCGGAAGGATATGTGAAAACTAATAAACGCAGGCAGGCAGGACCATGCGAGTGCCCAGATTGTCAAAACAGCTTCTTCATGATGCACGAGCAACAGATCGACCGATACGCCTACAACCAAGTTCTTACCAACGCTCAAGCGAAAAGCATCCTCGCTGGCTACATGGAGGATATTTCCACAAGCCAGAGATACCTCGTTGAGTCAACAGAGCGGTACGGCGATCGCATCCTGACTCGTTGGCGGAAGCTCACCCAGAGCAAGCGAACAACAATCCTGCAGACTGCCGAGCCGAATATCCCTTTACACAAAGGGTTTATTATTGACACTGAATCTGCTGGGGCAACATGGGAAACACAACGCACATACAGAAAGTACCACCTTCTGCCGTACCTGGATGTCGACACGCTGGTGCGAAATCCAGCAGTCCTTCTGAATCTCATTCACATACGAGCCAGTAACTCGCCAGTGGACTGGGTGTCTTTCGACAACGAACAGCTCAGAACGGCCTGGTCCACAGGCCTTTTCGACGCAGACTTTAATCCAGGTGCCGTGATCATGTATGGCTCACATTACGGCACTTGGACTCCGTGGGAGGAGAAGGCGGCTCATCGTGCTGATGTTCTCGGATTCCCGCGCGGCAGAATCGTGATCGAAGCTCAAGCGACACTGATGAAGTTTTTACAAACGGTCGTACAGCTTCTGCTTGCTGGCTCGACCGAAGAAGAAGCACCCTCAAGTGTCAAGTGGCAACAATTCTTGGCAGGAGGGCTAAAGACCATTGGTGAGGCGGCTACATGGTCGACATTTGTATACCGCCCATTCGCTGCACCGCCGCGATTCGAGCCTGATGCCCTGCTTGCCATTGTCAGAGCCCGACGTGATGCCACTGGAGATCATGTTTGGCTGATGCAGACCGAACCATCATACTTCAAGCGGTACATACGTAAACTCCGTCAGACGCAGGTTGTTGAGTTGAGCAATGACAAACACGCCAGCGCCACATCCGTATACTCACAAATAACACATGGCGTCCAGGTGCACTGGCTGTGGCGCGATATAGTTGGTGAGTTCGAAAACCTTCAGGCTGCTTATCAGCGATACAGAGATTCCATCAGACCCGGGGCTCCGTTGCCACCAAAAGTCGAACGTGTGCTCGGTGCTATCGAGTTAGTGTTGGTCAACACAATCCACGATCGCTCGCGACATCTTCAAGCAGTCATCACTGATCGACCAGGCTTCCGACACATGTACGACTTTGGCGGAATCTCACGTGTTGCCGAGCGCGATGAGGAATTCTATGAGGTCCAAATGGCGCTCAAGAAGAAGTTCACCGAAACATCCGGAAGGTTTTTGGCTTATCGCGAGGAAAGGATATGGTTCATCTTGGTTCAGTTACTGGGTGCCCCGGATGAGGAGAAGAGATATCGCTACGCTATGCTCTTGGACATGCTAGACGAACACCTTGGAGCTTCCTCTCCGGCTGAACGTGGCCGCTTGGACGAGGTACTATACGATATTGTATCTGATTATGTAACACTCGTCGAATTGCTATGGGCTATTCGCACTCATATGCCATTGTACGCAAGTCGCACTATCGACGAATGCGCGCAGACCGAGAAAAGTCTCTTCTGGAGACAGACCAAGCGCAGACATGACAAAAAACATGTCAGTTCGGAAAAGGCCGTCGAAGCTTTGCGAAGGTTTCAAAACTCGGCGCCGCCAAGCGGGCAACGGAATCGTCAGTGGCTTGATCAATTCGAAGCCCTACACAGCACGTCGCAGGAGTTCTGGAAGGCTACGGCGGCGGTATACGAACAGATCTACCGTAACCTTCTGCCAGGTGTAAATTTTGAGCAGAACATGGGGTTTCTGTTCGCCTGGCGGGACAAGCAATACACAGGACGCCTCGAGGCCAAACGTAAGCAGATTCAGACTGACATGCAGAAGCCGCAGGCTCCAAAGAGCGAAGATGTCTTTCTACCGCTGCCACCAGCAATCGAACAAAAGGTGAAGCTAAGCGCTGTACCACCCAAGTCCAAGATCAAAACACGGGGCGAAGTCAAGGCCGAAGACGACCCACCAGTCGAGCAACTAGCAGCGGAGCTTGAAGCCACCCAGATCACCATTCACGTCTCGAAACGGTCATATGCGACGTTCCGATACATGTTTCCCGTCACGCCCGAAGAGCGGCAAAAAAGTATCGACTGGAACACTTTTGTGGATAGCATGACCGACGCAGGCTTTGCAGCAAGTAACGGCGGAGGATCAATCGTGACGTTTGAGAACACCATTGGCGGAGGCAAGATCATCTTCCACCGACCTCACCCTGAGCCCACTGTTGATCCTATCATGCTGCAGTCGATGGGCAATCGGTTGAATAGGTGGTTCGGCTGGACGCGGGAGACTTTTGCATTGGCTAAGAAGTGAGTTATCTCAATATTGGCCGCAGGTGAAGCTGTTGAATCTCGGTCGCTCCATAATACACGTCCAATGCTCGTCTACCTCGTCAAGTTCACGATAAAACTTCTACCACTACTACGCGCTCGAGTCAACACCTATCCTCGTCGCTGCATGTGTGTCGTCAGTCTCGCTCAGCTTATGCACGCTTCTTGCGCAAACACGCACATGGCCCCGGGATGTGGAAAACAAATCACCCCGCAACGATTCAGCAGATGCATTCTTTCTACATAGGGAGTATCCGCAGTGTCAGAGCAGCTAACAATAGCGGCGCCGTGCGATAGTCATGCTGTATAATCTCATGCTCGCGGGTGCGATGGCATGTTTAAAGCAGTTTGTGTGTGCAGTTTTAAGAGACAAAGAAGAAGCGTAGGGGAAGAAGATTGGGCAACGGGATGGAAAAGTACCTTCAACGAGATCAAGGCGATTGAGAAATAAATTCTTGCCACGCCCGTCTTGCTCGTGTATACAAAGGACTGGGCTCTACTCGCGCCGGTGGGGAAAAGGTCGCTGCGTATTACCGCCTCCTTCAGCATACAACGGAAAGTACAGGGATTTGAAAGCCTGTTCTGAGCCCTTACCTAGCTAAAGCCTAAGAGAACCTGACACGGCGATTACAGGTCACACCCTAGCCAATATCAAAACTATCCACACGCTCCAAATGAGGCAGCTCATGAGGCAGTATGTAGACATTGTCAGCACTGCTTTGAGTGTTACAAAGAAGTCTTGTCAAGCTATTGTAGTCTCCACAACACACTTTAGCGTTCCTTTCCACAACAGCCAACTCTTAAAAAATCCCACAATCTGCATCCTAGTAGGAAAAGGAACTCTCTTACAAAAAGAAAAAATAAGATCACACCCTTATCCAGGCGTAAATTCTCAGCTTGACAAAGTCACAAAAGACAAATCGTGGACGGGTAACAAGTGACGTTGATTCAAGCAAGAAGTTTTATAATAGCGCACGATTCCTTTTTAGGCAGAAAACTGGCTTGTTCAGCATACCTACAATACTCTGGTTCATTTTTCCGTCGAGTGCGAAAATCCGCGTTATGTTGTGGCATGCGGTGTGAGCTAGGTGCGCAGTCTACAAGCGGAATCGATAGGGGTGTGCGCGACTCCTGGCGAAGACAAGGACGATGGGGATTCTGATATAGTGAGTTCTGCAATGTGTGCATTCGTTAGCTTGTTGATGGTGCGAAATTGGTCGCGAGTAGAGACATGTGCCCGCGGACTTGAAGGCGCACAGACAGGATGAAATACGAAAGCAGTACCCAGAATCGCTCTTCTATGGTGCTGCCTCGAGACCAAAAAGCCCCGCCCCTAAACCAACGAGATTTCCTTCCAAGCTCTCGCCCACGGCCTGTACCAAGTGCAAGCTAAGCCTTCACCATTCATCTGTCCGTGAACTGTACATCGCGCCACGTCAGCCTAATGCTCACGAGAAAGAAAAGAATGGGTTGGAAGACTTACGGTACGCTTCGCCCACGACAGCAAACGCGTTGTGAGTAGCGCGGAGCACAATGGGGAAATTGCAGCCTGAGATAAGAACCACGACGTCAGCTGGCTGCGCGTTGAGCGGGCCGATTCCAAAGCGTCCGTCGTGTGTGACGAAGAGTCGACGGCGTTGCATGACGTTGCGTATAATGGATGCCCAGTTGTCATCTGGGATTTTGCCGCCGCCGGTGAGCGTCGCGAGGAGTGTGGATGTGTCCTTTGCGGCATCGCTTTGTGACCGCACGTCAGCCTCGTGTTGCCGCGTACTCGCGGGCACGAATTTTGATTCGAGGATAAAGTCCAAAACTTGGTTTAAGAAGTCGTCGTCCTGTATTTCTGCGATATCTGCTTCGCACACCTCGGCAATGATGTCTATTTTCTGGCTCCGCACTGTGAGGACGCTTAGATCGTTGCTGAAAGATACGAGGGGCTTGGAGTTGCCGGCAGCACGGTAGCCGTGTCCCTCGAGGACTGCGGAGCTCATGGAGCCCCCGTAGAGTAGCTTGAGCATCAGGTGTCGATTGACTAATAACGTTGGCTTCTTAGTGAAGGCTTCACCGCGCCAGTCCGGCACCCAGGTTGGCAAGCCATCGTTCAGGTCGGTACCGCTCCCAGCGAGCAAAATGTCCATCTGACCGTACTTGGTTATGATGTCGCGTGCAGCCTCTCGGTACACTTGTTCAGTTGACTTGGTATAGTCTGGTTTCATCGAGACGTGCTCGTGCTCGCCTGCCAAAGATAACATGGCAAAGACCTTGTCTCTCGGATCGGTTGACGCGCGATCCCAGGTTGTCACGAGCAGTGTGGACAAGGCGCGGCCATTCGCTCGTTCCTTGGCAAGATGGATGGCTAATGTGTACCGCCGTCGAAGTGCTGCCCACTGCTGCTCTCTTTGCGTCCCCCTGACGGAATCCCCCATTTCGTCCCACGCTTCGGAATAACTCATGGCTTGCTGAAAGGTGGTCCATTTCATCGTCGTACTGCCGCACTGAACCAGGACCCTTGATGCACTCCATACCTCCTGTACGACCCATGTCCGGCTCCACCATGGACGGTCGAGAAGCTCATCCAAGGCCCGCCAGTGTGGAAGCCAGGCGTCCGAAAAGTACTCTCTGTGAGTGGTTCGTTCACCGAACCCCGTGACGACAAAGTCGTTTCTGGTAGCTCTCGCGGCGGCGACTGCTTTGTGGTACCTGAGAAAAAAAATCCGGTCAAGGAGCCACGCCAACAATTTCAAAGGTGAGATGAGAAACTGCAATAAATAGTGAGTAAGTCTCTTCCAGAAGGCTGAACCTTTGCGCCGGTTCAGACCGTTGTTGTTTGCCTTGGAGGAAGATCTTTTGTGAGTTGACCGTTCTCTCTTTTCATCCTCATCAGGTCCAGATTCAGAGCTCGAATCACTGTTCAATTGGCCAAATCTTCTTCGGTGCGAACTTCTCTCCGCTGCGCCCATCATCTTCAAGAATCTCATGGCTTGCTCGCTCGACTCAGTCGCTGGGCCGAGCCACACAACCACACGTGTCGCATTCTTATAGATTGTCCTCATCATAGCGACTTGTTGGCTTCGCTCCTCGATATCAGCCTGGCAAATGCTGATAGCATCGATCCACATCTTGCGCTCTCGCCGCGCACAACGAAGATGCTCGATGGCGGAATGCAGCGTGGAGCTAACCAGGAACGCCGAGTTGTTCAGCGTTAGGGCTCGGCCAGGGCCCACGGGCCCCCAAGCATACGACAAACATTCGTAGGACAGATTTGTATTCAAGTCGACATGTTCGAGCTGAAGTTGCAGATGCGATCCTCGCTCACCGGGGAGGATAGTAACAAGGCGGATGTGACCTGGTCCGGGCAGAGGTTGATAGTGAAATTGCGCCAGCACCATGGCTGGGTGGTTCCAGGTGGACATTGGTGGTGATTTGGCTTAGCAGCGGCCAAGGGTCTGCGGTATGTATAAATAACAGGTCATCAAGCTGTTAGAGGCGCTATATATTTTTGTCTGATGTGTTGGAGGTGACTTCATGGCCTGTGGGCCATGTAAGCGCCAGGTCGTGTTTCATCCAGGCGCACTAAACCTACCGTAGCTCGGGTGTCCATGTCTGTGAACTTGCATATTGCGAGGAGCAACTTTGACTGGGACTATGCGTGGGTCCGAACATATAGAGAGGGTTGTAGGCCTGATGTGAGGTATGGATGGAATCGAATGAAAAGAGCACTAGTCTCGGCATATCGGGATCGGCCGAGGAAAGCTTCATTTTCCGTGCAGTGGTCCGTGGGCGATGCATGGTTGCTGAGTAGAGATGGTGTTGTATACATACCCATACCGTATATACCAGATCGTTTCCATACAATAGCTCGTGTACATATACCGGAAGCTGCATATCCAAGGTGGCGCACGGGCTGTTTTTTGCCCTGTTTTGCAGCTTTTGTGACCGCAATCATGTCGCGTTTGTTGGTTATCAACGCCCACAAGTTACGACGCTTACAGCCCGTATCTTTTCTTGGCGTTAAGGTCTCTGAGTCCGTAATAGCGCCTGTGCCTGATCCGAAATGGGACGACGTGCTGCGCACCCAGCTGTTTTGCAGAGGATGAGGGGGTGAGATTCTGGCGATGCCAGGTAATTGGCCAAGGGTAAAATGTTTAAATATTAATTAGTAAGTAGAGAAAATTAACAAAGTAATTAAGACTAATAGAGAATATTAAGTAAAAATTACCTTTATATATATTTAGTAATATTGTAGATTTATAATTAGTAATACTCTATATTTATTTTTAGTTATAATTTATTTTTATTTTTAGTTATAATATATATTTATTTTTAGTTATAATTTAAATTTATTTTTAGTTATACTTAATTTCTATATTTTGTTATACTTTATATTTATATTTAATAATACTAAATAGTTTAATAAACTATAAGTCTTAGTCTCTTAGAGATATATACACTTAAGTATAATATATAAATAAAATATATATAATTTAAGTAAAGTTCTAAAGTTAATCTATATATAGAAAAGAACTAAAAGAATTAATAAATTACCTATACTTAGTTATTTTATATAAGTTTATATTATTTTAAAACTAGTCTCTATTTATATAGAATAAGTCTAAATTCTTTTAGAATAAGTCTAAATTCTTTTAGAATAAGTTTATATTCTTTTAGAATAAGTTAATATTCTTTTAAAGTAAGTCTATATTCTTTTATAATTTTTAAAAAAGTTATATTCTTTTAGAATTTCTAAAAAGTTAACATTTATTTAGAATTAAGTTATATTCTTCTAGAATACGTCTATGTTATTACTTTTAAATAAGGTTTTTTTAGTTAGTTTTAAAGATAAAATTTAAAATAAGTTTAGTTAACTTACGCCTTTATTAAAGTAGCCTACTAGTAGATAGTACTTAGTAAGCTAACTAGATAATTTATAAAAGTTACTCTACTTCTTATTTTTTTTTCTACTATTAGTATCTAGATAGCTATTTAATAGTTTTAATAGAGTTACTAAATCTAGTAGAATAGCTACTTTTTATTTTATTATAATAGCTACTTTTAAGCTAGTAAATAAATTCTCTCTACTTTTAAATCTAGTAGTGTTAAGACTTAATAATCTATTATAGTATTATAGGCCTATATAGCTATTTTCTAATAGTCTAAAGATTACTTAATTTAGACTAGTATTGTAGTAAAGTAACATAGGAAGTAAGTCTAAAGGACGCTTAGGGCACAGCTAAGGGCATAGACAAGATACAATAGCTAAAGGGCTATTAGAAGACAGAACAACCTACAACACACATACCTAATAATAATATATTTAATTATATATTAAATCTAATAGGCCTTAGAGGTAAACAACGCTCTACTACATATAGCAACTAATTACAACTCTAAATTCCTATTAGCCTAGGCCTTAAGAGGCTGCGCACCTGCGCATACACCTACGCTCTTCTATAGTCCTTATAACCTAGGAATTGCAGAAACTTAATAGTCTAACAAGTGTTTAGCAAGCTGCTACAGTTCTCTTTAGAATATAATTAGTATCTATTCTAAGGACATAGAGTTAATACTCTAAGATTAGAGGAACAGAAAGTAGGACCTAGAGCAACGCCTATCTAAAGTACCTAGATTAGCTACTACTAGAACTAAGTTAGAAAGGGGATTAAGCAGACTCTAAAAAGCAGAGCAATAGCTAAAGGAGCAAGACGCAAGCTGTAGCTAAAGCTATATTAGGCTAAGTAAAAGCGCAAAGTTATTGCGCCCTACTAAGTATATAGTATACTAAGAAAGTCCTAGAGCACAGACAGCAGAAACAACTAAGAGTAGACTAAGGAAGACATTAAAACAGGCAGTTAAGAGGAAGAGAAAATTAACAATTGCTTAGACAGCGAGTATAAAGAAATTAGGAAGAAATTAGTAGACTTTACAACAGAAGCGCTATTAGACACTAGAAAAGCTTAAGCCTTTAGTTTTTTAGTAACCCTACACAAAGTAGCAACTTTAATCTTAGTCTTTTAGGCTATTGCTCTTCTTTAGTTTATTTAAATAAGCTCTAACTACTGTTTAGGCAGCCTACAAAAGCAACGTAGAGACAACACAGAACTGCTTAACAGCACATTAAGCTGTTAACGCCTTAAATACTTTAATAGACAAGAAGCTCTACTACTAACGCTTGTAGAGTTAATAAGAGAAGCTAGCGCAAATATAAGTAGTGCGCTAGAGGAGTAGGCTAAACAGCTATTAGAAGGGTACTCTAGGCGCAGAAGTATAGGCTAAGATAACTTAATGTTAAGGGCCCTTTAGATGCTAGTAGAGTCTTTTAACTAAGTGCAGCCTCTATTATACACAACGCAGTTGCTATCCTACCTAGTAGAGAATATGCTGTTATTTGATAGTACTAACGTTACAGACTTTCTAGAGCGTTTTAAGGACTTCTTAAAGTACTATAGCTTTACAGACTAGATAATAATTAACAGACTAGTAGCCTACTGTAAGCTAAGACAGAGGACTATTATACAGGCGTCTAAAGAGTATATAGAAGCCTAGGACAACTACTTATAGAGAGAGCTCTGTAATAGCCTCTAACGACGCTTTAGAAATAATAACAAAAGTTAACAGAAAGAGCGTGTAGAGTACTTTAAACACTAGCTAGGTTAGTGCTAAATAAGATTAGACCTAAAGATTAGAGACTATCTACAAGACTTTTAAATCTGCAGTAAAAGGTGTATTAAAGCAGGCACTATTAATAAGGACTGTTGCAGCTACTACCTTGTTAAGAGACTGCTGCTCTAACACGCAACAAAGATCCTAGAGAAGTTTAGCCTAAAAATAGACACCCTAAAGGACTTTAAGTACAAAAAGATCTAAGACTACCTAGTAAAGCGCCTAGAAGTAGAGGAAGAAGCGCGTATGTTAAATCTAGCAGAAGCTATAAAAGCCTTTAAACTAGAGGTAGAGTTTAAAGTAGAACTAGTAGCTAAACAACTATTAGCCCTACTGCAGCAAAACAACTTTAAACCTAGAATTAAGCTAGGAATAAACTTCTAACCTGCTACCCTTTAGTTGCTAACAAAGAGCACTCTATCTAGAAACTAGCGCAAGCAAGCTTCTCTTAGTGCAGCGCCTACAAAGAACAAAGTAGATAACCTTGTAGATAAGATACTACAGCTTAGGCTTAACTAAATAACTATTAAGCAGCAGCTATAGAGCATGCAATAGACTCTTTGCAAAGCAGAGCTTATAAACAACCTAGTTATTTATGCCTTAGTTTGCAAGCAAACTAAAGAGTAGTTAGAAGCCCTGCAACTGTACATGCCTTAGCTAGCTCTATAGAACTAGAGCTATTAGAACTACAGGCAACAGCAGCAAGTATAGAGAAATAACAACTATTAGCGCAACAGCTAGAACTATAGCTACTTAAACAACAATTAGAGTTACTAGCAGGGACGTCCTAGCAGAGGACTACTAAGCAGCTTTAGGATAAATTGTTAGGTTTATAATAAGACAGGGCATTTAAAGCAAGACTGCCTAACACTAAGAGGCTTTATTACTAACAGCTAGTGCTTCCTTAACAAATGCAACATACTCTAATAGGGGACGCCTAACAACCTACAGGGCTAAGTTACTAGCCTTAGCAACGCACAATAGGCTAAGACTATTTTAGCTAAGATTAAGAAACGCTTTCTAAAACGTAACGTTAACTCTCTTAAGGTTAAATCTAAGTTTATAGGCAGACCTAGTCCTTCTATTCCTATTAAGAACAACGCAGTCTCTATACAGTTAGTACCTAACACCTTAAGAGCATTATTAGAAGCAAACTATAATAAGTATTAGGACATGTTAGACTACCTTACAACTAAATCTAAGGAACTTCTTACTAACAGCAGCTTAGTATTAGCTGCAGTTATTAGCTAAAACTAAGTAAAGCGTAGTAACAGTTAGCCTATATACAGTTAGGTTTAGGTTTAGAAACTACCTTAGAAACTAGTTAATAGGATCCTGCACTTAAAAGGTTATAGGGACAGAGATAACAGCTACTTTATAAGCAAGAAGCTAGGCTAAGACTACTTAGTTTAATTTGCGAGCAACAATAGATTAGAAGATATAGAAATAAGAGATGTTACCTAACTAACTAAAGAGCTGTTAAAGCCTACCTACGCAGTAGAGCAAAAGGAAAGGAACCTAAAGAAGCAGTAGCTAGTCTAGAAGTTTAAGGCTAATGCCTAATTAGTTATCTAACGTATCTTTAACACCCTAGTTCTATTACTACTTAAGACTGTTATTAGCAACATGCTAGAGGTTAAGAAGAAACTGTTCTAAGTAAGCTACACGCTAGCTGAGTTTAAGGACCTTTTAGTTGCTCTAACACGCTACACAACAGTTAAAAGCGCTAACAAAGACTTAGATAGAGACTAACCTACTATAAGTGCTAGTGTTAACTTGCTAACCTAAGGCTTACTCCTAGACTACGTGCTAGTTAAGGCAGTAAACAGAAAAGTAAGTAAGTACTTTAGTATTAATGCTAAACACTAGTTAGACCTAGAGATTAGCTAGATTAAAAGGTACATCTAACGCAATAAAGAACTAGGCCTTAAGCTTACTGCTAACAAGGACTTCTGCAAGCCTACTTACTGTTAAAGGGAGTATAATTAAGCCTTAGGCGTAGAGCACCTTAGGAGAGAGTGCCTAAAAGTACCTATTAACATTAAAGGGACCTAGTTTCTTAGCCTTATTAACTCTAGCGCAGAGCTTAACACTATAAAAAGAGAAATAGCAGAACAAGCTATGCTTCTGATTACATCTCTACTAAAGAGTATAAGAACTGCAAAAATAGTAGCAGCAAACAGTTTAACTAAAAGGTTCTTAGGTATTGTATAGAAAGTACCTATTACTATTAAGAGGATTAAAATCTGCACTAGCTTCTTTATCCTTAAGGAGTGCACGAACCTAATTATCCTAGGCAATCCCTTTCTAACAGACGCTTAAGCCAGAATTAAGTACACTACTAATAGGCTAACCTACTGCTAAATCTTTAGCAAGGATAGTAAACATAGTACAAGATTTGTGTACACAAGAGGCAATTAGATTAACGCGCCAGGACTCTACTCTAGGCCTCTTGTAAGAAACGTTAGGGGAGTGTAATTGCTAGCGTTTTACTCCTATCTAAACCTATTGCATAGCTAGACCAGAACTATTAATTAAACTTAACATAGCTTTAACTAGACTCTAATACTCTAAGCAATAATTAGCTAGCAATAAAGTTAGCAACAGAGTAGCTCTAACAGAAATCTTTATTACTAATTATTCTCTTAGAAACACAGTTCTTCTAGTAGCTAGGTGTAGGTACTATAGGCGCAGGGCCTAATAGATCTATTATTATTAGTAACAGCAATAGAATATACATACTTGTTAGCAACAGCGTAAGCTACTACTCTTAAAATATTATAGCAAGTGTTGTAAGGCAGCTCCCTTAGAGTCTTAGAATTAATATTAGTGCTAAGAGCTTCTAAAAGCAAGAGCTTAGTAAAACAACTAGCAAGAAGAAGTTACCTATTAAAGTAATAACAATTTAGCTAAAGCGCACAACTAATCTACAATTAAACAACGTCTTCTTTAACGTTAGCACTTTACACAAGCAAAAAGCTTAAAAGGTCTAGCTAGTAGATAACTTAGGACAGGCTCTAAGAGATATTAGCAGGTATAAAGATTAGAAAGAGCGTGCGCGCATTTAACAGGTACCAAATAAGAAGAACGCTCTATTCTTAAGCTACTTTAAGCTACAATACGCAAAGTTCTCTAGAGGCACAAGGCTTACGTTAGAACGCCTGTTAAAAATAAAGATCTCCCTAGATCTGCTCCTATAAGAACAAGCCATGCTAGAGAAGCTACTGTACTAACAGAAAGCTGCTCTAGCCTAGGACTTTAGTAAATTAGGACAGGTTAGCTATAAGGTAGTACTCCTAATCAAAATTAACACTATTCCTTACAAGGCGTAGCAAGCTAATCAATTCCTTATTCCCTAAAAACTTAGAGAAGTAGTAGTTAAAATAGTACAGGAGCAGATTAACTAAGAAGCTCTTAAACTATGCAGAAGTTAATACTAAAACCTATAGTTTCTAGTAGCTAAGAAAGACAAAGGATATCAGCTTATTAACAATGCGCAAAAGATTAATAAGGTTACAATTTGTAACACAAACCTACTACCTAATCTAGATAAATTTGCAGAAGATTTTACTAGTTGCGTAATTATAAGCTTACTCAATTTCTTCTTAGAATACAACTAAGTAGAGCTGCACAAGGACTCCTAAGACATAACAGCGTTCTATACACTTATTAGACTAGTACACTAGTGCACACTACCTATAGGTACAATAAATTCTGTTGCTAAATTTGTACGCGTTATAACTAAAATATGCTAAGATTACATTCTAAAGCGCTACAGACCTTACTTAGATAACATTTGCATTAAGGGACTAAAGTTCTACTATAACAGAACAGAAATTAAACTAGGTATTAGAAAGTACGTTGCAGAGCATCTCTGCAATATAGACGCTGTTCTAGCAGACATTAAGCGCGCAGGGGCTACAATATTAGGCTACAAATTAGACTTCTAATTATACGTCTATAATTGTAGTAGGCTATTATGTTAACGCTGCTAGCTAATATCCTAACTATAAGAAAATTAAGAAGATACTCTCTTAGCTGCTCTGTAGAGACTAAAAAGACATTTAAATGTTTATTAGCATATGCGTGTATTATAAAGTGTAGATTAAGCGTTTTAGCATTATTTTAGAACTGCTATTCTGCCTGCTACGCAAAAATGCGCCCTTTAAGTAGTCCTTAGAACAGTAGGGCGCAATAGATAAATTAAAGCGCGCGCTAAGTTCTACACTAGCGCTTATCTCTATCTCTTATAACAAGCTGTTACTTCTAATTGTTATGTCTGTTAATAGTAGTTAAAAGGGTTAGGGCGCAGTTCTTATACAGCTAGATCTAAAGGGTTATTAGCACCCTATTTAGTACAAAAGTAGAGTTTAGTCTAAGTCTAAACAAAATTAAGACTTAGGAAAATACAAATGTAAAGCCTTACTCCTAGCGCTAAAGAAGTTTTAGACCTACCTGTACAGAGTAGAGTTTGTTGTAGAAACAGACGCAAAGACGCTAGTTGCACAGCTTTAGCAAAGTGTAACTAACTTGCTAAGAGCCCTTATTATATAGTAGCTAGCGCTTCTTAATATGTAAGAATTTAACATAGTCTATATTAAAGGCAAGAGAAACGTAGTAGCTAACGCTCTTTTAAGAAGACCTAAGAAACTAGAGTAGAAGCTACCTAATAAGCTAGAGGAAGACATTAAAGACTTTATTAACGCTTATTTGAATTTGGTACAGCTTGCTATTGCTCTATACCTGCGCGCAGCCAACCTATGTTATAGCAGCTGTAAAGCTAATCTTAGCTTCAAAGACTAACTATTAGATAAAGCCTATAACAAAGAATCTTAGGCTTAGGCTTGTTAGATTCTATTCTACTATTAGCCTAATAGTCTTTTAAGAGCTAAAATAAAAAAATTTACAAGGAGAGCACTTAAATTAACAGTAAGAGAAAGGCATCTGTTCTTAATACTAACTAGAGGGCGCCTGCTGCAGCAAATTGTAGATAAACCTAATAAACGTTTAGCTATTATTAAAGCTATGCATAATAAAGCAGGACACTGTAGAAAGAAAGGCACATAGCGCAAAGTTTAGGCACGTTATTATTAGAAAGGATAATATAAGGATATTAAGTCCTACGTTAAGTTATGCTTAGAGTGTTAAGTACACGCCTTAGCAATAGTTTAAGAGAAACTCTAGCTAACAACTCCTCTAATAATGCTCTTTGGCTAGATATCTATAGACGTAGTCTATATACCTCTAGCTAGAGGCAAGAAGTTTTTTGTAGTAGCCTAATGCACTATAACGCAGTAGGCTAAAGCTAAAGCCCTATTGAACGCAGACTTAGCATCTATTGTTAAGTTTCTAGAAAGAAAAGTCTTCTACTAATAGGGCCTACTACTTAAAATTTTAGTTAATAGAGGGCCTAAAAACAAGCATCTACTAATTGACTTGCAACAGCAATTTGGAATCTATAGAGTAGTAGCTAGCGCCTATTATCTACAGGGTTAAGGCTTAATTAAACAAGGACACGCGCTAATAGTAGATGCCTTAAAGAAGCTTAGCACAATATAGGTTAACTACTTAGACTACGTTCTATAGGCTGATTAGACTAGTGTTAAGCGTGCAACTAGAGAGACCCTAGCGTTTCTTACATATAGTCGCGAGTACGTACTGCCTATTAAATTGTGTATACTAACCTAGCAGACTTTACTCTAGAAAGAAGTAACTAATACTGCTTTGCTCCTAGCTATAAGGGCTTGTTAATTTAAAAAGAGAGATATTAGGTTGCAAGAATCTATTGCTAGAATAGTCTAACTAAGAAATAACAACAAGAACTACTTTAATAAGAACAGAGTTACTAGAGCAGACAAACTAAAGGTTAGCGACTTAGTTCTGCTTAGGGATTCTTACTACAACAACAACTGATTAGTGCTTAGCAAGTTTCTTCTAAAGTAGTAGGAGCTATTTAGAATATATAAAGTTAGAGAGAAGAGGTAGTATAACCTTAAGGAGCTTAATAGAGCACTGTTTTAAAGCTACACGCTAGGCAACAGGTTAAAGAAGTTCTATTAGCGCACAGAAATAGAACTAAAGCTTATTAACAAGAACCTATCTACTAACAAGACTAAAGACTAGGTGCTCCCTAGCTATAGGCAGGACATTCTACAACTAGTAGGAGAATTAGTAGCGCGCTAGTGTTCTAAGAGGCTTAAGAACGCTACTAAGGTAGATAAGGATAAAAATTTAGATTTAGAATAATTAGCAGAGATGCGCTAAAGAGCTGTTAGAGTGCGCATTGTTAAAAACCTAAACTTTAACAGATCTAAATACAAAGTTGTTAGAATAGCTTTAAAGTATCTATAAGAACAAAAATAGATAGCAAAAAAAGGTACATAACAGACGCAGTTTACAATAATCCTACTAGCTATCTAAAGCAACACTATTAAAACAAGCCTACGCATTTACTATTTAGAAGCTATATTAGCGCTACGCTACAAGGCATGTAAGCCTAAACTTCTGAATATACTAAAGCTTTAAAAGAAGCGGCAGTATTATTGCTAGTATTAACAGGTACATTAACGTTAACCTTTATCTTATCTCTATTATTAACATTATTCTTAGCAACAGTATCTATAGACTTACTAGCCTTATCTTTAGACCTAGATTTAGAATCTAGTTTAACAGCCTAACTGGGATTAAAATTAGAGTTGCTATTATTAGAAAGCTCTAGCAACTCTTTAGTTACGCAAGACCTTCTACTACAATAGCTCTTGTTATTAGCTGTATTACGCAGCAGCCTACTCTAAATAAACAAACTCTAATTAAACTTTACAGTAGCCTAGCAGGTTAAAACAAGAAACTAAGATTAAGACGCATATTCCCTAACACTCTATGCAGCAGAAATAGGCAGTGTTAGCAGGATGTCGTAAGCGTCTAGGCTATTTTAATCTATAGATTGCTTTGAATTACTTAAGTTACTACAATATTAGCGCAATTCTAAATAAGGTTCTAGAGAAAAGAGTTTCTAAACAGGACTTGGTAACTTACCTATATAAGAACAAGCCTAAAAGCCTATATTATAGAAGCAGTTAGTGTAAGCACTATAGAGCAGCTACTTGCTATTATAGACAATACTACAACACTTGCTAAAAGCGTATTTGCAATTGCCCTTTGCGCAACAGCTGCAAGGCTAAACGTTATGCTAGCTAGAGTTACGCTAGTAAATGGGTTTAGGGTACCTGCTTATAGGTAGGGGTTAGGTTAGAGTTAAGCAGAAAGGGGGTAGAGTAGGGTAAAGGTTATATAGAAGCTAGGGTAGAGTAGAGTAGAGGTTATATAGGGGCTAGGGTAAGGTTTAGGTTAGGTTTCTATAGACCTTAGGTAGAGGTTAGGTTAGGGTACACTATTAGGTACACTGTTTTAATCTGTGATAAAGACCTATAATAACTCAAGCTAAGACTAAAAAGTAGGTCAAAAAAAATCTTTTTCCTCTAGCCCCTAAGCTAGCCCCTATTATGTTAGACCCTAACCCAAACCTATTTTTAATTAACCTCTACCTAACCCCTAACTCTCTTTTAGCGTAAATTGATTGGGTAGAGGTTGGGTTAGGTATAGGGTCTTACGTAAAGGTACTCTACCTTAACCCAATCCCTACCTATTTACTGCTGTAGCTAGAGTCTAGGTATATGCAAGCAGACTAACTGTAATGTAAAATAAGTGTAGCCAAATTGTCCTTAAGAAAGTTGCAGCCTATGCCTAAGCAAAAGTAATCCTTAACTAAGATTCTATTAGTCTTTATGTTAAAGGAGTTAAACTAGATAGCTAGCATACATCTACTCTCTTCTATAAGCTTAGAAGACAGAGCGCAGTTAACAAGCAGCGGAAAGAAGC
This sequence comes from Ampelomyces quisqualis, assembly GCA_018398575.1. Taxonomy (NCBI): domain Eukaryota; kingdom Fungi; phylum Ascomycota; class Dothideomycetes; order Pleosporales; family Phaeosphaeriaceae; genus Ampelomyces; species Ampelomyces quisqualis. The sequence goes on from JAGTXZ010000011.1 coordinate 2,820,365, forward strand.
TTTCTCTATTGGTTTTAACCTTAAAAAGCATGTGCTAGAGCTAAGCAATAACCTTGATAGTTATTTAGCTAGACAATATTACTTTAACTATAAATAAATTAGCCTAAATTAGCTAATAAGTTATTTAAATACTACTTACGCTAGTTATAGATAGCATTATAAGGAGAAGTAACCTTCTTATAGATATACAGCTTAGAAGTCTTATTACTACAATAACTAGGGAAGATTAGCTTTGTAGGAGATGTCTAAGCAACAGACTAAGGGGCAGGCAAAGAGGCTGTTAGAGTTAGCGTACAATGCTGCGCGATCTAGGCTTAAAGCTCGCTATTACCTATGCTCTAAGTCTTAGCCAGCTTACTGCAAGCCTAGGGAGTTATTAGAACTTTAATAGATAACTTAGGAAAGCCCAATTTGTTGTTAGAAAAGCCTAGATTACTATTAAGAAAGCCTAGGCTATTATTAGAGAAACTAGGCAAAGCCCTAGAGATTAACTGTGCTGCATTATAGAACTTATTGCTAGACTCTAAAGCAATAGTAATAGGCAAGTATAATAGACGCAGAATAGAACTGCGCAGGCAAGGATTTTAAAGCAACGCGTGTTTAAGCTGCTAAAAAAGCTTATTAATTGTAGCTAGGGCAGCAGCGTTAGGCAGAGGCAGTAGAGGAGTTGTTAGGAGAGTTTAGAGAGCGGGCGAAATTCTCTTAGCAACCTTAGGCTTAGCAGACAGCTTTCTAAACAGCAGCAGCTTAGGCAACAGCCTATACACTACAGCTAAAGCCTTAGCAGCCTTACTAGACAGAAGAAGAGTAGGAGAGTACTATAGGCTGCTCTTAGGACTAGGCTATTACCTACAAGGAGATTAAGGAGCAGGCAGAGGCAGCGTTAGGCGCAGCGAGAAACAAATAAGCAGGCGATGTTAAGCAGCAGCGTAGAAATCTATGCTAAGTAAGGTAATTAACAGGCTTAGAAAGACAGTATAGGAGTCTAGAAGCAAAGGTAAGGTAGAGTTTTAATAAAAGCCTAAGTAACGCGCAGTTAAAACAACGCGCCTAACAACGCGCTAGTTAGGTAAGAGAAAAATAACAAATAGCAGTAACAGAGCATTAATTAATTAGAAAATTAGAAAAGAGATAGGGCCTTTTTTTTGTAGAAGGGGGAGAAAGCAGTGCCCTCTAGTATAGCTATAAACTCTAAAGATGCGTTAAAAGAGGAGAGTTAATTTTACAAAAAAGCTACTACAAAAACAAGATCTACAATAGAGAACTCTAATTGTTAAAGAAGTTATTTAGACTACCTAAGCTATTACTTAAGGCATCTATATTAACATCCCTAACTAATAGATTACTATTGCTAGCTTTTAGGCTAGTATTATTAACGCTACGCTTTACACTAGCTAAAGGCCTACTAACATTAAGCTAAGCTAAAGCCTTATTAACAATAGCATTGTTAGTATCCTTCTTAATATCCTTATTAACTACAGCTAACTTAAGATCTAACTAAGCCTTTTTGCAAGGCAACTTCTTAACTTTACAGCCCTTTATAGATAGACTAGAAATACAACGCTTGCTAGGAGATAGAGTACCTAAGGGCCCCTTAGAGTTGTAGCTAGCTTTAGAAGAGTTTTTAGAGACCTTGCTAGCATCAAAGTCTAGGCTTTGACGAGCCTTCTTAGCCAATAACTTTGCAAAATCTAGTAGACTAGACTTGCTTAGAGCTCTAAAGCTACTAAGCTTCTTTACTAGAGTTAGTAAACTGCAATTGCGCAAGTTCTTAGAAGGCAAGTTGTTAAGAATAAGAAGGCTAGGAGTAATATAGAAGGGCTTAACAGCCCTAGTGCTCTTAACGCTGCGCAGAATAACTAGAGCGCCTATAAATAATTAGCAAATAACTCTAGAAAAATAACAGAAAAGAATAACTAAAAAGGCGTTAGCTACTTACAATTTATTAAACACTGCCCTTTAGTAGAAGAGAACAAGTAGTTGCTACAAGTACTATTATTTAGTAGCTTGCTCTAGAACCTAAACTGCATACACAAGCTAGCAGACTTAAACGTCTAACTAGCCTTTACGCAGCAACTGCACAAGTGCTTAGACTTACCTTTAATAGAAGCTATGTTAATAGCGTAGTTAGTATAGCTTAGGATTAAGCTCTTAATGCAAGCGTTGTAGATCTTATACTTCTTGGCTCTAGAGTTATCCTTAAGGCTAAAGTAATTGCCTAGAGTAGAAAGCAACTTATTAATATACAGAGGCCTATTAGTCTTAACAACTAAGCTTACTTACTTAGCTCCTGAATAAGGGCTAACAGCAAGCAGTAGCAGATAAGGCCTAAAAGTTTTCCCTGCAGACTTAAGGGCAACAAAGACTAACTAGAGCTTAGTAATAAAAGGGCAGCTTAGCTTTCTATTCTTGTTTAATTTAACTAGCGCAAATGTTAGTACACGTTTAGCTTAACTTATTAATAAACTAGCACTTACTCTAGTTAATTACATTACTGTAGCCAGAACAGTTAACTAGGTATCTGTAAACTAGAAAGCAAGTATCCTTATTAGGCTTAGGAACAAGCTTGTTCTTTATTATAGCTTGAAGATAAAGGCAGCGTGCGACTAAGAGGCTAAGGAAGTGTTAGGCACGTATATTAGGAAAATTCTAATTAACTAAAGGCAAGGCGTTAACTAAGCAACTATTAGCAACAGCTAAGCTAGGAACTTAGAGACTTAAAAGTAAAAATGCGCTAAATTACAGAAAGAGGTAACTAAGTAGGTAAGAGAGCAGAGTGTACGCTAGAGCAAAGTAGTGTAGCTGCGTGCAGATAAGTTACCTTAAAAGCAAATAGAGGTAGTAAGGTAGGAGAGTAATAAGCAGACAATGCAAACTAAGCTAGAGCTAGTTAAAACGCCTAGTAACAAGGTAGAGAAGTTAAGCAGCTAATTGCAGTATAGCAGTAGTAAGGTTGTGCGTTAGGCAAGTTAAGAGAGAGAGAGGCGTAGAGCAAAGTAGCTAAAAAGAGAGTAGAGCTAAAAGGCAAGGTAAATTTAGTTAACGCAAGACTTGTTATAATAGAAGTAGTTTAAAGCGTTTACAGTCGCAACGCAAGTCTGCCTAGGTAACGCCTCTATAATACTAGGTAAAGTTAGAATAACGTAGGCTAATAGCACTTTAGCGTTTAGGTAAGAGAGTTAGATAGTAACGTAAGGAGACAAGAAAAGATTGTAAATAGGCACTGCTCCTTTACTAAAGGCCTGTTAGTAACTACTTTAGCATTACAAAAAGTTTAGAGTTGTTTTTCCTTAGGAGTTAGTCCTTTTATTTAAGCACTTTAGTTTTATGTTTAGTATAAAAGAGAAGGAGCCTCTTTCTATAGATTAGGGGAGGGATGTAGTAAAGTAACATAGGAAGTAAGTCTAAAGGACGCTTAGGGCACAGCTAAGGGTATAGACAAGATACAATAGCTAAAGGGCTATTAGAGGACAGAACAACCTACAACATACACACCTAATAATAATATATTTAATTATACATTAAATCTGATAGGCCTTAGAGGTAAACAACGCTCTACTACAGTATTAATTAAGTTCTAAAAGTACCTATCTTCTAATTTAGTAGTATATTACTAAATACTAATCTAAATTAAGTAATTTATAGATTATTAAATAGCTAAATATAAAGTCTATAATTAAGTAAAGTATCTTATTACGCTAATATATAAATAGCTAGAGCTAGAATTTAATAAAAGTAGATATGTTAGGAAAATTTAAGATTAATCTAGTTAGCCTAATTACTGCGACCTGCAGCAGCCCAACAGCAATACTGTCTACTAGACAATTTGCCAAAGTTGCCCTACTTACTTCTAGTCGCTAGCAAGTCGCTGGCAAGTTGCTAGCAACCTAACAGTGTTGCTAGAGTTGCTAGATCTAACAGAGTTACTAATGTCGCCAATTTTACATATAGCTGTATTTTCATGATTACGTAAGTAACCTAAAAATACAAAATATAGAGCTTAATTCCCTCTTTAAAATGCACTATTTAGAATTTTTGTAGCTGCTCTAGTTATTAAGATATAGCGCGTTGAAGTTATAAACTTTTTTAAAAAAACTTTAAAGTACGTTTAACACAACAGATCTACGCACCTGCTATATATTATAATATAATAAAATGTTTAAGAGTAAAATCTGCACTTTAGTTACTATTTCTTTTATAAAAAATATAATATATTATCTAGTTAAAGTGCTAGAGCTTTAGCGAAAACAGGCCTTGGCAAAGAACATTAAAAAGTTACAAACTTCACTGCTGTGCATCTCAGCAACTAGAGCAGCTATAAAAATTCTGAATAGTGCGTTTTAAAGAGGGAATTAAGCTCTATATTTTAGGTTTTTAGAATAATTACGTAATCGCGCGGGTGGGGCAGGTAGGTCCAGTAGATCAAGTGGATCAATTTGGGCGTTTTTGTCTAATTAGGCAGCCAGAACAAATAGGGGACCCTAGGGACAGTTAAGTACGGTCAAGAACTGTCTGGTTAACTGTTCTAACAGTGTTGCCAATGTCGCGGATGTCGCTAACGTTGTATTTTCCTGACGTACTACTCTAATCCTAACATTTCTAGTACTATAGCCTACTTTTTATTATATTATAATAGCTACTTTTATTATACTAGAATAGCTACTTTTTATTCTATTATAATAGGCTAAGGTAACTATTTAGTATTAGACTCTAGAGTATTATTTAATACTAGTATACTTTAAAAGTTTTATACTTAAAAAGTATTATATTATACTTAAGTTATATACTCTTAGAATATCTTAATATACTTAAGTTATATACTCTATTTAATAGTAGCTAGTAGCTAATAGAATAACTTAATTTTATTTTTATTATTATTATTATTATTATTATTATTATTATTATTATTATTATTATTATTATTATTATTATTATTATTATTTATTATTATTATTATTATTATTATTATTATTTATTATTATTATTATTATTATTATTATTATTATTATTATTATTATTATTAATTATTATTATTATTATTATTATTATTATTATTATTATTATTATTATTATTATTATTATTATTATTATTATTATTATTATTATTATTATTATTATTATTATTATTATTATTATTATTATTATTATTATTTATTATATATTATTACTATTATTATTATTATTATTATTATTATTATTATTACTATTATTATTATTATTATTATTATTATTATTATTATTATTATTATTATTATTATTATTATTATTATTATTTGCTATATATATTTATGTATAAATATATAATATATTTTAACAAGCACATATAAATATATGTTACATCTAATACCTTATAAAGGCTTAGTAACAGATTATATAGAAGGCTAGTAGATTAGGACTAATAGCGCTCTAACAGCGCTCTAACTTAGCTCCTACGCCTACTATAAATATAAGCCTATAGCATTAGATAGAAGAGAAGTTTCTCTTGTCCTTCTGTACAAGACCTATAGGTGTATAGCTAATCTAGAATCTCTAATACAATACGCACTCCTATATGCCTCTAATACGTATCTAATTTAATTCTAATAGCTGTACCTACCTACGTTGTTACATTACAAGAGAAACTTTATTCTGCTAGTAATAGCATTTAGATAATATTGCAATTTACTTTTAAAAAGATTGCGTTAAAACGTCTAGAACCCTATCTAAATTAGATCTGTTTCTAACCTTAAATCTATTAAACACAGTTAGGATTCCTTAGATCTTCTAACAGCTAAAGCCTTTAGGTTTAGATCTTCTTATTAACATAACAGTTAGGATTACTTTAGAAAAGTTGCGTTTAGCGCTACAATAGAAACTTAGAGACTATTAATAACCTAGGAGTATTAGAGGCAACGCTAATAACTCCTCCTAAAGAACTAACTCTAAGAGCCTTCTTCTAAGATAACTCTGTATTAACTGTTACAACCTAGCAATAGAGTGCTAAAGTAAAAAAGACAGATACTAAGAAATTTAAAGACAGACCTTCTTAGCCTAGAGCTGCACTAAATCTAACCTTTGCACAAATAGAGGTTAATTAATTACAATAAGATTTAAAACAGGTGTTAGCAGAAATTAATTCTCTTAAGAAAGGACTAACTCTATTAGTAGGACTAGACAAGCCTCTACCTACTACCAAATTACCCTAGAACAATTCTATACTCTGCTATTTATCTAATAGCTCTACATCTAAGTACTTATATTGCTATAAGAGCTTTTGCTAACTTTAACAATCTAAGAAAACGCCTAATATAGATAATCTTAGTAATAGAAAGGATCCTACTTTCTACTAATAGTAAGCCTCTATCTAGAATTAACTTAAAATTAACTTAGATTACTATTAGACTAAAAGACAGCGCATAGCCTTAGTATAGGGCTATACTACAGGATTAGCTAAGAGCTATCTTAAGCTATAATATTTATTAGATACTAATTAAGAGTAATTCTAGAACACTAAGCAAATAATTAAGCTACTTAAGTCTTACTTTATTACAGGCAATAAGATAGCTAAAAGCTAAGCAGTTTTTAATTAAATGCAGATAACTAAGAAGGAAACGTTCCTCTTGTTTAAAGCTAGGTTTTTAAGTTCTGCAGTTAAGAGACAAGTACTTCCTTTAGAGTAGTTTTACTACTTATAGACTAAGATTATACTAGGGTTACAAGCCCTTAACCTAGGATTTAGGCACTAATAGAAGAACTTATTTAATTAGATAGTAGAACACCTTACTGTATACAATATAGAGCAGAAGAACAACCCTACACTAAGTATAATACTAGCTACTACTAAGTTGCCAATTAGGTTAGCCCTATAACAGAATTTGAAGCTAAATTAGACTACTACTACTAGCGCTCTAACAAATTCTGCGCTAGCCTATTAATCTATAATAGTATGTCTTCCTACAAAGACCTCTAAGCTAGAATAACAAAAGACCTCTAGTAGTTATTATAATTATAGTAAGCTAGGACACTACTCTAGTAACTGCATAAAACTACGTATACGTTAGATTAAAGCTGTAGAAGTAGATAAGTATAAAGATGCTTAAGAGCAACCTAATTAGGAGGTATATTATACAGGAAATAAAAGCGCCTAGGAGAACACTTCTCTCTAGGCCTAAGCTATTATAATCTATTCTACCTTAACCTTTCTTATTTGTTTTACAGTTTCTATTTTCTTATACCTACGCTTCTTTATAACTAAGGCCTTAGCTTACACCTTAATACTCTTGTTAACACTAGTGCTTAAGGTTTCTTATTTTTAAATTTACAAATTGTCTTATCTGTTTCTAAAGCCTTGCAGCAACCTATCTAGAAGCTTCTCTTCTAGGTTTAGGTACATAGCTTTAAGGATTAGATTACTTCTTTAGTTACTTAATATATTTAACTACACTTAAATATTAATAGCTAAAAGATTTTAAACTATCTATTCCTTATCTTTAATCTTAGGTCTTAGGATTATATACTTAGCCTCTAATAGTTAAGATAATTTAAGATTTAATTAGACATAGATAGGTTATAGTTTATTTAGCTATCTAAGTACCTCTGTTTATACAATCCTTTACTCTCTATTTCTACTATTCTATATTAAGCTATAGTGCTAGCTACTGTCTATCTTAATGTGCAACAACGCAACGCCCTATAGAAGAAAGAAGACTATTGTATCTAAAATAGTCTTTACTATTTCTCTTCTTCTATTTATTATATTAAGAGATGCTTAAAGCTCCTATTAGCCTAAAAAATCTTAGAGATTTCTTATACCCTAACTAAGCAAAACTACTTAGAGTCTAAACCTTTTCTAAGCACCTATATAGCTCTTATTTCTGCTAATGCATTTTACTTTATTATAAAGAAGCCTTAGAACAAGTTCTTTACAACAAGCCTCTATAAGATTAATAGGATCTTTGCCTCTAAGGACGACGCAGACAATAAAAGCCAATTAGATAAGAAATTACCTGCCTGTTACTTCTAGTATTAGGATATATTTAGCAAGTTAGTAGCTAATTAATTACCTTCTTATTGTCTATATAATTATAAGATTATCTTTAAAGAACTATTACTAAATGCGTTTAGTCCCTTGTACAAGTAAAACTAGAAAGAGCTTAAAGCTACTAAGGCCTACGTCTAGGAATACCTTTAGAAGAGTTTTATTAAGGCTAGCTAAAGTTCTTTTACTTTACCTATCCTTTGTGTATGTAAACTAAATAGAGATATACATATCTATATAGACTACTAGAAGATTAACGCTCTTACGCGCAAGGACGTCTATCTAATTCCTTATATTAATAAGCTGCTGTTACGCTCTTCTAAAGCTAAGATCTTTACTAAGTTTAATATTAGAGCTGCCTTTAACAAAATTTGTATAGATTCTAACTCTAAAGAGTATACTACCTTTTAAACCTATTATAGTATATATAAGTGTAAAGTTCTTTCTTTTAGCTTATATAATAGGCTAGCTACGTATTAACGCTATATAAACAATATACTAATTAATTATCTTAATAATTTCTGCATTGCGTATCTTAATAACATTCTAATCTACTCTAAGGATATAAACTTATATTAGGAACACGTCTAAAAGGTCCTAGAGCGCCTACAAACTGCAGGACTCTAAGTAGACATTTAAAAGAGTAAATTTTATGTAACCTGCATAAAGTATCTAGGTTACGTTTTAACAAACTAGGGCACTAAAGTTAACTCTAACAAGGTAGAAGTACTCTAAAACTAGGCTAAACCTACTATAGTTACTAGCGTTAAGTTATTTCTTAGTTTTACTAGTTTCTATTAACAATTTATTAAGGATTTCTCTTGTGTAGCTAAACTAATTATAAAGCTTTAAAGTCTTTCTACACTATTTAAATAGACTACAGACTGCTAATAGGTTTTAATTAGATTAAAGCCTTACTCCTAGCTATTCCTACGCTATCTTATTTCTATTCTAAGTATAATATAAAGTTAGAAACTAACGCGTTAGATAGAGTAATAGTAGGAGTACTCTCTTAGAAGCACCCTAACAACAAGTAGTATCCTATAGCCTTTTACAGTTACGCCCTATCTAGGGCTAAGCTTAATTAAGAAATATATAATAAAGAACTTTTTACTATTCTAAAAGTGTTTAAAAAGTAGAGAGCTAAACTTACCTCTATATAGAGTTAAATCTAGGTGTATTTAAATTACTACTTCTTAGAATACTTTATAACTACTAAGGTTCTTAATACACGTTAAGTATAATAGGTAAAGATTATTACCTCTTTTAATTTCTGCATTAAGTACACGCCTAGTAAGCTTAATAAGTAAGCTAATATCCTAAGCTAAAGGGAACAGGACATTAGCAAGGTTAAGGCTGCCTAACAAGATAACAGATCCTGTGTACTTCTAAGACTTAAACGCCTAAACCCTCTAGTTAACTCTAAACTAGCTTAGAACTACGTCTATAACTAGCTAGAGGTTAATATTTTAGCTATTTTAGTCTAATCTATTAGTGCTCTCTTAAACTTTAACTTATTAAAACTAATTAAAGCCCTACTAGTAGAGAATTGCTATTCTTTTAAGAAAGAGCGTCTTAAGCTACTATAGCTGTATTATATCTAAGAAAGACTACTGCTTTATTACTTACGCCTTTATGTACCTAGAGATTCCTCTTTATACACTTAACTAATTAGAGAGGCTTACAATTAGGTATCTACTGCTTACCTAAGCACTATAAAGATATATTAGCTCTTAGCTTAGCAATACTACTAGAAAGGTATAGAGGCTATATGCAAACGCTATGTATAAAACTGCGTTTTCTATTAAAGATCCTATCTAAAACAGCTCTAATCCTAAAGTTTTCTCTATCTATTACTAATTTCTAACAGGCCTATACAGCATTTGTGTATAGATTTTAAGACTTTCCTAACTAATTAGTATAGCTATAATCAAATTATAGTTATTATTAATTACCTATTAAAGCAAGCTGTTTCTATTCCTTACTATAAAACAATTAACGCTTAAGGAATAGCTTACTTATTTATTTAATAGGTATACTAATTTAGCTACACGCCTAAAAGTATAGTATCTAACTACAGCTTCTAGTTTATATCCTAATTCTAGTCTAAGTTCTATAAGATTCTAGGCGTACAAATTAAGCTTTTTACAGCCTACTATAAACAAACTAATAGACAAACTAAGATTATAAACAAGTATATTAATTAACAATTAAGGCTCTTTATATTCTATTACTAGAATAACTAGAGTAAACTTTTACTAATAATTAATTAAGCCTAAGCTACGCTGCTGCACTCTACAATTAGTATAGCGCTGTACTAGCTCTTGTTTAGATCTAAACTACAATAGAGCTAGAATTAGGCACTATTCTCTTTAAAATATAAAGATATAAATATTAAGGATGCCTTAAGCTTAGCTACCTACATGCATAAAGCCTAGTGCACAGCTAAAAACAATATAGAAAAGGCGCAGTAATAGATAGCTACTAAGGTAAACAAATATTATTAACCTGTTAATTAAGTAGTAAGTAATAAAGTTTACCTTTTAACCTAAAACCTATCTATTACCTACCTAAGTTGCAAACTTGCTAAATTGTAAAAAGAACTCTTTAAAGTCTTAGAATAAGTTAGCTATTTATTCTAACTAAAGCTACCTAAAGGTTCTAAGATCTATAACGTGTTTACTCTAGACGTTCTCTATAAGAACTCTAATAACCTCCTGCCTAGTTAGCTAAGCCTAAACCTATCTAGCATTCTAATTTAAGGCATTAAAGAATAAGAAGTAGAAGAGATCCTTACTAGCAAGCTGTACTACTCTATCCTAAAGTATTATATAAAATAGGTAAGCTATAATCCTAACTCTACTTAGTATAATACCTTAAACTTTATAGGCGCTCTATATATATTGCGAGCGTTCTATAAACGCTATCTAAAACAGCTAGGACTCTTATAAGCGTTAGCTAAGTAGATTATAGTATAAGAAAAAGAAGTTAAAGATCTTACATTACTTTAAGACAACTATATTAAAGAAATTAAACTTAATATTGTAACTACTACACTAGTAGGTAATAGCTATTAACAATAAGAGCCTTACTCTTCTATTAGATCTAATAGTAGACTGTTACTACTCTTAGTAGAACGCTCTTAACTGTCTAACTCTCTAGGTACAGACACTAACGTACTACTTAGTTTTCCTCTGTTTTAGAGCTATATACAAGAGCTACTTAACCTTGCTACTACCTTCTTTACCTTTTACTCTGCTCTAGCTACTATAAGAGTATTTACTAACTCTACTACTACCTTAACTAGCCTAGATATAGACTGCCTAAGAGTCTTTACCTTTCTAGCTATTATCTTAACCTCCTTAGCTAACTTCTTCCTCTAGTAGTAAGCGCTAACTAGCAGGTTAGCAGTATTTAAGTTAGCTACTTATACAAAGCTAACCTGCATAGTAGTAGCTAACTAAAACGCAGCTAACTATATATTAGCCTCTTCTTCTACTACTACTTTATTCTTCTTGTTACTACCTAAGGCAGCAAATATGCAATTAAGGGCCTTTAAGAAACTATTATACTTCTAGCCTATATATTAGAGAACTAGCTAACACTTCTTATTTAAGAGTATACAATAAGTACACTTCTTAGACATATCTAAATAGAATCTAAACTTAATATTAAAATAGCTGCAGGTAAAAGCCCTTACAGCCTATAAGCAAACAACTTAATAGGCTAGAAGATAAGCTTTAGAAGAGATAGAAATAGGTATTATATGTATCTGCAAAATAGTTAGCTAGTAATTAAATTAGAAGAGTAGTTAGATAGCTATAAGTATACAAACATGTAGAAGAAGAGTATAAAGAAGTAGTATACTAAGAGCTAGCCTTATATATATGCTCTAAAAACTTTAAGTAAAGTTAAGATAATAAACGCGCTGCTGCGCTAAGCAAAACAATAATAAACAGCTATAACGCGTTATTAGAAATCTAAAGTTAAAGTAAATAAGACTTTTTAAAAATTTTAGAAGGTATCTAAAAGTATACTAATACAGACCTAATTAATAGAAGCTATTAATTTTAAGAAGAAAAGTAATGTAACAAGCACATACAAATATATATTATATCTAATACCTTATAAAGGCTTAGTAACAGATTATGTAGAAGGCTAGTAGATTAGAACTAATAGTGCTCTAATAGCACTTTAACTTAGCTTTTACGCCTACTATAAATATAAGCCTATAGTATTAGATAGAGAAGAAGTTTCTCTTATTCTTTTATATAAGACCTATAGGTATATAGCTAATCTAAAATCTCTAATACAACACGCACTTCTATATACCTCTAATACGTATCTAATTTAATCTTAATAGCTGTACCTACCTGCGTTGTTACATATATAATATATAATATATATATAATATATATATATATACGTGTTATATGCGTGTAGATATATTATATACATGTATATGTGTTATATACGTGTATACGTATTACATGCGTATATACGTATTACGTGCGTATATACGTATTATGTGTGTGTATACGTATTACGTGCGTGTATACGTGTTACGTGCGTATACTTACAACTTTAAGGTCTAAGCTTTTAGACGAAAAAAGCGCGCACAGACAGAAAACAACAAATCTACACAGCTACTATAAGAGCTACAGAACAGATTAATTCTTCTAAGCAAAAGGAGGAGGTAGAGGCAGTATAGACGGTCGCTTCGCAAAAATTACAGGTCGTGCAGGGCCGCTGCGCGGGAGTTAGACTTAGGCTGTTAATAAGTAGATTGAAAGTAACCCCAATCTGTCACCATCACTGCAAGCAGCTTAGCGCTTACGTCAGTTCCATACATACAGTACAGCTAGCTTTATTAGGTATAGATACAAAGTACGTATACAGTATACACAGTACACCGGTATGAATCATCCTGTACCAGTGTACCCACATCTCTATTGCTGAGGATCCATGGTCAGTCAGAAGTTGGATGAAGGCGGGCGACTTGTACCTAGTCGAGTGTACGGACTCCGGAGTACTCCGTACAAGGCTAGAGACGGGCCGGTTTAGTCGTCCGACTCGTCCCCCTAGAGACGCAGGGGAAGTCGAGCGACGTAAGGACGTGGCCCATGGATGCCGATCAGGTGACGCTCCACGCATGTACAAATGACGGTGCAGTGTGCAGTAGATAACTCATGTCTGCGGACTCGACAGGCCACAGCACCGCTCCAAGAGTCAAGACGCTGCACCGCCGCCGAGCATGACATGATCTCGCCCGTCTCACGCGATACAGCGCCGCACGAAGCCGCCCTCGCACGCCCGCGCCTTACCACCTAGCATTGCTCGCCCATTCCACCTGGAGCGCTAGCCGTCGCCCATATTCCGACCAGCACAACACACAGCGCCTGCCGGTCAGCCGCCAGCACCAGCTCCACTGTCCGCACAACCCCCGCCATGCCGTCGCAACGCCGCATGAGACTCTATGGAATCCTCGTCGTCGTCACCGTCGTGGTCCTGCTCTACATGACCAGAGCAGCGCACCACACCCAAGCCTCGGACTTCTACACCAAGACCCAGCAAGCGCTGCAGGAGCGGGAGCACGCAGAAGCAGCGAAGCAGCGCGATGCCGAGAGCGTGCAGTCGCGACTGAAGGCCGCAGAGAAGCAGGCCAAGAAGTCGGCCGACGACAAGTACACGTCGGCGAGGGACGCAGTAGAAGGACCCGCCAAGAAGGGCGTTGCGGGGCGGCTCGAGATGGACTCGCCAGACGGCAAGAAGGTGCCTGGTGTTGCCGCACAGGGCGGCCGGACGCGCGACCAGGCGGCGATGAAAAAGGACGAGACGCTAGAGGACCACGAGGTCGAGATGGCCATGAATGCCATCCTCAAGCAGAGTCCAGGCACGCTGAAATCATCCCTTGCCCTGGCGCCCTGCTAATTTGCGTCCAGTCATCATCTTCTCCAAGTCGCACTGCCCATACTCCAGGAAAGCCAAGCACATCCTGCTCGAAAAGTACCGCATCCTCCCGGAGCCGTTCGTAGTCGAGCTCGACATGGAACCCCTGGGCGAGAAACTCCAGGCTCTCCTAGCGCACATGACTGGCAGGCGCACAGTGCCCAACATTCTCCTGATCGGCAAGAGCATAGGAGGCGGCGACGACATGGAAGAGCTGGACGAGACAGACACACTGGTCGCCAAGTTCAACGAGATTGGCGGCACGCGCATCACCGACGTCGAGCATCGCAATGCGCGCCCAGAGATCCGACGACAACGGCGCGCCTAAGACAAGTCCTGGCTCTCTTCTTATGCATTTGCTCCTTGTCTTCTTGGATACCCTTACAATCTTCCCATGGGTCTTGAGTAGGTCGGAATAACCTCACTGTGGGGAGATGTACCGTTTATGATCAAAAGCATTTTAGGACCATCTACTTCCTTTCACTTCCCTTTTGTGACTCTCCTTGATGCCGTCCAGTCTGGCAATCATTCAGCGGCCGAGTGGTTTCGCTGTCATGATCTGTCAGTGCTTGTGGGTGCCCACGTATCGCTCCTTCCTCACTTCATCAGTGCGACTTCCCTGCCAGCACACGTGCTGGTCAACAACAGTACTCCACCTCGCTTCGCCACCTCATCTACCTTCACCTGAAGTCTCACCGACTCACAGACCTCACTCCACTCCAGGTTCTCCACAGATTCCCCATCACCCAACCACTGCCCGCGTAAGCTCCTTCCCCTCGCACACAATCAACCCTCACTGACCACACAACCTCAGCGCCGACATGTGCATCTACTGGAAAAAGCTCCATACCTGCGGCCACACCTCCGACCGCCCTTACATCGAAATGTGCCGTCCAGGCTGCCTCTCCAACACGGTCTGCGCCTCCATCAGCACCGACACCGACATCGACACGCTTCGTGCCAGCCACTTCCCGTGCTATCCGTGCATCAAAGCCGAAGTGCGCGCTGAAGCCGAGGCGCGCATGCAAACTGTCTACAGCCAGAGCGCCTACCATGCCGAGCAAGTCCACCGCGAGAAGCAGGATCGTGTGAGGAGGGAGGCGCGCGAGAAGGCGGCGAGAGAGCGCGAGGAAGAAGCGAGGTTGAGAGTGGTCAGGTTGAAGGAGGAAGAAAAGGCGAAGAGGGAGGGGGGCGCGTGGATTGAGTCGGGGAAGAAGGGCAAGGGAAGGAAGGGCGTGGGGCTCCCGGTTCTGCAGCATTCTGGGACTGCGGTGGGCAAGGTCTTGGGTGAGGGGGAGAAGAAGGAGAATGAGGGAAGTGGTGGGGTCAGGGAGCTTGAAAAGGCCGAGGATAAGGGTGGTAGGGCGGGGACGTGGGGTCCCAAGAAGATTCTGAGTAGGAAGGAGGCTGTGGGTGCTAGTCAGGCTCAGGCGCAGGTGGGCAAGAAGTGAAGAATGATGTGGATTGGGCTGTTACCAAAGCAGAGCTCAAGAAACGAATTCACAGCCAAGGTTCGCAACACAAACATGGAACATCAGACAAAAGTCTAAGAAATAAGCATCATACTTTGAAAATAAACGATATTCCATCTCATGCCCCCGCCTTATTTCCAAGTATCTTGGCGAGAAATTCCTACCTGTGCATCCGTAACACTTCCATCCTGTAAGTAGTCTCTACATCCGAAAACTGTCCTTGGCCGAGTAGAATGTACAAAGTACCTACAGCGTACATCCTCCGCTTCCAGGGCCCTAGCAGCAAAATCGCACTCCCAAGAGGTATCGGAGCTGGGTAGTAACCTCGAATCCAAATTCCGCACTTGACTTTTCAGCCCGTAACCTTGCAGACTCGTCAGCAGCTATCCGACGTCTCGGTGTCTGGCGCATACGAGTCGTGATAACGTTGCTGTGTACGGAGTATATACTTTACGCTTGGGTGGCTTGGTACTTACTTCTACACGCGTCCATGTGGCTGGTTCAAGCAACGCCTTTGAAAGTTTTCAACGTGGTAGCGGACAAATAGGAGGTTTTGGCTGCAGCGTGAGCTGGCTCGCTATTTTATGCATGTATTCCTTGCGATGGCAAGTTGGCTAGACTAATGGACTTGCGTCCTGGTGCTGGATCGAAGGCTGATTCGCTGCTATTAACCCCGCGAGCCCCGCATTGTCAAAAAGAAACTCGCTTCGTCTGGAATTTCACCGGACCCTCAAGGCTCACCCACGATGCACAAAAGAAAGGCCAAAAAAAGGCCAAAAAAGTCCTGGGGTGCCTGGCTGATGCTAGACGAATGCTGATGAGAGTGGGACTCGAACCTGATCGTGTCAGCGGGTAGTCTCACTGTAGTGGAGGGGATCAAGCTTACCCACGCCACTTTCGTGACCAGGAAGTGATGTTAAGAGTAACCTTAACCTGGCGCCATAACCAACTCGGCCATCTCACCGATGAACGTTACTAAGTACTCAAAAACAACTAGCATATATCTAAAAATGCAGCACAGTATTGCAGTCGCCCGGGATTCGCAACGCTGGAGCCGATGGTGTCGAGCTAGCTGACGACCCCGCAGCAAGTGAACAGTCGACTTTGAAATCTTACATGTGATGACGATATGACACGATGCCGCATTCACAAGCGCTATTTTGAAAACATCGAAGCTTATAAACGAGAAGTCATAATCCTACAGCTTGCTCTTGATACTGAACTGGTCGGGCCGATACATCTCATTCAACAAACGACTTGCATTGACCATCCAAGGCCTGCACTGGTCGAGGGATGTGATACCAAGCAGCCTCATACCTGTCTGCAGCTCTTCGGCAAGTACTGTTCCAATTAGCACCCCAAATATCAAATCAAAGGCTGCGTGGAACTCACCATCAACGCATTTCTCAACACCCTTCGACCCGTACGCACCCAAAGCGTACAAGAATGGCCGACCAACCCCAACTGCCGTCGCACCTAGACAAAGTGCTTTCAGAACATCATTCCCATCCCTCAGGCCGCCGTCTAAAAAGACCTCGAGCTTCTTCAACACTTCAGGGCAATAGGTACGAATCTCGCACAGCGTCATCAGCGCGCTCGGAGCAGTGTGCAACTGTCGCCCGCCATGATTGCTCAGCAAGATCCCATCGCACCCATACTCCATTGCGAGCTTTGCATCTTCGGCGCATTGAATGCCCTTCAACACGATCGGCCCATCCCACTCTTTGCGAATCCAGGCCAGATCCTCCCATGTCGTGTGCGGGCTAAGTTGTCCCTGGACTGGTCGTCCGCCCATGGCAGGCGCAAAAGCATTGTCCCCACCCGTCTCCCACGAGGACGCGCTTTCTTCTTCAAGACCCACTGCCAACGCTTCTTCGGCCTGCAGATAGCGGTCTGCCGTCCTTTTCCCAAGCACTGGTGTGTCAACTGTGATCCACAAGCCCTTGTATCCACACTTTTTGACTATCCGCATCAATTCAATCGCTTTCGTTCCATCTACCGGCATGTAGTATTGGTAAAACAACATCGTTGGACTCGCTCCCTTGACATTCGCCTGCTCTTCCACATAGCGTTGCATAATCTGCTCAGTCGACTTTGTGCTCGCCGTGCTAACAACAGCATGGATGCCCTTTCGCACCGCGCCTTTGTACATCTCTGGCTCGGCGCCGGCGTGTATCGCGCCCATCGTGCCCATGGGCGACATGTAGAATGGATACGGCGATGCATGGCCCAGGATTTGGCAGCGCGTGTCGACGTCGCCGACATTACGCATCACGCGCGGGCGGAAGTGGATACGCCCCCAGTCATCGAGATTGCCCTTGAGGGATAGTCCGGTGTTGGCAGATGTCGATGCGTAGATGTAGGATTTGTGCGGCAGAACGGCTTTGGCGGCGTTTTCAAAGTCGGTGGCCGATACGCACATGGAGAGATGGGGCAGCGAGTGGGACGAGGATGAATCCGATGCTTTGATTGCCTTTTCTTCTTGGATTTGGCGAAGCTGGCCGAACGTGTCGGAGTCAACTGGACCGAGACGCGCATCGGCTGGAAGGTAGTCGGTCAGGTAATCCAAAGGATGGTATTTCTTGAACTCCTCTGTCGCGTCCTAATTTCACCTGAGTACGCGACTTAAGCTCGTCGAATCATACTGACCGTCCCAGCATGCCTCAAGATTATCGGTGCGCCGCCCGGATGCTCTGACACAAAGTTTGTCACATCGTACACGTTCGAGTCGAGCACGATCCAGCACGACTTCTTCTTGTCATGTTTCGCAACCTCTGCTCCGTCAATGTGACCCATTTTTGCGACATTCAGAGGTTGAGCGGGTCATGCTGGCCAACCAGGGTAGACATATTTGAGGGGTGGCGCCCCCATTCTCGGCGAGAACGCCGGAATTTGCGGCGGTAGGGTCCACAGCCGAAGAAGTCGTGGCGACAACCACCATGCTGCTATCGTTCCGTTTTTTGGATGTTGTATGAACAAGAGCAGGAAATCTCGGGATGCTCACCGGCACTCAGATGATCTTCATGAGCGTCGCTGCTGTTGCGCGAGCATCTAGCGATCGAGATGGGATATCGCTCAGAGCCAAACCCCCGTGGTAATCCAGCGAATGGCTCTAAGAGCAAAATCTGGTCTGCAATTGCATCGAAAACGGCGACAAGGGTCCTTCAAAGCTCGACGATTGCTAGGGCGCAATTCCAATAGGTATCGCATGCTTTTGTTTCTCAGAACAACGGATCGCCAATTCTTCAGACATGCCAAAAGATACCCGAGAGGGAGTCTCCTCCCCTGGTGATTACCTAGCTGGGCGCAGGATATGATCCTACCCAAGGCAGCGGATGGAGGATTCTACATGCGCATAATCTTGTCATGTCGCACACTCCATCAAGAGGTGGCGGCGTTGGTCAACACTTTGGATTACGAATGGGGCGTGATGAGTGTTCCGACAGATCTCATCACTGCGTAACGAACATTGTATCGTAGCGAAGTCTCACCATGCGCAAGGCAGCTTGCAGTCATAACGCCATGGCCGATTAAGAGAACGTGTGCGACTCTAGGAAGACAAGCCCAGATAGTGCAAAAAAGAAGGGTATACCAGTACAACCACGTTTATCACCCCACTTGTTCGACGAAAGTCTCTGTCAATAAGACATTACCTAAGCACAACCGCACCGTACCTTATACAATATCTGCCGGCCTTTCCGCGGGCCTTTCAGCAGGCGTACTATACCCCGTCTCAGCCAGCGGCACCGCCCTACCAATACTACTTTCCCTGTTCGCCCTCGAGTCCTCTCTAGTGTATACCGTCCACTCCACGCTCTTTACAATCCCATTCTGGCCCGCGTCGTCTGACGTGATCCGCTGTTCATCACTGTGCGCATCGTCGCTCTTCCTCCACCCGCTCTTCATCTCGATATTTGTGTGGTCCACAGACTCGCTGTCCAAATCATCATATCCACTCTTCCCGCCGGGACGCGTGTGTCGCGATGATGCACCGATGTTAGAATGATTGCCGTACCCGTACGTATTGCCCGAGTTCTTGTTCGTCGACGAGCGTTCGAAAGAGGGGCGCAGCCAGGGAATGAAGCGGCTGAGGATGTACTTTACAGTCGGACCGCTTGTGCCGATAATGGCGACAGAAGACTCGATAGCGGAGTAGGCGGATGTTACGCTGTAGCTGTTTGTTTTGCCTTTGAAGGCGTCGAGGAGCCAGAAGAGGCGGGCGATGCCGATTGCGATGACGATGAAGCCGAGGGAGAGGAAGGCGATTGTGACGAGTTTGCGCTTGAAGGGCATCTGCAAATCCCAGATGATCCATGTGGGGATGCTGGAACATGTTAGCTTCGAATACTACCATGAGTAGGACCAGACTGACAGCAAGACGAGGAAATCAGTGATGATGACGACCGCGATGTTGCCGGAAACGTAGAGGATTGGACTGTAGCAGCCGCCCGGTATGCTTCGATCCCACGATTTGGCTACGGGCAGACATGGCACCGCTGAGACAATGGTCGTGGCGACCATGAAGACGCCATTGAGAATTTGGAGGCCGATGATTGTGCGTTTGATCCAGGGGTTGCGCGAACGGAGTTTGTACAAACTCCACAAGAACGAAGCTTTGACGAGACAGATACATGGGTTGTACACGATGCTGAGTGCGTATTGTAGCTGTCCTGTGATTAAACGAGTGCAAGTGATGAGCTCTTATATGAGTACTCACTTTAAAGGCGCGGACCATGTCAATAGCATAGAACGGCACATCTTCCTGACGATAGCCAGTGTACATTTGCTTCACAACTATGCCACCCGTCAGATGTTGACCATGGTAATGGTACAATGCGACTTACAAAGGTGGGTGATTACACTGTTCGCCGTGGCCAGCACCCATGCGCCTGCGATGACAGCGTCGTCTGTGCAAGAGTCAGTGATGAAAGAGTTGGAAAAGGATCAACCAAACGTACCTCCTCCAAGTAAACGGTCAACAAACTTCCTCCAGAAACGAATCATGAGCACGAGCAGTGCTAGCCCAGGGAACAGGTACAACATTGCGATCAGCAGAGGCTGGAGTCCTGGGTCAACATTCGACATATCGGGTGCTGGCGGTGGGCCAGCACCTGGGTCACCAAGGCCAGCTGGACCAGACATTTTCGCAAAGCAGACGAAGTCGACAACGATTCAAAGAACAAGCGGTGCGATTCGGATAGCAAAATGCCAGCACCAGCGAAGCAGCAAGTCGACGACGGACTCTCCCGTCTTTACGTTACGCAAAAACGTGTGGGAATCAACAAGCTTTTTCCTTGGTATCCTCACCTTCACGTTCTGGATTACTCCGCGCCGAATCCTTTCCAGCATCCACACACATTGCAGCATCAAGGCCGCAGCCCAGCCGCCTCGGTTCCCTCGCAATCGCATAGCATGCACGAGGATGTGATAGAGCATGCTCGCACATCCAGGTACCGAGCGCGTCTTCTGGTTCGCCCCTTCACCTGCATGTGTATCCGAGGGAAGGGATCACTAAGGTACAGAGGCACTTTATTTGCTTCTCGGTGGCGTATGTGGGAGCGGGGGCCCGCGCCCGCGGGCTGCTGCGAGTGAATGTAGCTAGGAATTGATGTGTTGAGCAAGGGAAGGTTGAATCCTTCGCATTGTACGGAGTAGTCAGACCCGTTCATCCGTTTTTGGCCGCTGGCGTGCTGAAGAATCGACTATTGGGACCAAGTTGCATAATCTGTTTCATTGTGGCAAATGGAAATGAGGCGAGATGGAAGCAACGCTTACATTCGACATTCGTAACTTGACACTGCTACACACCCAGCGCAAAGGTAAACATTGATTGGAACAATTCACGAGCGCTGTGTTCGCGGAATGTGGTGGAAACGTCGTGGCATGACTCAAGATGCAAGAACTCCTCCTGTGCGGACGTTGAGTTCTTCTTATGGTAGAGCCCCCGCTACCTACCGGTATACGGTAAAGATTAGCCCAGAATCCGGGTGAAATAGTTATGTAGGATGCGGCACGTTTCTTAGCGAGATTGCTGGATAAATCAAGGGTTCTCAGATGCAAGAGACAACCTCCAGAAACAAATGGTGGCGTTCATGAATCATGAGCCGCGCAGGAAGAGATTCCCGGCTGTGTACCCTGCACACGCCAATGTTCCCGCCAATCATGGGGTGAGGTGAGCCTTGAGGGTCCAATCTACGGACACCTTGCGGGCCGCACCTCAGGACAGCGTGAGAACATCGATTGTGGGAATTTGCGTCTCGAAAGCCATCGATAGAGATGTCATGTTTTCGGAACCCGCAGCGCTGTCTCGAGATTCGGAGGCTGACAGAAATCGCCAACCACGTGTATGTGTGGGCGTAACAACCGTATCCTTGTGGGCGGGACATGATTCGACAGCAGTGAATCCTTCGCCACCCTTCCGCAACAGGAAATGAACGACTGCGTTCATGCGATCGAGCTCATCCCCACTGGAGTCGGGGACACCCGAATGTAGCCTGCTGCGTGCATGGAGTTCTGGAATCAATCTTCTTGGCTCGCGGAGAGCGAGTTCGCTCGCAAAATAGTCTCATGCGAGGACGACACCCTTCTCTTTTGTTGACCAAACCTTGGATCCAACGACTCGGTGCACATCTGCCGAATAATGGGGTTCATCCGCCGCACTGCCGCAGTATGCACAGTTGCGGCGTTCAGCATCCAGGTCAGGTCGTATAAAAGCCCACGCGGGTGCCAGGAACGTAGAAAGTTAGGAGGCTGCTTTTTAATTTATCCGTCTTCTGACCCTCAGCCTCTCACAGCATCTCATCGTTCGTGATGCTGGCTAAGTCGTTCGCTCTTTCTTTGGCCTGTGCCGCTATTACGTCTGCACAGAGTTATGCCGCTCCTTCATTCACGACTTCAGTAGCGCCTGCTGCTGAGACGGTCGCTTCTGATGCTACTCCCGCCAATGTTGCGCTGTTCGAAACCGAGAAAGTACAGCTTACGGACAATGTTGTCTCGGACCTTCAGGCGAACCCTGACATTGCTGAGTACGCGGCACTTTTCGAATTTGAGGACAGCTCAAACTCGAAATTGAGCACTCGTGCGCGCCGTGTTCGCAAGTCTCTCCGATGCAAAACGATGCCCGGTGATCTTCTGTACCCAAGCAAGATTGTATGGGGCGTCTTCGATCTTCTCCTTGGTGGTGCTTTGGAGAAGATTGTTCCTATCGGTTCGCCGTGTTACAAGAAGTCCGAGTACAACAACTACAATGCTGAGAAGTGCACATCGCTTGTTGCCAACTACAACCAGGAGGAGATTTAGTAAGTCTGAAGAACAAGACATCGGTGGGCGAAGTTGACATGTCCAGCTATGAAGACAATGGCGCGCTCATGAACCCTCTGTATTATGGCATGACTTGCCCTATTCCAGCTTCTGGAAATTTCGCCAGCGGGACTTGCACCCAGGGAGGGTACTCTGAATATGCTGTCAAGATCTCCAACGTCGCGCAGATCCAGCTTGCAGTCAACATGGCTCGATCGCTCAACCTTCGCTTAGTCGTCCGCAACACGGGCCACGACTACAATGGTCGTTCTGTTGGTAAGGGCGCATTGAGTGTTTGGACCCACGGCCTCAAGGACATCCAGTATGTCCAAAACTACAAGAGTTCGTCTTACTCGGGCCCTGTATTCAAGGTCGGCGCCGGTGTCCAGGGTTTTGAGCTGTACCAGGCTGCCGACAAGTACGGTGTTTCTGCTGTCGCTGGTATCTGTCCCACTGTCGGTATCTATGGTGGTTACTCTGCAGGAGGTGGTCACTCTCCCCTGATGCAGCTTTTCGGTGTCGGCTCTGACCAAGTCGTTGCTCTCGAGGTTGTGACCGCCAACGGCCGCTTCGTGACTGCGACTCCTACAGTCAACAGCGACTTGTACTGGGCCCTTCTTGGTGGTGGCGGTGGTACCTTTGGCATCGTCACATCTGCTGTTGTCAAAGTCCACCGCAAGGTCCCTGTCACAGTCAGCCAATGGACTCTCATGACTTCCGACACCGTCTCTGCCGATGCGTTTTGGGATGCGTTTAAGTTCTTCTATGACAACTTCCCCACTTACAACGCGGCCAAGACGTACTCGTACTTCGCGCTCATGAAGCTCGCCCCGGGCACCTACATGTGGTCCATGGGCCCTTTCTTCGCCACCGACAAGACAGTTGAGGAGTACGAGGCGCTCATCAAGCCTTTCTACGAGAAGTGCGAATCCCTGGGAATCAAGCTTAACCCCAACACAACCCACTACGATAGCTTCTATCCAGCGTATCAAGCTACCTTTGGAGGTCTCGACTACTTTGTTGGCGGTGCCGGTGCCACTCCCGGCAACCGCATGCTGCCGACCGAGAACTGGGCAACCGAAGAGATCCGCAACCAGACTTTTGCCGCGGTTAGGAACGCAGTTGAAAATGCTTTGATGCTTAACATGTACCACCAGCACGCTGCTGATCAGGAGAAGAAGGACATCAACTCGGTAAACCCTGCTTTCCGCAACGAGCAGAGCATGATCGTCGCCATCAACCTGGTGCCCCAAGAGAACGCCGCGGGCTGGAAGGCTGCGGTTGAAGATCTCAACACCAACATCTTGGGCCCTCTTCGCAGGGTCACACCGGCGGGTGGAAGCTATGGAAATGAGGCTGACATCGCCGAGCCTGACTGGCAGCAGGCGTTCTGGGGCAAGAACTACCCGAGACTGCTGAAGATTAAGAAGCAGGTCGACCCCACTGGCCTGTTCTACGTGCACCACGGTGTTGGTAGCGAAGACTGGGTTGTTGACGACAAGGGCATCGTAGGTGTGCAATCGACAGACGGGCCGCTGTGTCGCGCGTAGGGCGTAGATGCTGCGATGAGTAGCTTTTTTTCCGTCGATTTATTAATACAACCACGTATGTCAACCGAACATCCAGGTTTCGTTGTTCAGACTTGCCAACCATCAAGTCAAGCCTTCATCTCAAAACGAGTGACTAACCTGTTAAGGTACAGGTTAGGCCTATGTAGGTAGCTGCTAGGCCAAAACAAGCAATCAATCAAGTCAAGCCCCACCTCTCGAGCCCCACTTCATTATGCTGTCGCGCGTCGCAAGGCTATGGACAGGCTGTGACCATGTGGCCACGGGATTACTGTCGCAAGATGCGACACCTGCGTCCTGCGATGGCTTACAAGCTGGCATTGGGCGCTTATGAGGTGTTGTGGTGAGACTGCGGGACTTGTCACGTGGCTGGAGCGGCGCTAACACTGCTTCTCCCACCACCCACAAACCTCCAAACAAGTCCCCGCCTGTGAGACTTGGGGTCTGACAGTTCTATTCTTTTCCTAGTCCCTATTGGACGGGAGCATCTGCCATCTGCTCTTTCGCATGTCTCGAAATCTGCCGTGGGTGCCAAGGGGCGGTGCAACGCCAGTGCTGCACGCGCGGGATGGAGCCCGTCCTCCGCCCGCGACCGCTGCACGGCGCTTTCGTCCAGACTTAATGGAGGGCAGGTTGAGACGAGAAGCATGACTCGAGTGTCACGGCGTGGCGAGTTGTGTTATGCGGGCGCAATGCCGCATGTCGCAGCAGAGTGGTGAGGCTCGCAACGTCGGAGATGGTGTCGTGGCGGCAAGAGTACACGATTAGTCACCCAACGCGGTCTGTCACCGCAACGATAGACGGACTGTAAAACAAACATATTCTTCGTCCTCCGCTACATCTCCTGACGTCTACGGGTTTGTTGTCTGTTTTGTGCCTCTGCGAATTGTCGGGAACATCACCATCCGGACCGGAATCGTTGACTACCAAGACCAACTACCATGTGCCCTTTCAGTATGTCTTCAAGATACTTCAGATGTCTTCAAGAGACTTCAGATGTCTTCAAGAGACTTCAGATGTCTTCAAGATACTTCAGATGCATCATCGCTGACGAGAACAGCATCTCTACCTGCTGGCGAAGGGCCAAGTCGATTCTCTCCTACTGCTGTGACGGACTGGCAGCCGCGGAGAAAATCAGTCTCCAATGCGTGCGAGCGGTGTCGACGACGCAAGATCAGATGTGATGGCGAGACGCCGTGCGCTACATGCAAACGCTTCACGTTGAAATGTATAAGAACACAAAAGCCACGGGAAGTGGTAGCATTGTCAGTCTCCAGAGCCCTGAATGCTGGTGGTGCATCCGACATCGTGCTGTAGAACATGATTGACCCATGAACAGCGAACACAGAGAGGCGCTCGAGGGTCGAATACATCATCTCGAGGCGCAACTAGCGGCCCATGTCAATGCCCCAATGCACGGCATGGAGTCTCTCGACCAGGCCATTGTGGCAACCACCCCAACCTCGTTCGACTGGCAAATGCCCCCACTGCATCTAAACCTCGACACCACCGTCCCGGCCTCTTTCACAGCTGACGACCTGGATCTTGGGAGCTTCTCGACAGGCGGCAGTCTGCCGTCCATCTCTATCAATGAATGTGAGCATGTCCCAAACGTGGCATCCCCCAGTTCAGACGTACCTTCATTATATTCAGGCACCACACGTGCATCCTCGCCCGACACCATGCCGCCCACGAGCGCACCCCCACATTACGCATCCATGGCGCACCACCTATCCAGCAGCAACAAGCCCTCGGTGTCGTCGCCAATGGAGCCACACACGGCACCCTCATGGGAATTCATGGCCCAAGCAAGTGCAGCCGGGCAGCTGAAACCGCACACGAAAAGCAGCAAAGGCCACTCGCGCCGCACATCAGCCACATCTCTCTCCGCCTCGTCGGACGAAAACGCCATGTCTCCCATCCCCGAAGTCGAAGACGACCTTCTCCCTCTCGCCCCCGCGCCCCGTCTCCCCCGACAAGGCATCTTCTCCGCTAACCCCACCGACTCCCCCAACCCCTCCTCCTCGCGCTCAGGCTTCAAAGACCGCAGCCGTGCCCTCGCCACCACCCCTTTACCCTCCCGCTTCGAAGCCGAAACACTCACTTCCGAATTCGCAGCCTACATTGAATCCCTGCCCTACCGCGCATACACCATGACCCCACCGCTCTTCGCCCACCTGTGCGAGTCAGTCTATCCGACGACCCAGCCCGCGTCCGCCAGCAACGTATCTGTGTCGGTGTCAGTGTCCATGTCGCACGCCATGGCGCGCTTCCACGTCTTCCTCAGCATGGCGGTCGCGATGAAATTGCGCATCAGGGACGCGCCGGAGCACACGAATGCGCTGCTCAACACGTGCTATGAGCTTGCGATGCGGGAGGCCGGGGCCGCGACCTTCTGGGCGGAACAAGGCGGCGTGGAAGCGGCGCAATTGGTTGCAGTGTATGCGGCGGTGAGGAAAGGGGATGGCGAGGTCGTGAGGCCTTTGCAGCAGTCGTTTTCGTGGTGAGGGTGGCAGCGTGGGGTGGGCATGGGCCTGTGTTTCAGAGCGTCTTGTGTCTATGCGTAAATGGTAGAAGCTGGTTTGCTGGTATGTATATAGCAATGACGAATCTCGCGTCGCGCAAGTAGCGACATGACGGGAAAATTCACACAAAAGGTCTAGGCCCTTTATCCATGTGTGCTTGTTGGAAATTGCTGGGGACAAGGTAGACTTTTGATTCATTGATCGCTACTCATGACAAACGCCAGTAATGCTACTATATTACACTCATTACCAAGTCGTCAAATCTCAAACACCACTCGCCTATTTCTTCGAGTCCTCCTTGGCCTTTTCCGCCAACTTGGCAGCCTCGTCGCCACGCTTCTTGAGGATCTCGCCAATCTCGCTAATAGCATCTTTCATAATGCTCTGCGCCTCGTCGCCATGCTTTTGCGCAACTTCCTGCAGTTGGCTCAGCTTGGGAATAATCTGGTCGCCTCCGGGAATCTTGTTCAGATACTGGTCGAGGCCGCCGAAGCCAGAGTCCTTGGCCTTGTTTGCTGCGCTCTTGACGTATTGCTCAAGGTCTCCCGTGTCGCCCTTTTCGACGGCAGACTTGACGCGGTTGTAGAGTTCCTGGACATTGCCGCCCTTGAGAGCATCGGCGTTCTCTTCAACGAGCTGCTTGACCTTGGGGTTCTTGTCCAGGTAGGGCTTGGCCTGCTCCATGCCCTTGGCCCACGCCTCGTCGCCGAGCTTCTTGAGCTTGTCGACCTTTTCCTGCACGATGCTCTTGATCTTCTCAATGTTGGCAGGGCTGACGCCCGTCTTGATGACGTCGCCAATCTGCTTCCACGTCCGGTCGACCTCCTTCTTGGCGTCTGGGCCGTACTTGTCGCCGTACTCCTTCAGCCTGTCCCAGTTGCCGCCGACCTTCTCCTTGAGCTGCGGGTGGTTGTCCATGATTTGTTGCGCCGAGTCGCCGGCGAGGTCGGCGATGCGGCTCATGTGCTTGGCGAGTATGTCCCAGGTCTTGTGGGCGGTGACGAGGCTGACGTCGCCGTTGCTGAGGACGCTGCGCATCTCGCTGTAGGCCTCGCTGATGATGCTGTCGACCTCATCGCCGTGCTTCTCGCGCACAGCATCGAGGTCGTCAAAGGCAGAGTCGACGTAGCCCTTGGCGCCGGGAATGAAGGCAGCGTAGCTCTGCGCGGCATTCCGGAGCCAAGCAAGCGCCTCATTGGGCTCGGGCGTCGTCTCCTTGATCTTCTGGGTGGCCGAGTTGACGTAGGCCTTGGTCTTCTTGGATGCCATGACGACATCGCGGGCGCCTGATGTCCGGTAGAAGATGTAGCCCACCGCCATGGCAGCAGCAGCACCAGAGACGGCACCAATTGCGGCATGTGACCCAGCGCCAGAGTTGCCCGCCGTGGCCGATGGGGCTGTCGACTCAAAGCGTGACTGTTGGACGCGGAATTGCGGCTTTGCCGTCCTCATCACGGGACGGCCAGCGCTGCGAGCGGCGAAGCGCGCATTCTGCATGGCTTGTCTGGAAAGCATCGTGGTGATGGATTGGGAGAAAGTCGAGTGTCAATTGCGGAATGATTGATGAAAGAGAGCGGATTGGGTGTTTCCAAGACGCTGTTGTGTGATGTACGAGAAGTCAAGTTGGGGCATGTAGCTTTATGGGAGGGCTAGAGGTAGAGGAAACTGGCCTTGGATTCACTAGCGGGTGATGTCATGATGAGCGCCGACAGGACACTAACTTAGTTGGGTAAGAAGCCACCAGGAACCACGCACGGCCCACGGGTCCACCGACTCCACCGTCAACCTTACTTTCACGTGATTCCGAAGCTTCCGAACATGACACTCCGCCGGCCAACAACGACGAGAATGACGACTCATCTACAGCCCTGGATCGACATGGTACAGCTCTCTCAGCATATCCTTCTTCGCACCTCCAGAAGCCCAGCACATGTTTATAGCGTTCTCCGCCAACTTCTGCACCTCCACATTCGTAAAGCCGCAGTATTTCTTCACCACCAGCAAGTTTTCCAACACCCATGTATCCTCCATAAACGCCGGGTCGTCGCTCGCAATACTGAATATGATGCCGGCGTCGAACAGAGCTCGAATGCGCTCAAATACCTCGTCTAGTGGTTGGTGGCGAATATACGACCACGGGCAGATTGTCATTCCGAGCTCTTTCGATTTGATGAGTGCCATGAGACTCGCATCGCCAGCCGCATTGAGTCCGCGGTCAATTCTATCTGCCCCAGTGCCAGCGATACCCAATGCTACTTGATGAATGTGATCGAGTGGATAAGGCTTGCCAACATCGCAATGTGCTGTAAGACGGAACCCATCGCTTCTCGCTCGGGCGAATACTCCGTCAAACAGCGAAGGGGGTCTACCCACTTCATTCGAGTCGAGGCCAATCCCAATGATCATATCGCGATACTTCAGCGCTGCATTGTAATGCTCCATGGCGGACTCTGGCGATTCATCCCGAAGAAAGCACATGATCCAAGCAGACTTCACCTAACACATGCCGTGAGTCAGAAACAAACACGCTTCCCAAGAAGAAAACATAACAAGCTTACATCCAGCTCCCGTTCCGCCTTCCCCTGCGCCGCCCGAAACCCCTCCATCATTGTCTCCCACCTCGTCCCCACCCGCGTATGACCCTGCGGATCGAAGAAAATCTCCGCATACCGCACATTCATCCCCGCCGCGCGTTCGTAATACTCCATAACTAGATCGTGATAATCCAAAGTCGTTTTCAGCGCTTCAAATCCACCGTAATACGCTTCGAAAAAAGTTAATGTCTCCTCGCTATTGTCCATGCGGTTCCCGGCACGTGGCTTCAAGGTATCGTGTGAGTCGCGCAGTTCTTCGAGGGAAGAGAATGGCTGGTTGGTGCGGGGGTTGGTGATGGGTTGGGCGTTGCGTTGCGAGAACTTCCACTTCATGTCGGCGCTTATGATGCCTTCGATGTGGATGTGCAGTTCGACTTTTGGGATGGCGCCGATGTAGGGGTCGTTGGTGGTTGCTATGGAGCGTCGCAGGGCTGCTCGTTCTGCTACCGATAGCGCGTTCTCGACGTCTGTCATTGTGATTGTAAAGTCGTGTCGGTAGGCGTGAAGGTGAGAATGCAGTCGGCGATTGTAGTCGGCAAATCAGGCTTAGGGAATATGCCGATACTGATTTAGAGTTTAGATGGGTGTTCAGTGATAGCTTTAAGCAAGATGATGAAAAGGACTTGTACATATTTGATGACTCACAGTCAGACCTTTCAGTTGATTACTGGATAGAAAAACCAAGGAATGTACCGCCAAGGAGGGCGGAAGCCGACGCGCTCCTAGACAATTGGAGTAAAAAATAATAAGAATTGCGACAAGAGTCATTGCAGTATGATAGCTATAGATGTCTAGTCATCGCATCCAGCATTTCAGGAATAGCGACTCTTGCTACCAAGGGGTTATGGCAACAGTACATCCATCGAATATGGCGTAAGGCACAGATCCTTGCATCTTCCATTGTGGAATTCCCTGCATATACTTTGCGATTTTACACGCCGATCTCGAGAAGGGCGCAATCCTTAGTGCTGCACCACTAGAATGGCAGAACTAGCGAGGCTTACAAGCCTATCGCAGTCCCTAACGTCTTTCTCGGCCTGTGTAGTATGTACGACTGGCATGTATCGTCGAGATGTGTACACAATCCTAGAGGACTTGCCAATACAACTGAAGGATCTAGCAACAAATGTCGAAGCGCATGATCAAGATCAAGAAATACATCGTCGGACTGCAACTTCATATGTCGCGGCGTTCAATCTTCTGAACCACATTCTTGATTGGTTTTTGAAGGACAGTCGGATTCAGTACATGGCAGGTATCCTTTATAGAATACTGTGCTGACGTGGCAGTCACTGGTATCAGGATTTTCGCTGATCCGATCGGCTTTACTGAAAAACTCAGAGAGTATCAGGCAGAGCTCAAAATGGTGTCTCAAGGCTTCGAAACGCGTTACGGTCAGCTCGCACGGGACGATGGACAGCAGACTTTACAGCAGCAGTACTGGGCAATGTACACTTACGCAAGCTCCCAGGCAAGCATCGACAAGCGCCTTGCGACGATTGAAGAGAAGTTGTCTAAAGTTACCTTGGCGCAGGACAGAACAGTAGGGTCGCCGCTATATCATCACATGCGCTCCATTGATTCGCGAAAATATAAGGCTAGGCAGTCCCTGTCAGACCACAGTCACCTCATTTAGATCGGACTCCGAAGTCTTCACTTGCATTGCATGAACTGGGGTAGCTAGCGAATCAGAACGCGATACCAAAGCTTTGAAGTGCCCGTGCGCCCCCCATCAAGTCGCGGCCTGGCTATGGAGTATGTACTGGCTGACATGTCTGCTGCAGACATGAAAACATGTCAGATATCTTTCGTTGGACCTCTCCTCCTGAATCTATGTTTCTTTCTATTCCAGTACGCATTTATGTGAGCCGCTGTTTCCGTCAGTGACGTTCGTTATGGCAGCGCTGAGCCCGGAAGAAGTGGCAAAGCTAAGGGCAAGCGATGATGCTACCCTTCGAGTGCCTCTTATCGTTGGACATGCAGTATGTCTCTTCGTGGCTGTTGTGTCAGTCACCTTGAGGTTTTGGGCTCGACGTCTTGTAAAGACCTTTCTGGGGGCGGACGACTGGGTGAATGGAGCGGGCTTGGTAAATACTTGACATTGCGATAAAAACTGGTTTTCGCTAATGATTATTCCAGTTGATTACAGGAACGTATACCGCCATCAGCTGGGTGTTGATCGAGAATGGTATGGGGCGGCACGTCTGGTGGCTGGACCATCTTGAACAATTCGTAAAGGTATATTGCTACCCGCTGAAAGCACGTGATAGCGCAGGGCTGATGTTTCATAACGTCGCAGCTCTCACTTGTAGCAGAGGTCACCTACATTGTGGCCATTCTGCTCATCAAGTTGTCGATCCTTCTCCTGTACCACCGTATGTTCCCTCAGCTGTGGTTCAAATGGACGTTACTAGGACTCGGTATATTCATCACTTCCCATTGTCTCGCAAGTTTTATTACAACTCTTGTCCGATGTACCCCCATGGAATCGCTGTGGGAAACGGTGAGCAGCAAGCACTGTATCAATTATCCTTTGTTAGTCACGATAACTGGCATCATCAACATCCTCACGGACGTTGCTATTCTGGCTCTCACGATTCCATTACTATGGGGTCTGAATCTATCGACAGCCAGAAAGATGTTGTTGCGACTTGTTTTCATGATCGGCGCAGCGTAGGTTGGATCATTTCTATTCCAGATAGCATTCACTAACTTCAATCCTCAGGGCATGCGTAGCCAGTCTCTTGCGCCTTGTCTACACTGACAAACATAGCAACAGTG
Source organism: Ampelomyces quisqualis (assembly GCA_018398575.1). Lineage (NCBI taxonomy): Eukaryota > Fungi > Ascomycota > Dothideomycetes > Pleosporales > Phaeosphaeriaceae > Ampelomyces > Ampelomyces quisqualis. The sequence continues at coordinate 2,852,570 of JAGTXZ010000011.1, forward strand.
ATGACCCTACATGTAAGCTCCCGCACGGCTGGAAGCCGTGCTTCACTAACTAGGCCGTAGGGGACAATGCAATACCTGCACTAATAACGACTGTTGAGCTCTGCATCGGTCTGTTAGCTACCAATCTGCCAACCTACCGCCCCTTCATCTCGCGTCTGGTAGCGAGTGAACGCGCCAATGGAGCTCCGAAACAGTCGTCGAAAGGATCCGGGCCGTGGTTTCCAGTCGAGGATTCCCTGCAAGTTGCGATCAGTAGCCACTATACCAGACGACAAAGTGGTGGCTACACCGATTTGGATTTTGAAAATGTCGAGATGTTAGATGGACAGAGGAGTCAGAAGGCAAAGAATCGGCCTGAGAACAGTGATCGGCTCATGTGGAACGAGATTCGCGATAACGAGATTCGAGTGACAACTACCTTTAGGACAACCGAATCAAAAGACTGAAACAAACTTTAAACCCTCGCCACGTGGGTTCTTTGCTATTTCTAATACAGAGCGTACAAACTTCTCCTTTGAAGCAGAGTCATGTGTATTCAATGTCAACTCCGGCTCTCCCAGAACCCTGTGTAGTTCACTCCTGCTGATCTAGCAAATGGGCAATCACCCGATGAAGATAACCTTGATCGCACATGATCTGAGCTTTATGGACTTTTCCTTGCCCGCCTCCTTACTTCACATCAACCTCGTATTTTTCCTCGCCCTCTCAAGCGCCATGCCCATCGCCACACCAGCCAAGAATCCGCCTTTGCCTTCAACATCTGCTTTGCACTTCTTCGCTGTCTCAATCTCCTTACTCGCAAGCCTGATCATGTCTTGAGAATTCTTCTTGTCTGTTTCTGCCTCCGCAATTTGAGCCTCAAAGTCCGTCTTTGCGGCCTTGGCGGCAATGTTGAGCTCGGTGATTTTGGTTCGAGCTGCTGTGAGCGCTTCCATGCGAGCGTTGATGGACTCGAGTGCGCACTTTTCAGATGTAATTTGCTCGATAGATTGTTCGCAGACATGTAGAATGGCTTTGGTTTCGTCTTGACACTTGGAGGTTGTGGACGCGAGGCACCTCTTGACATGAGCGATGGGATCTGTCCATTGTTTCACATGGACGTCGTGAATTTCATTCTTCTTCGTGTTTGCGGTAATGGATTCTACGTTTCGAAGCCATAGCACTTGCCTTTCTTCTGCCGTGGTTGAGACCTCCTGAGTCCTCATCGATATATGCAATGACGTCTTGTGATGGGCAGAAATCTGGGACCCAACCTGCGTCAGATGGCATCAATTCACTTGGTAGCTGCAGTCTCTCGACGAGGAGAGTGGTAGTAGGCGAAGGGCTTAGTGATGAGCTCTTTTGTAGAGGAGCCATTGATGTGGACGGTTGGCGGCGTATGAGCCTTGGGATTCATTACCTAAGTATAAGTCAGCAAACAGTAACGCTGCTAGATACGTCCGAAAAACGTCGATGGTATCGGAACTGACTTTTCCCCGGTCTTGCGCCTTCTTATTGGCCTTGCTGACAGAGAAGCCTGGTGCTGTAATCTTTGACACCGTCTTGACTCTTGACGCATGCCCGCGCAAGTTGATTGAGATAGGGAGATTTTTTGTGTGGCCGCGTAAGATGAAGCACCCTTTCAAATACTCACGCAGCTCCTTCGCAGGATTGACCCCGCAGTTGGCAATTTAATTTCCGAATACGGCTCGAAAAGTGATATTGAGGTTGTGCATGGACTGAGTATTGTAGTCTGCGGCTCTCTTCCATCACCTTGTTTGATCATCAGCTGCTGCGATAGATTTTCCAAAGGATTGAGGTAGGCAAAAACGGATTGATCAAGTCATGTTCCGATATGTAATTTCTCCTTGGCACCTTCCTGATCAATTGGTAGCCATCTCAGACGGGTCAAGTAAGGAAGGTCCTCAAGACCAATGGAAATTGCGAGATCTTATTTCATGTCTCCTAAGCTGCATTTTCGCGGCCCTGTGTATGGGCTCGGAGAGGAGGAAGCGTTTTGTCTTGAAGCCGAAGCCTTTTTACAAGACCCTCGAGGCCCCATGCTTGTTCTCGGCTCGTCCTGGGAAGTGTCTTTTGCTGTACCTGGATTTACTTTTAGTGTTACACCTTTGAAAGCAGTCATCATAGTCAGCGTTAAGGGTAACGGGCAATCGTTTGAGTGGCCGCGGAGAACAAAGCACCCTAAGATGAATGCTTTAAGTGGGCACTCCTTTCTAAGATCTGCTAGACTGAGCGGAAGCAGACACTTGAAGGGCGCAAATTGTGTTACGCGTGCGAGATTTTTCATTACATCTTGTTGGGTGTTGTGTTCGCTGATGAAGGCAACAAGGTCGGTTATGAACGATGGCATCTGGTCTGGTCTGCGCAGGTAGGCATACACTGCACTTCGATTCAGCTATCTAACTTGGAGCCTTTCACATGTCGTTCCCGTCGCCCAATTGTGGATGGGTTCCCAGACGAGGGTATCGAAAGTTGTGCTGCTGCTCGACCCATGCACAGTTCTCAGTAGAGTCAAAACCTCTTGCACATCATCTGCATCATCGCGCGGTCTGTTATACTGAGCATTCTGTCGCGGGATAGGTGATGTGTAGGCATAGACGGGGGGTGGGGAAGTGCGAAGTCATGTGCATATCATCGTCCCGTGAACCAAGCAAACGCGTAAAGCACAAATCTTGGAACACAAAGAGGTAAACAAGACAAGCCGACCTTGGAACTCATACATTCAAACTCATAGCTCGGGTACGGATGCACTATGTCTTTGCAGAAGTTTGGTTGTGGTATAAGCGAACCGTAGTATGGTCCATGTTACACCACGTTCTTCAGGGTACTCTGCACCGGTAGCCAGTATCCCGCGAACACGTGCACCGAGATATGAAGCCTCGAGATACACACCACCAGAAACCGTCCGCGCAAGCCCCACAATCGATATAACGTGCGCCATGTCTCCAGAGTCCTTCACTGCCCAACGCAAGACATCTGTGCGCACGCAACATGCACCCCAAAGGCGTCGCGAGAACACAGCACATCAGTTAGATGAATACGCAGCATCGCCGCCAAATCCACATGTACAAAAAGACCCCATTCGCACGCCCAACAGAGACGTGAAACCATGGCACCAATCCCATTTCTTACCAGTACCTACATACTATCCGCACAACCCAACTAAACAAACATTTCCACCCCTCTCCTCCCCCAAAAGAGCCGACAGCACCATCCTTTCCCCATGACGCGAATCCACATCCAAACAAACCAAAGCGACGATCTACGTGCCCTCACGGCAAACACAGTGCGTTGGCGAAAAGAGAAAGGGAGGAGGAGAGGGGCTTTACATGAATCAACCGCCGACGAAAAGGACATGTAAACCCGCCTGAAGGACTTAACCACTCATTTTTCCCCGGGGGCACTGTATACGCATGAATGTGGTACATTTCAAGGGGCAAGAGATTAGCTGAAGCGTAGGAACCATCTCCCGTACGCCGCGCTGAGTACGCGCAGCGATTACTTTTGCAGCAGCAGCCATTTCGTTTCCTGTTTCCGTAGTCGTAGGCGGTAGTAGTGCCGTGAAAGTTGAGACAGAAAATGCATATTACTTGTCCTCACGCGTGTGGGTTGTGCAGGCGAGACCTTAGTGCCCACGTGCGCAATGTCGGGGGCGTCTACGACTCCCAGGTCTTGCGTTCAGTTGACATTCGGGGATAGACTAGCTCATTCACATCACGAGGTTTTAGAATAAGGTTGAAGTATTGCAATCTGGCTATATCTATGCCCATGCACTTACAAAGTGTTACAAACGAAACTTAAGACACCACAGGGTATATGCAACAAGAACACCTCGCCGTCCTTTCAAACGCCCTTTCTGACACGCACCCCTACCCCTCTGCACTAACTATCATCTCACGCCCCCTCACCCATATCCACCTCGCCCTCATCCAACATATCCCCCACCCTCTTCAAGTTCCCCACCATTTCCCTCGCCTGCCCCACCAACAAAAGTTTCTCCGCATTCGCCGGCAAGCCCAGATACGTCGGTGGTTCTCTTTCGGGAAGATTATTCACCCAGTCCATGAATCCTGTCCAAGATGTCTCGCTCGGCAGCTCCAGGCCCTCAGCATGGGTAGTAGCTGGTACGACCTGGAAGTGGTCTTCGAAGATTGTCGGAGTGAGCGCTGCGTCGATGAGGCCAGACAGGGTACGGAAATCAGCTTCGTCATCGATTTTGCCGCCGTACATCTCGGTGATGAGGGTGCGTAGCATTTCCCACGGGATTTTGGCGGGAGCAATGTTCGAGCGGCCTTGGGCGACGGTGTTGATCCAGGTGTCGATTATGAAGCTGCAGCACTCATACTAAATTCACATATTAGCATTTGCGAAGGAGTGAGGAGGGATAGAAAAACTTACATCGCTATCATTGAACTCCCAGAACCCTTTCCATCCCAGCGTAGGCGCATACCTCAGCCTTTCCTGAATGACCGCATGCAAGAAGCTCAACACAAGATACACCCTCGCCTTTTCAACCGGCTGCTTAGTTGCCTTTTCAGCAAGACTGGACAGCGAGTCCTTCATATTCGCGCGAATACCCGCCGGTTGTTCGTAACTCAGGACGCGCGAGGCACGAAGTAAATTGACAGGAATCTTCAAGCTTGTTTCCATGGAGAGGAAGAGGCGGAAATCAGGGTTCGGTTTCAGGGATTCCAGCCTCTTCTCGAGAGACTGAAGCCATTGGGGCGCGAGATGGACGTTCTTGACCAGGACCCAGTTGCCCGTTGTAGCGGCGTTGGCGATAGCTTTGTCAGCTGTAGCTGCACCCTCATTCGAACCCATGGCGATGTTCGAGCAAGTGACGTGTTCTCGCTCAACCAAATTGTCGACCTTGTAGCTGGCGTCGAAGCCAGGACTGGAGCTGAGAGCCACAGGAGTAACTGCGTTGACTTGTTTGACAATATCGCCCAGGTCACCACTAATGTCCAGTATGCCTTTGCCAAAAACCTCCGTAACAAAGCGCTCAACAGCAGGCACGAAGCGATCGACACGGAACAACTTGATGAGAATGAGAGCCCGAAGCTGTTTGTCGAATTTGTTGAGATCTTCGGGCCAAAGCTGCGGCACGTGCTGATCACCCAGCTCTTCATTGAGAAAGGCGTCCCAAGCAGCAGGCTCCACCTTCTCCAGCTCATCTTTGAACATGGCCAGCTTCGAGGCTCGCTGCAGAACCTCATCCTTGCGCTCCGGCTGTGTAGACAGATCGACCTCACCCAGATCGGAATCCAGCAATTTGTCGATGAGCGTCTTGTCCATCTTGTATGGCGCGGCCTGTACCAGCAGCATCGCGAACGTGACACGGTCCTTTTGCAGCAGCGACAGCGAAGTGCGGCGATACGCATCAACAAACAGCTCGATGATGATTTGATCAATACGCGCTGCGTGGCCGGTAACAGACGAGTTTCGGATCCTCTGCAACACAGTCTCGAATATCTGCGTGAAGTACTGCAGCGAGAACTGGTAAAAGTGATTGAGGTGATGCAGTTGTTCCAGGACCGCAAAGATAGCTGAGCACGATCGCGCAACGACCGTGTACTCCTTGGTGATGTTCTCGACTTCCGTCATGACGCCCGCAGTTTCTGCGACTTTGTCCGAGATCTCCTTGGCCTCCTTCTTCAGCGTCTCCAATGTCTCAATGACACGATCGTCATCGAGAATATTGCCGCGAGACTCGTTGAGAGCTTGAAGAAGACGCTTTTCAAGCTGACGCAAGTGGACAGCAAATTCACCCTGCATCTTGATAAGATTCGATCTCCGCTCATCAACATCCGGTCTCTCAGACTTGAGCACCTCATTCAGCGTCTGCGTCTGCAAACTGCTCTGCGTGACCGTGAAATTGACAAAGGTGGTACGACTGCAGATATCGGGCGGGAAGTTAGCAGAAGGATCGCGTGTAGAAAGGTACAAGCGGAACGACGGCGAAAAGTCAATCTCCTGCTTGCCAAGCTGGATAAGCACACGTCCACCAGTCTTCTGGTACTCCTTGTTGAGTACATGGTTGAGAATCGGATCCAAATGCTCAGCATCCTGGATCAAGATCGGGTTGCCGAAACGCAGCGAGCTCTCCAATTGTTTCGTGAATGAGTCGTCCAGGAAACTTGTGACCGTAAGACGTCGATCCTTGCACTCGTTCTGCAAGAATTCTGTCGTCCTGCCCGAAGGGTCTATGATGAGCGGGTATCGGTTGAATCGTTTGAGAATAATAGCGTTCTCAGTGCACAAATCATCGACCGGCAAACCATTGTGCTGCCACGTGAGGCGATCGTCGGCCGTTGAAAGGTACTCCGTGATTGGGTTCGGCGTCTTGTAGCTGATTCCGGAGTGTTTGAGATGCTCGAACCAGTCTTCAGTGAGGGCCTTCCTGTACTGCTGATCGTAGTATCCAGCATATGCGATGAATGCTGCAGCGACTAATACATCGCCGACAATCGTATCAATCTGAGAGTCAAAAGACTTGCTGCTCTCCTCCCATCGTTGACGCTCGGACGACAAACTGTCAAGCAAACGCACACTGCGATCGACCTTGAACTGAACAGTCGACATCTCGCTCTTGATAGCCTGCGTCTCGCTGATCAACGCCGCATACTCGCTCTTGTACCTTGCAATACTGTCTTCGAGATTTTGAATAAGTGCCACGGTCTTATTGGCACCTTCCTCCGTCTTTTGTAACTCGGCTTGCAAATTGTAAACTTCGGCACGGAGAGGCCCAACACGATCCAGGATGTCGGAGTAGGTAACCTGAGCCGAGACCCACTGTACCAGCGGACCACAAGCTTTCGAAGCGCGATTGACCTTCTCAAATGTAAACTCTTCCCTGGAAAGGTAGTCGTTCAGCATCTTCTTGCGAAGCAACGACGTCATCTGTCGCTCGTTGTCGAACTGCACGATACTTGCAATGAAGTCGTCGCGACGAACAATCGTTGTAATCGTCTTCCAGCTATCAGGCTTGTGTCCGAGCAGCGTGCACACAGATTCCAAGGCAAGCTTGACACCAGCCGGAGGGTTTGTCATGGATCGCACTTCCGTGAGGTGCTGTCGCTTGATATTCTGCACGCTCTTCATCGCCTCCGCGACAGCTGGCTCAGCCGCCGCCAAATCTTTGTTCACGACCATCTGCCGCTTCTCAATTTCTACCTTGTCTTTCTCCAACCTCTTCTTCATCTCAATCGACCCCGCCTGCTTCGCTTCCGCCTCGGTCTGATCATCGACCATGCGCTGCAACTTCTCATTCGCCTCGGCGTTCTTCTTCGTCAATTGCGACTGCTTCTCTGCCAAGCTCGATCGCAATTCCTTGACCTTGTCAAACGTTTCGTGCAGCTTTTCGAGGCCAACATTCAAATGGCGCTGCTGTTCCTCCAAATCCTCGCGCTTCTCATTGTACAACATAACATACTGTGCAACGAAATCCAAAAAGTGACGTGGTGTAAGGTACATCTTCCTATTCTGTGTCTTCAGCAGCTTGTCGTTCTTCGTTCGCAGCGAGTGATGCACCGCCACCATAGCATTGACCACGCTCTCGCGATGTGACGGCGGCAAAGTGAGACCACGGTAAGCAACCGGAATGCTGTCTGGCGCTTTGTAATTCGGTCGATCGAGATCAATAGACTGCGTGAGCTCGGAGCTAACTTGGTAAAGAGCCTGATCAGACCAGTCTCCAAACCAATTGAGCACGCAACGATTGAACAAGGCAGGACTAGTAGCTGCCTTGGACGATAGACCTTCCTCGGGCGGGTTCATTGTGAAGACGACGTGCAGATTCTTGACAATCTGATCCGTGAACCACTTGTACAGCTCTTCCTGTGAATCTAGAATAGTGCCTTGTCGTTGCGCACCTTCCTTGATTGCCGTCATCAACGCGGCGTACTCATCCCCTTCGAACAGACCCGGAACCTCAGCATTAGCGAGTAGCGTATTCATGCGCTCCAGGAACCCAGAGTCCAGCACGTTAGCCTCGTCCATGATGAAGCAAATCTTCTCGCCCTTGCAACCACATCGCCGCAGAACATTCCGCAGATCCTCGTCAAAGTCTTCACCAGAGTACTTGCCATGCACCTTGATCTGGTACACGCTCAGACCATTCATCCAAGCCACGAAACGTGAGAGCGTAGTCTTTCCTGAGCCACTCACACCAATGAGGATAAGATGACCCTGTGGTTGGCGGAACACCCGATCGATGCGAAGAACATGCTCAAGTACATCATTGAACAGAATGAGCGGAACATCAACCTCTTCTTCGCAGAACGTCTTAAGGCGAGCCTTGACAAACTCGCGGAGCTGTTCGCGCTCAACGGGAACGTAATTCTTCGACAACCAGTTGGAAAAGAGTATCGGGCCGCCGAGTGCCTTGTCTTCGTCGATGGTTGGGAAGTGCTCCAAAGCGATCCTATGAATGCACTCCTCAGTCCACTGTCTCTCGTCTTCGGCGATCAGACGATCTTGGAACAACCGCAGAGCTTCGTGCGCCCAGATCCTGACGAGACCTTCCACCGTTAATGTTTCCAAAGGGCGAAGAGCTTCGTAAATACCACGAACCCAGCGCGTAAGTTCACGAGGCGAGTAGACGTAGTGTGGTTGGATGTCTGGCGTGAACCTCTTCTGTGACTCAGCATACAGCTGTACCATGGCCTTAGTCAAAGCTTCCGAGTACCCGCGTAGCGTCGCAATAATCTTCAACACCGCGCTGTTGAACGTGCCATAGATCTGCAGTAGCGACAGCTCTCCAGGGTAATCGACCATGATGAGCGGCGCATGGCGTAAGAAGCGCAGTCCCATAGGCGTGCGACCAGCGTCGGTCGGAGGATTACACGCACCCACAAACTGAATGCGATCGAGCGTGACCCAAGTCTTGTCCGAGGTTCTCCAGAAGCCGTTGTGCTCGACAAGCTGGCGCAAGAATGAAATAGCTCGCTGAGTACCATACTTATCCGGAGCCGGCAAATTGATCTCATCGCAGAAGATAATCAGCCATCGCCCCACTTGCGTAGGAGTAAGTTGCACGCCGTTCAGTGTCTTCTTGTACTCGCAATACTGCTCGAAAGTCTTGATGAGCAGATCAGGTGTTGTAGCGCTCGAGAAATTGAGGCCGACGACTTGCATGTTCGGCAGCTTGCGTAGTGCGCTGAACAACGTCATCGTCTTTCCGGAACCAGGTGGACCGCAGAGCAAGAGAGGCTTGTGCTCCGCGAGCCAAGAGTACAGAACGTCTTCGTGGCGTACGGTGTCCAGTGTGGGAATAACCACATCGGTCTGGACGATAGAATGAGTGTTGACTTCCACGTTTGGCACCTGATTCTGCCACATGTCCCAATCTGGCTTGTCTGGCTTGACATCGTAGTCGATGAGCGACGTCGTCTCATTGAGTGGCGGCAACTCAACATCGGTAAGACCAGCGATAAGGTCACCGAATTGCTTGCGGTCGGAAAGCGGACAATCGCCTACCAGAGCCCAGACCAACGCTACAAGCAGCTTCTTGGCTAGATACGTCTCCATCTTGTCGTCTTCGAGCGGGAAGTCCTGATGCTGCACATTGTACTCCAAAACATTGCGACAAGCCTTGTTAAGCAACGAGAAAAGCGTGTTCAGGGCTCGGATATCAGTGTATTCCATAATGTGCTTGAACTTCCTCGCCAAGCTGAGGGCCTTCTCGATGAAGCGGTCCTGGGTGAGCTTGATGTGGAGGAAGTCAGCGACCATACTCTGTGTCGCGAGAGTCTTCTGCGACATTTGCCCTGGCGCCACCGAGTCGTCCTCGATGTCCTCGAAAGGTACAGTCTTGAGATGCTCGATGTAGTTCTTGATCATCATATCGACCTCTACAGTGTCGTCGCTGAACCACACCATTCCACAGCGAGATACAGTAGCAAGGGTAGCATACTTGAGCGTCTCTACCTCGAACATGATGCGAACGTTCGACGGTAGATTGAGACGCTCTCCGTTCGGCAGCGTGAGCAGCTTGTTGTCGTCGAGAACAGAGTTCAAATTCTCGACCCACTCGGGATCGACATCGCCATCGAACACAATCCAGTGGCGCTTGCTGTCCTCTCCACGCAAGTTGTCGACAATCTTGCGAAGAATGCTGGTAAAAAGACCATCGGTCCACTCGCGCGTGGTGCTGTCCAGTGTACCGTAAAGCTGCTCCTTGCTCATGACCTTGGGGTCGATGACATGGCAGACGCCCTCGACGCCCTCGACCGCCTGTACTGCGGAGAGTAGTGTTCGCCAGGCAGCAGATTTCCCAGAACCCGATGATCCAACCATCATAACACCATGGTGCAAGTTTTGAATCTGATAAAGCTGAATAATCTTCGTCATCCAGGCATCGCTAACAACCAGCTTCGACTCCGCCGCACACTTGCGAATAGCCTCACTGAGCTTAGTCAATGGCGCAGGGACGTACTCGACGTCTGGGAACGAATCCGCCTGAATCGTCTTCATGATATCGACATCAGATTGAATCAGCTTAGGCGCCATAGTCTCTCTCAGACTCTGGATAATGATTTGCGGCTCCATGACCGCTTCGTCTGAAGTCTGCGATTCTTCTTGCACAGCGATGCGCGCACGCTTGAGCCCACCAGAGCTAACAAGCACGCTCTTCAACGCACGCAGGCCGAAGTCGTAATGAGCCTGCTTCGATAGACCAGCCGCGCACTTGTCGAAGAATGGCACGACCTGTTTTGAGAGTTCCTTGGCTTGTGTGAAACCCTGAGAGTACAGCATGACTTCAGCAATGAGTTCCTTGTCCGGTTTTGACATCGCCACGCTGCGGAACAGCTTCTTCAAGTTATCGGGTAGATTTGAACGGCCAGCATAACCAGGGTTCATGGTGATGAAGACTCCGGTATTGCCATTGACCTTGAGCTGACGGCCAATGAGTTCAATCTGCGACTTCTCATCCTCGGCGCCCTTTCTCAGACCAAGCTGAATGTTCTGAATCTGCTGCGAAACAGCAGAGAGGATGCGCTCTTCCAAACGATTGAACTCGTCAAAACAACCCCAAGCACCAACTTGACAGATACCGAGGAAGATGCGACCCATGGCCTGAAAGTCGAATGTGTCGTCACAGCAGAAAACAAGCGTAAATCGTCCAAGCTGTACGCCGAGGGCTTTGACGGATTCAGTCTTTCCGGTACCAGCAGGCCCATACGGTGAGCCTCCGAGGCGCTGACAAAGTGCTTGAGTGAGAGTAAGAAAGCAGCGGTCCGTGAGGGGCGTGCGGACAAGTCGATCCGCAACACCGAGGTATTCGAATCCGTAGTCCAGCGTCGCGTTCGCCATCTTGATCTTGAGACGTTGTAGAAGGTCGTTGTTTGGCTCATACACATACCGCATCGAGAGAAGCCACATGTGATGCGTCGGCGATCTGGCACCGACCTTCTCCAGTTTGTGAATGACATCTCGCTGATGAACAAACTCGGTGATGAGATCCTCGTATTTCCTGCGTTGAATAGGCTCGAGATCGCCCAGGACAGCAGTGGCGAGGAACTGCAATAGTTTGACTTGCTTTTCGTAGAGCTGCGGTAGAGAGGTGCCTTCTTCCACGAGAGACTTCTCCACGACAGCAGTCCAAGCCATCTGCGTACCAAGAACAACAACTTGCGCAGGGTACTTGGTGAGATAACCATCGAACGCCAACGGATCAATGACGTCGAGGGCGATAATATCGGCAAACTCCTCGTAGGCTTCGTACGCCAGCTCAGCAAGCGTCGTTTTCATGCTAAGCTCAAGTGCGCCGAGCCACTCGTTGATACGCGGGGTCTTGATAAGTGAGATCTCCCTGCGCAGGGTGACTTCTTCGCCTTCTTTCGAGGTAAATCCCTTGATGACACCATCCTCATCAGTGATCAGTCCATTCATACCAGCAAACATCTTCCTAAGATGCTTAGCAATACGAAGAACGTCATTGCTGTTACCAATAATCTCCAGCAAATCCTCATCACCAACGAAGTAGAAACGTGGGAAGGACACACGTTCGCGCTCCAAGTACTCTCCGAGAGCTTTCTGGATCTTGTTGAGCAGTTCGGCCAGACGCTCCAGAGACTTCTGCACCCCCGAAATGTTGAGGACTTCGAGGACAAAAGGCTGGCGCGAAACCTTCTTCATGACCGACAAGAACTCGGAATTGATGTTCTGGAAGCGTGCAGACTCCATAGGAAGCAAGTGCTTGATGTCTGCATTGCCAGTGAATACTCCCTCGAGGTACACCCACTGGCGCTGGACATCGATCCAGACATCAAACAAGACGTGGACGCGGTTCAATTTGTCTTCCCACGACGAAGCTTCCTCTTCGAACTCTTTGTAGTAAGGCGAGTGTCGCATAGCTTGCAGCGAATTAAGATTCTCGCTGCACTTGGCAAAAAGGTCGTCCCAGCCACGGATGAGGCGGCATTTGTTCTGGTAATTGACGAGCTCCAGCGCATAGTTTTGCCAAGTCTCGCGGACCTGCTTCAAGAACTCCTCAAGCGCCATCTCGCCTTGTGCTTGAGTAATGACATCGCGAATGATCTTCTCGCTCGGCCCAAGCTTCAGGTCCCACACATCACCGAGCGTCATTGAGATTGGCGAGTACCGCTTCTGGGGCTTCAAGTTCTTGAAGATCTTGGTCCAATGTCGCTCGCGCACAGCATCAGATCGGAGTTCGGCAAGCACAACGTTGTCCTTCAGAAGTTGCTTCAGCGTGCTCTGGACATACTCGAAAGCCTGGTATTGACGCATACGACTCGGCATATCCTTGGTCATCTTCAGAAGGGTATCAATGTTCTGGCGAAGTTTTCGAGGCTGGATGCTACTCCAGAGAACTTCGCGAAGATCATTGATGCTCTTCCAGATTGTGCCAAGGGCAGACCAAACGGATTTGAAATCTTGCACTTCTTCCAGCAATGCCACAAGGGTGTTCTCGGGAGACGGTGGTAATCCGAGGGCCTCCTTGGCCTTCGAGATGTTTCCAGACTCTGTCTGCAGCTGGGTGAGCTTCTGGTCGAACCTCGCGAGGATGTTTGAAGCTTCCTCTGGTGGCAGGTTGCCAGCAACAGGCTTGTCTTCTGCCCACTCTCCTGTCATGTCCGCAATTTTCTGATTGACCACTTTGTCCTCAGCAGCAATCTTGGCTCGCAGCGCATCAGCCTGGTCGTTGGCGATCTTGGTCTTGCGCTCCAGGATTTCATTGAGAGTTTGCCACTCGTGATCAATCTGGTCCATTTGCAGCCAGTCGGACGGGAATTGGTATCGCTGACGGGCCAACGTTGCCTGCCCCTGGCGGAAAGTGTCGATCTCCGGCTCCCACTCCATGACCTTCCTCTTGCATTGCTGGACAGTGGTGATGAACGACACAGCTTGAGCTGTAGAAGAAGCTTCGAGCGTCTGCACCTCGAGATCCTTCCGCGCCTTCTCAATCTGGATGTAGACATCAGCCATACGCTGGCCGAGTCTGGTAGCGAACTTTGTGAGAATCTCCTGCTGCCATTGATCGTATTTCGCGTTGACCTTGACCTGGACTTGATCGTAGTCGACAGTGACATAGCCAAATCGGCGGCTGATGTCAGAGTTGTCGAAAGTAGCGCGAGTCTTGCGAATCTCCTGAAGTAATTGCAGCCATCGGGAGAGGTCTTCACCAAGGATGTCATAAACATGCTCCGACTGCAGGTCCCATAGAGACTGAAACTGCAACCACTCATCCACATACGAAGAAATGTCCCGAAGCTTGCCCTCTACAGCGCCATACACCTCGACCAACGAATCAGTGCAGCGGCTTGGTAGGTCGGAAAATTGATTCAGGGAAACATCGTCGCTAGCTTCGAGTCGAATCTCGTATCGTGAGGCCTTGATTTTTTGAAGCGTGCAGATGACAGCGAGCCATTGCTGCAGCTGTTCAAGCCAGCTTGCCCGGGCGTACTCCACGGGCGGGCTGAGGTAAATGACTTGGTTTCGCATCGTGATCTCGAGCGTAAGTCGCGAAAGGGTAGGCTTTACTTCAGAAACTTCATTCGGCGCAAGTTGGCTGACAGGTCGCCGCGTATCGTCATCATCCTCGACACTGTTGAAGACCTCGATCCACAATGAGATAGCTCGACTAAGGCGCACGAGCAGAATAGCCTCGATGCGCGCATTCATTTCCGCGACCCAGGAAGCAAGATTGGCGTAGTTTTCCAAGTTGAGCTGATCGATCTGCTTCTGGATGGTCTCGAGGTTGCGTTGAAAGGCGTCCTTGTTGTACGAGCAGTTCTCCAGGTCCTTGAGTGCCTTCTCAATCGTCGCATTGATGGACACAAGGCCAGCGATCTTGGTCTGAAGAAGTGAAGTCGCAGCCGCAAAATCGCGCACGAATTGTACATGCTTACTCTCACTACGAACACTGCCAGCTCCAGCCGGGAAACCAGATTGGCGAACATGCAAGTCGTAAGCGTGCACAAAGGACTCCCACTTTAACGGCACACCCTTGGCAACTAATGCTTGCACATCGTTGACGTAGTTGTTGAGCAAGAGCGCGACACCAGACATCTCAGAGATCGAGCGCACCGTCTGCGTGTAGGTGCGTACGCTCTCCATGAGGCTGACAGCGTACGGATACACGCGCTTGGCCTCCTTCGAGATGTTGTTGATGCCGTGAGGAACCTGGTAGCCACGCCAAGTGAGATTTCGAACCTCCTTGAAAAGCGCAATAACCTGTCCATCGAAGTTGACGTTGAGTTCCAGAATGTTTCCGGCAGCACGGTTCTTATTGACAACGAAAAGGCGTCCGGAGATGGAAAGCTTCCTTCGTGCAACCTCTTGCAGCCACGACTCAAAGATCGGACGAGTATCGAGCTTCTTCTTGAACATGCTACTCTCGGCCTGTAGCTTCTGACCCTCCGAATGAAGCGCCCAGTCCTTTCCCAGGATATCCTCGACTTTACCCATGTAGTTTTCGAGCTGCGTCTCAATCTGCCGCGCCCAAATGACAGCGCCAGACACGGGAGGAAAATCGCGAAGCTGCGCCATGGCATGAGCTTCCGAGTTACCGTATTGTCGCTTGAAACGCTCATGGAGCGCCGAAATGTCCTGCTTCACATTCTCGATGAGCTGAGACTGGTACTCTGAAATAGCTCCTCGAATCTTCGGGCGCACAAACAGCGGATTGAACTTGGAGAAGACGCGGAACATCTCGCTCGCTGTCTTGGCGGTTCCCAGACGGTCTCTGAGCCGCGCGATGATCGAGTTCTCCACACGCGACGTGCGCTCGTTGTACTTCTGCTCAGCTTGTTCGAAGAGGCGTGTTCCTTCGGGCGAAACATCAAGAACGTGGACATCCTTGAGAACATCGTAGGCTTCCTTGACTTCCTTCACGGCGTCAACGTCGCCAATCTCCTCGATGATGACAGCCTCCCTGGCTTGCGAGACGTCCGACAGCGACGATTGGGAGCCAAGGACGTTGACAATGGTTCGCTGCAGCTGCTCGTGGTTCTTGCGAAACGTGGTGATGTATCGAATGCGCTCCTCCGTCTCCTTATGCTTGGCCGCAATCTTGATGGGTATGAACTTCTCGTTCCTCCGCCTAGTCACCTCACGAGCGACATTCGTAAACTCCTTGACATTATCCTCCCACGTCCGCCAGATGCTCTCTGCCACGGCCATGATAGCCTGGAACTCAGGATAGTCCATGTGCATTAGCGTCTTGCCGTGGAGCAGCTTGTGGAGTTTCTCGTTGAGGTCGCCGGAGATGGCTTCCACGAGAGGAAGTGCGCGTCGGACAGGGTAAGGACAGATACGGAGCTTCTTGTTCATGTGACCGAAGATTGAATTGATCGCTTCTTGTACAGCGTGCAGAGACGTAGCAGAAAGGAGCTGGTCGAGTGGGAACTCGCGCATCAGCTGATTATACTTTTGCACCAGATCCGTGCTCTCTTTTAGGCCAGTGTCTGCGCTGAAACTGACAGTCGCCTGGAAACGCTTCGCATTCTTCAATACGTCCAGCGTCAGTCTCACGCCGGGACTGCCGAGCTGCCTTTCAATATCCTGCAGCCTGTTCTCCATTGACAGCCAGAAGTTGATCTCCTGCGCAGCTGCTCCGGTGGACACGTCACGCGACGTCTTTGTGATTGTCTGTATCGATTTGATCCAGCCGTTGACTGTAGCCTGCAAACCATTGAGGAAGCTGCTGTCCTGCAGCACAGTGCTAGGAATAAACTCAGGCGACGGCTTGATCCCCTTCTGCTCCGCCTCCTCGAGCGCATTCTGAATGAAGGGATGAAGCGGCAGCAGCAGCTCAGGAATTTCTGCGTTTTGCTGCAGATGTCCAAAGCTTAGCGCCAGCTCCGCCATCTTCTTCTTAGCCGCCGAAATGCCCGTCCTGGCATCGTTATCACCCTTGTTGTATGCGCTCGTCGAGGTGCGGCGGCTCCTAGTGTAGTTGTCAAAGTACGGCTCGACCGTAGACTGAATATGAGACTGGAGAAACTCGTACGGCGTGCCGTCTTGCGAGGCCGCGTTATTAGAAAATATAAAGCCGGGAAGAGTCGAAATGGTTACTTGGGCGCTAAGGGGTATCGCAGGATCTAGGGGTATTGGTCGCTTCAAAATGACAACAAAGGCGGCGCAGGACGGGCCTGCGGTGAATTCGGACGAGATGGTGTAGGTGAAGTGCTCGGCGACGCCTGTGGGTGGTGTTAGCCCAGTCGCTCCTTCCACGCCCCGACTGCACCTGCCGTTCGCGCCGTCCAGCCGGTCGACGCGCGACTCGTCGGCCCTGTTCTTGACCAGATACAGCGCCGACTGGCCCTCGGCGGCAAAGCGCGCGCATCGTTGCAGCGTGTCGTCCTTGCTCGCCGCAGACAGCAGACTGCCGGAGGCGTACAGGTCGTGGTGGGCGGCGCCGAGATTGACGTCGAGAAGCTTCTCCAGATGCTCGACGATGGTGTTGGGGTCGACGGCGGGTGGTGCGGGACTGGGCGTGCGGGTGCTGCCGTTGGCCGCCCCTGGAGCCAGCGGTCCCTCCATGGTGATTGTTTAGCGGGTGTGTCGGGGTGGAGACATGTGTTGCTCGCCAAGTGGTGTGTGGGAAGGAGCGAGGGTGCCGTAGTAGGGCACTAAGCAGCTGGGGAGGGTGGCAGGCGCACGGCGGTGGTGGCGATGAGTGTCTGGTGGTGTCTTGGGGAGCTTGAGTCGCGTCGGCGCGGCCAGTGCGCGCCTTGCCCGACTGGGCGCACTCCCGCCCTTGGCACCGCCGCTGTGATTGGTCGTCTACGCGATGACGCGTTTGGCGGGGCTTGTTTACCAACACTCTGCATCTAGCAGTCGCGACTGTCACCATGCCACTGCTCACGTGATGTATCAACTCAAGACGCCAATATGCAACCGTGAAAAGAACAAGTCGCAAACAGCACTCCGGCTACCGCGCTCTTTCCTGCAACTCCATCACACCATCCCCATCCCCATCTCCACCTCTCTCATCGTCTGCAGCAAACACCTCCCTCCCCTCCCGTCTCTCCACCGGACCCTCAAGCCTCACCTCCCCCGCCTTCCCCCTCACCAACCCAACCCACCCCGCCGCCCGCTTAAGCACGCCAAACACCCTCTCCATACCCGCCTCATCCCCAGCCTTCCCGCCCCCCGCATGTCCCGCCTCGACTTTGAACTGGTACTTGAGACAATCCTTGACCGTGACGAGGCCCGTCAGACGGCCTCTGTATTCAATCAGAACGACTCGCGGGCCCATTTTCTTGAACAGCTCCATGACGGTCTCGAGTGGGAGGCGCGGGTGCACTGAGAGCGGCGTGTCGTCGATGTAGCGGTTGAAATTGAGATTGGTAGTCGAGGACGTAGCGGGGATGGTGTCGAACGTCGTCGATGGCGCGGATCCTCTGTCCTCGCTTAATGGGGTTGTGAAGGAGCATTTTGCGTGGTTGGGCGCGCCGTCGGATTTGGCTTTTTCAATGGCGTATTTGAGTTCGGTGCGGCCGATGTAGCCGACCAGAGTCTTGTTTTTGAAGCTCTCGACGATGGGGTAGCCTTGGTATTGATTCTCGGTTGTGAGGCGCTCGATGTGCTTGAGTTGCATGCCTGTGGCTTGGAGGGCTACAACATGAGAGGACATGCATTGCGAGACAGGCACTCCGAATGTGTGGTCTTCTTTCGAGTCGAGGAACGGGTAGCCGTTGAGATAGATCATGCGATCTGCGATGCCCCCATGACCAAATCGTTCTGATACTGCTTTCGTGACGCCAACCACGATCTAGTGAACATTAGAAGAGCTCGTTGTCTGAAGAGTGTGACGCTTACCATGGTCGGAAGTATATATGTCAACGCCCCGGTAATCTCAAACATAATGACCACCACCGAGATACTGATGTGCATGATGCCACTCAACGCTGCGGCCGCGCCCAGAAAGGCATAAGTGCCTGGCGTAATACACGGCCCATCTGGTCCGCACGCATTAAAGAAGGTCGAACTCGGAAAACTCTCGTGAATATGCTGAACGGATATGCCCACCATGCGTCCAAACGCCGCACCCACAGCCATGGACGGCACGAATATGCCCGCCGGCACTTTGCATCCAAACGATATGACGACGAGAAGCGTACGAATAATAGTCGCGATGGCGAGACTGCCGATCATATGCCACCTCTGATCGCGATCACACAGGCGATCATAGTCCTTCCCCTCTTTACATTCCTGGAACAGAATCTCCATGCTCTCCGTCATGTCTATCCTCAAAAACATGTTCGGGTAGCATATAATCGCCGTGAGGACCGCGAGCGTAACAGCTTCGGTGATGGGGTAGTTGCCCAGATACTTCTTCCGAAAGACCTGCATTTTCAAATTCCACTTGATCACAAACGCGCCGTACAGGCCGCCGAAAGCGCCGATGAGCAGGTAGAAGAGAATTTCGAAGAAGTGCCAGCCGCGGTCGTATTTTACTTCGAACATGACGAGTTGGCCGGTGCGGAAGGGGTTCATTGCCTAGTTGTCATTCATCAGCATGGCTGCATCCAATACTTGTGGTCGTTTGATAACGTAAAGGGACTTACAGCCAACACTGCCGTCGCCACCAACGCGCAAAAATAACTCCTCCAAAGCGTTTTCAGCGGAAAATAATTCGACATCTCCTCTAAGCTGAACAACACTCCCCCAATCGGACTCCCAAACGCAACACCCACGCCCGCCGCCGCACTCGCGCTTAGAATCTCCCTCGTCTTCGCCGCATTACGCCTATACTTGTCGAAAAACCTGCTAATCACATTCCCCGTACACACCGCGTAGTGCACACTCGGCCCCTCCTTACCAACCGACAGCCCCGACGCAATGGCCAGCGGCAGTCCAATACTCTTGATGAACAACGTCGTGGCGCCCAGAAAGCCCTGCATAACGAACCCCGCAATAATACACTTCATCTCACTAATCCCACTCCCCGCCGCATACGGCGCAAAGCTCTTGACCAGCCTCGCAGCCGTGAAGCTAAACAGCGCCGCGAAGAGTATGTACAGCACATAATTGACGGGCCAGAACGTGCCGCCCCAGCGCCTCCACTCAGGACACGTAGATGTTTCGGCGCCCCAGCAGCAAAACGACTCGTTGAGGTAGAAGGCCGTAGTGCAGTAGCCCAGCTTGATATCCGACAGCCATTCCGTGACGATATTGAGTACCGCGGCGTTGAGCCCAATTGCCGCGCCAACGAGCGTGACGACAATCCACGCTTGGCCCGCATCGTACGCTTCGCTGATCTTACTCCGCCACGCGCTGTGGTCGCGACTTCCCAGCGCGCGTTTGTTCCGCCGGGCTTTTCGTCGCAGCGCTTCGCGGGCCGCGTCTTGCACCCAGTCGATTGTGCTAAAGTCTTCGTAGCGCTTTATGCTCGCGATTTCCTCGACAATGACGTGGTCTGTGTGCGTGGTGTTTGCGGCTTCGGGGTCGAGGGAGGAGGCGAGGGAGGTGCGGCGGCGGCGGAGGGAGGGCGTGAAGGATGTGGAGCGGGAGGAGGGTTGGGGGCCCGGGGGGCGTGCACGAGAGTGCGAGGAGGAGGTGCGGTTCATTGCATTGTAACGTCTGGGGTCGGACTCGGATGAAGAGCGTGGGGAGCTTGGAGCTACCATAGGTAACGAACGCATGGTCTGTGCACAGTTACATCTTCACAGCATGCAAGATGTAGATGGAGAGAATGGACATAATAAGAGCATATCTAGTCTCCCAGCTATAACTCTCTAGGCACCTTTCAAGTTTGCTTTGTTATTATCCCGAATTTTCGACATTCATCATCACTATCGTCGTCTGTCCTGACATATTTCATTCCCACGGACAAGTCATTACCCGGTAGAGATCGTCAAGCTTCACCACCTCGTTCAAATCCCTTCAAACTGTCCGGCGACGTTGCTCCAGTGCCTTAACCGCTAAAACTTGGCCCCATGTATAAATTCTTCTATTTTTGACTATATGTCATGCAGGGTATCAAAGGTCTATTCATGTGCAAGCCCCATGCCTTCTTTGTCAGAGCCATCACGTCCGTCCGTGTTCCTCAGCGCCCGTTTCCCAAAAGACAAAGATCATCACTCAAACCCACATCAAGTACGTTTACTCCATCTCAATCGTGCCTGGGGGCTTGCTGGTAACTAGGCTCATGTTAGCAAGATGGTCGTCTGAAGAAGGAGAAAGCCAGACTTACTGTCATAAACCACGCGACAAACGCCATTGACCTCATTCACAATCCTCCTGCTCACCCTCTTCAAAAACTCCCCATCAAAAGGGTACCAATCGGCCGTCATGAAATCGCTCGTCTCAACTGCCCTCAGCGCAATAACCTGGTCGTGCACCCGCTTATCACCCATGACACCCACCGCCTTGACCGGCAACAGCGCAGCAAACGCTTGACTAATGTTCCTGTACAATCCAGCTGCTCTAATCTCCTCGATAAAAATGAAGTCTGCTTCTCGCGCAATGCGAACTTGTTCGCGCGTGACTTCGCCGAGGATGCGGATGGCGATGCCGGGGCCGGGAAAGGGGTGGCGCCAGACAAGGTCCTCGGGGATCCCGAGCTCGACGCCGAGGGCGCGGACTTCGTCTTTGAAGAGTTCGCGGAGGGGCTCGATGAGCTTGAGGTTCATGTTGGCTGGCAGGCCGCCGACGTTGTGGTGGGTTTTGATGGTTTGGGACGGGCCTTTGAAGGAGAGCGACTCGATGACGTCGGGGTATAGAGTGCCTTGGAGCAGCCATTCAATCTCGCCTGCTTTGCTGGATTCGTGGGCTTCGGCTGCAATCTTCTTGGCCTGCGCTTGAAACACCTCGATGAAGGTGTTGCCGATGACTTTGCGCTTTTGCTCCGGGTTGTCGGTGATGCCCTTGAGGCGGTCGAGGAACATATCGGATGCGTCGATGACTGTCAGGTTGATGCCCAGGCCCTTCTCGAGCGTTTCCTTGACTTGCTTCGCTTCATTGAGTCGCAATACGCCGTTGTCGACCATGACGGCGTGGAAGCGGTCGCCGATGGCCTCCTTCATCAGCTTGGCTGCGACAGTAGAGTCGACGCCGCCGCTGACGGCGCCAATGACCTGTCCCTTGTCGCCCACCAGCTTCCTGATGCGCGCGATCTCCTGGTCCACAAACTTGCCCATGGTCCAGTCTGTCGCCGACCGACAAATGTCGACGGCAAAGTTCTTGAGGACAATGTTGCCCTTCTTGGTGTGCGTGACTTCCGGGTGGAACTGGATGCCGTAGTACTTCTTCTCCCTGTGCGCAATGCCCGCGTACGGCGCATTCGTCGTCGTCGCCACGGTGGTGAAGTCTTCTGGCATGTGACTCAGCTTGTCGCCGTGGCTCATCCAGACTTCCAGCTCGCTGCCCACGTCCTTGAACAGCGCGTCCATGTGGCCGCCGTGGCTCTCGACCCGGAGGTTTGCGTGGCCGTACTCGCGCTTCTCGCCTGCAGCCACGCCGGCGTTCTTGCCAAAGTGCCAGGCCATCTCTTGCAGGCCGTAGCATATGCCAAGGATCGGCACGCCGAGGCCGAAGACGGCGTGGTCGACGTGCGGCGCGCCCTGTTCGTATACCGAATAGGGGCCGCCGGACAGGATGATGCCCTTTGGCGTGAACGGCAGGTCGGCGAGCTTGGCGGTGCACGGGAGCATCTCAGAGTAGACATTGAGTTCGCGCAGGCGTCGCGTGATCAGATGCGTGTACTGCGACCCAAAGTCGAGGACGAGGATGGTGTCGAACGTCTTGTGGGGAGGGACAGGGTCGGAGCCGTCGGTCGCCATGTTGAGGGTCAATTGGGGAGAGTGAAGAGTGTGAAGGTCGTGACTCGCAGCGGGGCAATTGACTGGGAGCTGCGGGGCTAAAATTTACGATGGCAGCTTTCCTAGCGCGACCCTGCAGAACCGCGTCACTTTCTTTGGGCACGGCCGACTCCCCAACCACCACCGCCACACTCACCCGTCAGCAATGGCGAAGCGAAAGTCCAAAGCCGACCCCGAAGACCTCCCCGACGCCCCTTCCAAGACGGCGCCGCAAAATGACGACGGCTCCGGCAGCGACGAGGTTTGCGCCGGCTACCTCCCTCCCCGCCATGCGCTCACACGAAAGCTAGGACATGGACATGGTCAACGTCGACTTTGAATGGTTCGACCCCCAACCCGCCGTCGACTTCCACGGCCTGAAGACTCTATTGAGACAGCTACTCGACGTCGACGCCCAACTCTTCGACCTCTCGGAACTCGCCGACTTGATTCTCTCACAACCCACACTCGGCAGCACAGTCAAAGTCGACGGCAACGAAACCGATCCCTACGCCTTCCTCACAGTCTTGAATCTACAAGCACACAAAGTCCGCCCCTGCCCTCCTCCATTCCATCCTCGCCCACTGAAACGTGCCAGGACAAGAAAGTAATCCGCGACTTGACCACCTACCTCGAGACCAAATCCGCCTCCATCCCCGCGCTCCGCGCCCTCCTCGACCCCACCGCCCCCGCCTCCCAAGTAGGCCTCATCCTAACCGAGCGCTTCATCAACATGCCCCACGAAATCGTTCCGCCAATGTACACCATGCTCGTCGAAGAAATCTCGTGGGCGCTGTCCGAAAACGAACCATATGCCTTCACGCACTACCTCGTTCTGTCAAAGTGCTATTCGGAAATCGCGTCGAGCTTACCTGCCGCCGATGCGCCGCGCGGCAAGAAGGCGCGGAAAAGTAGAGGACAAGACGGGGACGCAGAGGAGTTTTATTTCCACCCGGAAGACGAGAAATGGCACGAGTATGCGCTGGGGTGGGCGAGTTTTGAATACGACACGCCCGTCGATGAGGGCGCGAGTGATGCGAAGCGGGCGTTTCAGGAACTCGGGGTCAAGCCCAAGGGGCATTTGGTGTTGATGGAGGCGGGGAGGTTTGACGAGGCGGTGGGGGGTGTTAGGACGTTTCTTGGGGGGCAATAGCCGAACCAGTCCAAGCGAAAACAACCATGACATGTCAGGAATCCGGATGACTCTAACTGGTGTTACATTGCCTACGACGCACGCGCATGATATCTATGAGCCCAGTCCAGGAAAAAGACCAATGTTGTGAAGAAAAGTGACATGCATGATTCTCGCTCTTCTCTTCTCTTCTCTATCCACAACCTCTCACACCTCGCCCACCTAACCAATCACAACCTTACCATCCTCGGGAAAATCATACTCGGGAACCTCCAAGTTGAGCGGCGCCGGCCCCTTTCTTATACGGCCCGAGATGTCGTAGTGCGAGCCGTGGCAAGGACAGAACCAGCCTCCAAAGTCGCCTGCCTCGCCAATCGGCACGCAGCCCAGGTGCGTGCAGACGCCCAGCATGATGAGCCATTCGGGCTTCTTCACACGGTCGCCGTCCGACTGCGGGTCGCGCAGGGCTTCCCATTTGGTGTCTTCGGCTTCTTTGATTTCAGAATCGGTGCGGTGGCGGATGAAGACGGGCTTGCCTCGCCATTTGATAATGACCTGGGGGCGGTGTTAGCGTGCGGTGTGGGGGGGGGGCGTGGCGAGGCGTGGGGGAGCCCGTACGTTCTTGCCCTCGGGAATGGCGGCGAGGTCGATCTCGACCTTTGCTTGGGCGAGGACGTCGGCCGAGGCGGCCATGTTGACGAGGAAGTCTGGCGGGCGGCTTGTTAGCTCGGGGTCCTTCATCATGCCGTGGCCCCCTATCATCCGCAACACAGCCAATGGCTCCCCTGTGGCCCCTAGACGCCCTCTTGGTCCATGTCCTGCCGTCTCCCTTCCCCTAGAGAGTCGTTCCGGCGTGGGGCGTCTCACCTTGCACGGTCGCCTTTGCGCCAAGCGCAGACAGCGCGCCCATGGAGCCGACCATGAAGTACTGGAACACCTTGGGGCCCGTCTCGCCGCCCTTAGTCCTGTACGCGGCAAACGACGGGATCTTGGTCGAGTCGGTGTTGCTCTTGAAGGGGCTGTCAAACGACGAAGCCGAGGCGTTGCGGGTCTGCAGCGCGGTGCAGCCGGCGCGGGCGACGGGCAGTTGGTGGGCGGTCCATGAGCGTGCGATGGCACGGGTGGTGTTGGCGAGGGCGGGCATCGTGGACGCGGCGGCGGGGGGGCGGTCGATGGGGGTGGAGCTGGTGCTGCGTGTCGTCGACGTCGAAGTTTTGGCAGGAGCGATGCGGGTCGCGGCTGCCCGATTACTTCGCGTGCCTCTCATTGGTCGGTAGGTTTTGGAACACCAACATCGTCATCGCCAGATGTCACATCGCGCACCTACAGCCGGACCTGAGTCCACCTCACCGAAGATCATCATAACCATGTGATGTGATCTTTTCTGCGAGCTCGCTCCATCGCTCTCGGTTGCAGGGCAGCGATGTAAGTGCTTGACGGACACTGCATCGAGATCGACTATAACAATGGGTACGGAGTACTACTTGCGTCATGAGTGTGGTAAGTTACAAGCCCTCCAACTTTCACCATATCTGTGTGATCTCGCTTGCCCAGTGTGTCGAAATCCCAGAGAAAGAGCAACGGCCGCACTGCCCCCTCTCAACCAACTCTACATGAGCTTGAGCCACCCGGGACACTGAGGCATCTGCACATCTAGTCACAAGACGTCGCGCAAACATGGCAACGCCACGCGACTCAAGCATCACCTCCTACTTCCCCGGCGGCGGAAAACCCGCTGGCAGCAAAATGGCCGCACGCACAAGCAAAGAAGCAGACACCTCAACCAACAAACCAGAGCCAAACGCGCACCCCAGATCTACAACCAAACGCGCCCTCTCACCCGCACCCGCGCCCCCCTCCAAACACGCCAAACCATGCACCCCAGCCACCAGCATCTCAACCACGAAACAATTCTCCTACAACGACCTCCCCAGCACCTGGCGCACCTCGCCCTGGCCCTCACCCTCGCCCTCACCCTCGCCCATCATCCCTTCTCCACCCCCCAAAACCCTACACCTAACCCACCACAATGCCAACATCTTCTCCCACCTCGCTCCCAACACCCTCCTCCTCCACGCCTGCAACACCCAGGGCGTATGGGGCGCAGGCATCGCCAAAGCGTTCAAGCAAACCTACCCCCGCGCCTACGAAACGCACCGCGAATTCTGTGTTGCGCAGAAAAAAGCCGGCAGGGACATTGTTGGGACCGCGCAGCTGATACGCACTGACGAGCGCCGAGGCGAGGACGGGCATGGCCGGGGCGGCGTCTGGGTCGCGTGTCTTTTTACGAGTAGGTTGTATGGCAAGAGGCGCGATTCGCAGGGGGACATTGTGCGGAACACGGTGCGGGCGGTGGAGATGGTGCTTGAGTTGGTCGAGAAGGCTGAGCACGAGGGGTATGAGGTGGGCGAGGGCAGGATGTGCAAGGTGAATAGTGGCAAGTTTGGCGTCGAGTGGGGTGTTAGCGAAGCAGCGTTGACGGGCATTCATGTTCGGGAGGGATGGAGAGGGCGCATTGGGGTGTGGAGTGTGGAGTGAGAAATCGCGCATGTTGTGGTATCCAGTGCAACGCCGTATGCAATGCAACACAAGCCACAAATCCTCTCTCGTCATCAGGCAATCCGCACTGCGCTCTCATTTCGTCCCGTTAATCGACGTGAACCCCCCCGCGCTCCTCCGCGTCGTGACCGTCGGCGCTGGAGCAGGCGCAGACACAGGCGCAGCTTTTGCCTCGACAGCAGGGCTCGCAGTCGTTTGTCGCGGCGGCCCACGCATTTCCATTTCCAACTGCATGGCCGCGGCGTCTTCTTCGGGCTCGCTGTCTTGCTCGCGCTCGTCCACGTCCATGGCATCGTGTGGTTTCGCGGCTGCGGCTGGTGTGGGCGAGCATGGTGACGGCGAGTTCCCATCTTCGCCCTGTCCAGCCCCATTTTCCTGCGCGCCGGCCGTCGTCGTCGTGCCGTGCCCATCCATCCCCACAACCCTCTCCTTGCCCTTGCCCTTGCTCTTTCTAATCTCCCTGTCCCGCTCCTCCCGCTCCTCGCGCTTCTTCTTCGCGTCCTTCCACAGAATCGTCTTGGGCACGACATCCACGGCAAACTCGAGGTTGTCCGTCTTGGCGATGGCGCTGCTCACGTCGCGGTACTGGATGTTGCGGCGCGGCTTGCGCTCCGTCTTGACCACGTTGTGCGTCGTGGTGGCGAGGTGCTGGATGAACATTTCCGTCGCGAGCGCGATGGCGAAGGCGGCGTTCTTGGACACATTGAGGCGCTCTGGGTCGGCGTTGATGATTTTCTGCACGCGTGCGACGGGGAGGGTGTTAGCTGATAGATAGGCAGAGGGGGTATGACAAGAGGCTGGAGGGTACTGGGAACAGGGCGCATCGTTGCAGTGAAAGCTGGGGTAGTTGACAGCTGGGGGGTAGTCTGAAGGCTGTGGGTCATCTAAGAGCTATGGGTGCGCTGAAGGCCTTGCGACCAACTGTTGATGATGGGCGGGCAGGGCGCAAGAGCTTGAGATAGTGCTATATACTTACGTGGAAGCGACACATGGCCCGTGACCTCCTTCGAAGGCGCAATCGGTGTGTTGTTGTACGGCATCTTTGCGCAAGTGCTGGTCGAGGTCTAGTTGTGCGGCAGGCGCGTCGCGATCATGCGGTTTTCTGCGCGTTTTTGGTGTCTGGGCGGCAGCAACAGGGTGTTGACACGTGCAGTCGCGTGGTGTTACAGTTTCGGATACAGGCGTGTTCGTGGTGTTTGGAGTGTGGCGTTGGTGTTCAAGGTGTGATGCAGTCCTGTCAAACACTCCGAGCGTTCACTGTGGGGCTGCGGGCCAGTCCCGCGTCCAAAGGCTTAGCTTACTCCTTCGGGCAAGGTGTCTGGAACCTTGATGATGCCGACCAGACCGCCGTCTTTCACACACTACAACACCGCTCTCATCGCCGCATTTCGACCATCGACTTCCGGTCTTTGCATCGATTTGGTGCCCCTCATCGTCTTGCAACTGATGCTTATACCCGCCAAGCCATGAACTTTCTTGTCTCTGCCCTTTTGGTAGCAGGCGCTGTCGCATCCGATTATTCCCAGATACCATTCCAAGAGACGCCAGAAGTCGAAGGCTTTCAGACCTACCAAAGCCAGTACTCTGAGGAGCACAGCATCCGCATCAGGCATCAACAAAACGACACTCTTTGTGACGCTCGCTCCAAGCAGTACACGGGATGGCTCGACGTTGGAGGCAAGCACCTCTTCTTTTGGTACTTTGAGTCGCAGGACATGCCGTCAGAAGACCCACTGCTGCTGTGGCTCACAGGTGGCCCAGGAGGCTCATCGATGATTGGCCTCTTGCAAGAGCTAGGACCCTGCTTGATCAACGACCACGGTAATGGCACAGTGCACAACAGGTACGGATGGAGCAAGAATGCGAACATCATCTTTGTCGATCAACCGGCGGGTGTGGGTTTCAGTTATCTGGACAAGGACATACCGTTGCCCGCGACCAGCTTCACAGCTGCAGAGGACATGCATCACTTCCTGCAATTGTTCACTAGCGACGTGTTTCCAGACCTTCGTCATCGCGAGTTCCATATCACTGGAGAAAGCTATGCTGTGAGTATGTTGGGCAATGGCAACAATGAACGCTGACAGAATTCAGGGCCATTACGTGCCAACACTTGGTGCGCAGATAGTGTCACAGAACCAACTGTATCCAAAACGAACACAAGTCAACCTCCAGTCCATATTTGTAGGCAACGGCTATGTGTCACCCTTAGACACTGCATTCGGATATTGGGAGACGCTCTGCACTACCAACCCCGGCATCGAATCACCCATCTTCAACCAAACACGCTGCGACATCATGGCAACTCATCTTCCACGCTGTATGGACCTAACCAGAGTATGCTACAATCATCCAGATGTCGAAATTTGCCAGGCAGCCAACAAAGTATGCTGGGAGGGAGTCATCGAACACTATGACGGCGAGTCTGGTGGCGAGGGTGGCCGCAACCGATTCGACATTACGCACCCTTGCGTCACACCAGATGACCTTTGCTACAAAGAGATCTCAAACGTCAACAAGTACCTTAACTTACCATGGGTCGTTGAAGCGCTTGCCGTGCCAAAAGCCGTCGCCAACTACAGCGTCATCTCAGAAGACATTGCGTACGCATTCGACCTCACAGCCGACGGAGCAATCAGCACACAGCCTCAAGTGCTCTATCTCCTCGACAACGGCATCGACGTCCTCTTCTACCAGGGAAATCTCGATCTTGCATGCAACACTGCGGGTAATTTACAATGGGCCAACTCGATGGCCTGGAAGGGTCAGCCAGCGTTCGTAGCGCAGCCTAAGAGACCTTGGAAGAATTCTGGCAAAGAGGTGGGATGGTTCAAGGAAGTCAGGACTGAGACAAGGAGTGGGAGAGAGACGACGTTTGCTATGGGCACTATCGATGGAGCGGGGCATTTGGTGCCGTATGATAAGCCTGAGGAGGCACTCGCGATGGTGGGGAAGTGGTTGTCGAAGAGGAGTTTTGCATGAACACATCTCATAAGCTGTCGTCTATTGGGAGAGTCATGATAGCGCCTATCCGTGTTCCTGGCGGGCGTAGTCAGCACCAACTCCTCGTGCATCACTCCCGAGTTCGACACCGTCTGAACGAGAGAAACGTCGTTGCACCCTTCCACCGCCACTCAGCTTGGTCTCTTGTTACTGTTCAAGCCCTCTTGTTGCTATTCTTCTAGTCGAATCCAGCTTTCGAGAAACACATCTCAAAGTCTGTCGGCAAAACGATGTCCGCTAGAACAGGATGAGCATGTGCAAGCGATACTCTCTCTGACCGCAAGACACCACCACGGTGAGCCTCCCTTGCCACTCAGATTCAATGAAGGCTAACCTGGCTGCAGGATTGTGTCTCTCCACAACTCCGTGGGCATACGCATGCGCAAATGCGGAGAGTTCTACTGCGAAACCATCAAAAAAGCTTACTATCGGAAGCGTCTTCGCCTACCGATTTAGACCAAGCTGCAACCGTGTACCAGCGGACTCATGCCATTTCTCTGCCACTAGTCAAACATTCAAAGACGATATCCTGGAGGTAGCCCATGAAGCCGGCAACGTAATTTCTTGCTGGAACACGGTGAGCGGACCGAAAAAGCCAGAGACCAATGACCACTTTGGAATGTTCGCAGATGCACGACTGCCTACTCAGACGTGTGTCAGATCTATCATGCCCTCTAGCACTACCAACAGTACACGTGAGAAGACGCCATAGCCACAAAATATCAATCAAGGGAGCGATGATGAAACGCAATGCGCAGGCAGCTGAATCGATTATAGCGGCGTATTCAGAGTCCCCATCTGTTCACGAGCGTGGCGAGACAGAAAGAACAAATGAGCGTGCTTCGAAACCGCTCAGCGCCATGGAATTCCTGGATTCCGAGCCTGAATCCGAGTCGGAACCCAAAGGTGAAGTCAAAGACGTCGCTGTCATCTCTGACAAGGTCCTTGATAATCTACCAGGTAGAAAAGGCTGTACATAGCGCACACGTCGCCACACACAACGCCACTATTACCAACCTCAATCACCGTCTCACGCCCGCTACCACCAAATCTCACGACATAAAACTAAAATTCTCAACGAATCCAACCAACCGCTCAGACACGATTCTCCGTCTGCGGCAACTTGCTCCGCGCTCGCGTCTATCGACGCTCGTATGGAAACTCTGGGAACAGCTCGGATTCACATGGCCGAGATCAAAGCTATGCTCAAAGACACTCAGACCGCGCTTGGAGTCCAAATCGCAAATGCCGAGACAGCCAGGATGAGTGCAAAAGAGGCGCTGGGTGTCGCTGAGCAGCAGGAAAAGGATACGAAGAAGCGCAAAGTAGATGTTGAAGAGGAGGGGGGATTCATGGCAGGTGTGGCACTAGGGATGGCGCTTAGGCGAGCGAACAAGAAAACGAGGAGATTTGAGATTGATAGTCTTGCTGCGGCGGGTTTGAGAAGAGAAGACTTGCTTGCGCTGATGCGACGGTTGATCGAGTTTGGTTTGGCGGTCAAGTAGGGAGCCGCTCTCTGATGTGCGGCGTTTTGTGTCTGCAGGGCTGGGGCAAAAAGATCGTTCCTTTGGCGCGTTCTGACAACACATGCTAGATGGCTCATGTGTTGGCTGGGTGTGCATGAACCTGCATGGTTGACATGGTTGCATGACCTCATATTGATTACAAAATTATGCGTGTCCTGAATCCTCTTTTCACCGCCGTACCCAAGAGTCCATGACCATGCGAAACGGCAGGACACAGTCTGCTCAACACTCCTTTGCGACGGCCAGAGTCCTTCCTTGCCTATGGGTTCTTGTACCCCACTCCACTCAACCGCCTATACTTCTCCAAGCGCATCTGTTTCCTCCTCTCCGCCGCCTGCCCGCGCACTTTGGTCAGCTCGTCATGTTTCCTCTGCCAGCCAATCATGAACGTCTGACTCTTCGCACGCTGCTGTTCCAGCCACTCCCGCGCCTCCGCATGCTGATGCTCCTTGAACTTCCTCAGACGCGCGTCCATGTCTTCTTTGAATCTCTTCTCCTCTTCTGCTTGCTTGGCCATGAGGTTCTGCGTGTCGAGCGCCTCTTGCTCCAGGAAGCCGTCTTTTTCAAACTCGTGGAATTCCAGCTGTTCGTCGAGTTGGTTTACTTGGGCGGTCACGGAGGTGAGGGAATCGTCGTCGGCAGTGCGCTTAGTGCCCCGTGTTGCAGGAGATGGCGGGGCGCGGGGAGGTGTTGTGGAAGCGTGCGGCTCAGGTCTAGGCACAACCTGCCGTGGGGTCTTTCGTGCAGCGGAACAACGGTCTTGGGCCGTTTGTGATTCGCCATGCCGAGGCGGTGTCGAGTGAGGGGTTCGAGCTGCGAGGGCCGGAGCATGGGGAAATGTGACCGCTGACGCGATTCTCGGTGATACTCTTGACCGTGAGCGCAGGGTGTTTGATTGAAGGGAATTCTTGCCGATCGGACTGCTAGAGGATGGCCGACTTGAAACACTGGGCTTAAACTTGCTCCTCTTGATCGGTTGCGCCTTGGGAGGTATCTGATTGGCGATATAGTTTAGTGTGTCCAGGAATCGTGCAGCATAGTTTGGCTCATATTCTAGGAGATTGTTGATTTTTCCGCTAGCGACAAAGTACCACTTCACCAGGATCTCGAGTCGCTCTTCTTCGGACTTGGAAAGTGAATCACACGTGCTGTCATATGTTTTGTCGAAAGGATGGATCACGTTCTGAGCTGCAAGATCTTTGCTTGGCAAAGCAACCCCACTGGCCTTGCCGCGTCGTGATCTGTACCAATATTGGACCATATAAGTGTCATTGACAGCCTTTAGATGAGCATATATGTCGGCATTGTCTCGGCTGGTCTTGCCAACAAGCAGCCTGTAGGGCAACGAATCAAGAGTGATCTTGCCCTCATACCAATCGAGCTTCTTCCACTCGCTGATATTCTTGAGGAGATGGGTGTAATTCTCCTGCGCCAGAAGGTCGTACAGAGTATCACAGTCAGCAATGAAGCTTCCCTCCGATCTTTGCAGAAGTTGACGCTTCTTATGTGATGCAGCAGCAAGTGTCGATACACTCTCGTCTTGTGCACTACGCCGTGCCGAGCGGAGACCATTGGTAGAACCGTTCCCGGGAGCTTCTGGGCTCTCTTGAACAGCATCATTTTCTCCTCGTGCTTCACTTCTGGTCGACCGTGCGTCCTCCCTTGGCATTCGAGACTCGACAGCTTGCAACGCTTTGTAGAAGACTTTGCACCAGTCGTCAAGGTTGCCAGCGATTGCAGAATGGAGTAGACCTTTGGTCATAAAATACCACTTGACGATGTAGCTGAACCTGCGCTTCTCTGTCTTGGCAGTGCCGGCGTTGTACTTGAATGGTGGTCTGAGTTCTAGAACATCGAGGTAGTCTTGAGATAGTGAGACGATCGAAGCCCCTGACCAAAACCGACCACTCGGCTTAGAGCAGTATCGAATTTCGGGTGCTTTGTCGCCCGATTGTGTGAAGAAAGCAACGATGTCGCGGCTGTCGACAGTCGCAAGGACAAGGCCCATGGGAACATGTGCTAGAGGATGTGCTTCGAAAGGAGTCCATTCCAGAGAGTCGTATGGTGGCAAGACGTCCAGGAGGTGCTGTCCGTCATGATTCTCCCGAATGCGTTGTTCCACTTGCGCGACCGACATGTTTTGGTGGGATGCGAGGGTCAAGTGCGCAAGGTGGGCAATGCGTCGGTCTGGCGGACACGTGCTTTCGTGTGGCGCTAGGCTCTATATGTATTGGACCCCGGATTCTTCATCTTGTGTCGACACATGAGTGAATGTTCAGGCAGCGCACTGGAGGGACGGCAGCTGTCTCGTGCCCAGCTCGAGTTTCTGATTCGGCCTGAGCGTCATGCGTGCCGTCTTCCCTAGGTGGGGGTGCAAAAGTTAGTCAAGGCGCGCATGCCTACCAGCACTTGTCCAGTGGTCCTTGAGCAAAACGTGTTGTTTGCGTCAGCCACCTGCGGAATGCTGCAGTATCTTGGTATCTCGATGCTGGTGTTGGTAGTATTGGGCGCGACATGCGAAGGAAAATAACTGGGGTGCTGTAGGCCATTTTAGGGGTGTTTCTCGGGCGTTATGTTGAACGCCAAGCCTGTGTTTGTAAGCCCTTACCTAAGAGATGCTGACATAGCTCGGACCAAAGCCCCAGCCACGTGACGGCCGCTAGACTCGGTAAGCGCCGTCACAATCTCTCGTGACACACGGCAAGCGGCCAGACGCTGTTCATCGACATTCATGCCGTGGGATGGCGGTGTCGCAACCATGTTCTGTCGCACTGCCCATGTCCTACAGCTCATGCCTGACAGGAATCTCATGTCCCGGGCAGCTGACGGGGTCTACCGGGTAACTAGGCTTGGCGAATGACGGAGGGCTCTCCTGACGAGAGCCACGCCGCACCTCGACACCAGCTCGTAAAGACCGACTTTTTGGCCGGCTGAGGCCCAGACACTGGCTCCTGTATTCTTCTGCAGCAGATGATATACCACCACCGGTAGCGGCGATGCTCGCACGTGGGATTCCGCGGCCGGGGCGCCTCCTCGTGGTCATCATGGTTGTCTACGGCTTCACGTGGATCAAGGGCTGGCCGCGATACTACGACGAAGAAGAGCTCCCGCCAAGCATGCGGCCGCAATCTGGAAGCGCTCTGGGTCCGCACCGCGTGGGCCACGACCACCTTGTCGTCTCGGTCTTGACGACTGCGACCGACGTCTACACGAAACTTGCGCCATCGCTATCCTATCTTTTCGACGAGGACAAGGACCCCACGCTCCTCTTTGCCGACTTGCAGATGAACGTGGGCGAATGGCCTGTGTTTGACGTGCTGTTTGGATACACGACAGACTTCATCGGGGCGAACAAGGAGCTGGAGCGATACCGACAGCAGGTCGACTATGCGCGCAAGAGTATACCGCTGAGCAGGGCGAGGAAGGAGAACCCCCAGGAAGAGGCCCTAGTCCAGGCGGCGCTGCACAAATACAAAATCCTGCAGGCCATGGCACGTGCGTGGGACTACCGACCCGACCGCAGCTGGTATGCTTTCGTGGCCGACGACACCTTTGTCGACAGGGTGAACACGTTGGATTGGCTGGCGCAGTACAACCCCATGACGAAGTGGTTCTTTGGCAACCCGCCCGTCTCAGGCGTGCCAGACGGCTTCGCAAGCGGAGGCAACTCGTTCGTCCTGTCTGCCGGCGCCATGAAGGCGCTGTTCAAGGAGCGCAAGAACGTCATCAATAACTGGGAACACCACATGACCGAGTACAACTCGGCATTCGACCTGGTGTTTGCCGTCCTGCAGGCAGAGCTCAATCTCAGCCTGACCGCCGCCTATCCCGGCATTTCTGGCGCCGACCCCAGCACCGTGCCCTTCTCGCCCGCAGTATGGTGCAAACGAGTCATGATGATGCACCACGTCCCAGCAGACATGGCAAGTGATCTCTATCTCCTCCGCAAGAACCGAACCGAAAACCACATCGAAAAGCCTCTTCTGTTCGCCGACCTTTGGGAGCGCTTCATGGCCCCAGAAGACTTGGGCCATAACCGCACCGACTGGGACAACTTGTCGTCAGACTCCTCCAACGCGCGATGGAACATTCTTTTCCAAAGCGACGATCCCAACGACGGTCACGCGCCCAACGGCGAAGCATCTCCCGAGGCCTGCGCAGCTTCGTGCGAGAGTAGCGAGTACTGCATGCAGTGGTCCTACTCGTCTATCCCCCAGAAGAATTGGAACGAAAATGACGAGACAAAGTGCCATCTCAGTAGCAGTCTGCGATTCGGTACGTATTCGCCGCCGCAGGAGGCGGAGGTCAATGGGACGAAGAAATTGAAGACGTGGAAGAGTGGGTGGAAGAAGGATCGGTTTACAGCTTGGGCGAATCACCAGCGATGTAAGAATCCGGCACAGTGAAAATTTACGGTATTTGTTCACATTCACAACAGAGGCCATGCCATCTGCCTACTATAGCCTTCCTTGTGACTGTGATATCTTGGCGACCGCACCATCTGGATTTCCTCAGCATTGCAGTTGCGCGGAAAAGCTACATTCTGCGAAGTTTTCGTCGTCGGCCGCCAGAGCGACCAGCGGTCCGGACCTGTGTCTCAGTGAACCGACGGTATTGAAAGCTCGGCGTTTTTTTGCTAGACTCTCTGCGAATGACTTAATCGCAATCAACACTCGCTCCACCAAACACGATTGCCTACACAACGCCCGCGCCGAGGGACTACACCAGCCACGAAGAAGCGTCAGGAATCTTCTCCATGTTTCATTTCTCACACTAGGAGAAAGGTCGCAGGGAGCGCGTGAGACAAGATTCACTGGCTGTGAATGCTGAGCGCGACGCGTTCCAAACTTGCTACCGCCTAGTCTAGCATGGACCCTGACGATGCCGTGGTTTATGTACACAAACGCACCACCTAATACCTCCTCATGACTGTGCCGCCTGTCAACTCTCCTGTCAACCCGACCAAGTGCCCAGAAAACGAGTCACGATCATTATCTTGCCAACTGCAACATCCTTTTTTTAAGTTCCCAATAATACCATCTCTACATCACTGCAATTGCAAGTCGCGCTCCAGGTTTCTGGTCCTAAATGTCATGCCGCAATCGCTCACACTTCAGTCTAGCACAATTCGACATGGACGTTACTTCATCTTTCTTCTCCGCCGGCCATGACATGTGGGCTGCCACACTCGATACACCAGTAGAGGCTCGTAATGAGCGTGCCTCTCCGCCTGTCTCATCATGGCTTGACACAGCGGACGCTGAGGACCAGCGCATCGAGGGCGAACGCGAGGCCGTGACCAAGAAATTAGATCTTGAGAACGGGTTGTATCACCACCTCGTCGCGGTCGGCGGATCGGTTCGCGGCATGGCACCAGAGTCCGTTCGCTCGCCTGGTGGCCATCTCACTCCTGCTGGGGAGCTGGCTGACTGCAATGTACCCCCGGGGTACGTAGCTCGCCATCTCCTCGTGCCTTGTAAGTCGCTGCATACTCCCACAGCGTGTCAATAAGAAGCTAAAAGAGTTCTAGATGAGCCCGAGCAGTGTGACGACGAGTACTGTTCCGCCACCACCCTCATTCAACAGAGCACACAAGCCGCGATGCAGGTCGCCGCGAAGGCCTTCGCTGAGCTTGGTGAGCGACGCCAGCTCCCAGGCGATATAGTCGCTCAGTATAAACACGACTTGGAGGCATCGTTCGCAAGCTTCATGCGGCCAGTGCCCAAAGAGTCGCTCGTGTCCACCACTGGTGCGCGGCTGGTGAGTACTCCTGCCTGCTGTCAGGGTATTTGTACGTGCTAATGATATGACAGGACCCGTTCGCCCCTCCCAATAGCCCTGTTGCGATGTCGTCGACGGTCGACAAGTCGTTTGCATCTGTATCGTCGCAAGCCACAATTGATGCTACCACGGGTCGGCCTGCTATGCCTCAGGTACGCAAAGCTTCACCAACCCCTCACACTTCGTTGCTAATAGCCACCCAGGAGTCTTCTCGTGCACGAGTGACCAAATGTAAAACGTCGTTCCTCAACGCTCCACCACCTCCCGTGGCGGAGCGCCCTACTCCTGAACTCATCGACGACTCTATTTCATTGGCTACCATATCCGTGCCTTAGGAGATCGTGTCACCAATTTCAACAAGTCACTTTTTGGTGCCTGTGGCTCTCGAACCACTCGCCGCCCTACGCCTGAGCCCATGGACGATGTTGTGCCCCTCCAGTCGTCGCCGACTCCTGCCCAGCCTTATATTGGTAAGCGTCAGAAGCGAGCCCGCTTAGAGTCGTCGGTCGACGAGAAGGACAATACCGCAAGCGTCATGTCTCAACGCCCGATCAAGAAGCTCCGATCGTCGTCGGCGGGAACGAAGATCAACCTTGAACCCGGTGTGGCGGTGTTCAAGAATGGTGAGCAGTTATGAGGGGAGTTGAAACTACCTCCAAGACTCGATGGGGAAGAAAGACTACAATGGAGAGGAGTGGGGACGAGGAGAGGTTCGCTAAGCTGGAAGAAGTGAAGAGCAGAGACGAGGGACGATTAGGTCAGCAAGTGCGAAAGGAGATTATGTTTTGGCCAAGTGCGGAATCAACAAAGTTGAAGGATGGTATTGAAACAGGTACTTGGATAGTGATTCGCTTTCACGAGCGTGCAGTCTCTAAACCTAGGTAATTTTCCCTAACTCTTTACGTAACGTATTGCAGCTTCTACTTTATTCAAATTAAGATTAACAGCCTAAAATCTAATTACAACCATAATCTCTCTTTCTAATCTTGTAACGGCACTTGCCTCGAAGCTTCTACCTACTTGTTATAAACCTAAAGGAAGGGGCACAGCAGTCTATATAGGAGAAAGAATAATAATTAAGGAAGGTTGTTATAAGGGTTAGTATATAGAGACCAATAAATAACGCTACTCTACAGAACACGTTACAGCAGTAAATAGGTAGGGGTTAGGTTAGGGTAGAGTACTTTTACGTAAGACCCTATACCTAACCTAACCCTTACCTATTTAATTAACGCTAAAAGTAAGTAGAGGTTAGGTTAAAAGTAATTAATTACAGGTTTAGGTTAGGTTTTATAAGTTTTGCGCAATTAAATAAAATTTAAAGTATGTAACTACTGATTTTATAAGATTAAGTTTTTAAAAATATGCTAAATTTTACAAGAGCAAAACTATGCTAAGGATATTAAAAATAGTATAGTAATTACAAATTTTTATTACAATAAAGAGAGAATTAGGTCTTTATTTCTAATATACATAAAAGTAAAAGATTCTAAATTTCCTACGCAAATGCTTAATAAGAGATAAACTTCTAATAGTACTTAAGCGCAAGTCTAACATCCTGTTAAGACTGTTAGTCTAGTAGCAAACAATAAGAATGCTAGTGTAGACTAAGAGTACAGCTAAGGTTAGTTTTTGCAGATAGGTGCAGAGTTGCTTTAGATACAGAGGGTATTATTACTAAGACAGTAAAGACTAGGGCTTTCTAAAAAGAGTAACAAAGGTTATATAGCTTAATATAACTAACTTAAGTTGTTAAAACATAAGTTAAACACAATAATCTATAAGGGCTTATTATAGTTCCTATATACTAAAGAGGTTCTACCTTTGCTCTGTGTGCTCTGCGTGCTCTATAAGATTAGAGAGAGCAGAGAGAGTAGCTTGCTCTGTTAGCTCTGTGTTAAGCAAGAGAGTAGAGAGAGCAGCTTAGTCTAGTAACTAATTAGTAGTGCAGTGCAGAGTGTGCTCTCTAGTTATTCTTGCTTAAGAGAGAGCGCTTTAGTAGGGCTAGGGCCTAGCAGCTTATAGGTTGTAACACTATTCTTCTCCTTCCTAAACTTTATCCTTAGAGTCTTTATTATGCTAAAGGTCTCTTCTAAATCTAGTACTTAACGTTAACTAGAACTTTCTTCTTTTATTAATATCTTTAGAGATGTTATGCCTGTAGCTTGTTGTAACTGTTAACTAGCTAATTACGTTTGTTAGGTGCATGTTTGTTCTAAGAGGTACAGCAAGTATAATTACTTAAATGCAAAAGATTATAATATCTGTATATCTAAAAATAAATAGTTAGTTATTAAAGCAGAAAAGAATTGTCTGCAAGCGCGTCTAGATGCGCTTTAGTAGGAGGAGTAAGAGGTACAGCGTTTGTTAAAAAAAAACACTGCTTAGGCAGCAGAGGCTATCTTTGTAGAGGAAACATCTATTTAACAACTTAAACGTCAGGAGGCTGTGCTATCTTCTAGTAAAATAACTTTGTTACCTTTTACTTAGAGTTCTATAAATAGTATAGTTAACAATGTCTAGAAGGCTTATATACCTTTGTACTTAGGTAAACCTATTGCTTATACTGTGTTAGAAGTTAGCAGCAGTTTGTAAGGTTTGTTTCTAGTTCTTATATGTTTTCTGTATTGTTGTATCCTAACTATTTAACTAGGTATTCTTTTTAATAGTTGTTATCTTAGTGTGTTATTATTTTCTTAACTTTAAATTTATTTTCTTCTTTAAGTTTATAGCAAAAGGTTTACTGTAATAGTGTTTCTAGGTTAGCTAGTTCTAGTAGGCTTACGTAGAATCTAGAGTAGATCTTTACATCTAGCGGGAGCTTAAGTGTATATGTAACTAGTCTGTTTCTCTTTAAAATTAAAAACAGTCTAACTTTAACGTAGTTAAGTCCTTTACTTAGTTGTTTTATGCGTAGATTTTTAGTGTAGAGATACACCTTATCCCTCTTTTTTAGCTAAGGTACTATTTTTTATTTTTAGTTAACATATAAGATGCTTTGTGTCTAAGCGTGTTATATTTGTTCTTCTATTTTAATATAGGTTTTCTTTATTTCTTCTGCTATCTGTATAGCAGCTTTAGCCTTTAGGCTAGGTAATGTTCTTGTAAAGAGATTTAGATATTGTCTATAGTTTGCAAAGTATAGCGTCTTACCTGTAGCTTTAGATAATTTGTTGTTATAGGCTAACTATGCTATTAGTAATAGCAAAACCTAATTTGTCTGTTACAGGTTGCTGTATATCTTAAGATACGTCTTTATAGTTCTGTTTATTCTCTCTGTTTAGCTGTTAGTTTAAGGATAGTAAGCTATTAATAGCTTCTGTTACGTCTTAATTTCTGCTATTAAGGTAGTCTAATAATTTAACGTAAAGAGTTTGTCTTAATTGCTAATAATTAACTTTAGTATGCTATAGTATCTAATAAGTCTATCCTTAAGTACGTGCGCTAGCTAAACAGCTATATAGTCTTGTTAAAAAAGTAGCAT
This sequence comes from Ampelomyces quisqualis, assembly GCA_018398575.1. NCBI lineage: Eukaryota > Fungi > Ascomycota > Dothideomycetes > Pleosporales > Phaeosphaeriaceae > Ampelomyces > Ampelomyces quisqualis. The sequence continues at coordinate 2,892,326 of JAGTXZ010000011.1, forward strand.
TATAGCGTACTTAGTAAAGCAATCTACTATAACTATAATAGTGTTATAGGCTAATTCTGTAGTAGGGTCTTTTAACAGTAGTAGTCCTGTTACAAAGTCTATTAATATATTAGTCTAAGGCTTAGTTAAGAGCTCTATTAGCTGCATTTCTCTGTAAGGTGCGTGTGTACTGTATTTGTTACGTTAACAGTCTGTATATTTCTTAATGTAAGCGCTTATTTTATTCTTTATGTTTCTAAACTAGTAATTCTGTTAAATTAGTTCTATAGTTTAGCTTACTCTAGGATAACTATGTACAGTATTATTGTAGTATTGTCTTATAATTGATTCCTGTAGTTCTTCTAGGACATTAATTCTAATCTTTATTGTTAGATTGTTAATGTATTTTGCTAGTCTAAGAGATCTGTTATCTTATATTTTAAGGATGCTTAAGCTGTTAATAGTTTTAGTTCTAGCAATATCTAATCTTTAGCTAAGAGCGTTTGCTCTACTATTATCTTTTCTAAGTGTATAGATAATTTTAAACTTGTATTGTTCTAACATCTCTAACTATTATACTTGTCTTTAATTAAGTACTTTAGTAGTAGTAAAGGTTGTTAGGTTTTTATAGTCTAAGTATATTGTAAGATCTAAGCAACTCTCTGCGTAGATTCTCTAATATTTAAGTGCTACTACAATTGCGAGTAGTTTTTTATTGTATACGTTATAATTTTCTTCTAGTAGTGTAAACTTTTGTAAATAGTAAGCTATTAGGTGCTATTTTTTATCTTGTTCTTGTTTTGCACACATTCTAATTGCTAAATCTAATGTGTTAGTTTTAAATCTAAGCAGTTTTCTGCTTCTAAATACTATAAGGACAGGTAGTGCTATATAAGCGTCTTTAAGCGTCTTAAATACCTAACTTTGTTCTTTTATCTATTTCTAAGGTATATCTTTTTGTGTAAGTTTAGTAAGTAGCGTAGCAATTAGTAAGAAGTTCTAAATAAACTGTTAATTAAAGTTAATAAAGCCTAGGAAGAATTAGATATCTTTTACTGTAGTAAGTGTTAGCTAATTTCTAATAACTTTAATCTTGTCCTTGCTTATTTATACTCTATTCTTTCTAACTATGCACCCTAAGAATTCTACTTCTTCCTAGTGCTATTTATACTTATTAGAGTCTACTACTAGAAAAAACTTTTCTAGTAGCGTTAAGATTGTATAAACATGTTCTATATGTTCCTTCTTATTTTCTAAATAGATAAGAATATTGTTAAGGTATGCTATAACAAATATGTTAAGGTGTTTTCTAAGCACATTGTTAATAAGTGCTTAACACGTTGCTAGAGCGTTAGTAAGACTAAATAGCATTACTAGGTACTTATAGTAGCTGTAGTATGTTCTAAATACTATTTTCTATTCTTTGCTTTTCTTTATGCGTATAAGGTTGTACGCGCCTCTTAAATCTAATGCTGTAAAGATCTTTGCATAGGCTAGTTAATCTTATAGTTCTAAAATATTAGGTAGTAGGTATTAATTCTTAACTGTAATGTTATTAAGTTTCTAAAAGTTAATACATAGTTGTAGTTTGCTGTTCTTCTTTAGTACAAACATAATTAAGTATCTGGCTAGTAATTCTAATGCTTAGATAAAACCTTTCTTTAGGTTTACTTAGATATATTCTTAGAGCGCTTCTAGCTCTTTTTCTAATAATCTATAGATTAGTCTAAAGGTTAGCCTTTTCCCTTCTTCTAAGACAATCTTGTAGTCCTACTTCTAATGCTTAGGCAGTGCTTCTAGACTTGTTTCTTCTAAGAATAGTTTCTTAAACTTTCTGTATTCCTTAGGTATGTTAGAAGTTATACATTTCTCTAAAACTTATAATGTATTAGTATTTCTTCCTTAATTGTCTAAGTTAACTAGCTGTATCTTTAACTGCGTCTTAGTTAAAGTAATATTATTAATTATCTTCTTATTTACTATTAAACGCTACTAATACATAGGCTTAGAATTTGTTGTATTGTTGTAATTTCCTAGAGAGATAGATCTCTTCTCCTAGTCTATCTGTAGGCTATTCTCTCTAAACTATAGAAGTCCTAATATAATGTTGTAGGTAGCTAATCTAAAGACGTCTAAGTATATTTCCTGTTTAGTCCCTTAGATGTTAAGTTCTGTAGTAGTCTTATATCTAATAAGTAACTTGTTAGGCATCTGTTCTCTATTTGCAATATAAAGTTTGTATAATTATTATTTCTAACAAGGTTAGAGCCTAGCTCTTAATAAGGTATTACCTAAAATATAGTTTACTTGCAATTCTAAATCTAGAAGCGCCTTTATCCTTGTTTTATTAACTCTTACTATAAGTTTAATAAGTTTAGCTAAGTTAATTGCGTTACAGCTCTAAGTATCTCTTTAGAGTCTAAGGTTAACTCTAAAAAAGACTTGTTCTTTCTATATCTATTAGCTTCTTTATTGTTATAATACTTCTTGCATTCTAGTTATAGGTAGAACTGCTATGTATAGTTTATATAGTTACTGTTAACAAGTATTCTATTAGATATGCTTTCTTTCTCTAATATATTAAGAAAACCTCTTATAATTTGTTTGTTATATAGATAATTTGCGCAGGTATCTTTAAGGCAATTATACTATTAGTACTTATAAGGTCTCTTCTACTAAGGAAAGTATTAGTTAACTTTGCTGCTATAGTGCGTTAGGCAGTAGTTGCTATTGCATGCTATTTATAATAGAAGTCTATGTTTTAGATTACAAGGATCCTATAGGTATTTGTCTGTAAGCAGAATTTAATGCAATTTGTTTACCTTCCTATCCTAGTATTCTATAGGTATAGGGCTTAGTACTAATACTTGTCTATTATTAGCATAGTATGTCTGCTTTGTGTATAAGTTACAGCACGTCTTATGTAGTCTAACTGCATCTGTCTCTAGATATAGTCCTCTAACTATTGCATTCTAGTGTACTAGTTTAAGGCTAGCTAGTAATAAGTGTATGTTTAGCTTGTCTAGTATAAGTTCTTAGTCTTCCTAAGTATTGTAGACCTTTGTAGTCTGTTGTTAATCCTATGTCCTATAGACTCTATTTCCTAGGTGTAGCAATTGTTCCTTCTCTATAACTCTATCTATACTTAGAAAGTACTTATTTATCTAGAGAGTATAATAGGCTTGTAAAGATTAGTAACATTATTCTATATATTCTTAGTTAACTTTGTTAGTTTAGTTATACTAGTTGTAAATGTTTTGTTGTATTTGTAGTAGGAGTAGTCCTATCTATTAGAATTGTTTAATGTTACAGTTCTGTTCCTAATTGTAGAATAACGCAGCGTTAGTTAAGACCTAGTTATTAGTTAATATAGTAGAGGTGTCTTCTATCTATCTTATTATTAGTAGTCTATTAGTTGTTTAGACAATAGGTTAATCCTTAATTACAATCTATTCTTTAATATCTTTTTCTAAAGTATTAGTTAACACGTTAAGCTAGCGTGTAACTTTATTCTTAGAGCAATAGTCTTGCGCGTAATATCTAACCTTGTTACAGTTATAACAAGTAATCTTGTTTCTATTAGGCCTATCTCTTAGTAGTTGTTTCTTTAGGTAACTTTTCTGTTCTAGGCCTTTATTAAAGTTGTCTAAGTGCATAGCTTTAGGTCTGTACCCTAAGTATGCTCCTAGTAGGCGTAGTTAATAAGTTTCTTGTCTAGAGTAGTAGCGCTGTCGTCCTTTATTTAGTTGTATTTATCCTTAATATCTTTTGTTTAAGCAAAATCCTTTATGTCTCTATAGTAGACGCAAGGAATATAACCTATCTTTAAGTGCTAATTTGTAGAGTTTATTGTCTAGGCAAATAGCTTTATTCTAAAGTTCTTTAAGAGTAGTAATGTGTGTTCTGCTACGCATAAGTTTAGCTTGTATAGTAGCCTTAAGGCCTTACTTGTACATACGCGTTAAAGTAGTATTATCCTACTAGATTTGTTTAGCGTATTATTAAAAAACGTTAGTATAGTTAGTAGTTAATTAGGTTTGCTTTAGACTTTAGATTTTCTGTTCTGCAATTACAAATTCCTTAAGAGGTAAGAAGATCTGTTGCAAGCGTGTTTTAAACGCTTGCTAGTCTTCTACAAAGTTAGTATTGTCTTTGTCTATAATATTATTATCTATATACTTTTAGATAATTAGAAGTACCTATTTTTTAGCGTTACCTTTTATGTAGGTTGTAGCAAGAATAACTTTGTTTATATTCTTAATCTTGTCTTTTACATAGAAGTGCCTATTAAACTAAAGGATCTAGGTCTTAAGTTTGTTGCAGTCTCTATAGTAGAGATTAGGTTTGTTAACCTTAAGTCTAGGTTGTCCTACTTAGAAATGCTTAGGTGTATCTATTGCAATATTGCTACTTATTATAAGAGTGTTTAAAGTGTTAAGACTGTTAGTCTAGTAGCAAACAATAAGAATGCTAGTGTAGACTAGAGGTACAGCTAAGGTTAGTTTTTGCAGATAGGTGCAGAGTTGCTTTAGATACAGAGGGTATTGTTACTAAGACAGTAAAGACTAAGGCTTTCTAAAAAGAGTAACAAAGGTTATATAGCTTAATGTAACTAACTTAAGTTATTAAAATATAAGTTAAACATAATAATCTATAAGGGCTTATTATAGTTCTTATATACTAAAGAGGTTCTACCTTTGCTCTGTGTGCTCTGCGTGCTCTGTAAGATTAGAAAGAGCAGAGAGAGTAGCTTACTCTGTTAGCTCTGTGTTAAGCAAGAGAGTAGAGAGAGCAGCTTAGTCTAGTAACTAATTAGTAGTGCAGTGCAGGGTGTACTCTCTAGTTATTCTTGCTTAGGAGAGAGCGCTTTGGTAGGGCTAGGGCCTAGCAGCTTATAGGTTGTAACACATCCTTTGCCTATATAGTAACTTTTTTTTGCATAGATTATATTTATATTTGTATTTATATTTAGTTAGAATTTTGTTAAAAAAATAGAGTTAAAAAATAAACTCTTAAAAAAACTAACTATATAAGCCTTAGTAGCCTCTTAAGCTGCTCTAACAGCTAATTTTTAGAAGCAAAGACTACTACTAGTGCTTTAGACGCATTTTTAAGCTATTTTACGCAAAAGTTGCTAGAAGAGTAGCTTACAGATAAAGAGCTTAGTAGACCTTTAGTATTAGTAAATCTTTCTAAGTAACACAGCTTTGCGCAGTAAGTAAATAAGTGTAATAAAGAATTATAATAACCTACTACTTAGCTTAAGGTGCCTTTTTTTTAAGAGCTGCTTTTTAAGTTTTGGTAGCTAGGCTTTTCTTAGCAGATTTCCTAGTAGCCTTACTAGCTAGGTCTTTAGCAACTATAGTGCCTCTAGTAACAGCGTCTTTAACTTTAGATTTGCGTTTTTATAAAGCTATAGTTATAGTATTATAAAGTTATAGATTTAATATTATAATAATTTAAGTTGTTTTAGTGCCTAGTAAATAAGTAGTAAGCAGGCTTAGCGCAGGAAATTAGGTCTTAGCGTAAAATTTCTATAAGAGCTAATTTAAAACTACTAGCGCTACTATAAGACTAAAACGTAATAAAAAACTGTATTAACTTACAGGCCTACCTAGAATTGCGCTAGCTTTTGTTCTAGCTATATATTAAAATTAAAAGATAGATTTTTATAGACTTATTAGTTATTTATATAAAATAGGCTAAAAGGTAGTAAGCGCAAGTAGTAGGCAGAAAGTACGCTAGTAGCCTACTTGTGTATAGACTAACTTACTGCGTTATTAGTTGTAGGCTGCTAAAATAAAACACTAAAGCTACACGCTTACAATAGTAACACGCTTTATTATATTACTTTATTATACTTAGCGCTATAGAATCTGTTAAGTCTAAAGAAATTAAGGTTGTTAATAAGCCTAAGGGCTTTCTGCTACTTATTCCTATTAGAGTTCTGCTAAATTTTAAGAAAGAGGAGTAGGCCTAGCTTACAATAGTAACATTCTTAGAACTTTACTATAAATTATACTTATTTGTCTAGGGTTTTACTTTTAGGAATAATAAGATTAGCTATATTCTTAACTCTTGTAGTAGTAATACGCTAAAGCAAGGCTAACTAACAAATTTTAAAGTTAACTTTAGCAGGCAGCTTAGCAGCAGTGCTATACAATCTAGAAAGCTAGCTGCTATTGCAAAGGCTAAGTCCTTAGACTAATTAGCTAAATACTAGCTTAAGAAGAAAGTTAAAAGAAGTAATAGGTACAAGGCGTTATCTCTAAGGCAATAAGCTAAGAAACTTAAGTATAAGCTTAAGGCCTAGGCAGCAAAGCGTTTTAATAGCACGCAATCTAGTAAGTTATTACACTTTTTTATTATATTATTTTTACTAACATATAAAGCTAAGTAGTTTACAGCCTCTATTGCTTAAGTTAATTAAAAATAAAAGGCTATCTAAATTAAAATTAATATGCGCGCCTACAACATTGTTATAAAAAGGTTTTCTGCAGTAACTTTAGACTTAAAGTAAAAAAAATTATTAGCTTAAGCTTATACTTGCGTTTATAGGCCTAGTAGAGCTATAGAAGAGATACTCTAAAGAGAGTATACTTGTAAGCTACACCTTCTTAAGAGGAATAGCTTTAAGACACTACAGGCTAAGGCTAAATAGCTTAAATTTTGTAATAAGCTAACACCTAACAAGTTAGCTCTAGTAACTAATTAGAATTAGTAGTAAGTTTATTACGTTATTTTATTACGTACTTATTTTAACTAGTCTGCTAGAAGGTATAAGCTAACACTCTCCCCTATATTTAATTAGCCTCTAGAGCTCTATAGTAATATACTATACGTTAAGAAACGCAATAAGACTAAATATAAAGAAGAAGTTAAAGATTCTAGTAAAGAGCTAAAAGTATACTATAAGACGTTGCCTAATAAATATAAAGATAAGAAAGATAAAGATTAAAGCAATAGTACCTAGAAGAAGTTCTCTAATAGTACTTAGAAGAGCTGTTTAGACACTAAGTAACATATATAATTAAATCTGCTGTATATTATTGCTTAATATAGTTAAGACTTAAAAATTTTGCTACTACTATAAAACCTAATTTCTTAATTTCTAAAAGTTTAGCTCTACTATCTGCCCCCTAACTAGAGAAATAACGCTTCTAGTAGAACGCCTACCTCTCTTACTTAAAGTAACGCTAAACTGTAGTTTTGCTATTCTATTATTACTGTAATTACTACCTTTTTCTTACAAGACATTACTACTTTATTATTACACTTTTTTATTATACATATAGACCTAAGTAACTAAGTTCTTTACTCCTAGACAACTTATACTCTAATCTGCCTAAAATACTCTATAAATTTATACTTAACGCCTTCTAAATTCTTAAGTCTAAAATTAAAAGAATAGTTACTGTTCTTAAGCAGCTAATTTAAGACAATGCTACTATATGTGCTGTATAGGATGCCTAGTAGTAGAACACGTTATAGGCCTAAGACTCTAATAATTCTAATCCTTAATAGAGTAGAGCTAAACGTTCTGCTATTATATAGACTTAATTTAGAAAAGAAGCCTATATTAAAAGTAGTAAACTATACGTATATTGCTTAAACTGTAGGCATATACTTTAACACCTAACTAATAAGTATATAGAGACAAAACACCTTAGTAACTACCTTTAGTTTAATAGTTATAAAAAAGTTATAGAATCTATCTATATAAGGTAGCTACTCTTATTTGTTATACTATTACGTCTACAACCTCTATAACTATTTACTACTTAGTAATTTAAACTAGAAATTGTACAGGTACTTCTTAATAGAAACTAGTCTTTTTAAATATTAGAGTAACTCTTATTTTGCTACTTTATAGAGTTTCTCTAGCTTAGCACTACTATACCTAGCTAATACAAGTTTACTCTTATACTCTAAGAATAATACAAGCAAGTAACTAAAAACCTTCTTTTTAATCTTAGTAAGTTAATAAAAATCTTAATTACTCTTAACGCCTAGTCTACTACTAACTACCTAAGCTTTTTAGCTATTAAAGCCTATTATATTAACACTAGTTAGCAGATAAAAGAAGTTCTATTAGATTTTGTACTCTTGCGTAGGCAGTACACTAAAGTTTCTATAGTATATAATCTTATACAGGTACTTAAAAACACAAAAATATTAAAACAATTACTAGTAGTTACCTGTAATAACGCTTTAAACAATAGTACTCTTAGTAGAAGCCTAGAAAGCAATCTTGCTAATAAGAGAGTTTCTTAGAACGCAAAGAAAAACAATTAACTATACCTTACCTATATTATTAACCTAGTAGTGCAGGATATAATAGCCTACCTAAGGCTAACAGCTTTACCTAAGATTAAAGAGGCTTAGTAGCTGCAACGCTATTACGTTTACTAGATTAATAATAGTATATTAGTGCCTAACTCTTTATAAAAGGTATGTTACACTCTTTATTACAATTCTTTATTATATACTAAGCTTCTTTAGATCTAAGTAATTTGTATTGCTATTAATTTATCTTTCTAATGTTTTAAATAATTTCTAAAGGTACAATCTAATATACTGCTAAAAAATTAACTCTGTGTAATTTAAGATGTTAAGACTAGGTAGAATTTAACCTATAATATGTGCAAGTACGCCTGCTCTTTAGCTACTTATATTAACAAGTAGCTAGAGTAAAAGATTACACTTAATTAGGCTCTATAAGGTAGCAGCAGTAATTTATAAGATAATAACATAGTTATAGACTTTAAAGACCTTAAAAGGCTTTAGCTAGTACCTGCTAAGTAGTTACACCTTAGAGCAATAACACGTATGCTAGCAAACTTTAAAACAGCTACTAACAGAATTAGTAAAAGTAACACACCTTAGGCTCTGTATATCTAGTTAATATATAACAGACTTTTTAACTTTCTAGATTAAATAATAACTAAGCTATCTAATAAAAAGAATAAGACTAGCTGTTATAAGAAGTAGCTAGCTATAGTAAAGGTAGTAGTAGAGAAAGGTAAGAAGAAGTTGTTAAAGTATTATTTACGCATAGATAAGAAACAAGAATATCTTTATAACGTTGTAACTATCTTTAATTTATTCTAAAAGCTTACTATATATAAGGTAGAGACTATGTTTATTACACAAGTTTATTACAGCGCACTAGTAATAAAACCTAGAGTAATATATAGAGACTACGTTAGGAAAATTTAAGATTGATCTGATCGGCCCGATCGCCGCGACCCGCGGCGGCCCAACAGCGATACTGTCCACCAGACAATTCGCCAAAGTCGCTCCACTCACTTCTGGTCGCTAGCGACCCGACAGCGACCTGACAGAGTCGCCAGATCTGACAGAGTCGCCAGTGTCGCCAATGTCGCCAATTTTACTCACGTGACTGTATTGCTGTATTTTCATGATTACGTAAGTAACCTAAAAATACAAAATATAGAGCGGAATTCCCTCTTTAAAATGCACTATTCAGATTTTTTTTAGCTACTCTAGTTATTGAGATATAGCGCGTTAAAGTTATAAACTTTTTTAAAAAAACTTTAAAGGACGTTCAACACAGTAGATCTCAACGCCCACACTATAATATATTAAAATAAAATAGTCCTAGAGTAAAATCTACACTTTAGTTACTATTTCTTTAAAAAAAAATATAATATATTATCTAGTTAAAGTGCTAGAGCTTTAGCGAAAACAAGCCTTGGCAAAGAACATTAAAAAGTTACAAACTTCACTGCCGTGCATCTCAGCAACTAGAGCAGCTATAAAAATTCTGAATAGTGCGTTTTAAAGAGGGAATTAAGCTCTATATTTTAGGTTTTTAGAATAATTACGTAATCGCGCGGGTGGGGCAGGTGGGTCCAGTGGATCAGGTGGATCAATTTGGGCGTTTTTGTCTAATTAGGCGGCCAGAACAAATAGGGGTAGCTAGGCACTGTAGACTACAGTCAAAAACTGTCTAGTTGACTGTTCTGACAATGTTGCTAATGTTGCGGATGTCGCCAACGTTGTGTTTTCCTGACGTAGACTTTAAACGTATATACTACGTCAGGAAAACACAACGTTAGCAACATCCGCGACATTGGCAACATTGTTGGAACAGTTGACCAGACAGTTTTCGACTGTAGTCTACGGTGCCTAGCTACCCCTATTTGTTCTGGCCGCCTAATTAGACAAAAACGCCCAAATTGATCCACCTGATCCACTGGACCCACCTGCCCCACCCGCGCGATTACGTAATTATTCTAAAAACCTAAAATATAGAGCTTAATTCCCTCTTTAAAACGCACTATTCAGAATTTTTATAGCTGCTCTAGTTGCTGAGATGCACGGCAGTGAAGTTTGTAACTTTTTAATGTTCTTTGCCAAGGCTTGTTTTCGCTAAAGCTCTAGCACTTTAACTAGATAATATATTATATTTTTTTTTAAAGAAATAGTAACTAAAGTGTAGATTTTACTCTAGGACTATTTTATTTTAATATATTATAGTGTGGGCGTTGAGATCTACTGTGTTGAACATCCTTTAAAGTTTTTTTAAAAAAGTTTATAACTTTAACGCGCTATATCTCAATAACTAGAGTAGCTAAAAAAAAATCTAAATAGTGCATTTTAAAGAGGGAATTCTGCTCTATATTTTGTATTTTTAGGTTACTTACGTAATTATGAAAATACAGCAATACAGTCACGTAAGTAAAATTGGCGACATTAGCAACACTAGCAACTCTATTAGATCTGGCAACTCTGTTAGGTTGCTGTTAGGTCGCTGTTAGGTTGCTAGCAACTAGAAGTAAGTGGGGCAACTTTGGCAAATTGTCTAGTAGACAGTATTGCTATTAGGCCGCTGCGGGTCGCAGCAATTTGGCTGATCAGATTAATCTTAAATTTTCCTAACGTAGTGTTATGTTAAGACTGTTAGTCTAGTAGCAAACAATAAGAATACTAGTGTAGACTAGGGGTACAGCTAAGGTTAGTTTTTGCAGATAGGTACAGAGTTGCTTTAGATACAGAGGGTATTGTTACTAAGACAGTAAAGACTAGGGCTTTCTAAAAAGAGTAACAAAGGTTATATAGCTTAATGTAACTAACTTAAGTTGTTAAAATATAAGTTAAACATAATAATCTATAAGGGCTTATTATAGTTCCTATATACTAAAGAGGTTCTACCTTTGCTTTGTGTGCTCTACGTTAAGCAAGAGAGCAGAGAGAGCAGCTTAGTCTAGTAACTAATTAGTAGTGTAGTGCAGGGTGTGCTCTCTAGTTGTTCTTGCTTAGAAGAGAGCGCTTTAGTAGAGCTAGGGCCTAGCAGCTTATAAGTTATAACACTATCCCTCTCCTTCCTAGACTTTATCCTTAGAGTCTTTATTATACTAAAGGTTTCTTCTAAATCTAGTACTTAACGTTAACTAAAACTTTCTTCTTTTATTAATATCTTTAGAGACGTTATGCTTATAGCTTGTTGTAACTATTAACTAGCTAATTGCGTTTGTTAGGTGCATATTTGTTCTAAGAGGTGCAGCAAGTACAATTGCTTAAATGCAAAAGATTATAATATCTGTATATCTAAAAATAAATAGTTAGTTATTAAGGTAGAAAAGGATTGTCTGCAAGCGCGTCTAGATGCGCTTTAGCAGGAGGAGCAAGAGGTACAGCGTTTGTTAAAAGAAAACGCTGCTTAGGCAGCAGAGGCTATCTTTATAGAGAAAACGTCTATTTAACAACTTAAACGTTAGGAGGCTGTGCTGTCTTTTAGTAAAATAACTTTATTACCTTTTACTTAGAGTTCTATAGATAGTATAGTTAATAACGTCTAGAAGGCTTATGTGCCTTTATACTTAGGTAAACCTATTACTTATACTGCGTTAGAAGTTGGCAGCAGTTTATAAGGTTTGTTTCTAGTTCTTATGTGTTTTCTGTGTTGTTGTATCCTAACTATTTAACTAGGTATTCTTTTTAATAGTTGTTGTCTTAGTGTGTTATTATTTTCTTAACTTTAAATTTATTTTCTTCTTTAAGTTTATAGCAAAAGGTTTACTGTAACAGTGTTTCTAGGTTAGCTAGTTCTAGTAGGCTTACGTAGAATCTAGGGTAGATCTTTGCATCTAGCAAGAGCTTAAGTGTATATATAACTAGTCTGTTTCTCTTTAAAATTAAAAACAGTCTAACTTTAACGTAGTTAAGTCCTTTGCTTAGTTGTTTTGTGCGTAGATTTTTGGTATAGAGATACACTTTATCTCTCTTTTTTAGCTAAGGTGCTGTTTTTTATTTTTAGTTAATATATAAGATACTCTGTGTCTAAGCGTATTGTATTTGTTCTTCTATTTTAATATAAGTTTTCTTTATTTCTTCTGCTGTCTGTATAGCAGCTTTAGCCTTTAGGCTAGGTAATATTCTTGTAAAGAGATTTAGATATTATCTATAGTTTGCAAAGTATAGCGTCTTACCTATAGCTTTAGATAATTTGTTGTTGTAGGCTAACTATACTATTAGTAATAGCAAAACCTAATTTGTCTGTTGCAAGTTACTATATATCTTAAGATACGTTTTTATAGTTCTATTTGTTCTCTCTGTTTAGCTATTAGTTTAAGAATAGTAAGCTATTAATAGCTTCTGTTGCGTCCTAATTTCTGCTATTAAGGTAGTCTAATAATTTAACGTAAAGAGTTTGTCTTAATTGCTAATAATTAACTTTAGTATGCTATAGTATCTAATAAGTCTATTCTTAAGTACGTGCGCTAGCTAAACAGCTATGTAGTCTTGTTAAAAGAGTAGCATTATAGCGTACTTAGTAAAGCGATCTACTATAACTATAATAGCGTTATAAGCTAATCCTGTAGCAGAGTCTTTTGACAGTAGTAGTCCTGTTACAAAGTCTATTAATATGTTAGTCTAAGGCTTAGTTAGAAGCTCTATTAGCTGTATTTCTCTGTAAGGTGCGTGTATACTGTGTTTGTTACGTTAACAGTCTACACATTTCTTAATATAAGCGCTTATTTTGTTCTTTATGTTTCTAAACTAGTAATTCTGTTAAATTAGTTCTATAGTTTAGCTTACTTTAGGATAACTGTGTACAGTGTTATTGTAGTATTGTCTTATAATTAATTCCTGTAGTTCTTCTAAGATATTAATTCTAATCTTTATTATTAGATTATTAATATATTTTGCTAGTCTAAGAGATCTGTTATCTTGTGTTTTGAGGATACTTAAGCTGTTAATAGTTTTAGTTCTAGCAATATCTAATCTTTGGCTAAGAGCATCTGCTCTACTATTGTCTTTTCTAGGTGTATAGACAATCTTAAACTTGTACTGTCCTAATATCTCTAACTATTATACTTGTCTTTAATTAAGTACTTTAGTAGTAGTAAAGGTTATTAGGTTTTTGTAGTCTAAGTATATTGTAAGATCTAAGCAACTCTCTGCGTAGATTCTTTAATGTTTAAGTGCTACTACAATTGCGAGTAGTTCTTTATTGTGTACGTTGTAATTTTCTTCTAGTAGTGTAAACTTTTGTAAATAGTAGGCTATTAGGTGCTATTTTCTATCTTGTTCTTGTTTTGCACACATTCTAATTGCTAAATCTAATGCGTTGGTTTTGAATCTAAGTAGTTCTCTACTTCTAAATGCTATAAAGACAGGCAGTGCTATACAAGCGTCTTTAAGCGTCTTAAATACCTAACTTTATTCTTTTATCTATTTCTAAGGTGTGTCTTTTTGTGTAAGTTTAGTAAGTAGCGTAGCAATTAGTAAGAAGTTCTAAATAAACTGTTAATTAAAGTTAACAAAGCCTAGGAAGGATTAGATGTCCTTTACTATAGTAGGCGTTAGCTAATCTTTAATAACTTTAATCTTGTCCTTACTTATTTATACTCTATTCTTTCTAACTATGCACTCTAGGAATTCTACTTCTTCCTAGTGCTATTTACACTTATTAGAGTCTACTGCTAGAGAGAACTTTTCTAGTAGTGTTAGGATTATATAAACATGTTCTGTATGTTTCTTCTTATTTTCTAAATAGATAAGAATATTATTAAGGTATGCTATAACAAATATGTTAAGGTGTTCTCTAAGCACATTGTTAATAAGTGCTTAATACGTTACTAGAGTGTTAGTAAGACTAAATAGCATTACTAAGTACTTATAGTAGCTATAGTGTGTTCTAAATACTATTTTTTATTCTTTGCCTTTCTTTATGCGTATAAGGTTGTACGCGCCTCTTAAATCTAATGCTGTAAAGATCTTTGCATAGGCTAGTTAATCTTATAGTTCTAAAATGTTAGGTAGTAGGTATTAATTCTTAACTGTAATGTTATTAAGTTTCTAAAAGTTAATATATAGTTGTAGTTTGCTATTCTTCTTTAGTACAAACATAATTAGGTATCTGGCTAGTAATTCTAATACTTAGATAAAACTTTTCTTTAGGTTTACTTAGATATATTCTTAGAGCGCTTCTAGCTCTTTTTCTAATAATCTATAGATTAGTCTAAAGGTTAGCCTTTTCTCTTCTTCTAAGACAATTTTGTAGTCCTACTTCTAATGCTTAGGCAGTGCTTCTAGACCTATTTCTTCTAAGAATAGTTTCTTAAACTTTCTGTATTCCTTAAGTATGTTAGAAGTTATACATTTCTCTAAAACTTATAATGTATTAGTATTTCTTCCTTAATTGTCTAAGTTAACTAGCTGTATCTTTAACTGCGTCTTAGTTAAAGTAATATTATTAATTATCTTCTTATTTACTATTAAACGCTACTAATACGTAGGCTTAGAATCTGTTGTATTGTTGTAATTCCCTAGAGAGATAGATCTCTTCTCTTAGTCTATCTGTAGGCTATTCTTTCTAAACTATAGAAGTCCTAATATAATGTTGTAGGTAGCTAATCTAAAGACGTCTAGGCATATTTCCTATTTAGTCTCTTAGATGTTAAGTTTTGTAGTAGTCTTATATCTAATAAGTAACTTGTTAGGTATCTGTTCTTTATTTGCAATATAAAGTTTATATAATTATTATTTCTAACAAGGTTAGAGCCTAGCTCTTAACAAGGTATTACCTAAAATATAGTTTACTTGCAATTCTAAATCTAGAAGCGCCTTTATCCTTGTTCTGTTAACTCTTACTATAAGTTTAATAAGTTTAGCTAAGTTAATTGCGTTACAGCTCTAGGTATCTCTCTAGAGTCTAAGGTTAACTCTAAAAAAGACTTGTTCTTTTTATATCTATTAGCTTCTTTATTGTTATAATGCTTCTTGCATTCTAGTTATAGGCAGAACTGCTATGTATAGTTTATGCAGTTACTGTTAACAAGTATTCTGTTAGATATGCTTTCTTTCTCTAATATATTAAGAAAACCTCTTATAATTTGTTTGTTGTATAGATAATTTGCGCAGGTATCTTTAAGGCAATTATACTATTAGTACTTATAAAGTCTCTTCTACTAAGAAAAGTATTAGTTAACTTTGCTACTATAGTGCGTTAGGCAGTAGTTGCTATTGCATGCTATCTATAATAGAAGTCTATGTTTTAGATTACAAGGATCCTATAGGTATTTGTCTGTAAGCAGGATTTAATGCAATTTGTTTACCTTCCTATCCTAGTATTCTATAGGCATAGGGCTTAGTACTAATACTTGTCTATTATTAGCATAGTATGTCTGCTTTATGTATAAGTTACAGCACGTCTTATGTAGTCTAACTGCGTCTGTCTCTAGATATAGTTCTCTAACTGTTGTATTCTAGCGTACTAGTTTAGGGCTAGCTAGTAATAAGTGTATGTCTAGCTTATCTAGTGTAAGTTCTTAGTCTTTCTAAGTATTATAGACCTTTGTAGTCTGTTGTTAATCCTATGTCCTATAGACTCTGTTTTCTAAGTGTAGTAATTGTTTCTTCTCTGTAACTCTATCTATACTTAGAGAGTACTTATTTATCTAAAAAGTATAATAGGCTTATAAGGATTAGTAACATTATTCTATATATTCTTAGTTAACTTTGTTAGTTTAGTTGTACCAGTTGTAAATGTTTTGTTATGTTTATAGTAGAAGTAGTCCTATCTGTTAAAATTATTTAATATTATAGTTCTATTCCTAATTATAGAATAACGCAGCGTTAGTTAAGACCTAGTTATTAGTTAATATAGTAGAGGTGTCTTCTGTCTATCCTATTATTAGTAGTCTATTAGTTGTTTAGACAATAGGTTAATCCTTAATTACAATCTATTCTTTAACATCTTCCTCTAAAGTGTTAGTTAACACGTTAAGCTAGCGTGTAACTTTGTTCTTAGAGTAATAGTCTTGCGCGTAATATCTAACCTTGTTACAGTTGTAACAGGTAATCTTATTTCTATTAGGCCTATCTCTTAGTAGTTGTTTCTTTAGGTAACTTTTCTATTCTAGGCCTTTGTTAAGGTTGTCTAAGTGCATAGCTTTAGGTCTGTACCCTAAGTATACTTCTAGTAGGCGTAGTTAATAAGTTCCTTGTCTAGGGTAGTAGCGCTGTTGTCTTTTATTTAGTTGTGTTTGTCTCTAATATTTTTTGTTTAGGCAAAATTCTTTGTGTTTCTGTAGTAGACGCAAAGAATATAACTTATCTTCAAGTGCTAATTTGTAGAGTTTATTGTCTAGGCAAATAGCTTTATTTTAAAGTTCTTTAAGAGTAGTAATGTGTGTTCTGCTACGCATAAGTTTAGCTTGTATAGTAGCCTTAAGGCCTTACTTGTACATGCGCGTTAAAGTAGTATTGTCCTACTAGATTTGTTTAGCGTATTATTAAAAAATGTTAGTATAGTTAGCAGTTAATTAGGTTTGCTTTAGACTTTAGATTTTCTGTTCTACAATTACAGATTCTTTAAGAGGTAAGAAGATTTGTTAGAGGCGTGTTTTAAACGCTTGCTAGTCTTCTACAAAGTTAGTGTTATCTGCGTCTGTAATGTTATTGTCTATATACTTCTAAATAATTAGAAGTACCTATTTTTTAGCGTTGCCTTTTATGTAGGTTGTAGCAAGAATAACTTTGTTTACGTTCTTAATCTTGTCTTCTATATAAAAGTGCCTGTTAAACTAAAAGATCTAGGTCTTAAGTTTATTGCAGTCTCTATAGTAGAGATTAGGTTTGTTAACCTTAAGTCTAGGTTGTCTTACTTAGGAATGCTTAGGTGTATCTATTGTAATATTGCTGCTTATTGTAAGAGTGTTTAAAGTGTTAAGACTGTTAGTCTAGTAGCAAACAATAAGAATGCTAGTGTAGACTAGAGGTATAGCTAAGGTTAGTTTTTGCAAATAAGTGCAGAGTTGCTTTAGATACAGAGGGTATTGTTACTAAGACAGTAAAGACTAGAGCTTTCTAAAAAGAGTAACAAAGGTTATATAGCTTAATGTAACTAACTTAAGTTGTTAAAACATAAGTTAAACACAATAATCTATAAGAGCTTATTGTAGTTCCTATATACTAAAGAGGTTCTACCTTTGCTCTGTGTGCTCTGCGTTAAGTAAAAGAGTAGAGAAAGCAGCTTAGTCTAGTAACTAATTAGTAGTGCAGTACAGGGTGTGCTTTCTAGTTGTTCTTGCTTAGGAGAGAGCGCTTTGGTAGGGCTAGGGCCTAGCAGCTTATAGGTTGTAACATGTTAGTTCTTAAACTATATTAATTAATATAAAAACAACTCTGTAGCAACAAACAAAAACTACACTTTAGTTTATTCTTTGCAACTATAGCGTCTACCTAAACACTAGTAGTTTAAAAGGCCTTTTTCTTAAACAATATAGTCTAGTAGGTTAAGCACTAATCTTTTTTATAAAACTAATGTAAGCATTAGACTACTCTGTGCAGAAGCTCTTTACTACTTTAGTACTTCTCTAACTAGTAAAGAAGATAAAGAGGAGTTATTAAATATACTTGTCTAGTAGCAGGCTAACATAGACACGTACCTACGCCTAGCTTAGGTAGCTAAAGACGTACTAGCTATATAGCTTACAGAAGTTAAAGTTAAGCGCTTGTTTAATACTATAAAAGACGTTCTAAAAAATTAACAGCACAGGCTTAAAGCAGAAATAATTTAAAAGATTATAGTTATAAAACACGCAATTACTAAAGAGGACGTATAACTAAACTATTCTATACTATAATTGCTAACTATAAGATCTTAATATAGCGCTAAGGGTGTTTAGGATCTACTTAAGCTTTTAGGTCTTATTAATTTTACTAGTCTAACTAGCTCTAAAATCTAACATTTTAAGAATTAGACAAGTAATAAAGAGCAGGAAGGTAACAAAAAAAATAACATTAAGGAATCTGCAACGCCTTTGTATAGTGCACTACTTTAGACTCTTTAGTATAAGCAGCACCTACAGAAGAAGAGATTAAGGTCTTCTTGTTTCTTATTAGACTAGTAAGCGTAATAAAAAAATGTAATAAATAGTAGCTCTTAACTATCTAAAATAACCTAGGTAAAAAACAGTAATAAACATCTATAATAAGTAAGTTATAAAGCTAATTAAACAGCTGCAAGATTAGACTATTCTTGCAATAACTTTATTTTAGGATATACGCTAAAATAAACTTATTTCTTTTACTCTACTTTACTCCTAAGTAACATACTTATTACAAGCGTTAGATTAGAGGCACTGTACAAGTATAACTCTATAGCAAGTACTTTAACTAAACTAATAACCTAACCTTAATACTCTAAGCTGTATACTCTAACCTAAACTCTACACTAGCCTCTACGTAACCTAAACCTTACTCTACCCCCCTTGTACTTAACCCTAACCTAACTTCTACCTATAAGCAGGTACTCTAAACCTATTTACTAGCGTAGAACACGTAATCCTATAGTCTTAGTAGAAAGCTACTATAGGATAAGTTACGTATATATAATATTCTACAAAATCTAATAACATCTTACGTATAAGATAGTATAGAATAATATAAAATATATAAAATAAGCTAGTATACAAGAAGTATAATAAACTCTTATAGTTTATTATCTTTAACTTTATTTATAAACTTACTTTGTACTTTAAGTTGCCTAATATATTATACTCTTTACAAAAGCTCTCTCTTACTATCTTAGTACGCTCTAACCTCTGTATCTAGTACTAATATCTCTTATCTACAAAAACTAACTTAAGCTCTTTAACACTAGCTATCTTATTATTAGCTACTTAATAGGTTTTAATACTACTATAGGTAGGAATCATTTTGAAGAAGGTATTGGTTACAGGCCTGTTCTAGCACTAGAAGATCCCTTACAGTTAAATAATAATACCTTATTATACTAAGTATAACCTTCTTTACTATTACTATTATACGCCTACTAAATAAAATATAAGAAGCTTTATATACATAATAATATTGCTATAAAATTGGCTTAAGATATAACTAGGTCTAGTATATAGATAACAAAAGCTGTATACAATTACTAAAAATATTTACAGGTGTTTAATATACTGCTATACAGTAACAGAAAGTCTAAACGTAGTACTAGACTCTTAAGAGTGTAGAACCTACTAAGTACAAAAAAGAATAGTTTTAGTAGTTCTCTAAAAAGAGAAGTAGAACCTAGCCTAAGTAAGTGCTCCTTATAGCTTATCTGTACAGTTAAGAGTATTAAGATGTATCGTTTTAATTCTATTGAATTTACCTTTACTATTCTTATTACAATCTCAATACACTATCGTCTTCTGAGATCAGGGTGGTCCCTGTGCGCTACAAAATTGTTCGATAACTTCTCTGCATGTTTACGCGCATTCTAACGCTATAATTATAAGCTGATTTGATGATACGCTGTTTTCTGCTCGACGTTACTAATGCTTCTTAAAAAGTGTAAGAACAGGTACAGGACCTACCAATCTTGCAAAAGACTTAGTAGTATGCTAAACGTGTAATAACCACCGACGATACGAAGATCTAAGGAATATAGATTGTACAGTCTCGCCAAGTTCCGCCACGCAATATATGCAAACGAGCACTATCATAGATAACATGCCTCGACCAACCACGACTCCGATATTGTTAAAGGTTTCTGCAGGATTGTGATAAGCAGTCGTGCAGCATATAGCCAGAACGCTTTGTAGGGCCTACATAGTCGCTCGCGAGTGTAGATTGGGTATTCTCGACAACATTGCATCCTCGTTGAGCTATATTTACCTCTCAGCACAGAGTGTCGCAGTTAGTAGCGCTTAAGATACGGACGATGGCAGATATATAAACTGCCGAATCGTCGCTATTGAGGCCAACAAACCACAAGATCATCAGCGCCAAACACAAACATCTTCACCTTCATCGCAACACCCACGCAACTTCCGCAGAAATGAGGTCCCTGGCTGTCGTCGCTGCCCTCGCGTCCATCGCTCTCGGTGCGCCTCAAAATCCCTACCCAGCGCCGTGCGGACGATCGGACCCGTCCGGAGTCTGCACTACGAAGGCGAGCTGCTACAAGCAGGGTGGTTTCTACGTCCAGCGCGACTGCACATGTACGTTTACGAGCGACGGTGAGAGAAATAGGCAGATGCTGATAGTCGATGCTTAGTCTACAATGTCTTCGACATCGGATGCTGCTACGATATCCCTGAGAATAAGTAGTTGTAGAGCATGCAATTGGTGAAAAGCAGGCTTGCATCAGTCAGGGAGTAAGATATTTCTGCTGAAAAGTGCACAAGTATCCTAGGATTAATTCAATTGGCGACAATTCGCAGCCCTTGAGCATATGATTGCAACGGACTTTTACTCGTGTACCATGACTTTAGTTGTTTGCGTAATGCTGATGCAACAGAGGAAGCCTACCTAATCACAAAGACTTGGTGGTACGACGACTTGGCGGCGTGTACACTGTAGACGAGTTGTATTTCAAGCACGAGATGTGGTATGTTGGAATGTAGCAAGCTGTAATCGCGTCGCGTAATTCCATAAAGAGGCGCATAAGTAGAACAATGTTGAAGGAAGCGCGGTGGCGCTCAAAGAAATCTAATCTTAGCCGAGGCGGTACAACCGCACATCCGATCGGACCACATTACGGAGGACTATAAGCAGGTGGCCCGCCAAAATTATTTAGAACTTCAAAATTTGTGTCTAGTAACCCCACTACAGCTAACTATTATATCCTGCAGCAACTGCTACTTATCTAATACTTACAATACTATATCTAAAATGCCTGCTAGACATCTAACTATTAATCTTGTACCCTTTAAGGATAAACTTGCTGCGCTTTTCTGCAAAGGCCTTACCTATAAGAAGATCTGTACCTACCTTTAGAATACCTATAGTACTACTATAAAGACTTGTACACTACAACGCTGCTTCTAAGACTAGAGTATTTAGAAAAGACTTCCTTTATATATTAAAGACATTATTAAGAGCAAAATATAGGTGTTGTTCTTTAAAGTAAGTCTTAAAAATACAGATATCTTAACTGTACTTTAAGAAAAAGGTTTTAAGATTAAGAAATACACGCTTATCTGCCTGCGTTTTAAGCTTAGTTTAAAGAGAAGTGTTTGTAAAGTAGCAGTAAGTATAGCTACTAATACACTTATACAAAAGCTTATTAAAAAAGAACTTAAGAAGAGTATAATTAATAGGTATAGCTAAGGATATTTTTACACCTACTTCTACTAGCAAGGCTATATTATTTTTAAGAACAGACTATTCTAGGTTTATTGCTAAATTAACTTAGAGGTAGTAGAGCAGCGTAAGCAAAATCTTTAGCGTTACTAAGAAGAGTACATTGTTCCTAGGCTAAACTTTATCTAGTCTATTAATAGCTACTGCAAATTACAGCTATTTAAGGTAGAAATCTATGCTTATATTAACGTATACTCTTAATATATTGTCTAGGTATATATTAGAATATCTGCAACTACAGTAGTTAGCTGTGTTTACTAGTTCTTATACACTCTTAAAATAACTAAGATCTAGCTTTAATTTATTAGGTCTAATTATAGAGTAAAGACTGTTATGCTTGTAAATGCTTACTATAAGCTTTAAACCTTAATTAATGCAGACCTAAAGTTTTAGCAGTGTTATCTTTATAGTACAAGTATAGCAAATTAGCGTATTAAAGTATAGTAGATATATCTATTAAAGGGTCTACTATTTAGATAGCAAGTATAATAACCTATCTGTAGTAAGATATTCTATACTAATGTTAATTTATAGACTTTTTTTAGGCGCTTGCGTACTTAGAGCTACTTTGCTAAAGATTAGCTTGCAGACTAGATTACTCTCTACGCAGTCTATATCCTAGAACTCTGTAAACAGCTCTACAACTTTATGCGCCTTTAGAATAGCTACAAAATTTGCAAGCAAAAAAACTGCTCTAATATAATAGTTAAGAAACTATTTATACTCTATAACTATCTAAGAAGTTATGTCTAGAACTAGGGTGTAGACTTTAACTCTAAGAAGCTTTAGGATATTAAGTCTTATATTAGGGAATAGGATATTAATAGCTTTTTGCTAGCAGAAATACTTACTTAGTATAATTCTGCCCTTAAGTTAGTTAAGTTTAATGCTAGAGCAGTACTAGATACTAATTAAGATAGTTTATATCTTAATATATATCTGCAGCTCTGCATTAAGGTGCAAACCTATATTAACAATAAGTTTAAACTATAGCTTTTTCTCCTAGCTTTACCTACTAGTGCTAGGAATTAGTAGGTAAGTTTTTAGCTTAATTTATTGCACTCTAAACTAATATAACTGTTTTAGCTAAATACTTCTACTGTCTAGCACATTAATCTCTAGACTAATCTATATCTACTAGAAGAGGCAAGTAAGGTCTTTAATCCTAATATAGTATAGTACGTACTTACTTATACTATAACTTAAGCCCTTACTATCTTTAACTTAGAATTTTATTGTGTCTTTTAACTTTCTATGCCCTTCTTATATAGCATGTTGTGTACTACATAATATAACTATACTATACTACTAGTTCTACTTAGTTAATAGCTTAAGTTACTCTTTTCTTTTATTTTATTTTGTATTTTGCCTAAAGTGTTAGTCTCTACTTTAACTAACTCTAACAACGCCTATACAACAACAAAAGAAGCTAGAGGTTATTATTTTAAATAATATACCTAAGAAGGACTAAGCTGTTTTTATACTAGTAAAAGGTTATATTAAAAGGACTGCTGCTAAGACTGCCTACTAACAGTTAATTGCAAGAACTTTCTCTACGCTTACTCTACAGCCTATAGCTACTAAAATTCTAATTCTAGTTGTTGCTATTCTAGTTAGAATGCAGGTTGTTTAAAAGAGTTACTTTATAAGATAAAAGTTTATTAAATATAACATTATACGTAAGATATTATCTGTTATACTATACTCTTTAAGTAACAAGTCTTTACTAACTTTTTTCTTAGAGAAGATAGCCTACTAGGCTACAAATGCTTAAATCTCTTCTGCTAATAACTTTGTCTAATTACTACTACTAGAGCTACGTTGTATTAATCTAGATATCTCTGCTATTTTACTATACTTTATGTCTAATATTAGAAAGAATAGGATTACATACCTTCCTAAGAGTGTAGATAGTATTAGTACTATTAGAAAATTAGTAGTTAAAAGCAACTACTTTAAGAAAGGCTAGAAGAGTAAGTATATTATATATATTACCCTTAAAATACACAAGGACATAGATAAGTAGAGGTTAGAATAGAATCTCTCTCTAGTTAAGCAGCAGCAGTCTAAGAAGAAGAAGGCTATTAAAAAAGAGTAATCTAGCAGTAAATTGCGTAAGCTTTCTATACAAGTTAAGAAAAAGGTTAAGAAAAGAATTAAGAAGGAGGTAAAAAGAGAGGTTAAAAAGGAGGTTAAAGGTAAATATTCTAGCTATATTAGGGATTAGATTACAAGCTAGACTACAAGTTAGATTAGAAACTAAGGTAGAGGTTAAGATAAAGATTATAGTAAAAGTTAGGATAGAGACAATAGGTTGTCTAAAATAGCAAGAAAGTAGGCTATCTCCTAGCTCTTAGATGTCTAAGAAAGTCTTTCTCTACCTTAGAATAATGCTAGGCTATATAGTCTGCGCTAAAGGTAGTATACTATAGAAGGTAGTATAGTACTATTAAGAAGTTAGCTCTTTTTTTCTTTACTTACTAGCATAGACTTACGCTAGGCTTTAGAGTATTAAACTATAATCCTAAGTAGGTTAAGATTACTTAGTAAGATTAAGTAAAGACTATAAAGTATAAGAAAGCTAATAGCTATTGTAGTGTAGTAGAAGATTATATAAATAGATTATAGAAATATTAGGTAAGCTGCTTAGATAGTATATTAGGTAATCTTTTAGAAGAGTTAAACAGTATCTAATATATTATTGTATAAAGAATCTAATTTAAAATTTCTACTCTTACTATTCTACACTAAATATGTAATAAGGTACACGCACAGCCTTTATAGCCTGCTCTTGCTTATAGCGCACTAGAATAATACTAGTGCCTAGCACTATATATATTATACTACACAAGAAATTCTAGCTTTAGAATTCTTATGCTTACCTTTTGGCTGCAGCTTGCAGCCTTAATATAAGTAGAAGAAATTACGTAGTATTAATTTTAAGGGTAGAGCACCTATCCTATTATAAAATGTAGATTAAGTCTTTACTACCTACTTTCTAAGACTTGTATACAAAAGTGCTATATTATATATATACTAGGGATATAGGCTTAGCCTTAAATCTTTAGGCTACCTGCCTATTAGTTCTATTCTAAGCTCTACTTTCTTATAGCTAGTTTCTAATATAGATAGAAAGCTTAGGCTATATTAGTACTTACTTTAGAGTTTAGACTCTAGCTCTAGAGTTCTAAATAGCAGTATAAAGCTTATAACAATTACATAACTTATAAGACACTAGGTCTCTTCTTTCTACTAGTAGCTACTTCTTTACTCTTCTATCTTTAGTTAAGTAAATAGCTATCTTAACCTTAGTTACTACCTTCTTAACTATACACTATATAGTCTATATATAAACTTTAAAGTTTAAGAGTAGTATAAATATACTACTTATAGTACTTAGTTATATTATATACTTATACACTATATTTGTATACTATACTTATAATGTTACATACTTTATACTAAAAACAAAAAGTATATTTTTTTAATATACTTAGCTAGTATATTTTTTAGAACTTAACTTTAACTGCCTCTATCTTCTTAATCTAGAAAGAACTTATACTAATACTAAATATCTATATATAGTAGACTCTAGGTAGTAGAGAAAAGTTGCAGCACTTCTTAACATGCTTTGTAACATACTAAAGGGTGCTACAACGCTCTTGCTTACAACTAGTCTTATTTAATTAGTTAGTATAAACTATAAAAAAAACTATATAAGTTAGAAGAACTTACTTAAAAAGAACTTTAATAATATTAAACATAATGCTATAGTCTTTAATACTAGCTACTTTCTCTAAATTGTCTAGTAAGATTATTATAGTAGTCTTACTTTTAATAACATCTCCTTTATTTTTTTGCAGGTTTGTATAGTAAATTGCAGGCATTTTAGCAAAAGCAAAAAAGAACTAACATTCTTATTAGATAAGAACTAAAAGAGAAAAAGACAAAGAAAAAAGAAGGAGAAAACTTACTACTGCATTAGGAATTTCTAAACTGCTATTAACTAGGCAGGTAGTATAGAAGTAGCCCTTAGGCTTAACCTACTAGATAATAATTATAAGCAGTATTATTACTGTTTTATTAGCATGTTTAAAAGAGAAAGAAGAGAGAGGAATTAGGTACATAGCGCTTAGCTAGATATTTGCCCTTAACTTTAATGCTCTTTTTGCAACTGTAGCAGAGCTAGGATTTAAACCTAAGTGCTAGGCAGGACAATAAAGAAGATTACAAAATGTTTACTTATACTAAGTAGTGTCTTTATTTAAGGATAAGGTTTGCATAGATCTAAGGTTTGAAGTTCTAAATAATTTTGGCGGGCCACCTGCTTACAGTCCTCCGTACACATCGGAACCAACTCCGCGATTTCCCGGCGCAAATTTTGGTCATGACGATCACAAAAGTGAACGTTGGCGATTGCTCATGATACATTTCAGAACTTCACTGTCGTATGGTAGTAGATATTGGCTTCTTTTAGCCCTAACTAACCGTTTCCTTTACATTTGTCGCTTCCGAATCTAGTCGAAAGCGCTTTCACACGCAGTTACTACCATCCAGATCCAGATATGGAGGGTCTTTAAACCATGCGCTGTGAAAGGCGCACATAGTCAAGCGAGGTGAGTTATCTATGCGCGGCTTTCACAGAATTGTCACATGATCCTGGACTCTCACTGTGCGTGGTGAATGTAGGGTCGAGGATCATATTTCTCCATCATTTCTTGTCCCGTTTCTTCTTCTTGCTCCGATATGCTCAAAATCTATTCTCGGCTCGATTCGCTCCCCACCGCTAACTGTACTGTCAATTTTCTTACATCTATCTTGCGCCAGAAAGTTACTTCGATACCAGGATTTGCATCGGTCGAGTGCTCATTCGTCACTAGATGCACGATCAGCCCCACGCTGCTGCTCCGTCAGATTTGAGAGGGGACCGAATCATGAAGCGCAAGGGGCTGCTTGACGCTGCACCTGTGCAAATTCGGAAACGCCGGCCTCGAACCGTGGCAGCGAATGCATCATGTCTGAGTCCGCTGGTAAAGGTATTGCGGGAATATGGCCTGCTCGAGATGGTTGTCTCCCAACTCTGCGCAGACGACCTTTGGGCACTGGCCAACACGTCAAAAGCGTTATACGAAGCGATTATGCCTCGAACAGTCAGCTTGAACAATCTATTGGGTCGACTCAAATGTTCCGGCAAAGGTGTTGAGATTCGAAACAAACGTCATCAGAAGTGGCCGTGCTTCGAAGCTTCCCTCTGTACGGAACATGTCCGTTGTGGAAGCGCAAACACCAAGCACGAAACGGAGACAAAGCCTTGCGTCACTTGCAAGGTGGCAACATGTGACGAATGCAGGATACACTGTGTCTACCAAACCAGCTTCGAGGGACCATGTGACCCCAATGACCCCGCAGAGCTGCCAAATTTCAGCGGCTTTGTTTTGCTACAGCCGTTCGAGCAGCCCATCCTCAGTCCACATCACTTGAATTACGGCGAATCGACCAGTGAGCCCAGGTGGCAAGACCCATCGAAGAGTGGACGCGGTCCCTACCACGATCAAGGATACCTCGACGTTCCATTCCATCTGGGCGAGACTGCCCCACCAGAGTACATTAGCGATATCATCGATCTTGATCTAGGCCTTAGGTCGCTCACCTCGGTTTGCTCGAGCTCCCACTACACGTCTCCTTCGCCGGTGGTTCGGTCTCTCGATATGGTGGTCGAGGCTCGTAAAGTGCATCTTTGCTATTTTTGCTTCGACGACATCGCTCTCAGTGACCCAGACATGCAAGAATGGAGCAAAATTACATCACCCCAATATCTGCTGCCCAGCGAGCCCGTCGCTAGTAAGAAGCAATGCCGTTGTACACTCAGAACTCGCATGCTCGATCGATGGCTGTGTGTACAATGCTACCAAGCTGAGGAGGAAACTATTGAAGCATTCTCGCGCAGGCAGTCAAATGCCGGCACAGTCAAATGTTGCTGTGGAAGCAACCTTCAGCGTGTCTTGTGTCTTTGGTGCTGGGGGGAGGTCCTCGAACAGGAAGAAGACACGGAAAAGGCTGATCGCTAACAACTCGAGCTCGCGAGAGATGAAGTGGGAAGGCTAGGATGCGAAATCACAGAGAAAAACATTGTGTTTGCTGCGGCTACGCAGGCCTTGTTAACATGCTCAACGTGAAGTTGATTTATACTTGCTACTTGCTGTCACATACCATGTACAACCACTTTGGGGATAAGTAGAGAAGCCAAATTTTATCATGACCCTCCACAATGTATGAATCGCCTATGAAAAACGCTCTAACACACAGAAACCTGTCTGGTCATGTCGCAATACACTGCTCCTGAGAAGCTTGGCTGTGCATCTATATCCCACCTCCGCCACAAACAAATCAAACAAGTACAGGCAGCCATATTTGAGTTGTATGGTAGAACTTGGCAGCCAGGCCGTTTTCGTTTGTTTGTTTGGTGTTTTAGAGCCGGTATATTTGTTTAATTGACAATATTCTGGTATAAAAGTCTTGGCGTTCTGGTTTTGGGGTTTGAATCTTAAGGTCATGTGACCAAGTCATGTGATCAAGTCCAGCTAGGTCTAGCGTAAGTTTAGCTAATTTTGAACTCCAAAACACCTTGGCGCGATTAGATATTTCCAAATATCTGCACATATTGCAAGAAAGGTTGCATCTATATAATTTGCTTGCTTAGTACTAATCAAACAAACAATTTGAATATTTGATTTAGGTTTGTTTGTTGAGGAGTCTGATGAATGTGGGGCCACGTGACAGCATGTCTTTCTTCCTCTGAGACATCTTACTTACCACTGTCTTCTTTGTTAAACTTCTGCATCAAGGAGCAGTATACAAAGCGCGATCGCTGTGGACTTAAGCTTAGGGACAGGTGCGCTGATTGTTTCACGAATTTACAAGTATATTTTCATCATACTCAAATGGCCTTGAAGGAATTCCGCGCATTGTTACCATATGAAGTCCCGGAACAGTTTCGATACACACCTTGGGACCGCTCGACGAACTGTTGCTCAATGGGTGGCCTCGACCTGTACGACCATGTTGTTGTCCGTACCTCGGCAGAGCGAAGTGAGCGACGTGATGAAGCCATGAAGTCGTCCAGTCCCTACTGGAACTTTTCGAGCGCTGTGCAAACTTCGCGAAGACAAACGGGCTTCTATGACATATTTTTTGGACCATGCCGCAGGACCGGGACACGAGACTCACCCTTAGCACCGCCAACATCCGCAAATACGAGGGTTGGAAGCTCGGCACATGCGCAAATATCACAGTTCTGGCTGACGGATTGCGCCCAACTAGGCAGGTGGTGATGTTGTGATTCGGCTACGCCGCAACTGTGCTTCGCAGCACGACAACAACCGCAAGACTAGAATTCGGTCTCAATAGCATGGCAGCATGGCTATGCCAGCAGCGGTCAATGCCTGCATTGGGGACAAACAACAGAAGTCACAAAGGTCCATCCGAGGGCGAGCTCATTGGACCCCTGGAACGACCCGCGGGCCAAGAACTGGGTTGGTACCTGCCTCTTCCGGCGCGCCACTGGACAGCCGTGGTGCCTTGGCATCGGAGGCCCGAATCTCAGCAACCACCTCGTCATCCACACTCGTGAGCGTGCAATCTCTCAAGAAGCCAAGCGGCTCTATGTTGCGGGCCGGCACTGCGATACGGCTATTCAGAAACATGCTTTTAAGCTTTGGCCTAGGCCGAGCTTGTTTGCGCACCCGCCGCGCTAAGCCGGAAGAGGCAGGAGACATATCGAGCAGCACGCAATCGCTACATCTTGGGATAGCCATCATGGCTGGGATTATGATGACGACAATACTGGCGACAGATGCGGCCAGCGGCACAGGTACGACGTGAACCCCGCTACTGGTGGTGAATGCGGCAAGGCCAGGACCCCGGGAGACCCAGCCCGCCGGCATTCAAATAAGCTCGCTGCCCAGCTCAAAGATGCTTTCCAACATCGACCTCATTCAAGTAAGCTTCTCACAAGCTGGTCGCGTTGAAAATGGCACGGTTCTTGGGCCTCATTACAGCATTGGCGGCCACTGGCGCCTTTGCGCTCACCCCCGAGTACGTACGCCTGTCCATACTTTGTCGCATTGACTAATAATGTCGCAGGCAACTTCTCAGCACCCCGCGTCGTGGTGCAGCTGATCCCAGCCCTGATGGAACCTTCGCGCTATTCTCGCTGTCTCAGTACTCTTTCGAGAAGCACAAGTCGAGCAGCAGCCTCAAGAAGATCGATCTCAAGACTGGCGCAATTTCCGACTCAGGCTGGAACAGCTCTGAGATCAACGAATACGTGTGGCTTCCAGGCACCGAGTCGGGCATCTTATACATCAATGGTACTGGTGAGAGCCCGGGTGGTGTTTCGTTGTGGATTGGAGATGTCAAAACCCCCAACACTACCACCAAGGTTGCTGAACTGGACGCACCTTATTCTGGCCTGAAGGTCGCAAAAACTTCGTCTGGTGACCTGCACTTCCTCGTCAACAGCCTTGCCTACCCCAATGGCACCGCTTACAACGAAGAAACTGCCGTTACTCCCCGTAGCACAGCCCGCTACTACTCGGACATCTACGTTCGCCATTGGGACACATGGCTGACAAAGCAGCGCTACAACGTGTTCGCTGGCGTTCTTTCGTCAAACGGCAGTTATAGCCTTGCGCGCACCGGTCTTCGCAACCTCAACCACGGTGTCAACTTCACCACCACACAATCCGAGACACCCGTTCAGCCTTTCGGCGATTCCAGCGACTACGAGATTAGCCCCGATGGCACCTTGTACGCCTTTCTGAGCAAGGCACCTCAACTGAACAAGGCCAACTACACTGCTAGCTACATCTACCTCGGTGCTTTCGCGGGCTCTGAAACGGCTGTAGCTTTCAATGGTCCCGATACGGAGACTTTCAAATCTGGTCACCAGGGCGCATCTGGCCAGCCGAAGTTCTCGCCTGACAGCAGCAAGCTCGCCTATATCCAGCAAGACAAGGACTACTACGAATCTGATAGGTGGCAGCTCTATACGATCGATGTCGCCGAGGAGTACGGAAAGGTCTCTACAAGCAACTGGAAGGCCCTCAGCGCTGGATTCGACCGCTGGGTGCAAGGGCCCTTGCACTGGGCCCATGACCAGAATTCCATCTATGCGACGGCTGAGGACTATGCGCGCGTCAAGGTCTTCAACTTTCCGCTCTCTGCCGATGGCGAGCACAAGGCCTTGACATCCAACACCTCGGTGTCATCTTACTCCCTCCTTCCTGACTCGTCTCTTCTTGTCACTGCGACTGCGATCTGGACGCCAACCGAGTATTCCATCGTTGCGAACAGCACCAAGAACACCCTTTTTGATGCTTCTACTGTGGACCCCAACCTTGCTGGTTTGAGCTCTGCAACAGTGTCCGAGATTTTCTACAACGGATCAGACCCGAACTTAAAACAGCAGCTCCACGCCATGGTGGTAAAGCCTACCAACTACGTGTCCAACAAGACTTACCCACTAGCATTCATCGTCCACGGTGGACCTCAGGGCTCCAATGCAAACACCTGGTCGAACCGATGGAACCCTCAAACCTGGGCCGATCAGGGCTACATTGTCGTTGCGCCCAACCCAACCGGCTCGACTGGATTTGGACAGTACTTGACCGATGCTATTCAAGGCAATTGGGGTGGCACTCCGTACACCGATCTAGTCAACGCATGGAACTACGTCAATGCCTCGATGAGCTGGATTGACACCAAGAACGGCATCTGCGCTGGTGCATCATACGGAGGATACATGACCAACTGGATTCAGTCCAATGACCTTGGCAAGGAGTTCAAGGCGCTCGTTACTCACGACGGTATCTCGCAGACCCAGGCCGCTTGGGGCACCGAGGAGCTGTGGTTCATTCGCCACGACTACAATGGTAGCATCTGGGAGTCGGATGCTTACGACAAGTGGAACCCTTTCAACCATATTGCCAACTGGTCCACGCCCCAGTTCGTTATCCACAACACGCTCGACTACCGTCTGCCAGAATCAGATGGTCTCGGTCTCTTCAATGTCCTCCAGGCTCGCGGCATTCCTTCGCGCTTCCTGAACTTCCCCGACGAGAACCACTGGGTGCTGAAGCAGGAGAACAGCTTGGTCTGGCACACTGAGATCTTCAACTGGATCAACCACTACTCCAAGGGTACGCCTTTGGATGATGTACCGATTGGCAACTAGAACTTTGCTCAGGCCGTAGTGGTATGGCTACAAGTAATGTCGCAAGGTATATAGTTGAATAGTCGACGCTTAACGATAATGTGAATATGTCATCAACATCGATCAGCGATTTATGCTGACACTCATCGCGTTCAGAATGCGAGGCTGACTGGGTATTCGGGAGTTAATCGCAGTGGTGGAGCCAAAAGAGCCTCAAGCAATTTTAGCTTGTGGCTCTACCAACTTTTGACCATACACATGATGGGTTCCGCATTTTCTTTCACTGCGCAAGATACTCGGCTCCATGCAGATAAGCAGACAGTCTTGCCACGGTAGCCAAGAGCAAGCAACTACATTCCTTCGCATCCCAAGCGATGCGAAGGCACGAATGCGGAATATGGCAGCCTTCCTCTCCTTGCCAAGAGGGCGGAAACCAGCGGTCTTGCTGCTGCATGCGAGAAGCGACAAAGCACTCTTTCCAGGCAATGGCCAAGCCCATACCAATATGGAAGCATTCGCCAATCAAGCTGTTCGACTCTCCGGGCTTTTAAACTCAAATAGTGAGGAGATAAGCACATGCGCCGTACTTTCTGGAAGCGAAGCAGAACGCACCACTCCGAGGGAGCTTTGTGATTGCTACAACCTACGATTGGGTGAAGCGCTTAGAGAGATATGTCAACCTGCCTGTTCGGGTGTAGCCGATGCCCCCCCAAGTTCGCCAAGATCTCCGCTCGGCGCCCAGGCGGAGCGGCCAGTCGACTGCACGGAAACTGCTCATCACACGAACGCTAAGAGGCTGCACTTGATTGTCACACAGTCTCAAGACCCTCTGATCGTCTTTGCAATCGCGATTCATATCTCTCTGGCTCTGCCGGGACACTTGATAACATGATGACGTCACTCACACGAGGCACAGCACGGGTTCTCCGAATGCATGACCCAAGGTAGGCATCGCCAACACCATGATCGTGTAGATAAAAAAGACCCAGAGAGCAAAGAAGTTGTGGAGGGTGCCCCTTGAGCTTCTGATCCACATCGCCAAGGTCTGAAGTCCTGTCGGTGTGCTGGGTCAGGTCTTGGAGGCTGCTTCCGTGGTCTTAGCAGCTATCAGTGGCTGTCTTCGTGTTGGCTGATTTGATAACGACAAGCCTTCTAATCGGATGACGGACAGGCCAAGTCCTGTATGTGACCTCGCGGAGAGGATGCACCTGCTGGAAACGGCGCAGGTCCGGCCAAGACTGCCTTGCCGCAGGGCGGTATTAAATCGCACGCGACGCCCAATTGTCGTTCGGTTCAGCAGGCAGCCCAAGTTTGAAGTCGATTTATTGATACGCATAGCTTTAGCTCGAATTTTGACAATTCTTCGAGGCTCGACAAATCTGCAATCATGACTTCGGGGACAGCTCAGAACGCGGTCGACATGGCCATGAGCCACGAGCCCAAGATTGCAACTCCAATGTACGAGGTCAACGAGAAGCAGGCGTTGGAGAAGCATGCCAGTGCTCGATCCGACACGACCAACAGCCACCACATTGCCCCACCGGTCGAGTTCGAAGCCGACTTGGAGGGCGAGGAGCCTACCGGAGAGGAGCTGATCACACTGCGACGTGTATCAGGGACGATCCCTTGGACCGCCTTCACCATTGCGTTTGTCGAATTGTGCGAACGCTTTGGATACTACGGATGTCAAGTGCTTTGTATGCTCGGGCCGTCAGATTTGGGTCTCCGACTCTCCGCCATGTGCTAACGATACCAGACACCAACTTTATCCAAAAGCCCCTGCCCGAAATCGACGGAGTCCTACAAACCACAGGCCGTGACCCGCGCGCCACAGGCCAACCCGGAGCCCTCGGCATGGGCCAAAGAGCTTCCTTCGGTATCGGCCAATTCAACTCCTTCTGGGCATACACAACTCCCATTATTGGCGCCATTATCGCTGATGAGTACCTTGGTCGCTTCAACACCATCTTCATTGCCATCGCTTTCTCGATCCTGGGTCACATTTTGCTCATCATCTCGGCCATTCCAGCTGTGCTGACTAGCGGCAATGCGATTGCGCCGTTCATTCTTGGTGTCATCACGCTTGGATTTGGAACGGGTGCTTTCAAGGCGAATATTTCGCCGCTCATTGCTGAGCAGTACCGTCAGAGCAAGCCGCGTGTGATTGTAGATGCTAAGACTGGCGAGCGGGTCATTTCTGATCCCAACATCACCATCTCGCGTATCTTCCGTAAGTTTTGCACCCTGTGCTGAGTCAGACGCTCAGTCGCATCAACACCGCGCTATTCCCACTGGTCTTTACTCTTCTAAAGGCGAATTCTGACGGAAACAGTTTACTTTTACATGTTCATAAATCTCGGTAGTCTTACTGGTCAGATCTCCATGGTCTACGTCGAGGTCAGCCCGCTGCTCCCAAATCCAATCATGTCCGAAAGCTGATTCAAGATAGAAATACATCGGCTTCTGGTGCGCATGGCTGCTGCCGACGATTTTGTTCTGCTGCTGCCCAATCGTTCTTTGGTTCTGCAGGAACAAATACCACCTTAGCCCGCCTACTGGCTCCGTGCTCATCCGTGCCGTCAAGCTGCTGGCCAAGGCTTGCAAGGGCAAGTGGTCGCTGAACCCCGTCACAACGCGCAGGAACTTTAAGAACGAGCGCTTCTGGGAAGACGTGAAGCCTAGCCACCTCGGTGCAAATAAGCCTGCTTGGATGCAGTTTGACGATGCTTGGGTTGACCAGGTCGCACGTGGTCTCCGCGCCTGCTCTTGCTTCACCTGGATTCCGCTATACTGTAAGCGAGCATCACATACCCGATTGATGCATAGGTGTTGATCCATCACAGGGCTATCGTACAACCAAATGAACAACAACTTGACTTCCCAGGCCGCGACAATGGCGCGCAATGGTGTTCCGAACGACATCATTACCAATCTTAACCCCATATCGCTCGTCATCTTCATTCCCATCGTCGACAACTTCCTCTACCCTGCGCTTCGCAAGGCTGGGATCAAATTCACTCCCATCAAGCGTATGGCGTTTGGCTTCCTTCTCGCTTCCCTCGCCATGGTCGGCGCCGCTGTGATCCAGGTGAGCATTGACTCTTAACGTGGTTATTGTGTACGTCATACTGACTATAGTAGCACTACGTCTACAAGACCGGCCCATGCGGAAAATACATGAACTCTTGCGAGCCTGAGGATTTCGCACCCGTCAACGTATGGACCCAAGCCGTGCCATACGTGCTCGTCGGATTCTCCGAAATCTTCACGTCTATCACCGGCTTGGAGTTTGCATTCACAAAGGCTCCCAAGAACATGCGCTCGCTGGTGACGTCTTATTGGCACTTCATGTCTGCGTTCTCGAACGCGCTTGGTCAGGCTTTCGTCTCGCTGTCTGAGGATCCGCTTCTGGTCTGGAACTATACTGCCGTCGCCATCTTGGCGTTCGTTGGCGGTGTCTTGTTCTGGTTTCACCAAAGGGCGACGGACAAGCAGGAGGATGCGCTCAACATGCTTCCTGACTCTGTGTATGTTGGAAAAGATAGGAGGCACAGCGCCGCGGAGGAGGACATGCGCCATGCCTGAGGCGGGACGTGTCATGTCTTCGTCGCACTCGCGACATGGATGCAGCCATCTGCGTTGATGTGCGTTTGGCTACTAGGACAACTCCGTCTACGAGAGATTACATGTCGAAAGAAATTTCACAAAGATGAGCATCGAGTCTCCTATGATCTTGGAACGCAAACACACTCTCTTCATAAACTATCTCATGTGATTTTGCGCAAGCTTGTATTTGCCATGCAACTTTGTAAACCATGACCTTGTGACAGATAGAGTGAGCTTACACGAACAAATAGAACCCAGGTCGCTGTCCTATCAAGACACACATAGAAGTATTCGTGGACTTTTCTCTCTTTCAGATTCAGATCCAACTAATTACCTTGACGCAAAGTACCAAACCAGCACAATTCTAACCAACTTGTCTAAACCTACCATCGCATCGCGCTTAAAAATTGTCTAACACTTATTGAAATGTTTAAAAGGACCTTACACAAGCAGAACGATCCAACGCCCATCGGCACCCACGCCACTCGAAACGCGAATCGCTCGAGCAGGGCAAGGGAAGGTTCTATCAAGCCCATCGTTCTCTAAATAACCTAACCAATCGGTTGTTAGTAGTTCACAGGTTCTGGATCGCGAGGTCGAATCGCATGTTGAGCGAAGATGCACGCAGAGAGAACGAGGAAATAGAGCTAGAGGTAGCAGCACTAGAGAATCTTCTGAAGACAAGGCAGCTTGAATGTTTTGATGTTACAGAGTAATTGACTATTGGTTCGTGCCTCCTAGCCTGCACTCTTTTGGTGCTTCAAAACACCCTTCCTGACCAACGGCCACACATTTCTAGTTCTATCCGTAATACTAGAATTTTAACAAAGTTAATGTATCTAGGCGCGGGAGTGCTGATACCTGTCATGCTAAGATGGTTGCAAACACGAACTCTGTTGACATTTTCGCTATTTCGAACGGTCCTTATACTCTTTTAATCTTGTTAGAACATGTACGGCAGTAGGGATAGTGCTAGAATTCTTATTGCCTGAGACATTAACGTATATAATACCAAGTACCCGCACGAGATGTAGCCGGGCTGATGACTGACACTACTGACGTGAGTGTCGATATCCGCAACTAGGGCCTGCACTGCCCAAGGAGGCGCTGTGCAGCTTTAGACCGCTAGTATCACAAAGGTTACTGCAGCCATACTGGTATCAAATTGTGCCTATTGCTCTGCCCCCTTTGACGGCTGCATAGGGCTTGTCTATGTGATAGGAAAGGACTAGAGTGGTATAGGAAACAGTTGATTAACTCGCTGCTACTAGGCTAGGCTTGGTAGTTGCGCTTGAAGATGGCGGTAGATGGCTGTAGGGGCATGGCTCCAGCGGCGAGGCTGATCGATACTGTGGTAGATGAATTGGGAGGGCGGCAGATGAGAGCGGTTGATCTGTTCTGGCATTAGCTAACGGCAACTTGATTCGACTAGTGTGCATAAAAGGGGCGTCCTCTGATGATTGACCGCGGAACACAACGTGGCTGAGATGTGCAGCTAGGACCTCGACTTAGCGCAGCTGCTCTGCCGTTCATTGTTAGGCTAATGCCTAGCTGCTTTTGGCTTGGTGCACGGCTACTTTGCGTGAACGGCTGCAACACGGCAGGGCGCTAACCTACATGCGTGCACCAAACTACGTGCATATTTGCTTCTTCAGTTAGGCACGCAATCATGTTACGACTGTTCTTTCTCTCGACTGCTTCTTTGAATGTAGTGATCCTCGGCTGGCTAACACAGTCCGCTACCAACATGGAAGAGCAGGCAAACCCCAAACACGGAGTAAGTGCCTTGCAGCACACCATCCTGTTTGTTTTGACTCGTATGTAATGCTCCCGTCCTCTTAATGATGGCACCGGAGCCGCTCTGCCATCTCTGCTGCCAAATACAGATCAGCCTAACTATTCCCGTACCTCCTATTCCCCTTGTGTTTATCTCTTTTCCTCCGCTGCAAGCAGTAGAGCCCTGCGCCAGAATGACTAGTCGCGAATCTTGCGCATTTACAGTCCGCAGTGTATCTGATGAATCGACTGGGATTAGTGTAACCTGTGAGGTAATTGGTGAAAATCAAAGTGGTTGGACTATTGTTTGATGGGCAAAGCAAACATTTGCGACAGGTCAAGATCAGTTGCAGCAGGCATCGATCACCCCCCCTAAGCAGGGGTGAATGGCGTGCCGGGGGAAAAGCTGAGAGCAAGCGATGACGAAAGGTTGGCCCTACGATTTGGTTCGCACCGAGTTCCCTGCTGTTTTCCCTACAGCCTATCAAACTGCATCATGACGATTGCACTGTCTCAAACCTGTTACCCTGACCACCCATTAAGTTATTGAACGAATCAGGGAATCCTTAACATCTTTTCTTACGTCGGCGGGACATGGCACCAGCGCTAGACTATTGTTGGAACGTCCTAGAATATACCCACTAATCAGCAGACCCCACAGCGGCCCATGACTAGACACTCTTATAAAGGTAACTACAAAGGGCATTTCTGCCAAGGACGGGCTATATACAGCGTAGAGTGTACGGTCTACATGGCAACATGGTTATGATGGTACCGCGGGACACTGTCCTCCCAGATCACGCATCGCATTATAACCACGCCTGGCTGATTCCAAGCATGTACGACGGAAATCGCTCGACAACCTACAGCATCCGCAAGCTAATCCGAAGGCCATATATCCAAGCAGATCCAAACCAACAGCGTCACCCAATCGGAGTGCCGTCACAACTGGTTCTGTAGCCTTCTCCCAAGCCCCCAGGCCCCCTTGTCAGTATATAAGAAGCTGAGCGACTCAAGATCTACACAGCAGAATCCAAGACGCGATGCGCGCAGTGGTTTGGACAAGCCGATGCCTGCATGCTATTGTTAGTCAACGATGGGCGCTCGCAGTCCTGCCGTAGTCCATTCAAGGAGTTGCGGGTGTATAGAGCCCGCAACAAACAAACATGACTCAAAAATTTAATTTGATTTGTTTGATTATAACTAAACAAACAAACAAATATAGAGAGCTGATTTTACTAAACAAACAAATATAAAAATTGCTATATTTGCAAATATTTGCAAATATTTAGTTGTTATATTATATAGCTAGTTTTAGCTAAGTTTTAGCATTGTTATTATGTTTACCTCTAAATCTAGTTACGTAATCTAGTTACGTAACTAGATTACGTAATCTAAGAGCAGGCTTAACCTAATAGATTGCAATCTATCTAGCCTAATAAAGATCCTAATTAATTACTTGTTTAAGTAGTCCTTTACTTATAAATTTACAATTAATCTATTAAGTATAGAGTAAAGTTGCTTATAATTAAAACACTAAGACTTGTATATACAAACGCTAAGGCTTTTACTAAATATTTGTTAAACAAACAAATATACACGCTCTAAAACACTAAACAAACAAACAAATATAGGCTAGGTGCTAAGCTTTACTAAACAAATCAAATGTAGGTGCCATATTTGATTTGATTTGTTTGTTGCGGCCTCTGCGGGTGTAACCGCTGTGCAGGGAAAGGCCTGTCTAAACGCCATTGTCGGTCGTACGACTGCGAGCGGCAGGATGCGCGGGATCTTTTGGATGGTCAGATTGCAAGGCGACGATTCTTGAGGTACTTATGGGGCGATGTGCATAGTTTAGCGGCAATGTGTAGCGTGGGCGGCTACACTTGGGGTGGGCGGCAGTGGATGCAAAGGGAGCGGCAAGACTTTGGGAGAGACTTTGGGGAGCGGCAGATCTCTGTAGCATAGCATCTCCACATGTAATAGTCAGTAATGAAGTACACTGTACATCCATCTACAGAGTTCATAGCCTATCGATCCAACAATATAATAGCAGCGGCTAGCCCTTATTTAGGTGGTACAGTACGCCAGTGAGAACCCACTAGGCATCCATCATCTGCCGCCCACCCCAAACCTACACTGGTGAGCACTCTGCCGTATCTCAACTGCGTGACACCAAATCTCAGGATACATATCGCATTGTGTGTGCGCTCATTGCGGAGTTGGTCGGCGCTTCGTTTGGCGCCAGGACCCTTTCTGCCAAAGGGGTTGCGGACGGATGTACCGATAAACTGATGCACCCGCCCTCGATGGACGCAAAAAGGCGAGCAACCCGTCACAGAATCAGAACTTGATCTTTCTCCATCTACTGCACAGTGCTCCGTATTGATAATGTGCTTTGCATACTAGTGGCGGTTGCGACTCATGCGACCAAGCATTTTGAGCGCCAGGTGCGCTGCTTTGAGTTCTTCCATCGCACAAGTAGGTGTTTCCAACCACACACTCACATCCTTATCTGACCAAAATCGACACTTTAGGTCATTTTGGAAATCAGTCAGTTTGCGCGCAAGGTGCGCGACGCCCGCAATGATCTCAATGCCATCAACAACGAGTTAATGATCATTCGGACAGGCCTTGGCATTGCGCAAGATGACTTTTCCAACCCCCGGTCCATATTCCCAACCGCACTTGTGGATGCGTTCTCGCAAATCCTCGATTCATGCGAGTTGACTAGAGAGCGCCTGCATAAGACATTTGTCAAATTGTCTCGTAGCTTGTTGCCACAGGATGACTGGCAAGCATGCAAGGAGAGTTCGCTCACGGACATGCGGCAAGACCTTGAGGGATCAAAGATGGTGCTCGATCTCTCCCTGGACTACCTCGCCTTGTATGTTCAGATGCCGGGACAGGAGACAGCCATTGATTCCTTCCTTGGCGGCTATCCTGAAAATTTCAGCACAGCGACCGGAGAGCTATTGAAGAAGATCAATATCGAAGAGAAACAAGGCGACCACATCGCCCGAGAAAGACTCCCATCTCTTCTCCAGGCCATCCGCTTGCTTCGATCCTGCATCACAGCAATGGCGAAAAAAAAGAACCTTAAGCCCAGGACGACTTCGCCACGTACCGACTCACTGGAATCTTCATTAGGCGAGGGACGTCGACGTGTGATCCCGACCCCTACGTCGGGCACGATGTCATCATCCGGAAGCAAAGGGATAGGAACTTGGCTCGCCGGTATCCCACCACTCGAGGATGTTAAATCGTTGCGCCACTCCAGAATTGTGGAGACATCCGGGCCGCTTGCAAGCTGCCGGAGCAAATCCAGGCCGTCGTTGCGGAATGACATGTCGTCCTCACGCGGAACCTTTGTGACCGACGACAACACCCCTGCGAATGAAACGCTGCTTGCGCCAGAATTACGCCTGAAAAAGGCGCAAAGTTGGTCATCTGATACGACGGCACAGTGCGCAACCCACAGCTCTTCAACTACTAAAGTTCCGTCGAAATATGCACCATCTATAGCCAGCTCCAATGTCTCGATAATCTACAAAAGGATTACCTGCGACAAGATTGCGATCGCAAAGGGTAATCGAAAGGATCTTGACGTCAGCTCAAGAGTAGGCATGGATCGAATCCTGGCTCATGTCCCTGCAGAAGCCATGGCCAGAGACATAGAGCAGATACTCTGGCAGGGCGCGAACCCCATGGTCACACATCCAGACTTCGGCTTCTTCTTTATTCGAGCAGCGTATGAGATGTCGCCCGAAGTCCTCAAAGTTCTTGTTGAATTTGGCGCAGATATCACCAGAACGTTGTCACCACCGAATCCATATCATTCCGCAATGCACGCTGCGGTACTTGGAGGTCAGCTCGAAACGATCAAGTACCTTACGGCCCTAGACCATTCCATCGATGGTGCAAATATAGCGGGAGAAACGCCTCTCATACTGGCCACCAGGACACCGGGCGCGTATGATGTAGCGAAATACCTGTTAGACCTGGGTGCAGATGTCAATCACGAGACGGAGAATGGAGTAACGCCTCTGTATCTGGCGTTGACTTCGAAGGCGCTTGAAGGTCGGGAGAGGAGCCAGATGATCGAGCTGCTGGTGTCGCATGGTGCTAAAGGTGACGTTTTGAAATACTCCGATCGTGATAGATACGCAAAGGGTAGGAGTATACTAGGAATAGCATGACGGGAAAACATGATTTCAGATCAGACCTTTCTCATTGGTCTTACAGTGTTGTTGCTGACATTCGATCATTGTGTCTGCTTCGGTGCCTAGAGCTTAGATGCCTACCGCGTGCATCGAATCGTGTTGTATGGGGATGTTGGAAAGTGTGAGGTTGCCGGTAACTCACTACCGGTAGCCGAGCCACTACCTAGGTACCTAATCGCTACCCCACCATCACAGCTATCTCCCTTGCGTTACATTTCTCCGCTCCATCGCTCTCGCTATTCGTTAGTATACACCATGAATGCAACTGCTGACGACACGTACATGATGTGGATTGAAGGAAAAGAGAGCGTAGGTAATGCAGAGCAGTCAGTCAGCCAACCCCGCACCACTCGCTTTGCTTCCGCTAACTCCACAGGTTGGCTGTGGAGGACCCAGGGACAAGAAAAATATTTGCATACTGCCATGCGGCATCGGCCCAGAACGTTGACGATGCTGTCAAGCTGGCGCATAGAGTTTTCAGGTCTGGCATCTGGTCCAAAGTCCAATGTCACGTGCGCGCCGACGTTCTCGATCGCATCGCTCAGCTTTTGGTAAAAGATTTACCACGGCTGATCGAATTGGAAGTCAGTCAGACTGGTCGGGCGATACGAGAAATGAATTCACAAGTGCCGACATTGGTCAATTGGTTCAAATACTACGCTGCTCTCATCAGGACCGAGGAGCGATCGGTCTTACCGACTCGGGGCAAGCTGCACAATTGGGTTGGTCGCGTTC
This sequence comes from Ampelomyces quisqualis, assembly GCA_018398575.1. NCBI lineage: Eukaryota > Fungi > Ascomycota > Dothideomycetes > Pleosporales > Phaeosphaeriaceae > Ampelomyces > Ampelomyces quisqualis. The sequence continues at coordinate 2,934,470 of JAGTXZ010000011.1, forward strand.
CCCTCGGCGTAGTCGCGCAGATTACACCTTTCAACCACCCACTATTGATCGCTGTCAAGAAAATTGCACCGGCTTTGGCTGCTGGGAACTCGATAGTACTCAAGCCGAGTGAGCTGACGCCATTGACGAGCATTGAGTTGGGAAAGCTGTTCAAAGAGGCAGGCTTGCCTGATGGGGTCTTCAATGTCTTGCCAGGCGATGGACTTACAACAGGCAAAGCGCTTGTGGAACATCCGCTCATCAAGAAGGTTGACGTGACCGGCGGCACTCCGGCTGGGCGAGCGATCGGTGCTATTGCTGGACGTAATCTTGCACATTACACAGCAGAGCTTGGTGGCAAGGCTCCGCTCATTGTGTTCGAGCAGGCTCAGTTGGACCTCGCGGTGAATGGAATTGCGTTTGGGGCCTTCATTGCCAGTGGTCAGACTTGCGTCGCTGCCACTCGCATTATTGTCCACAACACAATCATTGACCAGGTCGTTGAAAAGCTGAGGCGCAAGGCGCAGAGCATCGAGCGCAGAATAGGATCACCGAAGAATGTAGAATCGATGATGGGCCCACTGATATCCGAGAAACAACTTCGGAGCGTTTCCGCCCTTGTAGAAGACGCTGTCCATGCAGGTGTGACTGTCGTTACCGGCGGTGCCAGGCTCAGCAGCACTTCGTCCCTAGATGGCACCAATCTTGCGAACGGGTACTTCTATCCGCCAACCATACTCATCGACAGCACATCGAAGAAGATTGTCGACACCCGAATATGGAAAGAAGAAGTCTTCGGCCCGGTTGTCGTTGTCGTCGCCTTCGATACCGAGGAAGATGCTCTCCATCTTGCAAATGACAGTGAATTTGGACTTGGCGCAGCTATCTGGACCCAGGATTTGTCGCAGGCTTTTAGAGTATCGGAGAGTATTGAGAGCGGCATTTGTTGGGTGAATACGCACCACCGCAACGACCCAAGCTCGCCATGGGGAGGCATCAAGAGTTCGGGTGTTGGAAGCGAGAATGGAGTCGATGCGTACCGTGCCTACACTACGACGAAGAGTACGATCATTAATTATGCGACTGCAGAAGAAGGCCTCGCGAGCGATGATTGGTTCAAAGAGGGAGCTGGGGAGATGAGGTACGGTTGATCAACACTAATCAGGACCCATAGGCATGTCACGGACTGATCGAAAGACGTGGAAGCTCAAGATTATAGTAGATAACAAGTAAAATTGTCTAAGCCTCACTTGGGCACAACAGTTCTGTCGAAATTGTTCCGAGCAACAAGCCCGTGCAGATCTAATCTCTTGAGACTTTTCGGATGAAACTGTTTGGCCCGAGCAGGCACTAAGTTTGACATGAAAGGAAATTGGTCGGTATTTCTTATGTAAGAAATTGAAACTGCGCGGAGAATACGGAGTACGGTGTGGAGACCCCTCGTTTCGCGATGTTGGATCAGCAGGGGCCAGGCGAGTGACAAAGTGCCGCATTTGAGTCCTTGTACGGAGTACAGAGTGTCTGGGAAGCAATGCAAAAAGTTGAGAAGAAATGTTACTTGACCTAGGAAGCAATGTTACCTACAAAAGTGTATTTAACAAGCATAAAAAGATGTCTCATAGCTACCTCCCCTACGCGTAAAGTCTAACCTACACGTCTCTAACAATAACACCTCCCAAGATATGCCTATACATCGTAATCCTAACCTACGTTTTAAGGTATTTTTGCTACAGAACCGATTATATATGGAGTTTTGAGTTTCTATAAAGGATCTCCTCCTATTTAGGCTTAGGGCCTTGGCAGTAGATAGCTTGAGCCGCCTTACCCTGAGACTCTTAACTCTAATATAATCTCACGATATACACCAAGCTTTGGCTACCTTTCGGGCCTCGGCCGTACCAATTTTAGCTTACTAAATACCTGTGTACTTTAGATTTTTAATTATAGTTACCCTGTGTACGACCTAGGTTGTTATACTTGCGCTCCTTAGCGTTCTAGTACATCCTAGCTACGCCCTCTGGAACGTATACGCGACAGTCCTCTCCATAGATCAACCTCATTTTACCCATGCATCATACGGACACACTACTTTTGACGTTGGGAACGAGGGATGTTCTGCGTTCGATCTACCTGCAAGACTTGTCTTATTCTCTAAAATAGCATTCGAGTTTAACAGGGAGCACTAAGAAGCCGAGGGCCCCTACTGCCTGATTTTCTATTACGGCGGTTTCTGTCCAAAGGCAAACCCTGAAGGCGATGCTATGTAGCAGTTCGAGCATATTCGCCTTAACAAACCGGACAAGGCTGTACACAGCTATCAAATGGATATTAACTAGTTTCGCGTTACATATTTCAAGCGGAAACCTGGCAAAAGTCCCAAATCAGACAGGATAATTGATGGCACAGACGGATCCAAAGATATATTGATTTCGGAGAGCAACCAATAGCGCGATAACCTCACTAGTAAGCCCAAGTTAATGGTTCGTAAATCAATACAGATGTGCAATCCAAAAGTTGTAGCTGAGGGCCTGTTGACTTGCTCTATTTTAGAGCTCTGTTTTGGCAGTGTTGATATCAAAAAGCAAGAAGGTTGTTGGATCAAGTAAGCTGCACAAAGCGATAATATAGCGGAGCCAAATGGCTAATCTTCTACTCTCATAAACTACCTCGATACAACCTTACCTATCTCGTCATTGACAAGACTCGCAAGAGATCTGACTGTGGTCTGTCCATTTAAAATTTTGGCCACGCCAACCTTGACATGGTAGCTCTGCTCGATGAAATTCACCAGTCGGATTACCTCAATTGAATCCATACCGACAGATGCAATATTGAAATCACGGCCATGAAGAGATGTACGCGTCGAATTGTCGCCGTCGTCGATGGAGGCGGCAATCTTGTTACTGATGGCAACCGCAATTTCTTCAGTGTCCTGAATCTTCGGTAGATATGGCGTCATACTGGGCACAGAACCCATGGCCGGCTGTAAGTCGGATGATACCTTGGCCAGCCATGTGTCCACCGATCTCCGATCAATCTTGGTCGAAGGCAAGGTGGGCATCTTCTCGATGACGATCCAGACGGCCGGCACCATGTGTGCGGGCAACCTTTGCACCGCATGGTGAGATATTACCGACACATCAAATCCAATGTCGGCTAGAATTTCCTTACTGAGTGGCTTTATGCCGGTTCCGGTGTAGTGGACAACCTTGGAAGGTTCTATGATGGCAACAAGCTTGTTCGAGTAGAGGCCAGTCTTGGGATAGGCCACAACAGCCAAAGCCACGTTGTCATGCGTCGTAAGATTGTGTTCAATCTCGCCCAGCTCGACACGCTGCCCACGGATCTTCACCTGAGTGTCCTTGCGGCCTAGAAACAACATTGACCCATCCGGCATATATTGCACAAGATCACCAGTTTTATACAGACGGCCACAACGGTCCCAGGGTAGCCAAGCTGGGCGAGGGATGAAAGCTTCTGCTGTCTTCTCCGCCTGGTTGAGATAGTGCCGGGCGAGCGTGTGGCCTTCCACGAGAAGTTCGCCAACACAGCCTACCGGCGACAGCTTTTGATGGTTATAAGGGTCAACGACCCAACAGGCTGCCCCAACTGCAGTGCCAATGTTTCTTGGATCCGAGCCAATAATGACATTGCGGTTTGAGCTGGCAACACAACACTCAGAGGGGCCGTAGCCGTTTACCAGGTGCACGTAAGGTGCCCATGTGTCGATGAGATTTGTTGATATTGCTTCACCAGCGAGACATAACACCTCAAGCGAAGGTAAGCTGCTGGGGTCGACGGTGCGAAGAAATGATGGTGTGAGTACGGCCCAATTGGCCTTCATCCGAGCGATAGCCTCAGCAATGTGTCCTCGCCGTTCCTCTTCGGACGGAACACACACGCAACCGCCCTGGATCAATGTGGATAGAATTTCAACAATGCTTACATCAAACGTGTACGAGGCAAATTGTAGCACGCGATTCTTCATCTGAAGTCCCTCTTGGTGAGACAGGGCGCTTGTGCAAAAGGCCTGGTGTTCCATGACAAACCCCTTGGGCGTCCCTGTACTGCCTGACGTAAAAATGACATACGCAGCGCCCGTAGGAGTTACAGCCACCGGAAGTGGCACTGGCATTGGCGTATTTGTTGCGAACGTATCAAAACCAGGCCCAATAGTAACGGCACGGTCGACGAGGTCCGGAAAGCGACGTAGCTGCTCCTTGGAACAGACCATGACACGGGCACCAACTTCCCGCGTGATCATCTCAAGGCGACTGTATGGCGCATCTGGGTCCAAGGCCACAAATGCAGCGCCAGCTTTCATGATTCCTAGCATGGCGACAATCGCCCACATGGACTTTTCGAAGCAGATGGGAACGAAGTGCTCAGCCCCTATACTAATATCTAAAAGATGCGATGCTAGCTTCGACGAGGAAAAATCTAGTTCTGCATACGTTAGGTCTCCATCCCACGAGCAGACGGCAGGCGCGTTTGGCTGCCGCGCGGTTTGCTTCTTGATAAGGTGGTGCACGCAATCCTGAACGACATCGGGGATCATCTGATTCCAAAGGAACACGTCAGACAGATCTTGTGGGCTAATGAGCTCGATATCAGAAAGGCGACATTGTCGCTTGCGGTCGAGCTGCAAGACTAGATGCTCGAATTGCTGGACCATACGCTGCACCTGGGCCTGGTTGAGAATAGCATTGTCGAAGTGACAACAGAAGTCGACGCTTTCGGCAGATAAGCTGCACTCTAGAGAGAGAGCAACGGTGGTAAAATTCCCGCGAGGTGCTGAGAATGGCTTAATCAGCGTATCCTTGGCTAGCGGCAAGTCGGCCGGCTGGATGACGAGCAGTGTCTGAAAGTTACAGGCGGCCGATGCACCGCTACCCAATCGCGCAATGTTCTGTAGGCCGTAATCTTGAAAGGGAATCATGGCGATGTATTGGTCGTGTATGCCGCGCAAGAAGTCTTGCACCAACTGCTGCTGGTCCAAATCCATCTTCACAGGCACCGTGGCGAGGACAGGCCCGACGATGTCTTGTACGCCTGGGACTGGCGAGATGCGCCCGCTTACAGCGCATCCGAACACAGCCTGGAGTGAATCGTTGTATCGTGCTTGCAGCAAGCCCCATGCAGCCTTGAGAAGCGTGGCTGTAGTGAAGTCAGATGGGGTCTTACGCTGAAGGCCAATGCGATGGCGGAAAAAAGTATTCGCCAATGGCGAGTATGTCTCGGAAGGCAGCGTGGGAAAGATGGCTAGGTCGACGGTGGATAATTGGGATTTCCAAAACTCTTGTGCGTCCCCATTTTTCATCGCCAGAACATAGCGGATGAAGGAATTGAACTGGTGGCGGGGGATGATGCCGGCACCTTGGAGGACGTGGTTGAGATCTTGCAAGAGTATCGGCAGCGATAGGCCGTCGTAGATGGCATGGTGGATGGTGAGCACATAGTGGGATGGTGCTGAATTGTCATTGCTCTGGACGACGGCATGACGAGCTAGAGGGTCTCCCATGCGCATCGGCCGCTGCTCGTCGAGTGCGAGATAGCTGTCCCAATCCTTGACCGTTTGCCATTCGAGCGGGCCGCTGAGGACGGCCTGTACCATGCCCAGGCCATCGACCTCTACGATGCGAGTGCGAAGGGCGGCGTGGGACTGCACGACCCTCTCCCAGGCGTCCTGGAACTGCGATATGCTAAGCGAGGCGGGGAGCTCGAGGGTGTGACGAGCAACATAGGCGCCGCCCAATTTTGCGGACAGCGCCATGAGGCCTTGCTGCAACGGGGTGCAAGGATATGCATCGTCGAGATGAGGTTTGCCCTCAGCCTCAAGGTTGAGGGTCGCTGCGATGGCAGCCTGCGCCGCTCCCCCCTCGTTGCCTCGGAGCAACTCAAAGGGGCGCGGGCCGACAGTCTCCAAGGAGTCCAAGCCAGGCGTGGACGTCATATGCTGGGCCATGTCCGCCAGCGTCGGGTTGGCCAGAATGTCATGGACGGGAAGAACGAAGCCTTGGCGGCGAGCGGCCCGCGACAGTCTCATGGCCTGGACCGAATCGCCGCCCCAGTGAAAGAAGTTGTCACGTGCACTGATGGCGTCAGACGCGAGGCCGAGGAGCGTGGCCCACAGGCTCTGCAGCGCTAGTTCCTTTGCGGTCGACGGCCCGTGCCGGCCCGTGCCGCGGCCCAGCCGTGCGAGCTGCGCAAGCGAGAGGCCCGTGCCGAAAGCGGCCAACTTGCGGCGATCTGTCTTGCCCGACACCATCAGTGGCATATACGCGAGCGGCAGAAAGACAGTGGGAACCATGTATGACGGCAGCTTAGTTGCCAGCCTTGTGCTCATCTGGGCCGCCATCTCACAGAGCTCGGCCTTGGTGGCGGGCTCTGGTTCACACGAGAAGTCGTGCGCGAATTCGGGGCCAAATCCGCTCTGCCGTGCGACAAAGGCAGCCAGCATGGGCGTGCCACCCGGCGAAATCAACGAGACGGCAAACTTCAGGCTGGTGCTCGGCGATAGCTGGCACATATGCGCCTCAATCTCCATGAGCTCGACACGCTGCCCGCGCAGCTTGACCTGCATATCCGCGCGACCCAGCAGATGCACCGTGCCGTCATGGTGGTATCGCGCCAGGTCTCCCGTTTTGTAGAACCGCCGTCGCTGCGGTGACTTGGGCCCAGTCACGTGGGCCCAACGAGGCTCTTCCATGTACGCAGCCCGGGCGCGATCCGACTCCCCCAGATATCCCTGGGCCAGGCTGGGCCCTTCAATCACGAGCTCGCCGACAGCTCCAATCGGCAGCAGTCGGTTGTGGTCCATGGGATCAACGATCCACGACAATGCCCCCGTCGCGCGGCCAATGCAGTTGCGCGCCGTTTGCCCTTGCACCATGCGGCCTGTCATACAGACCGAGCACTCAGTCGTCCCGTAGATACTGATGAGGTTGACCTTGGCTGCCCATCGGTCCACCATGTCATCCTGCAGTGGCTCTCCTGCAAAAATTAGTGTCTGCAACGGCGTATCCTCAGTCGACAGCGAGCGGGCAAAGCTCGGTGTGAAGATGGCCCAGTTGGCCCCGAGTGCCTGCAGGGCTGGCCCGATGCCTGTTCGTCGATCCTCATCCGATGGGATACAGACCAATCCGCCAAAGAGGAGCGGTGTGAAGAGCTCAAATGTGCTAACAATAAACGTATAGGACGCGAATTGCAAGGCGCGAGTAGCTTGGCTGATGTCCATGGCTGGCCCATGATGAAGCGCGCTCGAGCACACGGCGGAGTGGGCATGCACCACACCTTTCGGTCTGCCCGTACTTCCCGACGTGAAGATCACAAATGCCGTGTCTGTGGACTGCGAACGCGAAGCAAATGTGACATCAGTGGCAGAGAGGATCGACGAGTCGACGACAACAACATTTCGGACAATGTTTTGAACAAGGTTTTTGTTCGAGGCCGATACGATAACCGTATCTGCCTCCACTGTCGATACGACCGTCTCGAGACGTTGTAGAGGATGGACAGGATCTAGAGGTACGTACGCTGCTCCAAGCTTCCACAGAGCAACCATGGTAATGACAGCCCAAGCGGATTTTTCAAAACAGATTGGCACTAATTGTCCTCGACGAATGCCGGCCTGCTCTAAATACTTGGCAAGGCGGCAAGAAGCCTGGTCGAACTCAGCGTATGTCATCTCACCATCTCGTGAAACAAGCGCGGTTGCTTGAGGGAATTTCTGGACTGATAGCGTGATCAAACGGTCCATGCACAAGTCAGCGCCCACGGGCACTGCCGCGTTCCAGGTTCCTAGTTGGAGTGTGTCAAATGTGCTCAATTGGCACAAGCTTGATACACTCTGGGAGGTGTCGGTACAGAGAGAAGATAGCAGATCCAAGAATGTGTTCTTAACCCTTTCTGCCTGGTCTTGTGAGACTGTCGTCTCTCTGTACATCAAACACATGGAAAAGTCGCATGACTCCAACAGGGGAACTTGTAAGATGTAATCAAACTAGCACCGGCAATCAATATATTGATACCAATAAGAGCTAGGGAAAAGACACACCATTGAATGTTTCGAAAGCTCTAAAATCCCATCGTCAGAGGTTTCTTCTGTGAGATTGCAGGAAGAGTGGCCGTGCAAGATGGCTGAATTAAATAGCTTTGGTACTAGGGTGGCAAATGCTCTCAGGATGACTGACAGCGACGTTGATGATGCTGATTCCCCGATTCCAACTTGCTGCTTCTTGTTCATTGCAGAGAGGATGGTATCGTCCAACCCCAATTTAGCTCGGCATATGGATGTATTTGCCCATGTTTTCAATGCTGGATCAGAGCTTGACTCGATACTTGCGAATAACACTTCTTCAGAGCCTGTGTAGTAGCGCAGCAGACTTGCCCATGCTGCCTTGATAAGGTCCAGGGGAGGGATATTATGTTGCTCGCAGCGGGCTTGAAGGGCAGGGACGTGGACGTGGAATTGGTTTAATGACGACTCTTCTTGCTGCTCCGATACAGATGCTGTAGGTAGATGAGATGAAGGAACATCTTCCACGATATTCATCCAGCGTTGGCGCAACCTGTCGACCCTGTCTAATGTCGTCGTCGACATCTTGCAGAGTATGTGAAAAAATATGAAGGATGAGGGTAAACAGCAGTTTTTGGTACGTCTTGGAGAAAGCAATCAAGAGTAGCATGCATTGAAGCGTATGATTGGAATTGAAGCTTCGGAGAGGGCAGTTATGGTGGGTGAAATTATGTATGCCAACTAGCGTGTGCTACAACCGCCGCTCCAATTGGCACATATACCTTGATGTCACTCGTGCATACCTTGCTGCGCTAACAATTCGTTCATAGGGGCGTACTGCAAACGGGAAAACAGTTCCAGCAGTCGATTTCGTAAAAGACAAGCGGTTATACTCGGTCTATGTTAGATCGTTGACAAATCTTGAAATCTGATGTCGTTTACATCGGATAATAGGTGGCCCAAGGATGCCCAACAGCCGGCTCGGTCCTCTCTCGGTCCTACCTAAACTCAATTCCATCTTGACCCTACGGAGTACATGAACAAGAATATGTCACTCACGCAGCATCGCTATGTAGGCGATAATAACTAACGCAACTATTATTCAACAAAATGGATTTATAGTTCTTGACTTTCTGCACGAGTGCTATCACCCGTCAAACAGTCCTAGTGGTAAAGACTACTGCCTGGACGTAGGTACGCACCTGCTACGCTATGCAGCCTAAAAATGTACAAAAATCAATAATTTATCATTATGCTATGCGCAAAAGGACATTGTATACCTACCTATCAGCAAGATCTAAGCGGGCAGAGATTTCACAAGGAACTCCTCATGCGTTTTTATTGTTATGAATTCTGTGAAAGCAGGAAAGGCCTACTTTACGTAATTATTTTACCGCCTAGGTGGGATACTTTAGTAAATGGAAACAGCCGATAAGGGTGCTCGCATCCCAATTAATTTTCTGCAGTCTTACGGACCTTTTGCAAAAACTAGTGGGGCCTGAGTACTTACTCTTTTCTATTGTAGATCAGCAAATGATGACACTAAGTCACATATCTGCCCCACGAGTCAAGCGGAGCTTGTGGGCGGGTAGATCCAATTCAGAGGCTAGAGTACTAGGCGCAGAGGGTTCCTTTTGCATTTAAACGCTTTTCTGCTCCTTCATGTCAGACAGTCAACGAATAGACCAATATATCTTAAGCGATCGGGTTTTCCACAAACTTATATACCACCCTACACCCTCTTCCCTAGATGGCGGACTCCCATTTAGCAATCGTTTTGAGTGCTGCTGAGCGCCTGGAGAAGCACCTTCTGGGGCAACCCTGGGAGATTGATGGGAATACTCTCGAAATCGCTGATGTCGTAGCAGCTGCATTGTGAGCGACCTTCCAGTCTCTGTCTTTTTGGCTTCCTGTTTTCTTGTTTTTGGTTACTAAGTGGTGTTCTAAAGTCACGAGTGTGTGCCAGAAATCACGGATCGTGAGGATGTTATACAGAATTTGCAGGACAGCGTCGCGGTACTGATGGATCATTTGGCAAAAGGGAACTATGTGTACGGTATGTGTACCGACTGTGATCCCTCGCATTTTGGTCGTTTCCCCCCTAATTATTGCTATGGGTAGGAGTCAATACTGGGTTTGGTGGTAGCGCCGATTCGCGCACGACGCAGGTTGTGTCTTTACAAGCGGCTTTGATGCAATTGACACAGGCTGGTGTGCTAACGATGAAGTATCGCGATGGGAAACCTCAGCGTCCTGAAGAGGCGATGCCGAGTGCATGGGTACGCGCTACAATGGTAGTTCGCTGTAACACAACGCTTCGCGGGCACTCCGCCGTATCGCTTCCCGTGCTCAGAGCGCTTCAGCAATTGCTCAAACGCGGTTTGGTGCCTATTGTTCCATTGCGTGGGTCGGTATCAGCTTCGGGAGATTTGATGCCACTCGCCTACATCGTTGGGACTATGGAAGGAAGCCCTAGCATTCTAGTGCAACCAAGCGATGCGGAAAAAAGCTCCAAGAATGTTTTGCCTGCGAATTTGGCGCTTGCAGACGCAGGCCTGGAACCGATTGTGTTGGGACCCAAGGAAGGTCTGGGTTTGGTTAACGGCACAGCTGCTTCAGCCGCTCTGGGTGCTCTTGTGGTCCACAAGTCCCATCAGCTGGCAGTTCTGGTACAGGCTCTGACGGGCGTCGCAATCGAGGTTCGTCTAGTCCTTTGATCTCCACTTTGTCTTGGCTTGCCTGGATTGCTGACCAATTCAAAGGCCCTCCGCGGCTGTTCTGAGAGCTTTAATCCATTCATCGCTTCTGTCCGCCCTCATTCTGGCCAGGTCGAATGTGCCCGGAACATCCTGAGTCTGCTTCAAGGGTCTAGACTCGCCCGCGACATCTTCGCTCCCAAGGATCGTCGACGCGAAGATCTCCTCCAAGATCGGTACTGCCTCCGCAGTACGTCGCAATGGGTGGGACCCTACTTAGAAGATCTTATCCTGGCCGATCGACAGATCACTGTCGAGCTCAACTCGTCTTGTGACAATCCTCTGGTCAATGTTGAATCAGGCGATATACTCTATAACTGCAACTTCCAAGCAGTAGCAGTGACCACAGCAGTTGAGAAAACACGACTTGCGTTACAAATGTTCGGCCGCCTAACCACTGCTCAGTTTACTGAAATGGTTGATCCCAGCCTTAGTCGTGGTTTACCGGCAAATCTTGTCGCGGACAACCCCAGTCTCTCTTTCGGAGTCAAAGGAGTCGACATTAGTATGGCCGCCTACCTTGCGGAGCTTTCCTATCTCGCAGGTCCCGTCAGCTCCCATATACAGCCCACAGAAATGAGCAATCAGGCTGTCAACTCCATGGCATTTGCATCTGCGCGCATGAGCATGCATGCGGTTGACGTGCTCTCTATGATGTGTGCTTGCAGCCTATATGCGGGGTGCCAGGCATTGGACCTCCGAGTACTCCACGAAACCTTTCTTCGGCGCCTCGATGCCGCAGTTCCTCCCATCACCGACCAACATTTTGATCAGGTGATTCTACTCGAGGAACGCCAACGGATTCATAGCAAGCTCCAACAAGAGTTCATTCGCTCATGGAATGCGACCTCGAATCTCGACTTACAGCCGCGTTGCCGTGCACTGGTTCTCTCTGCACTCCCAACATTGACAGATGCGCTTCCTACAGGGACGGATATTGCGGTTGTAGCCAGCTGGAAAGATGCTGCGTTGAAAATCATTACGGACAGCTGGACGGAACTATCAAGCGGATTTTTTGACCGGCAAACGACAGAAGAGTTCCTTGGTGCTGGATCAAGCGTCCTCTATCGCACGGTACGGCATGATCTGGGAGTGCCTTTTCAACTTGGCTTCATCGAGCATCCAACGATTGGTAGTGATGAATTGCGCGGGCGGCCGAAGAGGACAGTAGGGGAATGGATATCGGTAATACATGAAGCGATCAAAGAAGGGACCGTGTTCATTCCATTGTTCGATCTGATGAAGGAAAGGGAAATAGAAGTTGAAAAACGAGTTGCATGCCCATAAGGCTTGCCGGCTCTTAGTAATCCAAGGAGCTGCTAAAGTACTTAAGTTACGTTTAACTGCTAAGATAAGAAGAAATAGCTTACGTAGAGATATCTCTTGTTACATGTAACAGATATGGTTTATAACAGTCTATTAGTTTGTAAACGTTACTAAAGGAGGCTGTGTAGTAGCTATTCTATAGCTATAATTATTTAGTTATCCTACTCTTAGTTATAACTACTCTAACCTAATATATTATTAATACTACTGCTACTATATTTATTCTGTTTAGTTATAACAACGTTACTTATAAATTTACTACTAAAGTATTGCAAAAAAGGTCTAGTATTCCTAAAAAAGGTCTTTATCTATCTAATGTAAGAAGAAAAACAAAGACAAAAGTAAAATTTATTATTAGAATTCTAAAAAGGAGTAGTTTCCTAAATAGGCCTAGTGTAACTTCTAGTACCTACCTAAAGAAGATTAGTACTTCTTTTAAGTATATATAAATAGTATTAGAATTCTAATAAAACTTATATATTTAGTTTTATTATTAGTATACTAAAAGGTAAGTTAAGTTTCTCTTCTAGTATACTTTAGAAAATAGGCTTATAATTTTATTTTACTTTTAGCAGCAAGTTTAGTTATTATTTTAGAATACTTAAGAAGGTTTAGTTTTTCTTCTAGCTTACCTTAGTAGCCTTAGTTTCTTTTCTACTCTACTCTAGTAGCTTTAGTTTCTTTCTTAGCTTACCTAACCTCTAGAACTATTATATTTTACTAGTTATAATACTTTAGTAGTTAACTAGCACTATACTAGTTACTACTCTTACTAGCTAACTAGTATAGTGCTAGTTATTCTACTTCTACTACTATATATATTCTTTTTACTCTACCTCTATACTAGCACTATCTACCTCTTCTACCTAGCTTTTTAAGTTACTAGCTCTTGTAACATATATCTACTAGTACTAGAATCTACCTAGTTAAATAGTAAATCTACTTCTATAGAGGATTGCCTATTCTTTTACATATTATAGCCCTCTACTACCTTTACTCTACTACTCTTACTATATCTTTAATTATTCTTGTAATAGAGTATATAAATTAGCAGATTATAAGATTGTTATGTATAATAACTAAGTATGTTACTAATAAGATAGAATCTATTTAGGACTAGACTAACTTATTAAGCTGTTTCTTAGCTTAGTGTATTTAATCTAATCTATTCTTACATAGTATAGAATAAGTAATAGAAGCTTTTTTACTTATAACAATTTAATCTATAGTATTACTTAGCTCCTATAGTTATAAGCCCTATATTATAAGACTATAGTATTAATTCTCTCTGCGCACCTTATATTGCTAAGGTACTACCTAGATTAACAATTACTCTAATACTTCTTAAAACTCTTTATAAATACTCTTTACTTAATTAGCTAGTTATTAATTATAGACTCTTATTCTAACAATAAGATTAGCCTAGACGTTCTCTTAACTAGCTAGTTAGACTAGTTATACTAGTTTACCTAACTCTAGCTTTATACTTGCAACAAGGAAGTCTAAGATTAGATTAATCTAGACAGCAACACAGTGCTCCTAATTAACAACTAAGAACCTAAATATCTAGAGCTTCTAGCTGCTCTAAGTTAACTAGTCTTAGCTTTACTACCTAGAGCTACTAATCTAGACACGTAGATCTGCAATAAAGCTTTTAATTAATATAATCTAAAGCTAGTTACTTATAAACTTGCCTCTAGCAGTTATAAAGAAGACGTTTGCTAATATAAAGTTAATACGTTAAAATAGACTAGGTAAGCAGCTAAACTTAGTAACGTCTAAGAATAGATTATTTAAACTATAGCTAAGGATCTTATAGCACCTATAGCAATTAAGATGCTTAACTCTTTAGAAATAACGCTCTAAGCCTTAATTAGAATTCTTAAGTATAACCTAGCCCTAATAGATAATAATACTATGCACCTAGTTAGGTAGCAGTATTAAGCTTATCTAGAAAAGGCTAGGCATAGTAGAATTACTCTAGATAAATAGTTTAACAAATAGTAAGTAATCTACAGTAAGGCTTAAGCGTTCTAAGTTATAGAGGTAGAAAGACAGCTTACTCTTACTAACTTTCTTAATACTCTATCTATTAAGATTGCTTTAGATTAGGCTTAATTAATGCGTTAGGATATTATTAAAGACGCAGCCCTTAGTTAGCCTATTATAACTATATATAATCTAGCTAAGATCTTTACTCTAATACTTTAGGAGCAAGCAGTCTTAGTTACTAAAGAAAAATCCTATTTAGCCTTTACTACTCTTAGGAATATCAAAAACTTAGAAAACTCTAATCTAAGGAATAAAGGTAAAGACAATTCTAAGCTAAAATCTTACCTCTACAAGAATAATAAGAAGCATAAATAGGACCTAATAGATTATCTTTAACTAAAGACTATAATTACTAGATTAGCCCTACTAGAAAAAGTACTAATTAAGATTTCTAATTTTAACTAAAAGAAGGTCCTTAAGCAGCTTAATACCTCTAAGTAGGCCTTACTTAATAATAAGATTAAGAAGGCTAGTTAGACGCTACCTATTGCAGCTAACTAGTTAACTTCTAAAACTAAGGCAGTAATATACCTAGGAGATGTTATAGCAGTATTAATTAACTAAACTACTCTTAATTAAAAACCTAATGTTACTAATCTAGACTTTAGAGTATACATAACTATATTTATAACCTATCTACTTTTAAGAAGTACTATTTATAATACGGCTAGTATAGTATACCTTATTAATAATTAGTTACTCCTTATTCTAGGAATGTATAGTTCTACCTACTCTAAAGAAAGAGTTAAGGCTAGAATACAGTTACTTTCTGTAACTAGGTATAGTAATTAAGTAATTAAGAATGTTCTACACAGTCTAGAAGGCCTATATATAAGGAACCTAAAGCTTAAAAAGGTTAAAGTTATTAATAGCTTTTATATAAACATTATATCTATAGTACTACTTAAGTAGGTAGGTATATAGTATAGTAGATTAGACAGCACTTTTTAGTCTAGATTATATAAGTAGAACGTTATTATACACAAGCTCTATAAGGCTTATAACCTCTTGTTTATTAAATATAACTAAGTTACACGCTATATTCTATAACTACTAATCCTATATACTTTATATTAATCTAACATTAATTACTTAAGAGATAATAATAAGAATCTATAGCACAAAAGATTAGGCTACCTAGGCTAGTAAGCACTCTAGTCTCTTGCCTAGTTAGCCTAAAACGTTAAGTTAAATAGGACTAAAAGAATTAATTATTAGAACTGCTTAGTTACCTATACAGCTTAAGTAGTCTTATAGCAGCTAAGAGAAAGATTACTATAACTATTCTATTAAGTCTCTTAGGATCTATTTAATATACTAACTAAAATACTTTATAAAGAATAGTCTTTGATTATTAAGAAAGACTACTTAGGTAAGCTTTTTAACTACAACCTTTATAACAAGATATTAATTAAGATTATAAGAGTAATTTACTAATTTATAGCCTAGGTTAGAAACAAATTTAATCTAAAGATTGTAGAAATCTATTAGGATAATAATACTGCAACTCTGCCTTAGAGAAGGCGTTTATAGTATAAGAAGTAGGCAGATTAAGAAGAGATTAAAATACTACGCCTACTGTACGTAGTACAGCCCGTTCCAGCTTAAAAATAGATTATTTCTAGTTAGTGCGTTGTAGCTAAACCCAAAATAGACTGTTGCGTACAACTAGGAAATAGATTTTAGCTATTATAGTAGGAAATAGATTTTAGCTGTTACAGTAGAAAATAGATTTTAGCTATTATAGTAGGAAATAGACTTTGGTTGTTGTAGTAGGAAATGGATTTTAGCTATTATAGCAGGAAATAAATTTTGGCTATTGCAGTAGAAAATAGATTTTAGCTGTTATAGTAGGAAATAGACTTTGGTTATTACAGCAGGAAATGGATTTTAGCTATTATAGTAGAAAATGGATTTTGGCTGTTGCAGTAGAAAATAGACTTTGGCTATTATAGCAGAAAATAGATTTTAGCTATTATAGTAGAAAATAGATTTTAGCTGTTGCAGCAGGAAATAGATTTTAGCTGTTATAGCAGAAAATAGATTTTGGCTATTATAGTAGAAAATAGACTTTGGTTATTATAGTAGGAAATAGACTTTAGATGTTACAGCAGAAAATAGATTTTAGCTATTATAGCAGAAAATAGATTTTGCCTGTTATAGTAGAAAATAGATTTTGGCTGTTGCAGCAGGAAATAGATTTTAGCTGTTATAGCAGGAAATAGACTTTAGCTGTTATAGTAGAAAATAGATCTAGCTGTTATAGCAGGAAATAGATCTAGCTATTGCAGCAGGAAATAGACTTTGGCTATTATAGTAGGAAATAGATTTTAGCTATTATAGTAGGAAATAGATTTTGGCTATTATAGCAGAAAATAGACTTTAGCTATTATAGTAGGAAATAGACTTTAGCTGTTACAGTAGAAAATAGATTTTGGCTATTATAGTAGAAAATAGACTTTGGCTATTATAGCAGGAAATAGATTTTGGCTGTTATAGTAGAAAATAGACTTTAGCTATTACTATAGAAAACAGCACTACCTTAAGGTGTATATACTAACTATTTTGCATTATCTTGCAATGTCTCTAGTTAGCCTACGCGCTCTAACTATAATATTAATATAGAGTTACCTTTCAAATCTACGTTACCTGTAGTCTTTCCTACCTAGCTACTTATAGGGGTTATTACTGCTAGCAACAGCTAATGTTGCCTCTATCCAAACACTCCCTCTCTCTAGCATCTACCTGTTGTACCTACTTTAACACCCCTTGATGTACCTATAATACTTTACTCTTTAGACAAAGAATTCTCTAACTCTTTTTTATTACTCCCTAATATAATTCTCTCTATTTGTGTATTTAGGACTCCTAAACTCTAGACTCTTCTACTCTAAGATTTGCTATCTAATACATTTACTTTACTACTATAGTTAGCTATGTAATAACCCTTGCTATAGAGACTTACTCTTTAAACAAAGCTAACAAGCGCAACGTATAAAACTTGTCTAGTTACTTTAGAAAGAGAAACTCTAATAGAGGCTTACTTTTATCTATATAAGCTAAGAAGAGTAGCTCTATCTTAGCTACAATTATAGGTATATTCTTATTACACTCTATTACTATTTCTATCTACTAACGTACACGCGTTTGTGTTAATATTTGTTTAATCTACGCATTTATAATTAAACTCTTTAGTAGTAAACTAAAGATCCTAACGCTTTCTGCAAGCACTTTAATAATATTCTATTATTTTCTCTAATCTAACAACTGCCTAAAACACAGCCAAAGATTAGTATTTTATTTCTTTGTTAGTAGATTACTATTATTGTCCTTATATGCGCATTAGAACAAATGCTTCTTTACTAGAGTATTATAATATTATCCTCTTACTCTAGTGCCTATATTAAGCTTTTATATTTCTCTTTCTAGCGTTATATATTCTTTATATAGCGCATTTAGTTTCTATTACTACCTTATTTTATCTGCAATACTGTTTACTCTTAATTTCTCTGCCTCTACTACCTTATACTTCTATCTCTTGCGTTGCAAAAGCGTTAGACTCTGCTTATCTATAGTATTGCAATTCTAGTACTAGGATAGAACTATCTAGGAACTTAAACTACCTCTTATAAGTAATATATTGTTATTATACGCTTATATAGCTAGTGCACTTCTTACTACTGCTACCTAATAGAATAACTTGCGTCTTCTACTACGTTAATATTTCTAAATTCTTAAGACATCCTGCTAATCCTAGAATACGTTAGGAAAATTTAAGATTAATCTAATCAGCCTAATCGCCGCGACCCGCAGCGGCCCAACAGCGATACTGTCTACCAGACAATTTGCCAAAGTCGCCCTACTTACTTCTGGTCGCTAGCAAGTTGCTAGCAAGTCGCTAGCGACCCAACAGTGTTGCTAGTGTCGCTAGTGTCGCCAGTGTCGCTAATGTCGCCAATTTTACTCACGTGACTGTATTGCTGTATTTTCATGATTACGTAAGTAACCTTAGGGTTAGGGTTAGGTTAGGGTTAGGGTTAGGGTTAGGGTTAGGGTTAGGGTTAGGGTTAGGGTTAGGGTTAGGGTTAGGGTTAGGGTTAGGGTTAGGGTTAGGGTTTA